>CM067335.1:73100000-74350000 GCA_034376525.1 Nicotiana benthamiana
AAGGAATAGAAATTGTTTAAAACTGGAATAATCGTAAGAAATAGTGCAAAATATGAAGGTGTGAGTTAAAATTGTTAAGTAAATCAGAGATTTAAGAGGTTTGGGTTGCAATTAGGGTTTCATAAGAAGCTTGTTAGAGGGGTAAGAGAAACCTGGCTGTGAAGCTCAAAGATAATGGTGTTTTTAGGATCATTGAACCAAAATCATTGGAGAAAGGCCGGAATCGGACCCCCGGCAAGGCTTCAGCGACCATTTTCATGGTGGAGGCTTCTATGGTTTGAAACTCTGGAGAGAAGCAACGATACGGGATCCCATGGTGGCTAGAGGTCGAGAGAAGTGAGGACGGAGCATGGCCAGAGAGGCGATGAAGCTCGTCGGAGAAGAAGGAGTGAACCAGAAGTTTCTACAGAGAAGGGAGAGGAATCATTCAAGAGAGAGTGAGATAGAGATAGAGACCGATCTCTGAGAAATGAGGGGTCGGGGGGTAGTCTTAGGATTTAATTGAGGCAATCTAATCTGGGTCGTTGATCTCATTTGATCAACGACTTAGATTAAACCAAAGGTGGACCAGAAATATCAAATGGGTATGTGTTGTTTGATTGGGTTTAAAAATTGGGTTCAAATTGGGTTGAATATGGGCACAATTTTGGCTAGGATTTAAATAAAATCTGTCCGACTTTTAAATCGCCAATTTCTCCAATTTATTTTATAAAAATAGCTAAAATAATCAAAAAAGCAAAATTGAAAATATAAAACTAATTAATAACATATAAATATTATTCTAAAAATATCATAAATAATTTTATAGTTGTAAAACATATTTAATTGCAAAATAGGCTATAATTGCAATTTCATGCAATTTGCTTTAGGAATTCCAAATAAATTTGTATAAAATGTGGAAATTTTATATTTATTATATATGGTGTAAATAAAAGGGTGAAAAATAAACGGTCCACAAAAATGATAATTTGAGAATAATTATTGGATTTTATACTGTTAAAATAGACAATAAATTGATTCTAAATTTATTTTAAAATTAGGGAAAATACCAAAACCTTTGGGGATGCTTACATATGCATATAAATGATATTTTGAAAGTATTTTAGTATATAAAAAATACATAGGAAAAAATTGGGTATCAACAGCTGCCCCTCTTTACCCGAGAAGGATAAAAAAGTTGTCGGGTAAACATAAAATGGCCAATTTTGACCGAAAATGACGATTGTAAAAGAATTTTAACTGTGCCCTGGTTTCTGAGCTGCCTACATATCCCTGTGTTTACAAGAATTAGGTGATATGTAATTCTTGATCCATTGACGGGATGTGTCGATGGAGGTTGGGAAGGACGGACGCAATGATTGGGTTTTAAAAAGACGTTTGGGTTTAGATGGGTTGAGGAAAAACCAAGAGCGGGATCGCTCCTGCTGAGACAGTTGTTCGCTAGCCGGGATACTAGTAAATGAACTGATGCATAATTGAAATATGATGCAAGTTCTCGTTGGACCATGAGTGCTGTTTTTGGACGGATAAGATGATGTCCTCAGACTATGATGTCCTTGGCTATGAAGAGCATATACATAAAGATTTGCAGGCCATGAAATGGTGTTCTCGGGCTATGCAGATGGTGCCTCCGAGTCCGAACTATGACGCTTTTGAACAAGTTGTCGATTTTTTTGCCCATGAGAGAGTGGCAATTTTTCAGCTGAATGAATGCAAAGGGTGGCGATCTTTCGGCTAGAGAGAGAATTTTGAAATACATGTGGCGATGTTTCATCCAGTCAAAAATTAAAGCGGTGATATTTCAGCCATGCATGGCGGAGACAATGCTTAGTCTCAGAATGCTGATAAGTAGTCTTAGGCAATGTGGAGGTACAGCTTAACTTCAAAAGGCATAAATAGCCTTATGCAAAAATGCAGATGGAGACAGGGCTTAGTCTCGAAAGGCAGATTAGTAGCCTTATGCAATGTAGAGGTAGAACTTAACCTCGAAAGGCAGAGAATAGCCTTAGCAAAAATGCAGATTGAGACAAGGCTTAGTCTTGAAAGGCCGATAAGTAGCCTTATGCAATGTGGAGGTAGAGCTTAACCTCGAAAGGCAGATAAATATCCTTATGCAAAAATGCAGATGGAGAAAGAGCTTAGTCTCGAAAGGCCGATAAGTAGCCATATGCAATGTTGAGGTAGAGCTTAACCTTGAAAGGTAGATAAATAGCCTTATGCAAAAATGAAGATGGAGACAGAGCTTAATCTCGAAAGGTAGATAGGTAGCCTAATGCAATATGGTGGTAGAGCTTAACCTCGAAAGGAAGAGAATAGCCGTATGCAATGCAGGAATGTAAAAGGACGAATAGTAGTAAGTTTTCTTAGCTGATAGAAGGTTGCAATATTAAGAGTGCTGGGGAAGGTTGGGTGGGGATAGTGACCCTATGAGGGTTTTGATCCTGAAGAGTGAATGTGTTTCGATCCGTAGCCTGAATTCCTGCATCCAAAGAAAAATTGTGAGTTCTGTAGAGGGGAGGTTAGTTCGTATCCTCTAGCTCTTGGCGTAGTGTATCACGGGGGTGGTGTCGCATGGTGATGCAAATGATATTTGTGCATGACTTAGTAAATGCAAGTGTGTGTGTATATATATATATATATAATGATTTTATTTTGGATGAACCAACAACTACAATGTGGTCCAAGACGCGACGACCTTGCTTGCTCCAGAATTTTGAGGGTCCTCCTCAAAATTCTGCCACAGTTTCCTGGGCTGGTGCTGCTAACAGCTGTGCTGAATAACTGAACACAGATTGATTCCATAATTTTTAGGGACCTCCTCAAAATTTTACCCCAGTTTACTGGCTTGGTGCTAATGGAAACACTGAAAAACTTACTTCGAAATTTTGAAGGTCCTCCTCAAAATTCTGCCCCTGTTCCGATTGAGAGGAAGAAGTGGAATTTTTTATTAAAATGCGACCGAACCCATAGGGCTACCTACGCATCCCCTCTTAAATGGGAATCAGGTCCGGTGTAGTTCAAATTACATTATGAAAGAAAAGCATATGATCAAATGTAGTATCTTTTTAGCAAGAATAAGGGCTTCTCCAGTTAGAACTCGATGAACCATGTATAGACCATGCCAATTGGGAGAGAATTTCCCTGTGGCTTCATCTTGATGCGGAAATATTTTCTTCAATACTAGCTTTCCTGACGTGAACTTCCTTGGCTTGACTCTCTTGTTGATGGCTTTGGACATTCTGTTTTGATATAATTGGCCGTGACAGTTAGCACTCATTCTCTTTCCGTCGATGAGGGCTAATTGCTCGTAGCGACTCCTGACCCATTCTGCATCATCTAACTCTGCTTCTTGTATGACCCTTAGGGAGGGAATTTCTACCTCGGCGGGAATGACTGCCTCTGTACCATAGACTAGCATGTAGGGAGTGGCCCCAGTTGATGTGCGGATCGTGGTATGTTATCCCAATAAATTGCTTGTGCTTTTAGATCATCTTCCTTAGTATCTTTTTTATGTTCTTATTGGTTACTTCTACAGCTCCGTTCATTCGAGGTCTGTAAGCCGTAGAATTCTTGTGTTGAATCTTGAATCTTTCGCACATTGCCTTTATCAGGTCGCCGTTGAGATTGGAACCATTGTCGGTGATGATTGATTCTGAAATCCCGAACCAACAAACCATACGATCACGGATGAAATCTGTTACTACTTTCTTGGTGACTATTTTGTATGATGCAGCTTCAACCCATTAGGCAAAGTAATCAATTGCCACTAGGATGAACCTGTGCCTGTTTGATGCGGCTGGTTAGATTGGTCCGATAACATCCATTCCCAAGCGAAAAAAGGCCACAACGAGCTTGTTGTAGTAAGATCGTTTGGAGGTACTTTTATCATATCTATATGTATCTGACAACAATGGCATCTCCGGACATACTGGATGCAGTATGTTTCCGTAGTCATCCAAAAGTATCTTTCTCGGAGTATCTTTTTCATCACAACGAAACATTCATATGCGGTCCATAAGTCCTTGCATGCACTTCCTCCAATAGTCTGGTTGCTTTTCTCGCTTCGACACATCTTAATAATCCCAAATCGTGAGTCCTCCTATACAGGATTCCTCCGCTGTGAAAGAAGTTGCTGGATAACCTCCGCAGTGTGCGTTTCTGAGTAGTAGGTAAGCAATGGGTACTCTCATGTTGTTAATTATTCTCTAATATCATGGAACCAAGATTTCCCGTCGCTTCTTCCTCGATGTGATCACAATAAGCTGGTTGGTTGTGAATCTTGACCTGGATGGGATCAATAAAGTTGGTATCTGGATGCTGGATCATAGACGATAAAGTAGCTAAGGCTCGGCAAACTCATTCTGTATTCTAGGAACGTGCTGGAATTCTTTCTTCCTGAATCTCTTCCTCAACTCATGTACATGGTGTAGATAAGGGAGTATCTTGGAATTATTGGCTGCCCATTCTTCTCGGACTCGATGTATAAGTAGGTCCGAGTCTCCGATCACTAATAGCTCCGAATGTTCATGTCAATTGCCAATTTGAGCCCCAAGATGCAGGCTTCGTATTTGGCTATGTTGTTGGTGCACGAGAATCTGAGCATGGTGGATACCTGGTATTGCTGACTGGTTTTTGATACCGGGACTTCTCCTATACCGACTCCTTTGAAATTTGTGGCTCCATCGAAGAACATTCTCCAACCATCATAGGATTCTGCAATGTTTTCTCCTATGAAATCTACCTCTTCATCAGGAAATTACGTCTTTAGAGGTTCGTATTATCCTCCTACAGGATTCTCGGTGAGGTAATCTGCCAAAGCTTGTCCTTTGACTGCCTTCTGGGTAACATAAATGATGTCAAACTCACTTAACAGTATTTGCCATTTGGCAAGCTTGCCGGTAGGCATTCTCTTCTGAAAGATATATTTTAATGGATCCATATTGGATATGAGATAAGGGATTTAAGCACAGAAATAGTGCCTCAGTTTCAGAGCTACCCAGGTTAGAAAGCAACAAGTGTGTTCTAATAATGAATACCGAGCCTCGTACGGGGTAAACTTCTTACAGAGGTAGTAGATTACTTGCTCCATTCTCCCCGTTTCATCATGTTGTCCCAAAACACACCCAAATGCTCCATCCAATACTACAAGATAAAGCAATAGAAGTCTCCTTGGCCCGGGTGGAACCAAGACTGGCGGCGTTGACAAGTATTTCTTGATTAAATCAAAAGCCTTTTGACAATCATCAATCCATTTAGTGGCGGCATCCTTCTTTAGCTACTTGAAAATGAGTTCACAAATGATAGTGGACTGAGCTATGAATCGGCTGATGTAGTTGAGTTTTCCCAGAAAGCTCATTACATCCTTCTTGTTCTTTGGCGGTGGAAACTCTTGAATGACCTTGACCTTTGATGGGTCCATTTATTCCCCAGTGACTCACAATGAAACCCAATAATTTTCCGGCTGGACCTCCGAATGCACACTTGGCTGGATTCAGTTTTAAGTTGTATTTCCTCAGTCTGTTGAAGAACTTCCTTAAATCATCCATGTGATCTGCAGCTTTCTTGGATTTGATGATGACATCGTCCATATACACCTCGATCTCTTTACGTATCATATCATGAAAGATGGTGGTCATGGACCTCATGTAGGTAGCACTAGCATTCTTCAAACCGAACGACATCATTCTGTAACATTACATCCCCCATGGCGTGATGAATGTCATTTTCTCTGCATCTTCTTCATCCATCCATATCTGATGGTATCCAGCAAAACAATCGACGAACAACTGTAGGTCATGTTTGGCACAGTAGTCAATTAATATGTGTATATTTGGCAAAGGGAAGTCGTCCTTACGACTGGCCCGGTTGAGATCACGGTAGTGGACACAAAATCTAACTTTCCCATCCTTCTTTGGTGCCAGCACGATGTTGGATAACCATGTCGGATATTCTACCACTCTGAGAACCCTGTCTTTGACTTGCTTGGTCACCTCTTCTTTGATTTTCTTTCATGTCTGGCTTGAATTTTCTGAGCTTCTGTTTTACTGGTGGGCATCCCGGATCTGTCGGCAACTTGTGAGCCACAATGGATGTGCTGAGACCAGTCACATCATCGTGGGACCATGAAAAGATGTCTTTATACTCTTTTAAGAATTTTGTGTACGCTTTCTTCTCTGGTGGTGACAATGTACGCAGATTCATGTTTCCTTGACATTTTCTGAGTCTCCCAGATTAACAATCTTGGTTTCGTCCATATTGGACTTAGGTCTGTTTTCAAATTCTCGACCTCTCTGACAATTTCTTCTGGTATTTCATCCTCTTCTGAATCTGTGTCTGTTTGTCGCATTGCATAGTTACAAGTTACAGTCATTGTTTCATCATCAAGATAAATAATAGTAGTACTTTGTAAAATAAAGTAAATGGTAGAGAAAAGTAATAAGAGTGAGATATAAAGATAAACTTGGAAAATTCTTTTGATTAAATTCATATTTGTTTGAAACATCAGAACTCTTTTCAAAAGTAAAGACAATGCGGGAAAGTAAAATCAACTAAAAGTAAAATGTGATGCATATGCGTCGTTTAGCCTTGCTACCCCGAAGCTCTCCAGGCTCTAGTGGTCCTGATTACCCAATTGGTGGGGTGTTCTCCTCGGTTCAGAGCTTGAATGGAAGGGAATTCCTCCCCTTCCTCCTCGAAGATAACACATCAATCCATATCATCCTCCAGAAACAAGTTCTTCATCGTTGCCAGTGCCTCATCTTCCTCTGATCCGTATATGACATCAACTGGTTGAAAGGTCTAATCCAACTAAAGTAGAGGGTGCTTCATGGGTAGTAGGGACCGCGCCATAGTGGCGACCAATGGTTGAACTCCTCCCAAGAATATTTGTAACCCAGGCCAAAAGCGGTACCATGCTTCTTCAACTTTATAGACTCGGTGATGCCCTAGAGATTCTTGCCAAGTCCTTTTCTGGGCTCGTATCGGCTCCAATTTAGAATGCTCTCGATCTTATTATACCACCACTTGTCTTTGTCTATGGCATTGACTCACTCGATGCGATGGCAGGTTTCTCCACCGATTCTCCTTCTACCTCTGATCATTGGGATGGATTGGTGACTGTATATAGGGTTGCTACTGTTGCCATGAATGATTACCTCCTGATGATTCCATTCAAATTTTACAGCTTCATGCAAAGTTGATGCCACAGCCCCGACGGCGTGGATCCATGGTCATCCCAACAACAAATTGTATGATGCTGGCACGTCAATGACTTGGAACTCGACATCGAACTTGGTAGGTCTCATATGTAGGCATATGCTAATTTCTCCAATGGTGCGCCTCTGAGATCCATCAAAATCCTTGACACTGATAAATCCGTCTTTGATCTCGTGCAATCCTTTACCCAATGTCCTAAGAGTTATAAATGGACAAATGTTGAGGCTGGATCTCCCGTCGACTAAGATCCTGGTGATAAAGTGATCCTCGCATTGCACAATGATGTGCAATGCTTTGTTGTGACCAAGTCCTTCTGGCAGTAATTTGTCCTCACGGAAGGTGATCTTGTGGCTTTCAAGTACCTTCCCCACCATGTTTGCCATTTCGCCTCCCGTTATGTTGCTGGGAACATAAGATTCACTCAGTATTTTTATTAAGGCATTTTTATGTACCTCAGAGCTTTCTAGAAGAGCCAGAATAGAAATCTGTACTGGCATTTTGTTCAGTTGCTCGACGACTGAGTACTCTTTGGCCCGTACCTTCCTCCAAAGGTCATATGGTCTAGTTTCAACAGCCCACCCAGAGGCTTGCTTGCTGCACTCAGCCAAATTTTCCGATGTGTATACCCTGCTTGTCCGAGTCATGCCCTGTGCAGCAATTGCTTCCCCAGTGTATGTCATTCCCTTCCTTCTAGCCTCAGCGGTGTAACCCCAAGGTATAGCATTTGTCATGAACGAGGTCACGTCTGTCATGGAGACCAGAATTTGCACCCTGGGAGGTAAAACAGTAACTTCGAAAGGCGCAGGTGCCTTTGGAATCCTGAACTCAACCTCGATCGGTTTTGGCGCCTTTGCAGAAGGTGCTTCAAACTCGATCGGTATAGACACATTTACCACATTGCCCTCAGAGGGTTAAATCTAAACGATAATGGGGTTGAGAGTGTCTGTTGGCTTCTTAGGTTCGTCTCCTTCAACTATCAAACCGATTGACCCCTTGGATCCCCTTCATTTTCAATCTCGATCATGTGGATGACTCCATCCTTGTGGTCAGGTAGAGGGTTGTTGCAGACATTAGGAGTGGGCTCCTTTGCTATAGTGACTATGTTGTCAATCAGATTCTGAATCTTGTCTTTCAATGAGTGACACTTGTCCATGGTATGGCCTTTCATCCTGGAATGGTATGCACAAGTCTTGTTTGGGTTGATCCATTAGGAAGGATTTTCTGGAGTTACGGCTGGGATAGGGGTAACGTAACGGGCTTCTTTAATTTTTTCATATAATTGGTCAATTGGTTCAGCTATGGCTGTATATTATCTGGGAGGCCCACGGTCAAACTTTGGTCTGGGTCGGGGAAAGTTTTGGCGCGTAGGTGGTGATGGGTAGTGAGAAGGTTGGGAATTGTATGCTTGGTACACAGGTGTAGGTTGGGAATATCTAGGTGAAGTGGGTTGATACGTGGGTGGTGGAGGTGATTGGTAAACGGGTGGTGGAATTTGGTAAATGGGTGATGGTGCTTGGTAAATTAGGGTAGGTTGATATGTGAGTGGAGCTGAGGGATAGGTTTGGTAATTCATAGGGGAATTTTTCCTTTGTGCAGCCATTACGGAATTTACATCCTTTTTCATTAACGAGCCACCAGACTGTAAAGCCTTGTTGGTAGCTTGCAATGCCTCGAGGTTAGTGACTATACCATTTTTGATGCCTTCTTCAATCCTTTCTCCCAACTTGATGATGTCGGAGAACTTTTGGCCCTCTATTAGCATCAGCCTCTCCTAGTACTGCAGATCCTGAGCACGGACGAAGAACCTGTTCATTTGTTCTTCCTCCAAGGCCAGTCTGACCTTAGCAGCTTCTGACCTCCGACGAGTAGCATACTTGCGAAAGGTCTCTGTGGGCATCTTCTTGAGATTCTGGATGTAGAAAACATCTGGTGCGTTCTCAGTGTTGAACCTAAATCGGTCCATAAAGTCAGACGCCATATTTACCCAACTAGTCCGTTTCTTTGCATCCTGGCTAATATACCGTGATAAAGTGTCACCCTTCAAACTCCTCATGAACAGTTTCATGCGGATTTTCTCGTCTCTTTCAACTCCTACCAACTTGTCACAATACATTCTTAAGTGGACCCTGGGATCACTTGTACCTTTGAACATCTCGAACTTGGGAGGTTTGTACACCTTCGGGAGCTCAACATCTGGCTAAACACAGAGATCTTTGTAATTAAACCCTTCGACACCTTTGCTATCTTCTAAACCTTGAACCTGGCTAGTCAATTCCTTGATCTCAGTGGCCAAATTCTGAATGAGGGAGCCCTTGTCACCTGATTCAGGTGCACTTGAGATTGGCGGACTGTAGTGGGGGTATAATGTCCACAAAGATAGGAGTGTTATGGACTTTTGTGGTGTTTTTTGGTTCTGGAATGAGCAGTGGAGGGTTATTGCACGTGTTGGAGGATTGGGCATGAGTGGGTTGCATTGGAGGTTGTGGGGTGTTTTGTGGAGGTGCGGAATTCTGGGTGTTAACATCAGGAGCGGCAAGAGTGATTGATAGGATTGCCAGGTTTCTAACTTGGTCCAATTCCTCTCGAAATCGTAGCAAAGTATGCTCCAGATGAGCAACAGTCTCCTTGGTAATTGCAGCATTCTGAGAAGTTTCCTCAAGTTCCTTTCTAGCGCTTGTGTCTCCCATTTTGCCTTTGTTCATGTTTCTGGTAGGACTTGAAGGAGGAGGAGGTGGAGGACCCTTGGATCGTGTGGAGTATGCTGATGGTGCTAGAATGAATGACCTAACCTTTGGGGAGGGGAATAAAAATAAAAGAAAAACAAAAGGTAAAAAGTTAGTGTGGATTCTGATAAATAATATTGTGATATTTAAACACATTGTGTGGGAATAGAAATCTCTTCCTAATTTGGGTGGCTCGTTGAGCCCAAGGTAGGCCTAGAAATTATATTTGGAGAGCTTGTAATGCTAAATGCCTCATTTTATTGATAAAAACAAGACGAGTCTTAAAAGACCTGAATGATAAAAGATGTCACTAATGGCCATTGGCCTTATTACATTAAGGAAGCATGAAGATAAAATCCTAACTACTTGGTCCCAAACGCACCTTCCCCAGATTCGGTACTCTCGCCTACCTCGTACCGCTGCATCAACTCCCGCATCCCTAACAGTAGATAAGCTCGAGCTAGATGCCCGCCCGCACTTCCTTCAGCATTCTAGCAATCCTCAATTCTTTTAAAAAACAATCCTTCTAGCTCCACTATACCTCGCCCCTGATATCCCAAACGGTTGTTGGTGTTTACAACCATGTCCTTCCATTCGTTGATCAGCTTCTGGTGGGCTTCCTGTATTTTCCGGTGTTCATTCTCACATTATTGCATCCTCTTCCACAACTAATTGTATTTTACATGTGCTTCAGTTTTCTCATCAATAATCTTATGCCTGTGGACAAATCCTGAAGGACCCAAACCAATGTGATCCTCTTCCAACCAATGCGTATAGTGCGGTACACACCCGGCATGCTACCTGTCTGGTTCAATAGACTCCTTCCTCAAGACGAGCTTGCAATGCCACATATGCTGAGCGTGACACCTGTGCGGGCTATCATCATCTTGAAAGTGAGCCTTGAAATGACCCATTTTCTCTATCCTGGGTATTATTTTTTTTCTTCCAGCTTGCCTCATGGTCCGGAGGGGGACATAAGGATGAGTTCCCCTCAGACCAATGAGTATGAGGAATGGTGCATCTCGAGAACGGACAATGAACTCCCCTTGAGAACCACTCGAACATCCACTGAACTTGATCTTCCTTTAGATTTTCAAACAATTCCACCCATCCACTAGCGTCCTCTGGCTGGTCGAACATGTTGGACATGAATTTCATTCGCTTTGGGTGATGGAAAGCGATATGGTCATCCCAATCCCTGCGGATGATTTCCTGTCTGTAGTAGCCTTTCTGTAGGTGTTCTATTAGCCAAAGTTGAAGCAGATTACAACCCTCGAAATGTGGAGCCCCTTGTTGACACTTTCCCAAGGCTCGATAGATTTCAGCGATGATCATAGGCACTATGCTGAAAGACTACCCGTCGATTCCTTTCATTAAGGGCTTGGTTACCATGGCTAGTCTGGTGTGGATCCTAGCCTTCTTCATAGGGAAAATTATCATGCCCAAGAAGCAAAACACAAAAACAAAGACCCTTCTATGTATATGTCCCAAAGAAGTGATGGCGAACTCGTCCATGTAGGTGCGATAGGACTTGTTGTAGCTATATCTCTCGTACAAGAAGTCAAATAGTATGTAGGAGTCCTTCAAGCAAGAGAGTTCGATATTTTTCTTGAGTCCCATCATCTTAAGAAAGCCTCCACCTTTGCGATTTTCAGACATAAGCAAACCTGTAGTCTCCCAAGGGATACCAGCTAGGCCCCCTATCTCTTCTAGCAAAGGGGTCATTTCCAAGTCTCCGAAGCGGAACACTAATCGATCACTATCCCAAAACAAAGTGGCAGCCTCTATGATCTTGTTGTCAGGCTGGATTTCTAGAAGTGCGGGCAAATTCCCTAAGTACTTGCAGGCGAGGGTTTGATCGCTGCCATGAAGATCTTCCCACCAGCTTAGCAACCTTGGGTGAATGTTGGATACCATACCGAATCTGGGGACCTCGTGCCTCATTTTCTGCAAAACAAAGTGTTAGGCCCTTAACCCCACCATACTCGACTATTTAAATCAATAATTAGCAAAGGCATTTAGTTCTCCAAATAAATGCACATAACGTGGAGGCGTCCGTTTGGGTTTCGAAACCCGGTGGACTTTAGTTTATGCTATCTTAAGGAGTCATTATGTGGAAAACATAACTGACTCGGCTAGGTTTGACCATGATGCATGAACAGTTTCAAGGGAATAAGGTCTCTACTTTTTGAAGTGCTAGACAAGGTACCCTTGAGCGAAAAACTTAAGAGGAAAAGGCGCGGAACCGTCGACTACATCGTTGATCAACTGGTTTTACCGAAAATATGCCTTTTCCACATTTAGGGGGTTATAATATTGGAAGGGCGCAACCACTCATTATAAATGTTGCTATGTGATTTGTTTTGGCACGAGTGGAATATGATGTTAAGAAATGCAGTTAAAATAATGAAGCAAGTTGCATGTATTTTCACATTCATAAAAATAAAGATTACAATAAATGCTCGAAAATTACAACAGGGTCGAAATAATAAGGCAGTAAAGGCGGAAATAAAAAGGAAAGAAAAACAAGAAGAGCCAAGTTAGTTTCATAGTAGAGGACATAAAGACAGTAACTAAATGTTATTAAAGAAATAATAAAGTCACAAATAGTATGTAATGGTAAAAGCCTAAATAAATTCCCCAGCAGAATCGTCATGTTGTCGATGCTCCCTTTTTCCCTCCTAAAAGAAAGAAAAATCGGGTTTACGACATTATGGGAAAAACGACTCGTATTCCCTTTTGAGGAATCAGGCTACAGAATTTGAAGAGTCGCCACCTAATAATTATAGTGCATTAGGATACTTTTAGAGAATCGAAGAAGATTTGTTTTGGAAGAAAATTAGAGTTCGGTTAAGGACTTGAGATTATCTCGAGGGGAAGGTGTTAGGCACCCCTAAATTGCTTTAGGTCTGCCTGCTGCTCACTTCTTGCATGTTGTTGGTCACTACTTGTATACTGCAGCTCACTTACTGCATACTGCTGCTCTGCTCTCTACTTCTATATGCATATTACTGCTCATTATTTCCCTATGTTTATATTATTTCCCAACTGGTATGTATTATATTTAAGATACAACCTCCAAAACAATATGCTTCCATTTCCTGCATTTTCTTTTGTTCCTTGTGTGCTCCCACTTGTGGTTCTGCTGCTCCTATTGCAACTAGCATGCATCTGTGTTAACTAGTAAGCCTAATTAATCAGTCTAGCATGTCCCCTTGCCTACCCCAATGCATGTTCCGCTTTGTTTTTGTATACTACTAGCATCCTTTTGGCTACTCCACAGCCTTAAAACTCTTTTAAGGATAATTTGATTTGGTGTCTGGTACTGTAAGAACTAGACTCCTGTTTGAAGCATGAACCCTCCCCCTTTTTATGTGTGTCTGATTGTATTGTGTGCGAGTTGTTTGTAACCTTTACCTTTACCCCTGTCTCTGTGACTGTTGCCTTTTAAAACTAGCCTCAAAGTAGTTTTCTTTTTAATTTCAGTTAAAATTTTCACCCCTCTACTGTTTTTCTTAAACTGTCCTGCATGTAAAACTTTCTTTTCTAACTCAATTTCTTCAAACTCCTTCACAATCACACTACTCTTAGAAATTAGGTTGTGCCCCCTTAGTGTAAGCATTGCTTTGGGAACCTTGAGCACCCACTGAACTTTGATGCACAAGGCTAGCAATTCCACAACTGCACTTATCAATGACAATCCGTCTTGGGTGCCTGGTATTGGCTAGGGGTTCAAAGGGACCCTTAGGGAACATTGCCGCACCCAAACCCCGGCAAAGGCTGTGAAACTCGAAAGAAGTGAGGTTGGAGATTTGGGCCTGGCTGAAGGCTCCTTATAGAATAGCTTATTATTTTTATTATTCATCACTGTAATATAGTTACTTAGTTTATAATAATTTGTAAAGAATTATGGGGGTTTATAGTAAGCGTGTCAACCGGGCCGGGTTGAACCGGGACTGGACCGGTAAAATCCGGGACCGGACCGGCCCGGTTACTACCGGTCCGGGTGGGATGGGTTCGAGGGGGGTAGGGGGTTTGTCCGTTTTAATTTTTTGGGGTTGGAACCGGACCGGACCGGCCCGATTTGTGTATACAGTACCGTGAACCGGTAGGACCGGACCGGACCGGCCTGGTTCAACGGTTAAATTTCTTTTTTTGGTTTTTTGAATCTGTGGGGCCCACATTACCGTTGGCAACGGTACAGATCCGTTGGCCAACGGATAATTTTGCAAAAATGGCTATTTTTTCATTATTTTTTGGTATTTATTAATTTACAATATTAACCCTTCTTAAAATCTATAAATACCCTCATTTCTTATTCATTTCTTCACTCAAAATTCTTATCTCAATCTCAATTCTCAAATTATCAATCTCTCTCTTCCCTTCAATTTGCAAGATTTGATATTCTAAATTTATAATTTTATTTGTCTCTCTTTTCCCGAATTTAATTTACCGCAATTTGTCATTCAAAATTTGAAGCTTGAAGTTCAAAATTGAAATACTTGCTTGACGTTTGTTCGTGGTAACACCGGGTTTGCGTAATCAAGTGCTCAATTTATTGTCGAATTCGGTGCACTCCTTCCAACTCTTTCTCTTATTTAATATTTTAATTGCAGATTTAATTTTTGGCTTTTAGCTTATATTTTCATTTTTACAATATGTTTAATGCTGCTAAAAGAGTGTGTAGAAAAGTTACTGGTAAGGGTGGAAATAAAAAAAGAGGTAGTTCTGTAGTTTCCGATAGTAATAGTAATGACCCAATAACACATGTTTCTGAATCATCGCCTAATTTGCAAGATGTAAAGATTGATTATGAACCATTACAAGAAGATTTTGGAATAGAAGATAATGAATTGGAATAGAAGATGAGATACCACCTACACCTAGTAGTGGAAATGTTGATAGTATTGGAGTTGGAGTTGCTAGTGCTACAAGGGATAGTAGACCACCAGTGGCTCCAACTTCTAATCGTAAAAGAAGAAGTCTGGTATGGAAATTTTTTGAAATAATATAAGGTAGTAATAGAGTTAAGTGCAAACTTTGTAACGAAACTTTTAAACATTTGACCGGAGGAAATTTAGGGGAGACTGGGACACTTACTAGACATATGACGTCTATCCATCCCATATAATGGGGCAATAATGGGGATGGAAGTCAAACAACTATTAACCCTACTACTGTAGGTCTACTAAAATATGATAAAATAAGGGATCGTAAGGAATTAGCAAAAAGTTGTTTACTTTTTTCTTTTGCTTCTTCATCGTATTTTATTATGTATATTCAAAGGATTTACAATCCTTTATTTAAAGTTATCCCTAGTAGTACTTGTAGAGCAGATATCTTTAGACTTCATGGACAATATCAAACATACATACGTTATTTGTTTAGTCACCTTCCTTATAGAGTATGTCTAACTTCTGATATTGGTCATGTTGTTAATGGAAATGATTATTTGACAATTACATGCCATTGGATAGATGATAATACTTGTATGCAAAAATGTATTATCTCTTTTAAATATGATGAAGATCAGAGTCATACTGCTACGTTGTAAGTAGTACAATTGTTGAAGTTGTTGAATTTTATAATCTAAACCAAAAAGTTTTGTGTATGTCTTTTGATAATGCTTCAAACAATAATGCTGCAGTTTCAATTTTAAAATTGCATTTGCAACCACCTCTAGATGATATTTTTCATGTTAGGTGTGCATGTCATGTTTATAATTTAATTGTTAAAAGTGGCCTTGATTTATTTTCAGTTGAGATTACTCATGTTAGAAGAGCAGTTGGTGTTATTTAAGGAAATAATAGACAATCTAGAATAAAAGAATTTAAGACTAAGTGTATCCAGTATAACCTTAAACCTAGATTCATGCCAAAGGAAATTGTTACTAGATGGAATTATACATATATATTTTAAAAATGTTGCTACAAATATAGATTTCCTATAACTGAAGTTGCTAATGCACATTGTACTGATCCTAGGCGTATGTTAACAAGTGATACTTGGGAGGTCATTAATGATGTTGTTAAATTTTTATATAAATTTTATACTGCTACTATTGTGTTTTCTGGCGCATATTACCCCACTGTTACTATGGCTTTAGTACATATAGCTGAAATTTCTTTGTTACTATATGAATTTAAGAAGAAAGAAAAATATATGGATGTTGTTGAAAAAATGCAAGCGAAATTCAAATAATATTTCTTTTCAATTCCTCCGATTTACTTAATTGGTGCAGTTTTAAATCCTTCTATTAAAATGGGTGATTGTCACCAATGAATGCTTTATATACTTATATATAGATTGGAGAAACTGAAACCCCAAATTTATATGATTCTATGAACACGCTAAATGAATATTTACAACAACTATATAATTATTACGCAAATGAATGTGATAATACTGCTCGTGCTTCTGGCAATGTTAATCCCGCTATGCAATGTAGTAGTTCTGCTAATGTGGATGATGAAGGCCTTGATAGTTTAATATTTTTCTACATTTTCTAACACTCAACCAGTAGCAGGAATATTGATGAGCTTCAATTTTACTTGCAGAAGCAAAAGGAGCCTCGCACAAAGGACTTTTCGACGTTGGGATGGTGGCATGAAAATGAAAAGCAATTTCCTGTTCTTTTCTCTATGGCTCGGGACGTGCTGAATGTGTCAATTTCTACTGTTGCATCGGAGAGTGCATTTAGCCAAGCAAGACAACAACATAGAGACACCCGCCACTCATTGGGAAGCAATGCTTTGGAAGTTTTAGTATGTTTCAGAGATTGGATTAGATCGGAACGAAGAAATCAAGGAAAGGAAGATGTTGATAGCCCAGAAGACGAGGAACTTGGAGATATATTAACCCATGGAAATCCATCCGAATTAACTCCCCAAAAGAAGGTCAATCGGTTCATATTGATTATGATTTGCTAGGGCGATGCAAAACATTTGAAATTACTACTTTACTAGTTTACTTGTTAGAAAAAATGTAAACATTTCATATTCTACTTTTTCAATTTGAATTTGAGAAATAAAATAACACTTGCAATAAGTGCAATTTTTTCCTATCTTACTTGTATTCATTCAATTATTACAAAGTATTAATATAATTATAACTTAATAGTTATACTTAATTCCAAAAAAAAAATTGAAAATATACTAAATCCGGCCCGGCCCGGCCCCCTTCAACCCGTAAACCCGTATGGTTCAATTTTAACCCGAACTAACCCAGCCCGCCACCACCCGGCACTGTTCAACCCGGATCGGCCCGGACCGGAACCCGGACGGGTCGGAAAAATCACAACTCGGACCGGCCCCGATCACCCGTTTGTCACCTTTGGTTTATAGTAAAAATGGGAGGGTTATGCATGCTTAGTTAAGGGTATGGGGTAGAAAACATGACTATAGGATTTCACTTATTTGTTTTTACACTAGAAATCATGTATAGGACATGCGTCTCACATATAGAAATCCTGCTTCTAGGTCTTTTCACTTTCAGCCTGTTATTTTATGATCACAAACAGTTAATAATTTACTACATTTAGATACCATGCTTTAGGATTCTTATATGCATTAGATACCATGTACTTAGGGTTTATTTGCAAATGTCGAAACACTTCGTTAGTGTATTCTATCTAATAACACCAGCCTAATTAACTATGAAACTGGAAACAAACATGTATGTCCACCTCTTTCTTTGGGTTAAAACAACACCTAGGCAAGCCTTAGGTTGAATAAAATTGATTAATCGCCTTAAATCATGTTTAAGTTATCCTACCTCTTTGAACTGTCCGAATTCGTTTTGCCTCTCTGAGGTCCACTTGATTTTTCCTACGAAACTTCCATCATGCTTTTCATCACATCTGTGCAAATATATTTTCTGCTAAATTAATTTTCCAGTCCAGAACTTGACTACTATTTTCTTAAACTTACCTGAATACTATATCTTCTATGATTTTCCAAAACTATAGTTCAACCTAATATATTTACTTCCCTCTTTCACACTTCTGCAATCTTGAAATATTTTACATCTGTTCCTATCCGAAAACTATTTTACTATATATTCTCGAGTGTGTTTAAAAATGTTTCCTAAACTGTTACGCATCTACTGCATTTTTCTCAAGTCCTAAACGTTTTCGTCCAACTCCTTCCCGCGAATTCTGTTTAAAACTTTTCAACCTCTATTTAAATCTATTTCAGATACTCCAGCTTTTGAAATTCTCCCTTCCTTAGACTTTAAATGTGATTGAGACGTGCTAATTATGTGTTTATCCGTGGAGGGATATTTGATCCCCTTTTACATGCCTTTATGTGACCCCTGGTATGAAGTCCTACTTGTTTTGTATGTCGCTTAGTATTTTGGCCTTTAAACTTAAGGGTTCAACCTAGACCACGCCTTATAGGAATAGCGATCCTAAATATCCTCTAGGACCTATAGGACGGGACGGGTAGTAGCACGCACTAAGCACTCATGACCAATACACATGCTTAAAATAACCTCTACGGGGTGGGGAGGTAGAATATGGAGATGATGACCGGTGCGCTAATATCAAGTATGAGAATGATTGCTGGGTATTGCACCGAAGTGATCCATATTATAGTTAAACCTAGGACCCTTTTCTTTGCTTTTTTCCTTTATCTAAATTAACGTTTTCTTCAAACTAAGTTTTCTTTTTTCCAAAAAAATTACTTGTGTCTTTGTTCTTTCAAAATTGTCAATTTATTTATATTTCTTATGTGCAAACTTTGCTTATCTACTCCTACTCTTCTTAAAATTCACAATTAAGAAAAGTGACCAGAGCTACTCAACTTTGGTTTGCAGCCAGTTGAGTGAAAGAAAATAATGTAGAAACAAAGGGCATAAAGATGCTTGCATGAAAGAGGGGAGTTCAGAACACTGAGTGTGAGTGATATGCAATGTGTTCGTTAGTATCTTACAAAGAGAATGGGGGAGAGGTTACTCATAGTACTGAAAGAGAGTAAACAAATAAGGTATCAGTTCCTTAATTAAGGGACTGGTATCAATCACAATCCAGTCAATATTTGGACTTCCCTTTGATTAAGGGATCTCAAATTAAACGGTAATAATGAGTCATTTAAAAGGAAATAAATCACAAAGTAAGGTATAATCACATAAGGAAATAGGGTAGTATAGAGCATGCAATAAAAGCTAGATACATGACCATCTAATTAAGGAAATAGGTCGGGGAAAATCAATTAGAATTTTCTATACATATATAAGGCAAAATATCATCGTAATTCTGGAAAATAGTTTTCAAAATAATGATCAAGATTGAAACCCTAGGGAATCAATATTAATTGAGGAAAGTATCCCATAAATTAAGAAAGAAGTTCAAACTACAGGAAAATACGCGGAATCACAATTTGAAAGCAAGTATCACAGTCTCAAAGAGGGTTCGAGGAATCAGTATAAAATCACCATGCAAACAATAAGAGAAACTTTTAAGTGAAGAACACAAAAGGAGAAACACACTAACAACAAGGAGCATAGAACTCAGAGAAGAATCCAGAAGAACACAAAACAAGCAAATAATGCAAACACAAACAGCAAATTAGGGTTTTATTGGACTTAAGCAAAACATTTAGATAATAATACTAAGAATCACGAATAGTACTCAGAATCAAAAAATAAAGTGATTTCGAAAAAGGTGTCAGAAACCCTAGTTTTAAAAAGGAACAGAAATTGTTTAAAACTTGAATAATCGTAAGAAATAGGGCAAAACATGAAGGTATGAGTTAAAATTATTAAGGAAATCAGATATTTGAGAGGTTTGGGTTACGATTTGGGTTTCATAAGAAGCTAGTGAGAGGGGTAAGAGAAGCCTGGCCGTGAAGCTCAAAGATAATGGTGTTTTTAGCACCAACAAACCAAAATCATCGGATAAAGGCCGAAATCGGACACCCGGCGAGGCTTCAGCAACCATCTTCATGGTGGAGACTTCTGGGGTTTCAAACTTTGGAGAGAAGCAATGATATAGGATCCCATGATGGCTAGAGGTCGAGAGAAGTGAGGACGGAGCATGGACAGAGAGGCGATGAAGCTCGTCGGAGAAGAAGGAGTGAACGAGAAGGTTCTAGAGAGAATGAAGAGGAATCGTTAGAGAGAGAGTGAGATAGAGATAACGACCGGACTTAGAGAAATGAGGGGTCGGGGATAGTCTTAGGATTTAATTAAGGCAATCTAATCTAGGTTGTTGATCTCATTTGATCAACGACTCAGATTAAACCAAAGGTGGACCGGGTAAAATCAAATGGGTATGGGTTGTTTGATTGGGTTTAAAATATTGGGTTCAAATTAGGCTCAATATGGGCATGATTTTGGCTAGGATTTAAATAAAATCTTGCTGATTTATGAATAGCCAATTTCTCCAATTTATTTTATAAAAATAGCTAAAATAATAAAAAAAAAGAAAAATGGAAAACATAGAACTATTAATAACATATAAAATTATTCTAAAAATATCAGAATTAATTTAATAGTTGTAAAACATAGTTAATTGCAAAATGGGCTATCATTGCAATTTCATGCAATTAGCTTTAGAAATTCCAAATAAATTTGTAAAAAATATGAAAAAATTATATTAATTATATTTGGTGTAAATAAAAGGGTGAAAAATAAATGGTCCACAAAAATGAAAATTTCAGAATAATTATTGCATTTTATACATTAAAATAGACAATAAATTGATTCTAAAAAATATTAAAAATTAGGAAAAATACCAAAACATTTGGGCTTGCTTACATATGCATATACATGCTATTTTGAAAGTATTTTGAGTATATAAAAAATACATAGGAAAAAATTAGATATCAACATACATGCCCCACATTCATCATCTAGCGTGTGTGTCACCTCAATATAGTGAAATGATGTGAAATCAGGGGTTTTATACTCTCATGACAACATTTACAGTCATTACTTACCTCAAATCAAACAAAACTCTAGCCCGCGATACCCTTGCCTCTCGAATCAGCTTCCAAATGCTCTGAATCTAACCAAAATCATTATTACATCATTAATACATGCTAAAGGAACAAAGCCCGAACGAAAACAATCAAATTAACTCAAAAATTTCAAAATTGACCAAATCCGACCCCCGAGCCCACATCACAAATACGATAAAAATTACATCACTAGAATCCTTATCCTCCCACGAGTCTACCCATATCAAATCCACCAAAATCCGACGTCAAATAACCATTCAAATCCCCAAAATTAACTCTCCAAATTTTCTTCCATTTTCTCTAATGTTCACCCCAATTCCCAAATTAAATGATAAAAATCAAGACAAAATCATGAGATTTAACCAAATTTGAGTGAAGAACACTTAACCCAATGAATCATATGAAAATCCCCTCCAAAATCGCCTTCTCTCGAGCTCTCCAATGAATTTTGAAATTATGGACCAAAACCCTCATTTTTGAACTTAAACATTCGGCCCCAGTTGTTTTCTTCTTCGCGAATGTGGTAGTGCCCTTGTGTTCGCGAAGCACAACTGCCTCTGACCTGGAAATCCTTCTACGCGAACGTGATGCACCACTAATGAACGCGTACCGTAACCAGCTCAACCATTGCGAATGCGATGCCCTCCTCGCGAACGCGATGCATACTCAGATCAAACCTTCACATTCAGGGCCTCCACCTTCCGCGAACGCAAAGAACAAAATCCCTCTGCTCTCAATAACACTTCGCAAACGCGATACAAAATACCATAAATCTGCCAACTTCTAAAGCCAAAAATTGATCCGTTAACCACCTGAAGCTCACCCGAGGCCCTTGGGACCTCAACCAAATATGCCAACCCATCCCATAACATCATTCAAACATGATCCAATCTTTGAAAAACTCAAAACAACATCAAAATATAAAATAACCATCGGATTCAAGCCTAAGAATTTTCAAACTTCCGAATTCCACAAACAATGCAAAAACCTATCAAACCTCATTCGAATTACCTGAATTTTGCGCACACGTCAAAAATGACACAACGGACCTACTCCAATTTCTGTAATTCCAATCCAACCCGATATCAAGATTTCCACTACTGGCCGGAAAAAGCCAAAATTTCAATTTCGTCAATTCAAGCCTAAATCTATCGCGGACCTCCAAATTACATTCTGAACATGCTCCTAAATCCAAAATTAAATAACAGAGCAATCCAAACCATTATAATTCACATCCAAGACCTTCTACACATAAGTCAATATCTGATTGACTTTTCTAACTTAAGCTTTCTCAAAAGAGACTAAGTGTCTCATCTCACTCCAAGGCCACTCCGAAAATAGAACAACCAACACATTATGATGAAATACAATTGAACAACGTATAAAAAAGTAAAAATGGAGGAAACGGAACGGTAACTCATAAAATGACCGGCCGGGTCATTACAAGAGTTGTTCTGAAATGATAGGGTGTTGTTGGCTAATGTTGATACATGTTATAGGTATGGGCAGTAGGAATTTTGATCACATATGGGTAGCCCTATAAAATCTTTTACTCGGGTTTGTGGAGAGTGTAGGTTTCAGAACAATGTTCATGGTAAGGTTGGGATATTATTCAGTGGTATTGACATGTATTCATGTCCAACCTGGAGGTGTTTCAGCAGTACTAACACACGGTATAATTTTCATAGAACTACACCTTTTACTATATATTGCTGGAGTATATTACTCCTCAAAGGTTCACCTTGCACTTTGATGCTGCTAATTCACACATGGAAAGCAGTATGGATGCATACATTGATCAGCTTCATAGAGGTTTGGACAATTCCAGTTGAAGATGTTGTTTGGAGATTCACATTTGCCTTGTCCTATGGAACGCAAAACTTGGCGCCTGGTGAGAGCTATGGAGGTGCTACATCGAGGTTTTGCATTTGGCTAGTGGATACACACATCTTCATAGGAGAGTTGGCATGGACAGAAGTTGTAATAGTTAGAATTTTATATTTTAGTATCATTAGTTTTAGCTTACCATTTTTGAGTTTTGTTTGGACAAATTATAAACTCTGGATCCTTATTTTTGTTTATATATATTAGCTAAAAAAATAGCCCAGTAGTCCTATGGTTGTCAGCTTCGAATTGGATATGAGAGGTTGTGGGTTCGAACTCCCTTAGCTCCAAAAAACATTTATTAACATTTTAATGTGGCACGTATTACGGGCCTACTTCTAAAAGTATGGGTCGTATTTAATAATTACTTGACTGTTATGAAATAATATAAGAACAAGAACAATAATACAAGAACAAGAACAATAGAGAGAAAAGTAGAGAGAGGAGTATTCTTATTGATACTTTTGGATGGTTAGGGATTGTTTACAATGGTAGAAGACCCCTTTATTTATAGGGAGAAGTAAACCCTAGAATCTCTCTAATTATGGACATTCACCTAAAATAGGAGATTTTATAACACTCCCCTTTGAATGTCTATTCAATGATGTGCCTCGTTAAAACCTTAACTAAAACAAAACCCAATGGGAAAAAATTTAAAGAAAAGGAAAAAGAGTACACATGTTTGAATATGCGCCTATTGGTTGCCTCGTTAAAAACCTTGCAAGGAAAACCCAGTGGGACAAAACCTTGTAAGGGAAAAAGAGTGCAACACGCATTAACTCCCCCTGATAAGAACATCAATTCATATCCTTAAGTCTTCGCATTCCGATCTTGTGAACTAGCTTCTTGAAGGTTGACGTTGTAGAGACTTTGTGAACAAATCAGCCATATTATCGCTTGAACGAATCTGTTGCACATTGATATCACCATTCTTTTGAAGATCATGTGTGAAAAATAACTTTGGTGAAATATGCTTTGTTCTATCTCCTTTTATGAATCCTCCCTTCAATTGAGCTATACATGCTGCATTGTCTTCATACAAAGTCGTGGGTAGTTTATTACATTTCAAACCACATTTGTCTTGTATATGATGTATGATAGACCTCAACCACACACACTCCCGACTTGCTTCATGAATAGCAATTATCTCGGCATGATTAGATGAAGTAGACACAATTGATTGCTTAGTCGATCGCCAAGATATGGCGGTGCCTCCACAGGTAAACACATAACCAGTTTGAGATCGAGCCTTGTGTGGGTCGGATAAATATCCAGCATCAGCATAACCAACAAGATCGGGACTGCAATTATTGCCATAAAATAAGCCCATATCAGTGGTCCCTTTTAGGTACCGCAATATATGTTTGATCCCATTCCAATGTCTCCTTGTAGGAGCCGAGCTAAATCTTGCTAAGACATTAACTGAAAAGGATATGTCATGCCTTGTAATTGCAAGATACATTAGTGCGCCAATTGCACTAAGATATGGTACTTCAGGACCAAGTAGCTCTTCATTCCTTTCTTGCGGTCGGAATGGATCTTTATTCACATCAAGTGATCGAACAACCATCGGTGTACTTAAAGGATGTGCTCCATCCATGTAAAACCGTTTCAGTACCTTTTCTATATAGGTAGATTGATGGACAAAAATTCCGTTTGCCAAATATTCAATTTGAAAACCAAGACATAATTTTGTCTTTCCGAGATCTTTCATCTCGAATTCATCCTTTAGATAATCAATTGCCTTTTGGAGTTCTATGGGGGTTCCAATAAGGTTTATGTCATCGACATATACGGCAAGTACAACAAATTCCGATGTTGTTTTCTTTATAAAAACACACGGGCAAATGGCGTCATTTATATAGCCTTCTTTTAACAAATACTCACTAAGACTATTATACCACATTCGTCCTGATTGCTTTAGACCATACAAAGATCTTTGCAATTTAATTGATACCTTTTCCCGAGACTTTGAATTATGAGCGTTTGGCACTTTGAGTCCATCGGGAATTTTCATGTATATCTCATTATCAAGTGAGCCATAAAGATAGGCAGTAACCACATCCATTAAATGCATGTCAAGCTTTTCAAGGACAGCAAAACTGATGAGATAACGAAAGGTTATAGCATCCATTACAGGCGAATATGTCTCTTCATAATCGACACCAGGCCTTTGAGAAAAACCTTGCGCAACAAGGCGTGCCTTATATCTTTGTACCTCGTTTTTCTCATTTCTCTTGCGTACAAAGACCCATTTATAGCCAACGGGCTTAACACCATTAGGTGTTTCAACTATAGGGCCAAAAACTTCACGTTTTGCCAGCGAATTCAATTCTGATTGAATTGCTTCTTGCCATTTTGGCCAATCATGTCTTTTTCGACATTCTTCAACAAATTGAGGTTCGAGATCCTCACATTCTTGCATAATGCTAGATGCGGCATTATAAGCAAAGACATTATCCACCACTATATCCACTCGATCAAAATTTGCCTCAATATAGATTGGATTTATGGATAGTTCCGTATTTTCCAGAGTCTCGGGCTCAATGATTTTCTTCATGAATCTCAGAATTCGTTAAATCATGAATTTCTTCATGAGATTCTTTCGTAGTGTCATTTGCTTTCCTCTTTCTAGGATTTCGATCTTTAGAACCTAATGTCCTGCCACGCTTCAGGCGTGCATTCGACTCATTGGTTATGACACTAGATGATTGTCCAACAGGGACATCAATACGGATTGGGACATTTTCCGCGGGGATGTGGGATTTCGTTATCCTTTCCAAGTCCGTAAATGCGTCAGGCATTTGATTTGTTATTCTTTGCAAATGGATAATCTTTTGTACCTCTCTTTCACAAATAGAGGTATGTGGATCAAGATGAGATAATGATGCATTTTCCACAAAATTTCCCGTTTGGTTTCACCAACTTCTCCCCCTAATTTTGGGAAAAGTGTCTCATCAAATCGACAGTCTGCAAATCGTGCAGTAAACAAGTCCCCTGTCAATGTTTCGAGGTAGCGAATGATGGAGGGTGATTCAAACCCAACATATATTCCTAACCTTCTTTGCGAACCCATTTTGGTGCGGGATGGCGGTGCTATAGGCACATATACTGCGCATCCAAAGATTCTTAAATGGGATATATTGGGTTCATGACCCAAAACCAATTGCAACGGGGAATATTTGTGATAATTCGTCGATCTGAGACGAATTAGCATTGCTGCATGCAAAATGGCGTGACCCCATACCGAAGTGGGCAGCCTCGTTTTCATGAGTAATGGCCTTGCAATCAACTGCAGGCGTTTAATTAACGATTCTGCAAGACCGTTTTGAGTGTGAACATGAGCTACAGAATGTTCCACTTTTATCCCAATTGATAAGCAATAATCATTAAATGCTTGGGATGAAAACTCAGCAGCATTATCCAGTCTAATAGACTTGATTGGATTACCAGGAAATTGTGCTCGTAGTTGAATTATTTGTGCCATTAATTTTGCAAACGCAAGGTTGCGTGATGACAGCAGGCACACATGAGACCATCTACAGGATGCGTCTATCAAGACCATAAAATACCTAAATGACCCACTGGGTGGGTGAATAGGTCCACAAATGTCCCCTTGTATACGTTCCAAAAACGTGGGTGACTCAGTCCCAACTTTTGTTGGTGATGGTCTGATAATCAACTTGCCTTGATAACAAGAAGTGCAAGGATATTCATTATTTGAAAGAATTTTGAAATTCTTTAACGGATGCCCATATGAGCTTTCTATGATCCGTCTCATCATGATCGATCCCGGGTGTCCCGATCGATCATGCCAAAGTACGAAAGTATTGGAATCAGTAACCTTTTGGTTTACTATTGAATGTGCCTCAATTGCACTAATTCTTGTCCAATACAGGCCACAAGATAAAGATGGGAATTTCTCAATAACCCTCTTTTGGCCGGAGACATTCTTTGTAATGATGAGATATTCAAGATTATCTTCATCTATTGTCTCAATATGATATCCATTCCGGCGTATATCTTTAAAACTCAACAAGTTTCTCTTAGACTTGGAGGAGAACATTGCATTCTCTATGATAAACATCGTGCCTTTGGGCAGAGTTACAGTTGCTCTTCCGGAGCCTTCAATCAATTTACTACTACCAGAGATTGTAGTAACATTTGCCTTACACATATTTAGTTGAGAGAAATATTCCTTTTCTTTGAGTATCGTATGTGTAGTACATGAATCAACTAGGCAAATATTTTTACAGCTGGACGTTGATCCAAGCTTGCTTTGTGAGATATCCATATTCACTTAGTTTTTCTTGAGAACGATTCTTGAGACGGTAGAGTCTCGTGCTGATAACGTGTTATGAAATAATATAAGAACAAGAACAATAATACAAGAACAAGAACAATAGAGAGAAAAGTAGAGAGAGGAGTATTCTTATTGATACTTTTGGATGGTTAGGGATTGTTTACAATGGTAGAAGACCCCTTTATTTATAGGGAGAAGTAAACCCAAGATCTCTCTAATTATGGACATTCACCTAAAATAGGAGATTTAATAACATTGACCACTTTAAAAAGGAATTTTTTTGTATATATACAAAATGTTAAACTTATTTATCCGATTTTGTCCAAGTTTTCCTATTTACATGAAGTAAGAAAAGTTTTTTACAAAATATATTCAAATTCTATCAAAATCTACAATATAAATGCACTTTTTTTTACAGACTCCGGTAAAAAATTACAATTTATATACAATTTATATATACCTTATATACAATTATGTAAGTTGTAGATATCTCGTACACCATTTCTACATTAGACATACAAAATATAAACAATTTGTTCATTTCTTCTTTTTCGAGTTTCAATCTAAATTTCAACTAAAACCACCTCGAATCTTCACTAATTATCTCAAATTTGAGATAAAAACTCCAATAGATATTCCTAATTATTTGCAACAACACCTAGTCCAAACAAAAAATAATATCATAAAATTTCATTTTATTCAAAGCTTTTTAATGGATGTCAATGGAGTTTTAATTGACTAACATAGTTTCCAATTCAATCTGCTCGCTTCTAAATAATACTATTTTGCTTGTTTATTCCAAAAAGATAAAACAATGATAATTAAAATGATTCTCTTCATCAAAGCTAATTTTTCTTATTAATTCCTCGTTTTCATACGATCTGAAGCAAGAACTTTGTTAAGTACTATTATTCTCTCTTTTTTTCTCCTTAATATTAGTATCATTATTTTAGCTAATCCACATAAAGATATTAATATAAGAATACAGATATAGAATGAGAAAGAGATCAAAGAGAGAAAGAGAGAGCGAAGGGGGGAGGGGGGAGAGAGAAGAGGGAATTCCTTACTCAATTCCTAATATAATAGAATACTGTAACGACCTGATCGGTCGTTTTTGAGAATTTAAGTCTCGTTCCGCGGCATAGGGTCTCGAGAAGCTTTGTATTTTGTGTCATGACTTGCACCTGTGGCCGACTTCAATTTTTTGATATTTCGGGGTCAATTTGGAAGAAGGATTCTTGCTTTAGAAGCTTAGGCAGTAAAAAATCATCGGAGTTTTACTTTTGTGTAGATGATTCCGAAATGGTGTTTTGGTAATTCCAATAGTTTCGTATGGTGATTTTGGACTTAGGCGTGCATTCAAATTTGGAGGTCCATAGGGTAATTTGAAGCATTTCGGCGAAAATTTAAAAAGTTGAAGTTTTGGAAGGTTGAGAAGTTTGACCGAGAGTTGACTAGGGTGATATTAGGGCCGCAATGTTATTACGAGGGTTGAATTTGCTCTGTTATGTCATTTGGGACTTGGATGCAAAATTTGACGTCATTCGGGGTTGGTTTGACATGTTTCCATACGCGTTTTGGAAGTTGGAATATTTGAAAGTTCTTAAGTTCAATTCGTTGTGCAATTCATATTTTGTTGACTTGTTTGATGTGATTTGATGCCTCGAGCGGGTCCATGGTATTTTATGGAACTTGTTGGTATGTTTTGACAGGGTCCGGGGGGCCTCGGGCACGTTTTAGATGGGCTACGATCCATTTTCTCATGTTTTTTTTATGGCTGAATTAATATCTAGTCTACCCTCCTACGCGATTGCGAAGTTCAAGCCGCGTTCGCGTAGGCTGTCTTGGGACTGACCATTTTTCCTTCTTCACGTTCGCAGTAAGTGGGCTGCATTCGCTTAAGTGTGGGTTTTGTTTCATAATGTTCGCAGAGGTTCTTTCGCGATCGAGAATTGGCGACATGCTGGGGAAGACCTGTGTTTTATTCTTCGCGTTCACATGGCCATGTTTGCAATCGCGTAGTGTGAGGCAGTGATGAGTCGCGTTCGCCTTCCTTCTTTTGCGTTCACGTAATATTTCCTTTGGCATCTTATGATTTCTTCTTCGCGATTGCATACGAATTTTCGCGATCGAGATGCATGTCACCTCGGCAGAATATAAAAGTACTCTATTTTGAGGATTAGCCATTTTTATCATTTTTGGAGTTGTAGACCTCAGCTTGAGCAATTTTTCGTGGAGTTTTCAAGAAAATCATCGGGGAAAGTGTTCTTCACTCGAAATTTATTATATTCCAGGATTCTATCTTTATTTTATCTTATAATTAGTATTTTGAGTTGTGGAAAAATGGGAATTTTCGATGAAACCTTTCAAAATATAAAATGATTAGTTGAGAGATGAATTGGTAAAAGAATTTGATAATTTTGGTATGGTTGAACTCGTATCGGAATAATATTTGAGTTTTGTAAATTTTATCGGGTTCCGAGGTGCGAGCTCGGGTTGACTTTTTAGTTTTAATTAAAGATCGAAGCTTTATTACCCAAAATTATTTTATATGAGTTTTATTTATGGATTGAAGTTATTTTGGCTAGATTTGAGCCGAAGGTTATTTCTCTCGAGCATGTCATTTTAGAGTAACGGTCTAGCTTCTTTGAGGTAAGTATCTTGTCTAACTTTATGTGGGGGAACTACCCCTTAGGATTTGAGTCTTTGGTGTTAATTGTGTCATGTGTAGCTCGTGTATGCGAGGTGACGAGTACGTACTCGAGCTTATTTGTGGAAATTTGACTATTTTGGGCTTTTTTGTTCTTATATTCATTAGGTATGATGTTGTTTTGTCGGGTTGAATCCCCCCCCCCCCCCCCATTTATTAGTTTCACATGTACGTGTCTTAATTGGAATTAATTACTTCATGTTTTACTCTTATTGCCTATTTGACCCATATGTGACTTAACTGAAATTGTTGCCTCTTCTATTTCCATGTTATCCTTCCTTAATTGCTTATCTTAAATTGAAGTATTATCTCTTTATAATTGTCTATCCTTAATTGAGGAGTTGCTTATCCTTAATTGAATTTGTTGCATCTCTTTCGTAATTTCTCAACCCTAAATGAAGTTTTGTTATCCTTTATCATAGTTGACTTATCTATATTTGGCATTATTGACTTATGTTATCTCCCTTGTTGTCGAATTGTACTTTTGTGGAATTATTGTTCCATATTATTTCTCCCTTGTTGAGACTAGTATTCTCTGTTGTGTCTTTCCTTGTGAGCTCGTTCTACCGTTTCTTTGTGTTCCAAAGTTTTTGAGTTGATTTACTTCATGTTATTGTTATTGTTGTTGATGTTGTACTCAGTATTATTGAATCGAGGGCCATGCGTGGTTTTGGTGTTAAAACTGATTCGAGGAAATGTTATGGAATATGGGCACATGTTGTGAAGGTCATCTTATTGTGTTGTTATGTTTTTGGCACGTAATATTGTTGAAGGTTTTGTTCGGGTGTTTGTACAAGGTTTCTGTCGTACTATTGTTACTATTGATATTGCACATGCAGCGTGACAAGACGCGCTATATCTATGTATTTGCGCATGTGGAAAGACAAGGTGGGAACATTACTATGTGCATGCGAAGAGACAAGGCGTACATTTACTTTATTATTGCGCATGTGGCGAGACAAGATGGACTATGTCAGGAAATGATTCGTGATAACTTGTGATGGCATGGGGGGCATTATTGTTGTTGATATTTGTGTAGTGACATGCCTAACTTGTGTGAGTTTTACTTAGTGTAAATTGTGAGGGTCGTTTATTATGTGTCGTTCATTTTCTCTACTCTTACTCGTTGAGTAGAACTACGATAGAACACATGTACAAGTATACACATAATTAATCACCCTATCGGTTTAGAAAGGTGGATCCTGATGTCATTGAACATTTATATGTATCCCCGTCTACTTGCCTTCAATATGAGCATTAGTATATTGGCACGTGATTCATCTGTACAATTACCATTTGTAAATTTTAATGAGGGCACAATATGCCAAGTGATTAGGGTTCACGAACTGGGACCCGTGAAATGTGAATTTTAAGGTTAGGTACCTCGTGGAGATTATTGGATAAACCTGGTATGAAAGCGGTTATTTTATTGAGTTTCTACGTGTTTTTCCTTTATTCGGTCAAATTTAAATTGTATTCAACTTACTATACAGTGTTATTACTTGTTGTATCCCGTTGCTAATTATTGCTTCTACTTCCTCTTGAAAGCACCGTATTATTGTTGTCATCAAGCCTAGCTTTGTAGAGATATCGTATTATGTTAGTTCTACACCTATATTTGTTCAAGTTATTTAGTCCAATGGATGTCTTGATTGTCCCTCGTTGCTACTCTATTGAGGTTAATCTTGATACTTACTTGGTACCATTATGCTGTTCTCATACTATATTTTTGCATATTTTTGTGCAGATCCATGTATTTTGGGGTTAGTCAATCACCAGCTAGCTGCATGTATCTTGGTGTGGAGATTCAAGGTAAACCTACTGTCGCGTTTGCATGTCTCGGAGTCACCTTCTAATATTGTACTTGTACTATTTTATCTCTATTTTGAAACGGTTGTATCTAGAAGTTTTTCTTGCAAACTCAGTAGATCTTATGACTTATATTACCAGTTTTGGAATTGTAAATTTTGTATAGAGATTTCTATTTTATATTTGTCGGTCCTTGGTTAAATATTGCCATTAATTCAGTAAATGTTAGGCTTGCCTAGTCCATCACAATATCTTATGGAGGAAATTTGGGTCGTGATAGATGTCCATTAATACTAATTTGTACATAATTGGTAAATTATATATTAACTTGTAATTAAGTTAAAACCTAAACAACGAGAATAAATAAGTTTCTAATATATTACATAAAGGTAAAAATCTCCTTTAAAAACTGCTTGACCCATTGTACATGAAATTATTATAAACCCTTTTCAAATAGGATTTAATACCCATTTCTTTGCCCCTAATTAGAATAAAAAAAACTTCTTCGTTGCGCACAATTAGTATAAAAAGGGTTGTTGCTCACTTTCCATTTTCAAACTCCAAAGAAACTAAATTACACTACGTTAGTACTAATTTTTTATCTCTCTCGATGATAATTTTTTATTAAGTGCTTGCAGCCTCTTGCAAAAATATAGGGTAACATCGATGAGAATTCTCACCACATCGTCGTGCATTCTGATCGAATTGTACCTTTGCCGATAACATTACAAGTAGCACTGTCACCCGATTGGACAACTGTAACTTGAAATGAATCATAGTAGAAAATAGGTCCCTGTTGGGACATATATGATGCGAACAACCAAAATCTAAATTTCACTCATTGTCATAACTGAAACTAGTTTCAGTTGCTAAAAATATAATTCCCTCAATCTCATCAGTTGCTACACTAGCTTCGGCGATGTCAGTATCTTTGTGCTCATTTTTCCTTTCCTTATGCTTTTCTTTTATTTTTCTGATTACCGCATTCAGAGGTAATGTTACATTATGAAAATAGCGACAGTCTAAATTATTATATTTGGATGTTGAGTCGGATTTACCCCTAACAAACAAGCCAATTTCCCCTTGAGTTTCACTAGCTTTCCCATAATATCATAGTCTATTTATTTTTTTGATTTAAGATAGATTTAATAACCATATATATTATCCTTAGCATAAAGCATATTATCTCTTATATGCTTAAAAGATGGGGTGGATAACAAAATAGTAATACGACTTGGTCCTCATCTTTAATTTTAACATCCATATTACTCAAATCCATAAGAAAGCAATCAAATGTGTCAAGATGAGAGAGAATAAAAGTACCTCACCCATACTAATTGTGTAAAGTTTCTACTTTAAGTAAAGTCTATTTTCCACCGTCATATTCATATACGAGGTTTTTAATTTTTTGCACATGCCTTTGGATGTGGTTTCTACATAAATTTCACGTAAAACCTCATATGAGAGATGATAAATGATTTTGCCTTTTTTTATATAACGGTAAATTCCTCACCCGTTATTTTATCTGGCTGCTTCTTCTTTCCTTACAATGCGAAGTCTAAGCCATCATGTATATAGATTCTCCATTTTAATTGTCACATCTCGAAGTTTACACTTTGATCATATTTTTCAACATAAGTTTTATTAAAGTCATATTGGCTATTGAAAGTAACCTAGTTAGATCCGATTGTAATACCAGTTTGTTAGGATCGAGAATCTGGGTATGGCGAGATTTCGCCAAACAACAATATAATAACAATAACAAAGAAAGTGCAAGTTGATAATAACAGTAATTAAAGAAGATAATGAAGTCACGAAAATTAACATGATTCGATCAAGGTGATCTACGCCCATAAGTGCAGAAGAACGATTTTACTTAACGATCGGTATACAAAATAGAGTATAAAATAGGAGATAGAACTCTAATTATCCCAAGAGAATAACCTTGCTACAATCACTCCCAAAGAAGTGGTTCACTCAAAGTGTTTCTTAACACCAATTTTAAGGAATATAAAAAAACTCTCTATTGCAAGAATATTCAAAATGAGTTTCTAATCAAAATATGAGATGATTCAAATGAAATAAGATGACTCATATTTATAGTGCTAAGTTCTTGGTCCCCAAGTAAAGAAATAAAGAATAAAAGAAATACTTTTATTTTTTGGTTCCAAACTAGAATGCTTTGGCTCTTAGTTTGAATACGCCGACTCCAAGTTTGCTTTGACTTCAAGATTAACCATGAGTAAATTTAGGCCATGTCTTACACGGGAGGTTTCTGATTATAGATTAGACACACATTTTAACTTTCTTACTGCTGTATAGGCAACTGGCCTTAGAGTAGTGTATCGAACTAAAGGACAGGAGCGACCCATAATCATTGACGAACAGGAAGGCTTGGAAAGGGATCAAACATATTGAGGAGGAGCTTTCACAAAGGTCAATAGCCGATAGCTGATGTCACTAGCCTTAACTTCTTTATCTACTTGAAAGCTAATGGCATTTTAAAAAAAATCTAACAATGGTATTAGAGCAAACTGATCTTATGAGATATGTGAGTTCATTCTAAGAACATAACCAAAATCGAGTTTTACATGTATTTTTCTAACATAATAAGCAGTCATCTCTCTCTAAATGCACCATAAATTTTTACTAATGAAAGTTATTTAATTCGATTAATGAAAATAAAATTTTATATTAAAACTTATAATTTGTTGGTTGTAATGTTAATATTCTCTTTTTAACGCATAACTTATCGGGAGCCATTTAATATAAAAGGTCATTCATTTAAAAAAATAAAAAATAAAAAGATATGTACCGTCACTTATAAATAATTTTGATACTTAAATATATAATATATGACTTATTTATTAATTTTTTTAAAAATTTCTTAAATAACGTGCTCAATCAAATATCATCATGTAAAACGAGACAATATTAGTAAGTTGGAAAAAAATGGAAGATTCTATTTAAAAAGTAACTATGGTTAAGAGCCATGGTTTATTAACTCTGGTTAAGGATTGGTGTTTAAAAAATAACTATAGTTAAGATCCATGATTTGATTTGTTAACTCTGGTTACACCCCATACCCCGTCCCCCAGAAAAAAGGTGTATTAAATGTAAAACAAGCCCATGCCTGGCTGTTCTTTTCCCAAATTAAGAGATTATGTGGGCATTTTAGGGTTGTTCTTGGGCTCAGAGGGGGTTTTGACGAAAAAAAGAATTTCAGTTTCTTCAAAGGGTCCGTCTTTTTCTACTCCAATTTGGTGGGAAAACTGAAGGTCAACAGCAGCAGCAAAACGCTTCCTTTTTCGATTCAAATACTCATTTACACATTTGGGTTAGTTTTTTCTTTTTTCATTTCGATTGCGCAAAAAAGAGGTTCTTATCTTGTTAATGAATTTTAGGATTTCTCTTTTGTAATGTAAAATTGGACCGTTACAAACCGTAATGTTTCAGATCCATTTGGCATCTCGTCGTTCGAAATTTTGATTTGGGATCGTTCTGTTACCCTTCCATTTTGTTTCCCTTTATTTGTTTTTTTGCTTTTGTGGGTTCAATCGTTTAGTAATAAAATTGGAGGAGTTAATTTTTGGTACTAACACTATATAGTAGTTCAGTTTGAGTTCTCGTGGCTTAAAAAGTTTGAAAATTTTCAGCTGGACAAAGAAAGGTGGCCACTGGGTCACATTGCAGTTCATTCCTAGTTGTCTGCTTTAGTTAAAAATTCTTATTATATACGTGTGAGTTGAGCTTACATGGAGAAACATGGCCAGTGGGGTTCATATAGCAGATCCCAACTTGTTGTGTACTGAGGCCTATAGTAGTTGTTGTTGTATGTGGACTGCTGTTGTTACGAATGCTGAATGATTAGTGCTTAGCTTTGAGAGGTGGACGCTCTTAAGCATCCTGCTCTGCAGAAACTCCCTCCGGTTCAAAATAAGTGTTTAATTTCCTTTTAGCACGCCCATTAAGAAAATACTAAATACTATACAAAAATATCTAGTATGACTAAATTACCCCTAATTAAACATTTAATGGTGAGGAGTAAGAAATTTTTTAGAGATATGTACATAGGGGTTATTTTGTAAAAATAAATTAAATTTTTTCTTGATTACATAACTGGACACTTATTTTGAACCAATAAGAAAAAGCAAATTGCACACTTAGGGAGTACTTGATACTTTTGGGAGCAATCAATTCATTATCCAGATTTATTTCATGATCATCCCCTAGTTGAGTTTCCCTCCACCTTGTTTTGTGGGGGGGGGGGGGGGGGTTGGGAAGAACTATATATGATCGCCTCATGTTTTTATTTCTCTCTTTCATTTCAGAGTAGATTTTTCAGGTCGGGGTGGGGGTGGCCTGCAGAAGATAAAACTGTTTGGAACTGTGGATGAGTAGATGACAGGGTAATCTGTATTGAGTCTTTGGAATGCGGAAGTGAGTTGGTTACTGACTTTTGCAGAGAGGGAGAGATCAAGTGAGAAATTTTACCATTGCAAGTTTCTGCTGCAAGTTTCTACAGCAAGTTTACGAAATTTGGAATTTTCAATGGCATGTTACAACTTAAATGTTTAGAATGGGAAAAAGTGGAGTAGAGAGAAATAGAAGTTCTGACTCTTGTATAGGGTAGAGGCATTCATTACTAATCAACTTCTATGTTTTATGTCTATCGTGCTGCTCGGTGGAGTTATGTTGACATCTATTACTTGAAAGACTGGAAGTTGAATTAATCCTCTTGCAGTTGGAAGCAAGTCTATATTTTCATTAATGTGGTGCTTATACTTTCTTGAGCAAAGGGTCTATTGGAAACAAGCTCTCTATCCTCATAAGGTAGGGTAAGGTTTGCATACACGCTGCCCTCTCTAGACCCCACGGTGTGGGATAAGACTGGATATGTTGTTGTTGCAGTTGAAAGCAAAGCTCAAAAAGAAGATCTCCTTTTCTTGGTAGTGAAGTAAACTTGGCACTTAAATTTTGAATTTAAGATATGACTGATGTGAGGAATTCACAATTTAGTATAAAAAACAACGTACTCTAACTAGACATAATAGGAGCGTTAGCTTTTTCCAAATTTTCTGCATGGTAAAATTACCAGTAATGTCGCTGTTGTTTGAACAAGATATTGTGCATTAGAAACTACAGGAGCTCAATTTTTTGCTAAAGAATCCCATTACTTTAACCTGGATAGTAAAAGTTGCTAAAAAACTAACAAGCAAATATCTGGAGTTTTCCTCTCCTGTTGCATACCTTTCTTGGCCTTCCGGCTAAGATCAGGCATACTATCTGTTCCCTATCCTGTCAAATATAATATTATATCATTGGATTTCCAGAGAGGTAGATGTCGGTCTTAGTTGATTAGTCACATTTTTTGTATGATGGATCTAGAATGGCAGAATGTCTATCTTGACTTCCATTTACCAGGTTTAAAAGTCTATTGTTGTCAGCAACAATTTATCGGCCACTAAGCGTTGAGGACTAGACTATCTACATGTCTATATGTGTTTGCGTACATGTGCATATTTCTTTATGGTATCTAAATTCTAAATATTTTCTCTGATAGGTTTTTTTCGCTAAATTATACTGCGGAACCAAGACCAAGACATGTTACACTTTTTTTGTTGGTTCTGGTTCTACAATGACGTATTTCTAACAGCCTTTGATTTTGATGTGAATCAGGTATGGGATGATTTGAAGTATACCGTGCTTCAAGAAGGGAAGAGATTTAGTCATCAGTATCTGATATTCACATGCTTTATATATTTTGGTAGTGTTAGTGTTAGTGAATGGCGTACTGATTGGAGATTACTAAAGGAACTTTCTAATCACATACACAAACTATGGAGTGCAATAAAGATGAGGCTTTTCGGGCAAAAACAATTGCAGAGCGGAAGTTCGAGCAGAAGGATTTTGCTGGTGCAAAGAAATTTGTCTTAAAAGCTCAGGCCTTGTATCCGGGGCTTGACGGTGTAACCCAGATGTTAACAACACTTGATGTCTATATCTCTGCCGAAAATAAAATAAGCGGGGAAGTGGATTGGTATGGGGTACTTGGCGTGGGCCCCTCAGCTGATGATGAAACGGTGAGGAAGCAGTACAGGAAGCTAGCTCTCATCCTCCACCCGGATAAGAACAAATCTGTTGGTGCTGAAGGTGCATTTAAACTTTTGTCTGAGGCCTGGAGCTTGTTATCTGATAAATCCAAGAGGTTGGCATATAACCAGAGGAGGAGTTCAAGAGGATTCCAGCAGAAAGTTCCAGTGCACTCAGGTGGTGCGTCAGCACCTCCACGGAATGGTTTTCATAATTTTCCTAGTAGGCCAAATTCAGGTCCAAAGACTCATAAAAATGCTTCTCGAACGTCCTCTTCGTCAGTTAATTCTTCATCCAATCAAAGAAGTGATACTTTCTGGACCATTTGCCACCGATGCAAGATGCATTATGAATATTTGAAGATATATCTCAACCACACTCTTCTTTGCCCAAACTGTCATGAAGCTTTTTTGGCTACAGAAACATCTCCTCCGATCAATTATAACAAGTCATCCAATTCTACTCGCCCGTGGCATCAGAATCTAGGGAATCGTGCACCTAATGGCAATCAGTTCCCTATAGGAGGAAATGCTAGTGCTGGTAAAACAGCAGGATCAGCAGCAGCAAGTTCTAATAGTGCAAATTCTTCGAACTTTCGACAGGATTCATATTCTAGAACGGCTGGTGTTGGTAGCTTGGATCATTCCATTGCAGCAAAAGCAGCAAATGTTGTCCAGCAGGCACATGAGAGAATGAAGAGAGAACGTGATTCACAGACTAGTTCTGGATGGGGGAGAGCTCATCCTTCTACCGACATAGAGGCACCTCTTAAACAGAGAAGACTGGACGAGGATGGGATCTGTTTTGGATCCAATGCGCCTCAGTATGCAGAAAGGACTTATGTTTTTTCTTCTAGCAAGTTTAACAGTACCAGAGAGCTGATGCCACTTGAAAACCGAAATATGCTGATGGAGAAAGCTCGGAAAGAGATACTCAAGAAGTTGAATGAATGGAGATCGCAGCCGCAAGATACACAAAAACATAAGGTGAAAGAGAGCAAAAAAGAAAAACAGAAGAATGCTAGTGTTCCTGGTCATAATGTGAATGGGAATGTTGAGTCATCAGCTATGAAGGGAGTAAAGAAAGCTGTTAATACTTCAGCTAATGATGCATATCAAGAGGATCCAGTGCCGGAGTCGATGAATGTACCAGATCCTGACTTTCACAATTTTGACCAGGACAGGACTGAAAATTGTTTCGGAGACAATGAAGTCTGGGCTGCATATGATGCTTGCCTAAATCAGCTGGAGGCTTAAATATTATGAACCTGCTAGTGTGGAACAAAGCTGCAATTACCAAGCTTGGATGGGATTTGGCTCACAAGAAGGATGCTCTATGGGTAAGGTGGATTCACACAGTCTATATAAAACAATAACAGCTACATTCCATAGTTATTCCTAACCAAGCCAGCTGGATGGTCAGGAAGATTATTGAAGCTACTGTTACATTGCAGCAATCTCAACCAGTGTGTACTATAAAGATGATGTACCTACACCAGATTGGACAATTGCCTAGAGTCTTGTGGAAGAATCTAACTATCCAAAACTATGCCAGACCCAAGGCAGTTTTCAATCTCTGGTTGGTATTGCAAGACAGATTACCTACTAAAGACAGGTTGGGCCAATGGAACTTGAATGTGGATAGCACTTGTGCTTTATGTCAACAAGGTATGGAGAACAGAGATCATCTTTTCTTTTCATGTCCCTTTGTTAGGCAACTGAGACATCAAACAATGTTATGGATTGGAGTAACTCAGCCAAATTATCAGAACTGGGAGCATTTTATTCACTGGATCATTGCCAAAGCTAAAGGGTAAACTAGTCGAGCTCACATTGTCAAAATGATTATAGCAGAACTGTTTTATACCATTTGGTCAGAGAGGAACTCGAGGCTGTTTAAGAATGTCTCGTATTCTAGTGATCAATTACTTAGGACTATTGCATACGTTTGTAATGTTAGGAGTCCCCCTAAAGTAAGCCTACAGCTTCAGCATTCTCTACTGTAAATAGAAGTATAGGTACAGTATCAGTAGATGGTGGTTAAGTTCTCTTTTTGATAGTCAGTTGTGTTTAGCTGCACTATGGATTTGTAAAGAAACCTCTTTGGTGATTAATACAAAATTTTTAATTACCAAAAAAACAAAAAATCCTCGAGTTTGAACTTTTATCAGTTCTCTGAGTTGACCTGAATTTTCTGTATGTTAGTTAGGACATTTTTGTCCAAATTTCATGTTTGCATTAAAAATGACAAATGACGAGATCAATATGCATAGGATTTTTGAGCTCTTACTCAGTCAAATTTTAGTATAGTCTATGGTGTCGTCCCATAAAAATTGGTTAATTAAGAGTATAGACATTTAATATTTTTACTACTAATACATGAAAGAATTAAATTGATGAAAGGTAAGTAAAGTTTAAAACTCGTTAATTACATAAGGAAAAACAAACAATTTTCAAAAGATCTAGATAATACTATTACAATGAAAACTCAATTTCTATATATAGTTCTCTAAAAAATAATTGTTTATTGCTAACGTAATTATATTTTGTTCACGAAGAAAAAATCAATCAACAGCACTCCGTGAGATTATGTAATTAATTGAGTTAAAACTAGTGACTGAAATATTTTCTTGCCTGAATTGTGCAAGAAGATAGTAAAAATTTCGTGAGAATATATTTACCAAATCAGTAATCTTGCCTACAATAATTCCTCTGTAAGAATAAAAACTGATAGAAACAAGATTATAGATTTTAAATAATAATTTTTACAAAAATTATTTTCACTCTACTATTTTATTCATTGGTTATTATATATTAATTTTTTTCGCGAGAATTATAAAATTAATATAAAAATAACTTAAAAAATATATGTAGAAGTGATAATAATGCTTAATCAGAAACTACTATTTCAGTATCATATGAAATGTAAAAATAAAATTTCAAGCCATGAATGCATTAAAACAGAAATAATATTATAAATATATTTATTCAATTTTATTAACTATCCCAACAAACAAGATTACTCCATTATAAAGTATTTAAATCTCACAACAAAAAGGAATTCTAGAATATTACTAATACTCTTAAAAAATTCGAAAACTTCCAAAAAAAATGAAATAGTTATAGAAAGAAGTTAAGCTCAAAGTTCAGAGAAAAGTAGTTCTTGCTATGTCTCATTTTATCTTCAATGCCAAATTTGCATTCTATTTATAGAAAAGTCTTGCAAGCATTAAATGCTTAGATGTGTCACTAGAAGCTTAGACACCTCTAAAGATATGAGCTTAGATGTATCTAAAAATGGAAGTTTCGACAATATGTCGAAACTTCAATTATATGCTTCCATCTTACCATTTAGTTATTGTGCTTGCCACAATAGATTTCTATCGAGTATTTTGTCTTTTTCCTTTTGTTATTTATAATTTTTTTTTCCAGCAAAAATAATTAGAAAGAGCCAAACTGGAAATATAATTTAAATGTATTACTTAAAATCGGATATTAAAAATATATAATAAGTAAAGTTTTATTTTATATTCATCAACTAAATGTTAAATAATTTTAAACTCTAACTAGACCTTGATTAACGATCCAAAAAGCAGCTATTAACCATTCTCTTCTCTTTTTCTCTTTTTATAATACGAAGTGGGCTCCCATTCAGTCAAAGGATACAACTTAGCAATTTATCTAAAATACTCACTAAGCTTAAAAATTATCCATCGGTTTAGTTCGGGGCTTGGTTTGGCTAAAAATAGGTAGGAAGAAAACTTTATGGGTATGGGTGAGTAAATAGTTCGTCGTGAGTGGGTATTTGCAAAAAGATCCCTTACTATTATCTTATAAAATATTAAAATATTAGTATGCGTAGCTAGTGAAATTCATGTCCAAACACAACTTCACATATATTTTTGGAAACTACCAGTTATGTCTATTTATAATTTGCTTATTGCAGAAATTGATCAATTCATAAAATATCACTAACATTAGTCAATTATTTATTTATAGCTAATAAAGGTCAAATTTTTGCTTTTTTGAGTGGGTATTATAGAATAGATTAGGCACATCTTAAAGAGATTGAATCTTAGTTTTGGGATGATTTGTTGGAGTTTTCAGGTGGTTTGAATTGAAAATTCAAAGTAGAAGATGAACATAAAAAAAATAATATGTGTATCACATATGTATCATATTTGTATCTAATGTATCACATGTATAATTATATGTGTGATACACGCGTGACACATGTGTCCCGGGAAAAAATTTTGAACTCGATTTTAACACATCCACCTCTGCAGCATTACTTTCAATAATTTGAAAATCCTAATTTATTTGAGCATCTCAATCCTGCAAAGTGCAAAAACGTCACAACCCAATTTAGAGACATGGTCGACACTCAGGAATAGTTCCTAGCAAGTTTACTGGGATTTTAAATAAAATTAGACAAAAAAAATTTATATCTAGGACTATCCACACCAGCTAAAATTATACAACACGACAAAGTCCACTACCACTACAAACTTTCCTTTTGTAACATACTAATTCCATCACCAAAAAATATTAGAAAGTTGTACTTATAAGTCTAATGATAACCAAAATACTAACGAACTTGACAAAAGGAATAATCCTAATATTTTAAAAGAACGGACGATAATAATGACAAAAACTCTTCACTCCAGCTAACAAACATGGGGTTGAAGGAAGGGCTATCAAAACTTCCATGTCTCGGCTAAAATCACAACACAACAAGCACCCATAAAAAAAGTCCCCAAAGTTACTAACCTCCCATCAATAACACAAAACTTAGATAAAACAAATTTCAACAAACACTAAAAGTGTTACGATAACCAGCAATCCTAAGAGTTCAAGGATAGGACAAGAATTAATGATAAAGATCTCTTCTCCTGCGCAAACCAACAAGGGGCTCGCCAATACTATCAATTTTCCAACCTATTGATAGGTAGGTCCTCGTCTACGTCAATAGACGTCTCTGTAAAACAATATAAAAAAAGTGAGTCACCTAGTTTAATGAGTAGATAACACTTACATACAACTACGTTATATGGACTCAAGTCAAGAAGCACGCTATTATATAGTATTTACAAAATAGATTAGAAATTCCAAATTTGTAACAGTAACCAGTGATATATTATATCATGAATACATCATATATAAGGTAATGATGCGGTAACAGACATGCATCATCTTTGCCGCATCATAAAAATCATAAGCTATGTAAAATACAGTGTCACAATCAACTACGTAGGTTTGAGAAGTTTACAATAGTGTACCATGTAAATAACATGCAGCCAAAAAAATCAAATCATGAAAATGAGGTTTTCTTTGAAGAACTTCTGACACAAATTGGCAGCCATTGCTAGGAAGCAAGGATCCAACAAAAGAATCATGAATTAAAGATTTGAAAGTATATAATAAGTAAATATTTTGTGTTCATCAACTGAATATTTAATAATTTTAAAACCCTGACTAGAGCTTGATTAACAGTCTAAAAAGCAGTTATTAACCAATTTCTTCCCTTTTTCTCTTGATAATAAGAAACAAGCTCCAATTCAGTCAAAGGATACAGCTTCGCAATTTATGTAAAATATCCATCGAGCTTAAAATAATTACCCACTAGCTTAGTTCAAGGCTTGCTTGGTTTGGTTCGACATGGCTTGGTTAAAACATTGGTAGGGGAGAAACTTTGTGGGTAGGGGGTGAGTAAATAGTTTGTTGTGGATGGGTATTTGCAAAATAACCCCTACTATTAACCTGTAAAATGATAAAATATTAGTGTGCTTAGCTAGCAAAATTCATGTCTAAACACAGCTTCACATATATTTTTGGAAAACTATCAGTTGTGTCCATTTATAAGTAGTTTATTACAGAAATTGGTCAATTAATAAAAATATCACTAATATTAGCCACTATTTATTTGTAGACAAAAATAATTAAAATTTTTCTTTCTTTTGAATAAATTAGGTACATCTTAAGGAGCTTGAACCTCAGTTTTGAGACGATTTATTTGAGTTTTTAGGTGTTTTGAATTGAAAATTCGGAGTAGAAGATGAACCTAAAAAAATTATGTATCACATATGTATCATATTTGTATCACATGTATACCTGTGTGTGAGATACATACGTGACACATGTGTTCCAAAAGAATTTTTGAACTCGATTTTAACTAGGAATTTTGATACCAAATTAGTCACCTCTAATCTTCTTCAAAATTTGTATATTAACTCATCTATTTGTTTTCATGAATTTCAACCATACCCATTGAAAAAGGTCCCTTAGAATTTAGAATCTTATATATATATATATATATATATATATATATATATATATATATATATATAGTATTTCATCACCTTGTTTGCTACTCATCTATGAAATTTTATTGTCGTCTTGTATCTAATGTTGCTGATCACACTTAAAATATGAAAGAAAATCTTTGTATGTGATTCTTAGATAGAAAGAACCTTATTTATTCTCTGGCTTTCTCTCTCAGCTCATGTTAGCATAACGTGCGCCGCCATGGGGAAGAGAGATCGGAATCCCTCACAAAAGGCGATTTTGGCACGAGAAACCATCGCATTTCAGCAAAGGAAGAAGGACAATAAGTTGAAAGCTGTTCAAAATCCAGGAAAGCAGCTTGAGGAGGAAGAAATCAATGGAACAGTACCATGCAAGGATGATCTGGTTGAGCAAACGGAAATTGATGAGCTAGGAAGAAAAATCTCACCAATTGTAAGTCAATTAGGTACGATGGTTACGGAATTAGGTGAAGGTTCATCGACACATCGCCGAAGATGTTGAATTATGGAGATGGGAGTGGGAGATTATTGTGGGCGGATGAAGCATAATTTTCACTAGAATCGAACGTCAGGGGATCCATTTAGGATAATTTTGATATTAAAAAGGTAACTAATGCTGGATTTAAACTTGAATTTGTAGAGCCCGAGATGCATGACAAGACACCTGATTGTGAAATTGAGACTGAGGACATACGTTCTGAAATTAAATATTGGAAAACAATAATAGTGTGCTACGTTTTGGGAGCTCACCCACCATTCACAGTGCTTAATGCGTATGTTCGTAGATTGTGGGGGTAAATATGGCATAAACAAGGTATCAATGTTAAAAGGTGGGATAGTGATAGTGCGATTCGACTCAATCACAAGGAAGAATGAGGTGCTACAATGTGGTATATACCACTTTGATAATAAGCCAGTCATTGTGAAAGCTTGGAATGTTGACATGGAATTCGCTAAAGATAAATTGTATAATATTTCTATATGGGTTTAAATCGCATGGGCTGGATTTCAAGCGCTAGAGTCCTAAAGGTTTAAGCAAGATTGGAAGTTAAAGAGGTAGACCTTGATGGTAGACAGTCACAGAGATAAGCAGATGGGGCTGAGCTTTACGCGCCTCCTAGTTGAAGTTCAGATGGATAATAAACTGCCAAAATAAAGTATTTTTTAAGAATGAACGAGGGTTACTAATGGGAGCAGAAAGTGTGATACTATTGGAAGCCAACTTTGTGTAAAGTATACAGGAAATATGGCCACGATGAACAAGTTTGTGGAGCAAAGAACCAAGATGCAGAGCCTAAACCAACAGAGGAAGTTAGTGGAAAAAAGGATGTAATAACAGATCAATTGGCTAATCAACTGATAACAATGAAGGGGAAGAAATCATAAACAAGAAAGGGAACAGAGTTGAGACTAGAAAGCAAAAAAATTTGGATAGGTAGGAAAATGCAGGTTAGATAAACTTAGTAATGATACAAGAACTATTGGTAGACAGGTACAACAGTGGAAGGGATTTGGAGATAGGAGTTATCATAACAACTTTCAGGTGTTGGAGATAAATGATACTGTTGTAACTGGTAGTAATATCACTAAAATGGAGAGGAAGGTTGGAGGAAAGCATCTCCTCATAGGGGTAATGGATAACATTTTATGATGGAATGTTAGAGGTATGAATGCCCTTAACAAACAAAAGGAGGTGAAACTCCTATGTAATAAATAAGATATATGGTTGATAGGTATGTTGGAAACAAAAATAAAGTTGGAGAAAATTGACCAAGTGGCTAATAATCTATTTGGTGGATGTGAGAGTATAACAAATTTGAGGGAACATTATAATGGTAAAATTTGGTTGGCATGAAGATAAGAATGTTTAAAAATCACTATGAGTACTATGACTGATCAAGCAGTAACATGTGTGGTGACTCACAATAGGTTGTAAATTACTTTTATGATGACTATAGTCTATTCTTATAATACGAAAGAAGAAAGAAAAAGTCTCTGGAGCTATTTAGAAAATGTGAGCAAGAATATGGGGGGTCTATGGATAGTTATGGGAGATTTTAACTCTGTGTTGCATACTGAAGATAGAGTGGGAGGCAATCCTATAACTCCAGCTGAAATAGCTGAGTTTCATCAGTTATAGAACAATGTGAACTGGTTAAATTACCAACTAGCGGTAGCAGGTATACTTGAAATGACAAGCATGTAGATAATAGGATTTATCAAAGATTGATGGGCATTCATCAATACAACATGGCTCAATAAAATGCCAGTATGTATGGCTCACTATCTAGAAGAGGGGATAAGTGATCATTGTCCACCTAAGCTATCAAATACTAACTCACCTGGGAGGGTCAAAGTTGCTTTTGAATTCTATATTGTTTGGGCTACTCATCTAAATTTTATAGATATAGTTAAAGAGGGATAGGGACAGAATGCAGTAGGATGTAGTACATTCATAGTGGTTAAAAAAGCAAAAACTAAAGGTGCTAAATAGAAGATATTTCAGCAATATTATTGAAGAAGCTAATGCAGATGGAATGGCTTTGGCTACAGCTCAAGCAGAGCTTCATAGAAATCCACTGGATGTTGGGTTGCAGATAGAAGAATTGCAGAAGTTTCAAAAATTCAAGAGATCATCTTATTTGGCAGAACTATTCATTCAACATAGGAGCAAAACTACTTGGATCAATTTGGGAGATGATAATAATAGATATTTTTTATTTGGCAGAAATATTCATTCAATAGAGGAGCAAAGCTATTTGGATCAAGTTGGGAGATGATAATAATAGATATTTTTTCTTAGTGATGAAGCATAAAAGGTTGTAAGAGGCTATTATCCAACTAGCTGATAAGGTTGGATGCATGAAATTCTGACAAGGGTGAGACATCAAGTATATTTGTGGAGTATTATCAAAAGTTGTTGGGAACAAAAGAGAAGGTTCAGGAATCATGCCATTCAGAGTTTTATGAGAAATGGGAAAGTATTGTCAATTACTCAACAAAAGCAGTTGGTAAGACCATACACAACTCCAGAAGTGAAGAATGCTGTCACGGCCCGAATTTTCTACCATCGGGGTCGTGTGGCGCCTACTAATGGTAGTTAGGCAAGCCAACTAAAATTTATGTTTCCATTTTTAACAATACTAATTCGAACATATCATTGACAATATTAAAATATAAGCGAAAGACTTAACAAATTTATATTAGATTCGATACTGAAATTCCAACATAAAATACTACCCAAGAACTGGTGTCACAATACTTACGAACTTCTAAGAATAATACACATAATCGTCTGAAAGAAATATAATATTATTTGTCTCGAATATATGAGATAAAGAACTGAAAGTAAGGATAGAGGAGACGTCGGGTCCTGCGGACGCTTGCAAGGCTACCTTGGTGTCTCGATGATAAAAAGCTAACACCCGCCCTACTGCTGCTGCTGCTGTCCAAAACCTGAATCTGCGCAAAAAAGGCGCAGAGTGTAGAATCAGCACAACCGACCCCATGTGCTGGTAAGTGCCCGGCCTATCCCGGCGAAGTAGTGACAAGGCTAGGACTAGACACTCACATAAATCTGTACAGTCAAACATATATATATATATACAACAAAAATAACAGGAAGCAACATTAAATATTTGGGAAGGGAGAACATGCTCTGGGATAGCAACAAAATATAATAACAAGTGCAGAATAAATGAATTTCATTTAATGAGGACAGGTAAATCAAAATCTGCACGGCATCACCCATCGTGTTTTTACTCTTGTTCTCACCGAATAATCAATTAAGATGTACGATATCACCCATCGTACTTTTACTCTCGTTCTCACCAAATAATCAACTAAGATGTACGGCATCACCCATCGTACTTTTACTCTTAACTCTCATATCGAGGCACGGAAAGACCCATCGTGCATAATCACTCTTCTTTGTCACTGACATCTATGGCCAATAACAATAATCATTGTAATATATATATATATATATATATATATATATATATATATATATATATATATATATATATATATATATATATATATATATATATATATATATATATATATATATATATATATATATATATATATATATATCAAGGCACGGAAATACCCATCGTGCATAATCACTCTTCCTCGTCACCAGCAACTATGGCCAATAACAACAATCATTGTAATATATTACCGGCAGAGAACCAATAATAATTAATCAACTATATAAATATTACCGGTATAAAATCAATAATTCTTTAAATCAACAATATAAATATTACCGGTGCGAAACCAATAATCCTTTAAATCAACAACATAAATATTACCGGTATGAAACCAATAATCCTTTAAATCAACAATATAAATATTACCGGTATGAAACCAATAATAATAATTCCTTTCATATAATCACATAAAATTATTAAAGTTTAATCAATTTAAGGCTCACGGTCATGCTCGACTCCCAACGTATAGATACTCGTCACCATGCCTATACATCGGACTCCACATTTAGCAATTAGCATATAGAATCAACTCCTATTCTCTCAAGCTAGGATAGATAAAACACTTACCTCGAAGATTTACGGCAACTCAATCCTTAAGCAATGCCCTTTCCTTTCGAATTTGGCTCCAATTAGATTATTTCTACACATAATTGATTTAATATCATCAATAGTACTCAACAAAATAATCCAAATGGCTAAAAATACATTTCACAACATTTTGTCTGGAATAGTGAAAATCGACCCCGGGTCCACGTGGTCAACCATACCAAAATTACTAAATTTCAATAACATTTCGACCCTCAAATCCTCAATTCTATTCGAGAGGGTTTCTAAGCTTTTTCCCCCTAAATTTACGGATTTATTGCCAAAACTTGCAATAGATTCGAGTAATATAACCAAAATTAAGTTAAGAACATTTACCCTGTTGTTCTCTCCAAAAATCTCCTGAAGAATCGCCTTATCCGAGTTCCAAATGGGTAAAAATTGAAAATGGGAGAAAGTCCCATTTTCAGAAACAAAACATTCTGCCAAAAATTTCCGAGGTCACTGTTCACCTTGTGTTGCTGTTCACGGGATACAGTTCACAGGTACTGTACACGGGGGTCCTGTACATGGGGTACTGTTCACAGTGCACTATTTCTGCAATTTTTTTGAAATTTTCGTAAGCCCGAGATCACTCCGAAACCCTCCCGAGCCCTCGGGACTCCGAAATACGAACTTGCTCGAGCGATCAAATCGCCAAAATAACATCGAAATCAATGAATTTAGCCTTAAATCCCAAGAAATCTTTCAATTTTTTATAAACTTTCAGATTTTTCAATTTAAGGCCGAAACACGTCAAACGACGTCCGTTTTCAATCAAACTTTACAGGAAGCGCTTAAACAACATATATAATATGTACCGGGTGTCGGAACCAAAATACGAGCCCGATACCATTACTTTCTGATCAAATTTTATTTTCATTTCCTTAAGCATTTTTAGAAAACAAATTTCAAGGAAAAATTCTTTTCTCGGGCCTGGGACCTCGGAATTCAATTCCGGGCATACGCCCAAGTCCCACAATTTTTTACGGACTTTCGAGACCTTCAAATCATGGGTCCGGATCCGTTTACCAAAAATGTAACCAACGTCAACTTTATCAATATTAATATCAACATTCTTCAAATTTTTCACATAATTCATATATATCAACATAAAAATTTTCCGGCTTCACGCCAGGACCACGCACGTAAATCGAGGCAATTAACAGTGAGGTTTTCATGACCTCTGATGTTCGAAATGACTAATAAAACAAGTGATGGCCCGTTGGGTCGTCATAAATGCTATGTTCAATATAACCGAAACTAAAAGCCCATGTCCAGATGACTATGGAAGTGGATTTTATAAATCATGTTGGTCAATTATTGGAGAGTAGGTGACCAAGGCAGTGTTGAAATTTCTTGATAATGAAAAAAATGCTTACTCAGATAAACTCAACTAGTATAACTATCATACCAAAAGTGAAGACTCCCTTGCAGACTAGCCAATTCAGGCCTATTTCATGCTACAATTTTATCTACAAATGCATTTCTAAGATCATATATAAAAGACCGAGGAAAGCCATTCCTATGATTGTAGCTGACAATCAAGCAACATTTATAGAAGGAAGATCACTTATTCATAATGTACTAATATGCCATGATCTATTGAGGCATTATAACAAGAAAACTACTCCAAGATGTTTGATGAAGATTGACCTAAAGAAAATATATGATATGTTTAGATGGGAATTTCTGGAGGAAGTTCTTAAAGGTTATGATTTTCCAATGCCTTTCATTCAACTGATTATAGTGTGTGTTACAACAACTACATTCACAGTAAAAGTGAATGGTGCAGGGTATGGTTTACTCTGAAGGAAAGAGAGGTTGAGACAGGGAGATCATATGTCTACTTTACTGTTTGTTCTTGTTAGAGTACCTATCTAGAGGGTTAAATAAAATAAGTGAGCTCCCATATTTTCAATTTATGTGCAAGAATACTAAACTGACACACCTAATATTTGCTGATGATTTGATGTTATTTTGCAAAGGTGACATTCAATATATCCATAGGATGATGGAAGTAGTGAACCATTTCAGTGAAGTGTCATGACTGGTAGCTAATATGGAGAAATCAAATGTATTCTTAGCAGGCAGGGGTGTGCATTCGAATCGATTTATCGATAAATCGAATCGATTATTTGTTATCGGTAAATCAATAAATCGAATCGAAAAAATTGAAACCTTATTGAAACGATAACGATAAGCATATGTACAAATTAATAAGTAATTATCGATAAGGGTCAAAATCGGATCGATAAATCAAATGCACACCCCTAATTATTTCATCTACCACATTTAAGGAATGATCATATTTAAAACTCAAGGGAATAAAAATCGAATTAATGAAAAATAGAATTAGCACTGATGATTTATCTTTATTTTTCTAATACGTTGGAGTGTTGGTGTCATACATTTGATCCCTTACTTTAGTTTCGTTGCATGTGCCTGTTGACACAATTTTATGTTATAAACGGTGTCCGTCTTATTTTAACTTCTTTTTGTCCATATTAGTTAGACGTATTTATAGCAATATAATTTCCGTGGAATCCCGCGAATTTTCTTATTGGTGTAATCGATAAGCCCCAAAAATCGATAAATCGAAATCAAAAATATCGAAACCTTATTGAAATGATAACGATAAGTATATGTACAAAATCGATAATTGATAAGTAATTATCGATAAGGGTCAATATCGAATCGATAAATCGAATACACACCCCTATTAGCAGGGATGTATGAGGCTACTAAACAAATTATTTTGAGAGATACATGGTTCTCGGTGGATACATTAACTATGAGATACACGGGGCTACCTTTGACATCCAAGAAGTAGAGCAAAATAAAATGACATCATCTAGTGGAGAAGATTATAATAAACATTCAGTCACGTTATGCAAAACAGTTATCATATGCAAGTAGATTGTAAGTCATTAATGAAGTGTTGTTTGCAATATACAATTTTGGGGGGCTATTTTTATACCCCCTTAAAGTGTTATCAAAACAGTAGACATGAAATGCATAAAGTATCTATGGGGCAGTACAAAAGGGCATAGAAAGATGCAATTGGTAGCATGAGATGTACTATGTAGAGCAAAGATATATGGAGGTCTAAATCTTAAGAGGTAAAAAATTTGGAATATAGCTTTGATGGTCAATTACTATGGCAGTTAGTAACAAACATGGAAATATTGTGGGTGAGATGGGTACATGGTGTATATATGAAGTCGTGCAGGAATATTTGGGATCACAATCCACCTTCTGACTGTAGTTGGTATTGGAAGAAGATTAATGGTTTAAAGCATAACATGATACAATAGTACAATGGAAATACATACGGGTTGACTAGTAATGGAGCTTATTCTGTCTCTAGCAACTATAATGTAATGTTAGGGAATATGTCAAGATGTTGGAAAATAAATTTAGTATGGAACAGGATGATGTTACCAAGGCATAGATTTGTATTGTGGCTGGCATATCAAAAAAATATGCAAACAAAAAGAGAAGACAGTTACAACTGCACATCCCTATCACAGGAGATGCTGAGTGTTGCATGTGTAATCTGGGAGTACTGGAGGCACATCAACATCTGTTTGGGGACTGTTGTTTGGTAAAAAATACGAGTGATGAGCTAACTAGTTGGGCAGACATCAGTCTACCTGATATGGCAATACCATGGATAATACAGTGGATTAGAAGGAGGCATTGGAAGCAATTCATAAAAGAAGTTGCAGTAACAATTGAAGGAATAATTTTATTCCATACTTGGCAAGCGAGGAACTGGAGAATTTCTAGACAAGTTAACTTGAACTTGGAATTCTGTGTTGGGGAAATTAAGAAGGAGCTTGTGGATAGAATAAGTATATATGCAGAGTCTAAAAGAGTTGAACAATGTCCACTGTTGATACAAAAATTATATAGTTAGATTGTATTCCGTTGGTTTTTTTATTTATTTGTTCTAAAGTCGATGGAATTTTGTATTAGAAGATATTATTTTTTGAGGTCTTGTTGTATTGGAAGAGCTAGTACACTTGATGCTCTTAGAGTGTAAAGCATTTGGGTTGTTATGGTAATATTCACATTTATTACCAAAAAGAACCTTATTTATTTGAATTTTTAATTTTTATATGTGCTCGGCTAGTTTTAGTAAGTCTATAATTAATGGTTAGAGGTTAGTAAGTTGGAACTTATTTGACCATTTATGTAAAATTTCCATATTATTTCTACTTCAACTCCAAATGCTATTTTCTCCAGCTTCAATCAGATATTATCTGACCACCTACTTAGTAACTACCAAAGTAGTGCAAAAGTCAAAGACGAAGCTCAAATATTTTTAAAATTTTAAATCCCTTTCCAGTGAACCCGAGATCATATAGTATACTGATAAAAGCTGCGGTTTTGAGATTAAAGTTGTGCGCCCGGAGTTTAATCGCGCATAAGGATTTTCCTTATAACGCATTGTTTCATGTTTAACATGTGACCTGTATTTTTTTTTTAAAGCAAACTCATATTTTCATCACTATACAATGTATCGTTAGACCACTTTATAATATTAATTTACTATAAAAGTCAAGTTTTTTTCGGAATCGATTTAATATGTTATGTTATAATATATGTTCTTTATAATAACACTTCTCTGTAGTAGTCAAAAGATATCGGAACAAACGAGAATGTTATAAAAAGGTTTGATTGTATTAGTAAAAGAAGATAAGTACAGACTTCAATAGTGATGCAATTGCACATTATAGTGTTGAGATCGAAAATAACAAGGCGTCATGCGGAAGCTAACAGTGCAAACCTTGGTGACGATAAATCTGATAATAAAAGAAATATACTAAAACAAGCATGAACTTTAATATGGTTTGATCAGTTAACCTACATATGAGATAAACTAATATAAAAGAAAAAAATTATTGAGAAAATAATCTTCCCCTAAATAAAACTTTTATAATAACTACATCATGGATGCTCTTGTTTTTGTGTATGAAGTAGGAATCCTAATTTTATAGAGGTTATAATATTTTTCTCCACGAAAGAAACCTGTCAAATATGGAATAGATCTTTATTTTCCTTTAAAGAAAGTAAAATAACTATGGTTAATAATTTACTCTTCCTTCAAGCAAAAGAATAAAGATGAATTTTCGGAAATTATTATTGTTTAGTGACTATTAACTTCTTATAGCTATCATATGCATAATTACTTACTATAGTTATTATTCAGTTGTTACGGTAGTGTATTCGTGCTGCTTTATTCATGAATACAACAATAAAAAGTGCCTAAAAATCAGGGTAGTCCAATTGTACGCACGTGTATTCGCGCCATGTATTTATGAATACAGCAGCAAAAAATATCCGTTACAAACACGGATTATATTACGTTAATATTCACTATTAACAAATAAATTTGGTCCAAAAAATTAATCATCGATCATTTGACCAAATCCGAATCCAAATCCAAATCCCATTTCCCATTCACTCTCATTTAAGACTATTTCATCTTAAACAAAAAAACTCAATAATCCCCCACGTGAATGTGAAATGGCTATATCACGGAAGTATGCATGAAAAACTTGTGTGATTTGCAAACAAGGATTAATTGCATCTGGATAAGTAGGTTTCCCTTTGAACTTTCTGTAGTGATCTTTTATCGGATATACTCGATCAATCGGTAAATTTGATATCTTTGAACCGTCGAAGTTTAGTGTATACCTAGACAACCATAAGTCACACAATCAACCCTTAACCGTCTTTGGTTCTCATTGTTGTGTTCGTTTCAGCCATGAACACCGCCTGGTTTCATACGTGCTTAGAGAATTGGCCTTGTAGAATTCTCCTTGAAGCGGCTAACACTTCACACTTACATAGGTGATTCCTAAACCTGTCATCCTGTAGATACAATATTTGATATACCACGTATAAAATTAGAAATCATTAAAAAGTCTTAATGCTTTATCCTTAGTACTGAACATTGTCTCATCATTAAAAAGTCTTAATGCTTTATCCTTAGTACTGAACATTGTCTCATCACGAGAATCGACTAAAATTTAAGTTGAAAATGTTGAACCGTTATTAATGAATTTATTTGATCTCCTTGAACCTAGATCTTGGGATCTCCAGTCTTCTAGGTAGAGTTACCATTACAATGACTTGTTCTCAGCCATAGTCCCATTCCCCTTGATGATTTTTTAACCACCTCTCTAGTTAGTCCTTTTGTAAGTGGATCCGATACATTATCACTTGAATTTACATAGTCAATCGTGATAGTTCCTCTAGAGAGTAATTGTCTAACGGTTTTATGTCTCCGTCGTATATGACGAGATTTATCGTTATACATAATGCTCCCAGCCCTTCCAATTGCTGCTTGGCTATCGCAATGTATGCATATTGGTGCCAACTGTTTGGGCCAAAATGGAATGTCTTCTAAGAAATTCCGGAGCCATTCAGCTTCTTCACCGGCTTTATCTATGGCTATGAACTCAGCCTTCATTGTAGAGCGGGCAATACTAGTTTTTTTGGACGAATTCCAAGATACCGCTCCTCCACCAATAGTGAATACATATCCACTTGTGGACTTTGAATCAGTTGAACTAGTGATCCAATTTGCATCACAATATCCTTCAATCACCGCAGGATATTTACTGTAGTGCAAATTAAAGTTTTGAGTATGTTCTAAATATCCCAAAACTCGTTTCATGGCCATCCAATGAGATTGACCTGAATTGCTCGTGTATCGACTCAGTTTACTTATAACACAAGCTATTCTGGTCGTGTACAGTTCATAATGTACATTAAGCATCCCAACACACGAGCATAGTCCAATTGTGATATGCTTTGACCTTTATTCTTTGCTAATTCAAGATTCACGTCAATAAATTGATATGAATGTCGGGATTTTCTGATTTATGAACCATAAATTGATTTGATTTACTATTGGTAGCATATTCTAAGAAAACACAATCAACTGTTTTCGGTCCTATTTTTACCCTTTTGGGTTTAGGAATTTGCACTTTTTCCAAACACCCCCACACTTTCAAATAATTCAAGTTGGGCTTCCTTCCTTTCCATTTTTCATATGGAATTGAGTGTGTTTTGCTATAGGGTACTCGATTTAGTATCCGGTTAGCCATAAGAACATCTACCCCCACAAGTTCGGCAGCAAACCAGAACTTATCAATAATGCGTTCATTATCTCCTTTAATGAACGATTCTTTTTTTTCCGCAATCACATTAGGGGCTGTCGTTTGATGAATAATTCCATATCTAAGACATATCTCTTCAAAAGGAGATTCATATTCACCACCCCTATCACTTCTTATCATTTTTACTTTCTTGTTAAGTTGTGTTTTAACTTCATTTTTATATTGCCTGAATGCGTCTATTGCTTCATCTTCACTATTAAGTAAGTAAATATAGCAATATCGAGTACTGTCGTCAATAAAAGTTATGAAATACTTCTTTCCATCGCGAGATAGTATTGACTTCATGTCACAAGTATCTGTGTGAATTAAGTCTAAAGGATTTGAGTTCCTTTCAACCGACTTATAAGAATGTTTAACATACTTAGATTCCACACATATTTGACATTTAGATTTTTCGCATTCAACTTAGGCAATACTTTCAAATGAATCATTTTTTGCAAGTTTTATAATTTACATGACCCAAATGCTTATGCCATAAATTATTTGACTCTAGTAAGTAAGACGAAGCTGAAGATTTATTGTTATTCAATAATCGTAACATTCAGCTTGAAAAGACCCTCGGTAAGGTAACCTTTTCCTATAAACATATCATTCTTACTTATTACAACTTTGTTAGACACAAAAACACACCTAAAACCGTGCTTAACAAGAAGTCTAGCAGAGACTAAATTCTTCATAATCTCAGGAACATGAAGAACGTTGTTCAAAGTTACCACTTGTCGGAAGTCATTTTCAGAAATATCTTCCCACATCCTTCAATCTTGGCCGTTGCAGCACTTCCCATGGAAAGCGTCTCGTCGGGTCCAACAGAAGCATATGTAGAAAATGCTTCTCTCACAGCACAAACATGGTGGGTGGCTCCAGAATCAATCCACCATTCCTTAGGATTTCCTACCAGATTGCATTCAGAAAGCATGACACATATGTCATCAACATCGTCATGATTTTCTACCATGTTCGCTTGACCCTTTTTCTTGTCTTTCTTCCGAGCACGACACTCCGTAGATTTGTGTCCGGTTTTCCCACAATTGTAGCAGTTTCCATTGAAGCGCTTCTTGCTTGGGTTGTATTTCGGACCAGAAGCCTTTTTTCTCTTTTTGTTAATCTTCAACAATATTTTCTCCCATTATTGTTGAATTTCCACGGCCTCTTCTCTCAGCAGCTTTATTGTCCTCTTCGATTCTTAATCGAACAATGAGATCTTCAAGGGACATCTTCTTTCGTTTGTGTTTCAAATAATTTTTGAAGTCCTTCCACAATGGAGGCAACTTCTCAATTATTGCTGCTACTTGGAATGCTTCATTGATGACATGACTTTCAATGAAAATTTCGTTAGTAAAATTACTAAAACTTTTACTTTCAACAATAGTGTTTATTTGAAACATACCTTCAGCAAGTAGATCATGAATAATTACTTGCAATTCCTAGACTTGGCTAATAACAAACTTGCTATCTACCATTTTGTAGTCCAAAAATTTTGCAGCGACGAATTTCTTCATCCCGGCATCTTCGGTTTTGTATTTCTTTTCAAACGCATTCCACAGTTCTTTAGACGTCTCTACATTACTGTAGACGTTTTATAAATTATCCTCCAGACCGCTAAGAATATAATTCTTGCATAAAAAGTCAGAATGCTTCCACGCCTCACTCACGATAAAGCGTTCTTTCTCTGAAGTTTCATCCGGCAGATCAGGAACGACATCCTTGATGAACTTTTGTAGACATAACGTAGTCAAATAAAAGAACATCTTCTGCTGCCAACTCTTAAAATCAATCCCGGAAAACTTTTCGGGTTTTTCTGCCGGTGCCAACACCGGTGTTCGACTTGTCGATGCGTTGGCGGTCATTATCAGAACAGGTTGGTTTCTGATTTCATTTGCCATTTTTTTGTTATAAATGACACAAACAAATGTTTAGAAAACGTTTTAAATTTGGAGGAAAAATAAATCACGTAGATTTTAATTTCCAACAAACCGCCACGAAGGCTTTACTCTCCAAATAGGAGTACACAAAACCCACAAAGGTTTTAGTTTCCAGAAGATTTAGAATAACACAAATACAGAAATAAAAGTTATTAAATTCCTTAAGATTGTTGGGTCCGTGGTTATTACCCTGTATTTGTAAATAAAAATTCTGGAAATTAAAAACGTTACCGTATAAAACGTAAATATAAAGGAATAATTAATTCGAGCCACTGAATTCACAGTGTTTCCTTAAGGAATTTAATCCTCTCCTAGTACCCAAGGTTATAGATTATTTCCTCCCAGGATAGAACGATTTACATACTGGTGTAGCGGTACTTCCAACTCTAGTGTTTCAGCGAACACAAAGTTCGGCAGCAAATCATACTTATGAAAGCTTTGTTTGTAGTTAAAAATAATGCAGAATAAGGAGGACAACTCAGAAGTCGAATGGAAATTCTGAGAGAAAGGAATGCAAAGTATAGCCGATGTTGAATTCTTACTGAAGAGAATATCATATTGCAATTCGTTTTTCAGTGTATACGCATTGTATACCGAGCATATATTAAGTATCTACAGAGTGTATATTCAATGTATACAGAGTGTATATCATGTGTGTACAGAGTATTTAGAGTGTGTTTCGGTGTGTTATCCTTTCTCTCCAAATTTTTTCTCTATTAATAGCACTCATTTGAGAGAAATCCGCCATCTCCATGGTGGGACAAGCACTAGGCTATCATGGAGGAAGCACTTACATAGTGGAATGAATACTTGTTTGGTGGGAGGAACACTTGGCCATGGTAGGAGGTGCACTAGGCATCTTTGTTACTTTTTTAGTGCAATACAGTACACAGATTGAAAATTATCTGTTACAAACACAGATTATATCACGTTAATATTCACTATTAACAAATAAATTTGGTCCAAAAAATTAATCAATCGATCGATCATCTAACCAAATCCGAATCCAAATCCAAATCCCATTTCCCATTCACTCTCATTTAAGACTATTTCATCTTAAACAAAAAAAACTCAACAGGTTTGGCAAGTGAAGGGGAATTCCGCCGTAAGAGAAAGCGACTGCGTCGATTCAATTGTTCCGATCATTTCAAGTGGGTTGGTTCGTTTCGTCCTCCTATCTATGCAATTCTCTGTCGTCGTTCGTGATCATGTTGGGCGAAAGGCAATTGTAGAGGAGCGACTGTAAAACAACGATTCCCCGTTTTCCATTGAAGTAGAGAGGGCCTCCTTCCCTTTGCTTCTTTCTTTAAGGTGAGAAATATTATATATCACAGTTAATATTCAAACTTGCATCGGTTCCAAAACTCCTTCCAAGCTCACAGCCGAATTGGCTTCTTTCTGCATTTGTCCCCACGTTTGGCGAATTTATAGAGCCGAATTGGCTTCTCCTTCTAGCATTTGAATGGGCCAGCCCCGTTTACATCCGGCCAAGGCCAACGAACAATGAAAAAGATAGCCAAACAACAAAAACAACTAGAAAAACAAAATAAAACTAACTCTACAAAAACCTTTTTACTCAGCGCCACCATCAGCGCCCTTAGCGCGATCATAAGCCCTTGAGTGGCCGGGACGAAGCCCCAGTCAAGATGAGCATCAGGAGCCTTTTGGCAGGCCCCCTCATAAATAGCTTCGGGCACGATGCATGCCTCCCATAATTTCTTGTACACGTCAAGCTTGGCCTCAGCAAATGACCAAATATCACGAGCGGGGCCATATGAAGCCGCCTGGTCCCTCAAGCATTGATTCTCGGCTTCAAAGGTTAATTCGGTCTGCTGCAATCTGGGCATACCGTTCATAAACATCAATGCGTTCCTCCAGCCCTGCCACTCTGAAAGCTGCAGCAGATCTCTCCAGCTCCCGTTGCCTCTCGCGAATGCGAACCGCCGCCTCCAACGCCCTAGCCCTCATCGAGGCATCCCTTGCTTTCCATCGTAATGTAGCGACCTCTGCGTCCAAAGCAAGCACCTGCCTAATAAAGGCCTCAAAAGCCTCCGCCACAACCTCCTAACTTCGTCATTCCCGCTCGACCACAGCTCTCATCCCGGCCTCTATCTCCTCATCCTTATGACAAAGTTGCTCCTGAAGAGTGTCTACCTGGCCCAGGGTTTGCTGCATTAAAAGCTCTCACCTCGCCAACTCTTTGACCAATTCCCCGGCTGCGCGGATCATTCCTCATACGCTCATGCATCTCGCAGCACCTATCCCGATAGAGGTGATACTTCTCCAGCGCCCACAAAAAGATCCCCGAGCGAACATTGGCTTGACGCATACCCTCTACCTCTAAAAAATAGGTGTGCAAAGCAAGAGAAACGGTTAAAATAAGAGGCAAATTAGGGCAAGAAAAGAACCGAAGAAGGTCATCACACATACCCTAAAACCTGACACGGCCACCTCGGCCATTAATCTGACGTCGGAGACCTCCCTGAGCGATTTGCTTTCCTCCTCTGAGCACAAAGCTGCAAACATCGGCACCAGGTTATCCTCCTCAAGCAGCAAATTCTACTCAGTAGGAATCTCCGCATAGTGAAAGGGCCCCACTGCGTGTGCCGTCGCACGGGTCAACTCTTGCTTCTCCAACCAAGGCTGCTCCTGAGGCACCGCCTTCCCTCTCAATAGTTGGAACCGATGATTGAGCAGCCGAAGTGATAGTTTCATCATGGCCTGAGCCGACCGGGGCAACCTCCATAGTATTTTCTCCCTCAAGGGCAGGCGCAACCGCCTCGTTCCCCAGCCTCCGACGTTGGGGAGTCCAAACGTACCACCTCCCAGTAGGCCTAAAAGCAACCCTGCGCCTCACCAACGACCTCTCATCCTCTTCCTCTTCCTCATTCAAGGGTGACTCCACCCTAGGATGAACGACCCCTGAAGACGTCTCGGTCCGAAGTGCGGATCGCGCTGGGGAATGAGCCACCGACGACTCTACAGAAGCCACCCTCAGAACCGGATGTGGCGTTGGCATTGCTGCCAGTCGAATAGTTGAGCTCGGCCTTTGAAAATCAAGTTGAGGAGCCCTCACGCGGCGCGCCTTCTGATCAACAAAAAAGAATTAAATAGAGAAAAATTCAGCACAACCAAACAAGAACAATGCGACAATTCAAACGCTCACCAAAAACAGGCCTATGACCATGTCTCTCCCAGAAAGACGATCACGTACGAATCTCCGATGTCTGAGGGAGTACGGACTCGACCTATTCGCCAATGCTGGACAGAGGAGGCGGTGGTGCCCGCTCAGCTACGAACACAAGTTAGAGTTAACACTTATCACAACAAGGAACAACAAAGAACGGAAAGCAGATCTGACGAATAGAAAACTTACGTATATGGTTCCAAGTCTCCGGGAACTCCGTAGAATTCGCCACCAAATGTTCGTTCCTAGTGTAGAAGAAATTATGAGAATCGACTGGATCATCCAGCTTCGCAGTCAGACCTCTGGCCCCACGAGGTCCATTCCAATCATGGTACCACGGACCCTCTGAGGGGCATATAGAGTCAGCACGTGTCGCAACGTTATTTCTCTTTGGGCCAATTCCTCAAACTTGGCAAGCATGGCAAAAAGTTTGTAGAAAGAAGGGACGAGTTGACCAGGACACACCTCATAATAGCGGCAAAAATCTACTACCAACATCGGAAGGGGAAGCCTGCCCCAACCTGAAAGGATAAGCGTAGAAAACAAAATATCCGGGCGGTCAATGTGAACCCTTTCCTCTCTCCTGGCGAGGACGATATCGGCAAAATGAGGGATATCCCATTGCCCCCTTAATTGGGAGATGCCCACCTCTCCTATTAATGGGGCCTCATTGACCCGATCCCCCCTCATCGACGGTAAAGTCGGTTGCCGGACCTCTGGGTAGAGAAAAAATATACAGTATCCCGTCGATCCCTGCTGACTCGGTGGTCCTTATCATCGTAGAAGGCCCATCGACCGCCGGAAGAGTCGCCGGATTAAGTTCTTTGTGAGAACTGCTTGCCATTACTGATTACTGAGCAAGGAAAGAACAAAATTCACCATAGAATGAACAAATATGAAGACTGAGTGAAAAATGACAAAGAACGACACAGATTAACAATGAACAAAGAAGAGGAAGAATTGAAAATGGGAGAAGTTATTTCTTCTGAAATCTTGCTTAGACGAGTGACGAAAAGTGAGAAACGAATGACATAACTCATTATTTATACTGCAAAAGTGGCTTTCACGAATTCCAAAAGCCATAATTAACTACATGACCAACCGCAAAACAGTTCGAATCCACAGTAACATGTGTCATTATGACGGATATCACGAAACGGCTTTGCAACCGTCAATCGACACTTCGCCTTCGAAGCAAGTTTAACGAGCTGGATATGTTGAAAGGAAGTCCAGTACGCCTTCATACGCCGAGCACCATTACAGTGCACGTTAAGCGCACCCATATCCTCAGCGGCCTCCTGCGGGAATACACGGCCCTAGATGAAAACATCATATGGCTATATTCTAAATATAAATTGCTACGACCATCATCCAAGTATAAATGGCTACGGTCGTTCCCTAAAATATAAAATGGCTATGGCCATCCTCTAAATTTGTAAATGGCTATGGCCGTCTCCTAAGTATAAATGGCTACGGTCGTCTCCTAAATATAAGTGGCTTCGACCATCCTCCAAGTATAAATGGCTATGTCTGTTTCCTAAAATATAAAATGGCTACGGCCATCCTCTAAATATGTAAATGGCTATGACCATCTCCTAAGTATAAATGGCTACGGCCGTCTCCTAAATATAAAGGGCTATGGTCATCCTCCAAGTATAAATGGCTACGACCGTTTCCTAAAATATAAAATGGCTACTGCCATCCTCTAAATATGTAAATGGCTATAGCCGTCTCCTAAGTATAAATGACTTCGACCGTCTCCTAAATATAAAGGGCTACGACCATCCTCTAAGTATAAATGGCTACGGCCGTTTCCTAAAATATAAAGTGGCTACAACCATCCTCTAAATACGTAAATGGCTACGGCTGTCTCCTAAGTATAAATGGCTATGACCGTCTCCTAAATATAAATGGCTACGGTCATCTTCAAGGCACAAAACGACTACAACCATTCCCAATAAGTAAACGGCTACGATCATCTCTAATATGTAAGTGGCTATGACCATCTCCAATGAATAAAATGGTTGAGGTCACCTACGAAATCTGATTGAGGTCTCTGACTCGATTCCGCCCAAAACCACCGCACAAAATGACTAAGACCGGCGGTTCCAACAATGCAATCTCCAACATATAAGCGGCTACGACCATCCTCGGTCACGACCGAAACGACATTTAATCTCCCTCTCCGATCCTTTTGAGCCACGGTCGAAGATGTCCGCTCATCAAGCTCGGCTGAAGCACGATCTCAATAAGTAGAGGGACTAACTGTATGGGTCAAAACTTGGCTCTACAATAATTAACGAAATTAATCCGTTCCTAAGCCTATTAGTGGTTAATAAATTGTATGGCCATTTATTAATGACGGTATCCGATGGTCATCCGATTTGGCTAGCAAGGCTACAACGTACACATCATCACCTTCCGCGGCCATTCAGCGCCAGCTGGCAGGATTCGTTGCGATATATACTAAGAGAAAGAACCCTAGAAGGGGGGGGGGGGGGGGAGAGGGGGCTACTTCTTCTTCTTCACCACTACTCCCAAGAAAAGGGAGAATCCACAATAGTACCCCGACTATGGGCATTGAGTATATCATTATAAGGCTCTGAACCTCTCCATGAAGAGGCATACCAAAACAACATCAATCAATAAAAAGCTCCCCATCTTTTTCATCTAAATATATAAGCTTATTTCTTATCCCTTTTGTTCTGTCAATTGGTTTATTACGATCTGATATAATTGGCCCTTATTTTCTTCTGATTGTTTTATGCTTACGAAGTGTGTGCTAACTTTGAGCTAAACCAGTGTCTATCTTACCGTAGGAGGCTTAATATTCTTGGTCACTTCTGAAAACAATATATAGCTTAGTTTGTAGCTTTTACTCAAACCCCTTTATCATATTAAAGAAAATGTGGTTCTCTTATTAATTCTTCCATTTATCTTTGTAAAATTATGCAGTTTCAATTCTGTCATTGCGCTTTCTCTTTGGATTGGTTTTCCTGATTGCATTAGTTGTGCATAGATGGAGAAAACACCACTTATCTATGTACCAATCAATTGAAGACTTCCTGCAAATCCAGAGCAACCTTGTGCCAATTAAGTACTCGTATTCTGAGATTAAGAAGATGACTAATAAATTCAAGGAAAAACTAGGCGGAGGAGCCTATGGAACTGTCATTAAAGGAAAGTTACGCAGTGGTCCTTTTGTTGCAGTGAAGATGATGCACAAATCTATGACTAGTGGGCAAGAATTTATCAGTGAAGTTTCCACAATTGGAAGGTTTCATCATGTTAATGTTGTGCAGCTCATTGGGTTCTGTGTTGAGGGCTCGAAACGTGCTTTTGTATATGACTTCATGCCTAATGGTTCCTTGGACAAGTACATATTCCAGCAAGAAGGAATTGTTTCCTTGAGTTACAAACAAATGTTCGATATATCTCTTGGAATTGCCCGTGGCATAGACTACCTACATCGGGGCTGTGACATGCAGATATTACATTTTGATATTAAGCCACATAACATTCTTCTTGAAGAAAATTTCAGCCCCAAAATATCTGGCTTTGGGCTTGCCAAATTGTATGCAACAGATGATAGTATAGTGAGTCTAACTGCAGCAAGAGGGACAATGAGTTACATGGCTCCTGAGTTGTTTTACAAAAATATTGGAGGAATCTCATACAAAGCCGATGTATATAGTTATGGCATGTTGTTGATGGAAATGCCAGGCAGAAGAAAGAACATGAACCCATTCGCCAACCACACAAGCCAGATTTACTTTCCTACCTAGGTTTACGACCAATTCAATTCAGGAAATGATATAGAGATACATGATACCACTGACGAAGAAAGAAGGATGGTGAAGAGGATGATAATTGTGGCATTGTGGTGCATACAGATGAAGCCAGCTGATCGTCCTGCAATGAACAAAGTTGTTGAAATACTTGAAGGAGATGATGAACTCCTACAGATGCCCCCTAGACCTTTTATAGCTCCCCGCGAGATTAATGCTGGAGATGGTACTGAGACAATAAGAATATCCAGTGACATTCTAGGTTGTTAAGGTTAACTCACCATGTTATGCAAACCATGATAAGAAGACCTAACCCAGTAATGTCCCACACAGTGGGGTCTGGGGAGGGTAATATATATACGAGCCTTACCCCTACCCGAAAGGGCAGAGAGGCTGTTTCCAATCGAACCTCAGCTCAGTGAAGGAAAGGAAAAACAAAAAACAAAGATAAAAGAGCATTAGTAACACCAGCAGAAACATCGTAAATAGTTATCTAGACATACCATAAATAAACTACCATGCAATAATATCAGACAATAACTACCATGCCTCAATACATTACTTCATGAGGTCAAATTTGGCCACGACCTCTTACTCTTTGTCCTCTTTGCCTTTGTGGAACTTGAAGAATTGATGCAGCACTTTGTGGAGGTCTCCATAATTCTTCGTTGCAGAAACAAGACGGCTTTTAATCCACTGTGGGAGCTTGTTGGTTGAGTGAGAAGAGCTTCTTTCAGGAGAATCAAATGTATAGCGTGTATCAACTAACAGGATAGCAGCAAAGTCGTTAATATGCCGAATTGCTCTACCAATTGATTGGAGAATACCTGAATGCCAACACTGCTTCTATGCAAACTGTATAGATGAATGCCAACACCTTAAGGAGAATACCTGAATGCCAACACTGCTTCTATGAAAACTGTATAGATGAATGGCTACGATTAAATGCTTCCTGTCCAGTTTGCTGCAAATCCCCAGGCCCAAGCCATTATCCTTTATTGAGGCTCCCTAATTATTTCTCATTTGAATGTAAACTTTATCTTTTAATCAACCGCATGACTACACGAGATGAAGTGATGAACCTTGGTTTAGTAAATTGAAGTTAGGCTCGTGTAGTAATGAGGTGTTCATTGCTGGTTGTTGGCTTTTATTTCATGAGAATAGATGGTTGATAGTCATTCTTTTATTCTTGAGGAAATTAGACAGAAATATCCATAAAGATCTTTTTTTTCATTGTTTTTAGTTAGGGGCTTGTCTTAATTCCTTCCCAACCTCAACCTTCTTCTAACAACACGCAAGTCTTGCTTGCTATTGCGTATAATAAATTCGCTGCTTGAGAAACTCAACTTTATTTGTATTCTACTCAATACAATTTACAACAACCGAATTGATATAGATATATACCAAAGAAGTACTAACTAGTAGCATTGGTATCAGTCTTATTCTGTTCTTTGTTTCTTTCTTTATGGAGAGAAATGTTAATACCTCATATTTACTCAATTCGAACTTGCACCAGATTCAAAACTGCTAGCAAGCTCGCTGCTCAATTGGATCCCCTCTGCAGTTGTCCTCATGTTTGACGAATTCATTGAGCCGAAAGGATTAGGTGGCATGACCGGAATGCCTTCTCCTTCTAGCATTTGTATCACAGCTTTCATGGATGGCCTATCAGATGGATACCATTGAATGCACCAAAGTCCTACAATTGCTAGTTTCTTTATTATGCTGCTGTCATCTTCATTGTCAATTTGGATTTCTATTTCTTCTCCTTTCTCCAGTTGTTTGTACATCCACTCGGGGTAGTAAATCTGACTGCTGCTGTTCTCCTCATTTGCAGCATCAAATTTCTTCCTTCCACCAATCATATCAAGCAACAGCATTCCAAAACTGTAGATATCTGCTTTGTACGATACATTTCCATAGTTCCTGGAGAACACTTCAGGGGCAATATAGCCAATGGTACCTCGAGCAGCAGTCATTGACACAGCACTTTGCTCCTTGGCACACAACTTTGCCAGCCCAAAATCTGCAACTTTCGGATTGAAAGCTTGGTCTAGCAAGATATTATGAGGCTTAATATCAAAATGTACAATTCGTTGGTTGCACCCTTGATGCAAATACTCGATACCTTTGGCGATTCCTACAGCTATTTCTTGCATCTTCTCCCAACCTAATGATGAACCTTTCCCGTTCCCTGGCGATATGATCTTTTGAAGCGTGTCGTTTTGTAAATATTCGTACACAAGAGCGCGTCTATATCCATCAGCACAATATCCAACTAAGCGCACAACATTCACATGGTGAATTCTACCTATGCTTCCCACTTCATTAATGAAGTCTTCGCCCTCGCCCTTGAAATTGTTAAGGACCTTAATTGCAACAAGAATTTCATTGGTTAGCTTCCCTTTGTATACTTTTCCATAGCCTCCTTGACCTAGTTTATACTTGAATTGCTCTGTTATCTTCTTAATATCTGCATAACTGTATCTTGTAGGTCTGAGAGCTTTATAATCCTCTAAAAATCTTTCAATCCTTTTCTGATCCTCTTTCTTTATTTTCAATTTGACAATTTTGTACAGAACTAAAATTATTAACGCAAAGGCAAACACACTACCTAGTACACTTGCGACAATAACTTTCTTTGACGGCCCTGTAAAATAAAGATGATAGCATTATTAGCTTGTAGTAATTCTTATTTAGGAAATGATATCAACCTTGATTTCTTAAATAACTCTCTTTGATTGCCCTATAAACTTCGTAATTGTAAAAGCTAAAAGGTGTGCCAATTTATAGCCTAAAAAGGGAAAGTCAATTCTAAAGATATACCTTTGCTAGGATCTTCTGGAATGTCAACGCATTCGGTTTCACTGCCTGAACCGTAGGATTTCAACTTGCAGTACTTTCCATCAGCTTCACAATTTCCACAAAACGGTTCAGCCCAACGCAAATAGATCTGGGTGCGACTATATTCTTGTCGCCCAAAAAGCACCTCGTCTGGAACATCTGAAATATTGTACATCTTTGTACAAGAAGATGGAAACTGAGAGATACTATTGTAAGATCGAAAGGCAAGGACGACAAAATGAGGGCCGCTAAGGCAGTTGATCCGATCAAAAGACGTTAAGTACTTTTTGTTTGAGGAACAATTGAATAAAGTGAAGCCACCATATGAGTTCGGATCAAAAGTAAACAGCGAAGCAGACGAGTTTATGTTTGAAATTTGCCTGGGAAGACACGAAGCATTGAGTTCTGATATTCTTATTGTCTGTGACTTGTAATCAATTTCCTCAACAGAAACATTGGCTGATATTGGAATATCAATGTTCTTGATAGATGCCTGCAATGGAAATTGGAGCTTGAATTGAGTAACATTGTCTTTGGTGCAAGATAATTCGAAACCAGGGTAGCCACAGTTGGTTGGCTGACGACTTTTAAGACGAAAAGGGAACCGAATTACTGGACCGAAATCGCCACATCTTGTTGGCAAGCATTGATCTTGGATTGTTACTACTTGTCCTAAAGCTACTCCCAAGAATATTAGATGCAGAAACATGAGAATTAGGATTTTGGTCATTCTCATTTCTCTCTTGGGAAGAGAAGCAACAGTCTCCAACTATGGTTGCTGAGTTGCAAAATGCTCAGCTTAGTCGCCAATTAGGAATCATTCTTGTAAGAGTGGTCCTTCTGCAATAGAAACTGATTGTGCTTTAAAGTCAACACGCTACAGCATGTACTTAAACAAGTTGCCGAGTTGTTGAATCTTTCAATATCTTTGACTTTCAAATTCGGCGACTAAAATATCACTTCCAATAATTTATCTCGGAAATGTCATAATCCCACTCTATCATAGTAAAAGAAACGTTAGTGGATAAGACTGGGCTATACATTGCATGTCATAATCAATGATCAATCCGCTTATTTTTTTTCAAATCATTCCACTTAATTTTAACAAATAATTAATCCAAGGACGAGGTCATATATGTCAAGTCCAGTCAAACCTCCTCATCTTTTGACAACCATATCGTTTATCAAATAACCAAGAACACTTCATAAGCTATATATAACGACATCAAGGAAAAAGAAGATCCATAATTCTTTCAATTTACTCTGTATATTCAATTGACAATAATACATGTCGACAAGAAGTAGGAGTATGTCTTTTTCTAGTCTTTTTCTATTTGTCACATTCATAACAAGCTCTAAAGTGTTGGGAATAAACCCCCAACCAAAATAATATTCACGGTAATAAAAGCGGAATAATAATGTAGCACCGAGATACGGTAATTAACAAGAATAAAAGAGTAACAATGACACCACTTTACTTGGAAAACCCTTCTGAATAAGGGAAAAAACCACGGCCCTGAGAGGAGCAACTGATATCACTATAGTAAGAAATTTTTACACTTTGTAGGTCCGAGTAAAATACTCAAAAGACCACTACAACACTCAAAAGAAATGACCCTCTTTTGATATTCCACCTCACTACAATATCGCTCACTCTCTATTTTCCTCACAGACTATTTTCTTATACCCTATCTGTGAAACCTTACTCTTTTTCTCTCTTTTGTTGGTTGTAAAAAATGAGAGCCGAAGCTCTCATTTTATAGGCAAAACACATCCTACCTTTCTTGACATTTTATCTCTGCAGCATGCTTAATTTGACATAAACAAAAACAACGTGGGCTGCATTAGCAGCCACTTTTGACAAACAAAATGAGGAATATTGATTTTTCTTCCTTAATTTAAGGGGGCTGGACCTCATCAATCTCCCCCTCCAGTCCCATTTATCTAGAGTAGGTAGCACTGTCTTCTAGTTTGAATGCATACCGACAAGTTCTTTGCATAGCTCGAACTTGTTCCTTGGTACCACCTTGGTCAGCATATCTGCGGGATTCTCATTTGTAGAAATCTTCAAGACTTTTAGAGATTCATCATCTACTATTTCTCGAATCTAATGATATCTCACGTTAATGTGTTTGGTCCTTGCATGGTACATAGAGTTCTTGCTAAGGTTTATTGCACTTTGACTATCATAATAGACGATATACTCCTTTTCATGCAATCCAAGATCTTGAAGGAACCGTTTGAGCCATACCAACTCTTTGCCAGCTTCAGTAGTGGCAATATATTCCGCTTCAGTTGTAGAGAGTGCGACACACTTCTGCAACCTCGACTGCCATGATATAGCTCTCCCTGAAAATGTAAACAAATATCCAGTAGTGGATTTTCTGTTGTCAATGTCACCTGCCATATCAGCATCTGTATAGCCCTTCAAGATTGGATCAGATCCTCCAAAGCACAAACAATCTCCCGTGGTGCCTCTCATGTACCTGAGTATCCACTTGACTGCTTCCCAATGTTCCTTTCCAGGATTTTCAAGAAACCTGCTGACAACACCAACTACGTGAGCAATATCAGGTCTAGTACATACCATTGCATACATCAAGTTTCCGACTGCTGAAGAATAAAGAACTCTAGCCATGTTCCCTTTCTCCTCCTCTGTTGTAGGACACATCTTTTTGCTCAATTTTAGATGGCTAGCAAGAGGTGTGCTGACTGGATTAGCATTCTTCATGTTGAAGCGTTCTAGTACACGTTCAATGAACTTCTCCTGAGATAGCCACAACTTTCTACTTGTTCTCTCTCGAACTATCTTCATCCCTAGAATTTGTTGTGCTGGGACCAAGTCCTTCATATCAAATGACTGGACAAGATCTCCCTTCAACTTTGCTATCAACCCCTTGTCTTTTCCTACAATTAACATGTCATCCACATACAATAACAATATAATAAAATTATTCTCATAAAATCTTTTGAAGTATACACATGGATCAAAATGGGTCTTTATGTATGTTTGACTTTTTATGAATGAGTCAAACTTCATGTACCACTGCCTTGGTGCCTGCTTTAATACATAAAGACTCTTATTCAATTTGCACACCATGTATTTCTTTCCAGCTACTTCAAATCTTTCTGGCTGCTCCATATAAATCTCTTCTTTTAAATCTCCATGAAGAAATGCAATTTTCACATCCAACTGCTCCACTTCAAGATCTAGGCTAGCTGCTAAGCTCAAAATTGTTCGAATAGAAGTCATTTTGACAACAGGTGAGAAAACTTCGTCAAAATCAATACCTTTCTTCTGTTCGAAGCCTTTAACCACCAATCGAGCTTTGTATTTGACCAACTTGCCATTTCCATCTTTCTTGAGTTTAAAGACCCATTTGGATTTGAGTGGTCTTTTACCCTTTGGAAGTTCAACCAGCTTGTACGTGCCATTTTTCTGTATAGATTCCATCTCTTCTTGCATAGCTTTCATCCACTGGTTCTTTTCTGGATGGGATAGAACCTCCTTAATACATTCTGGCTCCCCCTCATCACTGATTAGGACATACTCTGTGGAAGGGTACCTGCATGACTCTACCCTTGGCCTCTCCGATCTTCTCAGAGTTGAGGTTGTTCTTCTTCCTGAGTAGGGTGCTCCACTTCCTCGACACCTTCATCAAGTTGCTCCCCCTGCTCAATAACCTCACCAGGTTGCTCCTCCTGCTTGGAAACCTCGTCGGTCGTACTTTCTGAACTTGTGAGATTGTTAGAAGTAGAAGGAATAGTAACAAGGTTAGGAATTATACCATTCTTCGCCTTTTCTAACATATCAGCAGCAGTTCAACTTCACTTTCTCGGAAGACTACATCTCTGCTTCTGATGACCTTCTTCTTTACAGGATCCCACAATCTGTCCCCGAACTCTTCATCTCCATATCCAATAAATATGCAGGGAACAAATTTATCATCCAGCTTTATTCTATGCTCTTTTGGTACATGTGCAAAAGCTCTGCAACAGCGGTCACCTTCAGATGCGAGTAGGACACCTCCTTATTGGTCCAAACTCTCTCAAGGATGTCAAATGCCAATGGAACTGATGGAATCCTATTAATCAGGTAACAGATTGTTTGAACTGCTTCACCCCAGAATGACTTAGGTAGTTTAGCCATTCTGAGTATGCTTCTCACCTTCTCCACAATAGTGCGGTTCATCCTCTCTGCTACACCATTGTGCTGTGTGGTTCTAGGAACTGTCTTTTCATGTCTGATCACATGACTTGAACAGTACTCTTCAAATTCCCTTGAAGTGTACTCACCTCCATTGTCATTTCGGAGACGCTTTAGCTTTTGACCTGTCTCTCTTTCTACTAGAGCATGAAACTTCTGGAAAACTTGAAACACCTGATCTTTGGTTTTTAAAATATAAACCCACAATTTTCGTGAAGCATCATCAATAAAAGTAACAAAATATTTGTTACCGCCCATTGATTCAATTTCCATTAGGCCACAAATATCAGAATATACTAAATCAAGTATATTCAGTTTTCTTTCAGACGATGTCTGAAATGAGACTCTATGATGCTTACCAAATAAACAGTAGTCACAGGGTTTTATTGTTGTACCTTTGGCATAAGAAATAAGTGATTTCTTGGCAAGAATCTGCAATCCCTTCTCGCTCATATGACCTATTCTTTTATGCCACAAATCTGCAGAAATCCTATCTTGTGCCGCATTCAATTCACATTGGCATATTTCTGCATTTGTCCTGTACAACGTGCCACGAGCAACTCCATTTCCAATCACCAATGATCCCATGGTGAGTCTCCACTTTTGATTTGCAAAATAGTTCTCGTATCCATCTCGGTCCAAAGCAATCCCCGAGATCAAGTTCATCCGCAAATCAGGTACATGTCGCACATCCTTTAGAACCAATGTGCATTCGACATTTGTCTTTATACAAATGTCACCAATCCCCGCAATCTCTGAGTAACTCGTGTTATCCATTCTCACTGTGCCGAAATCACCTGCTACATATCTGCAAAAAACATCTCTTACCGGTGTGGCATGGTAAGATGCCGCTGTGTCAACCACCCATTCAGACTCTGGACTTGACAGGTGCATGTATTCCTCTTCCTCATTTATAAAGAGGACAACATTATCATTGTTTTGCACCATGGCGTCTGTGTTGTCGTCATTCTTCTGGCCACTAGTTTCACGTTTGCCCTTCCTTGGATTTGGGCAATCTCTTTTGAAGTGACCTGGTTGATTACAGTTGTAGCAATTTCTAGATTTTAATTTGGATCGATTCTTTGACTTTCCACGAGCTCCGGATCTACCATAGTTGCTCGAACTCCTTTGATAACTCCTGCCTCTACCTTCTGTGATAAGAGCTTGTCTTTGATTTTCAGGCTTCTTTCTCATCTTCTCATTGAGTAAAAGAGCCGATGTGACATCTTTCAACTCAATAGTATAGAGCGAAGTAAGGGGATGCCCTTCCAAGATGATACTCTTGAGGTAATCAATGCTACTATTACGGACCACCCTCTCAATCAACTCTGTAACCTCACGCTTCAGCTTGGTGTAATCACGCTTCAAATCTTGGTACAAGATGTTGTGACTCACAGGTGAGCCATGCAGCGGTTGTTCAGAAGGTTTCTTTGTCGGGGTCTTATCCATTATTATGCTTAGTAGTATTTGTAGTTTGATTGTCTTATGTAGGTCTAACATATTTTCAGAATAATATATAGGGGGATTATAATCTCTTTTCACTTCCCGGTAGGAATTAAAGTCTCTTTGTAGAGACCCTAGGTAACCATTGCACTTCCCAATAGTAGCCCCTTCCACTCCTCCATGCATCAATTGCACTTTCCAGTAGCCCTTTACACTCCTTCATGCAACCATTACAGTTTTCAGTAGTATATTTCACTCCTCTATGCACTATTACACTCCTCATGACTACAACTAATTATAGAAGCTTGTCTTTAATTTATCCATCCACTTATACATATTTTGACAGTTTCTCTTTATTTTATTTTTTAAAATTCTTCCATAAAGTGGAAGTGCACTTCATATGTTTTATCTCATATAGTCTTACCTTATAAGACTTGACTAATCCATGTAAAGATTGTATAATATGACTCATGTGAGTATTTTGGTTTAATATAAATATATTTTGTTGTTAAATTAATATTTGGATAAATTAGGAGAAGTTAAATTATGGTTATAACTCCCCATTAATCCACTTTAAAGGAAAGTGGAAAATAACCGATGGTCACTCTTTCTGCCTAGCGTAAATCCATCATATTCTATCCGTGCAAAAATTATTTGATCGTTGTTTAGGTTTAGGTTTAGGTTTACGTCTCTTTTGATTTCGGTTCGTTTAGGTTTATGTTTAGGTTTAGGTTTTGATGTTGATTTTTAAACTTTTTTGGAAAAAAGGAAATAATTTTCACACTCTTGTTCTTGTTTGTCAAATGATAGAAAAAAATTGGGAGACTTCTGCAATGTTTAATGACTTCCCAATTTTAATTGGCTCTTTATAAAAAATTAGTCTTCTTGAAACAAAAAATATATAACAATAATAAATGAAAAAAAACACAAACAATATTATAAAGAACAATCATATTAATCCATTACTGAAGAGAACAATCATACTACGATCCATTTGAAGTCATTACATATAACTAAAGAGATGAAATTATCAAGCTAAGCATTAGTTACTCCTAGATCTTTAACAGACAAGATCACAACCCCTGATGTAGCCTCAACTAGTTCAAAGAGAAGGACATTCCCTTTCTTCAGATTATTATCGACAACAAGTTAATTTCACCCATTGACGAGTCTTCTACGAACACCACTTTTGAGAATCACAGCCCACTCCTTCCCATTACATCGAAGCATTATTTTTACCGAGATAGGAGGAAGATAGCCATAGAATCTCTTTGGAATAAACTGCAAGAAAATAATGTATAGATAGGGTTCAGGGTTCATTGCTAGTTGGGATAGTAAAAAATTATCAAATCATGAAAATTTAAGAAAAATAAAATTACCAGAAAATCACGCTTAATGTATGATTTGGGCACCTTCATCCGAAACCATGGATAGAATTCTTTTTCAATCCATACGTTAGCATTCATGTTTATGGTATCAATTTTGTTTGAGGGTTGGAGATGTTGTTCTTATGTTTAAGAGATATACAAAGAGCAAAAACTTTCAATTTCCCTCAATTATATTTTTACTTTTCCCTTTGCTTCCCTCCGAAATTTGTATTTAATATTTTAGTCAAAAAATATCTTCCTGTTTTCCCTCCTAAAAAAAGAAGCTAGAATACATTAGTCCTAAAAGTATCATTATTTACCTTATATTATAATAAATATTAACAATAAAAATATATATAATTATATATTTACTATTATATAAATAAGGTAATATATATATGACCTTAATTAATGAAGTTATATAGACGCCAATTATATAAAAGGTCTGAGTTTACTAGGAATCATAATAGTATAATTAGCTTAGGTTATATGACTACAATCATAGTAGTGAATGGACTTATATGATTGCTATAGGCCGATACGTATGACCTTACTATAAACGGCTATTATATAAACGACCGACATTACTACGAACCACAACGATATAATTACCTTACTACAATCATAATAGTGAATGGACTTATATGGTTGCTATAGGCCGATACGTATGACCTTACTATAAATGGCTATTATATAAACGACCGACATTACTACGAACCACAACGATATAATTACCTTACTACAATCATAGTAGTTAATGGACTTATATGGTTGTAATAGGCCGATATGTATGACCTTACTATAAACGATTATTATATGTACCGTATTTGGCATCAATGCATTGATGGCAGCCTTAATATTATCACATTGGCCAGTCATGATAGCTAACGTACGAACATTGTTTAGAGCCCCAAGCCATGTAGAGAGTATCATTTTGTAACTTGTTATATCCTTACTAGACATAAGAGCACATCCCAAAAGTATGGATTTACTATGCTGATTGATACCAACAAATGAGGCAAATGACATATTGTATCGATTCACAAAATATGTAGTATTAAGGCATATTACATCATGGAACTCCTCATATGCAACCTTAAAGTGTGAATGAATCCATACGACATTACGAAGTCGGCCAAAACTATCCACATCTATGGAGTATTAAAATTCGCTATCTTTTTGCTGCATGTCACTGAAGAACTTGAGTAAGGATTGTGCATCCTCTTCTTGCAACTGAAGCTTTCTACTCTTCAAAACATAACTTCTATAGTCCTTTGGTGTACAACCCAGATTTTCGGGTCCACCAACAAGTATTTCAACGGCTCTTATATTTTTTTAGGGTCTTAAACCAGCAATATTTTTGGCTACAAGAGTTCTCTTACGTGACTTACTAAGAGATATGTGTCAAACCATCAATCGCGATAGTGCTGGTTCCAATTGATGATTATATTTTTTAAGCTACTTTGAAACACGTCATGAACCATTCTCCTCCAAAATTCCGCTTATTCTAGCACGGCAGTTCCTCCTCTTGGTAACATGCTTATTCCTTAATTTTCTAGACCGATCACAATCATATCGCACATATCTAACAATATCACCACCTTATTAATTTGATGTTCTTTTGACAATGCAAAACCCTGATAATCTTACATGTTCTTTGTAAAAATCAAACATGACATTCGTATTTCTGGACCGCATCCAATAATCGAACCAATTATTAGATCTTTTTCATTGAACTCATTAGACATTTCCTTGTTCTCTCCACCTTCTCCTTCTTCTTCTAAATAACTGTTGGAAATCATGTATATCTATGATATGTACGCTTTGGTTGTATGAGCATGATTTTCAGGTATATGTTTTGACGAATGACAAACAATGAAGTCAAGTGTCAAACAACGATATAATATGACAATCAATCAAATGGAAAGAAGCATACTGATGACGGAATTGCATGAACGAGCCAAAGAGTTCAAGACCGAAGACTCAAGACGTAGGTCGTTTGGTAGAACCAATGTAAGGACAACGTTTAAGTTATCTTATCCTTTGGCTCAACATTAGGTCATCATAAACATGCATAAAATATTTTACTAAATCATATTTATCATAAACATGCATCTTTATTTTAAAACAAAATGATGTTGAAGGTTTTAAACATGTCTTTTAAATTAAATCTGGGCCTCAACAATCGATTATTTGAATCCTACAATCGATTGTATTAAGATAGTGTGATCATTTATGAAGGTACGCCTCAAGTCCGAGAAGCCAAAATTGATTTTCTAACACATAAATATGAAATCTTTAAAATGGAGAAGGAACCCATTGGTGTTATGTTTGAACGATTTTTAAGAATCGGCAACGATCTCCATGCTCTCGGGAAAGTTTACACGAACAAAGATCTTGTTCGAAAAGTCCTACGGAGTCTCACTCCCGAATGGCGCTCCAAAGCCAATGCCATCCAAGAGTCGATGGAATTCACGGATATCACAATTGATGGACTAAGAGGTAACCTCGAAACTTATGATAGCACAATTCTTAATCCTTATCTTAGAAGCAATTCGAATTTCGCCTTCAAAGCCTCATCCTCTAAACGAGAAGAGGTAAGTGATTCGGAAACGGATGATGATAATATATCAAATGATATAATTGAAAAGTCTTGTAAGTCTATGAAGAAGGACAAGAAAAAGAAGAAACACCATAGGCGCGTATCACGGGATTCGGACAGCTCAGGCGATGAAACCGCCGCATTGTGTCTCATGGCAAACAAAGAAGAAGAGGTAAGTACATCTAACTCTCACTCGTTTGAAGAATTACAAAATGCCTATGATGAATTATATGGTGAATTTGTTAATGCTTCCAAAATGATAAAGATTTGAAGAAAACACTTTCTTTGCAGAAAACACTTTTTTTACAAGAAAAAGATTTTGAAAAATCCTCTTCTTTGAAAGAAATAGATTTTGAAAAATTGAATAATGAAAATGGTGTTCTTAAAAATAAAATTGAAGTTTTAGAAAAAGAAAATAAATTTTTGAAAAATGACATTGTTGATTTTAAAAATAAAATCAAGGAATTGAATGAAGCCTCTTCTATTGATAAATGTTCCAATTGTTCTTCTTGTAGTTCTTTAAAACTAGAGAACACAGAACATAGGAAAGCACTAGAAACACGTAGTGTTGATAGTCCTAAAATTGAAGATATTAAAAAGGATGTAAGTAATGAGGTCGGACCATCTAGAAAGAATTCTAGGAACCTCACTAATGAGTCTAAGATTAATTGTTTTAGACCACCTAGAAACAACTCTAGAAATTTTGTTAATGAGTCTAGAATGAATAATTTAAGGCCACCTAGACACAATTCTAGGAATTTTATAAATAAGTCTAGAATGAATAATTTTCGACCCCCTAGACATGACTCTAGGAAATTCAACGCTTCTAGGGGGAACAACTTTAGATCACCTAGAACGCATTTGGCTTAACCTAGACATATGCACAATCCTAATGTTATATGCCACTATTGTAATCGGGTAGGACACATTGCACCCGTTTGTTTTGCTAAACATAGAGATTTATGTGTTGATTATGACCATTGTTACCCTAACCCCCAAGGACCCAAAAGAAGTTGGGTACCAAAAACCTATTTTTAGGTTCTTTTTGCAGGTGTGCTTGAAGACTACAATATTGTAGTGGATGCACCAAGCACGAAACCTTAATGCATTAAGGGAGAACGTCGGTTAGTTATCGTATTTTGAATAAAAACGCAATGAGTTGATATGTGCAAATAATCTATATCAGTTTTGGTTGATACATGCTTTAACAAGTTTTATTTCTGAATAACAATTAGTATCAATTGGTTTTATAATAAATGATTGATTCATATTTTGATGAATATTTTTAGTTTAAATAACAATTTGCATAGTTGAGAAAAATGATCGTTATTATTAGTATGCCATTTACTAACTTTTTATATGATCTTGTCTATAACGATTGGTATCGTCAATGGTTTAAATAACTTTTGGTATACTCTTTTTGCTAATGCCAAAAGGGGGAAGAATATGGGCGATATGCATGCTTTAATTGAGGGGGAATATTCAATTAAGGGGGAATTATATAGAATTGAATTGGTTGCATAAATTGTATGTTGAGATATAGCATCTATTTAGGGGGAATTCAATATGTATATCTTCCGTTGTTTGTCATTATCAAAAAGGGGAAAATTGTTGGAAATCATGTATATCTATGATATGTGCGCTTTGGTTGTATGAGCATGATTTTCAGGTATAGGTTTTGATGAATGACAAACAATGAAGTCAAGTGTCAAACAATGATATAATATGACAATCAATCAAATGGCAAGAAGCATACTGATGACGGAATAGCATGAACGAGCCAAAGAGTTCAAGACCGAAGACCCAAGACGTAGGTCGTTTGGTAGAACCAATGTAAGGACAACGTTTAAGTTATCTTATCCTTTGGCTCAACATTAGGTCATCATAAACATGCATAAAATATTTTACTAAATCATATTTATCATAAACATGCATCTTTGTGTTAAAACAAAATGATGTTGAAGGTTTTAAACATGTCTTTTAAATTAAATCTGGGCCTCAACAATCGATTATTTGAATCCTACAATCGATTGTATTAAGACAGTGTGATCTGAAGTTTTTCAAAATAGCAAACAATCGATTGTCTACTTTTAACAATCGATTATTTTGAGACAGTGTGCAACCGAAGTTTTTAAACATCTAAACAATCGATTGTTTTTGTCATACAATCGATTAAATCTATAAACAATCGATTGTCATTTTCATACAATCGATTATATTTTGACCGTTCCCACAGAATCCTAAATTGATTTTTGAACGTTGAATACAATCGATTATTTAGTCCATACAATCGATTGTTTAGCCTAAAATCAGGAATCTGTCTTTTGAACGTTGGTCAAACAATCGATTATCTACTCCGAACAATCGATTGTTTGAGCACAGAATCAGGGATTTTATTTGTCAATTAAGCAACGGTCAGCACCACTTTTTCACCTATAAAAAGAGGTCTTTTGAGCTGATTTTAAATACACAACTCCTCCATACATTGTTATACATATTGATCATTTTCAAGCATCATTTTAGAGCTTTTGTTGAGCCATTTGATAGACAACTTTGTGTTGTTCATAGAACTTATTGTGTATCTCTTTTATCCACTCTATTGAGAGAGTATTTGTTGTAAAAAAGAGTTGTTTGAGAAGAACATATCTTCTCATTTGTTGGGTTTGCTAAGTGCCCAAAGTCCTAGTGGTTGAAGTCTTGGGGTGAGGTATCCTCAAGCAAGTGAAGTCTTAAGGTGTGGTATCCTTGAGCAACTGTAACGGTTTGTTAAGCACCCGTAAGCTTGACGAAGATAGTGGAAATCTCGAGAGAGTCTCTCGGGGACTGGACTAGCCACGGGTTGTGGTGAACCAGGATACATCGGTGCATTCGTTCCTTATTATTTACTTATTGCACTTATTTCATTCCTGCATTTTTTAAATTCCGCAAGTTTACGCTGTTTTTTATTATAACGCTATTCACCCCCCCTAGCGTTAAGCGTATATTCTAACAATAATGGCTGTCGTTCTCCATCATTGAAGTTGCCATCTGAATCAATGTTGATCGACTCATCTTCATTCATCAAACTAACGTTCGAATTCAACCCCAATGATATGCGTAATGCACTCCTTAGTTGCTCCGACCTAATTTCTAGGTTGTTATTCGGGTGTATTGGCTCCAAACCAGCTTCTAGGTTAGCATTCATGTTTAGGTTAAGAGAAGGATGGTGAATTATGTGTTTAATGAAAGCTCTCTCTTCACATAGGTATGTGGTATAACAAGGTATACAGTATAAATGACAAAACAATATTATATATACATACTAGACTTTTGATCTTCCCATCGTATAAATTGTATTTTCAAAAAATATAATAGTATAGGTATACATATACGAAGGCTTTTGATCTTCCCATGCATTTAGAGAATAATGATTTATGAGATCAATGTTTTGGGACAATCAATAGTTATTAACCAATTTTGGAGGGAAAATGGTTATTAAGCCATATATGAAATGAAGGGCTGTAGTGATATTTCACAAGTGTGGCCATCATTGGGCTTCACCATGGCTAAATAGCAGCACTCTAATAAAAAATAATAATTGTGGCGTGTAAGTTCCTTGAAATAACCGACAACCGAATCCTTGACAGTATTAGATGATTCACAACTAACTTATTCCATTTTAACAGTTTCCAAAGCAACATATGGCATACCTAAGTTCTTAACTAATTGATCCAGGCAACACACAAGCGTATGGGTTCAAGGCCCAGCCGTAACTTGACTAGATAGACAAGAGTGATATACGTCATTAAATGCAACAACGTGTTTATTCATATCTCAATATCAACTAAGAGACGAGGAGTACCTAGTCCAAAAAGTCAATACCAATACCAGCTACACAGATAAATCGCCGCATCTACATCACCTGCTGCTGCCGTGCGACAAGTCCCATCAGTCTACCGCTGATACCCTTGTGCAACTCCAGCAGCAAGGAAACGAAATGGGTAATAACTTCACAGAAAATGCAAAATAAGTTAAATCTTGACTCCTTCAGTAGGTGGGACATCACGGAGACAGCTCACCTCCCTCCTTACAAAGGACGGCAAGGCAAAGGCAGCTTCATGCATCTGTCAATGGAATGATATATTGTGTCAGAGGAAAAAAAGCAGTTTTTCTAGTTACTTCTCTTGGGTTTTGGGGGGGGGGGGGGGATATGGAGAGAGGATGAAAATGAATTCAGCCTGGGACTTCAGATATTTGGAGACTAATTTCCAACAAAGCACCAAATGCACAATGACATTATTCAGCAGCATGTTCAAATTTCTAAATTTAACTTTAATGTCAGTGCAAGCTCAAATGGAATTTAACCAATATGCTATGCTCACAGCAAATTTTTCTATCTTAAGTTTTGTTCTATATCTGAATGGTAACAGCATAAGCCCTCTAACATCACCATAGACTGATTCCCGAGACATCTACAAAAAGAGATATTAAGTACAGCAAGATCCAATCAGAAAATACACTAATGTCTTTATCCCGAATCATTATACAAGACACAAAGCCAAGTATTCTCAGTGCTTAACATACAACAAGTCAATCCAGCTAAGACAATTTGAAAGAAAAGTTATTGATGATTTCACGAGTAGCATAGCATAATCTGAAATTGCTTAATAGGAGAGAAGAAGTTACCTCAGAATTGTAAAATCTAAGCTCCCTCTGGTGCTGATGAGCTCCCTCTAGTTTCTCAATAGGATTTACAGGGTGCTTAAAATCAACAGGTGGTCCCTCAGTCGAACACAGAAGAAACCCAATAACACCACTGCATAATATATACAGCAGAAATCCTCAATAACCATTAAGTGACAGAAATGGTAAAATTAGCTTGCAAATTTCTTGCTGTTAAATTCATGAATTACCTAGGATATGTAGGAACACTGGCCCATGCATAATGAACAGTACTAAATGTTTCACGGCAAATTGAGATCATATCCTGAATAAGATGTGTATGAAGCCACATGCTCTCTGCCATGTTGCAAAGTACACCGCCAGGTCTTAATGCCCTTGCTAACGTTGCAAAGAATGGTTTCTCCACAAGCTCTTGAGCCGGACCTGTAATGGAAGAAATTGAGATCAATTAAACTAGAGCGCATTGGTTTGAATATTTCCTAATCCAAACAAGAGTAGATACTATAGAGTTGATTCATACACTGGTCAAAGACATCCAAGAGAAACAAGAAAAATCAAACAAAAGAACCACTGAACTGTCCAACAAAAGACAGTGATATCTATCCTAAACATGCATAGAATTTTTCCATCCTTGCAAATCAGTGCACCATAGGATCTATCTTAAATTTTCTAAATGAAAATTAACAAGTACCTAAGCAACAAGCACTGCCTCATTTTGGTCAGGGGATAAAAGACTACAACATAGAGCCGCTAAAATTGACTCTTAAAAACGAATGTACAGAAAATTAAGAAGATGAAACTGACATACCAACAGGATCTGATGAATCAACTATGATAGCATCATACTTCCCTTCAGGCGTATTCCGTAGAAACTCAACAGCTATCAAAATCATTCAGAAAAGAATCACCTTTCATATACAGCTGGACTAGATATAGAACTGACAAAATGGGGAATTAAAATTTCTGGAATGAAAATAAAAAAAGGCAGATATTTCTATCACTTGTTTGTTCTGCGAGGCATTCCCATCCGTATGGAGGCAAAACATTATGTGCCAGAGGAACCAAAATGTTACTCTGGCCTTGTGCTATCTGTAACCCCGGCTTCTCAGCCTCCCAAGTATTCTCCCAAAAAACAAAAAACAAATGGTAAGAGTAAGAAAATATACTGGAAGCGATGCCTTCCCAAGATTCATACTACTAAGATCAAGTACAAGAAGCGTCCATACCATCACCAACATGAAGATTGACACGAGGATCCTCAAAGCCAATAGCCAAGTCGGGGAAAAACTTTTTACTGACCTGCAACACAAGAAAATACAATATATGGTTTTAGACAGCAGTCAACAAAAACACTAACTTCATGTATGTTGCGTCTGTTACTCACATCTATAACCATTTTATCAATCTCACAAATATCAATCAGCTCTACAGAGCTATGTCGAGAAATTTCCCTCAGAACTCCACCATCACCACCCCCAACAACCAGAACCTGCAATTATAGTCCAAATTTATTGGATAGAGAACAATGAATGGTAAACCTTAGAAGGGAAAGAAACGGAAGGCAATAGTAAGATAATATCAAAGATCTTTTGAAAGACATACGGTAAAATAAAGATATATAATATATGCATACTGAACGAGAAAATGATATTTTATAAAAACTCTCGTATCTTCATGTTTAGCTTTACATACAACAGTCAAAGAATTAAACCAAATTATTAAGATTACCAAAAGAGTTGAAGAAAAATAAAGAAGCTGCTGTCTATAACTATTTTTCTCCCCCTTGTTACAAATGAGAAGCCCACAGCTGGTGCAAAGGACCGGCAACATTTTCAAACTATGCGTTCTGGTGAGCTCATTAAAAAAATCCACTACCAACTACGTTAGAATTTTATCTAGAAACAGCCAGACAAAGATAACAAGCAGGTAGTGTAGTGTCCCCATCCTTGGCGTTAGTTTCAAAATATACAAGATAAAACAGTAAAGAATCCACCAAAATGTGCACACATCAAATTCGCACCTACTTCAAACAGGTTTTTCTGAAAGAATAGTCCAAACACTTAGATGACTGACCCTGCTCCGTATATGTGCTTCAATTTTAAAAAATTCTTTCAGTAAAATCATATCTAAGATATTCTATTAATTCCAACTTCAAAATGGCAAGCATGTGTTATCATTTTAGTAGAATAATACTGCTTAATGAGGTGCATCAGGTTTTCAGATCCTATCCAGATGCACTTTCACTAAATGATTATTCAGATTCCTTCATGCCATTAGACCTATTAGGGGCTTTAATCTAACATCAGGTGACTCACATTTGATGGTACAGCCCCAATAAATTCATGAATAGAACAATGACAAAAGAGATTTGTGAGCATGACCTGCTTACTCTCCCAGTATAAGTAGCAACATAAACTCTTTGTGGAAAATGAATGTTAGCAGACAAAGCACGATAAATGGGTTCAAAACAAAGAAACTCTTTTAAGTTAGCATTTCTATCTAGTGCTATTGGGCTTCTAACAAATAGAAGAGGGAGAAGGCTGAGTAGGGAACCCAAGGGTGTGGCCTAGTGCAGAGGCGGAGCTAACTTGTAATGTGTGGGTTCGGCCGAACCCAGTCACCTTAGCATAAATGTTATATTTATATTACGAAATTCATTTAATATGTATAAATATTTAATTGCAAACCCAGTAAGATGAGTTATGGGTTTGTTGCAAAATCAGAACCCATAAATTTCAAATTCTGGCTTCGCATCTGGCCTAGTGGTCAATAAAGTGGGTCGATAACTATGATGTCTCAGGTTCAAATCCTATTGGAGGCAAAAACACTAAATAATTTCGTCTCATCTGTCCAAGCTTTGGTGAACAGAGTCACCCGATATTGTGCTGTGGAAGGCATCAGGTATCCTAAGGAATTAGTCGAAGTGCGTGCAAGCTGACTCGACACTAAGGTTATAAGAAGAAAAGAAAAAAGGCTGACTAGGAATCCCCCTTGAAGGGAGTAGTATATAGAATATCTCAGATTCCTTAAAGAATTAAACAGCTGCGTGAAGTTATATTTCTTCAACCAGAAAACTCTATATGACTCTAGAAAGCAACAAGACTTGGAAAGCTAACACCAGGTGAATCATCAAATTACAAAGAGAGTGATTTATCAGTCCACACATGCAAACCTTGGAAGGTCGACGAAATGGGAATAGTGAAACATCGATGATGATAAGAGAAGTATCCGTTTGGTTCTATTACATAGTTTGTCCATTTTTTACTGACGAATTCTGACTGTAACAGTATGAGTAATCCAGGTCTTCAGCTTGACACACCCACAGACGCGCAAACAGACTCACTCACAGATACAACAACAGCTATGCGTCAGTCCCAAACAAGTTGGGTAGGCTCTATGAATCTTTACAGCTATGCGTCAGTCCTTTTTATTTAAGCTCAACTCATACTAATCCAGTTCTTCAAGCAAATAAGATGTGCTTCCCTTTCAGTATTTTTTTTTTCAGAATAGAAAGCAAATTCGCAAAACTCTTTTTGATCATTGAGTGTGCACGAAGGGAAAGAATCTGAATAGTCATATATATTCTTACATTCTTAGGAGATTCGATTGAACAGAGAGGAAGATGGGCTATCATCTCCTGATAGGCGTATTCATCTTTCTCGGTCAACTGAACAATGCCATCAAGCACTAGAACTTTCCCATATGATGCAGACTGCAAGAATGGATACAGAATTAGGGCAGATGCATAAAATAGCTTGAAAGAAATTATATAACAAAAATTTGAAGGACAAAACTAGAATCTAGAGTTGAAGATGCTGAACCTCAAAAACCAAGACCTCCTGGAATTCTGACTTTCCCTTGAATAAAGTCTTCTCTACTTTCAGAGAATGTGCTTCCCATGTGTAAAGACGCCGTCATACAACAATTACGATCAGTATGAGCCATATAATACTTGGAAAAAGTAGTAAACCTTAACACATTGACTTGGGGTCAACCATGACAAAATTCCGAGGCCATGAGAGTTCAGGAATTTGTTACCTAAGGCTCATATGCTACCATACATATACTTGAAGCATCATTTATGCTACGTTAACAAACTGAATGGAATTACTTGACTCGGCAAGACTCGGCAAGACTAGCACACAAGCCCAGCCAGTGACACTTAGATTTGACAATCTCGGTTGCAGTAGGACATGATATCACCTCCTAAATATGCACATAGTATAACCAACTAATGCAGCTTTATCTGACAGCAGCTCTTCTGCTTACAGGACGAAGCAAGAAGCCCTCTCACTGTCCCAATCAAATAAAAGCATCATATTTTTGGAGACACAACTCACTATGCTAAATCACTAACATCATCTAAAGCATCAACAAGTTTAATGAATGATTTCGTGTTTTCATCCAACTTTCTGGAAACTACTTCAACTTTTTCGTTTAACACTTCTAACAGAACAAGCAAGTTAAAAATAACTTCTAGTTACTGCGCTCCATCCTGGACAAATTGTTCCCCATAAAATAAGATAAGAGGCAAATTAGAAGAAGGGGTGAGGACAAGAAAAAGAAACATTATTATATTAACCAATTAAATAGTCCATGTGAAAAATTCCCCTTTCCAAGGAAGTTCTGATAGCTCAGCCAGTTGGATACATTGAGTAAAATCCAGAATTTCAGCTTGTTTAACTTGATTACAGGATTGCCTATCATTGATAGACATAACAACATTGAAATCACCTGCTACTAACCAAGGGTCAGAAATACCAGCAGCAAGATTCTGTAGTTGTTGCCACATTTTTCTCCTTTGATCCAATCCATTGAAGCCATACACCACAGTGAGGAGGCAAACCAGATCACCTGCAGGGGTGTTAACACTACAAGAAGGAATTGAGCCTCCTCCTGAATACCAGTGATCCTAATCTTCTGAGTATCCCATAGGATCCAAATTCTACCCCTTGGAGAGTCCCAATAGTTAGTTAACATATCCCATCCTGGAACCAACAGTTTAGCTATTCTCTATGCATTTCTCTCCTTAACCTTTGTCTCTACCAGACCAACAAGGTTAAATTTATTATATCTAAAATATTCCTTAGCTTCCTTCTGCTTATACCTCTTATTCACACCTCTAATGTTCCAAAATAAAAACTTCATTGGGTATGACTAGGGCCCCCTTCATCTAGGGGATTTCCTGGTCTACTAGCTGACATTACTTGAAATCTGTTACTCATCACAACAGGAGATAAAGGAGAAAAGTTTGCAAGATTGAACACTGGAGATTGCACATGTTTGCCTCTATCTTCCTGTTTGTTCAACTCTGTACTTGCTAAAGGAGCAACATCTTTAGGAGGTACATCATTCTGCTTTGGTCCAAGCTGTTGTTTAGGAACCTCCTGATGTTGCATAACAGTCTGGTTTGGAACTTTAGCTCTCCATTCCTGAAGTACTCTAGGCTTTTGCATTTGATTAGGTTGGGAGGGTTTGGGATTAGCCAGACAATTGTGTCCAACCACAAGGCATTTCTCACAATATGATGGTTTCCAATATGCCACTTCCTGCACAAATTTCTTGCCATTTGGATCTATTAGCTCAATCTCACTTGGCAATTCTTTAGAGACATTCACCTCAATAAGCATGCGTGCATATGAAATTCTAGTCTGCTTAGTCGTACATTCATCTGCAAAAATGGGCTTACCAAGGACACTGGCTATCCTACTCAAAGACCTGATTCCCCAGCATGACATAGGGAGTTTGGGGAACTTGACCCACAGAGGGATTTTCGTAGGAAAAGCAGCATTGAAATCAAAATCAGCAGTCCATTGCTTCAGTACCATAGGTCTATAAGCAATGGAGTATGGGCCACTACAGAGAACTTCTTTGGCATCTTCCATTGATCGAAATTTGGCTACATAATAGCCCTCCTCATGATAGTATAGATCTGGTTCTGGAACATGGGACCAATGTAGGTTAATGAAGCGTTTCATTGCATTGTACCCTGGTCCAGTCCCTAGCAAAAAAAATTACTAGGGCACATTTCCATTTCTGTTCTTCCGCCTCTACTTCCTCCTTAATCAGATGACCTACAGGTTTACCATCAATCAGAGTCTGTGGGATATACCCCAATGCCATTCCATTAGAAGCAAATCGGTTCTTCTGGAAGAGATTTGCCCACCCTTTGGCTACTTTATTGGTCCTCTCTTCTGGCTCTGTCACTGGTGTTTGAGATAGGTTCTACATGTGGTCGATTCCACCATTTCCTTGTACCATCTGGGGTTGAGGAATCAAAGAAACTTCATCTGCTTCTAATACCTCATCTGATTGTATCAATGGAACAGTGATATTCAATGGAACAGTAACAGCTACTGGAACAGTATCAATGGGTTGATTAACACTGGTTTGATGGTTTATCGTTGAAATGATTCGGTCTATGGTTGTAATCGGCAGTTTCCGAGGTCGCCCCCTGCCTCGTCCTCTTCCCCTCGCCATGGAAACCAAGCTCGGCGTACATTAACTAACGTGCGCCGAGAGGAGAGTCGGAAGAGAGAGAAAAATGGTTTACAACTCGAGGAATTCTTCCTTAGGTTTTCATGGAGTTTTGTTCTATCACAGTTCAAACTCCATGAAATATATCGGAGTTTTAACTATAAAAGTTCAAAAATGAATGAAACATTCCTGAAGTTTGAAAGCTGCAAGAGAAAATGTTGGAGTTTGAACCGTAGCAGTTTAATTAAAACTACATGGAAAATTCTTGGAAGTTTGAACTGAGGAAAAAAACAGAGATGAACTATGCCGCTTTCTAACGAAGAAGATAAGCGTAAAAATGTCAGGGACAAATGCACAGTTAGCCAATACTTCAATACTTATTTTGTCCTGAAATTTTAAAATAAATTTTTTAACTTCATAACAATTTAGGAAATTTTTGTCTCAAAAAAATTAAACTGAAACCTAGAATGTACGGGCTAATTTTTACTTTTCCCGGTTCATAATAAGTGTCCAATTTACTTTTTTATTTTGATTCAAAATAAATGTCTAGTTATGTAATCAAGAAAGAATTCAATTTGGTTTTACAAAATAACCCCTATGTACATATCCCTAAAAGGAAAATTACTCATCACATTACATATTTTATTAGGAATTTAGTTACACTAAATATTTTTATATAGGATTTAGTATTTTTTAATAGATGTGCTAAAAGAAAATTTGACAGTGAATCGGAGAGAGTATATAGTAGCCGTTTCGCATGGCTACCAGATGGCAATTATACGAAAAAAAAACATATACTACTAAAAACTAACTATTGTTCAATTATTGCTCTCATTTGGATCAGCTGGTTACTCTTTGGACAGCTTTTAATGAATTATGGAGCATAATTTTCGATTAGAAAATACAATTAGTTTTAGGGAGAAATTTAAAAATAGCCATATTCGTCACTGGTCGTTGAAAAATAGCCAAGTTTTAAAAGTCATCGAAATTTAACCACTTTTTAGGTAAAGATAAATCGAGTGAAACGCTGTTCAAAATCCGGAAAATACGCCCGCAAATTTTACGGGAGTTCCAGCATAAGTATGCTTGAACTCCTGCATATTTTACGGGAGTTCCAGGATAACTATGCTGGAACTCCCGTAAATTTTACGAGAGTACAAGCATAATTATGCTGGAACTCCCGCATATTTTACGGGAGTTCCAGCAAGTATAAATGTCCAGTATAATATACTGGAGTCTGGAGCACTTCTGCTCCAGTCTATCGTATATTATACAGGAATCGGTCCTTGTTACAATAAAATAATAACTATTTTTCATTAACTTAATAAATATTGACTATTTTTAATTAAAAAGTATAAAAACTGATTATACCATCATATTTTGTGTTAGTTTTAGCTGGTGGACCAATTTTGTATTTACCAACAAAAGAAAGCAGCCAATGGCCCAATTATGGATAACATGAACCTGAAGCCTTCGTTTATTGTCTGACAACTGACTGATTTCTTGTACTTCCTTTTTATGAAGTGAAGCTGAACTGATCTTTCCTAACCGTGCACGTTACGAGTTCTACTAAGTTGTCCTCAGTCTCTTTATAGTAACATACTTTCTTCTCTTCTTTTTTTTTTTTAAATTTGTCTAACAATTTGGTATTTAAGTGGGCGTTAGGACATAAGAATTGTAAAATTTAAGGGAAAAGATGAATTTTTTAAAGTAAAAATGATATTTAAAAAGTGAGTTATGTTATGAAATAGAAGATTCTTACACTTCTATTTAAGGTGAATGTCTTTAATGTATTTAATTAGAGAGATTTTAGAGTTCTATTAGTGGTAGCTAAATCTTCCTCTCCCCTATAAATAGAGGTGCCCCCTACCATTGTAAATCATCCCTTGAGACCCCTCTCAACTCAATAAGAAGAACTCTCTCTACTCTTCTCTCTATTGCTATTGTTCTTGTTCTATTGTTCTTGTCTTTTGCTTTAATTTATAACACGTTATCAGCACGAGACTCTACCGTCTCAAGTATCATTCTCGAAAATCCAAGGTATTTTCCCTCTTCCTAATTTAATTTTCGAGTATGTCTGACATTATGAAAAGAAAGTTCGTTGCCCTTGAAATTTCGGGCAAGAACTATATGACATGGGTGTTGGATGCTGAAATCCACCTAGATGCTATGGGTCTCGGAGACACCCTCAAAGATAAAGAAAAAGCATCCACCCAAGATTGTGCGAAGGCCTTGATTTTCTTGCGCCACCACCTTGACGAAGGTTTGAAGATTGAATATCTCACCGTCAAGGATCCACTCGTTTTGTGGAACAGCTTAAAGGAGAGATATGACAACCTGAAGTTGGTCACTCTGCCACAAGCACGATATGATTGGGCCCATCTGAGGCTACAGGACTTTAAGTCCGTTTCTGAATATAATTCTGCTATGTTCAGAATTACTTCTAAACTGAAGCTATGTGGAGATAACATCTCCGATTACGATATGCTTGAGAAAACGTTTACAACGTTTCATGCCTCCAATATGGTACTGCAGCAACAGTACCGAGAGAAAGGCTTTACGAAGTACTCTGAAGTGATTTCTCTCTTACTAGTGGCTGAGCGAAATAATGACCTGCTCATGAGAAATCACGAAAATAGACCAACTGGGTCTACACCACTGCCTGAAGCAGATATGGTGCACTCGCATTATGCCAAACATAAAAGGGACCATGATCACGGTCATAAACAGGGTCAAAGCCAAGGACGTGGACAAGGAAGAAATTCCAAAGAAGTCCGTCACCCCCCAAAGAGAGATAACCACCGAAAGCAGAAACGGGATCCCGAAGATCCTAAGGCAAATAGTTCAGAAACTATATGTTAGCGTTGCGGTGGGAAAGGGCACTGGTCAAAGATTTGCCGTATACCAAGACACTTGGTTGACCTTTATCAAGCATCTCGAAAGAGAAAAGGCCCTGAAACAAACTTTGTCTATGACGACAATGAGGACATCACCCACCTGGATGTGGCAGACTTCTTTGAGCAACCCGAGGGGAAAATAGACCACCTAATCGGCGATGGGACCATGATGAAAGAAGATGAAATTATTTAGACATAAATATAATTTTGGGTTGTTTTTTAAGTTTTGTGAGTGATTTGAGTAAAAATTTTAAAAAATAACTTTTTGAAAATTTTCAGACTTTCGAAAAATTATAAAATGCATCTTCAAATGAAAATTAAAATTTTACGAAATAGCGCTAGTTTCGAAAAAATAAGTGAAAATTTTTCCAAATAAAAGGAAAGAATTTCTTATGTCCAAACGGACTCTAAAATTCAGAGAGCCAATAAATCCAACTTTGTGTTAGTATCTGTAAACCCGCTAAGGGATCGTTTTGTACTATTAATAAGCAAAAATAGTTGTAACATAAAAATTTAGTACTGTTTATCTCTTGTTTGGTTACTAATTATGGAATAAGTTATTTCATCTTTAAAATAATACCAAAATAACTTATGCAAGTCAAATAATAGAATAACAATTCAAGGATAAGTTATTTCGAGATAAAATAATAAAACTAACAATTCGATAATTAATATAATATACCAAATAATCAATAAAAAATAATACGAGAATAACTAATTCCAATTTTCAAATCAAACGATCCCTTGAGAGTGTAAAACGCTTCACGCCCGAAAGTTATCTACTCAAAAAGTTTTAACACAAGACCTTCATTTAAGAATGAAACGATCTAAGACGATGCCACCACACCCTGTACTTGTAGTAGTCTCATTTCAACACTTCTTCCATATGAAAATACAGATTGAAATCAAATATTGGCTAACTCATATTTTTAAAATCGAGAAAATGAAATATGTATAATTGTAACATAAGAATGAACTGTTGGAATTTGGACTTACATTAATTGGTTATTGCCTGAAAGGAGAGTGACGTGGCCCGAGTGGTGAATAATTAAATGGCCTAATATTAAATATTATGTGTGTGGATAAGTGAGGCCTAATAATTATTGGCATGTAATGGGTAGACACTCTTTATAAATAGAGGTCAACCCCACTTTCCCTAGCTATTGAAAAACCCTAGCGTATTCTGCCTCTTGAATACGTGGTAACGGTAGACGTCCCATCAGTCAAGTTCTTCGGGCTGTGAGAGCGCGTAGCTAGTGGATAGTGAAAGTTGGTCTCAGACTTAATCGATGTATGTTGTTACCGCTGAATCGATGGAGTTTTGCGGTACGTTCCCTTGATTCTCCCCCTCATGCATAGGATGGTAGACCACCTTTTCATGTACAACAGGTACAGGGACAATGACTTCCTTCTCTTTCAATACAATTTCCTTACCACAAGAACAATCACAATCACAAACATCATGCTCAAGAAATTTTGCACTAATAGACTCAGCGATTCTAGTGCCACACCCAGGACAGAAAAACCTAAAATCTTTAGAATGATCAGGATAGCCTATAAAGAAACAACTAGTTTTAGGATCAGTTTTCTTTTCTGTGGGTGAATAAATACGAACTTCAGCAGCACATCCCAAAATGTGAAAATGGTTTAAGCTAGGTTTTCGGGTTGTCCATAGTTCAAAGGGAGTTTTCGAGACAGATTTTGTAAGAATTCTATTCAAGATATAGCTAGCTGTTTTTAAGGATTCACCCCAAAGGCACTCGGGTAAGCTAGTCCTTGACATCATACTTCTCACCATTTTCATGATACTACGATTTCGTCTTTCAGCCACACTATTCTGCTCAGGAGTACCTGGCATGGTATATTATGCTACTATCCCACATTCTTGCAAAAATAAAGCAAAAGGCCCCATATATTGACCAGACTCATCATATTTTCCATAATACTCACCACCACGGTCAGACCTCACTATCCTAATGGACTTCCCAAGCTGTTTTTAAACTTCAGTCTTGTAAATTTTAAACTTATCAAGTGCTTCAGATTTTTATTTTAAAAGATATAAATAATAGTACCTTGAAAAAGTCATCAATAAAAGTAATAAAATATTTATGATTGGTCAAAGTAGGTACATAAGGTCCACTAATATTAGTATGAATTATTTCTAAGAGTTCAGAGCTCCTAGTGGAACCCTTTCTCTTAACCTTGGTCATTTTAAACTTAATACAATCCACACAAGTTTCAAAATCTTTTGGATCAAGAACGGGTAAAATATTTTCCTTTATCAATCGTTCAATTATTTCTTTAGAAATATGACCAAGACGTTTATGCCATAATAGGTAAGACGTTTTACTCATAGCAGACTTTTTGTGCGAAATATTCTCAACATGCATTGCAGAAAAAAAATTTATTTAATATATTCAAGCGATATAGACCATCACTTAAAAAAGCATCAGCAACAACATGTGAATCGTAGGAAATTTTAATAATACCATTATTTTGTTGAAATGAATAACCAGCTTTGTCTAAAAGGAAAACCGAAACTAATTTCCATCTCATAGACGGTACAAAAACAATATTTTTTAAACAAATACTATAATTATTCTTAAAAGGTAAAATAGATATCCTTATAAACTCTACTTTTGCTTTGAGTCCATTGCCCACAACAACACTGGCTTCATCCTCTTTTGGCTTCCATCTGCTTACTAGATCGTGCAAGTCATTAGTTACATGAACAGTTGCACCACTATCCAACCACCAAGAATTTAATGGAACTTGAACAGGACTAGTTTCAAAGCAGAAAAAAGCCAAAAGATTACCTGGTTTCTTTTTCAGAGGACAACCAGATTTCTTATGACCCACTTGTTTGCAATCTCAGCACTTGATTTCTTTCTTAATTATAACTTGAGACCAAGAGGATTATGAGACTGACGTTGGTTGACACCAGGCTTATTTGTATGATCACTATTACCACCTGGATGATGAGACTGGCCATGTTTCCTTTTGTGAAATTTGGGTCCACATTTTCTTTTATAAGAGGGATAATCAGCTGACCAAAACAAACTAACAAAGTTCACTACACCCTTAACTTTCTCATTTTGGATCCTTCCTTTCTCTACCACATAAACAGTAATAAGTTCATCGACACTCCATTTATCCTTTTGGGCATTATAGGTTGTCTTAAGTTGGTTAAGCTGCTCAGGAAGGGACCTTAGATATTGGTGAACAAGAAAATTATCGGTAATGGTTACACGTAAATTGTTCAATTTGGTAGCAATGTTAACCATTTTCATAATATGATCACGGATACTACCCACAAGGCCATACTTTATGGTAGACAGAGAATCAATCAAGCTACCTATCTCAACTTTATCAGATTCTAGGAATTTCTGTTCAATGGCACTCAGAAAATCTTTTGTATTTTCATTATCCTTAATTGCACCCTTTATGTGATCAGAAATGGATCTCTTCATGATCATAAGACTCAATTTGTTAGCCTTCATCTATTTTTCATACTTAGCCTTTTCATCAGCAGTGTTAGTAGTTTTAAGTTCAGCATGTTTCTGTTCACTTAATGCAAAGTCAAGGTCCATCAGGCCTAACACTATTTCAACATCCTGTTTCCACTTCTTGTAGTAGCTACTAGTCAGAGTTTCAATAGAATTCAATTGAGTAGTCATGTTGTTAACAGCTGTATAAGCAAACAACACAAAATTAGATAAAATTATGGGTTAGAATATATAGATCAAAAGAGTCAAAAACATCTATTACACCCATCCTTTGGGTAGAAGATACAACTGTCTCCCCTTTTAAATAAATAGACCACTTTGGTGACATTATTTATTAATCACAATTTCTTAGTTATACATATCAATACATGTGATAAAATAACACCCATATAATTTAAACTTTATAATATATATTTATTGATTCCATTCACATACCAAGGAGTAACAACACAAGTGAAATCCTTCAAAACGAAGCAATAATTACGACCAACTATAAGTTTGGTCGTTTAGTTGGCAGCAAAATTAATATATTATTTAAATAAGGAGAGAATCACTCCTAAATAGAAAAATCTTTGTCCATGTTCCTGTTGTACATGAAAATGTGGTCTACCATCCTATTCATGAGGGGGAGAATAAAGGGAACAATGATGCAGATCCCATAGTTACTGAGCAAAATGTTCAAAAAGAACCACTTCGGAGGTCACAAAGAGAAAGAAGGTTTGCCATCTCTGAAGATTTTATCGTGTATGTGACTGAAAATCTTAGTGATACTGGAGAGCTGAATGATCCTTTATCATATGTTCAAGCTATTTCCTCTCCATTTGTTGATAAATGGCGTGAGGCAATGAATGATGAAATGCGCTCCGTGGAACATAATGGAGTGTGGGAGTTAGTTGAACTACCTGAAGATTTTAGACCTAGAGGTTGCAAATGGGTGTTTAAAACTAAAAGAGACTCTAAGAGAAACATAGACCGTTATAAAGCAAGGTTGGTTTCTAAGGGTTACACCCAAAAATAATGTATTGATTATAAAGAAACATTTTCTCCTGTTTAATCCAAGGATGCATTTAGTATTGTGATGGCTCTTGTGGCTCATTTTGATTTAGAATTGCACCAAATGGATGTTAAAACTGCTTTCTTGAATGGGAGTCTACTTGAAGAGGTTTACATGGTTCAACCTGAAGGGTTTAAAGAAGCTGGTAAAGAACATCTAGTGTGCAAGCTTAACAAATCCATATATGGCTTAAACAAGCCTCTAGACAGTGGCACTTGAAATTTGATGAAATAATTACAAAATTTGGATTTGTGGAGAATAAGCTTGATGAATGTGTTTATCTTAAAATAGCTAATGGTAATTTCATTATCATGGTTCTCTTGTTGATGACATTCTTCTTGCCACAAATGATTTGGGCTTATTGAATGAGACTAAACAATTTTTGTCTAGGTCTTTTGATATGAAAGATCTTGGTGAAGCCTCTTTTGTTCTTGGGATAGAAATTAAAAGAGATAGGTCACGTGGTTTATTGGGTTTATCACAGCGTTCCTACATTGATAGTATTCTTAAAACTTTCAATATGCAAGACTGTAGACCTGGTATTGCACTTGTATAAAAGGAGACAAACTAAGCAAGGATCAATGTACGAAAAATGAAGTTGAAATGAGAACTATGAAAGATGTGCCATATGCAAGTGTTGTTGGTTGTTTAAAATACATACAAGTTTGTACAAGGCCTGATATTGCATTTGTTGTTAATATTTGGAAGATTTTCTTCTAATCCTGGGTGAACACATTGGGTAGCTGCAAAGAAAGTGATGAGATATCTACAATGCACCAATGACTTCATGCTTGTATACAAAAAGGTAGATGATCTGCATCTTATAGTATATTCAGACTCTGATTTTGCAGGTTGTCAAGACACTATAAAATCTACTTCTGGGTATATTTTTATGTTGGGTGGAGGTGTTATTTCTTGAAAAAGTTAGAAGCAAAGTATCACTGCTACATCTACAATGGAAGCTGAGTTTATTGCTTGTTTTGAGACTGCTTCACATGCTGTCTGGATGAAGAACTTTCTTACTAAATTACAAAGTGTAGATTTTATATCTAAGCCGGTGACTATTTTCTATGACAACAGTGCAACTGTGTTCTTCTCCAAGAATAACAAGAGAACAATAGGCTCTAAGTATGTTTGCCTTAAGTTTCTTAAGGTTAGAGACATGGTAAAAGAAGGTGATATATATATTGAGCATATTAGCACATAATCTATGTTAGATGATCATTTAACTAAAGGTATTAGGCCTGTAGTGTTTAATGAACATGCTAAAAATATGAGTATTTAGAGTTTTTTTTATGTGCTTTAGTCAGTGTGAGTTACTTTGTAATTGCTGACTAAGATATTACTTTTGATAAATTCCATTTTTATGCAAGCTTGTGTTATTTCATATTTGTTATGTACATGATAATTTATTTATTTTTATTTCCAATTGGACATTGCATAAACTCATGATATCCATGAGTTTTGCTGCTTGTTGCCTTGATTATCCCGGGTAAGGCACAAGGAATCCTCCTGAGGTGATAAGATTTTGTGTCACTTGGAGGCTCCTGAGGTGATATGGTTATAATATCACTTGGAGGATTATTTCTTTCTAAGAGGTGTGAATCTATTCACCTTGATTAGAAAGATAATATGCTTAGTACACATGTTTGATCCATGTTGATGGAAATTCTAGCACATGTGATCGTAAATAGAATTTCCACCTTAAATGGTGTGATGCCTGCTATGATTCATTGTTAGTCTTCTCTATTGAGACTGAATGGATTGTTATACGGGTCATTCTATCCTTGGATATGTGAGTAGTGTGGCCACTGTAGAGTCTAAAACCTTTTTTTTCAAAATGATTTTCTTAAAACTCAAATATTTTAAAATTATTTTTTTCTCAATTAACGTTGGCGTCCAAGTGAGAGAATGTTGGAATTTGGACTTACGTTAATTGGTTATAGCCTGAAAGGATAGTGACGTGGCCCAAGTGGTGGATAAGTGAGGCCCAATAACTATTGGACTATGATGGGTAGGCACTCTTTATAAATAGAGGCCAACCCCTCTTTCCGTAGCTATTGGAAAACCGTAGCGTATTATGCCTCTTGAATACGTAGTAATGATAAACGTCCCATCAGTCAGATTCTTCGGGCTGTGAGAGCGCGTAGCTAGTGGATAGTAAAAGTTGGTCTCAGGCTTAACAGTTGTTTGTTGTTGCCGCTGAACCGATAAAGTTTAACGGTACGCTGCCTTGACTCTAACTCTAAATTAATTGTATAATTGTATCTTAATTTCCGATATGGCTGCAATTAAATTATCTTACATGAACCACTAATGGTGCTGTGGGATGGTTAATTGAGATCTTTTTATCCCTAAAAAAGATAGTAGTTCTTGATATGGGAAAAAAAGTCGTGTAGTATTAAAATGACAAAAGAATCATATGGAAAATTGGTTATTTGACTCTATCTGTTTAGAGAAAAGTTACCACTGTCTAATAGTCTGTTGGGCCAAGCTTATAAAATCAATTTACTTCAAAAAGATATTTCTTCAAACATACCTTTAAAAAATATAGTTTTGAAGATAAATAATTTGTGTTTGGCTAATTAATTTGAAAAATATTTTTAAACAATAATTAGTTTTTAGCTAAAATTTTAAACTGTTTCTAAGTGTATTTTTCTCTGAAGTAAAACTACAACCCAATATAATCCCACTAAGTAGGGTCTGGGAAGGGTAGTGTGTACGCAGACCTTATCCCTAGTCTTGGATAGAGAGGGTGTTTCCAAATAGAAACTCGGTATCCTTCCCTCCAAGAACTTCTCACCTTGCTCTTGGGGAGACTCGAACTAACAACCTCTCAGTTGGAAGTGGAGTTTGCTTGCCATCAGAGCAACATCTCGGTTGGAAGTATTTTTCTTTAAAGTGCTTCTTAGAAAAGTATTTTTGGAAAGAAACAACTTTTTTCTGCTCCTCCAAAATTGGTTCTGCTTCTACTCAAAATCATATTTTTTCCCCTTCTAATTGTCTGTTTGGCCAAGCTACAAAAATCAGTTTATTTTGACATGTGTTTTTTTATTTCTCAAAAATACTTTTAGTGAGAAACAATTAGTATTTTGCTAATTAATTTAAAAATTACTTCTAAGCAACAATTAGTGTTTGATCAAGATTTTAAAAACTGTTTGTGAGTGTATTTTTTTCAAAAGTGTTTTTTTAAAAAATACTTTTGGAGAAAAACTACTTTTTCTATTTCTCCAAAACTACTTCTGCTTCTTCTCAATAGCACTTTTTTTCTTCAAAAAACTTGGCCAAACACTTCATCAACTTTTAAAAAAACACTTTGTTTGGAAAAAATTTTAGAATTGGAGAAACTTGCCAAACAATTCAAATTTTTTTTTTTTTTTTAAAAAAAGCTCTATTAACCAAAATAGAGCTTAGCCAAACAAGCCATAAGCCAGATTTGTCCAAGACAGAGGGAGTAACAGTATTGCTCTCATTTGGTCAAACAGGAGTACCAAAAGACTTCTAGAAATGTAATTTATTGGTTATCGAGATGTTAATCATCTCTTGTCTTCTGCGTAAATGCAGGGAAATTTGTACCGAGTGTACTGTTTACCCCCATTTACTTTCCAATTCTTGACCTTTGACAAAGTGCTCACTTCTTTTTTCGTGTTCCCACTCACACTACACGTACATCAAGTCTGTTGGGAAACAAATATAATATAATTATTCCGTCCTAATTTATGGTACACTCGAAATTTTCACGGTCAAACAAATTGTTTTTTCATTCTAATTTTTATATTTTTACATAGTATTTTATATATAAATTTTATTTTAAAAAAATTAAAAGAATCTACGTCCAAATACATGTCAAATTTAGAAGTTTAAGGTTGGAAAGCAAAATGTATCACATAAATTCAATGTCCAATAAAAAACCATCATATAATTTGGGACGATAGGGAGTATATATATGGTTAGTCAGACGATTTCAAGACTTGTTATAACTTTATTATTGCTAATTTTGACAATACTTTATGTAACATGTGTATGACCATCTCAAGGATGAAGAAGCATTATAGTTGGTTTAATTAAATAGAAATTTATTCATTAGCGGTGACTAGACAATCTTGGGAAATTTCCATGCAGGTATCAACATGGTTCTACCTAAGGAATCTCCAAAAGTCCGAAAGTGATATTATGAAATATTCATTCCTTCAGAGCTGAAATATGGCATAATTAGAAAAACGCCCCCATGCGATTAATTCGATGTTGTTATGATTGTTTAATGGACTTAACGTACATACACTGACAACATAAAGGAATATTTTATATTATTAATATAGTTTAACTTGTTGTAGTAGGTTATCATCTTTAATTCTCAGTTTACTCCTTCCGCTCAGACCCGTATCCAAAATTAAAGGATATAATTAAGTTCACGTTCATTCATACTCCTCTCCCTAAATAATGTATAAAAATATTATATATTTTTTTAAAATTACTTATATATATATATATGTGTGAACCCATGCTTAAGAATACGATGCAATTATTATTGGGTGCACCTCTGCAATTGAAATTAACATTTCAAATTTCACTCTAAACGACTATATATATATATATATATATATATATATATATATATATATATATATATATATATATATATATATATATATATATATATATATATATATTTCAAAAAGAATATAATTTTGAACATATAATTATAAAAGTATAGTGGGTCATGGTAAGATACCAAACTTAAATTCGTCAAATATAAATTCTAGATTCTCTTTTTTATAATAGTACACCCATCCTCTTGAAATTATGGACTCGCTTCTGATTCCCCTTCTACGAAAAATACCGACCAGTATATTACACTATTATATACTCCTTCTATCCCAAGGGATTCAATTAAATCTCTTTTACAAGAAAATGGTATTACGCAAATAAGGCAAATTTCTTTTTTATACCTATGGTAAGTGTATGGGTCAAAACTTGACCTCATGATAATGAATGAGATCAACGCATTTATTAAAGTCTATTTATGGCTAATAAATGGTATGGCCATCTATTCACAAGATTATCGGGTAGTTATCTGATTTGACAACTAAGGCCACGGCCTCAGTGTCCCCTCTATGTGGTCCCAACCCCTTGACGTCAGCTGACAGATCTCCTAGCTATATATACTAAGAGAAAGAACCCTAATAAGGGGGCTGCTTCTTCTTCTTTACATCTCCTTCTAAAAGAAGAGAGAAGACATCATTGTATGTCTCTGAACCTCTCTATGGAGAGGCAAACCGAACAAACGTCATTAATAAAAGATCTTCATCCTCCTCCTTTTAATCTATAACTGTTGGCTATTATATTTTATCCCTTTGGTCTTTGGATTTATTACGATCTGCTATGATTGGCCCTCCATTTATTTTGATTGTTTTTTGCTTCTGAAGTAAATGAAAACTTCGAGCTCCGCAGTTAAGCCGTCGGTCCCACGAGGGACCAACCGAATCATGGTGCCGCGTACCCTCTGAGGGGCGTACAGGGTCAACACATGCCAAAGTGTAATTTCCCTCCGTGCCAACTCCACATATTTGATCAGCATCGCCAATAATTTGTAGCAAGAAGGGACGAGCTGACCAGGGCACACCCTGTAGTAGCGGCAAAAATTCACCACCAACATGGGGAGAGGAAGCCTAAATCCCAGCTTGAAAGGGTAGGCGTAAAAGACGCAGTAACCTCAATGGTCGACATGCACCCTGTCACCGCTCCTGGCCAGGACGATGTCAGCGAAGCCAGGAATATCACATTGCTCCTTCAGCTGAGCAATGCCAACTTCCCCCATTAGTGGAGCCTCGTCCACTTGGTCTTCTCCCTCGGGGTCGGTAAAATCGGTGGTCGTACCGCCGGGCAGGGAAAGAATGTCAGTCACCGACAGGAATCGATCAACACTCAGCGAATCGGTGGTTTCCACCACCATAGATGGGCCCTCATCCGCCGCAACCGCCACCGGAGCTATATCAGAATGAGAACTGCTCGCCATTGTCAGTATAACGAGAGAGAAATGGCAAAATTCACCGAAAAAATAAGAGAATACAAAGATCCGACGAAAACGACGGAGAATGAATTAACGAGGAGTAAAAGACCAGATAATCAGAAAACAAGAAGAGATATCTCTCTCGGAATTCCACTTAGACAAATATCGGAAAAGTAAGAACTGAACGATACAACCTCTTATTTATAGACGAAGCATAAATGACTTTCACAATCCCCAAAGGTCATCATTAACTACTTGACCAACCGTAAAACGATTCAGGCCTACAGTAACGGGCACCATTATGACAGATACCATCGAACAGTCATTCAACCGTCTATTAGCACGGCCCCCATGAAACGGTCGTGACGATCCTGGGATACCATGGGCACGCCCTATGCATCACCATGCACATGATGTCCCTCTTATATGCGGCAAGCGTGATCGTAACCTCTCCGGGAACGCGTAAAAATGGCTACGACCATCTCCACAGTAAAATGGCTACGGCCATCTCCAAAGAAAAAATGGCTACGGCCGTCTCTAAAGGAAAAAGGGCTACGACCATCTCCAAAGTAAAAATGACTACGGCCATCTCCAAAGTAAAAAAGGCTACGGTCATCTCTAAAAATATGAACGGCTATGGTCGTCTCCGAAGAATAAAGAACTACGATCATCCCCAACGCATAAATGGCTATGGTTATTGGCGGAATCCGCTTATCGAGCTCGACCTGAGCCCGACCTTAATAAGCGGAGGGACTATCTGTATGTGTCAAAACTTGACCTCATGATAATGAATGAGATCAACGCATTTATTAAAGCCTGTTTATGGCTAATAAATGGTATGTCCATCTATTCACAAGATTATCGGTAGTTATCCGATTTGACAACTAAGGCCACGGTCTGGCCGTCCTTACGAGGGCGTCCCCTCTATGTGGTCCCAACCCCTTGGCGCTAGCTGGCAGATCTCCTAGCTATAAATACTAAGAGGAAGAACCCTAAAAAGGGGGCTTATTCTTCTTCTTTACATCTCCTTCTGAAAGAAGAGAAAAGACATCATTGTTAGTCTCTGAACCTCTCAATGGAGAGGCAAACCGAAGCAACATCATTAATAAAAGATCTTCATCCTCATCTTTTTAATCTATAACTGTTGTCTTTTATATTTTATCCCTTTGGTATTTGGATTTATTACGATCTATTATGATTGACCCTCCATTTATTTTAATTGTTTTATGCTTCTGAAGAAAATGAAAACTTCAAGCCAAACAGTAAGAATTCCTTAGCACGAGGAAATATTTCATGAGTGCAATAGCAAAAGACGTTCTAAAATTGCTTTAGATCATAGGTTTAAATAAGTGAAACATTCTCGTATTCTTTTGAATTTTCGTATTTATACTTCTGTACAACTATATTACTTAGAGATGACCATCTTGAATAGGTCAAAGACTTGTTGGATAGGTTAAAGGACAATTAAAACGTACAGTGGTAACAATTGTTGATATTGACAAAAGCAAGTTACTATGGTTTTATACTTTGTTTGAACTGTCAGGCTTTGGAACTCTAATTCAAACTTGTTGCAGTAAACATATCCTCACCTAAGGTTGAATACTATTTACGGAGACCGAGCCAAGATTTAAAGTTAATAATTATGAAAATTAAAGTTTTAGTTCTTTTAAATTACTAAATTATATATTAATAATTTGTATATATTTAATAAATTTATTAAAAATAAATATAAAGTTTGAACCAAAATTTTTAAATTCGACCGAGCGAATCTAGGTCCATCATTGAGATTTATTCAAACCTAGTGTTTAGAAACCCTTCGACAGGTCTAGATAATTAATTGAGAAACTCAGAGATGAAGCGGGTCGTAGGAAGAGCAATAAAGAGTTACTATTAATTGCCTTCAAAAAAGTTTTATTATAGAATAAGAACCAAATATTGATAAGCAAAGAAATAAGAAGATAGGCATGAAATAAATGCTTTATACGACTTGGTATTTGTTTGTTGTAAGATTCATGAATCTATTCATCAGTATATTCATTCACATGCTTACTGAGTACCTTTTCTTTTTTCTATATTTATATAGACCAAATCAAGTTCTTGATTCCCCACTCTATCTCTCTTGTCATCTTGCATGATCACTGATAGATTTGCAAAATCTGATTTACCTTTTCCTCACAAATGATTACATTACAATGTACTATACGTTATATTTTTATTTTCGGGGGTCAAGATATACGTATGTTATATATCTGTTGCTGCATATAAGCAAATTAAAAAGGATAAAAAAATAGAACGTCTAAGAATGCATGAGAGGGACTAGAGAATGGAAGAGACACAAGATGCATAATTGAGGGGCAAAAACGTCATTTAGAGCATCTTTAAAGTGTAAGTTATTTTATTTTAAGGACTAATGTGATGGCCACTTTGTAACTGCATATCAGTAACGCGGAATTTCTGTTGGATTTGATATTGCGATATTGAACTTATATAAAGTACTACTTCTTTATGAACTTGTTGAGCAATTAACTATCAATGTTTTGTTTTGTGGTCACTCTATTTTATCTACCAATATTATTTAAGCAATGTTTTTTGTGTTATACTTTTTTCTTACAAATTGTAAGTTTTTAAAAATGATAAAAGTTAATCTATTTTAAGTAATTCAATATAGGAAGAAATTGTTCTCCGCATAAATCCTCATATTATTTATTGTTTCAAAGACTTTAATTTGCAGGAATATCCTATAAAATTTACGGTTATTTTTGTGACCAAATACTAAAAACAAATAGTTACGCATCAATACTTTTTATCAAGATTCTTTAAAGATTTATCAGTTAATTATACCTATTTAAAAATTGAATTTTATCTCGTTAGAGATTTTGGAACGAAGATTGGCCTAAATCAAGGGAAAAAATTTGATAAGGGATAGTGCATAGTATAAAGATGACAAACGTTGAGTTAATATTTTACAATAAACTAACTTAATAATATATAAAAATACAAAAAAAGAGAGACAATACTTAGTTGTTTGTTCACTGCGTGTAATTTCTTAATAATTAAGCACAGGGATGCTGTTAATGTTCGCAGATATTGTAGCAGCTGAAGAATTCACTGAAAATAGAACAAGGACAACTTAAAACATGCTTACAATTATTTGAATTTTAACTTTAGTATACAGATTCAAAATAGGCAAATCCCATTACAAGATACCTAGCACAACATTGATTTTAGTCTTTGGACAGAAAATCAACTTGTAATTGGTACTCTTGGTGTAGTAATCAAATATTGACAATAAACTCCTGTCAAATATCAAGCCTTCCTTTGGGCCGACTTAATATTCACATGGAAAACTTAATAATTGTCACATATTTATCACCACAAGCATGCTCGAATTCCTGCCAAATAACAACCTTCCTTTGGGCCGGTGTTAAGCGCATGGAATACGAACATACACAGTCATCTTATATCTTAAAACCAATCAATCTTCACAAAAGAGGTTACTTTGGTAACATAGTGTTTCAATTGATTAATTTAAAATATTAGATGCAAAATGAATTAGTTCTTTAAGCCATATATATGGAATCTTGACTGAAAATTACATGTTTATAAGGTAAAATCTGAATATATAATGGACAAATATTAATGTTATAATATTAATCTTGCATTATGTCTCCATTAATGTCCCCAGAAAATAAAAAACGTTTCTTTAATAATGGACATTAATGTTATAATATTGATCTTGCATGGTGTCTCCATTAATGTCCCCAGAAAAAAAAACGTTTCTGTTAATAAATTGCCAGATAATCGATTATCACGACCTGATAATCGATTATCTTGGCTTTCTGGAATTTCCAATTCTGCTGAAAATTCCAGGATAATCGATTATTCTGGCTTTCTGGAATCTTCAATTTTGTTGGAAATTCCAGGATAATCGATTATCACTTGTTGATAATCGATTATGCTGGTTCTCTGGAATTTCCAATTTTGCTGGAAATTCCAATTTGCTGGAAATTCCAGGATAATCGATTATCACTTGGTGATAATCGATTATCTTGGCCTTCTGTCCAACTTTATGGGGCTTTCAACAAAAGGCTTAAACAATGAATCATATTCAACAATCGAAGTTTATGCAAATAATTTCAACATTTCAATTCATCTGGTGATAGCAAGGTATTGAAATACTGAAGTTTGTCACCAACAAATCACTCATCAAAGCATATAGATTCGATATTTCAAAAAATTCCTTACAAAATTATATATCAACAGCAAGATTCAATCTGAATTCATAATAGCATATTGGCCACAATATTGTACTAGATAAATACAGTAGCATACGAAATTCTTGAATTGCAGTTTTGAATTACGTAGCTATAAAATTTCTAAATAACCCAATACGAAGGAGGCTCTAATACCAATTGTTGGAATAAATCCGACTATAAAACTGTAGCCTTCATATTGAATTATTTGGAACTATAACATAAGCGGAAGCGTACCTGAATCCATAAGTGGAAGCTCCTTGATCCAGCTTGGAAATCGTCCTGGGTTGGGTTTCTTGAAGATCGTCCAAGGTTAGGCTTTCCACTTGAGGTGCAAGACAAACTTTTGCTCTCTCTCTCAATGGGAAAAGGAAGAGAAATGTTCTTTCATCAAATGGGAACCATAACCCCCCTAATTATAAGCATGTAATATTAAAGGTCACATGTAACCTACATGTAACCCAAGAGTCTCATGCATGTAACCTTAGTTAGCCCATCATTAACTAAGGTTACTCTTTATGGGTATCTACACAAGAAATTATACCCTATACTTTATATGACAATGTATTGGCCTACTTTATAATAATATCCCAAAAGACCACTAATTTAGGCCAAACCAAAAAATAACACATAATATATAATTAATCCACATTTTATCCATATGTATGTAGTATAAGTCCATATATCTAACAGTGGCGGGTGGGCCGCATGCTAGTTTCAATGTTGAAACGAAGAGCCTGGGGTTTACAAATTTGTCTAATGGAGTGGGATTGAGAAACAGTAGAAACTACTTTTTATTTAAAATATAAAATAGCTAATTAAGTGTTTTCAAGTTCAAAATTTAAAAAGAGAAATTATTTTAACCTAAATTAACTAATTTGTCCTAAAAAATGCCACATGATATTTTATGCAATTAACACACTGACTTCTTTCCTTATTAGTAAATATACATTTAAAAAAAAAAGGGAAAGGAAGAGATTCAAAACATGAAGCATGTGTAAGAGAGACATAGATAGAAGGGCAGTGTACAGTTGTACCAGTTAATATAAACCGGTATATTATTTACCTTTTCCCACTTTCCTCCCTTTTTTTTAGTCAAGGTCAAATGTTAATAACCAAATGTAAAATACCATTAATGTAATTGTCCTATATTCTTCAACCTCTTATTAATTACACTTAATAATCTAACTTAATTAATAATTCCAAAATTTTCTTAATCATTGTATTATAATTTTTTTTCCTAAACCTTATAGTATTATTAAAGGGCAAGACCATTAATTTTGCGATACGGTATAATCTAGATTATTAAATTAATAATATTGACATTGATAGGGGTAATAAAAAATACCCGGTACCATTTTAGTAAAATTACCCCCCTACCCCACCAAACAAAACCCTTCTAACGCTTCCACCATCTATATAAACTCTCCCATCCTATGCTTTATTCCTTCCCTTTTCTCCTTCTCTCCCTCTCTCTCTACTCCAATTTCAGTTTCTTGCTCAAAAGCAACAGCTGCTCCAATTCTCCAGCAGTTTCTCAGTTTTTTTTTGTATGTAAGTCCTCTTTTTGTTCTTCTTTCTCTCATTTAATTTTCTTTTAAACTCGTTTTAATTCCTTTATGTTTACAGATTTACACATCTCTCTCATTCCCGTCATTGAATGAATCTCTGGCCTGATAACTTCCTTTGAATTTTATTAAATTCATGCAAATTGTTGTTTTTTAATTTCTCTAAGTTGTTATAATTATGTTGTTATATGATCGGTGTATAAAAATTATGATCATCGTCTTATACAACTTTCTGATATGGCTGTCGTCGTCAATGGCGGGCATTTTCAGGTGCTAGCGTTAAGCTCATTGATTTTGTTTTTTATTTTTTATTTTTTTTGGTTTTGTTTGTTTTATCATTTTTTTGTTTGATATGAAGTAGGAGTGGTTTTTTTCTAGTGATTTACGGCGTATTTGAGTGACTAAAAGTGGTATTTATGAGGGCACGAACAAAAACGAAAAAGCGGTTGGTGTTCGTTTTCTTTTTTACCGGAGGACCAAATTGAGTTCCCACTACCTCATGCGCGTGGATGTATTCGCTTGATTTAACCTCCCGAATGTTGGCGTTCGTATCACGCGCTAGGAGTAGTGTTAATACTCGCTACTTCGAGACTTTTTCGGTTACTTTACCGGTAGTTACGTGTGGTATATGCACTGTACACGTGTATCTCATAGGGCCCACAAACTTGACTGGGCTAGGGTCCATTTTTTGACCCAGGAGGCCCACTTAACTACAAATCTAGTTTTAGATCTTTCTATTTTTGCTAAATAGCCTAGATTTTGATAACACGTATTTTATGACTGGATTGCACTTTCAGTTAAGCCCCGGGCTTTTTTAGTCGGCGTCGGGTAGAGATTAAGAATTCGGGCCCCATTTGCCGACCCTTTGGATATCCTTTTTTTGCTGGATGTTGCTTTTCGTGAATCAAACTTCCACTTAAACCGTATTAGCTGTTATAACAGTTGTTAAGAGATTACTGATATTGGTAGGATGCGTTGGATTTAATTAACCAGATAGATTTTGGAGATTTTTTATGCGAGAGGGTGGGTGTGAATATTTAACCCTTTTGGGATTTTCTCGCTCTGGTACGAGGACTTCATTACAGAGACGAATACAGTAACACTATTTTCAACATGGAACGTACACTTGTATAAAAGTTTTATTAAAATTTAATTTATATTAGACTCATAATTTTAAAAGTACAACAAATTTTCTCTTTTCATTTTCTACGACGTCTTTTTTAATTTCCCGGAAATTTATGCCGTCAACAGACCTTTGGGAACATCCGATTATACTTTTATTTAATTTTTTTGTTGCTTTTACTTTATTATTCATAGTCTTTTTATTCTTGAAATTTGAATAATTTCTCGTTCACTGATTTTTAAAATTCGTTCAAAGTACGATATTTTTTTCTCCTCTCATTTCATGGAATATCAAATTCATATGTTTAGCTAGTCCCATGTTTTAAATTTATTATTTGGTTTGCTCTTATACTAAATATTTCATCCTGGATACATAGTTTTCTGACTCGAGTTTTTTCACAAGGGAAGTTTAGTTAACAGATGACTTGACTGTTTCTAGTATGGAATCTTTTTTTCTCCACCTAATAAAATTTCTATTTTTTCAATGAGGAGCATCAAGGTTTTATTAAAATACTGGTTTTAATAGTGTTTTGCGTGTGAGATTGTCACTGTTGTTGCTAAATAAGAATACTTGGAGAAAGAGTAATTGACTAACTATGATTGGATTAACTCATTGTACTTCTGATACTCTTCTCTATATAAAGTATTGGGACCACATTTTTATTAACTAAACAGCGTGTTTCTTGGCAAGAAAGTCGTTAAATATTTTGATAAATCAAGTGATACATCTCAACACCTAATTTCTTTATGTTTCCTTCAATTACTATGTTGATTACTTACTCAATTTTTTTTACCTAAAATATTAATAGCACTTTGGACTTTGTCCTATGTATTAGTTGAATATATACTTATAATTATTCTAGATTATATTCTACTTCTAGGTAGTTTCTCTGGACTTCTTAAGAGTCGTCGTAGTCGTTGTCCCATGTGTGTCCCTTTTGTAACATCCATTAAAAAAATAAATAATTACTCCTATATTTTTAATTAGTCACTTTCTTAAGCCTTGTCCAAAAGGGTATCCTAATGTGTCGAGTTTATAATCCTCAAAATGCCCGACCTTTCCAATGATCTTTTCCTCCTTGTTTGTGACACGTAAATAATCTTTGTCGTTTTGAACCTTTTTCTTTAGTTGAAAAATGGTCCTATGACTCTTGCCTTAAGTTTCATTTTCTTGTTCACACACATACGCTTTCACAAGTCAAATCACCACCTCGTTTTTTACTCCACCTTCTTTTACTAATAATAATTAAATAAAGTGTAGATGCCCTTCATTTTCTACACGTCTTAGTTTTTTTACGTGGCAAAGATGTACTGGTTTTTGTGTCCAGTTTCATGTGATTGTACATGCACGATCTACTGGTTTAGTTGGTAATTTTTGTGGGTCGCATGAATTATGAAGGTAAAGTAGTGGTGGCTCCTTCTACACCAAAAGTAGAAAAAGAGAAGCAAAGATAGTGGTCGGAGTACATTCTGTTGGGACCTAGAACTCAATAGATAAGTGAGATTGGAGAGGTCAGAAATAAACTGGGGTAAAGTTGATTAGTTTTTAGGATTCCTTTGTATTACTAACAATATAGTAGTAAAATAAACTCCAGAGTAGTTCTTTTTAGGGGGTTGACGCGATATGTCATAATTTTGATTGAATTGTTAATGTTACTTATTGCAGTCTTAGATATTAATGCATGGTTGAAATTGACAAACTAAAACACTAGATTTTCTGTCGAGGGATAACTTTGTCTAACTAGCAATTAATGATTACTGAATTAAACTTTAGTTTGAAATTTCGCCTGCATTCGCGGAAAACTAATTTCAAAGTTGATCTCAGTCGTCAATTTATACTTATAATATGCAGGTTATCTTTAACTATTTTTTTTAGATTAAAAATTAAGTATCTTGCCTCCTTTTAAATGTTACAAGTAAAAACTTATTTTTAATTTGATGCCTAACTATTCAATCTCAAAAAATGTTTTTTTTCCTCTCTCAGGCGGACCTACCCTTATGGTAAAGGGTTACCGCCCCCAATAGTTTCGAATAAATAATGTATTTTTATGTGTGTGTATATATATATATATATATATATAAATTGATACCTTAAGACTCAAAGCTTTGGCAGCTGCAGTTGTCTAGTTGGGAGGAGGGTGTGCAACTTGACTTTTAATGCACTATGTAGGTTCAACATTACTCTAACATTTGCTCAAATTTTAATTCGATAGTGGTGGCCACTACTTTAAAATTCTGGATACGTCTCACACACTCATCTACTCCCTTTGTCTTTTTGGGAGGTTTGCGTCTCTGTCATTGGAATGCTTCAATTCATCATGTGAGGAAATTTAATATAGGTGTATTAAGGAGCTATCTGTCTGTACATACATATTTTTTCCACATTCTCGTTGTAGTTTATAGACAGATGGAATTGAAAAGCAGGATTTGGTGGTGACCCTATGGCTGGATTAAAATTTTAGTTTCCAAAACAGTTGGCAACCATAGAAAGAGTAGTTAGAGCAAAGCCAACGGTATTAACTCATGATAGTCTTATTCTTATACTACTATATTTGAGAACTCCATTAATTTTTTGTCGGTGTTTGCTGAATCAGTTTGATTAAGACATCTGCTCTAAACAACTTTTCTACTGTTGCCATGTAACGTTGAGTCACCGAACCCGACTTTAATATTTGATTGATGCCATTTATTTTTAGTTCCTTTTGTCTTCTTCTTGTTTTTATTTTATGTCACTTCTTTTCAAATCAAATTTGTTGTTATAGTGACCTTTCTTTAAACAAAGGCAATTTTTAACTCCTGAGGAATCTGTGCTAATCATTTACTTACACATGTATATATCATTATTTTTCCCCTACCTAATATCTTATGTTCCAAATTATTTGTCACACTCATAGCTTTGACAAGGACTTTATATCTATTTTATATACAATCTCAACTTCTTAGTTAATTTACTTCTATTATTTTATATTAACCATTTACTTGCACCTAACATCTACCATGTTAAATACGTTTTAAAAAATAAATTATTCTTAGGTTCTTGTGGTCTTTACCTTGTTCCTAATTAATTATATGGGATTGTAACTGTAGTTTATATTGATTATTTTGCGGGATTCATGATCTTAATATTCCTTCGTAGAGAAGCTTTCTATTTTGCCTTAAATGCTTTTCTTTGTCTACTGTTGAAAAATAAATGATATGGACTTTCGCGGTCCTATCGCGTTGTTTTTTCAGGAAAATTTTCGACCCACCATTTCTTTGTTCTTCATCCCATTTCGCCCATGGACTCGTACAGAATCAACCCTTAATTTATTCTTTGCAAATAACCAGCTGATATTCTTTAAAAACAAACACAAATGCAATTCTATTGTTTGTCGGGTTATAAAAAGGCACTGTTGTACTTCCTATTTTTAATGAGAAAAATGCTTTTTGTTTTTCCAATTTAAAGGCTGATAATAGTTTTCCTTTTCTGGCTTGACACCAACAATTCAACTTTTGTGTCAATTACTTTGGTCCTAGCAAGCCCATTGATTTATATGCCTGTCAGCTTTTCAAAACTCCCCCAAGCTTATAAAGCAATTTCCTTATGTACATATTCTTATTTGGGTACTTATATACAGCAAGATGAGAGAAAATTTGAAAAGGTGGCTATACCAGGCGATGGGATTCCAGAACGAGCTGGCTAGAAATCAAATAATTGAGCCCATTTCAAAAGCTACTAAGCCTAACAAGACAGAGCCCAATGCTGGGGACCCGAAAGATTCTAAGCCTGATTTGTCCCTTTGTGCTGATGTCAAATACATTTCTTGGTTGGTGAGTAGCCCACTTTTCATGCTTACTCAAATATTTTTGTTATTGATGATTTTATTAACACACACTGCAAGCTTGGAGATAGCAAGGGCCCAGTGAAGATTGGTTTTCACTTAAAATATTTTTTCTTTCAATTTATAGTATTGCTACTAGAATTGCACTAAACATGTGATAAAATTGATTTGCTGAACTTGTGTGATGCATAGCACACAAGCAGAGATGAATTGCACTAAGCTGGTTGCCTTGCATGACATTGTTTTGGTCATGGCATTGATTCAGATAGATTAGAAAGCAGAATAAACAAACTATTCTATTCTAGGTCATTTAAGTAAAGACAAGCTAGTATCCAATAGTTATCTTAGTTATCTGTCTTATTCTGTTAATTGTGCGTTAGAGTCTCATTTATACGCGTTTGTTTCAGAAGGAGCACCCTTCAGCATTGAGCTCCTTCCAAGAGATGATAAGTGCAGCAAAGGGGAAAGGTATCGTCGTGTTTTTAGATTATGATGGGACTCTATCTCCAATTGTGAATGATCCTGACAGTGCGTTCATGTCTGATCTGGTAATTAATTAACCGTGTTGCAATCTTCCTTTGATCTCTTTCTCTGTGTCTAAGAAGACCTTCTAATAGCATGTATTACATGCAGATGCGTTCAGCTGTACGCGAAGTTGCAAGGCTCTATCCAACAGCTATAATAAGTGGAAGAAGTCGACAGAAGGTAATTAACTATATTATTCATTCTTTTCTCGATCTTTAGTCGGTTGACTTGATGAAAAAAAGTTAATATATCTTATTAGTATGTTGCATGCTTAGGTTTATGGATTTGTAAAGTTAGATGAGGTATTTTATGCGGGGAGCCATGGAATGGACATAATGGGACCTGCAATTCAGGCCAGCTCTTATGATGGAAAGTACCAAAGCAAAGCCCTTGATAAAAAGGTTTTTCTTATTTCCTTTAAACATATTTTGGCCTAATACAGTTGATTCCTTATAGGTATATATATACTTATCAATGTGGGCAATAAATTGTAGGGGAATGAACTCACTGTCTTCCAACCAGCTCAAGACTTTCTGCCTTCAATTGAAAAGGTTGGCTAACACTTCAACTTGTCTATGGAGCTTTAATTTGTAATTTAACGCGTCCAAAACAGTCTAGTTATAAAGCATCTTGTTGTTGATTATGTAATTTTTGCAATAACATGCAGTACAAATTTCCAGCTGCATCTTATTTTTTATTCAACAAGATGTTTTTGTATGTGGCAGATGTTGAATGAGTTGGAGGAAACAACTTCAGAGATAAATGGAGCTCTAGTTGAGGACAACAGGTTCTGCATCTCTGTACATTACCGGCATGTCTTACAAGAGGTACAAGTCGAATTAGATATATTATATCAATTTTGTATTTCAGATATTGTCAAATCATGTGCAGAACGTTGAATAAGTGTTCCAAATCTTAACAAATTTTCAGGATTTTGGATTGCTGGAAAAGAAAGTCCAAGCAGTAGTCGCAAAATACCCTGGTTTTCATCTTACAAGGGGTAAGAAAGTTATAGAAATACGGCCATCAATAAAGTGGAATAAAGGGGATGCTTTGCTTTACTTGCTTGAAACTCTAGGATTTGCAAATTCAAGTGATGTTCTCCCAATTTACATAGGGGATGACAGAACTGACGAAGACGCTTTTAAGGTATATATATGATTCTCTAATTGTATACATAATGTTTTAATCCAATTTTCTCCTTTAGATGTTGTGTTTGTACAACTTATATAATAATGTAGTGATGCGAGTTGTTGAACCGGATTGTGCAGGTACTCAATTGTAGAGGACAAGGGTATCCTATTATAGTGTCTAGTAATCCAAGGGACACACTGGCATCTTACTCGCTGCGAGATCCATCAGAAGTTTTATCTTTTCTAATTAGGCTGGCGAGATGGGGGGATCTTTCTTCGGTGTAGATTTTGCTTAAGAAGTTCATGGAGCTGGCATAAGTTTATAAATCAATGTACAGTTTCATATAATATAGTATAATATATATATCGGTATAAGGTAAAAAGTGAAGGAATGGGAGCTAAGTATGGGATTGTCGTTCCCTAATACAAGGCGTTTTTTATAGTCGCCTGTTTTTACTCCCATTAGGTTACAAAGTACTAGTAATATATAGTACTATATAGGCTTTAAGAATGAAACTGCAGTTGGGTGAAGTTTTTTGTATCATTGCGCAACTGCAGCTTATCAATGAAGAAAAACATTTGAACTTTTCAACTTTATTTGGTTTTATGTCATATTTTCTTTCCAACTGCAATAGCTTGTTACTTCCGGGGCAAACGTTTGTTACCTTATTAATTGTAACATGCACCACATCGCTGAGATATCGTTTCCTGTTGAGAAAATTTTATTTTGTGTCTCATACAACTTACATGTTATGAAATAATATAAGAACAAGAACAATAATAGAAGAACAAGAACAATAGAGAGAAAAGTAGAGAGAGGAGTACTCTTATTGATACTTTGGGATGGTTTACAATGGAATAGAACCCCTTTATTTATAGGGAGGTGGTGACTTAGCCACCAAGAAGTAAACCCTAGAATCTCTTTAAATATGGACATTCACCTAAAATAGAATATTTTATAACACTCCCCCTTGAATGTCTATTCAATAATGTGCCTCGTTAAAACCTTAACTAAAACAAAACCCAATGGGAAAAAATTAAAGAAAAGAAAAAAGAGTACACATGTTTGAATATGCGCCTATTGGTTGCCTCGTTAAAAACCTTGCAAGGAAAACCCATTGGGACAAAACCTTGTAAGGGAAAAAGAGTGCAACGCGCATTAACTCCCCCTGAAAAGAGCATCAATTCATATCCTTGAGTCTTCGCATTCCGATCTTGTGAACCAGCTTCTTGAAGGTTGACGTTGGTAGAGATTTTGTGAACAAATCAGCCATATTATCGCTTGAACGAATCTGTTGCACATTGATATCACCATTCTTTTGAAGATCATGTGTGAAAAATAACTTTGGTGAAATATGCTTTGTTCTGTCTCCTTTTATGAATCCTCCCTTCAATTGGGCTATGCATGCTGCATTGTCTTCATACAAAATCGTGGGTAGTTTGTTACACTTCAAACTACATTTGTCTTGAATATGATGTATTATAGACCTCAACCACACACACTCCCGACTTGCTTCATGAATAGCGATTATCTCGGCATGATTAGATGAAGTAGCCACAATTGATTGCTTAGTCGATCGCCAAGATATGGCGGTGCCTCCACAGGTAAACACATAATCTGTTTGAGATCGAGCCTTGTGTGGGTCGGATAAATATCCAGCATCAGCATAACCAACAAGATCAGGACTGCAATTATTGCTATAAAATAAGCCCATATCGGTAGTCCCTTTTAGGTACCGCAATATATGTTTGATCCCATTCCAATGTCTCCTTGTGGGAGCCGAGCTATACCTTGCTAAGACATTAACTGAAAAGGTTATGTCAGGCCTTGTAGTATTTGCAAGATACATTAGTGCGCCAATTGCACTAAGATATGGTACTTCGGGACCAAGTAGCTCTTCATTCCTTTCTTGCGGTCGGAATGGATCTTTATTCACATCAAGTGATCGAACAACCATCGGAGTACTTAAAGGATATGCTCCATCCATGTAAAACCGTTTCAGTACCTTTTCTATATAGGTAGATTGATGAACAAAAATTCCGTTTGCCAAATATTCAATTTGCAAACCAAGACATAATTTTGTCTTTCCGAGATCTTTCATCTCGAATTCATTCTTTGGATAATCAATTGCCTTTTGGAGTTCTATGGGGGTTCCAATAAGGTTTATGTCATCGACATATACGGCAAGTACAACAAATTCCGATGTTGTTTTCTTTATAAAACCCACGGGCAAATGGCATCATTTATATAGCCTTCTTTTAATAAATACTCACTAAGACGATTATACCACATTCGTCCTGATTGCTTTAGACCATACAAGGATCTTTGCAAATTGATTGAAAATATTTCCCGGGACTTTGAATTATGAGCGTTTGGCATTTGCCTCAATATCGATTGGATTTATTGATAGTTCCTTATTTTCTTGAGTCTCGGGCTCAATGGATTCTTCATGAATCTCAGAATTTATTAAATCATTAATTTCCTCATGAGATTCTTTCGTAGTGTCATTTTGAACGTTTGCTTTCCTCTTTCTAGGATTTCGATCTTTGGAACCTAATGGCCTGCCACGCTTCAGGCGTGCATTCGACTCATTGGATATGACACTAGATGATTGTCCAACAGGGATATCAATACGGATTGGAACATTCTCTGCGGGGATGTGGGATTTTGTTATCCTTTTCAAGTCCGTAAATGCGTCAGGCATTTGATTTGCTATTCTTTGCAAATGGATAATCTTTTGCACCTCTTTTTCACAAATAAAGGTATGTGGATCAAGATGAGATAATGATGCATTTTTCCACAAAATTTCCGGTTTGGTTTCACCAACTTCTCCCCTTAATTTTGGGAAAAGTGTCTCATCAAATTGACAGTCTGCAAATCGTGCAGTGAACAAATCCCCTGTCAATGTTTCGAGGTAGCTAATAATTGAGGGCGATTCAAACCCAACATATATTCCTAACCTTCTTTACGGACCCATTTTGGTGCGGTATGGCGGTGCTATAGGCACATATACTGCGCATCCAAAGATTTATTGGGTTCATGACCCAAAACCAATTGCAACGGGGAATATTTGTGATAATTCGTCGGTCTGAGACGAATTAGCATTGCTGCATGCAAAATGGCGTGACCCCATACCGAAGTGGGCAGCCTCGTTTTCATGAGTAATGGTCTTGCAATCAACTGCAGGCGTTTAATTAAAGATTCTGCAAGACCGTTTTGAGTGTGAACATGAGCTACAGAATGTTCCACTTTTATCCCGATTGATAAGCAATAATTATTAAATGCTTGGGATGAAAACTCAGCAGCATTATCCAGTCTAATAGACTTGATTGGATTATCAGGAAATTGTGCTCGTAGTCGAATTATTTGTGCCAATAGTTTTGCAAACGCAAGGTTGCGTGATGACAACAGGCACACATGAGACCATCTACAGGATGCGTCTATTAAGACCATAAAATATCTAAAGGACCCACTAGGCGGGTGAATAGGTCCACAAATGCCCCCTTGTATACGTTCCAAAAACGTAGGTGACTCAGTCCCAACCTTTGTTGGTGATGGTCTAATAATTAACTTGCCTTGATAACAAGAAGTGCAAGAAAATTCATTATTTAAAAGAATCTTGAAATTCTTTAACGGATGTCCACATGAGCTTTCTATAATCCGTCTCATCATGATTGATCCAGGGTGTCCCAATCGATCATGCCAAAGTACAAAAGTATTGGAATCAGTAACCTTTTGGTTTACTGTTGAATGTGCCTTAATTGCACTAATTTTTGTCCAACACAGGCCACAAGATAAAGACGGGAATTTCTTAATAACCCTCTTTTGGCCAGAGACATTCTTTGTAATGATGAGATATTCAAGATTATTCTCATCTATTGTCTCAATATGATAGCCATTCCGGCGTATATCTTTAAAACTCAACAAGTTTCTCTTAGACTTGGAGGAGAACATTGCATTCTCTATGATAAACATTGTTCCTCTAGGCAGAGTTATAGTTGCTCTTCCGGAGCCTTCAATCAATTTACTACTACCGGAGATTGTAGTAACATCTGGCTTACACATACTTAGTTGAGAGAAATATTTCTTTTCTTTGAGTATCGTATGTGTAGTACATGAATCAACTAAACAAATATTTTTACAGTTGGACGTTGATCCAAGCTTGCTTTGTGAGATATCCATATTTGCTTTCCCATGGTTTGACATACAAAAGAAATACACGAACATGAGAATAAACAAATTCAATCCGTTTGTTTCACATTTAAACAATATTTTCAAAATCTGCTGAGGTTAGTCGATTAACTTAGTTGATAGTCGACTATCTTGGGAAGCAGTCATTAGGTTTGTCGACTAACTAAATCAGATAGTCGACTATCTTGCCTTGCGGAAAAGTCCAGTTTTAATGCGAAATATTAGTTAGTCGACTAACTAAGTTGATAGTCGACTAACTTAGTAAACAGTCATCAGGTTAGTCGACTAACTAAATCAGATAGTCGACTAACTTAGCTTGCGGAATAAGTCCAGTTTTAATGCGAAATATTAGATAATCGACTAACTGTTAGGTTAATCGATTAACTCTACTGGAAAATAAAAATATATTTGAAATTTAAGCATATTGAAACATTCTAAAGAACTAATACTAACATTATATCATAAACTAACTAATACGAGCTGATACTAATGACTATTAGTTTATTCACTAACTAATACAAATAAGTAAAATAAAATCAAACAATTCCATCTTCCTTCATCAGAGATCCATCACCGATTAAGTGGTCTATTTTCCCCTCGGGTTGCTCAAAGAAGTCTGCCACATCCAGGTGGGTGATGTCAAAATTGTCGTCAGAGACAAAATTTGTTTCAGGGCCTTTATTCTTTAGAGATGCTTGATAAAGATCAACCAAATGTCTTGGTACACGACAAGCTTTTGACCAGTGCCCTTTTCCACCGCAACGATAACATATAGTTTCTGAACTATTTGCCTTTGGATCCTCATAATCCCGTTTCTGCTTTTGGTGGTTATATCTCTTTGGGGGGTGACGGACATCAGGGAAATTTTTTCCTTGTCTACGTCCACGGCCATGACCCCGATTACGACCACGACCATGATTAAAGCTATAGCCTTTTCCATGCTTGGCATAATGAGAATACACCTTATCTGCTTCAGGCAATGGTGTAGACCCAGTGGGTCGATTTTCGTGATTTCTCATGAGCAGGTCATTGTTTCGCTCAGCCACAAGGAGAAGAGAAATCAGTTCAGAGTACTTTTTGAAACCTTTCTCTCTGTACTTTTGTTGCAGTACCATATTGGAGGCATGAAATGTTGTAAACGTTTTTTCAAGCATATCATAATCAGAGATATTATCTCCACAGAGTTTCAATTTAGAAGTAATTCTGAACATTGCAGAATTATATTCAGAAACAGACTTAAAGTCTTGGAGCCTCAGATGAGCCTAATCATATCGTGCTTGTGGCAGAGTGACCAACTTCAGGTTGTCATATCTCTCCTTTAAGCCTTTCCACAAGATGAGTGGATCTTTGACTGTGAGATATTCAATTTTCAAACCTTCATTAAGGTGATGGCGCAAGAAAATCAAGGCCTTAGCACAGTCTTGGGTGGATGCTTTATCTCTGTCTTTAATAGCGTCTCCAAGACCCATAGCATCGAAGTGGATTTCAACATCCAACACCCATGTCATATAGTTCTTGCCCGAAATTTCAAGGGCAACGAACTTTCTTTTCATAATATTAGACATAATTAAAACCAAATTCGGAAAAAGGGAAATACCTTAATTTTCTCAAGAGGATTCTTGAGACGGTAGAGTCTCGTGCTGATAACGTGTTATGAAATAATATAAGAACAAGAACAATAATACAAGAACAAGAACAATAGAGAGAAAAGCAGAGAGAGGAGTATTCTTATTGATACTTTGAGATGGTTTACAATGGAATAGAACCCCTTTATTTATAGGGAGGTGGTGACTTAGCCACCAAGAAGTAAACCCTAGAATCTCTCTAAATATGGACATTCACCTAAAATAAAATATTTTATAACATTAAACTAGTTATATGAGACAGTTTTTTGTCCACAATTTTGTAAGATAAAAAGGACAACTAGTATCATTTGTATGAGCCACAAAATAAAACTTTTCTTTCGTGTTGATAATGTTTTTCCTGTTGATATTTTTGAGCAAACAATATGCATATTGAGTTTGAGTTGTATGCACTAATGACGTAGAAGATAAATGCACGATCAAGTTATTTTTGAGTTACTTATTGGAATATCTTTATGAGAATCATTATTTGATTCCTTTCCAAAATTCGATAATTCCTTTCCAAAATTCGATAATATCTTTCCGAACCAAATATGATTTTTTCGATTCATTTGACTCTCACGCTCAATTACTTAAGGAAAATTCTCATATCTTTTTTTTTTATGAATGTAATCAGCCTATCTTCTCTTCTTTGTTCATATTCCAAAAAAAATATCAAAACTAATGTAAGATCAAAATATTCGAAGGACTCTTCTGACAAAGTCCGCAAAGTTGTTTCATTTTTTTTTCCAAATCCAAAAAGCCCTTCTTACTTAGAATAAGTCGTCGATTCAGCATTAGATAAAGGAGGGAAATTCCCCTTTTTACAATTTATAATAAGCGGTTCAAACCATCTTATCAATATGGGTATCCTATATCGATAAAATACTTATATTGAAACCATCTTTATATTAACATAATGGTAGAAATAGTACCATACTGCGTCTAAACTTCAAATAGTTTATTTTAACCATGTTAATAATTTCATATTATTGATTAATAGAGAATCAAAATCGATTTACCAATAAATGCGAAATGCTGTTGTTCTTACATATAATTTTTGAATTTATTCAGAAGTAATTCACGAGATCATGCACCTCTCTTTCCTAGTTATAACGGAAAAGGGTATAACTGGGTAGTCCAGCCTATTCTTGAAATAAACAACTCGGACACACTCCTTTTCCAAAAAATCAATTTATGTTGATTGTGCAATTTTTTTTTAAGTAATTATTTAGACACTTTAATGTACACCTACTCAAATTTGGGCCACTTAGAATTATCAAGCCCACTCTTTTTATTTAGGTAGAAGGAAGATGGAGTGAAATTTAAAAATAGCAAGATTTATAATTGATAATTAAAAAATAGTTATAATTTCAAAATAATTAAAATTTAGCTACTTTTCTTATAAAGATAAATTTGAATGAAAACTTTGTCAATATACGAAAAATACTCTAGCATAATATACTGTAGTTCGAATTTTTTACATGTAAACTTCTAGCATAATATATTAGAGTTCCAGTATAATATATATACACATGTGCTTCAATCTCCAATATATTGTGTTGGAACTTTTCGTATGCTAAAATTTCAGCATAATATGCTAAATAGTGAATAGTTTTCAATAACTTTACAAATACTGACTATTTGTCAATTTAGCTGGCTAGTCCATACTATTTTCACGAAAAAACCCGCTTCTCAATAGACTCAAATGGCCCAATGTAATTTCTCTTTAGAAGGGCAACATTTTACGTTTCTTGCACAATAAGCCGTTCACCAGACACACTTGCAGTAGAAAATAGTAAATAATAAAAAACTATAACATTAGACAATTTTTTTTCACGACGGATCTGTATATTAATCGAGTAACTTGGCGGGTATAGTCTGTAGCTAGGCTTACTGTACGAGGCAAAATATTGTTCGCTCCGCCGCCGTCCAAGTGAGCACGCCCCATACATTGAGGCCGCCCTTAGAGCCTTGTTAATCAGATGAGGACGACTTGACCAAGGACGTCCTGATCTATTAAATGAAAGAACGACACCGTTTGAGCCAAGTTACTACCGTACTAAAATCCACCAACCCTTGTACTTTATTTCTGCGGGTGTTTCGAGAAAGGGTCCCCTAGTATATAAAGGGGGCCTTAACCTTGTAATAGGGCATATATGTTTTACTCTGAATATACTAACTCTCTCTCTCTCTCTCTACTGTCATTAAGCAAACATCTTTACAATCTTTTGTCTCTTACTAACAACAAGAACTCTCTATTGTCTTGTTTATTTCAAGGATCTACGACGATCCTAATATTGTAACCATTTCTAAGGCTTATTATTCTTGATTACGATTTACCCCCTATCTTTTTGATTGTTTTTTCTATCTTGTAAAGTGCATAGATATTTTGAGCAAAAACAATTTGGCGCCGTCTGTGGGGATTTCGAGAATCAAAGTTATATTTTGTGCCTAGAAAACTACCGACAACCATCCCATACATCACATAAACAACTATGGCTGACAACTGTGCGAAATTGAAAGCGATAGATGGAATTGGGATCAACCTCATGGATTCGCTCAACGAGGTAAGTGAAAACAATCTCTTGAACGCAACCCCCAGTACCATGATGAGCGGAGGAACCCCACCTCCTCCACCCGCAGATCTGACGAAACCGCGAGAAAGGGGAGCTTCCACGTTTACATCTGAGGAAGCACCCCCGGAAGTCAAGGAACTACTGAAAAAATGGCTCGTGAGCACGTTAAATGACTTGTATACATAATGTTTTAATCCAATTTTCTCCTTTAGATGTTGTGTTTGTACAACATATATAATAATGTAGGGATGCGAGTTGTTGTACCGGATTGTGCAGGTGCTCAATTGTAGAGGACAAGGGTATCCTATTATAGTGTCTAGCAATCCAAGGGACACACTGGCATCTTACTCGCTGCGAGATCCATGAGATCAACCTCATGGATTCGCTCAAGTAGGTGAAAACAATCTCTTGAACGCAACCCCCAGTACCATGATGAGCGGAGGAACCCCACCTCATCCACCCACAGACCCGACGGAACCCCGAGAAAGGAGAACTTCCACGTCTACATCTAAGGAAGCACCCCCGGAAGTCAAGGAACTACTGAAAAAATGGACCGCGAGCACTTTAAACGACTTGGTCGAAAAGCCATCGCAACGTGGCGTAAAACGCACGCTGGTGATGGATCTCACAGTGACAGAAGATGAACCCGAGGTCGTGCGAGCGAACAATGTGCTCACCGACAGTCAGACCAGCAACGATGTGCTCACAACCATCCTCAGAAAAATGGAGGAAATGGAGCAAGAAAACTAGTCGCTCCGCGATCAGATGAAGGAGCATCAAGAAACAGTGGACAGGATCCCGGGTGCTCCTCAGCTACTACCAAAACGCGACGTAGAGGGGTTTGTGGAACAACCTTACACAGAGGAGGCCACAACATACCCCATCCCTAAGACCTTCAAAATGCCTCCCTATCTGAGGGTGTACGTCGGGACTATCGATCATGAGGACCATTTGATCCACTACGTCACGGCCGTGAAAGGAAACGATCTGGTGAAGAACAGGTACCATCAGTGCTTCTAAAGAAGTTCGGTGAGACGCTGACTGGTGGGGCGTTGGTTTGGTACTCCCAACTACTCGCCAAGGGTATCTCCACGTTTGAGGAAATGGCGGACAAGTTCGTCACAGCACATGCGGGAGCGAATAAAGCAGAGGCAAGGATCAAAAACATCTTTGCCGTCCGGCAGACTGTTGGAGAAGGGCTCAGGGACTTCCTGGCCAGATTCAACAGAGTCCGGATGAGCTTGCCGAATGTATGAGAAGGCATGGCAGTTGCCGCTTTCTAGAACGGGCTGAATATGGATGGATCGAGGGCGACCAAGAAGCTGCTAAGTCACCTCATGAAATATCCCCCAACCACATGGGAAGAAATTCACAACACATACTGCATCGAGGTACGTGCAGATGAGGACGATATCAACGGCCCTACCGAGCGGCTAACAACAATACTTCCAGAGACTAGGAGGGACAGACGCAATGAGGGGCGACGAGAGCAAATCTCGTATCCCAACAGGGAAAGGCATCAACTGTATATCAGATCATCCCATTCGCCGCCGCCCAGGAACGTAGATGCACTACAGCGACACATAGTCCCCATACGAAACGAACGAGGTATGCCCCATTTACTGTATGCACATAACTTTTGAGTTTCCTCTTCAGATATAGTGTACGCATTGGAAAAGCTGCGCAACAAGGTACAATGGCCGACAAAGATGAAGTCGGACCCTACCACCCTGAAGTCAAACGCCCTGTGCGAGTTCCACCTGGAGCGAGGGCACAAGACCGAGGACTACATAGGCCTCCGACAGGAGGTGGTCAAATGCTAAACCATGGATTCCTATGGGAACTGCTCAGTGACAAAGGGAAGCTCAACTCGCACGAGGGCGGGATCAACCCAACGGGCCACCAAGGCGGCGCTCACCAACACATACAATCAATATGATCATTGGCGATGGTAATGACTCGGTGATCAATCACGTTAAATTTACCACCACCCACAAGTTGAAGCGAACCATCGCCCACGAACGGTATGACGACTTCGAAGATAGTATCACCTTTGATAAGTCCGATACCGACGGTTTATCTTTTCCTCACTACAACGCCCTAGTTATTACTTTACGCATCGTAGATACAGATATTAGGAGAATTATGATTGATGACAGAAGTGACGCTTGTATTGTCAATCCGTGGGTCCTCGCACTTATGGGACTTGAGGATAAGATACTACCGCACTGCATAACGCTGACCGGTTTTAACAATGCAGTGGAAAGAACCTTCGGAGAGATAACGCTGCCTATTCTGGCGGGTGGAGTCACGCTGGAAACCACCTTCCACGTGATGAACCAGGAAACAACGTACAACGCCATTATCAGACGGACGTGGATACATGCCATGAGAGCAGTTTCTGTTAGAATATACGCTTAACGCTAGAGGGGGGGGGGGGTGAATAGCGTTTTAATAAAAATCAAGATAAATTTGCGGAATTAAAATTGCAGGAATAAAGTAAGTGCAGTAATTAAAGTAGTAAGGAGAGAACACACCGAATTTATACTGGTTCACCACAACGTGTGGTTAGTCCAGTCCCCGAGAGACTCTCTCGAGTTTTACACTAACTCCGTTAAGCTTACGGGTGCCTAACAAACCGTTACACTTGCTCGTAGATATACACTCTACAAGACTTTAACCTGCTCGAGGATACCTCACCTCAATACTTCAAGTCAAGGAACTAAACTTTCCTTCTTACAACAAGGGATTAGAACCTCCCTTCAAGTGTATGCAAACACTTAGCACTCAAGACAAGACTCTCTTATAGAATAGATGTGAGTAAAATTAATACGCTCAAGAACACAACAACTTCGTCAAGAATTTGGCTCTCAAAAACTATGAAATGAATGTGAAATGATTGATATGAAAGTATGTAAGCTTAAGCAAGAATTGTAATCAGTTGTTGTGCTTAATAGAGTGATTTTGAGGTGTATTTATAGTCCTCAAAGTCACCAAGACCGTTGCTTAATTGCCAATCACTAATTGCTGATTTTGTGCTAGGATAATCGATTATCTAATTTGCATAATCGATTATCTGCAAATCGTTCAAAAATCATATGCAGATTTTAAGCAGAATAATCGATTATTCAAATTGCATAATCGATTACCTGATAACGTTTAAAAATCAGACGCTGATTTTATGCTAGCATAATCGATTATTGCCTTGTGCATAATCGATTATCTTTCAGCGTTTAAAAATACTTTGGCAACGGTCTTAACATAATCGATTACCAAAAAGACATAATCGATTATTTTGCTGTTTTGTAAATTCCGGTTATACACTGTCTTAACATAATCGATTATCAAAAAGACATAATCGATTATTTTGCTATTTTGTAAATTCCGGTTTACACTGTCTTAACATAATCGATTATCAGAAAAACATAATCGATTATTTCTGTCCAGATTTGAAAGACATGTTTAAAATTCATTTTTGCTAAAATGAAAATGTTTGAAAATCATTTTGTTTTAAATCAAAGATGCATGGTTTGATGAAAATGATTTTACGAGAGAAGCTAAGTCTTGAATCTATTGTCGGATCAAGATCACAATATAAAACGACTCATGTATAACTTTGTTTCTTTACTTGATCTTGTTCTTTGTTTCTCTTGTGCTTGGACTTCGGCATATGTCAATGTTCCATGCGCGTCAGTTTGTCATTTATCAAAACCTACAAAGATGAACACACGTTTAGTTTTAGCGACTTGAGAACGTGTTTCAACAATTTCCCCCTTTTTGATAATGGCAAACCAATATGGGGATATGCATATTAAATAATTGATAATGACAATCCATGACAAGTATATAAATATATGAATGAGTTCCCCCTCAATTTATGAATTCCCCCTTAATTTATGCCAATATGTATTAGTGTGCATAGCCCTTATTCTTCCCCCTTCTGACATTAGCAAAAAAAAAATATTAAACTTTTATTGAGGAAACAATATTGAATATACATAATAGAGCAAGAAAAATAGACAAAATATTATTCAAACGATACATAATGGAAGCAAGAAAAAAATAAACAAGACATTATTCATTGTCAACATTAACATCCGCCTCAGCATCCGGCACTTCTTCCGGAAGGGCAACTTGGGCATAGGGATAACGGACGTGGTCAAAATATCCATGAAGCTCGTGGGATAATTGGGTGACATTCCTATCAATACGAGTCATGGATATGGACAAAGAGGCAAGTTGCTCAGAGATGGTTTGGAGGGAAACAACGGACGGGGCCTGAGGACGACGTCTTTGAGTTGGAGGAGGAGCCGGATGTTCACCGATATTGGGAAATGAAGATTCTTGAATTTTCCAATATTTTGTTGTCTTTTTGTGAGGACCGACGGAGGTGTCGATACCGGAGGCTTGAAAAAGAGCCATTATGACAAAAGCATAGGGGAGTGGCTTATCGTCCCCAATTGCATCATACATGTGAGTCAGGACGAACTGGCACCAATTGATGCGAGCCCCGGTGATTATTGCGTGCATGAGTTTTGAATCCTCATGAGAGAGAGTCGTATGATTGAATTTGGGCGGTTTTAGAATGCGGGTTATGAAATAAAAGATTAGACGATATTCCGGGAGCATGTTCGTAATGGTTGGGCGATGATGCTCCGGACTAGCAATAAATTTGCCAATGCCAATTTGGTTGAAAAGGAGCTGTTCATCAAATAAAGCACCTTCTTCTCTAGTGTAAAGTGAAATATCTTCCCCATTTCGTGGAAGTTTTGTGAGGAGTTGCATGTGTTCCTCATTTAAAAGAATTGGAACTCCATTGATGTTTGAGACTAGTTCACCATCTTCGTCCTTCCCGAGATTGGAATAGAAGCCACGAATTGAGCAGGGTGAATGTAAGGGGATTGAAGATATATGAATTCAAGGAGTTGGCTTTGCATGAGGATATTTGCTGTGGATGGAGTGGCGCTGTGGCTAAGGAATCGACCAGTGGAGAATCGAGGAGGAAGGATTTCTCGATTTTAAAATTTTTCGACGAATCGAAGGAGTTCGGGTTCAGCGTCGAAACGTAAGAAGGATCCGTCTTTATAGTAGTGGGAGAGTGGACGAGCGACGGAAGAGGAGGCAATTTGTTTGCCGGAACGAGCGCGTTTAGAGTGCTTGCTCGCCATTAGTATGAAGAAATAAGAGCTGTTGCAAAAATTTGAGGGCTTTTGAAGATTGTTTGAAGCTAAGAGTGAAGTTGGAGTGAGAAATTTGAAGGATGAAAACACCTATCTATAGAATTGAAGAAGTGAGGCATTTATTGTACAAAAAACTACAGATTTATTAAGCCAAACGGTCAAAAACGGTAACAATTTTGATGAGCTGACCGTTGGTAATCGATTATTGCTGCACAGTGTGTTATACGGACTTGGGGATTAATCGATTTTGATTTGTAGATAATCGATTATTTTTAGGCAGAGTGATGAAAAATCGAGACGGTAAGAGGAAATCGATTATTCAGTTTTCAACAATCGATTATTTTATTAACACTTGTGAAACTGAACTTTCAATAATCGATTAGTAAATATGATTGCCAGATTCCTGCAAAATCAAAATGTTAGATAATCGATTCTAGTATTAGTATAATCGATTAGTTTATTTTTCCAGTAGAATAATAGGAAAACATAAAGGAGTAATAATCGATTATTGACTAAGAAAAATCGATTATTTATCACCAGTGCCCGAGAATTCCCCCTGTCTTTGGGGCGATACCTGCAAAAAAGAGTTAGGCGCCTCCGATGCTCAAGTTAGTAATCGTTGAAAATAAAAATGCAATGCATGTATTAGATCAACGTGGAGTCAAGAATCCCGAGTTCACTACGAATTCGGAAAAAGGACTCTTTCTCTAAAGGCTTTGTGAAGATGTCGGCCAATTGATATTTGGTTTCAACAAACTCAATTTCGACATCACCTTTGAGAACGTGATCTCTTATGAAGTGGTGCCTAATTTCTATGTGTTTCGTTCTTGAGTGAAGAACAGGATTCTTCGTCAAGCTTATGGCGCTAGTATTATCACATCGAAGAGGGATATGATCGATACTAAGACCATAATACGAGAGTTGTTGTTTCATCCAAAGGATTTGAGCACAACAACTCCCCGCGGCTACATATTCAGTCTCGGTTGTGGATAACGCAACACTTACCTGTTTCTTGATAAACCAAGAAACTAGAGAGCTACCGAGCAAATGGCAAGTGCCACTAGTGCTCATGCGGTCCAATTTGCAACCCGCAAAATCGATCGGAATAGCCAACAAGTTGGCATGAAGAACCTTTGGGATACCATAGTCCCACATTTATAGTTCCAACAAGATACTTCATTATCCGTTTTACCGCAGTTAGGTGCAACTCCTTCGGACATGATTGATATCGAGCGCATAAGCACACGCTAAACATGATGTCCGGTCTACTTGCAGTAAGATAAAGAAGGGATCCGATCATACCTCGATACTTCTCTGTGTCTACTTCCTTACCTTTCTCATCTTTGTCAAGATGGTCGGATGTACTCATTGGAGTGGCCATTGCTTTGGCGTTGCTCATTTCAAAACGATTTAGCAACTCCTTGCAATATTTAGATTGGCAAATGAAAGTTCCCTCTTTCATTTGTTTCACTTACAACCCCAAGAAGAAGTTCAGCTCACCCATCATTGACATTTCAAATTCACTTGTCATTAATTCAGAGAATTCCTTGCACAAAGAATTGTTAGTAGCACCAATAATAATATCATCTACATATATTTGAACTAATAAGATGTCATTGTTTTTGTTCTTAATAAAGAGTGTTGTGTCAACTTTCCCCCTAATGAACCCATTGTCCAAAAGAAATTTGCTTAAGCGTTCATACCAAGCTCGGGGAGCTTGTTTAAGACCATAGAGGGCTTTCTTAAGTTTGAAGACATGATCGGGAGATTTAAAGTCTTCAAAACCCGGGGGTTGTTCAACATATACTTCCTCTTGAATAAACCCATTAAGGAAGGCACTCTTTACATCCATTTGATATAAAATAAAATTCATAGAAGAGGCAAAAGCAAGTAATAGAGAATAGCTTCTAGTCGTGCAACTGGTGCATAAGTTTCTTCATAATCAATTCCTTCTTATTGATTATAACCTTTAGCAACAAGCCTAGCTTTATTTCTAGTGATTATACCATTTTCATCTAATTTATTTCGAAAAACCCATTTCGTACCAATTATGGTGTGATTATCGGGTCTTGGCACCAATTCCCAAACATCATTACGTTTGAATTGGTTAAGCTCCTCTTGCATTGCCAAGGTCCAATGCTCATCCCCAATTGCTTCGGAAATGGTTGAGGGTTCTATTTGAGAAACGAAAGCAGTGTGTCCTATAGTGTTCTTAAGAGTGTTTCGAGTGCTTACCCCTTGTTCGATGTTACCAATTACCTTGTCGAGAGGATGGCCTTTGAATGCCCTCCAGGCGTTGGGCAGCACCGTTTCTTCCTCCTGTGGTGGTGCTTCCTCCGATGGTTGTTCCAAGATTTCATCTTGAATTTCCTTTGGATTTTCTTCTTGTACCTTGTCTTGAAGACTTATTTTGTTTAAAGAATCTGCAAGATCAACACAAGAATCCTTTCTCGCCAAGCGAGCATCATTTTCAGAAAATACTCTATGAGGAGATTCCTCAACAGTTTTGGTTCGATTATTGAAAACTCTATATGCTTTACTACGCGATAAATAACCAAGAAAAATTCCTTCATCAGATTTCGCGTCAAATTTTCCCAAGTTATCTTTTCCGTTGTTGTGAATGAAACATTTACAACTGAAGACTCTAAGATGGGAAAGATTTGGTTTCCTTCCCTTATAGAGTTCATAGGGAGTTTTCATGAGTATCGGTCTTATGACAGCTCTGTTTAAAACATAGCTTGCTGTACTCACGGCATCCGCCCAAAACTTTTTGGAAATCTTAGCCTCATCGAGCATGGTTCTAGCCATCTCTTCGAGACATCGATTTTTACGTTCCACCACTCCATTTTGTTGTGGTGTACGTGGAGCCGAAAAGGTATGTTCAATACCGAGTTCGTCACAAAAATCCGCAAAGAGATTATGATCGAACTCTCCTCCATGATCACTTCTTATGGAAGTGACGGTTGTGTTCTTTTCATTTTGAACACGTTTAAGAAAACTTTTAAAAGCTTGAAAGGCATCACTTTTATGAGCAAGAAATAACGTCCATGTGAATCTAGAGTAGTCATCAACAATTACAAAAGCATAAAGATTTCCACCAAGACTTTCAACACGAGATGGTCCAAAAAGATCCATGTGAAGAAGTTGTAAAGGTCTAGTGGTTGAAACAACATTTTTTGATTTAAAAGAGGCTTTTATTTGTTTCCCTTTTTGGCATGAATCACAAATAGAATCTTTTTCAAATTTTAGTTTTGGAAGACCGATTACTAAATCTTGAGAAACTAATTTGTTTAAAAGATTCATGTTGACATGAGCTACTCTACGATGCCATAACCACATGTCGTCTTCTTTACTCAAAAGGCAATTCACAAAACTTGATGAAGAATTTTCAAGATCAACCATATAGATATTATCCATTCTAATACCACGAAGAATAACTTTAAAATCACTACGACGGATAACTAAGCATTCTTCGGAGTCAAACAATACAAGATTTCCCTTGTCACATAATTGACTTATGCTCAAGAGATTATGTTTAAGACCTTTAACTAGCAAAATATGCTTAATGGAGGAGGATTCGTCCTTACCGACCGATCCAATGCCGATAATATTTCCTTTGTTATTGTCTCCAAAAATAACATTTCCTCCTTCCGTGGGTTTTAGTTGAAGGAATTTTGATGCATCCCCGGTCATATGTTTGGAGCATCCACTATCAAGGTACCAAAGTACACTTGATCCCTTCGAACACACCTACAAAACAAATTAATGAGATTTTGGTACCCAAGCCATTTCGGGTCCTTGTGTGTTAGGTGCAAAATAGTGGTGTGATTGACCTGCAGTGAAATGTCTATGTCTAGTGAAGCATGCGGGAGCAATATGTCCAATTTTGTTGCAATAATGACAAATGACATTCGGATTGTGCATTCTTCTAGGATGATAATAATTTGGGGATCTAAATTCATTCACCCTATTTTTTGGAATATAGTTTTGATGTAATTTTCGAAAATCTTTTCTATGTGTTCTAAATTGCTCAACATTTCTCCTAGTGTTTATTCTAGGATGCATAACGATTCTAGGATTATTATTTCTAGGTTGAATATTTCTAGGTTGCAATTTTTGAAAATCTTTTCTAGATGTTCTAAATTGTTCTACATTTTTTCTGGTGCTCGTTCTAGGATGTATAGTGGTCCTAGGATTGTTATTTCTAGGTTGTTTAGGAATGGTCTCATCCTTTTTTTTAGACACATTTTTGAAACATATTCCATGTTTAGTAGATTTCAAGTTTATAAGAACCTCATTGAGATTTTTGTGGGAGGAGTTGAATTTATTCAAGGTGCTCTTTAGTTTTTCTACTTCATCTTTTAGAGATTTGCAAGATGTACAACCATTGTTTGAGCTTTCGGGTTTATCGGCGCTTCTTTTGCCATACAACTTGTTTTCCTCTTTTAATTTCTCATTTTCAAGAGTTAGTTTTTCAAAATCCTTTTCTTTAGAAGAAATTTGTTTTCTTAAATCTTTTATAGATTTAGAAGCGCTAATAAACTCTTTACACAACTCATCAAATGCATCTTGCATTTCTTCTATAGTGAAATAGTTCTTAGAAGTAGTACATACCTCATTTTGAGTTTCTTCGTGTGCCATAAGACACAAGTTTGCGGTCTCGTTTCCTTCTCCATCACTTGATTCGTCTCCGGAATCGCCTCCCCAAGAGATGTATGCTCTTTGTTTCTTGACGGGTTTCTTCTCCTTTTTGGTATTTGGACAATTTTGTTTGATATGCCCGACTTCTCCGCATCCATAGCACTTTAATTGGTTTCCTTGCCGCTTACCTTTTCGTTCATACTCCTTTCGCATGAACTTGTGAAATTTCTTAATAACGAGTCCGAACTCGTTATCTTCGTCGCTTGAATCCTCATCATTTTGAGGTTGAGCCGTGCTTGCTTTAAGAGCGATTCTTCGTTTCCTTTGATCATCCAAAGGAGGGTTAAGAATAGTAGATTCATAGGTTTTGAGATTACCTCTAAGCCCGTAGATTGTGACATTTGAGATGCCGATTGATTCTTGAATAGCGTCGGCTTTGGAGCGCCATTCCGGAGTGAAACTTCGAAGAATTTTACGGACAAGTTCCCTATCCGTGAAAGTCTTCTTAAGAGCATGAAGATCATTAACGATTTTTGAAAATCGTTCGAACATATCATCTATCTTCTCGTTTTCCTTCATATGAAAAAGTTCATATTCATGGGTTAGAAAATCTATTTTAGCTTCTCTTACCTGGTCCGTACCTTCGTAGGTGATTTCCAATTTATCCCACATTTGCTTGGCCGTTGTGGAACATGATATTTTCCTATAATCATCGGGGTTTACAGCACAGTACATCATGTTGATGGCTTTAGCGTTGTTCTCCACTTTTCTGATATCGTCCGCATTCATATTCATCTTCGGATTTAGGAACCATTTCATTTTCAACCTTTTTGGTTGGTATTTTCTCTCCATTCTTTATTATTTTCCACAGTATAAAATTATTTGATTGGATGAATATTCTCATCCTCTCCTTCCAATAAGTGTAATTGGTGCTATCGAAGAGTGGTGGCCTTGTGAAGCATTGTCCTTCACCTAGTCCTGCATAAACGTTACGAGTAGAAGCCATGGATTGTTTCTCTCAAACTGTTAAGTCTTTCAGAGAGTTAGGCTCTGATACCAATTGCTAGAATATACGCTTAACGCTAGAGGGGGGGGGGGGGTGAATAGCGTTTTAATAAAAATCAAGATAAATTTGCGGAATTAAAATTGCAGGAATAAAGTAAGTGCAGTAATTAAAGTAGTAAGGAGAGAACACACCGAATTTATACTGGTTCACCACAACGTGTGGTTAGTCCAGTCCCCGAGAGACTTTCTCAAGTTTTACACTAACTCCGTTAAGCTTACGGGTGCCTAACAAACCGTTACACTTGCTCGTAGATATACACTCTACAAGACTTCAACCTGCTCGAGGATACCTCACCTCAAGACTTCAAGTCAAGGAACTAAACTTTCCTTCTTACAACAAGGGATTAGAACTTCCCTTCAAGTGTATGCAAACACTTAGCACTCAAGACAAGACTCTCTTATAGAATAGATGTGAGTAAAATTAATACGCTCAAGAACACAACAACTTCGTCAAGAATTTGGCTCTCAAAAACTATGAAATGAATGTGAAATGATTGATATGAAAGTATGTAAGCTTAAGCAAGAATTGTAATCAGTTGTTGTGCTTAAAAGAGTGATTTTGAGGTGTATTTATTGTACTCAAAGTCACCAAGACTGTTGCTTAATTGCCAGTCACTAATTGCTGATTTTGTGCTAGGATAATCGATTATCTGATTTGCATAATCGATTATCTGCAAATCGTTCAAAAATCATATGCAGATTTTAAGCAGAATAATCGATTATTCAAATTGCATAATCGATTACCTGATAACGTTTAAAAATCAGACGCTGATTTTATGCTAGCATAATCGATTATTGCCTTGTGCATAATCGATTATCTTTCAGCGTTTAAAAATACTTTGGCAACGGTCTTAACATAATCGATTACCAAAAAGACATAATCGATTATTTTGCTGTTTTGTAAATCCCGATTATACACTGTCTTAACATAATCGATTATCAAAAAGACATAATCGATTATTTTGCTATTTTGTAAATTCCGGTTTACACTGTCTTAACATAATCGATTATCATAAAAACATAATCGATTATTTCTGTCCAGATTTGAAAGACATGTTTAAAATTCATTTTGGCTAAAATGAAAATGTTTGAAAATCATTTTGTTTTAAATCAAAGATGCATGGTTTGATGAAAATGATTTTACGAGAGAAGCCAAGTCTTGAATCTATTGTCGGATCAAGATCACAATATAAAACGACTCATGTATAACTTTGTTGCTTTACTTGATCTTGTTCTTTGTTTCTCTTGTGCTTGGACTTCGGCATATGTCAATGTTCCATGCGCGTCAGTTTGTCATTTATCAAAACCTACAAAGATGAACACACGTTTAGTTTTAACGACTTGAGAACGTGTTTCAACAGTTTCCTCCAGCTTTTATCAGATGATCAAATTCCCCACCCATGGGGAATATTCAGCATACAGGGTGAACCCCACACCGCCCAAGAATGTTACAAAATAGCTCGGGACTATGCCTACACCAAGCAACTCCAAGGAGCGAGCGTGGAAGCATAGCAATCAGCTCTGTTGGGGACTAAGGTTCCCCCTACAGAGGATACCATCAAAGATCCATATATCATGGAGGCCAGCAAAGCTACGGTCGAAGATCTCGATCCTATACAACTAGATGACCACGGCCCCACAAAGAAGGCCTATATCGGGCACGACCTCACGGACCCAAGTAAGTATCGTAAATTTTTATCTAACCATGTGGACTTGTTTGCTTTTTCCCATTCAGATATGCAATGAATACCACGGGACATCGCCACTTACAAATTAAACGTCGACCCACTGTACCCGCCTGTAAGGCAGATGAGGAGAAAGTTCAATGCCGTCATCAACGAAGCCATAAGTGAAGAAGCAGACAAGCTATTGGCAAACGATTCCATCAGAGAGGCCAAGTACCCCGAGTGGGTTGCCAACGTTGTCATGGTTAAGAAGAAAAACGGGAAGTGGCGGATGTGTGTGGATTTCACAGACTTAAACAAAGCATGCCCAAAAGATTCATTCCCACTCCCCCACATCAATCAGCTGATAGATGCAACTGCCGGGCACGAACTTTTAAGCTTCCTAGATGCATATTCCGACTACAATTAGATTATGATAGCCGAGGAAGACCAAGAGAAGATGACCTTTATCACCCACCGTGGAACATACTGCTACAAAGTGATGCCCTTTTGGACTCAAGAACACGGGGGCAACGTACCAGAGATTATGACCGAGATGTTCAAGGAACAACTTGGCAAAACGATGGAAGTTTACATCGACAACATGTTTGTAATGTCGTCCAGAAAGGAGGATCACCTCGACCATCTGAAGGAGGCCTTCAAAATATTGAGAAGATACAGGATGAAACTGAACCCAAAAAAATGCGCCTTCGGCATGGCCTCGGGAAAATTCTTTGGATTCCTCGTATCTAGAGGGGAATCGAAGTCAATCCGGATCATATCAAAGCAATAGACGCGATCCCGGAAGTATTGAGCAGCAAAAAATAGGTACAACAGCTCACAGGTCAGATAGAAGCCCTCTCCAGGTTCATCTCGCGATCCTCCGACAGGTGCCATAAATTCTTCAGCCTGTTGAAGAAAGGTCAGGAGCTCCAGTGGAACGAGGAATGCGTCAAAGCCCTAAAAAATATGAAGGAATACCTATCTTCGCCGCCCCTACTATCCAAAACAAGCCTAGGGGAACCACTCCTTGTGTATCTAAGGTCGCCGTCAGCGCTGTCCTAGTGCGCGAAAACAAAGGTACGCAATCTCCTATTTACTACGTTAGCAAAACACTGGTGGATGCCGAAACACGGTACCCGCACCTTGAAAAGCTAGCGTTAGCCCTGGTCATAGATTCACAAAAGTTGCGACCTTATTTTCAATGCCACCCCATAAGAGTAGTGACGACCTTCCCACTAAGGAGCATCCTACATAGGCCTGAGCTATCGCGCCGACTCGCAAAATGGACCATCGAGCTCAGCGAGCACAAAATCTCGTACCTTCCAAGAAATGCCATCATGTCGCAAGTCCTAGACGACTTCATAGCCGACTTCAGTGCAGAAATCCTACTGAAAGCAGAACTAGAGGCCCGACATGACCTCTCCTCCGATGACCTATGGGTCATCCACACTGATGGTGTCCCCAACGCTTCGTGATCGAGACTAGGACTCGTCCTCGAGGTCCCCACGGGTGAAATAATTTTCCAGTCCATACGATGCCCTTAGATGACTAACAAAGAGGCCGAGTACGAGGCCGTTATTGCAGGTACAAAACTAGCCATCAAATACGATGCCCGGCGGGTCCTTCTCCACTACGACTCGCAAATCGTAGTAAATCGGTTCGCCGGGACTTACCAGATCAAAGAGCATAGGTTGCAAAAGTACCAGGCATAAATCCACAGACTAATGCCGGAGTTCGATGAGTGCCGCTTAGAACAAATTCCGAGAGCACGGAACATCAAAGCGGACGACCTGACAAAACTAGTCGTAGCCACCAAAAACATCACCAAGGAAAGTGTGGTCACCCTCCTCCATTCAGCCATCGATCACACCGAGGTATTTTATTAAATCTAACCTGGGACTGGCGAAATCAGTTCGTATCCTATCTACAGGACGAAATGTTGCCGAGAGACAAAAAAAGAAGCAAAGAAACTCCGCATGAAAGCCGCCCGGTACTGCCTGATCAATAACGACCTCTACAAGAGAACGTTCGGAGGGCCGATGGCCAAGTGCCTAGGACTGCGTTAGACAAGGCAAGTACTCAAGGAGGTACACGAGGGTCACTCCGGTGCCCATACAGGTAACCGCGCCCTCGTACGATGCATCATCTGCACCGGCTACTACTGGCCTACCATGAAAAAAGAAGCTGCAGAATACGTCCGCTGATGCGAACAATGCCAAAAGTACGCCCCCATGATCCACCAGCCAGGGGAGCCCCTACACTCAGTCACCTCACCATGGCTCTTCATCAAATGGGGAATGGACATAGTCAGCCCCCTACCTGGAGGACCAGGGAAAGTACGATTTTTACTTGTTTTGACTGACTATTTTTCCAAGTGGGTGGAAGCAGGTGCGTACACACAGATACGCTAACAGGTAGTCATCGCCTTTAATGGGAAAACATCATATGCCGCTTCGGCATACCTAAGGAAATCAGCTGCGACAACGGACTACAGTTCATCGGTCAAAAAACGACCTAGTTCTTCGAGAAATGGCGCATCAAGAGAATTTTCACCACGCCATACCACCCTGCCGCCAAAGGACAAGCCGAATCATCCAACAAAACCATACTAAACATACTAAAGAAAAAGCTTGAAGACGCCAAAGGTCTGTGGCCTGAACTATTGCCCGAAGTGCTGTGGGCGCACAGGACCACACCCAAATCCAATACAGGGGAAACCACATACTCGTTGGTATGTGGAACCCGTCGAAGTAGGCGAACCGAGCCTGAGATGTTCACACACCAGGGAAACGGAAAACGACGCAAACAGGCTTCAAGACCTTGATGAAGCTGAGGAAAGAGGAGAAATGGCCCTTATAAGAATAGTGGCCCAAAAGTAGCAAGTCGAAAGGTACTACAACAAAAAGGCAAAAATAAGGCCGCTCAAAGTAGGAGATTGCGTCCTCAAAGCCAAGACATTGGCCTTCAAAGACCCAAGTTAAGGAAAGTTAGGCACAAACTAGGAAGGACCCTACAAAATCACAGTAATGGCAACCAAAGGGCCATTCCAGCTGGAAATAAAGGAAGGAAAAACACTCCAGAACAACTGGAATATCGCTCACCTCAAATATTTCCATTTCTAAAAGGCGTCCCCCAAGTTGCACTCTTTTTCCCTCGCCCGAGTTTTGTCCCAATTGGGTTTTCTGGGGGAGGTTTTTAACGAGGCAATGAAGAGGACAACTGGAGATAATTGTAGGATAAGTGTATCACACCCGCCTCTCCAAGCGTTCTCCAGCCGGACCTGATACAAGGAGTGCACCAAAGGCATCTCCAATATGTAAAAGGCTACGGCCACCTCTAACTTGGAAAAGGCTACAGGCGTCTTCAATAAATGAAAAGGCTACGACCGTCTCCAGTGAATGAAAAGGCTACGACCGTCTACAGTAAATTAAAAGGCTACGAGCATCTCCAGTGAATGAAAAGGCTACGGTTGTCTCCAGTGAATGAAAAGGCTACGACTGTCTCCAGTGAATGGAAAGGCTACGACAGTCTCCAGTGAATGAAAAGGCCAAGGCCATCCCAAATGAAGGGAAAGGCCACGGCCGCCTCCAATAAAGGAAGAGGCTATGGCCGTCTCCAATAAGTGAAAAGGCTAAGGCCATCACTGCTAACAGTCGACCCAACATCGACTACGGCAGAACGTAGGACTCGACGATAGTCGAAGCAACCACCCGGCTAAGGCCATTCAATTCCACATGGCTAAGGCCATCAATTTCAAAAGGCTAAGGCCATCACTGCTAACAGTCGACCCAACGTTGACTACGGTAGAACGAAGGACTCGAAGACAGTCGAAGTCAACCACCCGGCTATGGCCGTTCAATTCCACATGGCTAAGGCCATCGATTTAAAAAGGCTAAGGCCATCACTACAAACAGTCGACCCAACATCGACTACGCAGAACGAAGGACTTGACGACAGCCGAAGTCAACCACTCGGCTAAGGCCATTCAATTCCACATGGCTAAGGCCATCGATTTAAAAAGGCTAAGTCCATCGCTGCTAATAGTCGACCCAACATAGTCAGGACTCGACGATAGTCAAAGTCGACCACATGGCTAAGGCCATTCGATTCCACACGGCTAAGGCCATCAATTTAAGATGGCCAAGGCCATCGCAGCAAACAATCGTCTTAACATCAACTACGGCAAAACAAAGGACTGCACGAAGGGGGGGGGGGGGTCAAGCAAAAAACTACGAGTTACAAACACGACAAAAGTCCCAAAGAAACAAAGAAAGAATAACAACGAAAAAAGGTATGTACTGACATATTCAAAAAATATATACATGATTAGCCCCAAAAAAGGGGTAGTTTACAACAAAAGGGTACAAAAAGCAAACCCTAGGAACCCCCATCACCCTGGTCGATGCCATCAATACCCGGACCTTCACCGCTCCCTGGGGGGTAATCCCTAGAGATCCAAGAAGCAGACGCCAGATGGTTATGATCTTCCGAATTATACCCTTCCGTAGCCGGCAAATTGGAAAGGTAACTGCTGCTTCGCGAGCAACACGAGTCAGGCTTCGCTTCTTATCCACGTCCTCCTCAGACACCAGGCCGGCTGTTAAGAATTCTTCAAGCACGACCAGCCGGGCATCATGGTATACCTACATGTCGTGAGCTTCCCGGCGCTCGGTTTCCTGAGAAGCGGCCCGAACAAGGGCCTCGACCTCGTCCTCCTTGTCTTTAAGATCAACGGTCAAGGCCGAAACTCTGGCTCAAAGCTCAGCAGCCTCCGCCGCTACAGCACGGACCAGCTCCAACTCGTCATCCTTCGATCGAAGGAGAGCCTCCAACTCGATGTTCCGGGCGACCACGGCCACAAGTTGCTCGTCCGCCTTCTCCAATTCGGCTTACCGCTTCTTCAACTGCTCCTCTGACTGGGTAAAAACCTCACGAAACAGCTTATACTCGGGGTCCTGCTAATACATGTCGGTCAAGGTTTGGTGCGCGTCGCGGACTCGCTTGTACTTCTGCCACAATTTCTTGTGGGATTCCACTCTCTTCGCTAGGCGTCGCTTCCTCTTTACTTCCAAAACGAGAACCTAAAAAACATCAAAAGGAGAGGTAGCACACAAGCAAACCGCCCCTAAGACTTCAAAGGAAAGAAAGCCAAAATCACCTGCAAGGCGGCACCCTCTACCCTTCTTGACAAGTCCCTATCACTGATTTCTGCAAGCGCTTCATCCTCAGCACCCGCACAGAGAAAGGTCATAACCGAGGCCGCCTCCTCACAATTCTCCAAAAGGTTTTAGCCGCTGGGGATCACGATACAGCGTGTGGACCTACCAGCCATCATCTCGATATGAGCCGGAGAATCTCTTCCTTCGGCCACTCTCTCAAAAGGTACACTCGCCCCTGCCACTAAAGCCGACGAATCGTCTTCCCTGGCAGGGGACGGGCCGGCCTCAACATCAACCATTCTCCGAGGGGCAGTCCTCCATGAGCGATTCGCATCATCCATAAACGATTGCCCCTGCTCGCGAGGAGGCAACTTCACCCTCTCCCCTTCAATGGCCACTCCTTTTCCAGTAATCAACCTCCGTCTTCTGCTCGCGAGGGACTCCTGGTCTTCAGGGGACACCTCCATTGGCTGAGCTGACGACTCTAAAGGAGGCACTTCATTGCCAGACGCAGCTTTGTCCCCCTCAGGCATGGCTTTGGGAACCATCGGAACCTCCCCCTCCACTGTCGCCTCGGACACCGCATGAGGAGCATCCCCCGACACAATTTCCTGCTGAGGAGCCGAGAGCGCACTACCTTTTGGCGATCCCTCCACATGCACGTACTCCCCCTAGGAGTTCGGCTCCGCCCTAGACGGGTCAGCCGCTGTTCTCTGTCTCTTGACCCTCTTGGAGACGCTCCATCCAGCCAAAGAAAAGGCACGTCAAACTAGAAAGCTTCTGAGTTAAGGTAAGGGAATGTGAAAGGAGCAAGGAAAAGACCGTTACCAGTCGGGCCGTATGTGCTACAAAACTGAGACCATGTACGACATTCCTCCACATACGGAATCATCCTCTCCACCCACGAACTGATGTCGTCCGCGCATATAAGAGAAGAGGAGTCCCTGGGCATACGGGCCGCCACTGCAAACAACTGATAAAAAGAGTCGTGAGAAGTTAGACCGTCACACCAAAAAGCACCGAATAAGAAACGAGGGAAACTTACAATCCGGGTTCCACACCTCCGGGAATACTTCAGGGTTGGCCAACAGGTGCTCTGTCCGGACATAAAAAAATTCTTCCAGTAGCCACGATTGGCCTTGTCATCAGACTGCACGATGAAGCTTTTCTTTCCACGGCGCGTCAAATTCAACATCGAGCCACGCAGCTAACTCACGTTGAACATCTACAGAATGTTGTATATTGTAACCGCACACCCATCTCTCTCTGTGTGAGTAGTAAGTATTTTGCATACCTTCAGCGTATATGGAGTAAGTTGAGCCGGGCACGCCCTGAAGAAACGGCAAAGTTCCTCCTCCAGAGGGTTGAGCGGGAAACTATAACCAATCCGGAATGCGTACTCATAGAAGGTACAGAATCCGGACCTGTGTACGTTGGCATAATTTACCCCAGCAGGCGTTATGTCGACATGGGCCAGAAACCCATACGTCATCCTAAGAGCCTCAAGGTGGGAAGGCGTCAATTCGCTATGTTCCGAGGGTGGAGATAACCATTGTTTTTAAAATCGCCCCTCTTACTCATGTTCTTCGGAAGAACATTCGCCACCGATAGAGGAACTAGGGCCTCTTCGGCCACGAAACCCTAGTAGGAGCATCACTTTTGGGTCTATTACTGCCTTGAGATAGTTTTACCATGGTTAAAGTTTACTAAAAAGAATGTTTCGAGTAGATGCAAAGCTTGATGCGTGGAAGCGATGATTCTCGAAGAAAGCAGAAATTTCCAGGAAATAGAACGAGAAAAAGAGAGAAATGTCCTTCAAGGCTTCAAAACGATAAACCGTTTTTAAATCGTTCCGTTGTTTATAGGAGTGGGATGCAAAAAAATCGAAGCGACATCATTCAAAAGCTTACGCGGGAAACCCAAAAGCCATGTCAGGATCTGAACCGCATTGGGAGTAAAAGTAATGATGATGCACGTGATTGATGACATCATCCCGAAGAGAGAGTCAAGCGTTAACGACCTTGTACTGTCGCATAAGCCAACATATCCGTCCATTGAAGACGACCCTCGAGGACACCTCCAACAGACGGAGGGACTAACTGTATGAGGCAAAATATTGTTCGCCCCGCCGCCGTCCAAGTGAGCACGCCCCATACATCGAGGCCGCCCCCAGAGCCTTGCTAATCAGATGAGGACGACTCGACCAAGGACGTCCTGATCTATTAAAAGAAGGAACGACACCGTTTGAGCCAAGCTACTATCGTACTAAATCCACCAACCCTTGTACTTTATTTCTGCGATGTTTCGAGAAAGGGTCCCCTAGTATATAAAGAGGGCCTTAACCTTGTAATAGGGCAGATCTTTTCTACTGTGAATATACTAGCTCTCTCTCTCTCTCTCTCTCTCTATCTATCTATCTCTCTCTATCTCTCTCTCTGTCATCAAGCAAACATCTTTACAATCTTTTGTCTCTTACTAACAGCAAGAACTCTCTATTATCTTGTTTATTTCAAGGATCTACGATGATCCTAATATTGTAACCATTTCTAGGGTTTATTGTTCTTGATTACGATATACCCCATATCTTTTTGATTGTCTTTTCTAGCTTGTAAAGTGTATAGATCTTTTGAGCAAAAAGACACCTTTCAAACCAAAGATGGATATATGAATGGTAATTATTCAGTCATGCTATTTGTATTTTATTCATCTATCGTGCCAGAAAAATAACAAAATATTCACACTTCAACTTTAGCATCCAAGTTTCTAAAATTATTGTAAAAACAATTAATTCTGAGCTTAGGACATTGACCTTTTCACTATAGTTTAAACCCGCTCGAGTAGAGGCGAATTAATGCTAAGTAGATAGTATTCGACGAACAGTACATACAATTAATTATATAAAACTATTTTTTGTATAATTATTTTCCTTTGTAATTTTTATATTATTAAATTAAGAAGAACTTAAATGAAAGAATACAATTATACAATAATTTATATAATCGATCCTAACTTACTCGGAATTGAGACCAGTGACCGCACACCGCCACAAGCCCCAACCTCAAAGTAGCCTTAGCCACTAAACAAAGCTAAGAGCCTGTTTGGCCCAGCTTCTGAAAAATAAAAAGTATTCTTTTTGTTTTAAAAAAACATTTTGAAAAATTAAATGTTTGATCAAAATTAAAAAGTACTTTTAAATAGTAGCACAAGCAATTCTTTTATTTTATGGGAAGATGTAAATTCTAGCTTCTTCTAAAAAGTAGAAACAGAAGCAGAAAATTAATTTATTCAATACAAAAATATTCTTATATTAAATTTATATTTTTTATATTATCCCTTATTAATTTAATATTTTAGTTTTGTTTTTCTCTTTTTACCATTCTATTCTTCTATTTTTTATTCTCTTTCTACTATTTCTCTTTGAAATATTCTCTCAACTATTAATAGATCTCTTCTTTTATAAGAGTAGATTTTAATATATTGAATTATGTATTTTGATATATTTAATCATCATGTAAATAATAAGTAATACTAGATACGTAATACTATTGCTTTGGAATAACTATATGTAGACAATAAATTGCGTCAAAAATAAAATCAAGACCGAAAAGTATCGCAACAATCATAAAATTCTATTTCGAATATTTGAGTGTTACAATCTCTATGAATCCTCTGATTCTACTTTTTGATAGTAAATAAATTCAAAGGCCTTTGAGCTTGATCTTGAATCTATATTGTAGCTGTTGCCTCGAACGATGATCTTGTTCTTGAGCTTGAGCTTGATTGCTTGAACTTGATCTTGATTTGTTCTTCGTTCTTGAGCTTGAACTTGATTTGTTCTTTGTTTTTTAGCTTGTACTTGATTGCTTGAAGCATGAAATTTGTGGAGGAATTTGATGCGTTTGATCCACGAGCTCTTTCTTGCTTCTTGTTATAACTTCTGGTACCTATTCTGAGTTATTAAGACCCCTATTTATAGTTGTGGAAGGGAGGAGTTGTGATAAGAACAAACTCTTTCCGACCAATTAAATTGAAGTGTGACATGACTTCATTTGATTGGCCAGAACATGTTACTTGCACACGTGGTGCGATTTTATTGGCATTTTAGTGTGACTTGGCATGTCTTGTCATTCTGACACGTGGCATGATCCTATTGGCTCTTATGTTTGACTAGGCATGCCACGTCATTTCACGTGTGGCACCAATATGGGCCTCTAGGAAGATGACATATTAGACTTAATAAAGTGGACGCATCACTTTAGCCCGATTAAATGGGTCAACCCAATGGATTAAGACTTATTTATTTAATCCATATATGTTGGACTTATATAACTAATCCAATTATATTAGCCCATAATATTTAGTTGGATAAGTATATTTAAAATATAATCCAAGTTGTTTATTGAATTTAAATCCAATAAATTTTACATGCCTACACTATATTTTATATTGATTAAATTTTTAGATTAAATTTTTATTATAATGAATATTTAAATTACCTCTTTCAAATAATACTAATTGCAAATTAAACTTTTACGGTCTTTTTTTAATTTGATACTCAAAAATACATTTTGGAATAATTTGCCAAACATAATTTGCTTGCAAAAAGCACTTCAAAAAATTGGACAAACATAAACTGTTATTGTGTAAAAGTATTTTCTCCAAAAGCAACTTTAAATAAAATATTTTTAAATATGTAATTTTTGATAGATCGGCCAAATAAGGCTTTTCATTCCCCTAATTACTTTTGGAAAGTGGAAAACCTTTAGAACCACACGCAAACCATTCGTAACCACTAGCTTGGTCAAATTTCTATCTAACCAGTCGCTGCCATCCTTACTAACTACCCAATCATGAGATAAAATTTGATGTGATTTCAACTTTCAAAATTAATGGTCAACAGAATGAAGAGATCACTTCACTTCTCACTTGTATGTACAAGCACTCCACTTTCTAATAGCGAATCATCCGCTACACTTGAGCTAGCGATTAGGACATAAATTTGATTGATAAATAATTTTTAAAATTGAAGTTGTATTTAGATATGTATTTTATTTAAAGAAAAATTGAAATTTTATGAGTGAAAGATATATTTTCACCAAAAAATTGCCCTAAACCGATTTTTAAAAACTTGAAATTTTCTGATTTTTTTCCCCAAAACATGATTATATTTTATAAACAAACAATATTTTCAAAAAAAAAAAATTTGAAAAAAATGACGCCAAAATCGATGATCAAACTGGTTCTAAAATTATTAATCTTCATTAAAGTTGGATGTCTTATATATTGGTCATTGCTCAGAACTTTAATGAGGATTAATTGAGGATAACAATATACAAGTAGAATACTAATTATGGTTTGGCAAATTAAATGAATTGGACAAACATATATGGATCGAATATAGTGGCTATAGAGCAGAGTGGCCACAATAAAGTCCTAGCCGCACGTAGCTAATAGTAGTATATACTCTAATTGCTTTCCCACCTTAGCTTGTATTGATCACGTACAAAAATAAAAAAACCTTTAGAATCACGTAAACCATGGCGTATAGCCCCATTTACTCATAATTGCTTCAAAATGGATTGGTTCAATATATATATATATATGCTGCCTACATAAATGTTTTATGCATCGAGCTGTCGGTTTTTTTTAACTTTTCAACTGTAATTTTAATATAATTTAAGCAACTACTATTACAATATACGAGTTAATTAGCATTTCACACAATGGCATCTAATCAAATAATACTGTATGGGTCAAAACTTGACTCGCGATAATTAATAAGATTCATTAGCTCTTAAGCATATTTGGGCTAATGAATGACGTAATTATTCATTAAGAATAAGCACTCGAATATCACTCAAGGAGGCCACGGCCTATCCATTATCAGCGGACGTCCCCTCGACATAACCACGGCCGTCCAATGCTAGTTGGCAGGGTACACAGCTATAAATACTAAGAGAAAGAACCCTAAAATGGGGGCTTATTCTTCTTCTTCTTGACTACTGCTATTCGAGCAAAGAGAAAAACCATAGTAAGGGTCTGAACCTCTCCATGGAGAGGCGGACCGAACCAATATCATCAATAAAAGATCTTCACAGTTGTCTCCCAGATAAATAACACTCGTCTCTTATACTTTTCATTCAGTCTTTTGATGTATTACGATCTGCTAGGATTGACCCTTAATTTATTTTAATTGATTTATGCTTACAAAGTGTATGAGAACTTTGAGCTAAACAATTTGGCGCCGTCTGTGGGGATTTCATAGCAGAATCGCGTAGTTTATCCTCACACCAAAAAAGGAATTAAACACCCAAAAGGGAAAAACAGCCCAGCTTGAACGAGCAAAAGTAGCACAGCGAGCGAGGGGAACTCGAAAGCTCTGGTAAGAGCACGAAGCCCAACTTCCTCCCCCTATTCTCGAGAAAACAAAATAAGAAGAAGAATGAGCAGATAACCCCTTCCCTACGGGGAGAAAACGGGCGAGAGACCCCCGTCCCTTTAACACGAGACCCTGCCGAAAAATGGGACGAAACCAGGATCCATAACAAAATGGACTCAGCAAATGAGCCAAAAAGGCCACGTACAAATAAGACAGGATCTCAAACGAAAACTTAACCCTCCTCCAAGTAAATAGGTCGGATGAAAAAGCAAAGAGTTCAACTATAAGTTGAACTGGGACTCAGGATTTGCGCCTTCGCCAACAAAAATTGCAACGTTCAACTACGGTTGAACAACAACTCAGGCTACGTGTCTTCGCCAAAAAGTTCAACTATAAGTTGAACTGGGACCTCAGACTATGCGCCTTCGCCAACAAAAATTGTAACATTCAACAACGGTTGAACAACAACTCAGGAAACGTGCCTTCGCCAGAAAGTTCAACTATAAGTAAAACTGGGACTCAGGCTATGCGCCTTCGCCAACAAAAATTGCAACGTTCAACTACGGTTGAACAACAACTTAGGCTACGTGCCTTCGCCAAAAAGTTCAACTATAAGTTGAACTGGGACTCAGGCTATGCGCTTTCGCCAACAAAAATTCCAACGTTCAACTACGGTTGAACAATAACTCAGGCTATGCGCCATCTCCAGAAATTTCAACTATAAGTTGAACTGGAACTCAGGCTATGCGCCTTCGCCAACAAAAATTGCAACGTTCAACTACGGTTGAACAACAACTCAGGCTATGTGCCTTCACTAGAAAGTTCAACTATAAGTTGAATTGGGACTCAGGCTATGCGCCTTCGCCAACAAAAATTGAAATGTTCAACTACGGTTGAACAACAACTCAGGATATGTGCCTTCACCAGAAAGTTCACCTATATGTTCAACTGGGACTCAAACTACGCGCCTTCGCCAACGAAAATTACAACGGTCAACAACAGTTGAACAACAACTCGGGCTACGTGCCTTCGCTCGAAAGTTCGACTATAAGTTGAACCAAGACTCAGGCTACGCGCCTTCGCCAACAAAAAATTGCAACGTTCAACTACGGTTGGACAACAACTTAGGCTACGTGCCTTCGCAAAAAGTTCAACTATAAGTTGAACTGGGACTCAGGCTATGCGCCTTCGCCAACAAAAATTGCAACGTTCAACTACAGTTGAACAATAACTCAGGCTACGTGCCTTCGCCAAAAGTTCAACTATAAGTTGAACTGGGACTCAGGCTATGCGCCTTCGCCAACAAAAATTGCAATGTTCAGCTACAGTTGAACAACAACTCAGGCTACGTGCCTTTGCCAGAAAGTTCAACTATAAGTTGAACTGGGACTCAAGCTATGCGCCTTAGCCAACAAAAATTGCAACATTCAACTACGGTTGAACAACAACTCAGGCTACGTGCCTTCGCCAGAAAGTTCAACTATAAGTTGAACTGGGACTCAGGCTATGCGCCTTTGCCAACAAAAAATGCAATGTTCAACTACGGTTGAACACAACTAAGGCTACGTGCCTTCACCAGAAAGTTCGACTATAAGTTGAACTGGGACTTAGGCTATGAGCCTTCGCCAACAAAAATTGCAACGTTCAACTACAGTTGAACAACAACTTAGGCTACGTGCCTTCGCCAGAAAGTTCAACTATAAGTTGAACAAGGCTATGTGCCTTCGCCAACAAAAATTGCAACGTTCAACTACGGCTGAACAACAAGTCAAGCTACGTGCCTTCGCCAGAAAGTTCAACTATAAGTTGAACTGGGACTCAAGCTATGCGCCTTCGCCAACAAAAATTGCAACGTTCAACTACGGTTGAACAACAATTCAGGCTACATGCCTTCGCCAGAATGTTCAAGTATAAGTTGAACTGGGACTCAGGCTATGCGCCTTCGCCAACAAAAATTGCAACGTTCAACTACGGTTGAACAACAACTCAGGCTATGTGCCTTCGCCCGAAAGTTCAACTATAAGTAGAACTGGAACTCAGGCTACGCGCCTTCGCCAACGAAAATTGCAACATTCAACTACGCTTGAACAACAACTTAGGCTACGTTCCTTAGCCAGAAAGTTCGACTATAAGTTGAATAGCGACTCTTGCTACGCACCTTCGGTAACAAAAATTGCAATGTTCAACTACGGTTGAACAACAGCTCAGGCCACGTGCCCTCACCCAAAAGGTTCAACTATGAGTTGAACTGGGACTCAGGCTATGTGCCTTCGACATCATAAAAATCGCAAAAGTTCAACCACGATTGAACAGCAGCTCAGGACATGTGCCTTCGCCTAAAGAGTTCAACTATGGGTTGAACCGAGACTTAGGCTATGTGCCTTCGACATCAAAAAATTGCAAAGGTTCAACCCCGGTTTAACAGTAGCTCAGGCCACGTGCCCTCGCCCAAAAGGTTCAACTATGAGTTGAACCGGGACTCAGGCTATGTGCCTCCGATATAACAAAAATCGCAAAGGTTCAACCACGGTTGATCAGCAGCTCAGGCCACGTGCCCTCACCCAAAAGGTTCAACTATGAGTTGAACTGAGACTCAGGCTATATGCCTTCGACATCAAAAAATTGTAAAGGTTCAACCACGGTTGAACAACAGTTCAGGCTACGTGCCCCCCGCCCAAAAGGTTCAACTATGAGTTGAATCGGGACTCAGGATATGCGCCTTCTACATCATAAAATTGCAATGGTTCAACCACGGTTGAACAGCAGCTCAGGCCACGTTCCCTCGCCCAAAAAGTTCAACTATGGGTTGAACTGAGACTCAGGCTACGTGCCTTCGACATCGAAAAATTGCAAAGGTTCAACCAAGGTTGAAAACCAGTTCAGGCTACGTGCCCCCCGCCCAAAACGTTCACCTATGGGTTGAACTGGGACCCAGGATGCGCGTTTTCAATAATAAAATCGAAAAGGTTCAACTACAGTCGAACAACAATGCAGGACACGCGAACTCGCACAAGCATTCAACTACAGAATAAACCAAGCCTCAGGCCAAGTGTCCTTACCGTTGGACACTACAAAACCTATTCCCCTACAAGAAAAGGGACAAGTTAAACACCCTCGCCAATCAAGTAAGTACGCCTAACTCAAACTAAAATTCTAGCCGCGATGAGCTCGTCCTAGTCGAATTACAAGGCCACGACCAACAATTCAACCACGCTCGAACTGGGGTTAAGGCAACACGCCACCCTCACCGAATAAAGGCTACAACTTACTCATGCCAAGTAAAAGAAAAACGATAAACGAAAAGCAATCAATCACGGCTGAGGCCGTCGACGCTAGCAGCCTATCTAGTTTTTGACTAAGGCAAGAAAGCGACCCGATAATAGTCGGATTCGTCCAACTGATCAAGACCCTCAATGTCATCATGGCCAAGGCCACCAATGTTACCACAATCAAAGTCGTAGTGAGATCAATGCGTTCCCTCTTGCATAAGTAAAAAAAACTCGAAAACAAAAAAGAGAAGAACATAAAACTGTATATGTATATTCACAGCCTTATTTACAACAGGTCCCCTCCATTTATACATACGGCCTCAGCCGACAAATAAACAAAAAATCCAAAGAGCAACAAAAAACAACAACAAAAGAAAACAGAATAAAAGCTAACTCTAGAAAGATCCCTTCTACTCAGCGCCACCCGCACTACCTTCACGACCGACCGCACCATCATATGTGCCCTCAGTGCCATCATCGGTCATTGGAGTAGCCGGGTCGAAACCACATCCAAGACGAGCTTCACGAGCCTTTTGGCGGGCCCCCTCATAAACAGCTTCAGGCACGACGTCGGCCTACCACAATTTCCTATACACGTCAAGCTGGGCCTCAGCAAATGACCAAAGGTCACGTGCGGGACCATAAGAAGCCACCAGATCCCTCAGGCGCTAGTTCTCAGCCTCCAAGGCCGCCATCCGATCCGCCGTAACTTGAGCGTCCCGCCACTATAAAAGCCATATCAGACCTTTCCATCTCCTGCTCCCTCTCCCAAACGCGAACCGCCGCCTCCAATGCCCCAGCCTTCGTTGAAGCGTCCCTGGCTTGCTGCCTAGAAATAGTGAGCTTCTCATCCAGCCGGACCACCTGCCTAATCAAGGACTCGGAGGCCTCCTCCATAGCCTCCTGACTCCGACGCTCCTTCTCGGTTGCAGCATTTCTCTCAGCTTCCAACTCTTCGTCCTTATGATGAAGTTGCTCTTCGAGAGAACTAACCCTGCTCCGAGCTTGCTGCACCAGAAGCTCCCGCCTCGCCAAATCCTCAACTAACTCCCGACTGCGAGGTTCATTCCTCAGGCACTCGCGCATCACACGACACCTATCTCTATAGCAAAGATATTTCTCCAACGCGTGCAAGAAAAGTCTCAAGCGAACGTTGGAAAGCAGCGTTTAAGACAAGAAACGAACCAAACCCCGGGCCCCACGAGGGACCATCCGAATAATTGTCCCACGGACCTTTTGAGGGGCGTAGAGAGTCAGCACGTGCCTCAGTGACATTTCTTTTTGCGCTAGTTTCGCATATTTGGCAAGCATGGCAAAGAGCTTCAAAACAGAGGAGACGAGTTGCCCAGGGCACACTTCGTAGTAACAACAAAAATCCGTTACCAATGCCCGAAGGGGAAACTTGAAGCCTAATCGGAAAGGGTAAGCATAGAAAACACAATATCCACGTCGGTCGGTATGCACCCTCTCCCCACTCCTAGCAAGGGAAATGTCGGCGGAGCGAGGAATACCCCACTGTTCCCTTAATTGGGAAAGGTCCACCGCACCTATTAACGGGGCCTCGTTAACCTGATCCTCCCCCTCATCGACGGTATAGTCAGTTACCGGACCCCTGGGCAAAGAAAGTATATCGACGGCTAACGGGATCCTATCGGTCTCCGCCTGTTCAGTGGCCCTCGCCATCGCAGGAGACCCATCAACCGCCGGAAGAGTCACCGAAGAAAGCTCTGTGCGAGGACTACTAGCCATTGTTGGTTACTAGGTAATGAGCGAGCAAGGTTCACCGAAGAAGAAGTAAAAATGAATATTGAGTGCAAGAAGAGAGAAAACAACACAAACTGATGAAGAAAAAGGGTGGAGTAGTTGCTTCTTCAAGAATCCTACTTGGGAAAATACTGAAAAGTGAGAAATGAATGATACAACCCCTCATTTATAGGAAACTCCAGTGGCTTTTACGAATTCTAATAACTATTATTAACTGCATGGCCAACCGCAAAACGATTCAATTCCACAGAAGCATGCGTCATGATGATGAGCACCCCGAAATGACTTTTCACCCGCAAACTGATGCTTTACCTTCAGAACGGTTATAATGACCTAGGGTCACCGAAAGACGTTCCAAACGCCTGCGAGCTTCGGACGTCACTAAGTTGCATGCCAGGCACATGTGTACTCTTTTTGGCCACACGACATGCGTATTGACCACCTGAGGTAAGGTTAACACCTTACAAGGCCGGAGGTCGTCAGTATGCATATGTCGCCCGGACCTAAAGCGGTAGTAACCACTCCACTTATACGCATAAGGTTACGGCCATCTCCAGTAGGTAAACAGCTAAGTCCGTCCGCAACGTTAAGGCTATGGCCATCTTCGGTAGGTAAACAACTAAGGTCATCCACAACGTTAAGGCTATGGCCATCTCGAGTAGGTAAACGGCTAAGGCCGTCCACAACATTAAGGCTACGACAATCTCTAGCAAGTAAAACGGCAAAGGCCGTCCGCAACATTAAGGCTACGCCATCTCCGGTAGGTAAACAGCTAAATCCGTCCGCAACATTAAGGCTACGGCCATCTCCAGTAGGCAAACGGCTAAGGACGTCCGCAACGTTAAGTCTACGGCCATCTCTAGCAATTAAAACGGCTAAGGCCGTCCGCAACATTATGGCTACGGCAATCTCCAGTAGGCAAACGGCTAAGGCCGTCCAAAGCAGTAAGGTTATGGTCGTTCCCAGTGAATAATTGGCTACGGCCACCCTCAATGTACATGCAAACAATTTGACTACGGCCGAACTCATTCACATGGTCGAGGTCGTCAACACAAAAAGAGTAGGGCCATCCACTTTAACAGCATGATCTCCCACGTAAAAACGGCTAAAGCCATTATTGGGCTCGGCCGGAACTATGCCCGGACAAGTCCGCTCATCGAGTCCGACTGAATCTCGACCTCAATAAGCGGAGAAATTAACTGTATGGGTCAAAACTTGACTCGTGATAATTAATAAGATTAATTAGCCCTTAAGCATATTTGGGCTAATAAATGGCGCAATTATTCATTAAGAATAAGCACTCGAAGATCACTCTACTTAATGAGGCCACAACCTATCCATTATCAGTGTACGTCCCCTCGACATAACCACGAGCGTCCAACGCCAGCTGGCAGGGTACACAGCTATAAATACTAAGAGAAAAACCCTAAAATGGGGGCTGCTTCTTCTTTTTCTTGACCACTGCTCTTCAAGCAAAGAGAAAAACCATTATAAGGCTCTGAATCTCTCCATGGAGAGGCAGACCGAACCAATATTATCAATAAAAGATGTTCACATTTGTCTCCCAGATAAATAACACTCGTCTCTTATACTTTACATTCAGTCTTTTGATGTATTACTATCTGCTATGATTGGCCCTCCATTTATTTTAATTGATTTATGCTTACAAAGTGTATGAGAACTTTGAGCTAAACAAATACCAAATAAAATATAGAGACTTGTATAAAATTAAAGTATAGTCCAACATTAAGATATATGGACTTATATCTACATACATATGAACAATATATGGATAAATTATATGTTATGTGCTATCTTTTGGTTTGGCCTAATTTTGTGGTCTTATGGACATTATGTTAAGGGGGCCAATGTATTGTCATATAAAGTGTAGGACCAATGTGTAGATACCCAAAAGGGTAACCTTAGTTAATGATGGGCTAACTAAGGTTACATATATGTAACCATGGTTACATGCTTATGACTCTTGAGTTTCATAACTCATATGTTATAAGTGGGGGGTTATGGTTCCCACAATATAGCAAGACATTCTCTTCTTCTTCCCATTGAATCAAGAGAGCCATTTTGTTGTCTTGCATATCTTTGTGGAAAGCCATACTCCAATTTTGGTTATTGTGATATTATTGTTGTTGTGAAACCAATACTTCAAGAAGGATCAAGGAGATAATCTTGAAGGAAGGACGAAGGAACTTTCTAAGGCACACTTTGGACAATCTTCAACAAGAGGATTAAGGTTTTCCACATATGGATTCAGGTACGCTTCCGCTTATGTTGTTCATTCCAAATTATTCGATATGAAGGCTATTGTGTTTTAGTCGGAACCATTATTCTAACAATTGGTATCAGAGCCTCCTTCATATTTTGATAATTTGGAAGTTCATGAAATTGCATGTTATATAAAGTTCATGTTTAAATTATGATAGAATTTTGATTATGAAATTCTAGTACCATGATATAGCATGATTTCATGAATGTTATGTAGTTGATGAACTTTAGTGCTTCAATATTTTGTTATCTCTATACGAATTGAAATATTGAAGTTTGCAAAATTTTGGTTGTTGAACAACAAGAAACTTAAACAAGGAACTGTTGCTACAAATAACCTTCAGTGACGGCAACTCCAGTTTCCAGTTTCAATACATAGTCGCCACTAATACATTTAGCGGCGACTTCTATGGGTTTAGTGGCGACTTTCGTCGCCGCAAAAGGTCCTGGAATAATTTTTAAAGTTCACCAAAATTTTGCAAAACAGAAGCATCACATAATCGATTATTCTTTGAAAATAATCTTATGCAATTTGTTCATCAAAATTTTTGAAACAGAATCTGAGGATAATCGATTATTTTTAAAATAATCGATTATCTGGAGTTTTTTCAGCAAAATTGGAAATTCCAGAGAGCTAAGATAATCGATTATCCTATTAGGATAATCGATAGTTTTTCAGCAAAATTTGAGATTCCAGAAGGCCCAGATAATCGATTATCAGGCTCAGATAATCGATTATCTGGCCATAAATTGCAGACACGTTTTGTTTTCTGGCTGTTTAATGAGGACATAATGTAAGAAACGTTTTTCATAATTAATGAAACGTTTTAAGTCTTTTATGTTTCAGATTTTAATTGAATATTTATAATATGTCAATTAATTTTAAGTTTTTATAATCATTAATGTTTTATACATTAATATTCAGTTTTAACATTAATTGTTTTAGTCATCAAACTTCAGATTTTGGGATTGTCCAATTAAGTCTATAACAATTAATATTCAGATGTTGCATGTCAAAACATGTAACATATTAAGTTAAGATTCATAATATGGCTTAAGGAACTAAAGTATTTAGCATCTAATATTTTAAATTAGTCAATTGAAGCATTATGTTGCCAAAGTAACCTCTATTGTGTAGATTGATTAATCTTGAAATATAAGATGACTGTGGATGTTAGTCTTCCATGCGTTTAACACCGGCCCAAAGGAAGGTTGTATTTGGCAGGAATTCGAACATGCTTGTGGTGATAAATACGTGACAATTATTTAGTTTCCATGTGAATATTAAGTCGGCCCAAAGGAAGGCTTGATATTTGACAGGAGTTTATTGTCAATATTTGATCACTACACCAAGAGTACCACTTACAAGTTGATTTTCTGTCCAAAGACTAAAATCAATGTTGTGCTAGGTATCTTGCAATGAGATTTGCCTATTTTGAATCTATAAAGTAATGTTAAAGTTCAAGTTATTGTAAGCATGTATTAAGTTCCTCTTGCCTGCAACGATATAGCATTATTGCATGAAACTAAGAAATTTCTTTCAAAGAAATTCGAAATGAAAGATCTTGGTGAAGCTTCTTTTGTATTAGGAATTCAGATACATCGAGATCGCTCAAAAGGTGTTCTCGGTCTGTCACAAAAGGGCTATATCGATAAGGTTCTGAAAAGATTTGGCATGCAGGATTGTAAACCAGGTAACACCCCTGTTGCTAAGGGAGACAAGTTTAGTCTCAAACAGTGCCCAAATAATAATTATGAAATTTCGAAAATGCAGAAGACGCCTTATGCTTCGGTTGTAGGTAGTCTGATGTATGCTCAGGTATGTACACGACCTGATATAGCATACATTGTTGGGATGTTAGGCAGATATCTTAGAAATCCGAGAATGGACCATTGGAAGGCAGCCAAAAGGGTCATGAGGTACTTACAGAGAACAAAGGATTACATGCTTACATATCGAAAATCGGACCAGCTTGAGATCATTGGGTACACCGATTCCGATTTTGCTGGATGTCAGGATAGCCTGAAGTCTACTTCATGCTATATTTACATGCTTGCTGGAGGTGCTATCTCTTGGAGAAGCATCAAGCAAACTCTTACGGCCATTTCCACCATGGAAGCGGAATTCATGGCATGTTATGAAGCATCCAATGAGGCATTATGGCTGCGGAATTTTGTTGATGGACTGCGGATTGTTGATAGCATTAAAAAGCCGCTTAGGCTATTATGCGACAACAGATCAGCAGTCCTTGTTTGACGAAAGCAAAACATATGGACGTCAAATTTGGGGTTGTTAAAGAAAGAGTGCAGAATGGACAGTTGTGCATTGAGCACATCAGTACAAACTCCATTCTTGCGGATGAGCTCACTAAGGGATTGACACCAAAAGTATTTCTTGAGCATATTGCTTGTATGAGTGTCAAATCATTTGAGGATTATGTATTTTAGTGGGAGTTTGTATTATACATTTATGTATTGTTCATTACATTCAGTAATTCAGTTTTAAAGTTATATCTGCAGATATTCAGTTTTAAAGTTTTATGTACTCTTAAAGTTTATGATTGATCTCAATAAAGAGAACCAGTTGGAAATAGACATTCTATTGACCACACTTTATTTTATTTCCATGATACACACCTACACTTGATCCATGTCGTTGGTTATATTGATATACGTGATCTATGTTGGTTCTAGTTACGAATGAGTAACTAAGAGCTCTTAGGTCCTATGTTGGTATGATTGATGGACCGGATTGTTCATGACAATTTTATTATGATAGCAATTCTGAGCTCATAAGGTTATATTGTAACATATAATGCTAAGGTTTGTACATATGTATGAATATCTCGTCCAAGTGGGAGATTGTAAGATATATGGACTTATATCTACATACATATGAACAATATATGGATAAATTATATGTTATGTGCTATCTTTTGGTTTGGCCTTATTTTGTAGTCTTATGGACATTATGTTAAGGGGGCCAATGTATTGTCATATAAAGTGTAGGACCAATGTGTAGATACCCAAAAGGGTAACCTTAGTTAATGATGGGCTAACTAAGGTTACATATATGTAACCATGGTTACATGCTTATGACTCTTGAGTTTCATAACTCATATGTTATAAGTGGGGGGTTATGGTTCCCACAATATAGCAAGACATTCTCTTCTTCTTCCCATTGAATCAAGAGAGCCATTTTGTTGTCTTGCATATCTTTGTGGAAAGCCATACTCCAATTTTAGTTATTGTGATATTATTGTTGTTGTGAAACCAATACTTCAAGAAGGATCAAGGAGACAATCTTGAAGGAAGGACGAAGGAACTTTCTAAGGCAGACTTTGGACAATCTTCAACAAGAGGATTAAGGTTTTTCACATATGGATTCAGGTACGATTCCGCTTATGTTGTTCATTCCAAATTATTCGATATGAAGGCTATTGTGTTTTAGTTGGAATCATTATTCTAACACAACACACTCTGGTACACCTACGTAGCCATGTTTTTTAAGTTCAGCATAACTCATTTTTGCAACAATGTTTATACGTCCGGTATATAACATATACACCTATTATACAATTGTACACAATAATTAGATTTTGTAACTCACGAAAAACATCACTAAATTCCTTTAAATTTTAGCCATAACTTCCATGACATCATCAATGAATCTCAATCATCATTTTGTCTAAAATTTCAGCGCATCACAAAACTCAATTTGGAGTTTTTTAGCTTTCAAAATCCCCCAACAATGGAGTTTTTAGTTTTTCACCTTAATTCACCCAACAATGCTTAACTTCGGGATGATAAACATGAATATTCTCAAATCTGTTTCTAACATAGATCTTTTTAATCCCTTGTTAATGTATATAATAAATATAGCATATCATATAAAAGCACATGACCACAACTCCGTCAAAAGTTAATTCCAACCACAAGGTAGCAAGGCAAAGACTTCTATTTCCCTGCACTTTGTAATTAAATTATTGCAAAAAGGTCAAAAAACCTTTTAATAGAATCACTCAAAGCGCTGCTGGATCTCTAGTGTACTAGTTGCACTAAGAGCCTTTATTCAACAGGATAAAGCCAATGAATGAGTTGTATATGAACTTAAAGTATGTCTCCTTGTCCTATAGATTTTCTGGAGCAGAACGTTGTGAAAGTTTGACTATAAATTAAATGCACGTTCATAGTTCAACTTATTAAGAATAATAAGAAAGGGAATTAAATTATATAACTTCTTTAATTTATATACTAGCTCTCTAAGGGAATCCACGGAAGAAAAAGGGACAGAGTAGTAATTAGAAGCGTAGAATTTTTCCTATGGAAATTATATTAGTGAGTGAAGATATGATATGATTCATGTTAAGTCACGTGTTTTCTTGTATTTTGATAAACTAACAAACTTTATAATAAGAACTAGATTAGAAATCTTTTACACATCCTCAAAGTGCTCAAGAACAACAAGTCTTAACTCCGACACAAATTTCAATAACTTGAGTCAAAGAAACATCAGAGGGAAAAGATGGACATAAGTTCCTTTGATGACAGTACAAGTCAATTCTCTACAATTGTAAAGTTGCGCTGCATTGTTTCTCTGCACACGCAACAGTGCAACAGTCACTTTATAGAGTATACCTTATACCGGATAATTGTATACATCATTTCAATAACCTCACTTGTATATTACCAACACGAGGCAAGGGGAAAAACACACATTTGCATAACCCTAAATCATCAAGTTCCTCTCTCAATTGTGTTGCCGACTTTGAGTGACTTCAACGCTTCAAGCATAAAGCAATAACAGAACGAAGGACCAGATCCCAGCACTGTATTACCATATATCCTTAGTATTGTTGTACCTTTATTAGTGTGTTCTACTTATAATTTTTACTCAGCTTAGTTAGAAGCATTCCGTAGGAGGAAATCGTTTGTAAAACTATAAACCTAGTGTTTGTGTTTTGGCTAGAGTATCAAAGTGTGAGATTTACAATAGAGTTATCACAAAGAGGCTTGTAATAGAGTTATTACAAATATGTGAGAGATTAAGAGGTTAATTCCAATTTTACAATAGTTTATAATCTAAAGTTTGCTCAGTTAATAAAGTTGAAATCCTACAAGTGTAGGTCCTGATTTTTAATCTCAAGAACCGGAAGTTTTTCACGTAAAATTCTACTGTGTCATTTACTTATCGCTGTGTGTATATTTCGTGGGAACTATACTCCCTCATGCATTATACGCACTTCAGATTAAGACCACAACATTTAAAATGGTTTACTTTGTTAAGTTTCGTGCTCAATTAAATTAAAACATATAAATTGTAATGGAGGGACTAACTACTAATTAATTCGCCTTTGAATTTGCTTGTCTAGATGACTGTCTTTTCATTATTGGAATCTTTGCTTATAGTGCCACTTTCATGCTCAGAGTACGTTGCAAATATTTACATATCAAGGAAGGATAGAGAGATGTCTTTTAATTTTAAGACGGGACAGGGACTGCACTCTACTTTTCTAAAAGTATATGTATTTGTAGCTGTCCCATGTCGTGAAATTTGAGATTCTTGATATTCTTATATGATCTTGGACAAATTTCACTTCATAAACTAGTTTTTAAAATTGAGTTAGGTCCAAGGTTTATTTAACATTATTTTTTTATCTTTTTGAAAGGTCTGAGAATTAAACAAGGACTTGGTTGTGTTTAATTATAATTGAAAAATTATATATTGATCACGCCCAACTATGCCTTATAAAAGGATAATGCGGTCATTGCAAATATAATTCGGTTTACAAGTCCGGAGTCGAATCCCACAAAGAATTAAGGTTTAGCTACAGCTGTTCACTATCACCAAGAAGACAAGCTTGAACAGTTCCTAACTTATAGATATTAAGATTCTTGTGTTTAAATAGTTAATTAACAAATTAAAATAAAAAATTAACAACTAAAGATACTAAGAGTTAGAGATAATATTAAGGAGGTCTAGAGTTATGATTTCCTCAATTGTCAGAATCCTTCCCGCTATATCTTCTATAATTTCGCCTAAGTATTCTCTACAGATCATGAGCACTCTTATTACCCTAAGTCTCTCCCGAGTAATCACGATAATTTACTAGACGCACTCTTCCGAGCTACGCTAGCTGGCTTTTAATACAACTCACTTCATATCGCACCCAAGGCTTCATTATCCCTAATCCCTCCTTTAAACCCGCAGTTATAGATACTCTTATACTTTGGGAGTGGTGTTGTTCAACAATTACCTAAATATACACTCTCTCCCGAGTTATGCATACTAAATAGGCACATCTAATTGAGAGCTATTCATTTAACTACAATAAGAACGTAGTTGAACAAAATAAAGATTATAGTATGACTCAATTATATATAAACATAACGGGAATTTATCCTACAAAAGGTTCCATCAAAACCCTAGATAACAAATTAGCTATTCATAATAATATATAAACTACAATATTAAAAGTCATAACGAACAATGAAAAATAAGAAGAGGAAGGAAAAACTCGTAGAAGAATTCTCCCCCTTGCTTCCAATGTGTTCTCTGCATCCTTAGGTCAAATGTGTGTCAAAAGTATGCCCTCTCCTCAAAAATACCGTTTTTCCATGTATATATACCAAGTAGGGTCGGACCCAAAAAATTATACCTTCTCCTACGCGAAAAAGGACAAGTTTTAGGCCTGGATGGCCATAGTTCTACCGCGGTCGCAGTCAAACCGCGGCCAAACACCCTCTCACAGTCTTCACTCGTCCGTGACTGCCTCTACCGCGGTTCTACCACGATCGCGCTAAAATTGTGATTTGTCACCCTGTTCTATTTGGAATTTATGAAAATGTAAAATATGAACATTGTATCCGTTCGAGTTGTCTTTCCAAACATATATTGTGGAGCCCAAATGGATTTTTGAGCAAAAGGTTATATCCATTTTACTAGACAGTGCGTAATATACCTCATCGAGTATTCGTTTGTTCTCAACTATCAAATTTGACCCCCGAACACGATCCCGGTTGAATTCCTTGAGCTTTTACTCAGACTTCAAAGCTTCAAATCACTTAAATTAATTCCATCACATCTGTATTGCTCGGAATCATACCTACAAGGCATAAAACATATAATTAGTGCAAAACACTAGCGATAAAAGCGCAAACTCAACTAAAGTGCAGTAAATTAGAGTGTAATAATCGACTAAAATACGTAATTACATCCTATCATCAACACCCCACACTTATACCATTTCTCGTCCTCGATCAATCAAACTACACTTTTTTTAGACATGACATTTTTAAACAATTCTTCAAACTCATCGCACCACGAGTATTTAAAAAAGACTAAGAACAAAAGTGTAACAGCTACACCTCAAAATTTGACTCACAAGTACCGCGCATTATTCACAACTCACCTACTTATTCTAACATAGAGGTTACTGACATTACGTACCTTCATGAATCAAGTGCCCTCACACAACAAAAATGAGTAGTTCCACACAATAAAGTATTAGAATACTTAGGAATTCAAGATACAAAGAATCCACTCACTCTCAGAAATAACATTCATATGCCATAAAAGATGCACCATGGCTTGCACATAGTGTACTACTCCACTAATCGAGCTCATTCAATCTAGTGTTAATTAGGACTTTATTTAGTTGTAAAGTAGGCTACGGAACGGGTATGATACATTTAGATATAAGAGTGACTACACCTCCCTAAGCACTTTAATATATGTACTTTAACATTCAAATCCATACTTATGTCAAGCCAAAATCCACCTTTACATCAATATACATCAACTCCCAAATTATTTAAGCACAATTATATCAAGAGTCACCACTATCAAAGAATATTTTTTTTCACAACAATGCGACTATTATTTTTCTTTCTTTTTTTTGTCAATTCAAGTGGCTCTTCCTCTAATCAGTGCATCTTTCTTCTTATTTTATTGGTTCCACTCAAAAGCCAAACCAACCACCCCACACTTTAACTTTTATAAAGTTCATAACAATTTAAGTGCTTATGAGAGGTTAGAAGGTTCAAATAGATGGTTAATTCAAACAAATGGGTAAGGCTAGTAATGTGGTTCCAAAGAAACAGGATTACATGCTCAACTGGGTTAACTACGATACATAACAATTAGGTGGGTAAAATATACATATTTAGCTCAACAAAGAAATGCCTATATCACTTTCAAGACTAAATAAAACTACTATTTCACTTTGCAAACTCACGGGGCAAGTTCTAGGCATCCAATGCAACAAAGAGAATAACACAAAACCTTACACACACACGGCATATAACTCACCCAGGATTGGATCATCAAGACACTCTAGTTAAAGCAGTTAAGTAAAGTTAAGATCATACAACTTAAGGTACTTCTACAAGAGTAAAAAACTGAACATAAGAGTCACAACCAAAGTACTCACTATTCTCAAGGCATAACAAAGTCAAGAGATATTGTTTCAATTAAAAACACAACATAATGTCTCCTACTCCAAAAAAAACTAACTACACCCGGTTCAAACAAAACCCTTGGAAAAGAACCGTGGTTTAAAGAAAAACCAAGGAAGAATTGCTACACTAACTAACAATAGAAAATATTTTATTTTCTTTAGACTTAAATCCCTTAAGAAAATTGTCAAATATATCCATCGTCGGGAAAAGTCCATTCTTTTCTATTTAAAAAAAACATTATTCAATTATACTAACACACCAGACAATCTCCTCACCTCGCACTTAAAATTGTGCATTGTCCCCAATGCACACCATACTAATAAGAGGGTAAAAGAAACTCCCCGGTAGGCCAAAGGACTAAGCACTAAGAGGGTAAAAGAAACTCCCTGGTAGGCCAAATGCCGAAGCACTAGCAACTCATGGGTTTCTTTGACTTCTCCCAAGCTTGGTCCTTCGTGTGGGTACCTCACATTTAGTTCTAACCATTTGCTTTGTTATTGCATCCTTCCAATACCTTTGCTTTTCATGCTCCTAAAGAATAAAAAAATTGACACTACAAAAATAATACTATTAAAAAAATTAATACAAAAAATAAAGAAAGCAGTAAAGCTGAGTTGCCTCCCAACAAGCGCTTCATTTAACGTCGTGGTACGACGTGAATCACTTTCTGCCTCCACTTCGAACTTATAAATCGCACCCCAAGTTTTTATTCAAACTTATGATTATGCTCTTGGGGCGGTATAAATTCTTGCGAGCCAAAAATTAGATAGAGTCTTATGCATTTTTTGTCTCTCGACCGAGGAGTGTCACTTTGCCAAGACGGCCTTGAGAATTTCAAAATATAAAGCCCATCTACCTCTTCCTTGGACTCCTGTTTATGCTCGTAAAGATCCATTCCCATTTCACCGTCCGAACATAATGTAGAGAAGTATTTGGATTGAGGTCCAACATGCTCCAATACATAAACTTCAAGATTTTCGACCTTCTCAACACCCAAAACACTACCGCCAACTAAATTTGTACCTTCAACGTCCCTGGTTGACTCTAGTATTACTTTTTCAACATCGGCATCCTCAAAGTCTAGATGGTTAGAGTGTTGGGGTTCTACTTTGGACCCCTCCATTGGCACCTCAATTTTGGTCTCTAATGCAAACAGCTCCTGGCTACTATCCATAATATTGACATATTGAGCATTAAAATCTTCAACTAGTTGACTCACTTGAGCCTCTAAGTTGTGAATAGTTTCATCTTATCTTTCTATCCGCAACAGTATTTTACTTTGTTGTTCTATAAGACACTTTAACGTATCATCGATCTTCTTTAGTTCAGCTACCTGAGGTTCTTTGTTCCTATTATCCTCACAAGAAAACATCGAATCATCATAATAAGGGGTTGGGGGAACATAAGAAATATAAGCACAACCATGAAAGTGGTCATCTTGACCACCACACATATCAGACACATTCCACACATAAGATTTAGTTGGTGCATATAGCACGCTCTCGGAAATGTTTTGATAATTTTGCCCTGGGTGATTTCCTTCACAATATGCATAAGGAGAACTAAAAGTAGAATTACCAACATCAAAATTTTCAGTAATTCCATGATGCCATATTTTTTTTAAAAAATCAACAAGTAAAACAAAAAAAGAAAAGAAAAAAAATGAAATATAAAAAAATAAAAAGTAAAAGTTCAAACTTGAAACCTAGCAATATGTCCTACACCTACAGCATTAGTTCCTCGGCAATGGCGCCAGAATTTAATCACGCTCAACTATGCCTTATATAAGGAAAATGCGGTCGTTGCAGATATAATCCGGTTTACAAGTCCGGAGTTGAATCCCACAGAGAACTAAGGTTTAGCTACAGTTGTTCACTATCACCAAGAAGATAAGCTTGAACAGTTCCTAACTAATAGATACTAAGATTCTTGTGATTAAATAATTAATTAATAAATTAACAACTAAAGATACTATGAGTTAGAGATAAGATTAAGGAGGTCTAGAGTTATTATTTCCCCAATTGTCAGAATCCTTCCCGCTATGTCTTATATAATTTTGCCTAAGTATTCTCTACTGATCATGAGCACTCTTATTACCGTAAATCTCTCCCGAGTAATCACGACAATTTACTAGGCGCACTCTTCCGAGCAATGCTAGCTGGCTTTTAAGACAGCTCACTTCAGATCGCACCCAAAGCTTCGTTATCCCTAATCCCGCCTTAAAACCCGCAGTTATAGATCCTCTTATGCTTTGGGAGTGGTGTTGTTCGATAATTACCTAAACATGAACTCTCTCCCGAGTTATGCATACTAAACAAGCACAGCTAATTGAGAGATCTTCAATTAACTACAACAAGAATGTGGTTGAACAAATAGAGATTATACTACAACTCAATTATATAAAAGCATAACAAGAATTTATCCTACAAAAGGTTCCATCAAAAACCTAGATAACAAATTAGCTATTCATAATAGTATATAAACTACAATACTAAAAGTCATAACCAACAATGAAAAATAAGAAGAGGAAGGAAAAACTCGTAGAAGAATTCTCCGCCTTACTCCCAATGTGTTCTCTGCTGCCTAAGTCAAATCTGTGCCAAAAGTATGTCCTCTCCTCAAAAATACCGTTTTTCTATATATATATATATATATATATATATATATACCAAGTAGGGTCGGGCCCAAATACTTATACCTTCTCCTATGCGAAAAAGGATAGGTTTTAGGCCTGGATGGTCGTGGTTCTACTGCGGTCTCGGTCAAACCGTGGCCAAACACCCTCTCAGAGTCTTCATTCGTCCGCAACTGCCTTCTGCCACGGTTCTGCCGCGGTCGCAATATAACTGCGATGTTTCACCCTGTTCTGTTTGGAATTTGAAAATTTTAAAACATGAAAGTTGTAGCCCTTTGAAGTAGCTTTCCAACCATATTTTATGGAGCCCAAGTGAAGTTCTGAGCAAAAAGTTATGTCCATTTTAGTAGACAGTATGCAATATACCTCATCGAGTCTTCGTTTGTTCTCAACTATCAAATTTGACCCCTGAACACGATCCCGATTTAATTCATTGAGCTTTTACTCAGACTTCAAATCTTCAAATCACTTAAATTCATTCCATAACATCTATATATCCCGGTATCACACCAACAAGGCATAAAACATATAATTACTGAAAAACACTAGCGATAAAAATGCAAACTCCATAAAGTGCAGTAAATTAAAGTGTAATAATCGACTAAAATACGTAATTACATCCTATCATCATATATTCTTTATATTTTTTGTTGCTTTGATTCTTACATTTCATTGTAACTTTCTGTACGAAGCAATAGAGTGTCAAAGAGGTGAAAATGCATGGAAGAATCTTAGAATTAAGGGGGAAAGTATTAATTAAAAGTAGAATTTTCTACTAAATGTTGTGAGATGAAAAATTTGTCATGTCGAGTAAGAGGCAAATTCGAAAATAAAGAAGATAAAGAATATCAAATTTTAACATGAAAAACCCTTCAAATCAAAGGTAAAAATCACGGGATCACAAAGATCCAAAAAAGCTTCACTATAACAATAAGAGGGTTAAAAAAGTTCTCCAAATTGACTACACATCAAGTGTCAAACACAAAGCAACAATGCAATAACTAATCAATTGAAGAAAGAGAATAATCCATAAAATGAAGCTGCTATTCGAGGCTCGAAATCAGATGCTACGAGCCTCCACATCCGATCTCCACCATTTAAATTTAGGAGCAAGATATTAAAAATACTCAGTCAAAATTCCAGCCCGTTCCAACGGTTAACAAATCACAAAAATAATTTGAAGTTGGCTGGTCGGAATAAAAATCTGCAACAAAACAAATATTTTTCTTCTCTCTTCTCTCTTGTCAAAAACTCTCTCAAAAATCACTCTTATGTGCTTTAGTCTTTCAAAGACTTGTAACGATGAGCATAGAATAATTTTTCAAGGTTGTCCTATTTATATATCATGAGTGGTACTTTTTCTTAAAGACAAAACCCACTCAAAATAGGAATAAACCAAATTCAATTCCAAATAGGAATCAAAACCAAAAGAGAATAGATTAGGCCATTGGGCCTTTGGCTGAACAACATGGGCATGTGCCCAACAAATTTTCCCTCCACCCAAGGAGCCAAATGTGCCTTCAAGTAGAGGAACTATTGACAGGCTTCATGCTTGCCAATTTTCTACAAAATTCATGTTTATCTGCAATCACCATCTTTTTCAGCATATCCGAAGGATTTTTATTAGTGTGTATCTTCTCAACCTCAAATAATTTCTCTTCCAGGGCCATTCTTATCCAATGATACTTTATATTTATATATTTGGTCTTAGAATGAAAATTGGAGTGCTTGCTGAGACATATAACACTATGATTATGATAAAATAAAATGTACCTTGGCTGCTCAAGGCCAAGATCATTAATAAACTCCTTCATCCATAATAGTTCTAATTTTCTTGTCCTAATAAACTCCTTCATCCATAATAAGCTCCTTCATCCATAAACTCTGATGTTGTCCTAATTTTTTTTACCACATTTGGCTTTCCAATATGTTGAAGGAAATGGTGACATATTTACCATAATTGAGTTTTTCTTCTTTTAGAAGGAAATTATAAATCTCTCATATTTGGCCAGTCCTTTTTCTTGTAGGAAAATGTTTGGACTTCCATAAATTGAGAATCAATCCTTCTCATTAAGTAGCATCCACAATGCAGACATATAAGGTTTGAGAGACCTTTTTAGGGGGGAGATATTTACGGGACAAGTGTTAGTGTGTCACTTGTGTCTGCCTCTTCATGAGGTTGTTCTCTTGATATTTTGTACTCTATTTTATATAGTGGATTGCCTATCTCCACCATGAACGTATGTCAGTTTACTGAACCACGTTAAATATTTGTGTCTCTTTTGGTATATTTCTCTTGCGTTGTCTGATATATCATCGTTCAAGGTTTGCTTTACTAGCTTTTGCATGACACCTGGTTTTTTCAGTCCTATCAGGTGGTATTAGAGCGAGGTTCAAGACAGAATTATCTTGCCGGATTCAGTTCTAGCTGCAACATATTTGACGATAATCGTGACTTTTGTTTGAGAAATTTGACCAGAGTACTATGCACGTTGATAAAAACTTCATGGTGGAGATTTGAAGATGCGACATGTTGAAGACTATGTGAAGAGGTGGATCAAGTTTATTTTGCCAGAAGGGGAGAATTGTTAGATGTTATCCTAATTTTCCTACCACATTTGATTTTCCAATCTATTGAAGGAAATGGAGAAATATTTACCATAATTGAGTTTTCCTTTTTTTAGAAGGAAATTATAAATCTCCCATATTTGGCTAGCCCTTTTTCTTGTAGGAAAATGTTTGGACTTTCATAAATTGAGGATCCTTCCTTCTCACTCTGTAGCATCCACAATTTAGCCATATGGGGTTTGAGAGTCTTGTTAAAGAGAAAACTATACGGGACAAATGTTAATATGTCACTTGTGTTTGCCTCTTCGTGAGGTTGTTCTATCGATATTTTGTATTCTCTTTTATATAGTGGATTGCTCATCTCTGCCGTGTACGTCGGTCAGTTGACCGAACCACTTTAAATATTTATGTCTCTTTTGGTATATTTCTCTTGCGTTGTTTAAAATATCGTCGTTCAAAGTTTACTTTATTAACTTTCACATGACACCTGATTATTTTAGATCCTAACAAAATTATGGGGTTTTAATAGAAATAGAATTTTTCCCATGGAAATTGGTGGTGTGAAGATGACCTGAGAGAAATAGTAGTCGCTAATACTAGGGTTTGTAGATAGTTATACTCCTTTAATTTGAACTTGTATAGATTATGCTTCAAGATAACCGTCTTTCCCTCGAAAATTACATTATATAAATAGGCGAAAACAATTATATGTATACAAATCTTATGTTGAATCTCCTTTAACTTTTGTGTGATTTACCTGTGACGACCCAAAGGACCATCACCTGTTTTTCTCTTTCCGTGCTTTGGAGGCCTTGAAAACCTCACTATTAGTCACCTCGATTTGCGTGTGCAGTCTGGACGCATTGCCGGAAAGCTTATGTGTTAAATTACGTAAAATTTGATAAATTATGACTTTAAAATGGTTAAGGTTGACTTTGGTCAACATTTTGGATAAACGGACCCCGACCCGTGAAGTTACAGCCCCGGAGGGTCCGCATGAAAATATGGGATTCGGGCATATTCCCGGGATCGAAATCCGAGGTCCCGAGCCCGAGAAATGAATTTTTGAAAGAAATTATTTTCTTAAATTTAATATCTAAATTTGAAATGAAGATGAATTAGAAAGCATTGGTATCGGACCCGTATTTTGGTTCTGGTGCTCGGTACATGTCTTAAATATGGTTTAAGTGTTTTCTATGAAATTTGGTCGAAATAAGACGTCGTTTGCCGTATTTCGGACCTAAATATCTAAAATTTGAGGTTTATTAAGTTAGAATGAAAAATGATAATTTTGAGGCTTGATTCATTGATTTTGATGTTGTTTTGGCGATTTGATGACTCAGTTAAGTTCGTAGGATGTTATTGAGTTAGTATATGTGTGTTTCGTTAGGATCCCTGAGGGCTCGTGAGTGTTTTGGAGGTGGTTCGGGGTGCTTTTGGCCTTAGGAAGTTGGCAGATTTTTCAGTAATTTTTACTCAGTCATTTTCCTCTTTGCCCATGACCTTACAAACTTAAATATATAATTTTCTCTTAATTTCCTACTCAAAATCATAGTCAAAATCCAAGAATATGATTTTCTAGGTTTTCCACCAAAACCTCAATTTTCATACAAATTTGCATGCCCAAATTCACACGAAATTGATATATTTAACTCAAAATGGGTGGGGATAACTTACCTAAACCATTGACGACGAAAATCCCCTCTCGTAGCTCCCCAAAATCGCTCCAAGCCATGAAGAATGAGATAAATGAACTCAACCCTCGCTTTAAAATAACCTTCCAACTTCAGGCATTTTCGCTTCCGCGGTCCTGCTTCTGCGGACCGCTTCTGCGGCTCTAAACGACCCCAGGATTTCCACTTCTGCGGTCAGCCCCACCGCTTCTGCGGTTCCGCATCAGCGGATCAAGGGCCGCTTCTGCGGTCCTTCTTTCCCCCACCCTTGTCCGATTGACTTCAATTTTTGCACATATGTAATATTTGACATTACGGAACCACTCCAACTTCCAAAATCATATTCCGACCCCGATATCAAAAAGTTCACTCCCGGTCAAACTTCTCAAAACCTTCAAATTTCTATCTTTTACCAAATAGCTTCAAAATGACCTACGAACCTCCGAGTTCAGTTCTGATCGCGCTCTTAACTCTAGAATCACCATACGGAGCTACTCCAAGTCTCGGAATCCCAAACGGACATCGATAACGCTGAAATGCACTTCAAGCCAAACTTAAGGAATTTCTTCCAAAATGCTAACTTCCACAATAGGCGCCAAAATGCTCCTGAGTTATTCAAAACCCGAGCCGGGAATACGCCCAAGTCCAAAATCATCATACGAACCTTCTAAAACCTTCAGATCCAGATTTCGAGGTCGTTTACTCAAAAATCCAATCCTACCCATTTTCTCTTACTTAAGACTTCTAAAATGAGAATTTTCATTTAAATTTAACTCCGAACTTCCTGAACTTCAATTCCGACCATACATACAAGTCAATATACCTGAAATGAAGCTGCCCATGCCTCAAGACGCTGAACGATGCGCTAGAGCTCAAAACGACCGGTCATTACATTCTCTCCCTCTTAAACTTACGTTCGTCCTCGAACGTGCTGAGAATTATACCGAAGTAGTCTGAAATCACTATTTAGCACCTTAAGCACCTTCCCGTGCTGCCACAACTTAGCTGAGCACATTAGCTCGATATATTCTGAGGATATTTCCTTTTATTCAAGCAAATAGGCCTTAGAGCCAATTCCAACATTCAGACTTTTATGCCGGCCAGTTTTCGTCATAATATCACCAAGTCATTCACCACACGTGGTACCCAACATGGCTGCAAAAGTTTGCTGAATCCACTCTTTGCATCACTTTACTCATAGGACCATAATAACATTTTTTGGTCAGCTTAGCCCGAAATTTGACGAATCAGATGCTCCCATTGCACCTCATGACCTACATAGGTCTTACTCTAACTTCTATAACACTAACACAACATAAGAGATGTGCCGAAATTCACAACCCACCGCTGAATCAACAAATCTTTGAGTCTATACCTCTTGCCAGAACCATTACCACATTCCGAACAAATTAATGATCTGCTCTTTAATACACTTGATATACTCGGATTGCACTGATCCTAAATCCCACAATCTCGTTTCACCCAGTACGAACTGCTCAGGCAATAAGCCACTCTGAATGCGATCCAAATGTCTCATAGAATGCCACAATGTGCCACCAGGCCACCAATCAGAACACAACACAAACCAAAAATTGAACTCCGGAAGGAATTACCTAACCCCCGCACTAATACGAATTTTCTTTAAAGATAGGAAGAGAAACACATAAAATAGCATATAGAAAACGAGACTCAACATCACACTGTTGCGGTGTGCAACCCGATCCAAATAACATACCCATAGCGGCGTACCACCCGATCCACATATAGATCTCACATAAGGAAACTGCACTTTGAGCTAAATCTGCTCACTACAATTAAAATATCGAATTTTGATCGCAAGCACGCTAAGTGCATAATACCATCCCTGAGAAAACACATACTGCTATTGGCTATATAACTCAAGCAAAACTGAGGTGCGATGCAAGATCTGAATCTCAAGAGCCATTCAGCTCAGATAACATCATCGCCATGCGGAGCCTCAATACATAAGGATTTAAAAAGCCGTCTCATAACTCATACAGCGCAACACACCACTACCTGGAATAGTTGATGAAAAAATAACACCCCGACTGTTCCTCCATAGGGAACGCTCACTGAAACAAGCACAACTGGCATGATATAAAGCCATGTTCATGTATAAATCAGTCCACTGCTCTCAAGCCAATTTCTGAATGCGCCAACTTGACTAATGACCTTCCAAATGTCCATGATAACCCCCTTTTTTCCTCATAACATGTAAGAACAACCATTATAACTGGAGTAACCACCTCAATTCATAACCCAATACACAAAGTTCCCTCCAGGCATAAATTTTCAAACTAATGATATTACCACAATTCTCATACTTAGTTTAAATCCTTAACCAATCGAGTGACTACACGTCACACTTATACAATCTTCCCATGGGACACGCTCCCAAAATCTTTAAAATAAATGACGGGTCCGCACATCTAAACCATCGGGCGCACTAATGCTGAAAACGATCAAGAATCCTCAACCAGGACGCAAAGCCTTTCTCAGAGGATACCGATCTCAGGTGATATTGACGACAATACCAACTTACTCAAAACACTGAAACTTCTTTCCTGCTCATCTGATCTCGTGACATCATAGTCATTACCAAATTGTAACATTGATCCTCACTTCAAATTTCATACCACTCACTGCACCCAACGTGCCAATATACGATAAGCACGATTTCCATCACCACTCTGGAACCACTGATAGACTAACACTTCTCATATAAAACTTCTCATTTAACTCACTTCAGGAGAACTATAGCAACAGACAAGCGAATTCTCATAAACATCGAATGAGCCAATCTCTAAGTAGTGGTCCAAACCACTATAACCGTTCCGAAATTTTCCTACTCGTGACAGGCCATAACAGAAGAATGCTTCTGAATAACATCAATCACTACGGCCGACAAGCATCACACGCACCGCCAAAAATCGCATGCATGACTTGATCACGCCGGATGAACTAATCACCACTACCAATATGTCAAGTTAACCATGGTTAATCAATCTACTTCTTTCCACTAAATCCTTGATTGCCTTAGAAATAATACCTCTTCATTCAACAAATAACATACTCCATCTGCACTCATCCCGAGTGACCTTGAATCACGAGACCATGTTGTCTCGAATACCACAAACTATTTCATATCACTCCCATGCTACATCACAAGTCAAAATATCATAGAAAATTATGCGTGCCTTCTCATAAGCTGCTACAAAGCTTGATTCTTAAGTACCCATAAGCCTGAAATCATTAGGCACCACACTTTACCCCTTTTGAATCCACTAGAACCATTATTGAGAGCCACCCGCTCTAACTTGGTCCAGAATGCAATCAGCTCCACCAATCTCACCACACATGAATACCCTCTCGACGAAGCATTTGGCGGAATCACTTCCTTTGAAATCTGCATTTATACGAGGCATAAATCGTGAATCTTTTTCCAAGTCCAAACATGAGCCAATAAGTCCAATCGTAGCATGCCTCCAATAATTTCTTTGCTCGAGTTACCACTTATGGTATTTTCTCATAGCTGAAATAATCCCCCAATATGTTAATAACAAGAAATCATGCAATTAGTTAATCATACAGCCCAATCATAAGCGGTGGGACTCTCCCACTTAGCTTGAAGCCATCATTTCAAAATTCCTAAGTTCGCCCGACCTCTTTACCTCTTATTGGCATAACCTCGCGCCATAAGTTATACAAAATTCTCGGAATCTACCTGCAAATCCCCATCTTCCATATTCTGAATCATCATTCATATTCGCACGACCGATATCCTTGTTGAACAACCAATATAATTCCCTGCAGAAGCTTCGCCAACCACGCGACCGCTAACCTGCTCACGGGGAATAACCCATCTAGGGGAATCACCTCCCGACATCTTCCCACACCGCTGCACGGAGGTACATTCTCTACGACACCAATTTCCCATCCTACGTCCGAGCTCACCTTCAAGTTGAACAAGTCCATTTACCCCTCGCGGACATCAGTTAAATGTGCGGAACTATCCTCCCAAATCAGAGTTATGATGCATCCTCCTTCACGTCAAGCAGCTCCTTTCCGCTATATCAAATCTTCTGCTGCATAATGGCCCCAATCACTAATCATTAAAATTCTCCGATTATTCCAACTCTCCTTAAGGTGCATAGTCATCCTACTACCAAGCCCATATGCAACACCGCCACTCTCCCATTTTGGCGGAACTCATCTCTTTAACCGACCTCTCAACCTTGCTCCTCATACTTGGACCTCTAAAGTTTTAAACACCACCTGACACTTCCCACATGCCCATCCTCATACCTTAATGCTCAGTTGTTGCTTTAAACAATATCTATCTTCGCGACACTTGAATTCACCATCACTACTAACTTTAGAACCTTTCTAAAGGTCTTCCTTATCGATCCATCAACATTAGAAATTCTGATTCGATCTTAAACCACTGCACAATGCGATATTTGACAGCTGTATCTCTAATACTATTTCACAACATCCTGCCATAAAGGCGAATTGTAGTAGATTATAACATCGACGAACTTGGTACGTTCCATTAGGACCACGACACCCCCATCATAGACTACGCTTGCAAATACCATGTCTCATTACTTTCACTATCCCACATCTGACCATTCTTAGTCCGACTGCCTTTTCCCCTACTGGAAATAAAATACTAAATCCCTTGATTACACAATGAGTAAACTTCCCTTCAATTCATCCACTACCCCGACACGTGGGCAAACATCCTACCATCACAACAACATTGCAGAATAATAGCTCATAAACATCATGGCAACCTGTGCCTAGCCCCAAGGCTCTTAGAAGTTCTGTTACTGAGCTGAATAATAGAATATCATTCCATGAGGCGACTATAATTGTCCAATCAATTATACCGGGAAAAATCATCCCGCACCACATTTGTAGTGCCATTTCAATTCTTCAAATTCTCGATTTATAGCAAGCGCTCGTGTCGCGTAAGATTGAGTAGGAATGAATCAAAGTCACTAGCTTCAAAGGAATCAAATCGCACGATAAGGAAACGCATACGAGAAGAACTCCTAACAGCCTTGCAGCCTCCCGAGGATAAGTACAGACGTCTCCGTACCGATCCGCAAGACTCTAATAGACTTGTTCATGACTCGTGAGATCAATGGGAACCTAGTGCTCTGATACCATGTTATCATGACCCAAAATCCATTAAGGGCCGTGGTGGCGCCGGACTCAAATGCTAAATTAAATCTCATTTTGTCATGCTTGGAATACAGGGTTTTTCCTTCATTATTTAGAAATTTTTAAAGAATATGGTTTCAAATCAAATTTCAAAGTTAAGCAATAATACAATACTTTAAATCATCCCAGAACCCGGTGTCACAAGTGCATGAACATCTAAATAAAATACAACATCTGCCCGAAATATAATGGACATAAAGTAAATACAATGCAAAGGAATGAACTACTCTAGCTGCAGCCGTCTCGAATAATGCAACTCATCTAGTCCCAAAATCATCCGCGTTGCTATGCCTAGCAGACCACTGGAGTCACATATACCTGAGCAACAAAATGCACATTAAGTGTAGTAAGAGTACAAAAATAACATGTACCTAATGAGCGTCCTGCCTAATCCCGAAGGGGTAAAGATGAGATGGTCAACTTTGACACTAACTAGTAGTCCAATGATTATTTATCCTTAATAAATATATTAAACAGTGGATTTGTTTTATAAATATAATTCTAATCCAGATAGAGGAAACAAATAAACATATAATTCTTTTATTAGAAATTTTTCTTAGATTTCTTGTTATTATTAACAATATGATCTCAAGCCATAGTGAGGCATAAAACAACTCAAATGAGTCCAGGCAGTAATACAAGCATGCGCAAATCATACCGAAGTCGACGCTCCGCTCTAACAGAAATAAATGTGCACTTGCCGAGGGTCGACGACACACCTATAGATGTATCTATTACCCGAGGCGTTCAGCCCGTTCCAAAATAAACACAAACAGACAGACAATCAGTTAAGAAGTCAACATGCAGCAATATCCAAGAAAAGCTAATTCTCTATAATAATTTTGAGAAAACGAAGCGTAAGACTTATTAAAAATCTATTATTAAATTGAATGTGATTTAAGCAATTCAAGCCATCAATAGGTTCACAGTTAATTCAAGTATAACATGTTTTGTGTCCGAAATGACCCGGACAATAGCATATAGTAGCTACGCACAGACTCTCCTCACTTCGTGCGTATGTAGACCCCACAAATAAGAGCACATAACCAATTTAACTCACATATGGAGTAAATTCCCCCTTCACAACATTAGAAAGGAGACTCACCTCGCTCCGAAGATCCACGACCGGCATTCTACATTCTTTTGAAAGCTCAAACCAACACACAAGGCTCCAAAAATAGCCAATGGTCATACAAATCCATTAATATATGCTCATCTATACTTTACGACACGATTTATAACAATTCCTAACTCCGAACGAAAGGTTAACAAATATGCCCTCGGGCCTACGTGCTAAGAATCCGATTTTTTTTTAAGATAAACTTTGCCCATGACCTTAGAAACTTAAATATATAATTTTCTCTTAATTTCCTACTCAAAATCGTGGTCAAAATCCAAGAATATGATTTTCTAGGTGTTCCACCAAAACCTCAATTTTTGTACAATTTTTCACGCCCAAATTCACACAAAATTGATATATTTAACTCAAAATGGGTCGGGATAACATACCTAAATCATTGACGACAAAAATCCCTCATTGAAGCTGCCCAAAATCGCCCAATCCATGAAGAATGAAAGAAATGAACTCAACTCTCGCTTTAAAATAACCTTCTGCCTTCAGGCGTGTTCACTTTTGCGATGCCTTTCTCGCTTTCGCGGTCCCACTTCTGCGAACGGCTTGTCGCTTCTGGGGCTCCAAATGACCCCAAGCTTTCCGCTTGTGCGGTCAGCCCCAGCGCTTCTGCGGTTCCGCGTCAGCGGATCGAGGACTACTTCTGCAGTCCTTCATCCCCCCGCCCTCGTTCTCTATTGCGGCTTCCTCTTCGCTTTTGCGGGGCCGCTTCTGTGGTCCCATTTCCGCAGAAGCGGAAATACAAAATACTAGCAAACTCAGCTCTTTCAAAAATCTAATTTTTGATCCGCTAACCACCCGGAATCCACCCGAGGCCCCTGGGACCTCAATCAATCATACCAACTAATCCCAAAAAATATTACAGACCTGCTCGAGGCCTCAAATCACATCCAACAACGATAAAATCATCGATCGACCTCCAATCCAAACTTTATGAACTTTGAACTTTCCAACTTCTGCTTACAATGTTTAAACCTATCAAATCATGTCAATTGACTTCAAATTTTGCACACAAGTCATATTTGATATTACAGACTTACTCCAACTTTCGGAATCAGATTTTGACCCCGGTATCAAAAAGTTCACTCCCAGTCAAACTTCTCAAAATCTTCAAATTTCTATCTTTAGCCAAATGACTTAAAATGACCTACAAACGTCCGAATTCACTTCCTATCGCTCTCCCAGCTCCAGAATCACCATACCGAGCTATTTCCAGTCTTAGAATCCCAAACGGACATCGATAACGCTGAAATGCACTTCAAGCCAAACTTGAGGAATTTCTTCCAAAATGCTAACTTCCACAATGGGCACCAAAACACTCCGGTGTTATTCAAAACCCGAGCCGGGCATACACCCAAGTCTGAAATTATCATACGAACCTGCTAAAACTTCAGATCACGACTCCGATGTCGTTTACTCAAAAATCCAATCCTAGCCATTTTCTCCGACTTAAGGCTTTTGAAATGAGAATTTTCGTTTAAATTTTACTCATAACTTTCTAAATTTCAATTTCGACCATACACTCAAGTTAATATACCTTAAATGAAGCTGCCCGTGGCCTCAGACCACTGAACGACGCGCTAGAGCTCAAAGCGACCGGTCGGATCATCACATTTACATTTGTATATTTTTCTGCATATATATATATATCTTTCGGTAGATCCTGTCTAGACTTGTCACTACTTCGGCGGGGTTAGGCCAGGCACTTACCAACACATGGGGTTGGTTGTGCTAATGCTACACTCTGTGCATATTTTTGCACAGATTCTGGAGCAGCTTTTGGGCCCCAGCAGCAGTACTGAGCGGGAGCTGACTTCAGTCCAAGGACTTGCGAGGTAGCCTAGTTAACGTATGCAGGCTGGAGTCCCTTTCTCTTTATTAATTTGTTTTCTTTGTATCGAGACAAACACTGATGTATTTCATTCAGACTTTTATTTTAGTACTCTATAGTAGTTCGTGAGTAGTGATACCAGACTCTGGGTAGAGGTTTATTCAGACTTCCGCATTTTGTTTCCAGTTATATAAGTTTAAAGACTTTCGCTTTATTTAATTGTTTCGTTTTATCTATAGTATCGCGAATGTTAATTAAAAATGTTTAAATGTTAGCTTGCTTAGCTCTTAATAGTAGGCGCATTACGACTCCCGATGATAAAAAATCCGGATCGTGACATTACCTTTTTATATTTTAATTTTCTCTTAGTAAAGGTCCTTATTCCGTCTTTGCAATATGTTCTTCTTTCTTTATCAAGGAAAGTTAGGGATTACGTCTTTTAAGAAGGGACTATATTTTTTTTCTAAAAGTATGTTTGGTTTACGTATTTCACGGTATGAGAATCCAAGCTTTACTCGTACAACATTTCTGAAGGGAAAATTATGTTGCCCTATATATTCTTTGGTGCTCGGATTCTTACATGTTTTCCAACTTCCTGTAAGAAGCAATTGTGAGTCTCAAATAAATGGAAATGAAAGAATCTTAAGGTTTATGCATCTTCAAAAGAATGATTTTTGGGAATAAATTTCAAAGACTTGGGACTCTCGGGTTTCAAACAGAGGCGGATTCAGGATTTTAAGTTTATGAGTTTCTGTCGCAATTTCAAATTAATATAAAATAATAACTGAGTTCGCAAATCGATATTTAATAAAATTTTTAAGAAAATACAAAATCTACACAAGAGTTACTGAGTTTTCGGGAACCCGTATACTACATGCTAGATCCTCCCCTGATTTTAAAGGTTCATTTAAACCTTACTTTCGCTCATACTTTGTATTTTTGTTCAAAAAAATCATTTGATATGTACTTATATAAACCCATTAAATTAGATGGGATGTGATAGAATGATAGAATTATGATTCTGAACCCATAAAATTTAAATCTTGGATCTACCTATGAAGGAGCCCTTCCCATGGGAGACACTAAATCAATTGTAAGCTGAGAGGAAAGTTTAATGGAAAAAATTTCCATATATATATATATATATATATATATATATATATATATATATATATATATATATATTATTTTCTATGTCCGACTAGAAAAAAAGTTTTATCAGATTTAGATACAATAAAATAATCATCAACTTTGGGCATATCTTAAACTCTAGGCAAAATACAGAATCTACCCATAGAACTTTGGACGAAATCTCTGTTACACACCTATTCAACACGGGTTTTATTTTACATACCGAACCTTTCAAAAGTGTGTCAATTACACACTAATTTTGACCAGTCTATGGGGCATGTGAAACACGACCAGTGGGCGCGTGAATAGTTACTTTCTGCCCTCACTAACTAATTTCAACGGTTATTTACTAAAATTTGGGCCAATTTTCTTTAACCATAACGCCCATTTTCTGCCCCAATTCTTCATCTCCCTCTTATTTCATCTTCTGCTTCTATAAAGGAACCAAACAATGTTCTAAACCAAACAATCTTCTTCTTCACCTTCCACTTCTTCTTCATTGACATTGAGAGGCTTGTTATATTTGGTAAATTATTCTTCTGTGAATTCTCATATTAGGGTTCTTATTGAATGGAGCGTTCGGTCCATTTTGTCGATGTGGAGATGCTGCTGAACTAGTAATTTCATGGAGCAACGACAATCCTGGTCGTCGATTCTACGGCTGTAAAAATTACAAGGTAATCTTACATATTGCGTTATATTCGATTTCAAGATTTTATAAGCTTCTTCTCAAATTATTTTTGGATTCGCAGAAAGATAAGCCAATTGGCTGTAAGTATTTCGCTTGGTTTGACCCCCAACTCATGGACACTTGAAGCCGGTGATTTTGGGTTTGCATAAGAAGAAGAATCAGCTTGAAGTCTATTTGCAGGAATCCAAAAAACAGTGGAGCTGGAGGAGGCTTTTTTTTTTTATTTTAGGATTAATCTTCATTAAGGCCATTGTATTTGGTAGTTCTGAATACTACTATATAGTGTAATGATATTCCAATGTATTGGGTCTTCATGTATTTGGCTCATTGAGCTTGTTTTCTATGAGGGTCAACTCCTATTTTGTAGTAAAGCTGGTGTTACATTCCTATATATTTAGTATTACGTCTCTATTTAGGTTTGTGAACGAAACATGAAAAATGTCAAATTTGTATAACCAAAGAAATGCAGTACAAAATTTGATCTGCTTAAACGTTTTCACGACCTAAATATACTATATTTTCACAAAATAGACGTTCATTAGTGGACACCAATTCTGATAAGCATTTCTTTACAAAATATAGTACTTGGTTGACCATAGCAACACTACACAAAATATAGAACTTTACTTGATTGTCCATAGCAATACTTTATAAAGCATAAACACATTGTTATTAGCTGCAATACTTACCAAAACATAAAGCTTAAGCAACAAAGAAAGTGTTCATTTCTTTTTCTGCTTCTTGGTTGGTTGAGATGATGAAATAGCTTGACTAAGATTGTGTTTTGATGCTACATTTCTTTGAAGTTGTCTTGTGCATATGGCTTTGTTACCCATCCACCTCAAGCCGGCGCTTCTTGGTTGGTAAGCACATTCCTCTGTTGAAGCTGTGGATCTCTTAGTTGTAGTTCTAGTACTAATAACCCTTGGATTTTGTCCTCCACTCTACTAGAGTAAAGTGTAGTTAGTTATAACATCACATTCAATAGAAGGAAGACGCAGTAATTATACATTTAGTTAGCAAACTTACTGCAAAAGAAGTGAATCCATTACTTGCTTGAAACAACCCACAACCACTACCTCTACCTCTGCCTCTTCCCACCCCTCTACCTTTTCCTCATGGTCTTCCTTTTCCTCTACGAGTTCCAGCTGCAGCAGTTCCAGCGCAGTAGTTCCAGTAGAAGCAGTAGCAGTTGCACTAGTTCCAGTAAAAACATTACCAGTTGAAGCAGCTCCAGCAGTAGCATTTCTAGCTATAGTTTTTTGTTGGGGCATCCCCTCTTGTTGTGTCCACACACACCATAAAGGGAACAAGTCATCTCCATTCCTCTCCTTGAAAGCTTTCCAGATTCTAGGTGTTCAGTTTCTTCTCTTTTCCTATTTTTTGTTTTGTCTGCCAGGCATGTTTCTAATAGGAGGAGGTTCAATAGAGAGTGTCTTGAAGCTTGCCATTGCTTCATACATGGGACAGACTGGATAAAAGTTGAATAAGCCTTCAAGTAAGTGGACTTACGATACCAATATGCAATGTGGTGAATAGGTTCCATGGTTTTGTAATGCATACTAACAATTGCATGACAACAACGAATGCCCTTCAACTGCCAGGCTCTATAACTACAGGTCATAGTCACTAAGGATACCACATGCTTATATTTAGTATCTTCAATCTCATAGCCTGTTTCACCATTCCATCTTGGAGTACACTTCATAGACTTGGATAAATTATCCTGGTAAATCTTAATTTCTATTGGGGAGATATCACATATCCATGTATCACAGAACTCTCTCATCTTACCTATCTTAGTCATCAGCTTAATTCTAATATCCTCTAACATTGTGATGATTGTTTTGTGTCTTTCAGCCAAAATCCAGGAATTGAAAGTCTCACACATATTGTTGTCAATTACATCACACTTCCTATCACAGTTAAAATAAGCTCTACACCATGTTTCTTTTCTATAGTGGAGTAAACTTTCACATATTCCATCCCCAAGCTTGTCCAGCATATCAAGTTGGTCATTCAATTCTGCAATACTAGAAGCTCTTGCACATCTCTAGAATGTCTTTCTCCTCTCCAACCCTCTCCACTCTTTTGACCAATTTGCAAGGATGTGCCTAGCACACATCTTGTGTTCACACTCAGGTAACAAGTCTCTGACAGCATTAATTAAACCCTGCAGCATTCCATAACAATAAAAAGCAGAACAACTACAAATAGAAAAATTGAAACAGAAAAACTGAAAACATAACAACTGAAGCAGAACATAATTTAATTAATTAACTGAAGCAGAACTGAAAGTAGTTACCTTTTGCATATCATACATCATTGTAAGGTCTCTTCCATCTTGTAAGCCCAAATCTTCACTCAAACATTTCAGAAACCATGTCCTATTGAATGTGTTCTCCACCTCCACAACTGCCCATGCAATTGGAAATATCTTATTGTTTCCATCTTTGGAGACAGCTACAAGAAGTTGTCCCTTGCAAACTCCTTTCAAGACACATCCATCAAGGCCAATAATTCTTCTGCATCCTTCTGGCCAGCCCCTTTTCATGGCATGTAAACAGACATATATTTTGGAGAATATCATCTTGCCATCACCTGGATCTTCTGCTTTTACCACACAGCTACTCATAGGATTAGTCTGCAAGATCATATCTCTGTAGTCATAGAGCCTTTTGAACTCTTCATGCACATCACCAATGATTTCTTTCAATATCTTTTCTCTGGCCCTGTGGGCAGTTGATCTCCCTACATAGAGGTCCAGTTTTTGCTTTATCAATTTTCTGAACTCCCTAACTTTCATACCTGGTTGAGACAGAATCCTGCTCTTGAATTTTTTGGCAAGATATCTTGAATTACACAACTTGTTCTTGTTGGTTGTATAACGCTTATACACTGAATTATATCTTTTCACCTTAAAATTATTGGAACTCCCATCTTTACTAGCTGCAAGAAGCCATCTAAATCTAGGTGCCACACATCTAACCCACACCCTATGTGACTCATTTATGTACTTCTCAATCTGTACCCATTTTTGAATTGCATATTTGGTGACTGCTTCCCTAAACTGATGAACACTTTCAAAGATCAATCCTAACTCCCAAGTGATTTTCTTGGCAGTAGGATCAAAGATCATCCTTTTCTTTTTTTTCCTCCAGTTTCTTCTTATGTTCTTCACCATCTTCACTCTCAACATCTGATACAAAACTTTCAGCATCTGAAGAACCAAAGTATGGCTCATCAGTCCCAACTAAACCTTCATACGTATGTAGCTTACTACCTGTACGCAGCTCATCAAACCCAATGTCTATACCTGCCTTGTCCATGTTTATATTTCCCCTCCCTTTAGGCTTTGCACTTATTTTTCTCCTGCTTCTTTTTACCTTCTCTCTACCTTCACCCAACTCATCAGGAACATCATCAGAACTATCAGATGTCCAATGTATGTCTACTTCCTCTTGCTTCCCAGCATCATCAGAAACAACATCATCAGAGGTAGAAGAGTCTTCTGCAGCACCATCAGAAGCACTTCCATCATCATAAGGATTTCCGTCAGATCTGTCTGAACTCCTGTGTATGTCATCAGCATCTTCATCATCTACCTCTTCATCATCTTGGACCTCCATAGGCCTTTTACTAGAAGCCTTGCTACAACACACACTTTTACCATTTTTAGTATGGTCAACTACTACTATAGGGGCAGCATGAGTTACATATATTTCTAGTGTATTCCCATCCTCTAGCTGATTGCAAATGTCTAAAATTTCCTTATCAGTCAATACATTTATCAGCTTGTCAATCCTATCCATTGGGCATATGTACAGCTCAACCACGTTAACTAGGCCCATCTCCCTAGTGTAATCCATAAGCTCAAAGAAGGAAATCCTATCTACATCCACGTCTAAAGTCAAGGTTTGACTGCCCCCCACATATCTACTAAAAGGGCCAATAATTAACTCACCTCCGTGATACTACTTTAAAGTAACAATTTTGAAAGACAATGTCCCTGTAAAGAAGCAGACAAGAGGTTTCAATTTCACATGCAAAAAAAGAATAAAGAAGTCGTAATGGACAATAAAGAAAGGGCAAATAACAACATAAAGAAAGGAAAAGACAACACATGCTCAAAACACAAGGATTTCAGTAGACAATGACAATAGATTCCCCATAAAAATGTCTTAAACCCTAAAATTACTCCTGATGAAATACCCATATAAACCCTAACTATTTCGACCCATCCATCCAAATCAAAAGGGTTGAACAACCTTAAAATGTGAATACTAACCTAAAAAACTGAAGAAGAAACAGCAACAACCAGATGTCTTCTCATCAGATTATCTTCATAGTGATGGGATGAAGAATATGACTTGGAAAATGGGTTTATGTTTGTTAATTTGGACGTGAAGGTATTTTTAACTTACTGGGTTGGATCTTGAATACAAAAGGGATGGTTTATGTATTTTAATTATAAAGACTCGTTGTTTTTTTTTTATAAAAGCGCGCGTATACAACGCATTACATTTTAAAAGGGCTGGTCAAAATTAATGTGTAATTGACACGCTTTTGAAAGGTTCGATGTATAAAATAAAATCTGTGTTGAATAAGTGTGCAATAGGGATTTCGTCCAAAGTTCGATGTATAGATTATGTATTTTACCTAAATTCTTTTGAAAAATAGTGTTCTAACTGTAAATATTAATTACAAGTCAGTCGAATATATATCATGAATAATGTTTATCCCATTGTTTACTCCAACAAAATACATAGTTATCTTCTGTTATTTCTTTTGTCTATAAACTTAATCTATATATAGTTAAAACTAAATGCAATTAAGAAAACAACAAAAACTTGCATATGTGCAGCAACTATGAGTGGACAAAAAGTAGTGGAGAAAATAAAAGTATAAATGGTCCAATTAATGCACTAATAAAGTAAAGCCAGTGAACATGTTGGGAGGTAAACGTGCAACATTTACCTCCTAACAAAATTTGTGGCGGTAAATTTTCCTAACGGGCATATTCGCGCCTAACGGATATTTAATTTCTGGCAAACAGACACCTTCTCAAAACAAACATGTATCTTGGCACATGTTGAAATTTAAATTGTTGGCTATAAATATAGAGGAATAGCCTCATTTTTCACCTTCGAAAATCTGCAAACTCTCCTCTCACTCTTCTGTATTTCTGTATTGTTTTTCAAAGCAAAACGTAATAATAACTGTGGTTTACTATCGTTGTGGAGTTCGACGAAGTTTTGTAATTTTCATTGTCAGTATTACAGAATAATTATGTCGTTCTGTTTTAGGAGGAATTAATCCAATAACCTTAGTGAGGGGATTAAATTCTTTAAGGAAACACGGTTTTTTGTTGGGCTCAGTACTTTTTGTTCTTCTGTTTATGTTTCTGTTGAGCTCAATCCAAAACTAAGTGTAGGTAAGCCTTCAATTATGTGAAGTATGAGTTGGTAAACTAAAACAGAACATGTGTTAAATTGTCTCACATTGGCTGAGATTTGAGATAGAGATTGTATTGGTCTAAATTTGAGGGCTTGATGACTACAGATAAACATGGCCGAGGAAGGGATCGACCACAGTACAATGGAGAGTAGTCTTCAGAAAGATTATTGTCAAAGTCGAGTAAATGGAGTAAAGAAGCAACAGTAGGATAGGTTTAGAAATAGACATAAGGAATATTCCTTATGTTATATTTTTTAGGGTTTCTTAGGGATATCCCTTATAAATAAGAAGAGATAAAGAATAAAAAGGATCTTCACTTTTTGATAAGAGCACATTGTAAAGGGTTGACTAGAAAGAATATACAAAAATATGTCTTGTTCACTGACTACCTTGCTCAAACACACGTTGTTCACTCTTTAATACAAGACCCAAAAATTCCTTATCCATCAGTATTTTATTGTTCCACGTTTATGTCAGGAAGAAGAATCACCCAAATCATCTAATATTTGGGTGATGCATTCCTCTTTATTATATTTATTACATGCTTCTATCACTGTATTCATTGAAAATCGTTGAACATATGCTTGGTATTTATTGCTCTTGAGTACGATCTCATCTTATTGATCCCCTTCTATCTTAAATCTAGAATTTATTATAATTAACTAGGATTCAATCTCTATTTTCTCAATAATTAGTTTAACAAAAAGCTTAACACTCTTGGTCAAACATAGGTCGTTATCTTCTCTTGGTCAATTTTCACCTCATGGGTCATGAGTTACCTATTTTATTTGATTTAAGTCTAGCGTTTCTCATTATGTATATATCGAGAGTTATTCATACTCTTGGATTACCCAATCTTGGATCGGGCAGAGTGGATGTTTGATTGGTAAATAAAAGTAGAAGTCTAATATTTTAAGAGAAATTTTCAGAAATCGTTATATTTTTGTAATTACTAGCTAGTTGCAGCTACCATGTACTATATTACTTCCAACAACTAGAGTGTATTCGATGTATTTAAGCTAATGTATTCATGAATAGAGTAGCATTTCTCGACGTGAAATAGGGGGATTACAGCTAGACAGATTATTGTATTCGACTATATTCACGATATGCATTTGTGAATTAAATAGTGCAATTCATGGTTTATTCAATTGTTTATAAACAAAAAGTGAATTAGTTAACACAATAGACTCCTAATATAACTCAACAAATACAATTATAAATCTGAATACATGAAACACAGAAATTATACTCCCTCGGTTTTAATTTATGTGAACCCATTTGACTGAGCATAGAGTTTAAAAAAGAGATAAAAGTTTTGAACTTGTGGTGTAAAATGAAGCACATATATTTTGTGTGGCTATAAATCATTGCATAAAGGTAAATTATTTTCAAATAGGGAAAGAGGTCATTCTTTTTAGCACGGACTAAAAAGGAAATAGGTTCACATAAATTGAAAGAGATGGAGTATTAATTAAAAAAAATATATGAATACATTGATGGAATATAGCGAGACAGTGAATACAATGAAATACATGAAATATAGTGAGTTACATTGAAATACGATGAGAAAAAAGAAGACAATGAATACAATGAAATACATAGAATACAGCGAGATACATTGAAATACAATGAAAAAAGGGTAATGGACTATTCAAGTTGCTCAGCCCAAACTCTGTCGTCTTTGTTCAAGAATAACCCTAATGTCGTCTTGCCGATAGCAGATTTTGAACCTCCATTGTTATCCCCAATTTACCCTATGTCAGATTTTGACATTGATACGAAACATAAGACATTGATTTCTAAACAGACTCTTCAACCTCTAAATCTTCATCTTGATCTTGACTCTTGACATAGAAAATCGCGGCTTCATCTAAGTCTTGACAGAAAAAAAAAGTTAGGGAAAAGAATAAAACAAAAGAAAGAATGTCACAACCCGGATTTTCCACCATCGGGAGTCTTGATGGCACCTACTATCGGAGCAAGGCAAGCCAAACATTACAACATTTCTACTGATTTTATTTAAACAATTATAATAATCTGAAACAATAATTTAAGCGGAAGACCTTTATATACTTAATTAACTGAAAATAGAAATACGGAAGGTTCAAAATACACCTCTACCCAGTATCTGGTTTCACTACCCACAGATTACAATAGAATAGTACAAACAATGTCAGGAAAGGAAATACATAGTGTTTGTCTGATACAAGATGAACAAACAAAAAACAAGGAAAAGGACTTCGGTATGCGAACGCCAGCTAGGCTACCTCGAGAGTCCTTGGACTGAAGATAGCTCCCAGAAGTCCTACTACTATGGTCTGTAAGCTGCGTCCTGATCTGTGCATAAAAATACACAGAGTATAGCATATGCACAACCGACCCCATGTGCTGATAAGTGTCTGGCCTAACCCCGTCGAAGTAGTGACGAGGCTAGACAAGACCTACCTAAATCAACCTGTGCAGATGTATATATGTACAAAGAAACAAAAATAACAACAGGGAAATACCAACTAAAAGGGGGAAGGGACATGCTCGGGGAGATATAACAATGTAACAATCTCAATACCATAACTCATATATATAAGTAGACGGCGCCCCACATGATCCCATTTATTAGTTCATAAGTGGACGGCGTGCCATACGATCCCATTTATTAGTTCATAAGTGGACGGCGTGCCACACGATAATTCATAGGTGGACGGCGTGCCACACGATCCCAATTTATATTTAATAAGTGGACGGTGTACTACACGATCCCATATTATAATTCATGAGTGGAGGGCATGCCATACTATCCCAATTTATATTTCATGAGTGGACGACATGCCATACGATCCCAATTTGTGTCTCCCAAGGTCATTTCCTAGGCACCTTCACGCTGCACCGTATCTCTTAGGACAGGGGATCATCAAACTGTCACTCACTGATACGCTCCATCAATGACGAACGAGCGATCGTGCAAACTAACACCCTGCTAGGCTCGGAAATATCCGACCTCACAAATTGATTGACCAAGGCCTGAACATGCAAGGCAAGCAGCCTCTAGCTAACTAGAATATAAGCAAGACTACCAATGTTGGCGGACTTCCTACTCAATGCATCGGCCACCACGTTGGCCTTTCCCGGGTGGTATAAGATAAAATCATCATAGTCTTTCAACAACTCTAACCACCTCATCTGCCTCAAATTCAACTCCTTCTGCTTGAACAAGTACTGAAGGCTCTTGTGATCCGTGTACACCTCACACGTCACACCATATAAATAATGCCTCCAAATCTTCAAGACATGAACAATGGCTGCCAACTCTAGGTCATGAACTGGATAATTATTCTCGTGGATCTTCAACTGCCTCGAAGAATATGCTATAACTCTACCATTTTGCATCAATACTGCGCCAAGCCCAATACGGGAAGCATCACAATAAACTTTATAAGGCCCTGATCCCTTGGGCAAAACCAATACCGGTGTTGTAGTCAGAGCTATCTTGAGCTTCTGGAAGCTCGCCTTACACTCATCTGACCACCTAAACTGGGCACCCTTCTGGGTCAGTCTAGTCAACGGGGCTGCAATGGATGAAAACCCCTCCACGAACCGTTGGTAGTAACCTACTAACCCCAAGAAACTGCATATCTCTATTGCTGACGCCGGTCGAGGCCAGTTCTTGACTACCTCAATCATCTTTGGGTCCACCTGAGTACCCTCTGCTGAAACAACGTGACCCAGAAATGCAACAGAACTCAACCAAAACTCGCATTTCGAGAACTTGGCATATAAGTGACTATCCTTCAGAGTCTAAAGAACCACTCTGAGGTGCTGCTCATGCTCCTTCTGACTGCGGGAGTATATCAGAATGTCGTCAATGAAAACAATCACGAACAAATCCAAATAGGGCCTGAACACTCGGTTCATCAGCACCATAAATGATGTCGGGGCATTGGTCAACCCAAAGGACATGACCAAAAACTCATAATGCCATACCGAGTGCGAAATGATGTCTTAGGGACATCAGATGCCCTAATCCTCAGCTGATGATAACCAGATCTCAAATCTATCATCGAGAATACTCTAGCACCCTGAAGCTGGTCGAGTAAATCGACAATCCTCGGCAGTGGATACTTGTTCTTTATTTTCACCTTGTTCAACTGCTGATAATCAATGCACATCCTCACCGACCTATCCTTTTTCTTCACAAATAACACTGGCACACCCAAAGGTGATACACTAGGTCTAATGAAACCCTTATCAAGCAAGTCCTAAAGCTGCTCCTTTAAATCCTTCAACTCTGGCGGGGCCATGCAATACGGCGGAATGGAAATAGGCAGAGTGCACGGAGCCAGATCAATAAAGAAGTCAATATCCCCGCTAGGCGGCATACCCGACATATTTGAAAGGAAAACCTCGGGGAACTCCTGAACAATAGGAGCAGAGTCAATAGATGGAACCTCTATGCTGGAGTCACGAACTTACGCCACATATACTAGACACCCCTTCTCGACCATGCGTTGAGCCTTGACATATGAAATAACACTGCATGTGGCATGACATGAGGTCCCTCTCCACTCAAGTTGGGGTATGACAAAGCCAAGGTCACGGTCTTTGCGTGACTATCCAAAATAGCATGATACAGGGACAACCAATCCATCCTAAAAATAATGTCAAAGTCCACCATATCTAAGAGCAATAAGTCAACACGGGTCTCAACACCCTCAAATACTACCACACATAAATGATGCACTCGGTCAACCACTATAGAATCACCCACCGGTGTAGACCCATATACAGGAATACCCAAGGACTCACTAGGCATAACCAAATATGGTGCAAAATATGACGACACATATGAAATATATTTCAAATAGGGATCAAATAGCACAGAAGCATTCCTATCACAGACCAGAATAGCATCTATTATCACAACATCTGATAACGCATCCTATGGCCTGGCTGGCAAAGCATACCAATGGGGCTAGGCCACACCTCCCTGAACTATGTATTTAGGACGATCGGCTACCGGCTGAACCTTGCCTATTGCGGTCCGAGCTCCACTTCTCTGATCCCTACCTCCACTTCTACGGCCTCTACCCCCGCGTCTAGCTGGCTCGGCGGCCTGTGGATCACCTGCTTCTTGAATTATGGGACGTGGACCCTACTGCTGAGAGATATCAGATGCTCGAGGGCAATACTTGGAAATATTTCTTGTGTTGCCACACGTGTAACAAGCCTTCAGCTGCTGAGAATAACGGAGTGGTGGTGCGCTGATAGGTGCTGATGATGAGCTAGAAAGCCGCTGGTCAGAATATTGTGACTGGGAACCACGACCACTTGTAATACCATGTGAAACCTGTAAGGCTGAATGAAAGTGCCTCGGAGGATGGCCTTTACCATATGAATACCTACCTCTAGATGAGGTAATGTTGAACCTACCAGAATGACGAGGCCTATTTTCTGACCCCTGATCACCTCTTCATGCAAGTGCAATCTTTATCTTACAGGCCACATTGGCCGCCTCCTAAAAAGACATATCACTACCATCTCCCATAGCCATCTGAATCCGGATCGACTGAATAAACTCATCAATCAATCTCTGCACCCTCTCTCTCTCAGTAGGGAGTATAACCATAACATGGTGCGCCAAATCAATAAAATGAGTCTCATACTGCATGACTGTCATAGTACCTTGATGAAGATGCTCAAAGTGCCTGCGTAGAGCATCTCGCTCAGTCACTGGGAGAAAATTCTCCAAGAACAACTCTGCAAGCTGATCCCAAGTCAATAATGGCAACCCTGTTGGCCCGGATAAATAATAGTCCCTCTACCAAGTCTTGGCGGATCCTGCGAGCCGAAAGGTGATGAAGTCGACTCCGTTGGTCTCCACAATACCCATAGTCCTGAGAACATCATGGAAGCTGAATAAGAATTCCTGGGGGTCCTCTGTAGAAGAACCACTGAAGGTGGTAGTGAAGAGCTTGGTGAACCTATCAAGCCTCCAATAAACTATCCCCGGACATCGCCGCACCATCGTCAGTCTGAGCTGGAATACCCGCCCGGGCTGCCGCTGCTGGCTGAACTACTAGAACCTGAGCCTGAGGAGATACCTGCTCCGGAGTATGCATAGCGGGAGTCTAAACTCCTCTCCCAACCTGAGATGTGGTTGGTTCTACGGGAAGCAAACCCGCTCTAGAGATGCTCTCCATAAAGCGTAACAGTCGGACCAAAGCATCCTGGAGTACTGGAGTGTCTATGAAACATTCTGAGACCTGAGCTGGGCCTACTGAGCTGCTGTGCTGGAACCTCCTCATCATAGTCAACATGAGGCTCCACCACTGGGACTGCTGCTCGGGGTAGAGCTCTACCCGTCCTCGGACTCTAGCATGGCCTCTGCCTCGCCCTATGCCCCTAATAGGAGCTACTGCTGGGGGCTCGGGTTGCTGCGCTGTAGAAGAGGAAGCACGTGTTCTCGCCATCTGCGAATGAATAGAGTAGAATGACAATCAGTATTTAAGAAACATAACCGCATGACAAGAATGAAAAAAGTGAAATTTTTCCTAACTCTGTAGCCTCTAGGGATAAATACAGACGTCTCCGTACCGATCCCTCAGACTCTACCGAGTTTGTCCATGAGTTGTGAGACCTAAGTAACCTAGTGCTCTGATACGAACTTGTCATAACCTAGATTTCCCACCATCGGGAGTCGTGATGGCACATACTATCGGAGCTAGGCAAGCTAAACATTACAACATTTTTACTGATTTTATTTAAATAATTATAATAAAATGAAATAATAATTTAAGCGGAAGACTTTTAAATACTTACTTAACTGAAAACAGAAATACGGAAGTTTCAAAATACACCTCTACGTAGTATCTGGTCTCACTACTCACGGACTACTACAGAATAATACAAACAACGTCTGGAAAGGAAATGCATAGTGTTTGTCTGATACAAGGTGAACAAACGAAAAACAAGAAAAGGGACTTCGACCTGCGAACGCCAGCTAGGATACCTCGAGAGTCCCTAGCCTGAAGATAGCTCCCAGAAGTCTTATTGCTGCGGTCCGTAAGCTGCATCCTGATATGTGCACAAAAATACACAGAGTTTAGCATCAGCACAACTGAACCCATGTACTGGTAAGTGCCTGGCCTAACCCCGGCGAAGTAGTGACGAGGCTAGCCAGGACCTACCTGAAACAACCTGTGTAGATATATATATGTACAAAGAAATGGAAATAATAACAGGGAAATACCAACTAAAAGGGGGAAGGGACATGCTCAAGGGAAATACAGTGAAAAACAGATCAATGGATATAACAACGTAACGATCTCAATATCATAACTCATATATATAAGTGAACGGTGCCCCACACAATCCCATTTATTAGTTCATAGGTGGACGGCATTCTACACAATCCCATTTCATAATTCATAGGCGGACGACGTGCCACACGATCCCAATTTATCTTTCATAAGTGGACGACGTGTCATACGATCCCATATTATAATTCATCAGTGGACGGCGTGCCACACGATACCAATTTATATTTCATAACTAGACGGCATGCCACACGATCCCATTTATTAGTTCATAAGTGGACGGCGTTCCACACAATCCCATTTCATAATTCATAGGTGAACGGTGTGCCATACGATCCCAATTTATATTTCATAAGTGGACGACGTGCCATACAATCCCATATTATAATTCATCGGTGGACGGCGTGCCACACGATCCCAATTTATATTTCATAAGTAGACGGCGTGCCACATGATCCCATATTATAATTCATAGCACAAATAATCTCTCCAAAAGAGGTCCCATTAGGGAAATCCAACAACATAACGATTAAACCCGGCAAGGGTACAACTAACATTCCAAATATCCCCGTAAAGGAGAATACAATAATAACTATTTACTCGTCCCGACAAGGGAATCATTTCAACACATTCTCATTTAAATCATTTCCTTCTAATCTAACACTTTATATGGAATTTATCAATTAAAGAAGACAGTTGTGTCACCTTTTTCAAATTAAAAGCAATTACGACTCACGGTCATGCTATACACCGGTGTATAGATACTTGTCACCATGTCTATACACCGTACTCGATCATTCAACAATTAACAATTAAAACACTCTAATCCTATTCCGTTAAGCCAAAGTTAGATTAAGCACTTACCTCGGTCCGAAAATAGCAATTAAATCTCTAACACCGCCTTTCCTCTAGAATCCAACATTGAAACAATGATGTTTAGGCACAATTTAGTTCAATATTATCAATAATGGCTCAAAGACACAATTCCATAGCCTAGAAATGAATTTCCCATCATTCTTCCAAAAATACCAAAATTTGACCCCGCGCCCACATGGTCCAAACTCGAGGTTCGGACCAAAATCCGTTCACCCATAACCCTACGAGTTCAAATATATAGTTTGTTTTAAGATTCGACCCCAAATTGAGGTTGAATCACCCAAAATCTCAAAAGCCTTAACTCTACCCAAAACCCCCATTTTCTAGTTTGATTTCATGCATTAGGGCTAAGAAATTAATGATTGATTGAAGAAATTAAGAGGGAAAGAAGATAAGAACACTTATCCACGAGATTATGGAGAGGGAATATCTTGAAAATCGCCTATGGAGAGATGTGGGGAGGAGTCCGTGTGAAAAACGGGAAGAATCCCGTAACTGAAAGTTCTGTTTTACAATAATTCGCTGAAGGGAAATTGTGCTATGCGTTCGCGACACTACGTCGCATTCGCGAAGAAGCATACCAGGTGCACATCGCGTTCGCGATGGGTTTATGCGAACGCGTAGAAGGGCAGGTGGGGAGGATCCAGCTTTGGCCTATGCTTTCGCGAAGGTGAGAATGCGAACGCGTATAAGAGATAAGCAAAACAGTGCGAACAGGGGGGAGCTTCCGTGAACGCGAAGAAGATTAGAGGCTGGGCTACACGTACGCGAAAAGTAACTGATGTTCTGGAACAAACATGCATATCTAATGTATTTTTCTAAGTGAAAACCACCCTGAACCACCTCCGAATCACTCCCGAGCCATCGTGGCTCCCGACCAAACACACACACTAACTCAACAACATCCTACGAACTTGCTCGAGCGATCAAATCACTAAAATAACATAAATTTAATGAATCAAACCCCAAAAACATCCTTTTCATTTCAAAGTTCATAAACCTCTAACCTTAGATATTTAGGTCCGAAACACGTCAAACGACGTCCGATTTCGATCAAATTTCACAGAAAGAACTTAACGCATATTTAAAACCTGTACCGAGCATCGGAACCAAAATACGAGCCTGGTACCTATATTTTCTAACTCATTTTCATTTTCATTTTCATATCATTTTCAGAAAAACAATTTCTTTCAAAAGTTCTACACTCGGGCTCGGGACCTCGGATTTTGATTCCGGGAATACGCCCGAGTCTCATATTTTTCTACGGACCTCCTGGGACCATCATATCACGGGTCCGGGTCCGGGTCCGTTTACCCAAAATATTGACCAAAGTCAATTTTATCATATTAATATCAAATTTCTTCAAATTTTTCAAAGAATTCACAGATTTTAACATAAAAACTTTTCGGCTTCACGCCCAGACTACGTATGCAAATTGAGGAAACTAAATGTAAGGTTTTCAAGGCCTAGAAAGCACGAGAAAAGGAAAAATTATGGTGATGACCCTTTGGGTCGTCACAAATAAAGAAAAAGACAAAATGGAATATCTCAAAGAAGGGAGGAGTGGGACGTTTGCGCAGTGTAGCTATTTGAGATTGGGGGGAACCGATAAGCGTTTTGGTGCTTCTTTGATTTCTTCCATCCCAGATTGTGTTTCAATCTTCTACTGTGTAAGAACTGGCATTGAGAGAGGAGACGGTTGTGAAAAATCTGAAAGAATGAGAGAGAAAAAATAATATAAAGTATATTGTTATTTTGTATGGGTCCACCAAACCGTAGAGTACATGGTCCTCTACAAGATTCTATGGAGAATGCTAATAAAATAGTAAGTAAATAAGGCAGAGGATTTTTACGTGGAAAAATCTCACACAAGGGGATAAAAATCACAACCTACACCTGTAGGGTTTTAACTTCACTAACTTGTAATCTACCTATTACAATCCATTTCACAATACTTCTTATTGGAAAGGATTTACTCAACTAACTTATGCTACTCTTACCACAAGCCACTTTGTGACTATCCTAGGTACAAATGCTTTTCTAACTTGTTATTCTCTCACCACTAGCTACTTTGTAACTCTATAATTACAAAGACTTTTCCTTATGACTAAATCTAGTCACAACATAAACTCAAGGAGTTTACAGATTTTCAAGAGGATTCCTAATCAAAATGCTTCTAGGTAAGCACTTTAGGAGATACAATAAGTACAATAACAAGATTCACCTTTAGCTGGAATCCGCTAAAGCTTGCAGGAGTCCAAGTAGGTCATGTTCCCAATGTGGTTCGTAACAGTAAGTTTGTTAGATCATCAAAACATAAGGCACGAGTATTTAAGATATATCAATTTTCCCTTTTTGATGATAACAAACTTAGCATTTATAAGGTGGAATTAGAGTAGTACCAGTTTCAATGTATCAGGGAACACAGAGAGTCCCCCCTGAGACTATGCCTTATCATAGCAAAAGTTTACATGATCAAAGCAGTAAGAACTTAAGAACCAGCTCCCCTATGTGATTCCCCCTGAGTCCTATTTTCCCCTTTTTGCATCATTAAAAAGAACAACAACAAAAATAAGTCTGGCTAAGCTAAGTCATGCCACATATGTGCACACAATGATGAAAGAGAATAGAATACAGAGACACAGAGAGTACTGGACGTAATAAAAAGAGGATTTATATTAATAATGATTTAATATGCCTCTGCCTTTTGAAAAAGAAGAGGCAACATTGGACTTGTTAACAGGAGAAGTAGTAGTCCATCCTAATCATAAAAAAAAATGAAAATAAAAAAACATCTACCAAACATCAACAAAGAAAGAAAAATAGAAGAAACATATCCAGAAAACCGGTCACTGAAAGGGTTCTTAGGGGGCAGTAGAAGTAAAAGTCTTGGTAGCTGCAACAAGTGTCTAGAGAATGAGGTCTATTTGGGCGTTTCCCGACTTTTGCTCATTGAGCAGTTCTTCCTTTAGGTTCTCAAGCCCTTAGATCAGCATTCTCCTGTGTGAAACGAGCCACTTCATCACTCGGCATGGGAACCCCTCGGGCCTTCTGACCTTCCAGGATAGCTTTCCTGGCCTTCAACTGGCGAATTTCCTTAGTTGCACTATTCTGGGCATTGATAAGCTAAGTTACGGATGATGTACTTCCTACCCTCCCCCATACTTTTCCACACACTCACACTCTTCCAAAGTTGTCTATAAGAAGGCCTGCTTTCGAGTCCCCACTTTACATATTCCCAATGGAACTTTGAAGAATTTGAACACCAAAGTAAGCAATAATCCATACGGAAGGCTACGATTACCGTCCTTGGAGGTGAAAAACTATTGTATGTGTTCTATCATAATAGCAGGCAGACTCACAGGATTGAAACCGTCCAATTGCTCCATTAGGAATAGGTCAGACTTAGAACTCACTTACCTCCTTTTAGCTCAAGGCAACAGGACTTTGTTAACCAATTCAAACAACAGCTGGTAAACCGGGAGTAGTGCTTTCTTATGGATCTAGTCCCCTTTTTTATTAGCATTGTCTTTCACCACTACATATCTAAAGTTATACTGACAAACATCTCGTACACTCGACACCCCAATTGTAGGACTTCTAAAATCTCTCCAAGCAATTTTACATCAAAGACGATGTCCACCCCATTGACCAAAGCACAGACATGGTCAGTATCAACCTGAAAGAGACTAGCGAGGAAACTTTGTACCTCCACTGACTTTGCCTTTTTCCTTGGACTTGACTAGACATTCTCATCAGACACGGAAAACTCACTCACTACCTCCTTCATCTTAGACTTAGATATTGACCCTTTCTCCATTGAAAGAGGCTCTGCCTTTTTCAAGGACTGCATGACAAGTGAACCAGTTTTCTCTGGAGTTCCCTCTTCCACCTTGACTACAGGGATAGCCTCATCACTTACAAGCACACCATCCTTCACCAACTTCCTTCTTTTCTTCTTACTACTCTCTTGCTCTTTTGGAGAGCAAAATCGTACGCCACTTTGACTTGAAGCCTGGTAGTAGGTCATTTGTTTTCAGACTCAAGGGTAGATACAACCCTTTGCTTACTAATGAATACATCAAGAGCCACATTGTCTAGGTCTTCTTCATCACATGGTCACATTTCAGGTGCTTGAATTTCCAATGGCATAACATCGAATGCAGGAACAAAACTGTCATGGGAATGAGAGCCCTGACTTGGGTCCTCCGGAGAGGGATCAGATTCCTCATGTGATACCTCAGTAGTATCTGCTACTACATCCCCTTCAACCGCCACAATGACCCCTTCTTCCTTCACGCCGCGTGTCTCATTTTTCTAGAAGTAATTTCATGCAATACCCCATCAGTGGATACTACAAACACAGTTACGACATCTTTCTCTTCTTCAATTGGTGCTTCCACAACTATGGAATCGGTGGCAATGATGGCAGAACCCTCTGTGAACTTAGTATTTTGACCTTGTTCTCCACTTAGGGTATGTTTGGTGGGAACACACTACAACAAAAAAGGGAATAAGCGGCAATTATTTAGCAGCAATAAACTAATTGCCGCTAATTTATTCACAGAAGGCAAATATTAGCGGCCAATAAATACTAACCGATGAATAGTATACTTTTAATGGCCATTCAAGAGAATAGAGAGTAAAACTATTTTTTTGTTTACGTTTAATATTACCTGCAATTTCAATTTTTCACTAAATCATATCCCGCCTAAATTTATACCCTGCTAACTTAGCCTAAAGACTACCAAAAAAAAGGTCAAGAATTACTTTAAAAGAAAAACCCTCCTATTACATAATTTCATCGGTAAGCATTTGAAAGCAAAAACGTAGGCCACCATCTCAGATCCAAAGAGTAAGTTTCTTTATCTATGTTTAATGTTTGATTTTCTTGGTGTTTGATTGATGAAAATGGCTATTACTTTATTAATAGAAAAATCCTCATACTTTACAAATCTAACCCGCAAGCAATTCAGAAGCAAAATCGCCGACCACCATCTCAAATCCAAAAAGTATTTTTTTTTTCATCTTTAATATTTGATTGTGTGGGTGTTGGGTTGATAAAAATTGCTAATTATTTTGGGTCTAAAAATTACCCCAAGACTATAAAAAATTTAGGAATAACCTTAATTGAATAACCTCATACTACACAAATCTCATCTGTAAGATGTACGCAACCGAAATCGCCGGCCACCATCACCATCATAGCCAAAAAAATTAGTTTCTCTTTCTATCTTTAGTGTTGGATTGTGTAGGTGTTGGGTTGAAAGAAAGTTCAAAGTTCTATTGGTTGGGTCTATATCTTCGATTGTCAATGTTTAATTCACTGAATGAGTAGAATCTTTGTATTTGTTCTAATTTGGTATTAAAGAATCTATGGCATTGGTTTTCAATTAAATAAACTATTAACTTTTCTAACGTATTTTTTTCATATTGATTATTCTTATAGTTTTTAACTTCATTTTTCTATATTCTAGATCAATAGTTGTTTATAGAAAAGCTAGTTTGACCGATTCAAGGTAAAAAAAAGGAATGACCCAGAATAAGTTTTATTTTTAACTTTTTATAAAAAAATATATTTTAGAATAATATTTTATTACCGAAGCTTATTTGGTTGTATAAGGAGAATGAGTTTGAATATGAAAAAAGCTAGTTAACACTTCAGAAAAACTAAAATTGATGAAATAAAGCTTGTGTGATATGGTAAAAAAAAAGTATATCCAGTTAGCTCGGATATGCCTTTCTTTTAGTACTTATTTTTCTTGCTAGTAAAATATTCTACTTGTTGAGATTTTATAGACATGGTATTGATCCACATATTCTAAGCTTGTAGAAAGACAATTGATTGGAAAATTCATTAAAAGCAATAATATTGTTATAATCACTGATATTTGCCAATCTACTTTAATATTCCTTCTTTTTAAATTCAAATAATAAAGTTGATGTAATCCAATTTTTGAGAAGTGCTCAGTTAATATTTGAATGATATGTTTTAATTTTTTGTGCTATGGATTTATACATTAAGAAGATAATTTAGTTAGTATTTAAAGGCAATTTTTAATGCAATTTCAATTTTGAGAAGATTATTTAGTTAGTATTTGATTAGTTAAGTATTTTTTCCTTGAGAGTACTAAGAAATTTTTTTGAAGCTCGGGGTAGATCATACTTATGAAACGTCTGCAATATAATGATATAAAACTTTGTGTTATTTATGTTGTTTATTTCTTCATTTAAATTGACCAAGAAAATGTTAGGCTCGTGTAGTATTTTCTTAATTTTATTATTTCTTATAACTTAATAAGAAACTATTATGCATGGTGTTCAACTTATATTATTTTTCCATCTCTTATTTTTATGTAGATATCAAGATTGTTACTGTCATCTCTCTTCTCCTTCACTTTCTTGTCTTCATTGGTAAATTATTCTACTTCCCAGGTACCCAAACAAACGAGGCAAAGTTGATTTTTAATTTGTGATGTCCAACTATCGTGATTTGTGATTTGTAAAGGTAACATTTTGTGAGTGTGTTTGCTACGTCATGATTGTGATCTTTAATTGTTTTAAATTGATGGGAAACTCATTGAATTGATCCCTCTATTTGCTGTAATATTATATGTTTTCTTTCAAATGTTATAATTTATTCATTGATGCCTATACTGAAAGAAAATCTCTGTTATTTTAAGTGTAAAGTAGTTCTATTTGAATTGTGAATTTAGGTAAATGTGAACTATTCATTGTGTTAGCTTTCTACCTCTTTGTGTTAATGTTCCATTGATTCAACTATGTAAATTTTTGTCCAGATATATTTCTGATTTGGACTCTGTTCTAAAAATATTGTTAGTTCTAGTTTTGCGTTTTGCACTTGGGTTTTACATGATTTTCATTTGGCATGATCTTATGAAACTCTAGGTATGGTTATTTATCTTTAATTCATTAATAAAAGAGAATATCCAACTGTAGCAACCAAACAATTTAGACATGTGGTCTTACTTGGTGCTGTCATGCTTCGAAAAAGCATTTATCTAAAAACTAAAGGACAGAATGAAGAAGATAATAAGTCATTGTCTTGTTCCCTCTATCAGGCAATATTATTTGTGCCTCAATATAACTATTGATATTGTCTATGATTTGTTCCGTATTCTCTGCCCAAAAAATCATAATTATATCCTATTGGTGGAATGAGTGCTTAGCACTAATACCACCAACTGAAAATCCACCAAAGAATAAGGCGTAGGTACAGTAACTTGCCCTGCAAAAAAGAAGCAATTGTTAGTGAGATTAAGCTTGTTTGCAGGTTCAGTTTCCTTCTTTGCTGCTAATTCATTGTCAATAGTTTCTTCTGCATCGCGAACGATTCGTGTAATCCCTACATTTCCCCTCTTCTCACCTGTGGTGGCAACAGTTTGGCCACTTTCTATAGTCTGCAATAGCCTATTGTGGCCCCAAACAGGAGTAGAAGATCCTGAGGAAATTGGACTTCTTGCTGCTGGAGTGTAGCTTTAATTGGAGTGGCAGTTCTTGATGGTTCTTGGCTGCAATTGAGGTCATTTCAGTTCTTGGCCTACAACTGTCTCTAGTTCATGTTGTAATTTCCCCAGTACCTCTGGTTCGTTCATAATTTCAGTCATGGAAAACTCAACCGTGTTGGGGGTTGTGTCAGTTCCACCAACAACCATATCATGTTCATGGTATTTGCAAAGCTATTGTAATGTACTTCCGTAGAACTTTATGTTGGAATTCAGTTCAAGGTTCACTGTCTTAATACATAGTTAAGTCTTTATATGTTGTCTGATACTAATGTTTCCTACTCTTTTCTTACTGTACTCTAATAACTAGGTAGCAACCAATAATTCTGGACATGAATAAATAATTCTTCATATATTTGTTTCTTATATGCCACAATTATTTCTTTCATTTTTTATCATAGTGTGTGATGGTATTTCAGGTCCTTTAACATAATTATTTTATAATTTCAGGTCATACAATCTAATGTTCGATAATTTACCGGCGGTAAGATTTCAAAATGATGAAAAGCTGCGAAAATCATTTGAAGACCATTATTCTGGATTATTATTATGATGACATTAGCTATTTAATCCAAAAAACACATTTTTATGTTTTAAGTTAATGTGATATTTATGTTAGTACTTCCTTTTGATTGTTAAGATTTAATGAGATATCTTATATTTTTTGAATTAATATTAATATATTTTATTATTTGGGTCATATTTTATACAAATGTAGTAACTATTATTATGGTTGCCAATTTATTGATATTATTGCTAGTGAATTTTAATGATATTGATTTTTAGCGGCAATTTAGTTAACTATATTAGCTATTAAAATGGACGCTAAAAGGGCAAACTAATTGTTGTTAAAGATGCGGATTTCCTAGCGATAATTATTTTGAATTTAGTGGCTATAAAAATAGATGGTAAATAAGTATAATTAGCTGTTTGGATTGGATATAGTAGCTATTATAATTGCTATAAACAATTGCCGTAGAGATGTGAACTTTTAACGGCAATTAGTTTGAATTTAGTGGCTATAAAAATGGATGGCAAAGAAGTATAATTAGTCGTTTGGTTTGAAATAAATAGCCATTATATTGCCACAAACAATTGTCGTTAAAGATAGGAACGTTTAGCGACAATTAATTTTAATATAGCGGCAATGAAAATAGCTACTAAAAAAGTATAGTTGGTCATTTTAGATTGAATTTAGTAGCCATTATAATTGTCGCAAACAATTGCCACTAAAGATAATCATTTTTAGCGGCAATAAACCATACCTTTTGCCAGATTTTGCGACAAATGCCGCTAAAGCCTTTGCCGACCCCAGCATTAGCGGCAAAAACTAATGGCTGCTAAAGGCTACAGCGGCTATAATTATTGCCGCTAAAGCTATTTTGTATTGCCTCTAAAGGTCTTTTTTGTAGTAGTGACAACAGACGATGAGGAGAATGAAATAGCAGTTTCAAGGGCTTCTGAGTTGGGAAGAGATAAGGAAAATGGGAAAGGTGTGACTGTAGTAGTAAGAGTGATAGAGGGTGACGAAGGCTCAGTAAAAACGAAAGGTTCCATAGATGGGTCAGTGGTCGTTACAACTGAGTCAGCGAGATCAGAAGTTTTTTCAGCCATTGAAAGAAGTAGCGTGACGATCCTTCCCTTTTGAGTGATTCTAGAGTAGGACTTTTGGTTAAGAAGAGCAGAAGAGAGGCTTTTTAAAAGGAGCAGATAGTTATGAAGAGAGAGGAATAGGCACCGGTTCTGAAACGACGGTTGGGCATGGAGAATTATTTCAGAGGGTGGAACGTTCTGTGTTGAAGGGACATGATAGAAGGATCTAAAAAGTTGATGACATGGCAGTTGTATTTTGTACCCTTTTTAAGACGTGTATTAAAATGATGCATGGAACTACTAACCTTTAGTACAAGAACCTGGTTCCTGAAAAAAAAAATTTGAAAAGAATCAATCCTCTTTTACCAGTCATGCACTACATCTATCGCCTCTATGCTCATCATGTGTGTTTACCTGCAACGGTGTTGAAGTAAGTTAGACAGGGCCAGAAAACACTTTGAGCCAGTTATTTCTTAAGGATACGAGCCAGCCAAAAAGGAATCAAGTTCTTAGTTTTGGCTTCAACAGTCCCAGCTTTACTCTGTTTCTTTCAAATTGTTCCCTACGTAGTGCCTTCGTGAAAATGTCTGCAATTTGATCTTCTATGCTGGAGAACTTCATACATATCAACTATTTCTCCACATTATCTCTCAGAAAATGATGCCTCATATTAATATGTTTAGTCCTTTTATAATGAACTGGATTCTTGGTCATGTTGAGTGCACTGGTGTTGTCATATAGTAGGGGCACACTCTTAGTGAGTACTCCAAAATCCTCCGGTTGCTGCTTGATCCATAGATGTTGAGCACATCAGGATGCTGCAGCTACATATTCAGCTTTAGCTATTGACAGAGCCACTGAATTCTGCTTTCTTGTTGCCCAAGAGATAAGACATGAACCTAAGAAGTGAGCCATTCCAGAGGTGCTTTTTCTGTCCATAAGATAACATGCATAGTCTGTATTTTCATACCCAATCAGATTAAAACTGTCACCTGATGAATAATACAGCACCAGGTCCTGTGTTCTTTTTAGATATCTCAATATTCTTTTGTCAGCCTTCAATGAGATTTCTTGGGATTTGATTGAAACCTTGCACACAGCCCCATGCTGAAAATAATATCAGGTCGACTGGTAGTAAGATATAGGAGAGACCCAACAATGCCTCTATACATTGTTTGATTTACAGGAGATCTAGTTTCACCCATGTCCAGTCGAGTGACAGTTGCAATGGAAGTTCTATCACCTTTGATGCTTCCATGTCAAACATCTTCAAGAGTTCTCTGGTGTATTTTTTCTGACAAATGGAAGTACCCTTTGGGTAATATTTTACTTGAAGACCCAAGAAGAAGTTTAATTCCCCCATCATGCTCATTTCAAATTCACTTCCCTTAAGTTCTGCAAATTCTTCAAACAGAGAGTCAGCTGTTGCTCCAAAAATGATATCATCAACATAAACCTGAACAATGAGAAGGTTCCTTCCTTAATTCTTTAAGAAAAGATTATTGTCAATTTTCCTCTCTTAAAACAATTTTTCTAAGAGGAATTTTGACAGTCTTTCATACCAAGCTCGAGGAGCCTACTTAAGTTGTATAGAGCTTTGTCCAGTTTGAACACATATTCAGGGTGCTCGTGGCATTCAAACCCTAGGAATTGCTTCACATAGACATCTTCCTTAAGGAGTCCATTCAAAATGCACTCTTAACATCCATTTGGAACAAGGTGAATTCCGTATGAGATGCAAAAACTATTAGAATTTTGATAGTTTCCATGCAAGCCACCGGAGTAAACGTTTCATCATAGTCAATCCCTTCCTCTTCTTAGCCTTGGACCACTAGCATGGCCTTGTTCTTTATGGTAACTCCATGTTTATCGAGCTTGTTTCTGAATACCCACATGGTTCCTATAATGGTTCGATTTGGGGGTCTAGGTACCAAGTGCCACACACTGTTTCTCTTAAACTGATGTAGCTCGTCTTGTATGGCTGCAATCCAATTTGCATCTTTCAAGACTTCCTTCATAATTTTGGGTTCTATCTGGGAGAAAAAGGCTAAGAAGCCAGGTGAATTTCTTGCTCTTGACCTGTTTGAACTATGGAATCTACAGGAGTGATTATGTTTTCTATAGGGTGAGAGATTTGATGTTTCCAGTTGGACGCCTGAGGTTCATTCTGAGAGGAGGAAGGTTTGTTTGGTTGATTTTCCTTTATCCTTCTCTCAGGTGTTAGTGGAGTTCCCTGAACTGCATCAACCACTCTTTCTTCAATTTCTATTGTTGTAATTGAAGTGCTTGGTTCTGTTGATAATGAGGCAGCATTGTCTTCATTTAGAGTTCTGTTCTTCCTTTCTACTACACCATTTTTCTAGGAAGTTCTGGGAGCTGAGAAGTTGTGAGTGATGCCCTTTTCATTATAAAATTCATCAAATTTGACATTGTCAAATTCTGTCCCATGATCTGATCTAATGCATACAACTCTAGACTCCATCTTCACCTGGATTTTGCTTCACAAAGGCCACAAACACTTCAACAAATTCATATTTTGTTCTGAGAAATAGAGTCCATGTGAACCTGGAATAGTTATCCAAAATTACACGATGTATCTTTTTCCTCCTATGTTTTGCACCCTATAGGTCCACACAGATCCATATGCAGAAGCTCAAGTGGCTTTGAGGTGCTCACATCTCTTTTAAACTTAAAGGAGGACTTCACATGTTTTTTCTAGCACAGGCATCACAAACTTTTTGCATCTTGAATTGTGACATAGGGCAGACCATGGATCAGGTCCTTCTGAATTAGTTTGTTTAGAAGGGAAAAGCTTGCATGGCCCAGTCTTCTGTCCCATGGTTTAATATCAGCGTCAACAGCTTTCAAACAACTCAAATCACCACTCTGTAAAGATTCGAAATCAGCAACATAGATGTTCTTGTATCTATTGGCCACTAGTACTATTTCACCAGTCACAAGGTCATAGACTGTACATATTTTGGACAAGAATTCCACCTTGTTTCCTTAATCCCAGATTTGAGAAACACTCAGGAGACTGTACTTAAGCCCATTGACATAGTACACATTTTCAATAGAATGAGTGAGTGACTTCCCAACTTTTTCAACTCCAAGAATGTATCCCTTTTTGCCATTGCCAAATGATACACTCCCTCATTGCAGGGCTTTTAATGAAAGAAAGTGTGGTGTTCCCAGTCATGCTGCCCCTTGCCGGGATATTGTTGAGTTGTGGTTCCCTTGTATTTATTCTTAATTGATATTACGGATGCTTAGGTTGATGATTCTTTGTGTTGGGCAAGGATTATGGTTATAATTGAGATAGATAGATGTTGGAAAAAGTTTTGTTACAGCTGAGGTAGTTAGGTGTTGTAACAAGTCTGATTATAGCTGAGGTATTAAGATGTTGTAACAAGTTTGGTTATAGTTGTTTCTCCCTTTTTCGGGACGTAATTACTTATGTTGTTGAATCCCTTGCTGGGATAGTGCAGACCTTATTGATCCCTTGTCGGGACTCTTGTTATAATTGTTGTTGATATTATATTTAGATCGGGTTGCACGCTATACCAGAGTCGACCCTAAACCAGAAACAAAAGTGTAACCTAAAAGTGTCATTTTCCAAACTATTCTTGCTGTAACTTTTCGAACAACAAGCTGTTAGAATTATGATTCCGACTAAATATAACAACCTTCATATTGAATAATCCGGAATTAAACTACATGAGCGGAAGCTAACCTGAATCCATATGTGGAATTGTTGAACCTCCTTTCTGATGATTGTCCTTATGCCTTTTGAAGAATGCTCCTTAATCCTTTCCTTCAAGTTTGTTCTTGATGGTATGTGTATCCACAAGATTCTTCACAAGACTAAATAATATGTGTGGTTTCACAACAATAACAATGTAATGACAATGATCAAAAATGGTTTATGGTTTTCCACACTACTTGCAAGACAACAATGGAGTATTTTTGGCTCTTGATTCAATGGGAGGAAGAAGAGTCTTGTCTTGCACTAATGTGGGAACCATAACCCCCACTTTATAACTTCATGAGTTACATAACCCAAGAGTCACAAGCATGTAACCATGGTTACATATATGTAACCTTAGTTAGCCCATCAGTAACTAAGGTTACCCTTTTGGGTATCTACACATTAGTCCTACACTTTATATGACAACACATTGGCCCCCTTAACATAATGTCCATATGACCACAAAATTAGGCCAAACCAAAAGATAGCACATAACATATAATTTATCAATATATTGTTCATATGTATGTAGATATAAGTCCTTATATCTAGATATAAATCCATATATCTTACAATCTCCCACTTGGACGAGATACACATACATATGCACAAACCTTAGCATTATATGTTACATTATAACCTTATGAGCTCAAACTTGCTATCACAATAAATTGTCATGAACAATCCCGTCCTTCAATCATACCAACATAGGACCTAAGAGCTCTTAGTTACTCATTCGTAACTAGAACCAATCATAGATCACGTATATCAATATAACCAACGACATGGATCAAGTGTAGGTATGTAGCATGGAAATAACATAAAGTGTGGTCAATAGAATGTCTATTTCCAACTGGTTCTCTTTATTGAGATCAAACATAAACTGTAAGAGTACAAAAACTTTAAAACTGAATATCTGCGCAGATATAACTGAATTACTGAATTTCTGAATATAATGAACAATACATAAATGTGCAATACAAACTCCCACTAAAATACATAATCCTTATCTGATTTGACACCCATACAAGCAATATGCTCATGAAATACTTTTGGTGTCAATCCCTTAGTGAGCGGATCCACAAGCATGGAGTTTGTACTTATGTACTCAATGCACAATTGTCCATTTTGTACTCTTTCTTTAACAACCCGAAATTTGACGTCCTTATGTTTTTCTTTCGTCAAATTACTGTTGTTGTTATTAGACTAAGTGGAAAAACCGGAGCCGGTATACCCGATGATCTCAAGCTGGTCCGAACTCCGATATGTTAGCATGTTATCCTTTGTTCTCTGTAAGTACCTTATGACCCTTTTGGCTGCCGACCAATGGTCTATTTCCGGATTGCTTAGATATCTGCCTAACATCCCAACAATGTATGCTATATCAGGTCGTGTACATACCTGAGCATACATCAGACTACCTACCGCCGAAGCATATGGCGTCTTCTACATTTCTGAAATTTCATAATTATTATTTGGGCACTGTTTGAGACTAAATTAGTCTCCCTTAGCAACAGGGGTGTTGCCTGGTTTACAATCCTGCATGCCAAATCTTTTCAGAACCTTATCGATATAGCCCTTTTGTGACAGACCGAGAACACCATTGAAGCGATCTCGTTGAATCTGAATTCCTAATACAAAAGAAGCTTCACCAAGATCTTTCATTTCAAATTACTTTGAAAGAAATTTCTTAGTTTCAAGTAATAATACTATATCGTTACAGGCAAGCAGTATGTCGTCGACATATAAAACCAGAAAAATATACTTACTCCCACTGAACTTATGGTATATACAGTCATCAGCAATATTCGGTTCAAAACCAAAAGATGTAACGACTGCATGAAACTTATAATACCATTGACGAGAAGCTTGCTTGAGCCCATAGATGGATTTCTTTAATTTGCAAACCTTCTTCTCCGATTCATCCGAAACAAAGTTTTCAGGTTGCACCATATAAATTGTTTCCTCAATGTCACCATTGAGAAAATCTGTCTTAACATCCATTTGATGAAGCTCAAGATCAAAATGTGCTACTAATGCCATTATAGTCTTGAAAGAGTCTTTCGATGAAACTGGAGAGAAAGTCTCTTTATAATCAATGCCTTCCTTCTGAGTGTAGCCTTTTGCGACAAGACGAGCATTGTACTTTATAACATTGCCCCCTGAATCCCTTTTGGTTTTAAAAATCCATTTACAACCAATAGGTTTAATACCTTCGGGCAATGTAACAAGCTCCCAAACGGCATTATCGCTCATAGACTTCATCTCATCATTCATGGCATCAATCCACTTTTGAGAGTTAGAACACTTAATGACTTGACGGAAGTTGATTGGATCATCTTCCTCAAGTCCAATATCACTTTCTTGTTCTTGGAGAAATACTACATAATCATCCGAAATTGCATTTCTCCTCTCCCTAGTGGATCTCCTTAATGGCATTTCAGTTACTTGAGGTTGTTGAGTTTGATTTTCATTAGTTATATCAGGTTCCTGATGGGGGAGATTTTCGAGATTGTCTTGAACTGGAGTTGTGTGATCCGAGTCAGGAAGACCAAGATCAACAACTTGAGGGAAAGACACATGTTCTTCCTCAAAGACAAAATCTCTAACAACTTTATCTCCCCACCCCCAAGTTCAATATCCTCAAAGAACCTAGCATTACCCGTCTCAAAAATAGTTCTAGAAGTGGGATCATAAAACTTAAAACCCCTGGATTTTTCAGAGTATCCAACAAAATAGCTACTAACCGTCTTAGCGTCCAGTTTCTTTTCATTCGGCCTATAAGGCCTTGCCTCAGCTGGACAACCCCAAATGTGAAAATGCCGAATACTGGATTTATGCCCAGTCCAAAGTTCATAAGGGGTTTTGATTGTAGCTTTAGTTGGAACTCTATTTAGAATATAAGTTGCAGTTTTTAATGCTTCACCCCAGAGTGAGTCTGGCAAAGAAGTACGAGAAATCATACTTCTTACCATATCCTTAAGGGTCCTATTTCGTCTCTCAGCTACACCATTCATCGTAGGACTGCCTGGCATAGTATATTGAGGGACGATCCCACACTCATCTAGGAATTTCGCAAAAGGCCCTGGACGTTGTTCACCGGTACCATCATATCGACCATAGTATTCACCACCACGGTCAGATCTAACGGATTTAATTCGTTTGCTTAGTTGATTTTCAACTTCAGCCTTAAATGATTTGAACACGTCTATGGATTGGGACTTTTCGTGAATAAGATATAGGTACCCATAACGAGAGTAATCGTCTATGAATGTGATAAAGTATTGTTGACCATTCCGACAAGGAGTAGGAAATGGCCCATAAATATCCGTATGTATCAATTCTAAGACGTCCGAAGCTCTCTTAGCACCTAATCTAGTCTTGTTTGTTTGTTTTTCCTTGATACACTAAATACAAATTTCCGAATTTGAGGAATCAAGAGAATCAAGAATTCCATCCGACACGAGTTTCTGAATTCTTTGAATGGATATGTGACCCAAACGTTTATGCCAGAGTAAAATAGAATTCTCATTAGTTAATTTCCTTTTAGTACCACTTAAACTTGTATGCAAAGTTTCTTTATTTGAAGTTATTGTATCAACCAAATATAAGCTATCAAATGTTGATAAAACACCAGTACCAATAAGATTTGAATTCTGAAAGAGACTAACTTTATTATCCCCAAATGTACATTTATAACCAGATATGTCCAATTGGGGAACTGAAATTAAGTTCTGTCTAAAAGACGGTACAATAAAAGTCTCATCCAAATCTAAATGAAAACCGGTCTTAAACAACAGCCTAAATTTGCCAATAGCTTCAACTGGCACCTTCTTGCCATCACCCACATAGATGTATCTTTCACCATCATTTGATTTTCGGCAGTTCAGGCAACCCTGCATTGATATACTTATGTGAGTAGTAGCAGCAGAGTCTACCCACCAAGTATCCTTAGGTACCGAAATTAAATTAACTTCCGAACAAACAAGAGAAAGAAATGTACCCTTTTTCGCACGCCAGGCATGGTACTTGGTACAATCTTTCTTCACATGATCAGTCCCCTTACAGAGAAAGCAACCTAATTCAGTGATTTCAACCTTAGGTTCCTTATGTTGCTTAATCTTGGGCCTTGCAACCGCAACTTCCTTACCTTTCCTCTTCTTAGTTTCCTTAGAAGAGGATGCCAATGAGCACTTTCAGTCTTATCTAGCTTTATCCTTTCCTCTTCTTGCACAAAGTGTGAAATGAGCTCATTAAGAGACCATTTCTCCTTCAGGCAATTGTAACTGACCTTAAACTGATTAAAGTGTGCAGGAAGAGATATCAAAACAAAGTACACAAGCAGTTCCTCAGGTAAATCCAGCTTGAGTGACTTAAGTTTCGAAGCAAGATGAGAAATTTCCAAAATGTACTCCCGAATGTTTCCCTTGCCCTTATACCTCATGGAAACAAGTTTACTCAATAGTGTACTTGTTTCCGCCTTTTCGTTTTGAATAAAACGCTTTTCAAGGTTTTCAAGGAAAACTTTGGCATTAGGCTCATCATTCATAGTGCCCCTGAATGATTCTGGAATTGCACGTTTCATGATCATTAGACTCATGCGATTCGAGCGTTCCCACTTCTCCATCGCTCTCTTTTCTCAGGAGAGGATGTATCCTCAAGAGGAGTAGGTTGCTCAATCCGAAGAGCAAGGTCAAGATCCATGCAACCGAGAACGATCATGACGTTCTCTTTCCATTCCTTAAAGTTAGTGCCGTTAAGCACAGGGATGCTATTGATGTTGGCAGAGATCGTAGAAGCAGAAGAATTTACTGAAAATAGAACAAAAGGATTACTGGATACATGCTTACAAATACTTGAACTTTAACTTTATAGATTCAAAATTAGGCATTCCCATTACAAGATACCTAGCACAACATTGATTTTAGTCTTTGGACAGAAAAACAACTTGTAAGTGGTACTCTTGGTGTAGTGATCAAACAGACAATAAACTCCTGTCAAATATTAAACCTTCCTTTGGGCCGATTTAATATCCACATGGAAAACCAAATAATCGTCTCATATTTACCACCACAAGCATGTTCGAATTCCTGCCAAATAACACATTCCTTTGGGCCGGTGTTAAACGCATGGAAGACTAACATCCACAGTCATCTTATATTTTAAAATTAATCAATCTACACAATAGAGGTTACTTTGGCAACATAATGCTTCAATTGAATAATTAAAATATTAGATGCTATAAACATTAGTTCCTTAAGCCTTATTATGAATCTCAACTTAATATGTTACATATGTTAATATGTAACACTTGAATATTAATTGTTGTTTACTTTATAGGACAATTCCATATAATATTAGAATTGATGGACTTTAAAAATAATTAACATTCACTGAAACTTAAGAGAGTTGAAACGTTTTTTAACCTTACTGGACAAAAACAATCGGTTGTAAGCAATAGACAATCGATTATCTTTGGCTGGAAAAAAAAAATTTCAGTTACTGGACCAATATAATCGATTGTCAAAACCAGACAATCGATTATTTTGGTTTTGTGAAATTTTTTTTAAGTTTCTGGACCAACATAATCGATTGTTAAAACCATATAATCGATTATGCTGGTTTTAAGAAAATTTTATAAGTTACTGGACCAATATAATCGATTGTCAAAACCAAACAATCGATTATTTTGGTTTTGATAAAAAATTTTAAGTTTCTGGACCATTACAATCGATTGTCTACAATAGATAATGATTCTATGGTATAATTAAAAAACGTTTCAACTCACTGGACCAGAACAATCTATTGTATAGAATATACAATCGATTATTCTGGTGTTCCATAAAACTGCTAGAATTTTAAACGTCAAAGACAATCGATTGTGTAAGGAAACAATCGATTGTGTTGAGGCAGTGACCAAAAAAATTTTCTGAATAACACATGATTTTCAACATGAATCTTAAACATAAAAAACATGTTGTTTACCAACTAAAATCATGCTATTTACAATGTTTTAACATGATATTAAAACATCAAATTACATCAAAACATAACATTCATAAGATCATGCTATTTCATGTTAGAATTTCATAAACAAAATTCTAATTAAACTTAAACATGAATCCTAACATAACATGAATCTTATGAACATCCAAATTATCCAAAAATGAAGAGTGGCTCTGATACCAATTGTTAGAATTATGATTCCGACTAAATATAACAACCTTCATATTGAATAATCCGGAATTAAACTACATGAGCGGAAGCTAACCTGAATCCATATGTGAAATTGTTGAACCTCCTTTTTGATGATTGTCCTTATGCCTTTTGAAGAATGCTCCTTAATCCTTTCCTTCAAGTTTGTTCTTGATGGTATGTGTATCCACAAGATTCTTCACAAGACTAAATAATATGTGTGGTTTCACAACAATAACAATGTAATGACAATGATCAAAAATGGTTTATGGTTTTCCACACTATTTGCAAGACAACAACGGAGTATTTTTTGCTCTTGATTCAATGGGAGGAAGAAGAGTCTTGTCTTGCACTAATGTGGGAACCATAAACCCCACTTTATAACTTCATGAGTTACATAACCCAAGAGTCACAAGCATGTAACCATGGTTACATATATGTAACCTTAGTTAGCCTATCATTAACTAAGGTTACCCTTTTGGGTATCTACACATTAGTCCTACACTTTATATGACAACACATTGGCCCCCTTAACATAATGTCCATAAGACCACAAAATTAGGCCAACCAAAAGATAGCACATAACATATAATTTATCCATATATTGTTCATATATATATAGATATAAGTCCATATATCTACATATAAATCCATATATCTTACACAAGCAAATGTCAAACGACCAAAACAGAACTGTTAGTGTAGAGATGAATTACATGGCTTCAGCATACTTTTATAACACCAAATAAAATGAATGAGAATCAAGAAATGAACCTGTTAAACGCTTCTTCTTTAATATATAAAGAAAATTTCCACAACAGAATCACCAAGATAATAAATAATTCGACGATAATACAACAACAACGAAATTGTTACAGAAAACTCGAATCAACAACCTCGACTAATGAACGACCACTGCGATCAAACCTCCCACACTTCAAACCAACTCCATCTTTAAACACCCAAAAATTCTGAACGCTAACTAGAAATCACAGAACTTTATATATATATATATATATATATATATATATATATATATATATATATATATATATATATATATATATATATATATAAAAGAGAGAAGATGGTCGATCAATGGTATCTTTGCAAATCAAGCTTCTTTTAAGGGCAAAACAGTAATTGCGTCATTAATTGATAAATAGAAATTGAGGATCCGATTTTTCATTCTCTATCTCTAACTGAAAAATGAAAAGAACAGACGCACAAGCAGCAACTCTTCCCTTCATCTTCACATCCGGGGTACGTTTTCCATTTAATTTTTGCTCAAATTTCTTTCTATCAATTTCAGTCTTTCTACTTTTTGGTCTACCTTGGTTGAATCTGTTTTGGTTTTTGCCCTTTTTCCGCTCTTTTGGTTCATTATTGCTTCCTTAACGTTGTCTTTTTCCTTTTCTAATTTTATTACGTTGTTCTCTCGGTATTCTGTATCTCTCTCCCTCCAGAGTAATTATCGAGGTTGGGATATATATTTTTTTTGGTTTTTGTTTTGCTTTCCAGCAGAAGCGGATTCAAGATATAAATCATATGGGTTCAACTTTTAAGATTTTTAACGTTGAACTCATTATATTTGTAAAGCTATGGGTTCATATCTACTATTTTTTGCAATTTTAATAAATTTTGACACAAATTCTTACTCCACAATCAAAAGTTAAAGTTATGAGTTCAATTAAAACCCGTCGTTAGAACTTTACATACGCCCCTGCTTTCAAGGAAGATTTTCTCATAAATAGGAGCTTTGTTTAATTGTATTGAACTATGAATAGATTTTAAATAGGTATTGTGAAAATGAAACAGAGATTATTTTCTGTTCTTTTCACATTGTGGTTTTATTTTTGTTTTATGTATAATCTGCTATTAACTGGCATGTTAACTTGTTGGTCCTGCTCTACAAAAAATATGTTTCTGCTCTCTCTTAAATTTTATTTATAAGAATTTTTCTTCACTAAAAACTTAATCTTGGCAAAGCATTCCAATTAAAAGTTGCAGTATATTAGCATAATGAAAAATAGCACAAACTGACAATACTCTGAAAATCCACCAAACCTAAAGGTACCGTCTTAAAGCCAATATAGAACTAATGGTTAGAGTTATGAGTTACTATAAGAATTGGTGCTTTGTAAGACTTTAAGGTTGATTCATCCTATGCAAAAATAGTTAAATTGAAATTTCTTGTATATGCTTTGATAAACAATCTTGCTGGTTTAGAAATTTCTTTTAAAATCTAGGAAATAAGGTCACATCCAAAGAACCAATGTGCACAAACGAAAATACTAAAAGCCTGGGAACTTCAAATTTTGAGGATTCCAAGTTGAACTGCTCCAATTGGTCAACAATCTGTGTGCATTTTTCAAAATGGGTTATAAATGTCGCTGTATTAGAGTTACTCATTTGTCAATAATGAATATTTTGCTATAACTGTAGAACTTTCATGTCTTATACCGGTTTTAGAAGCAACAAGCACGCGTCCTTTTTATTTATTCCCCTATATATCTTCTTTCCCTTCCCCCAAAACTTTAGTTTTTATCATACTTCAGATCTTAAAATACCAACATTGTTAAGGTTAAAATTTTCTTGAATTTAAATGTGGTTGACTTGAAGAGGAGTGCAAGCTAAGATAGTTCATGTGATCCGATGATTGGCAAAATTGCGAGTATTTGATTGTTTGCATGACATAATTAGACACTTTTTACCAAAAGGTGAGCAATTAGATCTTCATAAAATGACTTTTTTGGTCAACTTAAAGTAAAATATTCTTATTATTAATTATTTTTTTATTTCTTATTTGGAATTAATGAGTAGTTCCTATTGTTGTAATCTTTAAGGATGGATAAAAATATATCGATATTTTGTTCTTCAATGAATAATTTTAAAAAATAATGGAATATTTCTTCCAGTTTCCCGCTGACAAGCTAGAGGGTCTATAAAAGCTTGACGGGAAAGTAAAGTTTTGAACTTTAAAAGGTTTATTAATGAGATCATGCTAACAATAACAAGTAAACATAATTCTTCCCTTTAAATACACATTCAAATTTTGGTGGATCTTCTGGCTATATGTGAAGAAATTACCAACCTCTTGAGTGGATCTCTTTGATAGAAAAAAATACTTTTGCGCAAGTTCATGTATGTGTATATTATAATTGCCTGGTCTAGGACTATGATAAATAACCTTTGCTCATAAAATCTTGGGATATTCACCATACTAGAAGATTTCTTCTTAATGATCTAGCTCGACCCAGCAAATTAAAGTATTTATAGACTTAAAGAACCTATCATGGATTTCATGAGCCAGGATCCTACTTCAGATGAAGAGGCTTCCTTTTCTGCCAAAGAACTAAAATTATAGGGTTAGTATCGGTATAGTAAAAGTGCTTTTTTTATATCCATGGAGTGATAATTGATAAGGCGTCATTGACTAACCACATCGGTTTCTTCTTCATCTATTTTTATATGGGCCTAGATATCAAGTTTCTAAATTTATAAGCAGCAACCTGCTACTCTGCTTCAACACTTCCTTAATATCAACAAGTAGGCGTGCTAAATCAATATTGTCCTCAGTTTCCATTTGAATGTGAAGCTCACCGTATTGCCACCAGTATTTATTATAATAGTATATATGCATGAATCTTTTACAAATTAGTTCTTGTAGCTTCCAGAATAAGGCTCCTATACCATTAGATGTCCTATGCCAAATTTGTCAGCATTACTTATGGTGGCTGTTTTGTAGTTCATAGCTATCTATTTGGTTATTTTTTTATCGCTTGTTCATTTATGTGAAGTAACTACTAAACTAAGTACCATATTCTTTTTGGGACATGTATCTTTTGAAATGTACGCTCCTCAAGTCCATCATTTTGTACTGTAAATTTCTAAAAAAGTACTTTCTATTTAAAAGTCAGCAGAAGATAAATATGTAATACTAGAATGAATATTTACACATGTAGTTAGACGTTTGATTGAAAGAGTTTAAACTTTTAATGAAGTTAACATAGAAGGCTTGATGATATTCAAAACCCTAAGATTGTCAATTGGGTCGAGCATAGAAATTAAATTTTTTTGCAGAGCTTAATTACTTCCCTCGATTTATAGCAAGGCACAAGTTTTCAGTTCAAAAGAATAAATGGCTCAGAAGATATTAAAGCTCCACACTTTTCTCCAGTTTTGGTCTAATTGCAGTTTTGCTGCAATCTTTTTTTTTCCTTTTTGCAGTTTTGCTGCAATTTTGTGTTCAATAATTGATGCAGTTTTAGTCTAGCTAAGAAGCAGTTTTACTGCAATTTTTGTCCAGTTTTGATGGGGTTTTTTATGGAATGGGTCTTGAAGATGTGAATTAAGGTTTTTTAGAGGGTAGAAGATGATCGTTGATTAAGGGAGAGCTTTTTCCATGGTGTATATCCACGCCATTAATTATATTATAGTTAAATATGTGTGGCATCTGATGTGGAGGGTCGTTAATAGTAACGGTAGATGTAGGCTAAAAATTAGGTGACAGAAGTATAATTGCTACTAGAATTTAACGGAGAATAAAAATGACCTATTTCAAATAGTTCAAGGGTAAAAGTCACATGATTGCAATGCAAGTTCATTTTAGGAACATCAACGTTGGTGGTATTATCTATTGACGCCGTAAAATAGAGTTCCAAGCAGCTAGATATGAAATCAACATATGCTATCTTTTTCCATTCATTCTCATTGCTCTTCACCTATTTTTTTTAAACGTAGTTTTGCTTGGAATTTGCTTGTAAATTTGTATTTTATTCAGATGTTTTACCTGAAAGTACAAGTAGTGGATTGATAAACCGTCTTTGCATATTTGGTAGGGGCTAATTCACGTGGCCACTTGTAGTTCTTGATAGTTCGGTTTGCTCTACTTTTAGTTTAGTAAGTGAAATGCACAAAGATTATATGATTCATGTGTTTGTATAAATGGGATGTGTACATGCATTCACATATATATGTGCTATGTTTTAACATATATTAAGCTTGTATTATGAACATGCTTCTATGATGAATACTTTTGACTTCTTCTATTTTTCTTTGTTTGCAGATTATAACTACCGAGCGAAAATCAGAGCAAAATTTACTTACTATAGTTGTTGAAGAGTTAAAAGTTCCTCCTCCTCCACTTTGAATGGTAATGGCTATGAACTATTGATCTTGGTACCTATTTTTGTTCAATCCCTCAGCATTCCATTCCTTATATATTTATGTTTATCATTATGATGGTAAGGCCTAAATCACTTTATGCACTTCCATGAAATAGCCAGTCTTGGATTGCGTATTATGTGTTTTAGTTTATTTATTTCATTGTCTTTTTGTTGTAGTTATGCACATGCTTCAATTGGTTCTAACATGCCTATAAAAAGGATTGCTTTGTACTTTATGTTGTATTTAATTTTTCTTTTGTGCAAGCTATTTATTTAATTATTTCGCCTGATTTAAGCAAATTAGTTTGATTCAAATGACAACCTTGATGTGTTATGTTCAATGATATGCTTTGTTATAATTATAATTGTGTGTTCAGTATCTTGTCTGTCATTGAAACTTCATTTATTCAGGAACTATATTCTATCTCTAAGATACCCTTTCATTGATGGATGATTGGTGCATTTCTTCATTGAATTAAACGGCTGATAAAGAAGTTACTTTTTGCTGATAAGGAGGTTACTTACTTTTGCAGGAGGCTTGATGTTTTTATCATACTACGAATTCATAGATTCTTAAGTTATGCCATTCTTACCCTGCTAAACCAGTTGAAACACATATAGACGCTTGCTAAGACCCAGTAACAATAAAAGCTTATAATATGAATAAAGATGTATGAAGGAGTTCACCTATTTATCTTGACTTATCAATGGTAACTAAATCATGCCGTTACAATAACTATTTAGTAGCAGAAGATATTTCAGAAACCAAGTCATGAAGAAGTAGTGTCTTTGGTCTATTACTTTGTATAGTTTATCTTCAATGAATTTAATTTCATTGAGGGAGTGAGATTTATTATTTCTGAATGCCCAGATTATGAATATGTATGTTCTGAGTTGTAGATGGTCTTTAACATTTGTCGTGATTTACTAAGAATGGGCTATGCTTTTTGTGTTAGAAAAATTTTATATATATATATATATATATATATATATATATATATATATATATATATATATATATATATATATATATATATATATATATATATATATATATCTTATTTCCTATCAAACTAAGCATAGAAATCCAATCACTAGGATTATTAACTAATAAGGATTGTGAGTATTGAAAAAAAGAGATTTGTCCTCTCCTATAAAGAAATAAAAAAATAATTGTTTCGTAAAATCTAGTCTAATACCAATATCTAATCACTAACAAATCTAAAATCTAATAAAAAAATAAGTAATAAATTAAGGTTCTATTTCAACACGGAACAAAGGGGACAATATACAGGACGGGTAGAAAGAGGTGTGATACTTGGCTTGATTCAGGGAAACTACAAACTACAGGATAGAAAAGAATTGGAGCTTTTGGCCTAATAGGTTTCATGTTACGTCAATTCGAGCTTGCTCGATCTCTTCAATTGAGACCTTATAATGCAATCGCATTCTCTGGTCTAATTGTTGTTTTTCTTTCTGTATTTCAAATTTATCCACTAGGTCAGTCTGGTTGGTTCTTTGCACCTAGTTTTGGTGTAGCAGCTATATTTCGATTCATCCTCTTATATATATATATATATATATATATATATATATATATATATATATATATATATATATATATATATATAATTTTTGTCTTGAGAACATGGAAAGGAGCTCTCTCTCTAAATTTCCTCTAAAAAAACCTCGAAAGAAAAATCCTCCCAAAAAATCTGTCCCCTTCAAAACCAAAAACCCCTCTAGTTATCAGGCAAACACCTGATGAATCAAGGGTTGGTATCAATCGATATCAATTCCATGTTCCCCATTCATCCAACATATGCCATCTAGAGGCTTTCATCACGTGAGAAGGGAGATGGATGCAAGAAAATCTGTCAGAAATTGTTACAAATATGGTGACGTGGTGAGATAGGGGTGCGTGAGGTTAGTTTTGGTGAAGAACTCATCTGAAACTCAGACGAGTTGGGTGATTAGATGCGGCTGAAGAAGCAAGGCTAACAGAAGGCTTCGTTTCTGGGCTCTTTTATTTAGGGTCAACACCCACTATCCATGAACCATTATTGACCGCTTCCCTTCATTATTCCCTGCACAAGAGATTAGGAGTTAGTTTTAGGAAACAAAAAAAGTTTGGGTCCTTTGTAGTAAGCAAGAGGATGAATAAGAGATCTCTTAGTCCATTCAGGTAATGCGTGTTTTTTTGTGAATGGAACCCGGTCCCACTTTTGTGGTCACGGTTTCAGCAGCCACTTTGTCTTTCTGAACTGATAGATTCTTGGCCTGGACACCTTCCTTGAAGCGCCCAATGTTCCTATATTGGGTACGACGCCAGTTATAAAAGACATTGACGTACTTACTGTGACGGATTTGAGGAGTTTTCTCCCTTTGGAACCCTGTTCCCCGCCTTTTTTCACAATCATTACTAAACAAAGCAGTGGTAGCTTCTAAGAGGTCCACTTTAGAATTTTCAAGATTATTCATTACTCTTTCTAGATTGGTTTGGAGAAGCTCGTTTTTCTCAGTTTCAGCACACATCCTAAATCCCATAGCTTTCACCTTATCTTCAAGCCTAATGTATTCCTCACTTGCTATCTCCTTTCCTCTTTTAGAACTTTCAGGTTTTGAGTCCATGGTTTAATTATTGTTTCCTTTTGGTCTGAAATTTCTGCCAACAGGTCACTCTTTTCTTTTCTAGTGATTTCAATGATTTTTTTTATGATCAGTAACTGCAGCCACTAAGTCTTCTATAGTATGTTCAGATTCTTCTAATTCTAAGATCAAAGAATCCCTAACCTTCGCAAGATTACAAAAGGAAGTGATTTAAACATTAGCTAAACACTTGAGTTGTTTTTTGGAGAATAGGATTTCAGATTTATCCAGATTTATCTGAACATCCCTGAAGTTTATCTCTTTGTTGCCATTGTCTTCATCATCGTCTGATTGATCCATCAAAGCAAAAGTTGAGTCATATCCAATCTCCTCGCCTTCAACTGCCATCATTAAACTATCACCAATATTAGATTTATTTTCAGACTGTTTTACTTGTGTGGTTCCTTCATGAGCTATTTGCAAAGCTTCCCATATTTCCTTTGCAATGTCACAGGTAGAGATTCTATCGTACTCTTTAGGTCCCATTCCACATACCATAATTTTCTTGGAACGAAAATTTTTCTCCATGGCTTTCTTGTCTCTTCAGTGTATTCTTTGCTGGTTTTTGCCATTGTATATGGAAATTCATCTAGTACCTTGATTAGAATATAAGGACCATCGCAAATAATATCTCATAGCTCATAATCCCCAGCCATGATAAAATCGTGCATTCTAACTTTCCACCACCAATAGCATTGTCCATCAAACTTGGGGGGTCGGTATATGGATTGACCTTCTTTAAAATTTGGTGGAGCCGTCATGAGGATCTTTCTTAGGTATTAGCCCGATAGGAGGAACCCGCTCTTATACCAATTGTTAGTTTGAATGTGTCCACTAATCGTAGAGTACCTCGTTCTCTACAAGATTCTGCTAAGAATGGTTAGATCCAATTTTAATGATGCAAATAATATACATATGCAGGAAATCAATTATAAGCAGTCAAGGAGATACTACAAGACTCTTGGAGTCAATCCTAATGACTAAGGAAAAGAACCAATTAGCAAAGATTACAAAACAATCAGCAAATCTGGACGCCTAAGGAAAGGACTCGCAAATCTGGGTAACTAACGAAAGAATCCAATCAGCCAATTAATCAGCAAAGAGCAAATGGCTAGCTGCGAGGGAAAGAAACAGGCAAATCTTAAGCTAAGGCATGAATCAAGGATAACATCCCGGAAGATCGAAGATTCTTTAAATTGGTACGCAACTAATTTCGGAGGAACCAACAATCAAGGATCAAGTCTTCATTACATACATCTCCTGAAGGAAGGAAATCAAAGGAAAGAAACGGGTAGCTATCTTATTCTTGGAAAGAATAAATCTCTTTCCAACGATCAAATCTCTTGAGTTGTCAAGCCTCGACCTTCATCAAAGTATTTATACCCAGCCTTAAACCCTAGTACCCAGCCTTAAACCCTAGTCATATATAACTTGATTGAACCAAAAACCACCCTCTTTATTCTACTGCAAACAAATATTGTAGTTCACTAAGATCTGCTGTGTAACAAGTCAGAGAAAAAAAAGAGAGCATAACACTGGTGAGGCATTTTATCAAAAAGAAACGAGTGCTAGAGAAACTGTGTTGTCAATTCACTTCAACTATACTCGGAGGAACACATTTACGAAAAGAGAACTCCCTTGCAACCCAAGAGGACTGGATTAAGATTCACATTGAATCTGAACCAGTATAACATCCTATTGTCTTTAATTCTTACATTTACCTTCTATCATTATAACTGTCAAGTTATTATATATAGTTGACTACTCAATTAATTAGTCAACTAATAAGCGATTAAGTTTAAATATTTACAATTCACTCCCCCCTCTTGTACTTTCAATTGGTATCAGAGCAAGGCGCACATTTTATTTTTGCTTAACAGCTTGTGAGAAAAGATCATGGCAAATCAAGTTATCATAGGAGCTCTCTTTCGGGAAAGAACTTCACAAGTTAGACCACCATATTTCAATGGACAATATTTCTCCCACTGGAAAGTGCGAATGAAAATCTTTGCCAAAGCTTATGACGTCAAAGTCTGGAGAGTCATCAAAAAGGGAAACTATCCCTTACCAGCTGCCACTCCATCACTTGCTAATCCTGAAGATATAGATTCATACACAAAAGAGCAAATGGAAGTGGTACAAGTTAAAAACAAATTGAGAAATATGCTTCATAATGCTATAAGTGGTAAATAATATGAGAAAATCTCAAGTTGTGAAGCAGCCAAAAAATGTAGGACAAACTTGAGATCACTTATGAAGGAACCATCAAAGTAAAGGAAACATATATCAACATGGTGATCCATGATTACGAACGTTTCTAAATAAAAGAAGGAGTATCCATTGAAGATATGTCTACCAGGTTTAACAAAATAGTTAATGATCTAAAGGCGTTTGGCAAGCCTTACACCAGTGGTGATCAAGTCAGGAAAATTCTCAGAAGTTTGCCAACCACTTGGCTGACCAAAGTAGTCACACTGGAATCTCAAGATCTAAACAAATTATCATATGATGAAATACGAGGAGAACTCATTGCTTTTGAAAAGACGCATTTCAAGAAGGCCAATCAAGAAGAGAAAAGGAAAATAGTTGCATCAAAACTAGTATTGAAATAGCTGAAAACAAAATTGATGATGATCCTGAAGCTTTGCAAGAAGAGATTGCTACGCTTTCTAGAAACATGGATGGATTAATGAGAAGATACATGAACACAAATAAAGGAACAATTCCACCAAGACAATCCAGGCAATATAACGAACAGGATAAGAATGATGGAAAATGCTATGAAAGTGGGAGATTTGGGCATATTCAAGCTGAGTGCCCAAAACTGAAGAGAAAGATCTCTAGAGGCTTCAATAAGAACAAATTCTTAGGAAGCTGGAGCAATAAGGATAATTCAGACCATGAAGAGATAGAAAATCTATGTTTTATGACAATTTTAGAAAATGAAATAAACAAATCCTCAGGATGCTGGACAGACGAGGACATTTCAGATGATGAAAATGAAAACTGTTTCATGGCATGAGGTGAAACTAGTGAGGTAAGATCCAATAACTGTGAAAGATGTAATAAATTGCAGGATATTCTCGATTTAAATTTGAAAGAGTCTCAAAAAATGATGAATGAGCTTAAGAGACTCACTAAGGAAGTTAAAGGCTGGAAACTCAAACATGAAATATGTGAAATCGAAAAGGAAACACTTCAAGAAGAGTTTGAGGATTTTCAAATGCAACTCAATGGTATGCGCAAATCCATCAGTCACAGTTTTATTAGGTCGAAGCAGGCAACTTACAAGTCAAATAGAAAAGGACCAGCCAGAACAAGTCAACTAGCACTATTGAAAGACCTCTAATAAGCCGCAAAGGAAGTAATCATCTTATTTTGCAGGAACACCACAAAATAAGCCGCAAAGGAAAATAGTATCTAGACCATGTGTGTTCCAGTCATATGACATGTGACAAAAACTTGTTCAAAGAAGTTACAAAACTGATGGAGGAAGTGTTAAGTTTGGGGATGATTCAAAGGGCAAAATCATTGGTACTGGAACAATTCCTTGCAATAACAGTTGTGACATCACTGAATATTATCTTGTCGATGGCCTCAACTACAAACTCTTGAGCATAAGTCAACTTTGAGACTCAGGATATGAGGTAAATTATAAGAAAACAAAATGTGCTATTGAAAATGAATCAGGTAAAATAGTCCTTCCTGGAAAAACGTATGTAAATGTTTATATCATTGATAGTTTTGAAAAGATAGATGGTCATATTTGCTTATCCTCTATGTCTAATGATCCATGGTTATGGCATAGGAAACTTGGTCATGCTAGCATGCATTTGATAGAAAAATTGTCCAAACATGAATTAATTGTTGGTCTACCCAAACTAAATTTTACTAGAACCCATATTTGTGATGCATATCAAATGATTAAGCAGACGAGAAATTCTTTCAAAAACAAAGATGTAGTACCTACTTCAAAGCCTTTGCAATTACTTCATATGGATTTATTTGGGCCTACTAGAACTGCTTAGTATAAAGAGGTATGATTTTGTTGTTGTTGATGATTATTCACATTTCACATAGGTGATTTTCTTATCTCATAAGGATGAAGCATTAAGAAATTTTGAAGTTTTCTGCAAAAAGGTTGAAAGAGAAAAGGGATATCTGATTTCAACAATTCAGAGTGACCACAGAGGAGAATTTGAAAATAGAGCATTTCAAGACTTTTTTAACAATCAGGAATACACTCATAATTTGTCTGTACCACGCTCACCACAACAAAATGGAGTTTTGGAAAGAACGAACATAACCATCCAAGATATGGCAAGAACCTTGTTACTAGAACACTTGCTGCCAAACTACTTCTGGGCAGAAGGTGTAAGTATATCATGTCACATCCTCAATCGTTGCCTCATAAAGCCTACTCTAAAGAAGACTCAATATGAACTATGGAAAGATAAATGTCCAAATATCAGTTACTTTCATCCCTTCAGAAGTAAATGCTTTGTCCACAATACTGGTAAGGATAATCTTGAAAAGTACGATCCAATAAGTGATGAAGGTATTTTTCTAGGATACTCATTAAATAGTAGATCTTTTAGAGTCTATAATAAACGCATATTATGTGTGGAAGAATTTGTACATGTTATATTCGATGAAAATAATCCCTTGGTCAAGAAAGAAATTACTGCAGGTGATACAAGCTCAAGAAACTCAGGAGACAAGCAAAACGCAAGAGTCGACTGATATACCTGCTGCGACAGAGTCAACTGGTGAAGACAACAGTAATGTACCAGATCAACCAATCGAGTCAACTACATATATAGTTCATCAAATAAATGGAGAAGCGAGCCTGAATATCCTCAGAAATTCATTATAGGGATCCAAATGAAGGAATGAAAACTAGGGAAACTCTCAAAAAGAAAGCAAATATCGCATTGATTTCCTAGATTAAGCCAAAAAAGATAGAGGAACCACTAAAAGATTTAAGCTGGGTACAAGCTATGCAGGAAGAGTTAGATCAATTCAGTAAGAATCAAGTGTGGAATTTGATACCCAAACCTGATAATGTGTATAATCGGGCAAAGTGGGTTTTTAGATATAAATTGAACGAGGATGGAAAGGTCATAAGAAATAAATCCAGATTAGTTGCTCAGGGCTACTAACAACAAGAAGGAGTCTACTATGATGAACTTTCGCCCATTAGCTTGTTTGGAGTCCATACAAATTCTTTTAGCATACTCATCATTTAAAGGATTCAGGCTATTTCAAATGGATGTTAAAAGTTCTTTTTGAATGGATTTATCAAAGAAAAAGTATATGTAAAACAACCTCTAGGTTCTGTAGATTCAAAATTTCCATACCATGTATACAAGCTCACTAAGGCATTGTATGGGATAAAACAAGCTCCACGCGCTTGGTATGATAGACTGAGTTCCCTTCTTGTTTACCATGGATTTACAAGAGTAAAATAGATACTACCTTATTCATTAAACGATCATCGAAAGGTAACCTCATTATTCAAATTTTTATTGATGAAATTATATTTGGTAGCGCTAACCCTCTTATGTGCAAGGAATTTTCAAATCATATGCAAAGAGTAATCGAAATGAGTATGATGGGTTAGCTCATGTTCTTCCTTGAACTATAAATTCAACAATCCGAAGAAGGCACCTTCATATGTCAGACCAAGAGTACAAAAGAACTTATTCAAAATTTTGGTATGCGTGATACAAAATTAATTGGCACACCAATGAGCCCTTCCATAAATCTAGACAAAGATGAACATGGTATTCCTCTTGATGAAACTAAATATCATGGAATGATTGGATGACTGTTGTATCTGACAACAAGTCGACTGGATATTATGTTCAGTGTATGTAAATGTGCCAGGTTCTAGTCAACTCCCAAGGAATCACAGTTGATTGCCATAAAAAGAATCATTTAATATCTTATCGGGACTATATCTCATGGATTATGATACCCTCGCTCTAACTCTTTTAAATTAGAAGGTTTTTCAGATGCTGACCTTGCAGGTGATAAGGCTGATAGAAAAAGCACAAGTGATACATGTCAATTACTGGGAAAGGCATTGATATCCTGGAATAGTAAAAAACAAGCATCAATCACATTTTCTACTACTGAAGCTGAATACATACAATGTTGCGCACAATTACTATGGATGTCTCATCAACTGGGTGACTATGAACTTTCGTTTAAGCCTATACAAAAATTTTGTGACAACTCTAGTGTTATTTGTCTTTCCAAGAATCCAGTGCATCATTCTAGAGCAAAGCATATAGATATTAAGCATTATTTTATTAAAGAACATGTTCTTAATGGATACATAGAAATATCTTTTGTTGGAACCATCGATCAACTAGCTGATATTTTTATTAAACCGTTATTAGAAGAGAGATGTTGTGATTTAAGGAACTTACTTGGTATTATTTGCATTACTAATAATCCTTAGGACCTATGTGCACTGTAAATTTTCTTTTGCAATAATTTTCCTTTACCCATACATTAATTACGCCTCCATTTTGTTCCCTCTCATTTCTCTTTCACATCAGTTCGTCGTTCAAAGTTGGAAAGCCAATCATCGCGTCTCTTCAACTGAAAACTTTTCCTTTTCTGTACTCAACCATCAGAAACCCTCTTCTTACGGTGGAGAACCCTTTTTCAATCACTCTCATCTCTATCTCCTATCCAAATGCTCTGATCAAACCCCTTCTCTACAATGGCCAAACATCCGAAAAATCCCTTTGCCTCCACCAGAAAAAGCACTCGTTCCAAAGCAAAAACCCCCTTCTATGCCCCCAGAATAAGTAGACCTTCGATCGCTCTGAGGGTTTCACCTCTTCTTAGGGAGATTTCTCTGAACACTCACAACTCCTAAGAGAAAAAACTTTAGGTAAGTGACCCATGGAAGAACCCCCCTACTTTGTCCACCCCAAAAAAATCTAAGGTTGATTTCTTTGCCTCACTTGAATCAGACCTCAATTTATGGGATTCCCCAAATAAGTATTTCTTCATTGCTCTAAAAGGCAAACCCATTGCTCATGGAATGGTTATCGACCTTGATGACATGGAATCCCTCAATTGTAAGGTCAAAGACCTCTTCGTTCATCAAGGTTGGGTTAAGTTCTTCGCTATTCCTCCGCCTAAGGTATATGAACCCTTCATTAGAATGTTCTATGCAAACCTTCGTTCTAGTAAGCTGATAGGTTGGAATCTCAAGTGTTAAGTAAGCGCATCGTTCTTGATTGTGCCCTGTTTGATTCACTGTTTCAGTGTCGTTCTGGTTTTCCTATGCTATTTAAAAACACCTAGCCTGATAACTTTGAAACTTCCTTTGACCAAGCCAAATAGTGTATTGCTGAGTGTCTTTCTGACTCCCTTCCAACCAAGTTAGGTCCCAGTGATATTAGTTTTGAAAATAGGGTTTTGGCCCACATTGTAGCAACTACTTTGCTTCCCTGTACTGGTTCCTTTTCAACCTTCTCCAAAGATATACCTTCTTTGTCTATTTCCTTATGACCAAACTCAAAATCAAGCTTTCCTCCTGGGTTATCAATTTCATGATCGAGAGTGCTGAAGACCCCACCAGTCTACCCTATGGCATGGCAATCACTCATATTCTGGAAGCTCATCAAATTTCCATGTCCAATTATCCCTTCATCACTATCTCTAAGTCCTATAATTTTAGAGCCTTTGCCAGTATGTCATATGTGAGTGTAAAAGGATCCTGGGTTAAGAAGCACGACACTGAAGCCAAGCTTGCCCCTACAAAGCCCAAACCTTCACCATGTGTCCCTTATCCCAGTCTTGATATTTCTGATCTTGGTGAAAAGCTTCATGCTATTGACTCTCAAATCTCTGAAATCAAATATCTTCTCACAGCCACTCAGTCTACTATAGGTGACATTCATGCTATTTCCAAGGAAACAGGGTCTGATGTGTCCGAAATTAGAGTTGTTGTTCTCCGAGTTAGGGAGAATGCTGTTAAAGCCTTCAGGAAAATTCATGACAGGTTGGATTAGTGAGAATCTTAGCCAATGCAAGCTTTGAACAGTTGAAGGAGGCCATCTGCAACACCTTTACTTATTTTCTGCGTCGTTAGTGTAGATGTCTTAAGACATTTTCTTTTGCTTTTCTGGTTTTGGGCTGTGTTTTCAGCCTTTGGATAATTTTTATTTTTTGTTGTGCTATTTTTGTGGGTTGTTTCCCAGCCATTGGATGATCTCTACAACTTTTCTTCTTCAATGATATCTATTCTGTTTAGTTCTTATCTTGTTCCAACTTGGTTGATGCCAAAGGGGGGAGAAAAGAGTAGATGTTATATCTGTATAGGTACAGCTTGCGGAGTAGTCGACTCTGTCATAGACTAGTCAACTACATACATTGAGGGAGAGTATCATGGACTAGTCAACTGCATACATTGAGGGGGAAGTATCATGGATTAGTCAACTGCATACATTAAGGGGGAGTAAAACACAGGGAAGTCAACTAGTGTTTACAATTATATATTATTTTGTCGCCATCAAAAGGGGGAGATTGTTTGATCCAGTTTTAATGATGCAAATAATATACACATGTAGGAAATCAATTCCATGAAGACAAAAAGATACTACAAGACTATTGGAGTCAATCCAGATGACTAAGGAAAAGAATCAATTAGCAAAGATTACAATACAATCAGCAAATCTAGACACCTAAAGAAAGGACTCACAAATTTAGATAACTAAGGAAAGAATCCAATCAGCCAATCAATCAGCAAAAAGTAAACGACCAGCTGCAATGGAAAGAAACTAGCAAGCCTTAACCTAAGGCACCAATCAAGTATAGCATCCTGGGAGATCGAAGATTCTATAATGATTGGTACGCGAGTAATTTCGGAAGAACCAAAAATTAATTGGAAAGTCTTCATTACATACATATGCTGAAGAAAGAAAATCAAGGGAAAGCAATGGCTAGCTATCTTATTCTTAGAAAAAATCAATCTCTTTCCAAGGATCAAATCTCTTGGGTTGTCAAGCCTTGACCTTCATCAAAGTATTTATACCCAGCCTTAAACCCTAGTCATATATACTTTGATTGAACAAAAAACTAGTCTCTTTATTCTACTGTGTAGTTCATTAAGATCTGTTGTGTAATAAGTCAAAGAAAAAAATGAGAGTATAACACTTGTGAGGCATTGTATCAAAAAGAAACGAGTGCTAGAGAAACTGTATTGTCAATTCACTTCAACTGTACTCGGAGAAATACATTTACTAAAAGATAACTCCCTTGCAACCCAAGGGGAGTGGACTAGTATTCTCATTGAATCTGAACCTGTATAAAATCCTAGTGTCTTTAATTCCTGTATTTGCCTTTTGTCATTATAACTGTCAAGTTATTATATCTAGTCGACTACTCGATTAATTAGTCAACTAATTAGAGGTTAAGTTCAAATATTCACAGTTCACCCCCCCCCCCCCCCTCTCCTCTTAAACTTTCAAGAATGCTAATAAAACAGTATGTAAATAAGGTAGGGGATTTTTATGTGGAAAAATCCCATACACGGGGTCAAAAAATCACGACCTACATCTGTAGGCTTTTAACTTCACTAACTTGTAATCTACCTATTACAAGCCAAATTACAATACTTTCTATTGCAAAGGATTTACTCAACTAACTTGTGGTACTCTTAACACAAGCCACTTTGTGACTATCCTAGTTACAAAGGCTTTTTCTAACTTGTGATGCTCTCACCACAAGCCACTTTGTAACTCTACAATTACAAAGATTTTTCCTTATGAATAAATCTAGTCACAACATAAACTCAAGGAGTTTACAGATTTTCAAGAGGACTCCTAATCAAAGCGCTTCTGGGTAAGCAGTTTAAGAGATAAAATAAGTGCAATAGCAAGGTTACAACTCAACTAGGACAACCAATCTATCTTTTAGGAACTGGTCCGTAGTTGCATTCAAGCTTGTTCTTCAAGCTTAGGAGGATTGATTTCTCTGTTTTTGCAAGATGCTTGAATGAGAAAAAGAAACCTTCCAGTCATTTTTTTGTATAAATCTTATTGTGGGCACATCTTGATCACATCACTTGAAATGATGTGAGTACTTTGTTTGATTAGAGAATGAGTTGGCGGACAGCGTAGTGCAGTCCGACAGAAAAAAAGTGTCGTCGGTCATTTCCTTTCCAGCTGTGTCCAATTGACTTTTTAGTGCTACCAGGAAACCACAAGAGTATCAGGTCCTTGTGTGGGTTCCTAGCTCCTGAAGTTGTAGCAGTTCACCTTTAGCTGGAATCTGTTAAAGCTTGCAGCAGTCCAAGTAGGTCAGGATCCCTATATTGTTCTTAACAGTAAGTTTGTTAGATCATCAAAACATAAGGCAAGAGTATTTAAAATCTATCACGTATTTTATGGCTTATGGGTAGGAGGTAACAATAAATAGATATTGGCTATAAAAATTACAAGGTAGCTATGGAATATAGTTTTTTAACATGGTATTTATTTAAAATAAATAAGATATCAACCTTTTCCATAGGAGGTAAAAATTTTATATTTTAACTATTACAGCAGCATACGTATCAATATTATAGAAGATGCAATTATAAATTTTGCGTGTAAAGATAAACTTTCTTCATAAAGGTATTACAAAAATATTTATTAAAATGATAAGTTGTGACTAATAGCCTATTAGGTAAAAAGTACCTTTTTGCCAAAAATATTTTTTTGTTGCCAAAATTAAGATATTTTGCGAAGTTTTCAGAAGAAAAAAGTGCTTGTGGAGTAGAAGTAGAAGCAATTTTTAGGGGGGAAAACGGCTTCTTCGGAAAGCACTTTCTTTAAAAGTACTTTTCAGAAAATACACTTAGAGCATGTTTGACCAAGCTTCTGAAAGTACAAGAGGTGGTGAATTGTAAATATTTAAACTTAATTTCTTATTAGTTGACTTATTTCTTTAGTAGTCAACTAGATATGATAATTCAGCAGATATTGTAAAAAGAAGTAAATTGCATAAAGTAATTGCAGGAATTAAAGACACCAGGATTTTATACTGGTTCGGATTCAAAGTGAATCCTAGTCCAGTCCCCTTGGGTTGCAAGGGAGTTCTCTTTAGTAAATGTATTTCTCAAAGTACAGTTGTAGTGAATTTTCACAAAGTTTCTTTAGCACTCATTTTTGATACAATGCCTCACCAATATTGCTCTCTTTCTTCTCATGGCTTGTTACACATCAGATCTTAGTGGACTACAATGCTTGTTTGCAGTAGAATAAAGGGATAATTTTGGTTCGATCAAAGTATAAAGACTAGGGTTTATGATGGGGTATAAATACTTTGATGGATGGTAGAGGCTTGACAACCCAAGAGATTTGATCCTTGAAAAGAATTGATTCTTTTCAAGAATAACGTAGTGAGTCATTGCTTCTCTTTGATTGCTTTCCTTTAGCAAAGATACGAGTGAAGACTGCTCCTTTATTTTTGGTTCTTCCAAACTTAGTCGCATACCAATCTCCTCATATCTTTAAATCTACCGTGATGTTGCCCTTGATTTTTGCCTTAACTTAAGGCTTATTTGATTCTCTCCAACTCAGCTAATCGTTGCTTTTACTAATTCATTTGTTGAATGGATTCCATCCAGATTCGCGAGTCCTTTCCTTAGTTGCCCAGATTTGCTGATTGTATGGTAATCTCTGCTAATTAATTTCTTCCCTTATACATCATGAATTACTCCAGCAGTATTGTGGTCTCTCCTTTATTTCTTGTAATTGATTTCCCGCACATGTATATTATTTGCATCATTGAAATAGGATTTAACAATCTCTCCCTTTTCACGATGGTAAAATAATATAGTAATGTAAAAAATTAAACACCATTCGATTTCATGTGTTTTACTCCCCCTCAATGTATGCAGTTGACTTGAATCGTCTATTGGGAAAAGACCAGTCAACTTCTACTTCTTCGATGTACCTATACAATATATATATATGCTACCTGTACAATATAGATTTTCTCCCCCTTTTTGTCTTCAGCAAAGAGGGAATAAGACGAGAACTGAAAAGATAGCATTAAACCAGATGAGGTAAAAGGATTATCCAACGGCTGGTAAAACAGCCCATAATAGTAGCAAAAACAGAATTACCCTAGGGCATAAACCATATCCCACAAAAGCAGCACAACCAAAAACCAATAGCAAAACATAATGTTTTAAAAACAACCACACTAGCGGCGCAGGAAATCGGTAAAGGTGTTGCGGATGGCATTCACAGAGACGCTCACGCCATCCAGCCTGTCGTGAATCTCCTTGAAAGCTTTGATAGAATTCTCCCTCACTCCGAGAATAAGAACTCTAATTTTGGACATGTCAGACCATGTTTCCTTGGAAATAGCATGAATATAACCAATAGTAGACTGAGTGGCGGTGAGAAGGTTCTTGATGTCAGATATTTGGGAGTTAATAGTACAAAGCTTTTCACTAAGCTCAGAACTGTCAAGATTGGGAGGAGGAATAGCGAGTGAAGTTTTGGGTTCTACAGGGACCTGCTTTGCTTCACTCTCGCCTTTCTTAACCCAGGGGCCCTTGATACTTACATATCCCATACTAGCGAAGGCTCTAGAATTATAGGACTTGGAGATGGTGATGAAGGGATACTTGGACAGGGAAATTTGATGGGCTTCCAGAATATGAGTGATTGTCATGCCATAGGGTAAACTAGTGGGATCTTCAGCACTTTCTATCATTAAATTGATAACCCATGAGGAAAGCTTGATTTTGAGTTTGGTGATAATGCAATACACAAAGAATGTATCTCTTTGAGAGAAGGTTGAAAAGGAACCAGTACAGGGATGAAGGATGGTTGCCACAATATGGGCCAGAACTCGAGTTTCAAAACTGACATCACCGGAGCCTAATTGGTTTGGAAGTGTTTCAGAGGAACACTCAGCAATACACTGTTTGGCTTGGTCAAAAAAAAATTCGGAGTCATCAAGCCAAGTTTTTTTAAACAAAGTAGGAAAACGAGAACAACAACACTGAAAAAGTGAGGCCAACAGGGCATAATCAAGAACAATGTGCTTACCTAGCACTAGAGATTCCAACCTATCAGGTTTACTAGAGCGAAGATTTGCATAAATTATTTTGAACAGGGGTTCATATATCTTAGGTGGAGGAATAGAGAGGAACTTTTCCCGCCCTTGATAAACGAAAAGTTCTTTGACCTTACAGTTAAGGGCTTCCATGTCATCAAGATCGACAACCCTTCCATGAGTGATCAGATTGTATTTTAGAGTAATAAAAAGATCCATATTTGGGAAATCCCAGAAATTTAGGCCACACTCGAGTGGGGCAGAGAAATCAACCTTTGATTTCTGTACGATGGACGAAATAGGGGGTTCTTCCATGGGTCGCTTGCCTAAAGCCTTTTCTCCTAGAAGTTGTGAGTGTTCATAGAAATCTCCCTGAGATGAGGCAAAGCCTTCAGAGTGATCAGACCCTTGGTCTACTTGCTCATGCGGCACAAAAGGGGGGTTTTCTTTGGAACGGGTACTCTTTCTGGTGGAGGCAGAGAGATTTTTGGAGTGTTTCGCCATTGTAGAGAAGAGGATTTTATAGAAACTTTTGGAAAAGAGATGGAGATGAGAGTGACTAAAAGAGCTTCCTAACTTAAGAAGAGGGTTTTGACGGCTGAGTACAGAAAAGTAAAAGTTGACAGTTGAGAAGACGTGATGATTGGCTTTCCATCTTCGGACTGCGAACTGATGTGAAAGAAGAGAAAAGAGAGTGAAAAACGGATGCGTAATTAAAGTTTGGGTAAAGGACTATTATAACAATTAAAAGTAACTGAGCACATAGGTCTTATGACTTATTAGAAGTGCAAATAATACCAAGTAAATTTCTCAAAGTACAAATCTCTCTTCTAATAAAGGCTTAGTTAAAATATCAGCTAGTTGAGCAGAAGTCCCAGCAAAAGATATTTCTATGTCTCCCTTAAGACATGATCTCTAATAAAATGATGCTTAATATCTATATGTTTTGCTCAAGAATGATGCACAATGATTTTTTGAAAGACAAATAACCCTAAAATTATCACAAAAAAATTGTATAGGTTTAAATGAGAGTTCGTAGTCACCCAATTGATGAGACATCCACGGTAGTTGTACACAACATTGTCTAATAGCAATTATTCAGCTTCCGTAATGGACAATGCGACTGATGCTTATTTTTTACTATTCCAGGATATTAATGTCTTTCCTAGTAATTGACATGTGTCGCTTGTGCTTTTTCTATCTTCTTTATCACCTGCAAGGTCACCATCTGAAAAACCTTCTAATTTAAAAGAGTTAGATCGAGGATACTGTAATCCATGAGATACAATTCCAATGAGATATCGAATGATTCTCTTTACAGCTGTCAAATGTGACTCCTTGGGAGCTGACTGAAACTTGGCACATTTACATACGCTAAACATAATATTTGGTCGACTTGCTCTCAGATATAGCAATGATCTAATCATTTTCCGATATTTAGTTTCATCAACAGGAGTGTCATGTTCATCTTAGTCTAAATTTGTAGCGGGGCTCATTGGAGTGCCAATTGAGTTTGCATTGTTCATACCAAATTTTTGAATAAGCTCCTTTGTATATTTGGTCTGACATATAAAATTTCCTTCTTTAGATTGTTGTATTTGTTGCCCAAGGAAGAACGTGAACTCACCCACCATGCTTATTTCAAATTCGGTTTGCATAAGATTTGAAAATTCCTTGCACATAAGAGGGTAAGCACTACCAAATATAATGTCATCAAAATAAATTTGAATAATGAAGTTACTTTCCGATGATCGTTTAATGAATAAGGTAGTGTCTATTTTACCTCTTGTAAAGCCATGATCAATAAGAAAGGTGCTCAGTCTACCATACCAGGCACGTGGAGCTTGTTTCAACCCATATTGTGCTTTAATGAGCTTGTATACATGGTATAGAAATTTTGAATCCTCAAATCCTGGAAGTTGTTTCACAAATACTTCTTCCTTGATAAATCCATTTAAAATGGAGCTTTTAGCATCTATTTGAAACAGCCTGAATCCTTTAAAAGATGCGTATGCCAAAAGAATTCGTATAGACTCCAAACGAGTTACTGGAGCGAAACTTTCATCATAGTCGCTCCTTCTTGTTGTGAGTAGCCCTAAGAAACTAGTCTAACTTTATTTCTTATGACCTTTCCATCCTCGTTCAGTTTATTTCTAAACAACCACTTTGTTCCGATTACAGACACATTATCCGTTTGGGTATTAGTTTCCATATTTGATTCTTGCTGAACTGATCCAACTCTTCTTGCATGGCTTGCACCCAACTTGAATCTTTTAGTGCTTTCTCTATATTTATTGGCTCAATTTGAGATATCAAAACAATTTTTGCTTTCTTTTTGAGAGCTGCCCTGGTTTTCTTTCCTATGTTTGGATCCCCTATAATGAATTTACGAGGATATTCATGCTCGTTTCTCCATTCATTTGGATAAACTACCTTTGTAGTCGACTTAATTTGTGGATTTGGTATATTGCTGATATTTCACCAGTTGACTCGATCATAGCAGGTGTATTAGTCGACTCTTGTAAGTCTCCTTTATCATGAGCTTATTGAGTTTGATCTTCGTCACTATTATTATGAATGAAACATTTGCTTCCAAAGGGATGGAAGTAACTGATATTCGGACGTTTACCTTTCCAAAGTTCATATGGGGTCTTATTCAGTATTGGCCTTATGAGGCAACGGTAGAGGATGTGACATGTCGTACTTACACCTTTTTCCTAGACGTGGTTTGACAATGAGTGTTCTAGTAGCATGGTTCTTGAGATATCTTGGAGGGTTCTGTTCTTTATCTCCACAACCCCATTTTGTTGTGGTGAGCGTGATGCAGAAAAATTATGAGTGTATCCTTGATCATTACAAAAGTCTTCTAATGCTCTACTTTCAAATTCTCCTCAATGGTCACTCTGAATTGTTGAAATCAGATGTCCCCATTTTCTTTCAACCCTTTTGCAGAAAACTTCAAAATTTCTTAAGGCTTCATACTTATGAGACAAGAAGATTACCCAAGTGAAACGTGGATAATCATCAACAATAGCAAAAGCATACATCTTTTCTCCAATGCTAGCAGTTCTAGTAGACCCAAATAAGTCCATATGAAGTAATTGCAAAGGTATTGAAGTAGACACTATATCTTTATTTTTAAAAGAATTTCTGGTCTGCTTACCCATTTGACATGCATCACAAATATGAGTTCTAGAAAAATTCAATTTAGGAAAACCAATAACTAATTCATGTTTGGACAGTTTTTCAATCAAATGCATGCTAGGATGACCAAGTCTCCTTTGCCATAACCATGGATCATCAGACATAAAGGATAAGAAAATATGTCTATCTTTTTAAAATCGTCAAGTATATAAACATTTCATACCTTTTTCCAGGAAGGATGATCTTACCTGATTCGTCTTCAATAGCACATCATATTTTCTTAATTTTTACCTCATATCCTGAGTTGCAGAGTTGACTTATTCAAGAGATTATAGTTTAGGCCATTGAAGAGATAAGCTTCAGTAATGTTATAATTGTTATTAAAAGGAATTGTTCCAGTACCAGCTATTTTGCCCCTTAAATCGTCCCCGAATTTAACATTTCCTCCATCGATTTTTGTAACTTCTTTGAACAGGTTTTTGTAACCTATCATATGACTGGAACATGCATTGTCTAGATACCATTTTCCTTTGCGGCTTACTCTGTGGTGTTCCTGCAAGACAAGATGATTATTTTCTTTTAGGTACCCAAGCTTCAAAACCTTTTGGTTTCCAAACCCATCCTAACATATTTGAATTACAAAAATGACAAAAGGATTATTTATACCCACTTTTATTACAGTAATGACACTTAGCTTCCGATCCGCTTATAGGTCTTTCATAAGTGTCGGAACTACCCGACTTTGTTTTAGTTGGTTCTTTCCCAGTTGACTTGTAAGTCATCTTGTTCAACCCACTGGTCGACTAGGCTCTGGTTGGTTCCTTTACAGTTGACTTGGAAATCTTCTGGTTTGACCTAACATAACTATGACGGGTGGATTTGCACAAGCTGTTGAGCTACATTTGCAAATCCTCAAACTCTTCTTAAAGTACATCCTTTTCGATTTGACATACTTCATGTTTGAGTTTCCACTCTTTAACCTCCCTAGTGAGTCACTTAAGAACATTCATCATTTTTTGAGACTCTTTCAAGTTCGAATCAAGGATATCTTGCAATTCATTACATCTTTCACTGTCATAAAATCTTACCTCACTAGTTTCACCTTGTGCCATGAAATAGTTTTAATTCTCGTCATCTGAATCATCTTCATCTGTCCAGCATCCTAAAGTTTTGTTCATTTCATTTTCTAGAATTTTCATGAAGCAGAGACTTGCTATTTCTTCGTGGTGAGAGTCATCTTCATCACTCCAGCTTCTGAAGGATTTGTTCTTGTTGAAGCCTCTAGAGATCTTCCTTTTAGTTCTGGGCATTCAACTTGCATATGCCCAAATTTTTCACATTCATATCATTTTCCATCGTTCTTATCCTATTCATTGTATTGCCGAGATCGTCTTGGTGAGAATCTTCCTTTCTTTGTGTTCCTGCATCTTCTCATCAGCCCATCCATATTTCTAGACATCATAGTAATCTCTTCTTGCAGAGCTTCAGGATCACCAATTTCATTTTCAGCCATTTCAATAGAGGTTTTGAATGCAACTATTTTTTTCTCCTCTTGATTTGTCTTTTTTAGACGCGTTCTTTCAAAAGAAATGAGTTCTCCTTGTAGTTCATCGTAGGATAATTTGTTTAGGTCTTGATATTCCAGTATGACTACTTTGGTCTGCTAAGTGGCTGGCAGGCTTCTGAGAATTTTTCTGACTTGATCACCACTGGTGTTGGGCTTGCCAAATGCCTTTTAAGTCGCTAATTATTTTGCTAAACCTGGCAAACATCTCTTCAATAGATTCTTCTTTTTTTATTGAGAAGAGTTCGTAATCATGAACCAGCATGTTGATATGTGTTGCCTTTACTTTGTTGGTTTTCTCATAGGTGACCTCAAGTTTGTCCCACAACTCTTTGGTTGTGTCACAACTCGATATTTTCTTGTATTCTTCACCATTTATAGCGTTATGAAGCAGATTTCTTGCCTTGTTATTCACTTATACCGCTTCAAGTTGCTCCTTTGAGTATGAATATATATATATATATCTTCAGGGTGAGCAAGTGGTGGAGTGCTAGCTAGTATGGGATAGTTTTCCTTTTTGCTGACTCTCCAGACTTTGACATCGCAAGATTTAGCGAAGATTTCCATTTGTACTTTCCAGTGAGAGAAATGTTGTCCATTGAAGTATGATGGTCTAACTTGTGAAGTTTCTTCCTAAAAAAAGCTCCTATGATAACCTGATTTGCCATGATCTTTCTCACAACCTGTTAAGCAAAAGCAAAATGTGAGCCTTGCTGTGATACCAATTGAAAGTACGGAGGGGAGGGTGAATTGTAAATATTTAAACTTAATTACTTATTAGTTGACTTATTTCTTGGTTAGTCGACTAGATATGATAATTCAACAGATATAGTAAATAGAAGTATATTGTAGAAAGTAATTGCAGGAATTAAAGACACCGGAATTTTATACTGGTTTGGATTCAATGTGAATCTTAGTCCATTCCTCTTAGGTTGCAAGGGAGTTATCTTTAGTAAATGTGTTTCTCCGAGTACAGCTATAGTGAATTTTCACACAATTTCTCTAACATTCATTTTTTATACAATGCATCATCCGTGTTATGTTCTCTCTTTTTCCCTGGCTTGTTACACATCAGATCTTAGTGAGCTGCAATGCTTGTTTGCAGTAGAATAAAGAGAGTGAGTTTGGTTCGATTAAAGTATAAAGACTAGGGTTGATGACGGGGTATAAATAATGTGATGGATGGTAGAGGCTTGACAACCCAAGAGATTTGATCCTTGAAAAGAATTGATTCTTTTCAAGAATAAGGTAGTGACCCGTTGCTTCTCTTTGATTGCTTTCCTTCAGCAGAGATACGAGTGAAGACTGCTCCTTGATTGTTGGTTCTTCCAAACTTAGTCGCATACCAATTTCCTCATATCTTTCAATCTCACGTGATGTTGCCCTTGATGTGTGCCTTAACTTAAGGCTTATTAGATTATCTCCAACTCAGCTAATCGTTGCACTTTGCTGATTGATTTGTTGATTGGATTCCGTCCAGATTCGCGAGTCCTTTCCTTAGTTGCCCAAATTTGCCGATTGTATGGTAATCTCTGCTAATTGATTTCTTCTCTTATACATCATCAATTACTCCAGCAGTCTTGTGGTCTCTCATTTACTTCTTGTAATTAATTTCCTGCACATGTATATTATTTGCATCATTAAAACGGGATCTAACAGCTTCTAGGAAGAAAAAACACTTTTTTTGTTAAAAAAAAGGGTACTTTTTAGAAAATTTGAGATGTTTGGCCAAAATAAAAAGTACTTTTGAGTATAAGCAGAAACAGTTTCTCTGCTTTTGGAGAGAAGCTACAAATTTGAGCTTCTTCCAAGAAGCAGAACCAGAAACAGTAAATTAATTTATTCAAGACAAAAATATCCTTAAATTTAATTTATATTTTTAAAATAATCCCTCCTAAATTTAACATTTCTATTAATTTTTTTTGCTCTTTTTACCATGCATATATTTTTTCTCTTTGTATACTATTATATTTTTGTTCTCTTTCTCCTATTTCTCTCTGGAATATCCTTTCTATTGTAAATAGTTCTTTTATATAGTTTAATTTATATCGGGGATGTATTTTGATATATTTATATTATCATATCAATATTAAATAATACTAGATGGTCCAAAATTATCGTTTTGGAATAACTATATTCTATATTGATTAACATCTTTAAATTATTATTTTTATTTTAATAAACATTTACATTCATTTATGTTTTTAAATAATACTAATAGCACACTAAAATTTATGATCTTTTTCGTAATTTGATACTCAAAAGTACTTTTTAGAATGATCGGCCAAACACAATTTGCTTGCAAAAAGTATTACTCAATGAATTGGCCAAACACAAACTACTACATTATAAAAGTAGTTTTCCGAAAATTATTTTTTAAAAATAAGTAATTTTTTGTAGCTTGGTCAAACATGCTCTTAGAAACACTATTTAAAAGCTTGACCAAACTAATTGTTGGTCAAAAATATTTTTTGGATTGATTAGTTAAATACATATTGTTTCTCACCAAATTATTTTTTTAAAAGTAATTTAAAAAAAATTCAAATAAATTAATTTTAACAGCTTGGCCAAACAGACCATAAGAGAATCACTCCTTCCCTCTTACCATAATGATGTATTAATTTATTTCTATCTTTATAATTCTGTGTATCCGGATATGCGAAAACGAAAGACACTACCAAAAGAGCTAGACTACCATTAGCTGGTCTTTCTCAAGAAATCCCTAAATTACCGAATTGATAGTGTGTGAAGAGAATTAAAAGTACATAAATTTAACAAAATGATAATTAAATAACTTGTAAAAACTAAATGCTAAAAAGCATAATCAAAGATGGTGCGCTATCAACTAATGGCGTAGTGGAAAGCAATGGATTGAAGCGAGAATCGCGTTCGTTTTGGGTCCATATGATCAACGTTATATATTTCTAACTTGTACGAATTACGTAAGCATTATCGATTTTCAATTTATATGAAAACAACCATGCACATAACATCTAATCATTAATTTTTGTTTATTCAATAATGTTTGGTTACTTGTTCCATTCATCTAGGTATAATATTTTCGAATACCCTTTTCTGAATTTTCTAGGTCATCCCTTGTCTACCATTGTCAATTATGTGTTTGTAACGTAATCTCTTTGTTTTAAGTTGATCGGGCATAACGTTTAAAATAATAAAAAATACTTTTAAATCTTATAGTATTAAACTAAAGATCTTGTAATATCCTTAAATTCTGTGATTTTAAATATGTCATGTGAAAAGTTAGAATTAAAGAGTTTACTAAATATAGAAAGAGATATTCTTTTTTAAAGATACTAAAAATAAAAGTAAGACGCATAAATTTAAACAAAGGGACTAATACTTATGTGAATTGCATATCGAACCGTACTTCAATGAAGTTCGTTCTGTAAAGCCAGTTATCAGAAGTGAAAAATCGAAAATACGTCTTTGTTATTTCAATTTAGAAAAAAATAAAAATTTCTCCATCTTGAATTTTCCATCCCAAAAATTTTAAAACAGTTGAAGAACACATAGGAGGGTTGAAACATTATATTAAAAAGATAAACCTTCTTATCCAAAAACCCAAATCTAACAGGTCTCTCCATTATAGTCATATCATAAAGATGATTGAAGTTTTTCAACTTTCAAATAACGTCAAAAGAAGCAAGAGACAACTTCACTTCTTACTTATACTCACACTCTACTTTTTAACAGCCAATGATATATTCTGTCTGCTTCATTTTAAGTGATTTTTTAATTCTTTTCACATATATTAAAAAGTTTACCTTTTAATATTAATTAATAATAAAGTTGATCATATTAATTTTGTTTATCGTAAAAATAGTAATAACAATTAAATTTAATTTAGTGGTTCTAAAAATAGGTAATCTATTTTTATGCTATTTGTTAGGCAATTGATGCTATGTAAAAGATTTAGAAACGAAATAAGAACTTAAGAACGAGGTGTTAATCAAATCGAATTGCTGTCAATCGGAGCCTTGAGCTTGCCTATTCGAGGGCCTCGGGGTGGAGTCTGAAGCTCGGCTGGGAGCTATCGAAGGCGGTCGATGGTGAATAACAGTTATAAATGGATCAAATGTGGCTCTTTATGCCCAATAATAAGTAATAAATGATGAACAATAAATAAGATAATGAAACCAAGAGGATGTGTTAGAGAGCAAAGAGAATGTCCTAGTATATTTAGTATGGAGCAACAGATGTTTACAAAATAACAAGGATCCCCTTTTATATAAGAGGGAGGAATTCCAACATAGTACAAGTGCATTTATTACAACGACGTGGAGATGGGACACTTAGTTTTTGCCATGATACGGGCTCAGACTAGCCTGACAGACTTTGCTGGCTCTAGCTTCATGCCTTGGGAATTCCCCATTTTCTTCCCATAACCGTCGATCCCATACTGCCCCGAGGTCGAGTGTCGATGACCCTCGAGGGGTGAGACTCGACCGTGATTTCGAGCCTTTGAAGATGTTATAATCATGGAAAATTGGATCCTCCGATTTTACCGTATACAAATCTTAATTTACTCATTAAAAATATAACAAACTACTCTTAAGCTTTTTACTCCAATGGTAACTTTAAAAAAATAAAGTTAATTGCTTTTTAGTATCTTAAAAAAATTAAATATTATGGATCACAAAAGAAAAAGGTCAAAAAAATCACATAAAATGGACCAGGAGTACAGAAGAGGAGACCTGAAATTAGCATTGGTTACACTCCACTTTTTAATAGCCAATCATCTGCTAGACTTGTCGAAAGTTATTAAATTGGGATATCTTATTGGTCATTGCTTGGAATAGCAACTTTATCATGAGGATTGAGGATAAAGACAAGTTCAAAGTTTCTAAGCTAATAAATGCAAAACGAAAGTTAGTTCCTCCCATAATTACTACAATTATTTCTTCGGCTTGACTTTCTTCCTCAATTCTCAGCTTAAATTGAACTATCTTTTCCTTGTCCGGCTGCAGTCTGTCTTTTCGAGTTGTTGAGCATTTGAAAAATTCCTTTAGAGCAATTTTGAATATTGGTGATCTATTGGGTAAATTTGGCTCCTTACATCTATATATTATTTATATACGGTTTCACTAAAAAAGGGGGCCTTATCGTGATCGACTTGAGTATGGCCGGTCCCAATCAATAAACGGACCGAACGATGTGACTCACTGAAATGTCATATCAAGCTCTGACATTCGTATATCGAGGCCACCAACTCTTGTACTTTTTTTTGTATTATTTCAAGAAAGGTCCCTTAGTATATAAAGGGGAACTTCTCCCGTTGTAAAGACTTACGTGCATTTTCTTATGGAAAATATACAACTCTCTTTCTCTCTTGTGCAAAAAACCTATTATACATCTTATTGCTCTTACATCTCGATCTATATATTATAATCTCCGGTCTCTATCATCTAGCATTATCTACATCACATTACCCTTGATTCCGATTGACCCATATCATTTTTTTTATTGTTTTAAAGCTGGTTAAGTATTCGAGTAACTTTTTAGCCAAACAATTTGGCGCCGTCTGTGGGGACTTCGAGAATCAAAGTTGTAGTTTGTTTCTAGAGATCCTTCAAAAAACCACCCTCTACGACCTAGAATGGCTGAAAACAATGCTAGAATGAAGGCTACCTTGGAGGTTAGAACAGACCTCACGGGCACTCTCAACGCGGCTCCCGAAGGAGATGCCCTACACCAACCCCCAGTACTTTGATAGGCGTGGAAGCCTTACCCTCCTCATCAGAAGACCTGGTGGTGCCACGAGAAAGAGAAGCTTCAACATCTACCACAAAGGAAGCACCCCCAGAAATAAAGAGATTACTAGAAGAGTGGTTGACAAGCACTCTGAGCAGTCTAGCCAAGAAACCACCTCAAAATTATAGATGCACCCCAGCAGCAGATCATGTCGCAACCGAGGATGAGCTCGAGGTCACAAGAACAAACAACGTTCCCGTCGACGTCCAAGCTAACGACGGAACACTCACAGCCATCCTCAAAAAGATGGAAGAGATGGAGAACGAGAACATATCTCTCCGCGACCAGATGAAGGAACACCAAGAAAGGGTGGATAAGATTTCAGGCGCACCTAAGTTGCTGCCGAAGCGAGACATGGGGAGGTTCGTCGAACAACCCTACACGGAAGGAGCCACGCCATACCTCATCCCAAAAACCTTCAAGATGCCCCCCTACTTGAAAGTATATGACGGGACCACCGACCCCGAGGACCACCTGATAAACTATGTTACAGCGGTCAAAGGCAACGACTTATCGAAAGAACAGATACCACCCGTACTTCTGAAGAAGTTCGGTGAGACATTGATGGGAGGAGCCTTAACGTGGTACTCACAACTACCAGCCAAGAGCACCTCAACCTTTGAGGAGATGGCTGATAAATTTGCTACCGCCCATACGGGGGAGAGGAAGGCGGAAGCACGGGTCAACGACATTTTTGTTGTGCGTCAAACCCCGGGAGAAGGAATCAGGGAGTTCCTCGCCAGATTCAACAGAGTCAGAATGAGCCTACCGAACGTATCCGAAAGCATGGCAGTTGCGGCCTTCCAGAACGGGCTCAGTAGAGATGGCACGAAGGCGACCAAGAAATTGCTCAGCCGTCTCCTGAAATATCCCCCAACCACCTAGGAAGAAATACACAATGCCTATTGTGCCGAGGTACGTAGGGATGATGACGACCTTAACGGCCCGCCCCGAAGGTTGACAACGGTACACCCAGAAATCAGAAAGGACCGGTGCAACGAGGGAAGGCGGGAACAAATTCCACGCCTCAACAGGGAAAGGCATCAACCATACATCAGGTCCTCACACACACCACCACCAAGGCATGTAGACGCCTTGCAACGACATGTTGCTCTGCTAACGAACGATCGAGGTACCCCGCCCCCCCCCCCCTCATTATCTGCACATAAATTTTGTGTGTCTCCTTCAGAGGTAGTGTACACACTAGAGAAGCTAGGCAACAAAGTACAATGTCCAGCAAAGATGAAGTCCGACCCTGCCACCAGAAAGTCAAACACCCTGTGCGAGTTCCACCAAGAACGCAGGCACAGAACGGAGGACTGCATAGGTCTCCGATAGGAGGTAGTCTGAATGCTGAACCAAGGGTTCTTGAAAGAGCTTCTCAACGATAAATGAAAGCTCAACTTCGCACGAGGGCGGGAACCACACCATGGCCCACCAAGGCCGCCCTCACCAACACGCACCATCAGCATGATCATTAGGGACGGCAATGATTCGGCGATCAATCACGTCAAGGTCACCACCACGCACAAGCTGAAACGAACTATCGCCCATGAACGATATGATGACTTTGAAGATAGTATCACCTTCGATAAGCCTGATGCCGACGGTTTGTGTTTTCCTCATTATGATGCCTTAGTTATTACTCTATGCATTCTAGATACTGATGTTAAAAGGATCATGGTCGACGATGGAAGCGGCGCATGTATCATTCATCCAAGAGTCCTTGTACTCATGGGACTCGAGGATAAAATAATATCGCGCTGCATAACACTAACAGGTTTCATGCAGTGGAAAGAACCTCAGGCGAGGTGACGCTGCCCATCCTTGCAGGTGGAGTCACGATGGAAACCACCTTCCACGTGATGAACCAAGAGAAAGCATACAATGCCATTATCAGACGCCCATTGATACACGCCATGAGAGTCGTCCCATCCAGCTTCTATCAAGTAATCAAATTCCCAACCCCATGGGGAGTGCACTGCATACGGGGTGAGCCCCGCACCGCCCAAGAATCCTATAAGATAGCCCAGGATTACACACATACCAAATATCTCCAAGGAGCAAGTGCAGAAGCATAGCAATCAGCCATGTCAGGGACTAAGATCCGTCTGATAGAGAACGCCATCGAAGACCCTGAGGAGGTCGAGGCTAGCAAGGCCATGGTCGAAGACCTTGACCCCTTTCAGATAAACAGCAGCGACCTCGCAAAAGAAAGCATACATAGGCCATGGCCAATCAAATCCAGGTCAGTACCGTGAATTTTTATCTAACCATGCAGATCTGTTCGCTTTTTCTTATGCAGATATGCTAGGAATTCCACGAGAAATCGACTCTCACAAACTCAACGTCGACCCATTGCACTCGCCCGTATGGCAAATGAGAAGAAAATTCAACGCCGCCATTAACGAAGCAGTGAGCGAAGAACTGGACAAATTTCTAGCCAATGGCTCCATCAGGAAATCCAAGTACCCGGAATGGGTCGCCAACGCCGTAACGGTCACAAAAGAAGAACGGGAAGTGGCAGATGTGCGTAGATTTCACTGATCAAAATAAAGCATGCCCGAAAGACTCTTTTTGCTGCCCTACATCGACCAGCTGATAGACGCAACAGCAAGCCATGAGCTGCTAAGCTTCCTTGATGCGTATTCCGGCTACAATCAAATCCTGATGGCCGAAGAAGATCTGGAGAAGACAACTTTTAACACCCATCAGGGGACGTATTGCTATAAAATGATGCCTTTCGGGCTAAAGAACACAGCGGCCACTTACCAGATGCTAGTGACAACAATGTTCAAAGAACAACTCGGCAAAACAATGGAGGTCTACATCGATGACATGTCGGTCAAGTCATCAAAAAAGGAGGATCACCTCACCCACCTGAAAGAGTCCTTCGAAATACTAAGGAAGTACGGCATGAAACTGAACCCCGAGAAGTGCGCTTTTGGAGTAGCGTCGGGAAAGATCCTGGGATTTCTAGTATCAAAAAGAGGCATCGAAGTCAACCCTGACCAGATCAAAGCCATAGAGGCCATCCCCGAAACGCTAGCAGCAAGAAGCAGATGCAGAAATTAACGGGTCGAATAGCTGCCCTCTCCCGGTTCATCTCACGCTCCTCCGACATATGCCACAAGTTCTTTGCTGTACTGAAAAAAGACCAGGGACTGCAATGGAACGGAGAATGCGTAGAAGCCCTCAGGAACTTAAAAGCATACTTATCATCACCGCCCCTACTGGTTAAGGCCAACCCCGGAGAATCATTGCTGGTATATTTGGCCGTGTTAGAGGTCGCAGTCAGCGCCGTCCTAGTGCGCAAAAACAAAGGCACTTAATCTCCTATTTATTATATCAGCAAAACTTTAGTGGACGCCGAAACCCGGTATCCCCACCTTGAGTGATTAGCCTTGGCACTTGTAGTAGCTTCACAAAAGCTACGACCGTATTTCCAGTGCCATCCCATACGGGTGGTGACAACCTTCCCTCTAAGGAGCGTCCTGCACAAACCCGAACTCTCAGGTCAACTCGCCAGATGGTCCGTCAAGCTCAGCGAGCATGATATTACATACCTCCCAAGAACCGCCATCAAGTCACAAGTCTTAGCTGACTTCATCGCCGAAGTCCTGCCAAAGGCGGAACTTGAGGCGCAACGTGCATCCTCCGAAAATGACCTATGGGTGGTTTATACGGATGGCACCGCCAATGCATCGTGACGGGACTGGGACTCGTCCTCGAAGTCCCTATGGGGAAACGATTCGCCAGTCCATACGATACCCGAAAATGACTAACAACAAGGCCGAGTACGAGGTCGTAATTGCAGGCATGAAGCTGGCCACCAAGTATGGAGCTCACCGAATTCTCCTCCACTGCGACTCCTAGCTTGTGGTAAACCAGATCACTGGGACTTATCAAATCAAGGAATAGATGCTACAAAAATACCTGTCGGAAATTCGTAGGCTGATGACTACATTCGATGAATGCCGTGTTGAATAAATTCCCAGTGCACGGAATACCGAAGCGGACGACCTGGCGAAGTTGGCTGCTGCCACCAAAAGTGTCAACAAAAAGAGTGTGGTCACGCTCCTCTACTCAGCTATCGATCACATAGAGGTACTTTCCTTAAACCTAACTTGGGATTGGCGCAACCAGTTCGTATCTTCCTTGCAGGATGGGACACTCCCCCTTGATAAAAAAGAAGCAAAAAAGCTCTGCGTACAGGCCTCCAGATACTGCATGATCAACGGCGACCTTTATAAAAGGACGTTCGGTGGCCCCCTAGCTAAGACATGTACTCGAATAAGTACACGAAGGCTATTGCGGCGCCCACACTGGCAACCGCGCCCTCGTTAGGTGTATCATACGCGTCGCTACTATTGGCCCACCATGTAGAAAGAGGCAGCAGAATACGTCCGCCGATGCCAGCAGTGCCAAAAGTTCACCCTAATGATACACCAACCAGGAGAAACCCTCCATTCTGTCACGTCCCCCTGGTCGTTCATCGAGTGGGGGATGGACATAGTCGGACCGCTACCCTCAGGACGAGGAAAGGTACGTTTTTTACTTGTTTTAACACACTATTTCTCTAAGTGGGTGGAAGCAGGTGCGTACACACAAATACGCGAGCAGGAAGTCATCACCTTTATTTGGAAGAACATCATATGCCGTTTTGGCATCCCCATATAAATCAGCTGCATAATGGGCGCCAGTTCATCGATCAGAAGACGACCGAGTTCTTCGAAAAATGGCGCATCAAAAGAATACTATCCATGCCATACCACCCCGCCGCCAACGTACAAGCAGAGTCTTCCAACAAAACAATCCTGAACATACTCAAAAAGAAGTCGAAGATGTCAAGGGACTATAGCCCAAACTACTGCCCGAAGTCTTGTGGGCACACAGAACCACGCCCAAGATCCAGCACCGGAGAAACCCCATACTCACTGGTTTATAGAACCGAAGCATCATACCTATCGAAGTGGACGAACCCACCTTAAGGTACTCACACACCAGCGGATCGGAAAACGACATCGGCAGGCTCCAAGATTTTGATGAGGCTGAAGAAAGAAGAGAAATGGCCCCACGTCAGAATGGTAGCCAAAAAACAACAAGTCGAAAGATACTACAACAAAAGGGCAAAAATAAGGCCACTTAATGTAGTGGATTACGTCCTCAAATCCTAGACTCTGGACTCAAAAGACCCAAGTGAAGGAAAATTAGGCACAAACTGGGATGGATCCTAAAAATCACAGCGGCGGCTGGGAAAGGAGCATTCCAGCTAGAGACAATGGAAGGAAAGACACTCCAAAACAACTGGAACGTCGCTCACCATAAACATTTCCACTTCTAAAAAGGTGACACCTGAGTCGTACTCTTTTCCCTTACCCGAGTTTTGTCCCAATTGGGTTTTCTCGGGAAGGTTTTTAACGAGGCGGCGAAAGGGTCACTTGGAGATGTTTTAGCGCGCGTGCATCATGTCCACCTCTCCATGTGCACTCCAAGCCCGACATGATACAAGGACTGGATTAGTGTTATCTCCAAGTGTATAGAAAGGCTACGGCCACCTCAAAGTGTATAGACAGGCTATGGCCATCTCCAAATGAATGAAAAGGCTACGGCCATCTCAAAATGAATGAAAAGGCTACGGCCATACCCAAATGAATAAAATGGCTAAGGCCATCAGGCTACGGCCTTTATTTTACATGGCTATGGCCATCGTTTTATATGGCTAAGGCCATCACCTACAGCCTTTATTTTACATGGCTATGGCCATCGTTTTATATGGCTAAGGCCATCAGGCTACGACCTTTATTTTACATGGTTATGGCCATCATTTTATATGGATAAGGCCATCAGGAACCGACCTTTATTTTATATGGCTATGGCCGTCGTTTTATATGGCAAAGGCCATCAGGCTACGGCCTTTATTTTACATGGCTATGGCCATCATTTTATATGGCTAAGGCCATCAGGCTACGGCCTTTATTTTACATGTCTATGGCCATCATTTTATATGGCTAAGGCCATCAGGCTACGACCTTTATTTTACATGGCTATGGCCGTCGTTTTATATGGCTAAGGCCATCAGGCTACGGCCATCATTTTATATGGCTAAGGCTATCAGGCTACGGCCATCATTTTATATGGCTAAGGCCTTCAGGCTACGGCCTTTATTTTACATGGCTATGGCCATCATTTTATTTGGCTAAGGCCATCAGGCTACGACAATTATTTTACATGGCTATGACCATCGTTTTATATGGCTAAGGCCATCAGGCTACGGCCTTTATTTTATATGGCTGTGGCCATCATTTATATGGCTAAGGCCATCAGGCTACGACCTTTATTTTACATGGCTATGGCCAACATTTTATCTGGCTAAGGCCATCAAGCTACGACTTTTATTTTACATGGCTATGGCTATCGTTTTATATGGCTAAGGCCATCAGGCTACGAACTTTATTTTACATGACTATGGCCATTATTTTATATGGCTAAGGCCATCAGGCTACGGCCTTTATTTTACATGGCTATGGCCATTGTTTATATGGCTAAGGCCATCAGGCTACGGCATTTATTTTACATGGCTATGACCATCGTTTTATATGGCTAAGGCCATCAGGCTACGGCCTTTATTTAACATGGCTATGGCCATCATTTATATGGCTAAGGCCATCAGGCTACGGCCTTTATTTTACATAGCTATGGCCATCGTTTTATATATCTAAGGCCATCAGGTTACGGCCTTTATTTCACATGGCTATGGCCATCATTTTAAAGTGCTAAGGCCATTAGGCTACAGCCTTCATTTTACGTGGTTATGACCATTATTCTATATGACTAAGGCCATCTAGCCGCGGCTTTTATTTTACATGGCTATGGCCATCATTTTCATCAGGCTACAGCCTTTATCTGTACATGGCTAGAGCCATCGTATTCACAAGGCTACAGGCGCCTATTTTATATAGCTAAAGCCATCAGGCTAACTTTACACAGCTATGGCCAACAAATTCCAAGCAGCTATAGTAAAGAAAAGTACGACGACATGCCAAAAGGTAGAAAAGATTACTTACAACAAAAATTATATGTTTTCACAAAGGGGAACAAACACCCCTGATACAAAAATCAGTATGAACAAGTATATTTACAAAGACCCTAAGAAACTACTACGTATCTAGCCCGGCCTGGCCCTCAGGTGGCCCGTCCTCATTTCCGGGAGGGTACGCCCTGGAAATCCAAGAGTTGGACTCCAAGCGATTTATCCAGGGCCGATGATTCAGGACCGTAGCTCGCTGCCTCACGAGCGAATCTAACTAGTTGGCGCTGGTTCTCAACATCCGCTTCAGACGCTCGACCACCCGCCAGGAATTGCTCAAGCACGACCAGCCTGCCCTCTGCATACACCCACATCTTGTGCGCCTCACGAGACGTATCGGCTTGCGCGAGAGCTAACTTAAGCTCTTTGACCTCGGCTTTTGTGGCTTTGAGTACCTCCGTTAGAGCCGCCACCCTGGTGGAGCTTAGTGATAAAGCCGGCGCACAAGAGTGTCATGCTGTAGGCCGCCTCCTCACAGTTCTCCAGCAAATTATTGTGACTTAGAATCACTATACGATGAGAAGATTGGCCGGCCATCATCTCCACCCGGTCCAAAGACCTGCTTTCTCCGTTTGCGCCTTCCGTGGCTGCCCCCGAGCCCGCCACATCCATGTCTTCTTTTCTCCTCGCCACGGCCTCCCTCCAAAGATCAGCTCTTCCTGAGCGAATAGCCTCTGCCATAAAGGTTGGCCTTGATACATGGCAAGATGGCCAAGCCTTTCCCAACTAGGTGGCCACGGCTTTGCCAGTACGGATCTGATGCTGCCTCCTCTCCAACGTCTCCTCCTCTTCACGGCCCCCATCCGCAGGGTGCGGAGCGAGCTCATAGGGGGTTGGCACGGCAGAAAGCGTCCTTACGGGGGCAATCTCAGGGACAGTCGCTAGCACCTCCATGGGCGCCGCCTCAGGTATAACCCCCGTCACGGCCTCAGATGCTATCTCTGGGGCCGCTTCTAATGTACCCTCATGTCTTAAAGGGGGCGAAGCACTACCCCTGGACGTGCCGGCGAAGACCAGATCTGCCTCAGGATCGAATACCGTTCTAGAAGGACCGGCCGCAGTCTACTCCTTCTTCTGCTGCTTCATCTTCCTCGCCTTCTTATAGGCACCCCGACCTACCAAAACACATGTGAGACGGGTAAGAAAATTATATGGGCCCCCAAACCGTAACAAAGATTAGGTAAAGCCGTTATCATCCGGGCCGTGGAGCCTAAGGAATTCAGTCAAAGAACGGCTTTCCTATGCAAACGGTATCAGTGCCTTTACCCACGACCTAATGTCGCCAACATTATGAGGAGGGCGAGCAGCCACTGCATGAAAACAAAGGAAAACTTTCGAAAGTAAGAACCAGCAAAGTAAGGTCAAAATAGTAAACATCACGCATGACAATACTTACATGCGTCATTCCACACTTCTGGAAACCCATCAGGGTTGGACACAAGGTGTTCGGTACGGACGTAGAAAAACCTCGTCCAAAATTTATGGTTGACCTTGTCGTCCACCTGTGCCACGAAGCTTTTCTTTCCCTTACTCCTCAACTGGAGCATCGAGCCTCTCATGAAAACCACATTGAACATTTGCAAAAGGTGATGAAAGGTCACCTCTTTTCCGGCCTTCGCCGGGTAAACGGATACTACCCTGCATACCTTCAAGCATACGGGGTAAGCTGGGCCGGACATGCTCCAACTCCGCTAAAGGGTAAATTGGAAGGGTGTATCCAATTCGGAAGGCGTATTCGTAGAAGGCACAGTACCCGATCCTAGGCGCGTTAGCATCATCTAGCCCCACGGGAACCATGTCAAGGTGATCGGAAATACCATACGTCTCCGTGAGAGAGGCCAAGTGGGACAGCGTCATCTCACTATGCTCCCAAGGGAGGAATTTACGCTTATTCAGAAAGTCGCTCCTTTTGCTCATATCACGTGGGAGCAGGTTGGCCGTTGATAGAGGAACAAAAACTTCCCCGGCCTCCTCGCCGTCCGAGGATGACGAAGTCCTGGTAGAAGCAACGTCCCTGGTTCTGTTATCATCACGCCTACATTTAGCCATAGTGAATGATGTAAGAAAAAGGTATTACAGGTCGTAAGTTCGATTCCTGAGAATGAGAATTTCAGAGGAGAAAAGAATAGCAAACACCAGAAAAAGATAGGGAAAAGAGTGAGGAAATACTCTCCGAAAAGGATCGAAAATGATCCTAGCCCAACTCTCCACCTATTTATAAGAAAAAGTACACGGAAATCAAAAGGGCATGATTCAAAAAATCGGCGTTGAAAACCAAACGTCACGTCATAACCTGAACCATCTCGGGAGCAGAAGTAATGATCACGCATGTAATCGATGACGTCACCTCAAAAAGAAATTCCAAAAAGGAGGTAACATGTCAACGGCATGACCTTTTTACACAGGAACGCGTCTCTCACAGAGGTATCAACAGGAACGACCAAATTTCCATAGGCGTCAAGCTCGCATGTCTATCCATTGGAAACGCCTTTCGACTGCGTTCCCGATAAACGGAGGGACTATCTGTATTGGGCAAATTTGGCTCCCCACGTCCACATATTATCCACATACGGCCTCACTAAAGAAGGCGGCCTTATCATGGTCGATTTAAGAAAGGCCGGTCCCAGTCAATATACGGACCAAACGATGTGACTCACTAAAATGTCATATCAAGCTCTGACATTCGTATATCAAGGTCACCAACTCTTGTACTTTTTTTGTATTATTTCGAGGAAGGTCCCTTAGTATATAAAGGGGACCTTCTCCCTTTGTAAAGACTTACATGTATTTCCTTATGGAAAATATACAACTCTCTCTCTTTCTTGTGCAAAAAATCTGGTATACATCTTATTGCTCTTACATCTCGATCTATATATCCGGTTTCTATCATCTAACATTCTCTAGATCACATTACTCTTGATTTCGATTGACCCATATCATTTTTTAATTGTTTTAAAGCTAGTTAAGTGTTCGAATAACATTTTAGCCAAACAAATTATAATATTGGGTATATTTTAAACAACTTTTTTATAAAAAAAATTCTCAGCTAAAGCCGCAATCTTAGAGTCAAACTCAAAGGAAGGAAAACAAAGAGACCAATAGAATGATAGATATTGAAGAAACCTAACTTAAGAAAAAGAGACATGTGACTGCCGCAGCACCGTTGGTGGCGGCTGCTAATTCATTCTTCAAAAAAGTAAAAGAATGTCCTGACTCCTGACATGCACTATTATCGCGTGGATCATTCACAATACATCCTTTTGGTCTTCGCTATTTACTTTGCTAATTTGGATATACAATTACACCGTTTTATAATATGATCGCTATATAACACCATATAAGATTCATTAAAAAGTAAGTTTTTTTCTATCAAATTTTTTTATAGAAAACTTTGAATTCGAGATATCTGATTAAATATTAAGAAAATCCTACCACGTTCTTTAGGCGGCAATCAAAAAGAATATATATTCCTCTAATGCATTTTTCTAGTTTTTTTAGTTACTTTTAAAGTTTTTATATAAACAATCCAATACATCGAAATATTCTAAAAATTTCTACCATCTCTAAGTTCAAACTGTCAGGCTCAAGGATATGCTAGGAGTGTTCTTTGCCAGAATTTCTACAAGATAAAAGTACAGTCATTTATAATGTGTTGATCATAATAACCGAAACATATAAATAACAAAAATACTCCTTATGTTATTTCGTCTTTAAATAGTCATTTTTGATTACCTCATGTTTGGCTGTTATTATAGTACTCATTATAAATTCCGAAAAAAATGTTTGAAATTAGTCTTCACTTTGGGAAGAGTAATTCAACAAATAACCCCAAATAATAGAAAAGAACCTGAAGCAAAAAAGTAAGAAAAAACGAGGGGGGGAGAGAAAAAAAAGAAAAGGGCAAATCGTGTTAAAAAAATTAAGTCAAAACAGTTATTTTGCTGCTACAAATTTTTTACCGTGATATTGGCTGAAAGCCAGAAACTGAGAAACCTACCCGTAAATAAAGGGCCACTTAGGGGTATTTTGGGGAGATTAAAAGTTTCAAGTTCAGAAACGGACAAAAAATAGTGGCTCAGTAGGTAAATACGGTCAATATGAAGGGTAAAGGAAAGAGGAAAAGTACAAAGACGCCGAAACTGATAAAATATTCAGAGGGGAGATAATTAAATACTAAAATCGATAATGGATCTGCTGTATTTGTAATGGCGTTGGCGACTTCCCAAACGCACCGAGTCTGACTCGTCCACTTGCGAGTTCATTCAATACGCGTGAAGCTGTTAACTAGCCAACAGAATCTCGGAAAATTCCTACTCCGGTCACCAGCGACAGAAATAGACAGCGTTAACTATTTGATGTTAACGGTGGAGAGAAACTAAGCGACGATGACCCCGAACGGATTCAGCGGTGTAGAGAAAGAGTATATAAGGAAGCATCATCATCATGACCTAGCGGAAAATCAATGCAGTTCCTTTCTGGTCAAGCACATTCGAGCGCCTGTTCATCTCGTTCGTCCTTTTCTCTCTCTCTCTCTCTCTTTTGCATTTTATTTTTTCGTGGATCCATTGCTTTAACTTTCAGCTGAGTGTTTTTCTCGAGATTGATTATCTTATGAAGTATCTTGAAGATAAAGCAATAAATTCGTTATATTTGCGATGATTGTATGGGTTCCGAATTAGGTTTAATTTTGTGATGTCATGACTGGTTTTTTAGTTTGTATTCATCGTTATATTTATGTTCATTGTATGGTTCCGAATTAGGTGAACTTTCATGTACGCTGAGCTTTGATTTAGATTTTAGACTACCTGACCATCAATTAGGTTTATGTCTTGGTCAAATTTGTATAGGAGATGAAAAGGGGGGGGGGGGGGGGGGGGGGGCAATTGAATTGTTTCCTGTTTTAGGTCAAGCAAAGATTGTATGTTCTTTGAGTTCTAGTCGTTTAGCTGTTTGGTTTATCTGGTTTTGAAAGTAGTGACTCTTAGGACTCGTTTGGTTAGTTGTATAAGAAAAATGATCGTGTAATAAAACTGTATAAAACTAATATATCAAGAATCTATTTTTCATTTGATCGTGGAATAAGAGTGCACATATATTAGTATTACCAAGATTAGCCAATTCTTGGTTTTGGCATCACAATCTCTGCAAATCCTCCATGTAAGATATTGTCTTTCATGACAGAAAAATTCATGTATTATCATTTCTCATGGAAAACCCTGTATTATAATTCTTGCATAACTAGTTCGTGAACCAAAACAATCTCATGAAGAACTACCAAATGCAAGTGACTGTAGTTAACAAAGAGAAAAGGCTAAATGCATGAGCCATTGATATGTTCATTGATTATGCAAAAAGGGGTGACTGCCTCATCTGCTTATTCTCGAAATTTGATTAGCATCGCTTTTACTTTGACTGAAGTTCTGGATCAACCCTTATAACTGCAAGAATGGCAAATAATTTTCTCATGTAACTTACATTTGGTAGCCTGTGTTCAATCAGTCCTAATGGTAGCTGTGTCTTCCTCTTTTCATCAGGTTTGGTCATTGGTTCGGAGGTTTGATCAGCCGCAAAAGTACAAGCCCTTCATCAGCAGGTGCATTGTGCAAGGAGATCTTGAGATTGGTAGTCTTAGGGAAGTTGATGTCAAGTCAGGCCTCCCTGCAACAACGAGTACTGAGAGATTGGAGCTTCTTGATGATGAAGAGCACATCTTAAGTGTCAGGATTATTGGCGGGGATCACAGACTTAGGGTATTAAACAATTCTCTCTTTTGTTTTCCTTTTTTTTTTTCCATTATTTTTTCTGATTTTCAACGACTTAGAGATTTCAGTGTTATTAAGCACACTTGAGCATAGGTTTCTTTCTCAGTGGATGATAATTTCTATGGTGGAGAATTGCCTTCAAACTAGTTGGAGTACGAAAGTGCTTATTAATATGTGTATAAAGAGAAGCTCAAATTATCTGATATTGATATTTGTGTGGTAGTGGCATTGCATATCTACTATTCCTCTTCCTCTAAAATAGCCTTCACAACTTGTCAATGAAAAATTGAGATTTGCAGTTGTGTTACTCTAGGCAAAAAGTAAATATAAGCATGTTTCTCATCTAAAAAATTATTTTTCACTATTAAGCTTTATTGCTGTTGGTATCATAGTAAAGATACTCTCTTATTCTACCATGTCACATTATATGTTTAATGCCACCTTTGACTTGTGCATTGAGAGCTGAAGACAATAAATGAGCTTATAGGCATTTGAGGAATAGATAAGTGTGTATCTTCCTGATGCAAATCCTTTCTTAGAGCCAACTCGATGGGTTTTCTGATTTGGCACAAACAATAAGGTTTGTGTTATATGCACCAGAGTATGACAAACATTGTAGAAATAATCAGGTTGTTTGTGGTGAAAATTTTCTGAGCTAGAGCAACACTTCGATTGATGATAGTGCTATGAACTGAATGATAAATACACTGCAAAGTGATAGTTAATTAGCTCTTACGGTTATTCTTAACAGAGAGCCGAGCATGTACTTTTATAAGTATGATAAGCTTTGTCAGAAGGCCGAGATAGATTCATTTTAAATTGCTCTTATTGATAATAAAGGGAGGATGATACATTATGTAGCCCAACGTGGGTGTCTGAACTTGTGACTTGGATTGGGTTAAGGACTTCCATGCATTTCCTTTATTATCGGAATGCAGAAAATTGAAAATCTGTTGCTGTATGATTGTGATGTCATGTCTTGTAAAGGTAAGTGTAATATGTATTTGGATTCTTTTGAAGAAACCACTACATGAATGATCTGCTTTATTTTAGCATGTCAAACATGATAGGTTAGTTTTCTCTTGCAGAGGGAGAGAAGAGAGATTGTGGTTGCTTCCAACCTATAGTTACTTCTTCACTTCATTCAGTTTAAATAATGCATCGTGTTTATCCCTCATTTCTTTTCTTCTTTTTTTTTCAACTTGATCTTTTTTCCAGAATTACTCATCAATCATATCTGTCCACCCGGAGGTGATTGATGGAAGACCTGGGACACTGGTGATTGAATCATTTGTGGTGGACGTACCCGAAGGAAACACCAAAGATGAGACGTGTTACTTTGTTGAAGCATTAATCAAATGCAACCTAAAATCACTTGCTGATGTTTCAGAGCGACTTGCTGTGCAGGACAGGACAGAGCCCATTGAGCAGGTCTAGTGGTTCAGGATGTTGTTTTGGAGGTTATTACAGTAGGGGTGAAGCTTACTCGACGCCACTATTCTCTAAAGCTTTGGAGGCGGACTGGATGTCGCTGCTCTCTTCCCAGCTTCCCGTGCTTTTGGTGCTCTTTTTTTTATTTATTCTTTTTTTGCGGTGTATGTTTAGCATTCAGAACCACAAGTTTTACAAGGATCTCTAGACACCCCGTAAATGGATGAAAAGACTAGTTTGTTTCAATTATTAGAATTCTGATAGTGGTTGTGGTATGCCACTTGTCTTAGTTTAGCGTTGTTCCAGTGTCTGTTGAGTTGGTAGTCTGAGTCTTTTAAGTTGCATTTGTCATCTCTAGTTACAGTAAATAATGGTGGTGTACAATCCATGAGCTAATGTTGTACAGACTAGTTATAGAGAAAGGCTCTAGATCTGCAAACATTCTCGTTTATATCGTTATTATACATCATTGATGAGAAGACTTTTAACTGTTGCATAATGGCTGGAGTAAGGCTGTATCCGGTTCTGGTTCTGGGTCTATCTGGCGGTTCCGGAGGTGGAACCGGCCTGTGACGGTTCCGGGTACCTTCCGGTTCCGGTTCTGGCGGTTCCGGTTCCGGCGGTTCCCGGCGGTTCTGATTTTTTTTTTTTTTTTTAAATCAATATCTTGTATAGTAGTCATTAGTACATTGTAGAATATATTTTATATGGTGTACTATGTGATTAGTATAGTATATATTGTGTTTGGTAATTAGTATATAATGTGTATAAGTAGTGTATATTTTGTATATAAGTAGTATATATTGTATTTAAGTAGTATATATTGATATTGTATATAAGTAGTGTATATTGTGTTGTAGTTAGTAATTAGTATAAATTGTGTATAAGTAGTATATATTGATAAAAGAATGTTGTCATAGTATATTGTGTTGTATGTTATATAAATATTCAAGGATTAATATAGAAGTAAAAAACAAAGTAATATTGAGACAAAATGGTATTCAAGGATATGATAAAGAGCATATTTATTGATGAAAATGACATATCTTTCTTAGTCTTCCTTCCCCCAATGGAATGAGCACAACATGGTACCAATACCACCATTAAAAGGAAAAAAAACTAAAAGAAGACGTGCCAATGTACATGTTACATAATAATTTGTGCATTATTTCTAACAAATCTCATAAAACCTTCAAGGTTTGGAGGTGGTTGTGTTGGCGGTGGTGGAAATGAAGTTTGTTCATCACCACTTCCGGATGAAGTTGCTTCCTGAGCAAGTTCTGCTATCATTTCTTCATAGCACTCATCTATTTCTGGTTGTGATTCAGCTAGGCCAAAGTTCCTTCTTTCTGCGCGGATCCAATCTCGAAAAAGCACTGATTTTTTCAAGCTGTCCCGACGCTCTGTGATCACCTATTTGTAGTCTTGCTTGACTAAAAGTGCTCTCCGATGCAACAGTTGACGCTTGAATCGACAGAACATCCCGAGCCATCCTTACAAGAACGGGAAAATGCTTTTCCCTTGTCTTCCACCAATCCAAGAGGTCGAAAGAGCCGTCTAGATTCTCATTCTCTAGTCCCTGCGACAAATAAACTTGAAGCTCATAAACCTACCCGTGTGCCGTGAATTAATTATCCTATATGCAATAATGCGTTTTTGCATTGTCCAGTCTTCGTCTATTCAATGACTGGTTACGGTTAGATAATCACAATCATTATTACTTCTACCAATATCAGTTGTAATAGACATACAATTAGTTATATGGGTAAATAAATAGCGCAAGTATTGTTCATATTCATGCTTGTATTTATAAATATAGGCCTTAACTGTTGCGCGAGGCCAACCTTTATACGTAGGATTAAATACTCTTCTAATATAATGAATCCATGCAGGATTAGAAGCAAAAGAATAAGGCAAACACATAACAGTAATCATTTTCGCTAATTCTTCACGATCCTTATTTGGATCGTATTATAATATACCTCCGGTTACTGTGTTTATTCCTGGTTGAACTAGATTTGAACCAGTACTTGGGTTAACTGTAGAATCAGCACTTGTCCTCCCCTCTTGTTGCGCTTTCAATTGCAAATATCTAGCCTTATCGCTAGGGTGTAATCTTATATGCTTAACTAAACTACCAGTGCCGCTACGATCTCCAGTATACCAATGAACAAGTAATTTCTAACAAGATTTACATTTAGCCTTATTTTGTTCTCTTAGTTGAATAAAAAATTGCCAAACTAATGATGTTTCTGTACGATTAGGAGGTTGTCTACTAAAAGTGGGAGTTTGTACGGGTGGGTGTGCCGGTTCATCACCTAAGTTATGAGCAGGACTAGTAGGTGTATCATCTAAATCTACTGGAGCTTGGGTTCCATCATCATCATCATCCTCATTTCCCTCTAAGATAGGTGCACTAGGATAAAGAGCATTCATAATATCATCGTCTATTCTATCACCAACTGCTACATCATGTAGAAATCAATATTGCTAAATTGAAAACAAGGGTGATCACTATCAAGGATTCCTAAGGGTTCATTAGGATTTCTAGGTTGGCTACTACTTTGAACTTGCTTATCTTTTCTAGGTCGGGGAGCCGGGGGAGGGGTAGTATTTTGGCCACTACTTTCACCGGTTTTAGCTTTTCCTTTACCGAACATATTTTTCAACGAAAATGCCATAATAATTATAATTAAGCAAACTAACAACACAAAAAAATACTATTAGCACGTAAGAGTTGAAACGAGTTTACCGGATTGACGAACAACTTCTTGAAAATTGAAAATCGTTGAAATTGAACACTTGAAAACTTCAATTCAACAACTTCACAATGCTTCACGAATTTTCAACAATAAATTAAGCACTTGCACTAGAAAGATTGAAAGAGAGCTTGAGAGAGATTGAGAGATATTGATGAATGGGTGAATAAAAATGAAAAATGAGGGGGTATTTATACTATAAATTTTATAGTTGAGAAATGGGAAATAGTGTAATTATATAAAGTTTGGGGTTAAATTAAAGTTTGCGGGCCAAATGGCTATTTTTTAAACTTTCAAACGGCTACTTTTTGCAAAGAGCCGTTTGGAAATTATTTTTAAAAAAAAAATTGAAAAATGCCCGTTAGAGAACCGGCGGAACTGTTTGGAACCGCCATAACCGGTCCGGTTCCGGTTCTGGCGGTTCCAACGGGTAGAACCGCCCCGCCACGGTTCCCGGGAACTGCTAGAACCGGAACCGCCGGAACCGGCAGAACCGGCAGGGCCGCGGTTCCGGTTCGGAACCGCCAATTTTACAGCCTTAGGCTGGAGCCATAAGAAGAAAGTTGAAGATGACTTCTAACAGTGCTTTAATGTAACTGAGAATGATTGCCATGTGACTGCGTTGAGCAGTTTCAATGGCTATGTTTATTGAGTGTGTCAGAGATTGTAACTAATAGAATGAATCAACCTCCATTGAAGGTTGAGCTTGAGCTCTCATTGTGAGAGAAGCTTCAGAGAAGTGAGATTTGGGAAAATAGTACGTTTTTCTATTCAGCTGGAGTTAGTCTTATACACTTGAATAAAGAAAGTAAATTGCTAATTACTAAACTACCCTTGTAACTAACTCAACTACTAACCTCCTAAGTCTGGTAACTAAGAGCAATGTAACATAAATATCAGTAACTATACTACTACACTTGATAATATTTAATAATCTCAAATACCCCCAACCCCCTCCCAAAGTTGGAGGTGATGAACTTACAGCCAACTTGCCAAAGAAGATCATAATGCTTGATCCCTGTAAGTGCTTTTGTTAAGATGTCTGGCAGTTGGTTGTGATTAAAAATATAATGAAGTGAAATCAAACCATCATGCAGCTTGTCTCTCAAAAAGTGAAAATCTACTTCTATATGTTTCGTTCTTTCGCGAAACACAGGATTCTTAGTAATGTGCACAACTCTTTGAGTGTCACAAAAAACTGGAATGGGGGCTTCACATGAGATTGTTAATTCTTCTCGTAATCGTTTTGACCCATACCAACAATGAGACAGTTGTTTGCTTCTTTAATTTCCAACTTATTGGGCTACATTCTAGGATTACAAGATACCCGCTCACAGACCTCCTAGAATTAGGGCATGCAGCCCAATCTGAATCACAATAAGCTATGACTTCATAAGAAGGATCATTAGATAGAAAATTGCCTAAGGTAGGATCAACCTTCAGGTATCGAATGACATGTATGGAAGCCTTGAGATGAGGTTCTCTTGGTGCTTGCATGAACTGACTTAAGTGCTGGATACTGTAGGCAACGTCTAGTCTTGTGTTTGTGAAGAAATTGAGCTTCCCAATCAGCTTCCTACAATATGATGGATCAGACAACAAGGTACATTCTTTAGCTTTGAGTTTAGTTGATGAATTAAGTAGAGATGAAACAGGAGAATAAGCCAAGTAGTCATATTCTTTTAATAGATCAATAGTGAATTTTCTGTGAGAAATCAGTACTCCATCATCCTTGTAAAGCATCTCTAGGCCCAAGAAGTAGTGCAGCTTGCCTAAAGTCTTTTATTCTAAGCTGATTATGCAAAAATGTCATTAGTGCTGTGATTTCTTCAAGGTCAATCCTAGTAAGGATCACCTCATCAACATATAGTGCCATAAAAAATTGATGAATCACCTTGTTTCTTATAGAATAAAGAGTAGTCATTTGTTGCGTGCCTGAAGCCTCTAGAGTGCAAAGATTCTGACAGCTTATCATACCACTGTTTACTGGCTTGTTTGAGGCCATATAAGGACTTCCTTAGTCTGCACACAAGTGATGTATCCTCGACCATCAAACCTTGTGGGATTTGCATATACACTTCCTGATAGTTTATATGTGTGTCCCTGTTATGTTTTGATGATCTAACAAACTTACTGTTAAAAATTAAATAAGAAACTTGTTAATATCCCTAGGAACTTAAGATCAACAAGTCTCCAATTGGAGACACGGCAACTCTTCAGAGTCAAAGAAACGACAGAGAAAATAGATAGTTACTAGTTACCGTGGTGACTGTACAAGTCAACCTCCCCAGCTGTAAAGTTGTTGCCTACACACAACAGTGCAACAATCAACTTTATAGGGAATGCTTTTACCTAGCTTACATTATTCAAGTGATGCCAGAAATTAATTACTAATACCAAGCAAAGGTAAAACAAAACACTTGTACACTCGAGAATCAATCAAGCATTCTCTCAAGTCATCTATCATTCTTGCAAGTGACTCTCAAGGTTATCAAGAACAAAGAATAACATAACAACGAGCCAGTTCCCTGCATCGAGTTATCACATGTCCTTAGTTGTGTTGTACATTTGTTAAAGCACTCTACTTGTAATTCCTACTTATCTTAGTTTGAAGAATTGCGTAAGAAATCTTTGTAAACCATAAATCCTTGTGCTTATATCTTGGTTAGAGTTAGTCGAGTTGTAAGTTTTTGTAATAGAGTTATTAAAAAATGTCTTGTAATAGAATTGTTACAAGTTGGTGAGGGATTAAGAGGTTAATTCCTAGGTTACAATAGGTCGTAATCTAAAGTTTGCTCAGTAGTGAAGTTGAAATCCTACAAGGGTAGCTTGTGGTTCTTAATCATGTGAGCTAAGAGGAACCTGGTTCCTGACAAACGATTTAAGCGAAAAGATGCCGCTGACAATGTTGTGAAACAAGCTCTTGCTATATGAGGAGACTCTTCCAGCGAATCTGAAGAAGATGATGATCAAGGTGACAGTAATGCAGTGGAAAGTGAAGCATCTGAATATGACTCAGTCTTTGCCCCGATGGCAAAATCTAAAGATCATGACGATGACGATGACGATGACGATGACGATGATGATGATGAGGTAAACTTTCTAGATGTTCGAAGAAATCTAAAGCCTTATTCTCTAAAAAAATTTATGTCTTTGGCAAATATTTTAATATATATTCATCATAGTCTTATAAATGATAAAGATGCATTAACTGTGGAACTAGGAGAAGCATAACAGTCCAGAGATGATCTAGCAGTTGTTGTGGTAGATTTGAAGGAAACCATTGAGAGTCTGAAGAAAGAAAAAGATGCCTTAACTGAAAATATTACAAATATAGAACATGAGAGAGATGATTTAGTGGTTGTTGTAGTCGATCTAAAAGAGACTATTGAGTGTGTTAAAAAGGAAAATGAAGTATTAACTGAGAAGGTTGCTAATATTGAGTATGAGAGAGATGACATATTTTTAGCGTGGTTGTAAACCTAAAGGAACAATTGAGGAATATAAAATGAAAAGTAGGCCTGGGAACACTCAAAAAGGAAAGGAAGTTGTTGTACCTGACAACTGGCTCTGCACTCACTGTGGTAACACTAGGCACTTTAAGAAAAATTGTAAGGCCTGATTTTAGTCTCACCAGAAAAATAAAGTTTTTGTTGAAAAAATAACTAATACTACGGAACCTGGTCAAAGGTATAAAAATATGTGATGCGTGCTTGGGCCAAAAAATCCCTCATTCACCCATTTCCTCGATACAAGGGGCCCAAACTTGTTTGGGTTCCTAAGTCTAACTCTTGATTTCCTTGTGCAGAGAGCAGTGAAAGGGAGTAACCAACAATAGTACATGGATAGTAGCTGCTCAAAGCACATGATTGGAAGTACAAATGATTTCCTTTCATTGAAGGTCCTGCAGGGAGGGAGTGTATTCGTTGGAAATGGCAAGAAGGGATACATTCTGAGAGTTGGAAGGATTGGGAAGTCTCTCTCACTCAATCGAAAATGTGTACTACGTGAACGGATTGAAGTACAACTTGCTGAGTGTTTCCCAAATCTGTGATAAGGGAAATAAAGTAGAATTGATATCTAAGATATGCACAGTCACTAATTGTGTGACTAGTGAAGTGGTGTTAGTGGACAAAAAATACAAAAACATCTGCGTTGTTGACTTTGAGTCCTTGCAAAATGGGTATCTTAGCTATCTGAGTGCTATTGATGATGATGCTGAACTATGGCACAAAAGGCTGGTTCATGCAAGTTTCACGTTACTAAACAAATTGGTCAAGAAGGACCTAGTTCTTGATCTGCCCAAGTCAAGCTTCAAGGATCACAAGGTGTATCATGCATATGTAAAAGGAAAGCAACTCAGATCCTCTTTCAAGCCCAAAAAGGAAGTTAGTACCTCAAGGCCACTTAATCTCTTCCATATGAATCTATGTGGACATATGAGGGTGCCAAGTAGGGGAGGAAAGAAGTACATCTCTGTTATAGTGGACGACTATTCTAGATTCACCTGGACTCTATTTCCGTTATATCTCACATAAAGTTTCGTCTTCAGTTAATTGACATAGACTCGATGATAAGATTTTCTTGAGGTTATAAGCATTATGCTATTTCAAACGTGTGATGAGTAAATTTGTAAATAAGAGAAGGTAAGCAAATAAAAGAAAATGAGTTTCGTCGAATTTTAGAAATTTGGGATAAAATACGGTCCAAGCTATAATACCTCGTATTTATGGACTAGAGCTATACAAAGTACGCCATGATCACAATAATAGGATACGTAAAGTGCATTAAAAGTGAATAATATTTTAAATAATTTAAAATAATTTTTAATTATATAAGTAATTGATTAATTATTGAATAACAAGATATTGCCTAATTAACTAATGAGTCATGAGATAAAGATTATATCCTCCTCCACTCCCACGTGGCAGCAAGCCACTACCTAAACATATGACTCTTAGTCATTATGAGTTAGGTGGTAAAATTATGTATTAAATACAAAACACTACCTGTTTCTACATGTAAAAGCATAGAAGATTAGCATTTTGACTTTATTTGGATGTGTTAAATACAAAACAGTACAAAACTCTTCATTTCTAATGTGTGAAATACAAAACACTACAAAACAGACGTTATGACTATATAAAGAAGAATTCATAACAACTTCATTCCTACAAGGATTCCAACGTTAGCAACCTCAATCCAACGAGATTTCTTAGCACCTTAGCAATATGAGATTTTGTGATTTTAAGGGAGTACGGTGTAATCTTTCACAAGAATATTATACAGATTTTAAGGCTAAACTTTTTTTTACTTTGGCATGATCCCATAACGAGACATAAAGTAAAGTTCGTATTTCTGAATTTATTCATTTATCCTAGTCTCATAAGTTACAGTATTCTCTCTTATCGGGACTTCATATTCAATATAGTTTTGTCTTCTTCCACCAAGAGAGTAGATTATGTGTGTGTGTCTATATATATATATATATATATATATATATAGTATTCACTACCATTGAGCTATAATCTATGGACATGCCCCTATTGGAAAACCTCTGATCATATGGTAAGTTATATACCAAGCCTACTGTGGCCGAGTGATCGCAACCTACTCCACACAACTAAAAGTAGCAAGAGAGGATCGCAATAGCTTTTACTTGATTTCGGGTCGGGATCGATATCCATAGAGAGCTAGAATTGGAGTTGAGTGTCTATTCAGCTTAGGATTGCATATTTGTTTCAAATTGTACTTCTATTCATTTTTGGGTTTTCTTTATAATTTTACTATTCTCAAAACTACAAATTATAATTGCGACTAGATTAAGCTAAAAGTAAATTGCTACAAGTTGTATCTAATAGTTTAAAAGGCACTAGGGTAGTGACTTTCACCTAGGTGGCCAATTGACGGGTAATTGCATCTAAGGCACGATTGACATGATTGAGGAATATACTATAACCATTGCTCGATACTACTCACTCTACACTTATCGGTAGAAAGAGTAATTTTGCCCAATTGACTTTCTCAAGACCAATTGGGTATGCCAATTTGCACAACAACTAGGGTTCAAGTCGGGCATTACTCTCTCTCTCAAGGTTTAACCCTTTAATTAGGACTATCAATTATCTTGAGTCCATCCCAATTCCTTGTTAGGTCAATTTCGGATACTTAGGCTCTCTTTCTCAAGAAGATCCCAAGTCAACTAAACACAAACTAGTGTTTTCAACCGCTAATTCATAAATTAAACCATGAAATTGACCCAAATAACAAACACCCATAGTCAATCTAGCCGTAAATCACAATACTCATCAATTACCCACACTAGGGTTGAGCCACAACCCTAGCTAATGGGTCTAGCTACTCATGCTTGAAGAGAAAATCTGAAAAATAGATGAAGATAAATGCATATTAATTACTTGATAAATTAAAATACAAAGATTCAATAATAAAAACTAATTAAAATGCCTAAAATGGATAAGAAAAGTTGACTCACGAGCACAGCCACTATATTACAATGTCTGATGCCCTAAAATGAAAAAAGATTCCATTTATACTAAGCAGGAAAATCATGAGAAAAATGCCCCTGCGAGGTTAGTGCGGACCACACAAAATGGTGTGCGGCCTCACTAGGCTCTTGACTTTGAAAGTTCGTCTCTCTGAACCCAGGCTCAGCAGACCATACAGAATGGACTGCACCCGTAGAGGCTTCTAGTGCGGTCCACATAGAATGGACTGCGGATTGCACAGGCTTTAATCCTTGAACTTGACATCCCTCTGAATCTTGGCTCTGCGGACCGCATAGAATGAGAGTGCGGCCCCGTTTCCATCAGTGCGGATCGCACAAAGCCTTCTACGGCCACACTGACTTAATACATAAAATACCAGTTCTCTGAATCTCCCTAGTATGGACCGCACAAACAGTAGTGCGGCCGCACTAGGCCTGTTTTTTCTGAGTTTGTCTTGTCTTTGGTACTTGTGAAAGTTTCACTCTATTTGAGCTAATAATTGGCATCTTGACACTTTGTTGATCAAACCTGCAATCAAGCACAACTTATGATCGTTTTGGGACTATTTTATATGAATTTATAATCAAAGCGTAAGCAAGAAGGAGTATAATATGCGTCAAAATTCCTAGTTATCCAAACAAAATAAGACACACCCCTTAAGGGAAAATCCAAGAAATTTTCAGTTGTCCTCAAGTAACCTCAACTAGCATCAATTGAGACTAACAATTTCTCTCAATACAAATGAATCATTAACAACATTTACTCTTTGGAAAAATGGATCAAGTGCAACACAAGAGCATCAAGAGTTGATTCAACACATCAAAGAACTCTTTTAGTTGCTTTGGTCATTGTGGAACCCAAGCTCACACATCCTCAAATCTCCCTAAGCAAACCTCACCTTTAGAATAGTGGCACGTAAAACGAGGTTAATGGGAATTCACTCATCTCTCTCAAGAAAAAGTCACAAGTTTGTCTCTAGGTACTATATGCTCGCCCCTTATGTGAGTATCCACTAATGTAAGTTTTATTCAACTCAAGATCATATAGGGATTTTGTGGAGTCATTATGAAGGCTTTTGGTTCAGGGTAGGGAATATTTTGGTCTAAGTAGGTTCCATCTTCCCTTAAGCACTTCTTTTGATTCATTTGGCATACATTCACTTGACTCTTTGAGTCATTTCACTTTTTTCTAAGGGGTTAGAGTGAAACATTGTCACTCTTTCTTATGCATTTCAAACCTTTTATCCTTTTTCAACTTTCCACACCTTTCATATTTGCTTTCTTGAATCCTTTTTTATTCTTTTTCACATTGAGCATTCTTTTTGTCTTTTGATTTTCTTTATTTTTCATTGCCTTTTCTTTTCTTTATTTTTGTCCTTTTTACCACTTTGTTTCCATACTCGTCTCTCCCCCCAAACTTATACTTTTGCCAAGTGCTAAAGAAAAGATTGGGTGCCAAGATAGGGTATCTTTTAGAATGGGTATAGGCTTGTATCATAGGTTTTTGAAAGAAAAGGGTCTAAGACTTAAAAAGGTCGATTAGGGATCTTATCATTGGTACGCTATAGAATTTTTCAAGCTATCATTTGGATCAAGGAGAGCCTATAATTACGTCTCAAGTCCAAATTCACTTAGAATTTCATCTCAAGAAATATTTATTTCAATTTCTAGACCAATGGCTCGGGACTTGGATTTTCAATTCAATTACTCACCACGCAAGTTATGGGATCACTAAAAACATACAGTCGGGGGCCCAAAATGACCTTAGATATGATTTGAGCACACAATGGTCCCAAAAAATCACTTGATGATTATCGGTCAATACAAGAATCTCAAGGTCACGACTTTTACCATCCTAAATACAACAGTTTATTTTTTTACCAAGGGATCAAAGGCAAATATTCTAGGCCCAAATGAAGCTTTTCTTGAGGCTCCGTTAACTACTAACTACTAAAAGCAAAAAAAAAAAACAGACTCAAACCCTTAAGAAGATTGTCACGCCATCTATCATTGGGAAGAGCCACCTGGTTCACACAACACTCCACCTTTGGAAAGAATCGTGGCATTAAGAAAACCAAAGGCTTATTGATAACGTCCAAAACAAAAAAAAATACAAACAAAAATAAGAAGCTAAAAATGAAAATTGTTTGCGGAAAATAAAATCAATATATATAAGAGGGGATTTGAATATACAACAGATGGGATGAATATATACAATGTGATATAAATTTATATACATACCCAAAGTAAAATAAAAGTGTGATAAATTTAACTAAATATCAAATTATATACAGAGCAAAGATGAAAAATCAAGAAAGCATATAAATGTATCAATATATATACAGTCATCCATCAAATGAATAGTAGGGCATACCCTCTAAAATGAAAGTTGGCATTGTCCATAATGCCAACTAGTCTAAATAAAGCAACAAAAAGATAGAGAAAAAAGGATATAGAAGACTCCCTATGCCCTATCTTTCTGCATAGGATCATGGATGGTCCTTGGGTTCTCTTTGTGCTCGGGAACCTCAGACTGGTTCCCGATGGTCTGCTCCTTTGCTACTGGGACCTACGCCTGGACCTCGATAGGCTCTCGAACTGGTACATCATGTGGCTTACTGGAGGAGGTCTCCGGTGGGTCCACCAACTGGTTGATAGCATCATCTTCTCTAGGAATCATCCTCCTTCTCCTCTTCAGAGGCCTCTGTGTCTGCTCCGGCTATGGATGAGCTTATGGCACTGGGTAATCAAGCGATAAGTCTAAAGGCAGTTGATCTGCCTTTAGTCTATCAACATCTACCCGCATCTCCTTCACAGTCTCCTTGGAGGCCCGTGTCTTCCGCAGCTTCTTATGCTCATTAGCAAGCTCCTTGAGAGCCTTGCTATGCGAATCAACCGCCTTTGAGAGTGCAACCTGAGTATCGAGCATCTTATTCTGGTTCTGTAGTATCTCCTTAAGCGCATCCTCTATCGACTGTGGCACCTGTGGGGCTGGAGAAGCCGACTAATATTCTACATTGGTAGTCAAGATGGACAACTTGGATGAGGCAGTCTACATCTAGTTCTTTCTACTCAAAAGTGACTGGCTCAGACAGTTGGCAGTAATAGGATGGGTCCGGGTAGATGGGATCTCCGGGCCCGCTGATGTGGATGGACCGACAGGAATAGTTGTGGATGTGGAAGTTCCGGGGGGTATCTATGGAGGTGGAAGTAGGCTCAACAGAAACCAATACCTCAACTGACTCCTCAAACTGGCCAGTTAGAGTAGTAGATGGTACTTTGTAGTTATTGCTCTTGGGGTTGTCATCGCCCTTCATGTTATATCGGGAAAATGGGGTTGTCACATTGACCTTGATGTCATATGGCCTTTTGTCCACTTCTAGGTCCTGGAAGTACTCAGTGAGGAAACTGGGGAAAGGATAGTTCTGGTCATGCTCTGCTCCCACAATAGTAATAATGTGGGACATCATGTTCCCCACATTTATGGGGTACCCCGCCATAATAGAATAAACCAATACAGTCCAGTGGAGAGGAAGGGTGTTCTCATGAGTGGTAGGGTCCAATCGGCTGCAAACAAAAGTCTCACATCCCCTCACTTAAAAGCTAAAGATCCTTCTCAATATTTTGACTCCAGCAGTTAACTAGTTGGGGATGGTACCTGGGATTGCCAGGTATTGTGCTAGCAATGGACGGAACTCCTCGCCCATCTCCATCTTCTCCATATACAAATTCTCATCCTCCTCATTGAATCCCAAATATTCGTTGATCAACTTCCTATCAAATCCTCCTCATTGAATCCCAAATATTCGTTGATCAACTTCCTATCAAACAACACTTTCAGGTTCCGAACCTTGTTCACTTTGGAGCCCCTTTTGATGTGGGCTACAGGGCAATAAAACTCCTTGACCAAGTGTTCATTGGCGTCCACACAAGCATCTAGGAAGTTATCCCAACCCACTCCAGTTCTAAATTGTCTTTTCATGTTGGGGTTGTGAGGAAGCAAGTTTTTGTCAATGCAACTCCTCTCCGGAATCAACTTCCTCACCGAGTTCCCTAAATTTATGGTACTCCACTTCACTTACAAACCTATCCTCCCAAGCTTCGGGCTTACTAGTTCTAGCAACGCCTCCCACCTTAGGATCACCACCTTCAGCTACTCCCTCATCACCCTCTACTTCCTGCTCACCTTCATCTGCACCCTCCCCGAATAATGAAGTTATGGGGGAGGTGGAGTATTCACCACTACCGGCTGTTGAGCCCTCAAAAACATTTGTTAATGCTTGGGCAGTGGGTGACAGTGGAGGAGTAGTATCCGCCAGTCTGAATCTTCCCGGCAAATCTTCCACATATTCTGGCATAGAGTGTGAAGAAATGTACTATGAGGGAACATATTCACTCCCCGACTGATCACTTGCTCTATCAGCTGCTTTTATTGCCTTCTTCATCTATTTTATGCTTTGTCTAACTTGGGGAGTAAATCTAATCATCTTCTTGCCCTTGTACCCCCGGGGAGGATTCACCTCTGTAGGGTTGTTTATACCTTTTGCTACGTTGTTTAACCATTGTTTGCAACACAATTGAAATAACATTGTTAGTATTAGTTGCAGCATTAGAGAAGCAGTTAAGATTAGTGTTGCAGAACAGTGAAACAGAGTTGCAGAAGTTCATAGAAAATACCCAGTGCGAACCGCACAAAATGGTAATGTGGTCCGCACAGGGGTCGGGTTTAGAATACCCACCCTCTATATTTTGACAGTGCAGTCCGCACAAAATAAAAGTGCTGCCGCACAGGGGCCAGTGCGATCCGCACAAAGTGTAGTGCGGCCGCACTGCTCAATATTCAGCTTCCCAGAGATTCATCAGTGCGGTCCGCACAAAATGATACTGCGGACCACACAAAATCGACTGTGGTCTGCATTGAGTGTCCAGAAGTGGCCCTCACTTAGGGTTCATGGGATTTTGCTTTTATGTCCAATTTTTCCTTTAATTAGTGGCCCTATGTCATTTCCTAGTTCATGAAACCACTAAGTCTACATGAATTACGAGTTCAACTATCCAAACCAGAACGATGAAGAAAATACGGGAAGAAGACAAACTAAAATCTAAGAAAAAAATAAAATTAAAAAAATTAAACAAGTAAGAGGAATATTATGGTACCAGATAATGAGATATAATGAAATAAGTTAGATCCAGCAAGTAATTACGAGCAAATGATGGTGATGAACAGTGTTAATAATTGTCTAAGAGTTAAAAGTTCGAAAAGGGTAAAAAGAGACCCTTAAGCCCTATTTATAGAAAAAGGGATGGGGACCAGTCTCATCAACCAGTGCGGACCGCAGAAAATAGACCGCGGTCCGCACTGAACAGCTGTGTTCAAATTCACCAGGGCACCCCACTGCGGTCTGCACAAAAATGGACTGCGCCCATAGTGGCCACTGCGGACCGCACAAAATATAGTTTGACTGCAGTGGAAACTTTAGAGAGGTAGTCACTTCACCCTTCACCAGTGCGGTCCGCATAAAATATAGTGCGGCCGCACTGGAAACTTCATAGACCTTTGCATTTTAATTACCATGTATTACATTGCATCAACACAACCCTGTAACATCTCACAACCAGTTAGCCCAAAAATCAATCCTATACTACAATGAAAATCAAAGAAAAACAAGAAGAAGAAAAACACATGGGTTGCCTCCCAAGAAGTGCCTGATTTAACGTCGCGACACGACGCATGTTACCATCACATCATTTGAGATGAAGGAGCGCCACCATGTGGCTGTCATCAAACTTTCCAAGATAATGCTTGACCCGGTGCCCATTAACCCTGAAGACTTCACCATTTTTGTTCATCAAATCAAGAGCACCAAAAGGGGTCACAAACACAACTTCAAATGGCGCACTCCATTTTGATTTAAGCTTTCCCAAAAACAGACGTAACCGAGAATTGAACAAGAGAACCAAATCACCAACTATGAACTATTTTGCATGAGCATATTTATCATGAAGGTACTTCATCTTGTCCTTATATAAGGACGAACTAGAGTATGCATGGAATCTGAATTCATCAAGTTCATTGAGTTGCTACACACGAAGATTGGCTGCAACATCCCATTCCAAATTTAGCTTCCTTAAAGCCCACGTGGCTTTTAGGTCTAACTCGGCTGAAAGATGGAAAGCTTTCCCAAACACCCATCAATACGGGGGCATACCAATCAGAATCTTGAAAGTCATCCTATAAGCCCATAAAGTCTCATCCAACTTCTTCGACCAATCGGTCCTATTTGCATTGACCATCTTTGACAATATACTTTCTATTTCCATGTTGGAGACCTCCACTTGACCACTTGCTTGAGGATGATAGGGGTAGAAACTTTGTGATTGACACCATACTTGGAAAGCAAATTTTCTAAAGCTTTATTGCAAAAATGAGACGCCCCATCACATATGATTGCACACGGAGTACCAAACCTCGTGAAAATGCTCTTCTTAATAAATGCAACAACACTCCGGGCTTCGTTGTTACACAAAGCCACAAGTTTAACCCATTTTGAGACATAGTCAACCACCACAAGAATGTAAGTATTCCCACAAAATCTAACAAATGGACCCATGAAATCGATGGCCCAAACATCAAAGATATCCACTTCAATAATGATGATGAGAGGCATCTCATCCCATTTAGAAAATTCACCCGCTCTTTGGCACTCGTCGCATCTCTTCACAAAATCACCCGCATATTTGAACACATTTTGCAAATAAAACCCACAACTAAGAACCTTAGAAGTCATCCTCGCCCCACCATGATGGCCACTATAGGAGAGAAATGACAATCCTCAAAATACTCAATTGCTCTTTCTCCAGGACACACCTTCGGATCACACCATCAGTGCAAATCTTGAACAAGTACGGCTCATCCCAATAGAAGTCCAAACTATCATGCTTGAGCTTCTTCCTTTGGTTATAAGAGAGCTCATAAGGGACTATTCCGGTCACAAGGTAATTAGCAACATCGGCAAACCATGGCATATCATTCTTTGACACCGAAAGGAGTTGTTTGTCGGGAAATGAATCATTGATATCTAGGCCATCACAAGGCCTCCCCTCCTCCTCCAAATGGGACACGTGGTCCGCCACTTGGTTCTCACTACCTTTCTGGTCCACAATTTCTAGATCAAACTCTTGAAGTATAGCACCCATCTCATCAATATTGCCTTGGAGTCTTTTTTTTTTTGTCATCAAATACCAAAGGTCGGCATAATCGGTGTGCATTATAACCTTGTCCGCCATAAGGTATAGTCGGAACTTTCCATTGCAATCACTATGGCCAACAACTCTTTCTCGGTAACCATGTAGTTCCTTTGAGCCTCATTCATGATCTTGCTCACATATTACACCGGGTGAAATATCTCGTTAACTCTTTGACCCAAAATAGCCCCAACCGCAACGTCACTTTTGTTACACATGAGATAGAAAGGCAAGCTCCAATTTGGCACGATAATGATAGGGGTAGTGGTCAACTTGTGCTTGAGAAGCTCGAATGCTTGCATACATCCCTCATCGAACACAAACTTGCCATTCTTTTCTAGCAACTTGCACAAGGGTTTTACCACCTTCAAAAAATCTTATATAAACCTCCGGTAAAACCCCGTGTGCCCAAGAAAACTCCTCACCCCTTTGACAGAAGTGGGGGGAGGAAGCCTTGAAATCATATCTATCCTGGCTTTGTCAACTTCAATCCCGTGCTTTGAAATTTTGTGAGCTAACATTATGCCCTCTTCAGCCATAAAGTGTCATATTTCCCAATTAAGCACGAGATTTTTGTATTCACACATAGCGAATACTCTATCCAAATTTCTCAAACATTCTTCAAAGGAATAACCAACCACACTGAAATCGCCCATAAAGGCCTCCAAGATACCTTCCACCATGTCAGTGAAATAGCCAGCATGCATCGTTGGAATGTCGCTGGGGCATTACACAACCCGAACGGCATCCTAGAGAAAGCGAATGTGCCATATGGACCGGTAAAGGTGGTCTTCTCTTGGTCCTCTGGGGCGATTAAGATTTGATTATATCTCGAGTATCCATCCAAAAATCAATAAAAAGCACGCCTCGCAAGACAATCAAGCATTTGGTCAAGGAATGGCAATGGGAAGTGATCCTTTCGGGTCACCTTGTCCAGCTTCCAATAGTCCATGCAAACCCTCCAAGTTGTGACTGTTCTCGTAGGAATCAATTCATTATAGGAGTTTGTTACTAGGTTCATGCCACCCTTCTTCGGTACACGTTGCACCGAAGAATTCCACGAGCTATCGGAGATGGGGTACACAACCCCGGCATCCAACCACTTGATCACTTCCTTTTTCACCACTTCTTGCATTGCCTCGTTCAAACTTCTTTGATACTCCAAGGAAGGCTTTGCATCATCCTCCAAGATAAATTTGTGCATACAGAAAGTGGGGCTTATTCCCCGAATGTCAGCCAAAGTCCATTTAATTGCCCTTTTTGGCCTTTGAAGCACCGCCAAAGGGGCCTCAACCTGCATGTTAGTAAGACAAGAAGAAAGAATAACTGGTAAAGTAGAATTTGAGCCTAAAAACTCATACCTGAGGTGTGGAGGCAGTGGTTTCAACTCCAATACCGGTGGATCCTCAATGAACGGTTATGTTCGTGAATTTTTCCAGTTTTCAAGATCCAAAGACAATTTTCTAGGCTTAATTGCATAAGAACACATCCTATGTAATGCATTCACATACTCCACTCGGTTTGCATCCTCATTGACATCAAGATTCAATAGAACGGTCTCAATAGGATCCTCCACATTAATCATAGCACTTGTATCATCCACAATCATAGCTCTAACAAGGTCTACAAATAAGCACACCTCGGTGCTATTGGGTTGCTTCATAGATTTGCAAACATAAAAGACCACCTTTTCATCGCCCACTCGGAAGATGAGCTCACCCACTTCAACATCAACCAATGCCTTCCCCGTTGCAAGTAAAGGCCTCTATAGAATGATGGGGACTTCATAGCCCACTTCACAATCCCAAATGACAAAGTCGGTCGGCAATATAAATTTGTCCACCCGAACAAGCACATCATCAATAATGCCCAAAGGTCGCTTCATGGATAGATCCACCATTTGGAAGTCTCATTGAGGTTGGCCTAGGTTGCCCAATTCCCAAAGTCTTGAACTGAATAGGTCATCAAACTTATGCTAGCCCCTAAATCACAAAAGGCCTTGGCAAAATCCGCACTTCCATTAGTGCAAGGGATAATAAAAGCTCCGGGGTATTTAAGTTTTGGGGGCATTGAATGTATGATAGAACTGACTTGGTGATTCATTTTTATTGTTTCATAATCCATCGATCGCTTCTTCGTCACCAAATCCTTCATAAACTTGGCATATCCGGCATTTGCTCAAGTGCATCCACCGAAGGCACGTTGATAAAAAGGCTTTTCATCATGTAAATGAACTTTTTGAACTGATTATCATTTCTTTGCTTTGCTAGCCTTTGAGGATAAGACGGCGGTCGCCTATGCAAAGATGCCTTCGCTTTGGGTACAACTGGCTCAGGCATGTCAATCACGTGTTCCCTAGACGGGTTCACGGCATATTGAGTTTCCACCATGGCCTCATCAATATCTATCCTCACTTCATTGTTCATATTGTTCTCAACCACATATTCAACCATCAAAGGAGCCACATCTTCTTGAAACTCAACATCATCATCCACAACTTGCTTTTATTTCGAGGCGTTCATCACTGCCTCTCCTACTTCTTGTTGTAACTGCCATCACATGATTGTTCCTACCCTTTGGGTTCACTACCGTATCACTTAGTAGAGCACCCTTAGGGCGAGTATTCGACGATTAAGAGATTTGGCCTAATTGCACCTCCAAGTTTTGGATAGAGGTATTGTGGGAAGCCAACTGAGCATTAGAATCTTGGTTCTTCTTTATCATTTGTTCATACATTATTTCGATTCTTCCCATGTCATTGCCCAAAGAACTAGACCTTTGAGATTTAAATGGAGGCAGATTTTTCGGTTATTAGTACATTGGGGGCCTCTGAAAGCCTTGCCCCATTTTTCTTGATTCCCATTGCTCCATGCACCTTGATTGTTATTGTTTTCCCCATTGTTGTTACCATTCCAATTCCATTAGTTGCCTTGATTGTTTTTCCCCAATTACCACTTTGGTTGTTGTTGTTCCAATTACCACCACCTTGTTGCTAATTACTCCAATTGCCTTGGGGTCGTCATTGTTGGTTTGAAGAGTTGCCTCTATTGCCTTGATATAGTTGTTGACATATTGTACCTCTTCACTTGGTCATCATAACAATTAATTTGAAACCCACCACAGTCATTATCAGATTGTTCAGAATTCCCTTGAGATTGTTGCCCTCTGTGCCTTCTCTTATTGACAAGCATATTGGCACCTTCCATGGCATTGACTTGGCGAGGGTTTTGAACTTGTTGCAACTGCGCCTTAGCCAATTGGTTCATAGTAGTAGTAAGCTCAGCAATAGATTGACCATGATCATGTAATTCCTTGTGCAAATGGGTGACCGTGGGGTCACCTTGAGGAACATTTTCTCTACTCTGCCATGCTGAAGAAGTGTCCGTCATTTCATCAAGTATATCACATGCCTCATCATATGACAGTTTCATAAATTTGCCTCTGGCCGATTGGTTCACTATGCATTGATTGGTAGTATTTATGCCCCGGTAGAAGGTTTGTTGGATCATGGCCTCGGTCATATCATTATTCGAGCATTTATTCAACATCGTCCTATACCTATCCCAAATATCATGCAATGTTTCCGTTGGCTCTTGCTCGAAAGCCAATATCTCATCTCGAAGTGCCGCCATATGACCGGGTGAGAAGAATTTAGCAATAAACTTGTCCGCCTACTCATCCAAATTTGTGATGGAATGGTTGGGGAGCCTCTCGAGCCAATCTAATGCCTTCCCCCAAAGTGAGAACAAGAAAAGTCTCAACCTAAGAGCATCTTCAAACACATTCATTTGCTTGCTCCCACAACACGTACCAACAAACCCCTTGAGATGTTTGTACGCATTTTGATCCGCATCGCCCGTAAAATACCAACATTGCTCAAGTAAGGTCAACATCACATTGGTTATCTGAAAATCGCCCGCCTGAATTTGGAGTGGGACAATTGCACTTGCATAGCCTTGGTTTGGTAATACTCTAGGAGCCACTCTTGGAGGTGGCGGAGGAGGTTCTGGAGTATTATCATTTGGATTAGCATTGGCATTTCGGCCTCTACTTTGTCCTTGAGGTAATTGAGGCACCTCATCTTCTCCGATATCATCTGCCTCCTCCCCGCAATCACGTTTCCAAGAGGGTCATTAGCATTGTTCAATGCCCTAATGGTACCTAAGTAGTGACAAAAACAAGTAAGTAACAAAGAAAGAAAGAAGAACAATACGCAAAACTAACTAAATAAATAGCCAAAACCGTTAGTTCCCCAGAAACGGCGCCAAAAAGTGATCGCAACCTACTTCACACTACTAAAATATAGCAAGAGAGGGTCGCAATAGCTTTTACCCAATTTTGGGTCAGGATCGATATCCACCGAGAGCTAGAATTAGAGCTGAGTGTTTATTCAGCTTACGATTGCGTATTTGTTCCAAATTGTACTTCTATTCAATTTTTGGGTTTTATTATAATTCTACTATTCTCAAATTACAAATTATAAATTGAACTAGATTAAGCTAAGAGTAAATTGGTACAAGTTGTATCTAATAGTTTAAAAGGCACTAGGGTAGTGACTTTCACCTAGGTAGCCAATTGATGGGTAATTGCATCTAAGGAACGACTAACATGATTGGGGAATATGCTATACCCGTTTCTCAATACTACCCACTCTACATCTCTTGGTAGAAAGAGTGATTTTTCCCAATTGACTTTCTCAATACCAATTAGGTATGCCAATTTGCACAAGCAACTAGGGTTCAAGTCGGGTATTACTCTCTCGAGTTTTAACCCTTTAATTGGGACTATCAATTCTCTTGAGTCCATCCCAATTCCTTGTTGGATCAATTTCGGTGACTTAGGCTATCTTTCATAAGAAGAGCCCAAGTTAACTAAACACAAACTAGTATTTGCAACAACTAATTCATAAATTAAACCATGAAATTGACCCAAATAACGAACACCCATAGTAAATCTAGCCCTAAATCACAACACCCATCAATTACCCACACTAGGGTTGATCCACAAACCTAGCTAATGGGTCTAGCTACTCATACTTGAATAGAAAATCAGAGAAATAGATGAAGATAAACACATATTAATTACTTGCTAAATTAAATACAAAGATTCAATGACAAAAACGAAATAAAAATGCCCAAAATGGTTAAGAAAAGTCGTCTCACGAGTGCAGTTATTGTATTACAATGTCTGATGCCCTAAAAATGGAAAAAGATTCTAATTATACTAAGCAGAAAAATCTAGAAAAAAATGCCTCTGCGGGGTCAGTGCGGACTGCACAAAATGGTGTGCGGCCTCACTAGGCTCTTGACTTTGAAAGTTCGACTCTCTGAACCCAGGCTCCGCGGACGACAAAGAATGGACTTCGGCCGTGGAGGCTTCAAGTGCGGTCCGCACAGAATGTACTGTGGACCGCACATGCTTCAATCATTGAACTTGACATCCCTCTGAATCTTGGAACTGCAGACCGCACAGAATGGTAGTGCGGCCGCATTTCCATCAGTGCAGATCGTACGAAGCCTTCTGCAGCTGCACTTCTTTAATGACTGAAATATCAGTTCTCTTAATCTCCCTAGTGCGGATAGCACAAAGTGTAGTGCGGCCGCACTAGGCCTATTTTTCCTGAATTTGTCTTGTCTTTGGTACTTGTGCAAGTTTCACTGCTTTTGAGCTGATCTTTGACATCTTGTCACTTTATTGATCAAACGCGTAATCAAGCACAACTTATGAGTCTTTTAGGACTATTTTGTATGAATTTATAATCAAAGATTAAGCAAGAAGGAGTATAAAATGCATCAAAATCCCTAGTTATCACCGAACGCCTATGAGCAAGCCCAGTTGGCCGAGATACAGAGCCTAGTCTAGCCGAGCACCTATGAGTGAGTCTACTACGGCAAAGCGGTTATATATATACCGAGCCTATTTTACTTACTATATTGAGAGAGTTAAGTCAGCATCAGCAGGTAAGTATACCTCCATATCATCTTTGACTCCCAGTTAATTTAGTTATTATATTATCAGTTCAGTTGCAGCTTTCAGTTATTTTATTGCCTGCATACTTGATACATTATTTCTTATTGACGTCCCTTATTTTTGGGATGCTATATTTCATGCGTCCAGGTACAGACAGACACACGGGTAGACCTCCTCAGTAAGTATTGCCCGAGTTCATCTTTATCAGTAAGCTCCACGCCCTTCGGAGTTGCTGGGTCTAGATGTTTTGTGTACATCTTGTGTGTGTGTGTGTATATATATATATATATATTATGGGTAGGTCGGAGCCCTGTTCCGATCACAGTACATCCATCAGTAGAAACTTGTAGACTTAACATGTCATTCAGTGCAGCATGTTGGGCTTGTAGGCCCTGTATGTATATTTTGTTGGCTTCTTAGTTGTAGTAGTTATGATGGCCTTGCTAGCCCAACTTTATAATGATATTTAGTTAGCATTAGTTTACATTAAGTTTTATATTTTTCTTGGCAAATTGTCTTGCAATGTGGCCAATGGCCAAATTATAACATTATATGTTCAAAGTCCCTTAGTCGCAAGTTGGTACGCAAGGATAGTTGAGGCATTGGGAGCCGGTCTCGGGCCCCTGGTTCAGGGCATGACTATTTCTCAGAACCAAGGATGAAACCTTTCAAGTTTTTGTGGAAATTTTGAAGAAGATACAGATGAAAATGAGCCATAATATAGTATGTATCTGGGCCAATTTTGAAAAATTACGCATGACAATGTCATCACTCACAATTTTTCAGCTCCAAGAACACCTTAACAAAATGGTGTTGTGTTTAAATGACATGTCAAGAACAAAGTTGATTGACAGTGGCATTGCAAAAGGTTTTTGGGCGGAATCCATCAACACAACATACTACTTGGTGAATAGGTGCATGATCATGTCCCTTCTTAACAAAACTCTATATGAACTACTGAATGGAAGAAAGCCCAAACTAACACATTTAGGGACCTTTGGCTGTAATATTTGGTTCTCAATAATGGAAAGGAAGCACTTGGAAAATTCGATACCAAAAGTGATAAAGTAATATTCTTGGGCTATTAATCACAAAGCAAAGCCTACAAAGTATACAACAAAAGAACTCAATGTGATGAGGAAAGAATACATGGGATCTTTGATGAATCCCACCACTTATGTGGAATGGATTTACATGGTAAGAGTGATCAAGACGGAGAATATTCCACTATCCTTGGTGAAGTTATTCATATGGCAAATTGAAAGGCCGATATGATGAGCCATGTCAAAGATTCAAATGAGAATGGTTCAAACATATCTCCAATTGATAGAGAAGAACCTGGTCCCTCAATCACAACAACTGAAGTTGATAACAGAGTTGTCGATGTTGTACAAGGTACCCCGCATGGTGAGATGATAAGCAATCAAGGTTCACAGTCAGAAATACCTGGACCTTCTCACAATGAGGTTCAAGTGTCTAACAGGAAGCATAAAAGTTCACACCCCCTTGAAAACGTAATCACTCCTCTTGATTCATGCATTCAAATCAGATCAAAGTAAAGAAGCTAACTTTCCTTCTCAGTCTTTCTCTCTCAATAGAGCCTAAAAATATCAAGGAAGCATTAAAAGATGCATATTAGATTACAGCTATGCAAGTAGAGTTCCATCAATTTGAGAGGAACAGCGTGTAACACTTGGTTCCATGACCTGTTGACCGAACTGTTATATGAACCAGGTTGGTAGCTTGATGAGTTTGGAAACAGAATAAGGAACCAAGCAAGGCTAGTAGTTAAAGGCTACAATCAGGAAGAAGAGATTAACTATGATGTAACATTTTTTCCAGTTGCTCGAATTGAGGCTATCGTAATTCTTATTGCCTTTGCATCTCATATGGAATTCAAATTATTCCAAATGGATGTCAAAAGTACATTTCTGAATGATTTTCTAATGGAAGAGGTATTTGTCAAGAAACCACTTGGATTTGAAAATCATCAGCAGCCTGAGCACATCTTTAAATTTGACAGGGCTATATGGGCTAATGCAGGCTACTCGCGCTTGGTATGAAAGGTTGTCAAAAACTTTTCTAGATAATAGTTTTATGAGAGGAAAAACTGACAACATCCTTTTATGAAGAAACAAGGAAGGAACCTGCTCATTGTGTAAGTCTATGTTTATGATATTATTTTTTGAGCAACAAACGATTATCTATGTGAGGAATTTGCAAAACTCATGGGAAATGAGTTTGAAATAAGCATGATGGGGGTACTGAATTTTTTCTTAGGTTTACAAGTGAAGCAAACTCCCAAGGGGACAATGATAAGTCAGAAAAAGTACATCAAAGAGCTACTAAAGAGATTTGACATGGAAGGATCAAAAATCATTGATACTCTCATTGCCACAACTACTCGTCTGGACTTGGATGAACCTGGTTCCTCTGTGAATAAGACCATGTATAGAGGTATCATATGGTCACTCCTGTATCCCATACCAAACAGATCGAATATTGTTTTTAGTATGGTTCTTTGTGATAGGTTTCAATCTAATCCAAAGGAATCTCATCTGAAGGCAACCCAAAGAATCTGGAGATATCTCAAAGGAACGTAGGACCTGGTTCTCTACTATCTCTCTGCAGACAATTTTGATAATTGGGTATGCTGATGCTGACTACGTTGGATATCTGGTGGACAGGAAAAGCATTTTTGGCATGGCACATTTTCTGGGTTTATGTCTGATCTCATGGGGTACAAGAAAACAAAACTCAGTGGCACTCTCAACTGCAAAAGCTGAATATGTGGTCGCTGCATCTTGTTGTGGTCAATTGTTGTGGATTAAATAGCAGCTGAAAGATTTTGGTGTGTTTTCTAATTGCGTGCCTTTACTATGTTACACCAATGCTCTCAACATGGCCAAGAACCCAGTTCAACATAAGAGAACAAAGCATATTGATGTGCGACATCATTTTCTCAGAAACAATATTGAAAAATGGCTCATCTGTATGAAATTTTGCTGCACAAAAGATCAAATTGCAGACATATTCACCAAAGCACTGAGAAGAGAGCACTTTGAAAGGAATCGCTTGTCACTAGGGTTGATGAAATCAAGTTGAGGACCTAGTCCCTCTATGATTGGATCCAAAATAAATGTACATGTAAAATAGATAAAAGGTATTCTCTGGAAAATCTAACTTATCTCTATTCCGTTAAAGGTAGACAACCATGACGATTATAGAGTAAAGAAGCAGCTAACGCATTGCACGTTGGTCAAAGGATGAATTTTACATTTGCAAAAACTGTCAGGGAACTTGGTTCCATAAACACAGGTTAGTAGTTCCTCTGTACTCTCATGCATAATTTTTAAACGATTGAAATGGTGCCACATCATCAAATTGTTAGTTTCTTTTCTTTCTCGCTTTTTGAACCCAAGCGTCTCACCATTTATGAAGCGACCCGACTACCCAAATTGCCACCCATTCCAAACCGGTCCCTCACCCCTACTAATTAACATCTCTCAATCACTTTCACAACTATCCACACCACAAATCCAAAATTCCTCTTTCACCTTATTCAAACCAAACACCTTCTTCTTCAACTTACTAAACCCAATCATGACTGAAAATTTAGGAAGCCAAAAGTGCTCCAATCATCATCCCCAATGTGTCTTCACACATTGAAGCACTAGTATTAGAACCAACAATACCTACTCCGACCAGTCCAAACCTTAAATCAGTCACAACCACCTACTTCTTCGACCCAGTGAGTGCTGGTTCTCATCGGAGTCACAAAACTTCGACTCCCAAAAATTTTATGGTTGTGAATGCTCCTTCTGCATCGGTCGAACAAGATACTATAGAGAGAGAAGAAAATCCATAAGTGTCTAGTCAACCTCTGGAAGAAAGCTCTGCCAAGGAAAATATGTGGGTGTAATCCATGCCGAATCGACAGTGACAACCCTAGCCTTGATTCTGCAGGTAAAACTCTTCCTACTTCTGAGTTTACCATGGGGTTAGAAGAATAAGAGACCATAGAAAATATATTGTCAATAGCTGCTGAATAAAGTGTTATTCAGGGTAAAGAAGGTGTGTCTGAGTCTCAAGGAGAAGAAAATACACTAGTAGAGAGTAGGGAACTGGTGCTTGTTGAAACATCAGCACTAGACAGTACTACTAGGGCACCAACTGAGGTACATGATCCCTCCACCCAAGAGGATCCAACTCATGGTTCCTATCAATCACCCGAGGTCAGTATTAATCTTGCTCCCTCTCCTCATTTCTATACTAAGCATTTGCCATAGTTATTCCTGAGATGTGATCCTTGTCAGAGGAGGAGAAGAAGATTATACAAATGTAGCTCTGCAAGCTTTATTAGTGCTAGGAGTAGAAAGATACCCAGGGGTTAGTGTCTAAGAGACCCATCATGAGGTTGCAAAAGAAGGCAGAACTTGAGTTTGGTCTAAAGAAAAGTAAAGCATAAAAGAAGACAAGGGGATTTGGTGAAAAAGGTAAAGGAGGTACCTCCTGCACTAGTTATTGAGGTTGATGAGGAGGAGGAAAAGGAACTTGATTCTTTGCTCCATAAGTCCTCGAAGAAATTTGGTGTTCTTGCATTAATGAAAGAGTCATTTGTTAGTGAGATGGGTGTGAGCAATGTTAAATATGAAAAATCTAGTGCAAATGTCACGACCCGAATTTTTCCACCATCATGAGTCGTGATGGCGCCTACTGTCGGAGCTAGGCAAGCCAACCCTTTTTAATCATGTCACAAAACCTTGATCTAAAACAATGAAATAACTAAATAATTAATTAAAACCACGTGGAAGTCTTTTAGCAAAAACAACAATAGTAAGATGCGGAAATTTGTAACATGTCTCTATCCAGTATCTGGTGTCACTACTCACGAACTACTAAAAGAACACTAAAAACACAGTCTGAAGGAAATATATAGCAAGTCTATTTTGAAACAACGAAAACAAACAAGAGGAAATAGATGAGACTCAGGGCACGCGAACGCCAGCGAATTACCTCGGAGTCTCTGGACTGAAGGCTCGCTCTCTAGCTACTGCTGCGGTCTGTAAACTGTATCCTGACCTGTGCACAAAAGGGTATAGAAGTGTAGTATCACCACAACCGACCTCATGTGTTGGTAAGTGCCCAGCCTAACCCCGGTGAGGTAGTGACGAGGCTAAACCGGACCTACCAAAATCAGCCTATACAGATATATGTGCAATAACGAATAGATAAAAACATTTAAACAACTAATGGGGAGGGGACATTCTGGGGGTGTAATAGTTTATGTATAAGTCCAACGAACAAGAAATGGAAACTGAATATTTAACATTAATAAAAGAAAGCCAGTGAATCAACAACAGCATGGTACCACCCTTCATGATTTTACTCTGAGTTCTCACCAAAACTGTCAAATATAGTGCACGGTATCACCCTTCGTGCTTTTACTCTCAGTACATAGTGCACGATATCACCCTTCGCGCTTTCCTCACATAACTCTCACATCAAGGCACGAGATGACCCTCAAATAATGAAGAAACATGGCACGGAAAGACCCTTTGTGCATAATTATCAAAATGTGGCACGGAAAGATCCTTCGTGCAAAATTATCGAAACATGGCACGGAAAACCCTTCATGCATAATCTCTCTCTTCCTCACCCAATCAATGGTCACAACCAAATGTGAAAGTAATATATAACAAGATAAAATATCCCGGCAAGGGAGAACAACTCTACAACAAGTCCCGGCAAGGGAGAATAACTCAACAATAAGTCTCGGCAAGGGAGAATAACTCAACAATAAGTCCCGGCAAAGTAGAACAGCTCAACAATAAGTCCCGGCAAGGGAAAACAGCTCAACAATAAGTCTCCGCAAGGGAAAAATACCAGAATTCCTTATTTAGCTCATTTTCTTCTCAACTATCACTTCATAGTGCATTTATCAAGTAATTATCACAATTGTTCACTTCTTTCGAAATTTTAATAGCAATTATGACTCACGGTCATGCTAGACTGGGGATCATAGGTAACTGTCACCATACCTATACACTGACTCCACATAGCACATAGAAAATATTATCCTAATCCTATTCCCTCAAGCCGAAGTTAGATCAAACACTTACCTCGAAGGTTTGCGGCAAACTCAATCTTTAAGCAATGCCCTTTCCTTTCGAATTTGGATTCAATTCAATTGTATATATACACAATTGATTTAGTATCATCAACACTACTCAACAAAATAATCTGAATGGCTAAATTATATTTTTCAACATTCTGTCCGGAATAGTGAAAATCGACCCCGAGCCTACGTGGTCAAAACACGAGGTTCGAACCAATTTCCGACAACCCATTCACTCACGAGTTCAAATATATAATTTTTTCTTAAGTTCGACCCCAAAACGAGGTCTAAATCACAAATCATTTGAAAACACTAACTATACCCAATTCTCTAATTTTCTACATATTTTCACATGTTTAGGCCTAAGAATTTGATTGATGTTGAAGAAAGATGAAGGATACGAGTTAAGAATCACTTACCCAAGAAGTTTGATGAACATTGCCCCAACATCGCCCAAAGAAGTTGTTGAAGAAGAGAGATTTTTGAGAAATGGTATTTAATCCCGTTCTGTTCTATTTTTGGGACTTAAAAATCACTGGGCGAAAATTGGTCTATGTGATCGCATAGAAGGGAATGCAATCGCAAATAGTACGGGCTGGTGTTCTATGTGATCGCAAAAGACAAGTTGCGTTCGCATGAAGGAGAAGAGGGGCTGGGCAATTTGCTCAATGCAATCGCATGAAGGGCTATGCGATCGCGTAGAAGGGGACTGGTAAGCTATGCGATCGCAGGACACCTAATGCGATCGCATAGAAGGATTCTGGGACCTCTGTACTTTGCTCTTCGTGGTCGCAATAACGCCTATGCGGTCGCATAGAAGGAAATCATTGGGCACAGCACACAGCAATTTCTGCTACATTTCTAAGACTAAAAGTACTCCGACACCTATTCGAAACTCACCCGAGCCATCGGGGCTCCAAACCAAACATGTACACTAACTAAAAAACATCATACGAACTTGCTCGAGCGATCAAATCGCCAATATAACATCAAAATCAAAGAATCAACCTCCAAAACTCATGGTTTTCATTTCAAAGTTCATAACTTTCAAATTTTCCATTTTTAGTCTGAAACACGTCAAATGACGTCCGATTTCAACAAAACTTTACAAATAGTTCTAAACGCTCATCTAAGACTTGTACGGGTTGTCGGGACAAAAATACGAGCCCGATACTAGTACTTCTGATCAAATCACATTTTCATTTTTTCTTAAGTATTTTCAAAAAACAATTTCACAAAAAAATTCCGTACTCGGGCCTGGGACCTCAGATTTTGATTCCGAAAATACGACCTGGTCCCAAATTTCCTTATGGACCCACGGGACCATCACATCATGGGTCCGGGTCCGTTTACCCAAAATATTGACCAAAGTCTATAGCAATATTATTATCAAATTCATAGTTTTTAACACAGTATTCAAATATTTACACATAAAAGTTTTATGGCTTCACGCCCGGACGATGAAACGCATATAGATGCAACCAAATAAGAGGTTTTCAAGGTCTCAATAGCACAAATAAAGGAATAATTACGGTGATGACCCTTTGGTTCGTCACAGAAAATCTGGTTGAATATTCTGGTGAACAAGTGGTTGAAGAGTCTTTTGAAAAAGAGTATGTTAATAAGATGTTTGGGAAATATGATGAGAAAGGAAAGAGTGCTCGAAAATCTATGAAAATGAAGGGTAATGCCAGTGAGGAACCCGGTTCGTCCAAAAGGGTCAAGTTTGATGATGCCTGGGATGTTGGGTAGGAAATATTGAAAAATCAAAAAGTGTTGTGGGTTGTAAATTTTCCCCTAATACTCTGGATAAGGATGGCATGCATTAATTGGTGAAGATTTGTGAATTTAAATAGTGGACACACCTATTCATAGGTGACAGTACCAAAATGTATGAGGAAGAAGTCGCAACTTTTATGCTGACTTCTTTAAAGTTAAGGACAATCATATTTGTATGATGATGGTGAATGGTGTTGATTTTATGATAGACTCTGATGTGCTGGGAACTATTTTGGGGGTGCCCGTTGAGGGTTTGTCTTCTATCCAGGGAACCTTCTCTTCGAACTTTAGAAGTGCTATCTTGAAGGATACGGCAATTCAGCAAGGGAAATAGATACAGAAGAAGGCCCTCCTTCCTGTGTACCAATTATTGTTTGAAAAGGTGAACAAGGTCTTTCTCCCTCATGCAGATAGAACACATGCAGTAAGGTGGCAGATTTCAATGATGGTAATCATGGGCTGCCTTATAAGTTCCTCCTTCTGTAAATGAAGAATCACGTAATTAGCATGACTTACACATACTATTTAGGGTCTGATTAAATACTAACATGAAAGGACTTAAAGTTTGAGGCAGACTGATGTATTACACATTTTAGATAAGAAGCCCGAATCAAGCCGATCTGCTGGTTATAGTTAATAGACAAGGTTCAATTTATAACTTTACCATAAGACTTGCCTAAGTGTTGGACAGGGATCGTATAGGCATGGTTCTATTGAATTCAGAAAGCAATGAAATAACAAGGTCTAAAATAAACTGAATACGTACTGGTTAAAAGGGTAGTCAGTTATTAAAAGGAAGGCAAATTTTAATGAAGATTATAAGTTCTGCAACTAATGGTATCTGTTATTACTAGTTTTAGCTCTAGACGTGAATGAAGCGATTCAGATTCGATTAAGAAATTCCTATAGACATGCTTTCTACTCGTAGTTGATTTTTGAACGTTATAGATATGGTAGGCATGGTTCTATTGAATTCAGAAAGCAATGAAATAACAAGGTCTAAAATAGACTAAATACGTACTGGTGAAAAGGGTAGTCAGATTATTAAAAGGAAGGCAAATTTTAATGAAGATTATAAGTTCTGCAACTGATGGTATCTGTTATTACTAGTTTTTAGCTCTAGACATGATGAAGCGATTCAGATTCGATTAAGAAATTCCTATAGACATGCCGTACTGGTTAAAAGGGTAGTCAGATTATTAAAAGGAAGGCAAATTTTAATGAAGATTATAAGTTCTGCAACTGATGGTATCTGTTATTACTAGTTTTAGCTCTAGACGTGAATGAAGCGATTCAGATTCGATTAAGAAATTCCTATAGACATGCTTTCTACTCGTAGTTGATTTTTGAACGTTATAGATATGGTAAAAAAATGTAGAGGACCTATGAACGTGATATCTAGATGCTGAATTTCGTTTAAGACTTATGAGCATGATATCTAGGTGCAGAAATTTGCTTAAGACCTATGGACATGATATCTAGGAGCAGTTGATCATGCAGATTTAGACAATCCTGTAGGCATAATTTCTATATGAATATAGTGGTCCTATTATCATGATTTCAATATGAATGTAGGATATACAGAATTTAGAAGGAACGATAGGCATGATTTCTATATGTATTTGCATATGCATATTTTCAAACACATATAGGCATGATTTCTCTATGCATATTCAAAATTCATATAGACACGGTATCTACCCTTTTTTGCATACATAACTACCTGCCCTTTTTCACTAGCCATCCACAAGAGTTTATTACAAATTATTACAACTCGGAATAAAGTAAAATAAATCAAAAAATATAAATAAAAGTGCAACCAAAGGAGAGCCTGATCCAGACTTCACGTCTGAAAGATGAGCTAAACCAACTCCAAGAGATAATGATTCAAAGCCTTTCTCCCATCTGAATGTGTCAAAGTTCCCGAAGAGCCTCAAAGGGACTCCAAGCAATGCTCACACCCAAATGTATTATCAGATTAGGACAAGTGCAGTGTGGAAGGTCCAACCCTCAAGTGTTCAAGTTCAGAAGGAGCTCAAAGGTCCCAAGGCAAGGCTAACGATAGGGGGCAGAAATTAAATACTAAGAGAGAGTGCAAGTGCAAAAAAAGAATTCTAAAAAGGGGAAAGGAGGGGGAAACAGCTACAAATAAGTAGACATAGAATAGGGAGATTGTAAAGAGCCTATTACTTAGAAAAAGGCAGGCTTTAGGATTACCCCGAAATGAAGGATGCTAGGATACCCATAAGCCTGCTAGAACACACTATTTAGATGCTAGGATCCCAAGGGATCAAGTTTGATTCATGGACAATAAGTTATAGTATTTCCATGCCTCAAACCATAACTTAAACACACAGGGCGGATAGGGGTTTGGGATTCATAATAGAACATACATAAAGAAATCAGTATGCTAGAGTAAGTGTTGAACTGTACAGAAGCAGTTATAAGCAGACAGGGATACAAAAGCAATAAATAAACACATTGTTGTGGTACTAAAAACATAAATCAGGACATAACAGTTTTAAAGAAGCAAATAGAGAAAAGTAGGCAGGCCACATTACAAGCAACAAGAGAATACTTTTGAGCGTAACTTTAAATTCAGATGTTATATTTTTACTAATGAAAGAGTCGTGAATTTATAGTGTGAAAAACAAGCAGAAATAAGGTAAGAAAACAATTAAAGAACTGGATATCAATTAAAAATCAATAAACACAAGACTTCCTTTGACTAAGGAATTCAAACTTAAACGGTAAAAGTTATTTAAGGAAAGAAATCCGATAAGAAACTTGTGCAAAGTAGGCAATTAGCGATAAATACATAGGAGTTTTAACTAAGGGAAGAATTCTGAAATACACAGTTAAAACAAATAAGGTAAGGACCAATCAGTATTCAGTAAATCAAGGGGTCAGAGGTTTGAAATTACTGGCTCATGAATAGGCTAAGGAAAGGTTTTGACTCAAATCGAGTAACAGGGAAGTCAACAAACAAGGAAATAAATCAATCAAACTTATACAAAGGAAGTCTAAAATCAATCAAAATTGAAATCCATTACTCACAAATACGCTAGGCTGAATTTAGGGCAAAGAAAAATGCCATGCCATCGCACAATCAGTAGGTAATAGACTTGTAAGATCATGGTAGTCACATAGGTCAGCAATGTAGAAGAGACAGTATCAAATATCATACAAGGGTCCAGTATAAAGACCTTAGAAGAATTGAGTAGAGAATCAGAATTTCTTAAAAAAATGAAGGTTGAAACAAAGATTTCAAGTCAGTTGAGCAGCAGATGAAACAAATTTAGAAACTCAAAATAAGTCCAAAAGAGTTGGGGTTTATGGAATCAAACAAGTTCAAGCAAATCACGTGGCAAATGATCTCAACACTCGGATGAACCCCAAACTTATAGGGTTTTTACCATCAATCGAGTGCAGAGATAAGAGGACAAACAATCAAGGAAAAAGATACTAATCAAAACATATTCAGAGGTCCCAGAAAGGAACTAAGACCCTTAACATGCTCTTTCAGTAGCACAAAATTATGAGAAACATAGTAAAAGAACAACATGCGAGACACGGTAAAAGAACTCAAAGAAATATAGTAGAAGAATCTAATAAGAAACATAGTAGAAGAAAACTAATCAGAACACAACAGAAGAAACATAGTAGAAGAAACTTATTAAGAACACAGTAGAAGAAACTTAATAAGGAACACAGTAGAGAAAACATAGTAGAAGAAACACACAAAAGAAAAAGAAATCAGATAAACATCCAAACGGTAAGAAAGGCTTGTATAGTCATAAGCAGGAGGAGTCGAGGCCAGGCTTGAACAGACAGGGCTTGCTGGAACAAGGCCGGAGATGGACACGAAACTTAAATCAAGCAAGGTCTGGACCCATCTTCTTCGTGGTTAGGCCATGAAAGTTCAGCAACCAAGTGTACAGGAACCATAGAATGCTGGTAGGTGGTTAGACCGCCATGGATTCAGGCCAGGAGGTGGCCAGAGAAGGCGAGTGAAGCTCATCGGAGCAGAGGGGAAGGGCGAAGGTTCAAGAGAGAACCAAAGATAGAGAAATAGAGAAGAGAGTCAATTTAGTGAGGAATGAGAGGGGTTTGGGGGTCGTTTGGTTTAATTTGGTAAGAAAGAATCTGGACCGTTGATCATAATTGATCAACGGCCAAGATTTAATCATATTGGGTCGGGTAGTTTTAGGAATTGGGCTTGGGTCATTGGGCTGGTTTGATTAGGTAATTGAGTTGTTTTAATTTGGGTTAGGGTCTGATTGATTTTAGGCTAAATTTGAAAGCCAAATTTGGCTACAAGTCAAATAACCCCCCGTATTCCCGTTTAATTTATAGAAAATAGTAAATAAATATCTAAAAACAAATTAAAAGTGCTATAATAATTCATAATATATAATTAACAATTTGAAAATATAAGATCTCATTTTATAAACTGAGACGAATTTAAACCTAAAAATGGCTAATATTGCAATTATGCAATTTTATCCTTAAAATACCAACTAAATTTGTAAAAAATATCTTAGCTATATTTTAGTGTAAAAATAAGACTCCAATAAATGAATCACCAAAAATAATAATTTTGGGGATAATTATTGAGTTTTCTTGATAAAATAAGGCAGTAAATTGATTTAAAAATCTTTGAAAATTAAGAAAAAACAATGTAACCTTGGGATATACTTATATATATTCATATATAGGCTATTCTAAAGGTACTTTCATATTTAAAAATACAGGGAGAAATTGGGTATCAACATATAGTTTGGTGGACCGTTAGTTTCCATCGCTTCCTCATGTAGATCTTCATGGAGGAAAGCATTGTTCACATCCAGTTGATAGAAATCCTATCATCTCTTTACTGCAATGCTAATTAAGGTCATAATAGTCGTCATCTTTAATTTGGAGAAAAGGATTTTGTGTAATCAACTCCAATGTGTATCCTTTTACCACAAGCCTTGCGTTGTATCTTTCCACACTTCCATCTTCTATGTGCATGATTTTGTATGCCCGCATGCACCCTTTAGCTTTCTTTCCTGTAGGCAAATTCACTAAATCCCAAGTATGATTAGTATATAAAGCTTCAAACTTTTGTATCATTGCTACTTACCAGGTAGGATTCATAGTTTCTTCTCATAAGAGCTTGGTTCACACTCATGTGAAATATTCTTTACCAGCTGCTGACTGTCATGGATTAAAGCATTGAAGGATACAGAATTATTGTTGGCAAAAAAATACAGTGAGTGATATGGATGAAGAAGGAACTGGTTAAAGTTCAGGACTTATACTATTGCTTGAATTGTCATGTGGTTGTAGATTTGGTAGTGCACATACATAGTCTTTAAGGTGAGAAGGAGTGATGAGTGTTCTGCATGATATCCTATGTTGTATAGGATTAGGTTGGTTATTATCAGGTTCCATATGATGTATTTTCTTAAGGGGTGATACATGTGTTTCTGAATGACTTCCAGTTATAGGACTATCAGTATGAGCTTTGTTGTCTGATTCTTGGCTGATGTGCCAGTCATGGTTATATAGGCTTAAAGAGTTTGGAGAATTTGGTGATGTATTTATAATTGGGGATTGTGTATCTTCATATATAGGACTATTAGTGGCAAAAGTTGATGTAATTCTGTCAACAGTACAATGATCATCGGAATTATTCACTATGGTGTTTGGACATGAAGGATTAGAATTTACCATATGCAAGCAGAAGGAAAGGAAGAATGTTCAGGTGAAATGGCAAAAGGAAATACATCTTCATGGAACAAAACATCTCTAGATACATGTTCCCTCTTTGTGACTAGATCCAAGACCTTATATCCTTTAATCCCAAAGGGATACCCTGCAAAGATATTGGGAGTAGCTCTTGGCTCAAATTTATCTTTGTGTGTCTTGAGTGTGGTGGTGTAACTTAAGCAACCAAAGCTTTTAAAGCGTGAGTAGGTTGGTTTTCTATTATAAAGAAGCTCAAAAGGGCATCTATTATTAAGGATTGTGGAAGGTAACTTGTTTATCAGGTAGGTGAAAGTTATGATACACTCCCCCTAATATCTCATTGGTAATTTGGATTGATAAAGTAGGGCCCTTACAGTTTCTAATAGATATTTTGTGTTTTTTTCCACCACACTATTCTGTAGTGGTGTATATGGACAGGTTTTCTGGTGAATTACTCCTTTGTCTTGAAAGAATAGCATGGCCTCACTATTTAGAAACTATAGCCCATTCTCAGTTCTAACATCTTTGACTGAAGAATTAAACTGGTTTTCAATTATAGCAATGAGGGTTAATAGCTTGAAGGGTGTACTACTCAGAAGATGTGTCCTGGTTGATCTGCTAAAATCATCAACCATGATAAGAAAATATCAATAGTTGTCATGTGAGGCTATATGATATGGGACCTATAAATCTATGTGTAAAAGTTTAAAGGTTTTGGTAGTAGATGATGTTTTCTGGGGAAATGGTAGTCTTCTGTGACTTGCCATGGGGCAGATAGAATAGAGAAAAGGTTTTTTGGGAGAAAAATTAACAAGTATAGCAGATATCCTTCTCATTTTCACAAATGGCACATGACCTAGTCTGTTATGCTACATATGTTCAACATTGTCCCTATGAGATGCAATAGATGATAGAAAAGAATGTGCACCAAATGAGGAGTTAGTTTTATTTCTTGAATGAAGGTTATTTACATTGTTGAGTGAATGTGGTGATCTATCACAATTGACAATGAATGTAAAGGCAGATTGTGACTCTCTCATCTATTTACAATATCAACTGATATAGGAAAGCAGAAATGGGAAAAAAGAGTAGAAGGACTAGGAGATATACTAGACTTTGGACAATTGTGACACTTTGAGCGTAGAAAGTACATACCAATCCTTGCTTTACCAATCTCTAGAGGCCTCTTCATTTGTTACGACCCAAACTGATGGGCCACGACGAGTGCCCAAGTCCTACCTGTCAAACACCCTTAAGCATGCGACTAATATATAAACATGAATAATATCTGCTAAATTACGAGAGTAACATGCGCAAGGAAACCCTGTCCAAAAGACATATATACATATACGTGCAGATTACAGTGGGCGAGCCAACAAGGCCGCAATAGACAACTATATACCATAAAATTGAAAGTCGAGAAGGCCACATACTATCCAACTGTACATAATTATCTACAGATATCTTATAAAAATACAATTGTACAAATACGGGATTGAGCCACGTCATACCTATATATCGTACCAAAATCAAAAGCAGCTCTGGATCAAGTGGAGCACATCAACTCTCGCTGATCAAGGATCCTAAGAAGAGGGACCGTCAGGTTGCCTACCTGCACTTGCGGGCATGAAATGAGTGCCTCGTGAAATAGGGCATCACTACGAAAAATATACTAAGTATGTGAAAATCGGTACATAAAAGACATAGATGAAACATAGAATAAAGAAATTCATCTACCAATCTGAATAACTTCGTAAATTCTGAAACATTTATAATATCATGCACATGCATATAAATATCGTTTCATGCATAGGTATAGGTGTAATATCATCAAGCTCCTGAGGGCATCCCATCATATCGTCTGGACCACTATGGGCAACATCACCGACATATACCAACTGATCAGGTGGTGGTGTGTATATAACATTGTAACTTTATTTCCATATCCCATATATATATATACATATATATATATATATATGTGTGTGTGTGTGTGTGTGTGTGTATATATATATATATAACGTCATTTGTTCGTGGGTCTATGCACATATATAAATAAATGAAATTCATGAAAAATATGTAATGTAATAATCTTAATATTCCTTTCGGATAAACTTTTTCAACTGTGTATTATTCTGAGACACATGAATAGAAGAGACCCCAAGTATTTCTATGAATAGAGTCGTTTGTGAAAACTGTCTATTTGCTCGTTTCTTCTGTATAATTTGGATCATGCCAAAAATAAAGAAGGGATACACTTAACATACTTGGGGTAGGTAAAATTTTGTATAATATTATTGGAGAAGATTACACTGTACTCCTTTAGAACCGCAAAATTTTACGTTGCTACGATTCGAACAATTCCCATTGGAATTGTGTTGTTGCAAGAATTTTGTTGAAAGCCTTTGTGGATTGAATTTAGCTTATGTTCTTGAAGTATTTTGAACTACGAAAATGATATATGGTTCTAACTTTAGGATTAAGGATGTTTTGGTTCTTTGTCCAAATGAAAATTGGAATAAAACTTGTAACAAATCTTACTTATTAAATTCTAATTAACCTTAGATAGCCACCTAGTCATAAAATGACTAAGTCATTCTCTTAGTTTGTGGCTTCCTTCCACGCTTTTTTTGGGGGAAGGGGAGAGAGGGATTAATCTTATCCACTAAATTTATTAATTAATTAGATAATATACTACTACCTGATAATTAATCAACTACCTGTATAATTAAGAATTATCTCAAATTACCTAAAAATACTATTCATTTTTAACATACTTTATACGTCATACTATCACGGCTATATGATACCTTGTATGGTACTAGTCTATAAATATTAGGTAGTATCGCTCACCCCGTATTTTATCCCAAATCGACAACCTTCAACGAACCTATTTCTTTAATTTGTGTATCCTTTATCATTCATGACACTTACTTATCGCTTGTTATAAATAGCATAAATGTGTTAACCCCAAGATAATCTTATCCCCAAGTCTACGTCGATTAGCAGAAGACGAAAATTTAATGTACGAAAATGCGAGATGTAACATTATTGAAGGGGCATGCATCATGCAAAGATATTTGCTGAAATTAACTATGCAATTGAGATAGTCTATTAACGAGTGAATAGAGATGAGGTTGCATTTGAAACTAGGTACATACAACACTTTGACCAAAGTTAACATTGGACCAAGAAATGCATCCCCAATTTCTGTCACTTTCACCTTATATCCATTAGGTAGTGTAACAAGAAAGGGATAAAATAAGGTTCTGTTGTTATTCAGAAAAGATTTCCAATAGATCATGTGATTTGAAGCCCCACTATCGAATATCCATAAGTCAACAACTGAATTAGAGTATTTACATACAGTGGTTTCAGCAATCTCTTTATAAGTAGAGCAAGCTAAAATACCTACAAAGTTTACAGCTCCACGGGCTATGTTGTTTGAGCTTTCCCCTGTGTTCCTTCCTGGAAATTTCCCAATTAGCTGAGCAGATGATTGTATTGCTCCTTTTGTTAAGTGCTGAAATCCCCGATCATGAGTTTGACCTTCAACTTATTCATATTTTGCATGAAAATTTGCAACAAATGTTGTATTCCTCCCTTTAGTTAACTTGAAATCCTGTGGAAATCCATATATCTTATAGCAATTATCCATGGTGTGCCCTGACTTTTTGCAGTAGTCACATAAAAGTCGAGGCTTGGCAGGTGGATAGCTTTGCTTGTTCGAAGTTATGGGTGGTACCATCCTCTTTGATTGTAATTTTTCCTAAACTTGTTATTCCCTGGTTTATTAACATTCAATGGAGTGGACTCCATAACAATTTGTTTCTTTGCCTGACTTCTCTCTGCTTTTCTTCTTGAATTAGAATGGAGAAGGCTTGTTCTATACTGGACAGTAGATTCGTCATAAGTATGCTGCCTCTCACTACTGTGTAGACTTTGTTTAAGCTCATTATGAACTGAATCAATCTTCGATCTTGCTCCGCCTTGTGCATATTGACCTTTGCACCATAAGTACATTGGCAATTGCATTGTGCATGTGCATTCAGGTTATTTAATTTCTCCCAAAGCCTTTTCATTTTTGTGTAATAGCCTGTGATGTCTAAAGTCCCTTGGCTAAGGTCGTTAGTTTCCTTCTGTAATTGATGCAATTTCGCTCAATTAGTTTGATCATATCAATCTTCCGGTTCTTGCCATAATTGCTTAGCATGAATGACATATTGTAGACTATCAGCCAAGTCCTTCGAAGGTGAGCTTAGGATCCACGATGTGACTATGTCTTCGCATCGAGCCCACTAATCATAAGTCGTATCATTAGTATTAGGTTTCTTGTATTTCCCCGTAATGAATCCAACCTTGTTCTTCACCGATAATGCTTTGAGAACTCCTCTTCTCCAAGATCTGTATCCAGTTCCACCGAAGGCAACATGTACAAGTGTCGTTCCAGCACTCTCTGAGGGTTCATGCATAGCGGGTTGATCAAGTCCAAATTATTGGTCGTATTCTGAGTTTCCTTATCTCCGGCCATCGTTTGAGGACGAATTCTAGAAAGCTAGAGAATTAATCTCAGAATTTGAGGAGAAATAAAAAATAAAATTCAAAACCTTAGAGATGAAGTATGAAGTGTAGATTTTGATTGGCAAAGCTGAAAACTAAGATTGAATGAAAGAAGAGAACGTCGATGATAAATTCGAGCTGAGCCCTGATACCATATCGAAATTGTAACTAACAGAATGAATCAACCTCCATTGAAGGTTGTGCTTAAGCTCTCATTTTGAGAGGAGAAGCTTCTGGACAGAAATAAAATTGGGAAAAATAATATGTTTTTCTATTCCGCTGAAGTGAGTCTTATACACGTGAATAAAGAAAGTAATTGCTAGTTACTAAATTGCCCATGTAACTAACTCAACTACTAACCTCCTAAGTCTAGTAACTAACTAACAGCAATGTAACATAAATATCACTAACTATACTACTACACTTGATAATATTCAGTAATCCCAATTGGTAGTTAATGGTCATGTATGCTCACGTCCTGCCTTTTTCCCGGTTGATTAGTTGTCACTCACACTAGTTACCTTTACCATGGAGTAATTATCAGGTTGAATGCTTACTCCTACTCTTCTTTTCTTGATCAGAGGAGGTGCATAGCTGTATTATCTGAACCCTAGAAGACAATACTACAAAACTGAGAGTGACTCATGAATCATGAGATTTTTTTGAATTTATTCAGAAGTAATATAACGTTGATATGGAATGATTTGGCGTATACCGACCGAAATTGAAATATGCCTAAAAATGTCTCAAGTGTCAGTCTTACAGTTAGATTGTTAAACCTTATAAGCTATATGGTTTAACATTAAGGGTGTGTTTCGTACAAAGGAAATCATTTTCCGGAAAATATTTTTCAGTTTTCCCATATTTGGTTGACTTAAATGTTTTGGAAAATATTTTCCAAACCTCCTTCTCAACATTCCCCACCCTCACTAACTCACCCCATCCCCTCTCCAAAAAAAAGATATTGTTTTTTAAATTTCAATTTTTACGATACTACCCTGCCTCCTCCCCTCCCCCCTCCCCCCGAAAAAAATTTTACCTTAATTTTTTTTTTTTTGCAATTTTAAATTTTTTATTATTATTTTTCTGCACCGCCCCTCCCCTCCTCCCTCCCCACCCCCCAAAATATTTTACTTTGGTTTTACTGCCCCCAGCCCCCCTCCTACCCACCCCCCTTCGAAAAAAAAATTAAAATATATTTTTCAGTTTTAATTTTATTATTTATCGGTTTAAATGCTCAAAATTTTGAGTTCAGAGGTTTAAGTGTTTGAAAGTTTACGGGTTTAGAAGTTATAAAGTTTACGGGTTCGATTTCTTGGTTTAAAATGTTTAGCGGCTCGAAAGTTTATGAAATTTGTGGGTCCAGAAGGTTGTTACTTTAAAAGTTTATGACTTTATATTTATTATATCTAAATTATTTATGAATACTCTTTAGAAGTCATTTAATTTGCATACCAAACACCGGAAAATAAATAAGATTACTACTTATTTTCCAAAAAATATTTTCTTGGAAAACATTTTCCACGGAAAACATTTTCCAATATACCAAACTCACCCTAAAAGCCGAAATTTATCACATCGTCGTCATATGATTCAAACATTAAGCCATCAGGAAAACAACGAACATAAGCTATATGGTTGCATATCACATACCTGCAAAAAGTAGAAGTCTTGACTGTTTTATTTTTTGATATATTGTAGAATTGAGGATACAACTATGTATATTAAATTAACCGAATGCTGCATTAATATGAACTGATCAAGATGCAAGGGTCATGCTCGGGCAACTGTCGACTGTGCAGGCCAGTATGTCTCTATAGTCTCGCGATATCCTGAACGAGTCATAGACTTTACCATCTCTGCTTTTTTTGTACTCAAACAACAGATTTGAATGATCAAATGCTGTCAACTTCACAAATCCATGGTCATAATCCCTGAAGATACTCCATGTAGTTTGGATTGGGGTAAAATCTGAAAGGCTTGCTCCAGCTCCTCCAGCAGCAACGTGTATAGTTCCATTCAAGGCGCCCTTATAAAAGTGCTTCTCATTATTTGTACAAATATTCTGCAGTAAACAAGGAAGTGTTATCTTCGCATCAGTCAAATAAAAGAATGCGGAACCATTTTAGCAAGAAATAAAAGTAAATATGAAGGGTGGAAACATCCTAATATCTGCAGTCAACTTTAACTAAACGTCGGATGATAGGCCAAATAACATTGAAGATTTGCGCCTCCTTTTACAACAAATGAAAGAAGATCAAATTCGGAAGTACAAAAATTACCTGGTAGATGGGACACGTCCGCTCATAGTTATGAACATGGCCAAAAATGGCTATATCAACTTTGTACTTCTGCCAGAGTTTTTGAAGGCTTTCCCTACCCATAGGTTCTGCAAAAGATCCCTCATTAGCATAAGAAGAATCTGAAGAATATCCCAGTACCCGATGAGCAAGGAAGATTAGCCATGGTTGTTTTTGTCTGTCTACAGATGCTAGACAATGTTCAATGAAGTTATATTGCTCGGTTCCCTCCCTCCAATCGTGTTCTGTATCAGCTATGCAGAACCGGAACATACCATAATCTGTAGAATACCTGAGAGAAGAAAACAAAAATACTAAAACTATTCAGTCAGCTCTGTATAACAACCTCATTTATTCCGATATTTTTTGGTTGTTATAGTGAAGTGTTGTCAATAGAGAAAAACTTGACCGTTATAGTGAAGTATTGTTATAGAGGATAGTTATTATAGAGAAGTTTGATTGTATCTGTTTTGCTCAAAGTTTTTATTTACATTAGAAGCATAAAACAATCAAAATAAACGGAGGGCCAATCATAGCAGATCGTAATAAATCCAAAGACTAAAGGAATAAAATAGAAGAGACACCAGTTACAGATTAAAGGGAGGAGGATGAAGATCTTTTATTAATGATATTGGTTTGGTATGCCTCTCCATGGAGAGGTTCAGAGCCTTACAATGATGTATTCACTCCTCTTTTTTAAAGAGATGTGAAGAATAAGAATCAGCCCCCCTTTTAGGGTTCTTTCTCTTAGTATTTATAGCTAGGAGATCTGCCAGCTGGCGCCAAGGAGTTGGGACCACATAGCGGGGACGCCCTCGTGAGGATGGCCAGGCCGTGGTCTTAGTTGTCAAATTGGATAACTACCTGATAATCTTGTGAATAAATGATCATACCATTTATTACCCATACATAGACTTTAATAAATGCGTCGATCTCATTCATTATCATGAGGTCAGATTTTGACTCATACAGTATCTCAAAGGACTAATCGAACAAAAATATAAGTATTGGATGGGGTAGATTCAGGATTTTGTCCTGCTTTCGACTCCTGTTTTATTTTCCCTTTTCTTTGGTTCATCAACTTTGTTTTTTCAAGGTAAATTTTTAGTTCTGCAAAGACGCTGTTTCAAAGCTAACGATCATTGAAGGAGAGCTTCCTAATTCACAGATAATGATCAAATGGCATTTTTCAAAAGAATATATTCCATGAATAGAAAAAAGATTGGATGTCACAGATACTGTGAGATTCATAGTTGAGCAATGATGACATTTCCCAAGAGCCGGAAAAAAATCCTACAGTAATGACATAATCAGACAGGTAAAATCGCCATACCAGAACTTATCCCTGTTCTCTGTGGGAACGTAAAACATATTTTGAACTAAAACCCCACATTCTCCACCTGAATCCATATTGCCATAAAATGAGCCCGTACCAGGCCAGTCGCGCTCATGGTTGCCACTGCGGGATAAAGTTAAGAATTACCACAAAGCAAGCAGAAAATTCTTAAACGTTCAACAAGGTTCTACTAATTAGAATTTAGAACTGCAGTGTACCTAGCAAGCATATAAGGTATAGTTGAAGCAATTGGTTCAATCTGCGAGGTAAACTGATCCCACTGTGAAATGTAGCCGTTGGCATAACAGATATCACCAATGTGGAACACTATATCAATGTTCTTTAAATCATTAATAAGCTGATTGGTAGTGTTAAGAGCGCCAGGTTGAAATTGATTATATTCATTGGAGCCATCAGCTTCATCCTGTAGTGCGTAAAGATAAAGCAGATCATTACAAGATCAACCTGATTAGAATAGTAAATTTTCAGAATGCTTAACCAGTTGTTTGGAACTATGATTTTGTGAAGAAAAGCAAACACCTAACGACAAATACCACGTAAGTTTAATTTGGTCCTTGAACGAGGAAAACGTAATTTGAATAAACTGTTTTACTAGTCTGTTTCCAATTTTATCCAAGGAAGAAAGAACTACCAAATTGACATCTATATTTTACTATAGACAACAACAACAACAACAACAACAACCCAGTATAATCCCACTTAGTGGGGTCTGCGGAGGGTAGTGTGTACGCAAACCTTACCCCTAACCCCTACCCTAATGTAGAGAGGCTGTTTCCAAATAGACCCCCAGCATCCTTCTCTCCAAGAACTTCCCACCTTGCTCTTGGGGAGACTCGAACTCACAACCTCTCGGTGAGCAATCCCTCTTGTGACTATATTTTACTATAGAGTTTCTTGTAATAATCTAAAAGTTACAGAGATGATTAGAATTACTTTAAGAACTTGAGGCAAGGCTACAAACTGAACTAGTTGAACATATAGGCATGAAATGATCACAATTCTCTGTGCTTTTAGACACTCGTGTATTTAAGTAGCGGCATCATAACTCACAACTATGACAACCAACAGTCCTATCTAGTTGATCTATCCATCTTGAGTCCGAAAATCCAGTTGGATGATGAATCGGATATGGGATTTGCACCACAATTGAGCACTTACCTAGAAGTGCCAGACTAGTGCGTATATTGTCATTTTTCTTTTTCCTCACTCTCTCACCTTCCTCAGAAAGGTGCTTATCCTCAAAATAGTTTGAAAATTTGGCATTCTAATGCTACTTTGCTATTGAGAAAAAGCTTTTTCTTGGCCTCTCTTCCCTATGAACTTGACAATCCAAATGGAAAGATAACAAAAGCTTCAAAATTAGTACTCAAAAATAACATGTAGCGGCATAAAAGGAATGCAAATCTATGTGAAAGGATCAAAATGAAAGGTTATAGCAATGTAACTAAATCTGAAGATATTACCTTTCCCATGTCCCCGAAAATGACAATACGTTGTAGAGACTTTTGACCGGGATAAGGAGATGATTTAAATTGATACAGCTGACTCCAAATATACGTGCCATTGAAGAATCTATGACCAAGCTTGTAGGTATACCTGCAAAGACCACGATGCAGTGTGATCCTGAATTTCACATACTAAAACAACAAAATATAACAATCGCATTTCTATAAAAAGTACTAGCTCCAACTAATCTATAAATACAATGAAATCAAGTTTCATTTTAGAAGTACAACATTTTGACATGGAGTTTTGGAATATTAAGTGAAATCCAAAGCTCCCCTAATGGAAGATAGAAGTACACCTGCCCAAGAACAGTTTTCAATGTTCGCTCATCTATGGAAGAATGAAAACAACTATGCCAAATTTATACACAGTTGTCGCACGCATGGATAGAAAACATACAGTGAGTTCGGCCAAAGTTCTTTTAGAAAACTAGTGTGGATAAATCCAGGATCACGCCATCCAACCGTTCGTGCTGGTGCTCCTGCAAGTGGCATCATATTTGAGAAATACCACTGACGAACCACCTTAACATTTGACACAATTAGATAACATGCTTTGTAGGATATGTTGATTCTCGAGGTAATACATGATTCAAGGAATAGTTTCTGTATAACAAGCATAGAGAGTGATCTACTGTTTTGAATATGACAAAATAAAAGAACTGTCATACCTATGTTTTACCTATAATTATTATTCATGCTAGTTCTCTAATAACTAATCAGTTGGTTTTATCCAATTAACTCCAGCAAGCGTGTTAGTAGTGATTACCCCATTTTTATTCTATACCCAAAAACATCCTTAAATGTAAGAGAGTTCAACGCACCACACATGCTGCTACGATCAAATGTCAATGTTCCTGCTGGAGTATGCCCCTTTTGTCCTCCTTTTCGACCCCATTCCACGAAAGGTTCTGCTTCATTGATTCCATATCCACTTGTCCACGTCACAGTCATCTGAAAGTCCAAAGAAGGTTGTTTCCTCAATTTATTTGTCCGACACATTTGGGATAAACATAGTTGACTACAACCTAGTCCACAAAAGCTAATTTCTGATACAATTAACAAGGCACTGGTACTGCAAAAAGGATCCTTCCTACAGAAACTAAAATAAATATTGCCGAAAGCTTACGTTGACCTCTGTTTGCAGAGAAAGAAGCACTTACTTCATCCCATGTCTTTCCTTGTGCTAACCGTGGGTATGCTGGTGCATTTGGATTTGCAAAGGAAACTATGTTTGATACCGCAACCAGCTTTGGCTGTTGTATAAGGAGATAAATTAAGGTCAAATGAGATAATTACAAAGTTATATACATGTTATATAAAAACACTGCAAAAACAGAAAAGTGAAGGAGGAATAGGAGGAAATCCACTCACAGAAAGAGATGATTCTATACAGTTGTAAGGATCAATACAACGAACAAAGCCACGGAACAAAAATGGTGATGTTCTGACAGAAACTACTCTATTTAGGTTCCGAAGTTTTGAAAGCTCAAAAACTTTGCAAAATTGGATTCAAAGAAAAGAAATTATTTTAACTTGTCTACAAAAGGAAGAACATCAAGATATAAGAGGAAGTTTGGTCCAGATAATAATTTGGAAGTGATTGAGATAATTTAACGTGCGAGTCAGATATTCTTGAAGAAAAGTACATAGTAGGGAAGGAAAAATTTATACATAAACTTGCATTCAGAGCAAAAATGCAAACTCTGGACAGAAATGACAAGGGTGAGAAAGCTATGAATATACACTGAAGAGTCCACCAGAAAACAAGGCAAAAGAAAAGTCTGATCTCTGGTTAATCAGTTGAAGCTTCAGTGATCCTTTCCCTGTGTCTTTGTAGCGAAGGCTCGAGTAATTGGCATATTTATACTGCAGGAAAAAAAGGCAAGTACAGGACAGCCATGGTTACTCGTTATCCTTTCATCGAAGAGAAATTTCTGGATCCAAATCTACTGAAACCGAGTAAGACCACCAACCTTTATAGGTGCTGTACACAAGAATGGTGGAAATGTCCTTGGATTATCAGGGAAGCAGCTAGATGCACTAGCCAAAAGAAAAAGTCATGGTTATGCGTCAAAATCACAGATTAAAGCCTTCATATTCACAAGATGTTACTAAAACTTCACTAGTTATATTCTCAAAGGGACTAGGATTTTAGTTTTTAACTCAAATGTTTAGGTAGCTGTTCATTTAGGAACAAGATCTGATTTATGAACTTTTAGTCATAAAATAGTAACAAAGAGTACGAGGAAAACATGAAAGCTGTTGATAAGTAGGAAATCATACTGGTAAGTAAAATGATGTAGTTCAACTTTTTAATATCAAATTCACTTTGTATTGCCAAATATGTCATTTATCAAGACCGTGCAATAGTTTGATTAAAAATTGATAACTGCATGAAAATTTACCTGAAATTACCTGGAGAAAATACCCCAATCCAATCATCTGCCGAGGGATTTGAAATGTTGTACTCTAGAACAACCCATTCTTTGTTTTCACCCTGCAATTTGAAGGGAAAATTTAACAATGAACAGGAAAAAATTAGTATATTCTCATTGACAAATCTAGACCATATATGCCATTGTTTATTAAAGACCACAGGATATTCGACTCCTTTCCTTGCTTGAGATATTGCTTCATGCATCAACTAGTTTTTCCTGAGTGTGTATACATTCTATAAGAAAAGCTATGAGAGCTTACATTAACCCCAAGAACTGAAGGAGTGGCTTTAATAGAAGCATGAATGTCAAGGGCAAGTATGGTCTTATGAATGGCAATCTTTGAAAGAGGCTGCTCCGCATGACATGTTACCCCTTGACGGCTAACCAGAGTCAACATAATTGAAAGTAAAGCTACTAAAGTTCCCATTGCGTCCAGCGCAAAACCTGAAACCAACAACAACAAATTCAGAGGTAAGGTCTGGGGAGGCTAGTGTGTATGCAGACCTTATCCCTACCTAGTGAAGATAGAAGCTTAAAATCTGAAACCAATGAAACAGTATTGATTAGAACAGAAAATCAAGGAAAATTGATGTATACAGTAACGAAGATAAGATGTCTATCGAAATTAATTAGCATAAATAAAACAAGTACAGCTACACTAGGTGTATAACTAGCTAATTGAATCATTTATGCCTTGCATATAATCATGAAACCAAGTTCAACTTCCTGCTTGAACCCCAAAAAAAGAAAATAGCAGATGCTAACAACTTCCCTAAAAATTAACTTTTGCAAGCATGCTCAGTTCCAAACAAGGATACAGAAGGAGAATGTTGATAGCTAAGTTCAAAAATAGTCTTAACTATACCCAATCATTGATGCTCACACCTCAATTATCTCAATAACACTCTTAATATGGAATGATATCGTCTGCTCTTAGACAAAATTACATAGGTTTACTCAAAATGCCTCAAACTATTAAGAATACTCTCACACATGATTGCAAACGATTCATATAGTTGACTACAACTAGTTTGGGATTGCATATAGTTAGATTGATTGATCTTGATTATCTCAAAGACACTCTTAACATGGTTGATATCGTCAGCTCTGAGACAAAATTACATAGGCTTACCAAAAATGCCTCAATCTATTAAGACTAACCTCGCATATAGTACTATTTCTTTTGTCGGACTTTTAATTTTGTGACTTTGTATGGACACTAGCAGAAAATGTCTGACTAAAATCATGACCAACCATTATGTCTGTATCCAACAAAGCAAATACATACAGCAATATATCAGCAAATTTGGTATCCAAGAAAATCTGAAAACATTAATTTCAATAGAAAAAGGAAGAATAGAATACTAACCTTAAACTACTTGGAATTTGGATGAAGTTCCAGATACAAATTTAAGTAGCACGTGGGAATAAGTCCATAAAGCTAAAGTTTTATGTTGATTTTAGCAGATTAATTTCAGGGAGCAAGAAAAGCTTAGAAATTAAAGGGAAGATCCAGTCCATTTACGTGTTTTCTCGAAGATGGTGAAGTGATTATTGTCTTATTCATAATGATTGTGACATCTTATGATTCCAAAGAATTATTCTTGGAATTATTCTGTGTTGCAAAAGTGTAGCTGAACGATGATAGGACGAAATATATAGTGCTCCCTCCATTTTAGTATAGACCAAATAGTTTGACTTAATTTAAGAAAATTTTGAAACTTGTGTACTTTAAGGACTAGGGGTATACACAATAAGTTAATAGTATTATATTGGGAGAAGGGTGTAAAATGTACTTCAATTATCACCGTAGGTTTAAAATTGCCCTTCGTCCATCTATTGAGCAAAATATGTCCTTTGGTTAATGTTTTCGGATCAATAATAGCCTTTGTTAATTTTTATGGCTCAAAAATGTCCTTTGCGTTAACGGAGAGACACGTGTCATCCTCTTGTTGGCTCATTCTAAATATTTCTTAATTTATAAAAAAACTCATTATTCATACATGAAAATTAATTTTCTAATGCAATTAAAAAGGGCTTTTTTTTCCCAGTATTTAGCAAAAAATAAAAAAAAAACTAAAATATTTTTTTCTAAAATACTTACAAAAATTTATTAAATTTTTTTAGTAAAAACTCGAAAAAATCCTTTTTCTTTAGTTTTTAGTAAAAAACTATTTTAAACTTTTTTTAAAAATTTTGATTTTTTTTAGAAAACTGGATTTTTAGAAAACTGTAATTTTTTTGTAAAATCTATTTTTTTAGAAAGCTGGATTTTTTTAAAATCTGTTTTTTAGAAAATCGAGTTTAAAAAAACAAATTCTAAAAACAGATTTTTAGAAAATCCAGTTTAAAAAAATACAGTTTTCTAAAAAAACAGATTTTACAAAAAAAATTCAGTTTTAAAAAAACCTGTTTTTACAAAAAAAATCCAGTTTTAAAAAAAGTGTAAAACAATTTTTTTTTTAAATGTTTAAAAAATCCAGTTTTTTACTAACTAAAGAAAAAAATGACCTTTTCCATTTTTACAAAAAAAAATTAATAAATTTTTGAGAGTATTTTAGAAAAAAATATTTTAAATTTTATTTTATTTTTTTTGTAAATATTGGGGAAAAAATCCCTTTTTAATTACTTTAGAAAATTATTTTTCATGAATGAATAATGAGTTTTTTTAATAAATTAAGAAATATTTAGAATGAGCCAACAAGAGGATGACACGTGTCCCTCCGTTAAGGCAAAGGGCATTTTTGAGCCACAAAAATTAACAAAGGCTATTGTTGAGCCAAAAACATTAACGGAAGGGCATATTTTGCTCAATAGATGGACGGAGGGCATTTTTAGACCTACGCTGATAGTTGAAAGGCATTTTAGATCATTTTTCCTATTATATTTGGTTAACGGTGATAAGTTTATACCCAACCAAATCTAGCATTAACTTAGTACCATACTTATTCATGTATATTCCATCTTATCCCACTTAATCTCATAAAACTTAACATTATTTTATTCCATAAAGTAGTCTAGAGATTATAATCCCTATACTATAATCCCCGAATAATTTAATCTGTATACCATACGACCCCTAAAGGATAAAAGTTTTGTGGGAAAAGATTAAAGTTAAATTATTTTTAATTGTAGAAATGTATCATTCTTTTTGGTGTGCCATCCAAATTGAAATAGAGGAAGTAACTTTTTAATAGTAAATAAGCACCTTATTTATTCTTTAATATATTTTTTTAACTTCTTTTAGAATATTTATTAGAGTAAAATTCGTAAATTATTTACTTCTTTTAGAATATTTATTAGAGTAATGATGGTAAAAATAGACAAAGAATTAAGTTCTTGATTTTCTAAAACGACAATATTTTGAAATAACTGTTTTTGCAAAAGTGATAAGTAATAGGGCTATAGGAATGAATACATTTCATACAAAATAATAAGATATTTTCTAAGCCATTTTTTGATATTTAGTAGATTGAAATAGGTATTGTCACACAAACGTAAAAGGTTGGTGTGTTTTTTATGCAGGGTCGGAAATTTTTACTAAATATGTAAATATCTAACTGATATGCAAAGATGAAAGAAATATATAAAGTGGCAATGCTCTATAGAAAAAGCTCTTAATTCGCTTCGTCGGATGCTCCAATTTTGTTAAGGAGATCAGGAGTTCGATTCCCTATAGTTGTGTGTCTTTATTTGTTAAAATCTTTTTCCTTATATATTGTCTGCAAAAAAAAGATAAAATTCAAGACTTTGAACCCTTAAGCATTAGTTAAGGGCAAAGTTACCAATAGATCACTATTGCCTATATAACATTAGAGCTACAATAAATAGTTTTAAGGTGAATTGGAAAAAAAAGTCTTTAGTATTAATTTTAACGAGACTATTGCAATTCCTTTTAAACAAACGAAATTTGTTAGTTGAATTGTAGTAATGTACTGAGTTTTGTTTTATTCAACAACAATAACAACTATAACTACCCAGTAGACTCCCACCAGGTGGGGTCTGGGAAGGGTAATATGTAGACAAGCCTTACCCCTACCCGAAAGGGCAGAGAGGTTGTTTCCAATCGACCCCCGGCTCATAGGATAAAAGGAAAGACAGCAGTAAAACAAAAACCAAGACAAAAACAAAAACAAAACATTAGTAACTCCAGCAGAAATAGCGTAAATGGCGTAAATAATTATCTAAATATACGAAACATAAATACAATCGCATGCAATAATATCATACAGTAACTACCATAACTAACAGCCATATGGGGGACCTAAGCTAAAACACAAATCATCTATGGGTAACCCTGCTGACCCACACCCAACCCCGGATGAGGCGTACGAAAAACTCTAGGAGCCCTTATCCTACAACCCTGATTCTAGACCTCCAGACTTTCCTATCAAGGGTCATGTCCTCGGAAACCTGCATTCTAGTCATGTCCTACCTAATCACCTCTCCCCAATACTTCTTAGGCCTCCCTCTGCCTCGCCGACCGCGAAAAATCTCCGACAGCTCGCAGCTCCTCACCGGGGCATCGGGACTTCTTCTCTGCACATGCCCGAACCACCTCAGCCTCGCTTCTCGTATCTTCTCATCCACCGGGGCCACCCCCACCTTCTCTCGAATAACTTCATTCTTAATCTTATCTAGCCTGGTGTGTCCGCACATCCACCTAAGCATCCTCATCTCCACAACCTTCATTCTCTGAACATGCGAGTTCTTCACCGGCCAACACTCCGCCCCATACATCATCGCAGGTCTAACCACGGCTCTATAGAATTTCCCCTTGAGTTTGTGTGGAACTTTCTTGTCACATAGGACTCTTGATGCAAGCCTCCACTTTGACCACCCCACTCCTATACGATGAGTGACGTCCCCGTCAATCTCTCCGTCCCCCTGAATCACAGACCAAGATATCGGACACTGTCCCTCTTGGCGATGGCCTGAGAACCAATCATCACGTCCCTGCCTACTTCGCTCGGCTCGGCGCTAAACTTGCACTCCAGGTACTCTGTCTTAGATCTGCTTATTTTGAAACCTTTAGACTCGAAAGTCTGTCTCCATACCTCTAACCTTTCATTAACAGCGACCCTCGTCTCATCTATCAATACTATGTCATCAGCAAAAAGCATACACCAAGGCACATCCCCTTGAATATGACGGGTTTGAGCATCTATCGCTAAGGAAAACAAGAGGGGGCTCAGCGCCGATCCTTGATGGAGCCCCATAACCACTGGAAAATGGTCTGATTCACCACCCACCGTCCTAACCCTAGTCTTAGCTCCATTGTACATGTCCTTGATTACTCTAATTTAGGCTTCCGGCACGCTCTTCGCCTCCAAGCACCTCCATAGCACCTCCCTTGGGACCTTGTCATACGCCTTCTCCAAGTCGATAAGCACCATGTGTAGGTCCTTCTTCTTATCCCTGAATTGCTCCGCCAGCCGCCTGACAAGGTGGATAGCCTCTGTAGTGGAGCGGCCCCGCATGAAACCGAACTGGTTTCCAGATATAGATGTCACCTCCCTCACCTGTGCCTCAATCACCCTCTCCCAAACCTTCATCGTGTGACTTATTAATTTGATACCCCTATAGTTGTTGCAGCACTGGATGTCCCCTTTGTTCTTGTACAAGGGCACCACTGTACTCCACCTCCACTCATCCGGCATCCTTTTGGTCCTGAAGATCGCATTGAACAACCTGGAGAGCCACTCCCCTCCTGACTTACCCATGCACTTCCAGAACTTCACCGGAATCTCGTCAGCCCGGTCGCTCAACCCCTACTCATCCTACCAAAGCCCCCATGACCTCCTCCACCCTAATGCGCCTGCAGTACCCAAGGTCTCTATGTTGCTCTGAATGCCCCAGCTCCCCTAGCTCTATGCTACGATCCCCCTCCTCGTTAAGTAAGTCCCGGAAGTACGCCTGTCACCTCTGTTTGATTTGAGATTCCCCCATCAGAACTCTACCATCCTCGCCCTTGATACACCTAACTTGGTCTAGATCACGTGCCTTCCTTTCCCTTGCTTTAGCTAACCGGAATAACTTCTTATCCCCGCCTCTCTCCCCTAGTTCCTCGTACATACGACAGAACGCCGCGTCTTTAGCTTCCGTGACTGCCATCTTTGCTTCTTGCCTCGCCACCTTGTAGATCACCCTGTTCGCTCTCCGTTCTTCCTCGCTTGTGCTCCCTGCCAACCTTGTATTTTCTTATTTTTTATATGATGTCACTATTGGCAATTAGTTTATTTAATTACATCTTTAAATATCGATATTGCTGACACAAAATCCTGTGTATACTCCTATTTTTATGCGATTAAAAATAAACTGAATTTCAGAGATTTTCTAAGGTTATTACTTAATGCATAAATATTATATGTTATATTCAATCGTTCTGTATTAATCTTGTAAGAAAAATGCTTTAAGAGTTCAAGACAATTAAATACAAATGATTATTTTATCAAGACACTTCATATAAAAGTTCACTAATATGAAAAATACACTAAATACAATTTAAAAATTTACTGGTTCATTTAAACAAAAAAATGAACAAAAATCCAAGATCATGAATAAAAGGGTCATCTCTTTCACATGCTATTTGAGAAAATATAATTATGAAATTATTTACGCAATGAACAATAATAATAATAATAATAATAATTTGTGTGATATTCTAATAATAATAATAATAATAATAATAATTTGTATGATATTCCTCCTCTTAATTTTGTAACAAATTACGTTAGACATGTTTATTGCATAATACATGAGCATTAGAAATTAAACTTTTATCATTAATGAATTAAATTACTCGAATCTTTACAATAATACATTCTTTTAGATATATGTATATGCTAATTATGGGCGGCCCTTCCATAAAGTAAGTAAAGTAACCGCTTTAACCCTCATATTTGTGGGGCTCCATTTTTGTTGCACCTGATAAACTATGTATAAGTTTTAAAAAGTATTTTGTAAAGTGAAAATGTTTGATTTCTTTCTTTAACAAATATGGAGAAGAAGAATTTGCAACTGCTATGATTTCTACCAAGAAAATTGCATTTGAAATAAATACCGAACCTGAATTACGTAAGAAATGTGTAATATATAAGAAGTAACAATTTGATGGGAATGTTGATAATGAAATCTCAAAATCTTTCGAACAGTCATGTAACGACCCGACCCATTGTCACGTGAGTTATCGCCCCATTTTGCATGTTTTATGCTTCTATATGTTTCATTATATGTGTTTGGTGAATTTGAAGTAATTCGGATAGAGTTCGGTTAGAAATAAGACAATTAGTCTCTTTAAATGAAAGTTAGTTTGAAAAAGTCAACCGGACATTGACTTATGTGTTAGAGAGCTCGGAATGTGAATTTTATGATTTGGATGGCTTCGTTAGGTAATTTGGGACTTGGAAGTGTGTCCAGAATATTTTTGTGATGATCGGTGTTGAATTAAGCTCCAAATAGTAGTGGGCAGTTTTTTTTCCATAAGTAGTGGTCTTGCTATCAATTGCAGACATTTAATAAACGACTCTGCAGGGCCATTTTGAGTATGAACATAAGCTACAAGATATTCAACTTTTACCCCAAACTGATAGAAAATAATCATCAAAAGCTTGAGACGAGAATTCTCCAATATTATCAAGGCGAATAGCCTTTATAGGATAATATGGAATTGTACCCTTAATCGAATTATTTGGGCTAATAGCTTTGTAAACGCCAGGTTGCGAGATGATCTACTAGGACCATAAAATATCTAAACAACCCACATGGTAGGTGAATAGGTCCACATATATCCCTATGTATACGCTCTAAAAAGGCAGGGGATTCAATTCTCAGCTTCATTGGTTGGTCTACTGATCATGTTGCTTGATAACAAGCATCACAAGAAAATTGTTCATTTGTAAGAATCTCCAAGTTATTTAATGGGTGCCCACTTGAATTTTCAATAATTTATCTCATCATTATTGATCCAGGATGGCCCAAACGGCCATGCGAAAGCACAAAGTATTTGAATCCGTACACTTCTGGTTTACAGTAGAGTGTGCTTCAATTGTACTAATTTTTTGAATAGTGTAAGCCAGAAGATAAAGTCGGTAACTTTTCAACAATGCATTTCTGGCTAGAAATATTCTTTGATATACAAAGATATTCCATATTCATTTCATCTATTGTCTCAACGTGATATCTATTTCGGTGGATATTTATAAAACTCAATAAGCTTCTTCGGGACTTGGAGGAGAATAATGCACTGTCTATAATAAGTTTTGTTCCCTTAGACAAAAAGATAATGGCTCTTCTGGAGCCTTCAATCAAACATATATTTCCAGAAATTGTTGAAACATTTGCTTTTTGCTTATGCAAATAAAAAAAATATTTCCGGTCCATGAATATGGCATGAGTCGTTCCGCTATCAATAATACAAATATCTTCATGATTTGTTTTTAATCCAAACATCATTTGAGGATTATCTATATTCTTCAAAATGACATAAATAAAATATATTATAGTAAACATCATTATCAAAGCATAACTTTTATTTGTGTACAACAATTACATACAGACAATAAAAATTAAAATATTTATATTTCTACAGATTCATCACCGATTACATGACTTGTTTCTCTTTATGGGAGTGCAAAGTAATCAACTACATCCAAATGCATAAAGTCTAAATTATCTTCAGAAATAAAATTTGCTTTAGAGGTGCTTTGGTGTACAACAGGTACGAGACCGGTGCCCTTTTCCTCCACACATGTAGCATGCATTTTCTGCATTTGGTGCTTGCACCGCTTCATGCTTTTGTTCATTCCTTTTCCACAACTAGTGGTGAGGAGGGTTCTTTGGTGCATTATTATTACCATGATTAGAGTTTCTTATTCCGACCATGGCCTTGACCACGACCGGGGCCACGACCTCTTCCACGTTTAGCTTGGTGGAAGTTCGTCTCATTTACTTCAGGGAATGGACAGCATGTTGGCTCTCATAATTTTTCATTAATAGCCCATTATGTTGCTCGGCTACAAGAAGATTAAGTTCATAATACTTTTTAAAACCCATCTCTCGATAATACTGCTGCTGGAGAATATTCGAGGCATTAAAATTAGTAAAAGTTTTCTCCAACATATCATGATCAGTAATATTATCATCACATAGTTTCAATTGAAAAATAATTCCGAACATAGCAGAATTATACTCACTTATAGATTTAAAATCTTATAGCCTTGGATGAGTCCAATCATATCGTACCTGTGAAAGAACGGCCATCTTCATGTGGTCATATCTATCTTTCAAATTATTCCACACTATGACTAGATTTTTAACAGTAAGATATTTTATTTTCAGGCCCTCATCAAGGTGATTGCGTAGGAATATTATTGCTTTGGCACGGTCTTGGTTTGATGCATATCGGATCAAGATGAATTTCAGCATCAAACACCCAAGGCATATAGCTTTTGCTCGATATATCTAGGGCAATAAATTCAAGTTTAGAAAGATTTGACATTATTTAGGAAAAGAAAGTTCTTATTCAAATACTTTTGAAATATTTGTTCGAGATGGCAGAGTCTCGTGCTGATAACGTGTTATAAAATAAAGACTGTAAAGTAAAGACAAGTATAGAGAGAAACTGATATATTATTCGGATTCAAACTGATATACATAATGAACTGAAATCTCTTCAATTTATAGAAGAAAGGAAGCTGCTGTGTAAGTTGCTACTACAAGCTTTACAACAATCTGCTGTGTAAGCTACTATTATACTAGATATGGATAATTTTCTACTCAGAGCAATGTTTATCTATAACAGAGTATTGAAAGGATAAGCTTATTATATCGGGTATGGATAATCTTCTATCATGTATAATGTTTATCCAAAATGCAGTATCGAAAGGATAAGATTATTATACTTGGTATGGATAATCTTTTACCGGGATAATATTTATTCATAACCGGATACTAAAAGGATAAACTTATTATATCTGGTATGAATAATTTTTTACTGAGATAATATTTATCCATAACCGGGTACCGAAGTGCTTAGTTTATTCTTATTTCCAACAGAGTACTAAATAGATAAATATATTTACGACGGAATTCTATATGAATAATATTCTTTATAAAGCTTATTTATAATGAAGTATTAAATGAACATCTATAATATAATTTATTTATAACAATTCTCATATTATTCGGTCTTTGAACTTTCATTAATAGTTTTCTTATATACTTTGCACCGGTCCTATGCGCCGAGGGTCGCATGGAAGCAGCCTCTCTGCCCTTTTGGGTAGGGGTAAGACTGCCTACATATTATCCTCCCCAGACCCCACGAGTATACTGGGTAGTTGTTGTTGTTGTTGTTTGCACCGGTCATTCAAGCGTAATATTTAGTCATATATTCTTCATAATACAAAAAAATAATATTCATATCAATTAACCGAAGTATACTGCGTTGTCAAGACTCAAAGCTGTGTGCTCTTCCGTTTCCGTCCGTGAAACCCTAATCTCAGATAGCATAGGTATGACTGCTCTAAATCTATGCTTTCTTTTTTCATTCTAATCAAAACGTTGTTTTAGAGATTCTAGTTCAATATCACATGATTAATTTTTTTCTCATTCTTTTGTGCCCTAATATTTCTTCTTCATTCTAATTCAAAGGTTTGCGTTTTGAACATTTTTTGACGGCGACACTGATTTCAATGAAGTAGCTTGTTCCCCCTTTTTGTTTTTATATATTCAATGAGTTTGAGTAGAGGGATTGTACGATGTTGTATGTTTTTTTCCTCCTATACAATTCGGTCCCGGTTAATCTGGTAGTCAATCCAGCTCACAATTACGTTCAATCACTGTCCAACACGCGTTTGTGGTTGGTTGGCCATAAAGTTGATGTCTTTTTAGCTGCATAAATTAGATACGTTGCTTAATATTTGTGGATAAATGAATTGTTTTCCTGTTGGTGGAAGCTTGTGATTGGCTTCACTTTCCTTCAGGTGATGTTTTCTAAGTTCTTCTCTTAAGTATTTTTGGACTGATGTAATGTGATGACACCACTATACCATGGATTCGCCAATGTCATTGCATGACTGAAGTATTTATATGCCAACTATCGTTCTACCTAATTTTCTCTTTCTTTATTGGTTCTTCGCTGTTAACTTTGCGTGCAATAAGGAAAAATATAGTGGGATGACCCTGGTTTAAAAAAAGCCGGGTTGAGAAGGCTATAGTTACACTGTATATACCTTCATTTGAAAGCTTAGCATAAGGGACTTTCCTAGTATGAATAAGAAAGATAATTTATGGCAATAGTTGTACTTATTCTAAATTATATTCTTGTACAATTGCTTTCTATTTAAGCGCATGCTATTATATTACACAAGATTACATATACTTTTTGATAAGGAAATTACACAAGATAACATTTTGAGTATTGCGCTGGCACCTTTAGCGTCAAATTTTATATAGTTTATATACTGCTTATAATCCAATCAGGCTCTTAGATTTGAGAGCTCGCAGAGTGTTATTATTGAGCGAATACCATCTTAATTTTGTTATTCTGTTTGAAGCTTGTGTTTATAGTTCGGATGGCATCTGGGTCTAGCCAACCCCAGTTTCGATACACACAGCCACCATCAAAGGTTCTTCATTTGAGAAACTTACCATGGGAGTGCACAGAAGAGGAGCTGATCGAATTGGGGAAGCCATTTGGTAAAGTCGTTAATACCAAGTGTAATGTTGGAGTGAACCGGAATCAGGCATTTATAGAGTTAGTAAGTAGCTGGTCTAATTTTATACTGGTCTGCACCATCTTAGTGCTTGGACAAGTTTGCTTATATTAATTCTACTTTCCCAGAAAGTAAAACTACTCACCTTTCCTCCTAAAAAAAGAGAGAGTTCGTAAGCAGCTAGTTCACCATGATCTTTCATTGCATTTCCGTTTCTTGTAAAACTGCATGTCCTTCAAAAATTGATTTTCTTATTTCTGAAGTGTTAATATGTGTAGGCAGAATTAAATCAAGCTATTGCAATGATATCGTACTACGCCTCTTCCTCAGAACCGGCTCAGGTACGAGGGAAAACCGTCTACCTACAATATTCCAACAGGCAAGAGATAGTGAACAACAAAACTACAGCAGATGTAGCTGGAAATGTGTTGTTGGTTACAATTGAGGGGAATGATGCCCGCCTTGTCAGTATTGATGTTTTACATTTGGTAAGGATTACATCACTTCCCATGTACCTTGGTGGATAGGAAATCTTCTTCATAGAAAGGATTTTCTGTAGTTTTGGTAATTAGGTTGGGCTATTTCATGCTTTATTGAGCACTCTTTGACATGAAATTGAATGGATCAGCAGGCCAGTGTCCAGGATATATCTTCAGTGGCAGCTTATTGCTTCGGGAGAAAGAGCGAATGTGTGTTTGTCTCCTCTCTCTTTTGCTTAACTCAAGCTCTTCCTTCCCTTCTTCTCCTCATCTAACTTTCCTGACTTTCTTGGAGTGTCAGATGATTCTTATTCCTCAAAATCTTCTTCCCTCCTTAGCATATGCATAATGGAGTTGCAGTTTTTCGTTGTCCAAGGCAAACTTGTTGCATGTGCATCTGGAAACTTGCGATGGATGCGGATTTACTTGCTTTTCTTAGAGTAATAATGTCTTTTCAATTAATTAACTTGAAAGTTTACGATCCAACTCAATTAGGCTCAACATAAAGCCAGATAACCATCTACGACTCAGATATTTGGTTTCTAAACTTACCCTCTCCATGACTTGCTTGTCTTAAATTTTCTAAAACCTTTTAACTTCGATACTAGGGAAAGAAATAATCTCCTTCACTCTAGTTTTAGTGTTATTAGGATGTTAGTAGACGGAAAGTTCTGTTTTTTTAAAGACAGCTTCAAGGAATGGAGCTTGTTCAGCTTTGGGCCTAAATTTTACAAACCTGAGGTGACTTACTGGTGCTGAGAACTTCTCTGATTATGAGCTTTGTTTGATAAGGTTGCCTTTGTAATGAAGAAATGAGACTTGGGCTTTATTAACAGATGTAAAAGCTAACTTTTTTCTTGTGGAATTTTCTGAATATATGAGTGGTTGACCTAAATTTGGTGACTTCAGTGAACTGTCCCTCATGTTCAGGTTGTTTTGTTTGCAACACATGTTCATGTACCTGTAGCTTGTGCCTTTGTTTTGTATCCTTCCTCCAATCGATATCCTTCGCATTTTTAGAACCTCTTTAGGTCAACTGTTGTGAAATACTCCTTGATTAGAAAATATTTGCTGTATTATTCTGTGATGGTATAATTGATAATCATTAAAAACAGAAATGTCGTTTATACTATTTGTTTCTAATACTTGAGAAGAGCATGACTAGAATTGCACATTAGAATGTAGGATTTTTCAAAATATATAATATTTAGCATTTAATAGATCTATTTCTTAAATTTTCCTATTCTTTCAGGTGTTTTCAGCTTTTGGATTTGTGCACAAAATCACAACATTTGAGAAGACAGCTGGATTCCAGGTATTTATGCTTCAGAAAGATGGATTCGACCAAGCTTGATTAGTCTCAATACGTTTGTTGACCTCCTAATTAACTGACGAGTCCCTCACATCCTTGAACCCTCTTCAGGCTCTGGTGCAATTTTCTGATGCAGAAACCGCTACTTCAGCTAAGGATGCCCTGGATGGAAGAAGCATTCCCAGGTGATGTTGGATTATATTTTGGCTGGGTTAAGGATCATTTTTGTAGATGTGGTGCATATACATTGGGGCTGGACATCTTTGAGGAGCTTTTTAAGAATTTACTGAAGGGGTACACACATGCTCCTTAGCCCGTTCCATATATTTATATTGACATTTCAGGCACCTTCTTCTTGTGTTCAATTAAGTTCTAGTTAATGGGGAATAGTAAGCTTATCAAACTCTGCTTTTTAAATGCTGCTACAGAAGGCATTCATAACTACGACTTTCTTAAGAAAGAGGGCTGATCCTTGTAAAAATACTTGCAGAAAAGATGATTGTTTGGTCTTCCCGTTTAATTTAGTTGGCTAAAATTCAGATGGCCGGCTGGCTGCTTAAATGTACCTATGCTCAGAGCTATTAGTGGAATTCTGATTTCTATGATCTTGTGAAGGGGAAAAATATATGCTCTAAATTTTCATACTATACTCAATTGCTGTTCTGGAGAAATATTTATTAGCTACTTCTTGTTCATGAGGGGCAGTTAACTGATTTTTTTCTCTCTCATGCATTAGTTACTTGATTCCAGAACTTGGACCATGTACACTTAAAATCACATATTCTGCTCATACGGATCTGAGCGTGAAGTTTCAGAGTCATCGTAGCAGGTAAAAATGATCTCCATCTTCCTCCTCTCATGCACATGCACTATTTTTGGGATAAAGTTGCTGGGAAGGAAAACTTTTGTATACAAGTGCACCAAAAAGTAGAGAACCTAATGAAAGACTCCCAATCTTCTATACAAACATACACATTCATAATTGATGACTTGTTTTAATTATTGAAAGCTGTTCATATAGATTGCTTTTGTGCAGTCTTCATCATACTTTATTATATAGTGTAGATGACTTAATTTGTTTGGGTTTATTAGTGCCTTCCTCTCTTTGAATCTTAAATGGTGTATATGGTTCTGATTTAGGGACTACACCAATCCTCACCTTCCTGTTGCTCCCTCAGCCATTGATGCAAGTGGTCAGGTAATGTGTCAGTCACAGCTCTTTCTCTGTGTGTATGTGTATGCAGGCATCAGTTGCACATAGAGAATTTTCTAGGATTGGTAAATTTTTGTCTTCCAGTTTCCTTGTTTCTGGTGTTGTGCTTTCTGTGGGATTACTTTATGATACTGCCCTTTCATACAGCAGGAATTAACCGGATAAGTTTGAATGTGTATCCTACACTAATATGGGATTTAGGCATAGTTTATTGATTGGTGTGCATGTATGTCTTTACATGGTGTGCAAATCTTTTTCTAGTTTGTGGTTTGAGATATGTTCCTAGGTTGCAAGCTTGTCTTGAGATGCTGTTTGTCCTATTCTTTGAAATTTCTTCCATCTGTGTCACAGTTTAGTTTGGGTTTGGATGGGAAGAAACTGGAACCTGAGAGTAATGTTCTTCTTGCTTCCATTGAGAACATGCAGTATGCTGTTACCTTGGATGTCCTACACACGGTAACATCCCCCTTCAGTTTCTTAAAAAAAAAGCTTTTGTACATTCTCTTGTGACCTGTTTTCGGAGTTGTTTTATTGCTTCCTCATTTTCCTTCATATGTCCTCAGGTTTTCTCAGCTTTCGGTCCTGTCCTAAAGATTGCTATGTTTGATAAGAATGGAGGGGTTCAGGCTCTGATACAGTACCCTGGTAAGATGAAGTGCAGCCAATAATTTGCCAGTGTTTGTTCTTACCCTTGCAAGTCGCAAGTCATCACTTTATTGCTAAGCATTTGGCATAGTGGCCAAACACAGTTCTTAGCTTCTTGACATTATATTATGTTTTTATTCATGTATGGCATTCTATAGTCAAGAAGGCTGCTTTCTAGTGAATATTTATTGGGTCATATACTTCCAGCAGTCCTTTCTTTCAGCTTTGGTTTTCCTCTCAAGCGTCTTAAACAAAAAAAATAGTGGGTATATTAGTCAGAAAAATGTTTTCTTTTTTGATAAGGAAATAATTTAGACTGGTCAAAAAAATGTTTTCAATTCTCTTATACTCTGAAGAACAAGGTTTCCTCTTGTGAATTGGTGCTTGTACAAACTCAGAAGTAATGGATCTGAATTGATTATTCTATACTTAGATGCTTGTGGGTTGAACTAAGCAATAGATTTGATGATTCTACAGATGTAGGCACAGCAGTTGTTGCGAAGGGAGCTTTAGAAGGGCATTCCATTTATGAAGGTGGATATTGCAAGCTTCATATCACTTACTCTCGACACACTGATCTTAGTATAAAGGTAAATCAATTTTGTGGAGAAAGCTTTATTAGCTTGAGATATTACTCTGTGACGAGAACTCTGTCATTTAGTGTCAACCATCTCTTATCTGCTCATTTCTTATACTCCCCTGCCTCCATAGCCTTTTTTTTCTTTTCCTTGTGAGGGGCCTAAATTGAATGATTATCATTACTGATTTCAGGTTAATAATGATCGCAGCAGAGATTATACAATCCCAAATACCCCTATGTTGAATTCTCAACCTTCAATCTTTGGGCAGCAGCCACCTCAGATAGGAGGTCTAGGTGTTCATCCATATGGTGCCCCTGCCAATTACGCTCCAGCTCCAGGTGTTGCTCCGCCTCAGCATTCTGCAGGCTGGAACTCTGCTGCCGCCACAGCAAATCCAGGAATGCCAATGCAGATGCATAATCACCCTTACATGCCGCCTGGTAGTGTGCCTTCACAGATGGGTTCTGGGGTGATGCCAATGCATGGACAGAATGGCATACCGTATTCTACTGCAATGCCTCCTTATCATCAACAGTAGCACTACCGTGAAACAAGCTTTTCATACCAGGGGTCCATAATTTTGTTGCAGAGAGATGTTAGCCAAAATGTGACGAGTCTTTTGGTCCTAACTGCATATCTTGTTCTTTTTGTCTTTCTTAGCTCTTTTCTTTGGGGGCACTGAATGGTCCCGTTGCTGCTTTTAGGCACTGCATTGTAAAATATTCGTGATCATCTTTCATCGGTATGAATTATATTATGGAGCAAACGCTTTGATTTCACGCTTGTTTTGTGTGAAACTTATTAGCTTGTCGACTCTCTCTTTCACATTCATGTTAAGTTGAATACAAAGAGTAAAAACAAAGGACCACCAAGTGTGCCAACACATGGAATCTTATGGCGTTTGTTTCAAACTTTGGGTAAACTCAGTGTTGGAAAATTTCTTCTTGTTTTATAACACATTTGTTTGATGTTGTTTTCACTTCTTTTGAAAGTTTTCAAACTCGGGTTTTCAAATTTTGCATAAGTTAAAAAGCAACGCATAAACTTCCCCAAGAGAAGTGAACGCAAAACCAACAAAAGAGAACTTAGGTTGTCGCTAGTGGGGTTTCAAGTTCCAGTCCCGAAGGATGGGCCACTTAAAAAGTAATGAACTTCGGTCTATGCTGAGCTTGGTACTTGCAGAGTAAATTCATATTTGGCTGAAAAATATTTGGGTATGAAAATGTCCAAACCGGCTGTTTATATTAACCCCTGGCCCCTTGAAGTTTAGGAACCGGCTCGGCTCCGTTGACATACTCAAAATCTTGGTGAAATTTAAAAATAGCCAGATTTATCAATGGTCGTTGAAAAATAGTCAAATTTCAAAAATCATTAAATTTAATCACTTTAAATATGAGCGAAAACACTGTTCAAAATCCGGAAAAATACGCCCGTAAATTTTACGGAAGTTCCAGTATAAATATGCTTGAACTCCCGTAAATTTTACGGTAGTTCCAGGATAACTATGCTGGAACTCCCGTAAATTTTACACGAGTTCAAGCATAATTATGCTGGAATTCTCATAAATTTTACGGGAGTTCCAGCAAGTATAATTGTCTAGTATAATATACTTGAGTTTGGAGCATTGGTGCTCCAGTCTCCCGTAAATTTTATAGGAGTTAGCAAAGTATACTGGTCCAGTATAATATGCTGGAGTTTGTACACAAATGCACTAAAACTCCCTTATATTTTACTGGACCGGTCCCTGTTACAGTAAAATAATGGCTATTTTTATTGACTTGATAAACTGTGACTATTTTTCATTAACTAGTGTAACAAGTGTCTATACCATGATATTTTAACTCAAAATCTCAATGTAAGCTAGTATTTCTTTTCTTTCAAAAAATAAGAGTGAAATAATAAAGGCCACAAGAAGAAGAGCGCCAATTTGATTGAGATAAGGTTTTTCTTGTTTGCTCCCTTGTTCTATAACATAACAAGAAGCAACCCAATCCTGTGGATCTCTTCCTTCAACTAATTGAGAGCAAAAGGGAGAAGAGAACTGCGTTACTCTTCAAGAAACTAAAAAAATCCTCTCCTCTTTTTTGCAGTAAAGAATCTTTGAATTGAGTTCAAGGCAAAGTATCTTTTTTTTTTTCTTCCTTTAAACCCTAATAAACATCTAATCGAAGAAAAAAAAGAGAGGAAAGCCATGACTACTCTTCAAGCTTCTCTTATCTTGAAGCCTTTACCTTCTCCTCTTTTCCATTTTTCTTCTTCTTCTTCCAAACCCTTTTACTCCCTTCGTTTATCCACAACAACTGCGTTTACTTCTTTAAAGCCTCGTTTTTGCCGCCACAATTTACTCCTTCACTGTACATTGACTCCTGACAATGTCAATTCTGATTTTGCCTTATCCCACAATAATGATAATGTAATTGAATTCGAAGAATTAAATAAACCCCAAGCATTTAATGAACCCTCCTCCTTTGGTGGGAGCAGTAGTTCAATTGAAGAAGCGAGTAATGTTGTGGAATCTGAGGTATTGATGGAGGAGAATGATGAAATGAAGAGGAAGTTGCCTATAGTGGTTTTCTTGATGGGTTTATTTGCTAAGGTCAAGAATGGGTTTGAGAAGATTTTGCTGTCTGATTGGTTTAGTTGGTGGCCCTTTTGGCAGCAAGAGAAGCGTCTCGATAGACTGATTGCTGATGCTGATGCTAATCCTAAGGACGCAGCTCTGCAGAGTGCTTTGCTTGTTGAACTCAACAAGCACAGGTATAGCTTTACTTCTCCAAGAAAAGATTAGCCTTTATCTTAGTTCTGTCTTATGCTTCAGTGACATAATGTAGAAGAGGTAGGGTAATAGTAAAGATACTTTTTTTAATAAGGAATATTGTGATGTTCATTACTGATAATAATACCATGTTTAGCAATCTTTGCCCGTCTTTCAATATAAAATGTTTAATTGGTCATTATCCTCGTTGATGCTTTTGATTGGTGTGCCTAATTGCAATTCTCTCGCTATTTTAAGAACAAGCAAAAAATCCCATATGTGAGGTTCTTAATAAAATAAGAATGCAGCTTGTGAGTTCCTGTAAATTACTGTATTCGAGTCTTTCACCTGATCAGTCTGAGGGCAGCTTGTGAGTTCCTGTAAATTACTGTATTCGAGTCTTTCACCTGATCAGTTCGAGTTATTTTTGTTTCCCTTTTTACGTTTGATAGTCTATAAGTTGCCTTAGCTACACAAATCAGTTCGAGTTATTTTTGTTTCCCTTTTTAGGTTTGATAGTCTTTAAGTTGCCTTAGCTACACAAATTTGTTTTTAGAGAGTATTCACTGTTCTCTTTATCTTTTCTACCTTAGCCCTGAGTCTGTCATTCGGCGCTTTGAGCAGAGAGCTCATGCTGTAGACAGTAGAGGAGTTGCAGAATATTTACGAGCTCTTGTGGTGACAAATGCTATTGCCGAATATATACCTGATGAGCAATCCGGAAAGCCTTCTAGTCTTCCTTCACTGGTAATTTTTTGATCTTAATACCATTGCATTTTTTGGTGTGTATTGGCAAATTACACCTGTGTGGTAATAAATCATTTTAGTGTTTGACATTAAGTAGTGAACATTCTGGATTCCTGATTATCCCAGTTAGTCTCAGTTCATTCTATCTCCATAATGACACCTAAGTGCTTCTATTTTCTGGAGGGAAGGAAATCATTTTGGACTCTAGATGTTCTGGTCACTCCTGCAATTTATACTGTTCTTGTCTCTTGATTTGGTGCTATTTTTTGATGATTAATGGAATCAAAATGTAGTTGCAAGAATTGAAGCAGCGGGCATCAGGGAACATGGATGAGCCGTTTCTCAATCCCGGCATTTCCGAGAAGCAGCCATTGCATGTTGTGATGGTAAGATACCATGAGCACTGCAGTTTTTGTTGACAAAAGGAGTCTAATGTTCATATTAAGCATCATATCTAACACCTGTGAGTCACTAACAGTTAAATATGAATTTGGTTTATGGCTTTTCGTGCTTCCATTGGTTCTGCTTATGATTAAGAACAACAACCCAGTATAATCCCACATCATGGGGTCTGGGGAGGGTAGTATGTACGCAGACCTTACCTCTACCCTGTGGTAGAGAGGCTGTTTCCAAGTAGACCCCCGGCAGCCTGCCCTCCAAGAACTTCCCACCTTGCTCTTGGTTCTGCTTATGATTAAGTTATCCATTTGTTGGGCCATGCTTTTGCACGTGCATGTGGTTGTTTGACCCAGATTTCATTATTTTCATGTAGGTTGATCCTAAAGTTTCAAGCAGATCATCACGTTTTGCGCAAGAATTTCTCTCAACTATCATATTCACTATTGCCATTGGCTTGGTCTGGTAAGCTTATCTTCTGGATTTTACTATTCCCTATATACAAAATGTGGCCTAGTAAAGTCTCTAAATATACTCTTGCCCTTTCTCCAGAGTTTGTGAGGGAGTGGGTGTACACTGCTTGTTTTTTATGTGATTGATGTGCCTTGCTAGTTAGCATATTAAGCTAATGTGTCTCTGTCCTACCTTAGTTTTCACTCTCTTTCCTCGCTTTAGGTAACTTCTCTTGTCTTTGGTTGGTAGATAATGAGTCTTATCCTTCTTTACTTTTGCTAAGAAAAGAACACATTCATTTGTTCAGGATAATGGGTGCTACTGCACTTCAGAAATATATTGGTGGCTTAGGTGGGATAGGAGCTTCTGGTGTCGGTTCAAGCTCATCCTATGCGCCGAAAGAGTTGAATAAAGAAATAATGCCTGAGAAGGTATGTTTTCTTTCTGGAGATGTTACATGAAGCTTGTGTTTTCTGCAACAATCTTCTGATGTATTATGTTAATTAAAGAGATTGGAAGCTAATTTTCATTTAGTTTGCTTCTCAATTCTTGTCATTGTGTGAAATGTCTAGTTTGTTTGGCTTCCTCGTTTGGCATTAGAAAAGAGAATTCTTTTCTCTGAGAATTTCCTTCAGAAACTTGGGAGTCAGGAAATTTGGAGGATTGAGACGTCTCATTTGTAATTTTCTATGCTCGTGTTATCAGATCTCAACTACTGATCAATTAAGTGTAATCTGGAAAAGGGAACAGCTTCATGTATCTTTTTTATCCCAGGCTATTCCTACATAACTTAATTCCATATCAGTTTTATATTTTATTAACATAAACATAAATGTTGATGCCTCGTTGGTCTTGGTTGTTTGATTTTCTCTTAATCTTTCATCTGTTCAGGAGTAACTCTTTGAGTATGCGCTCTCTCGTTAACTAGTACGTAACAAACTAACAACTTCTAAGAGTCATACATCATTCTCCTTTTGTATATTAAGGCTCAACCATGTATAAACGCTGCTTCTTATTCTTGCACTGTTTTGAAGTTTTGATAGACAAATAGTTTGGATTATCTACTTGATGGACTTGAACTACCACGTTTATGCTATAGTGCCAGTTTGTACTAGAGATTCAATTTTCCTTCTGGGGATTGGGAAAAGTATGACTTTTCTTGTTTGTGGATCTTGGATAATTGCAGTAGTTTTTGTTTATTATTTTTCTTTGGACGCAGAATGTCAAAACGTTTAAGGATGTCAAAGGTTGTGATGATGCTAAGCAAGAGCTTGAGGAGGTTGTTGAGTACCTCAAAAATCCTGCTAAGTTCACTCGGCTTGGGGGAAAGTTGCCGAAGGTTTGTGCTTATTTATTCTGGCTTGTTATTGTCAATTTTGCTTTCTTTTATGTAAACCACCCACTATCCTTTTCATGAAGGAATTATTTATCTTGTTTTTAGGGAATTCTTTTGACTGGAGCTCCTGGAACAGGAAAAACCCTCCTTGCCAAGGTAAGCTTTTGATTACATTTTATACTGAAGTAGCTGTCCACATTGGGTTTTCCATGTGTTGGCTACCTGTGTTCTTTGTTATGTTTCCAGATGCACTGCACACTTCCAACTATAGTCAAATTCAGATGAAATTTCTCCTTGTTGTGTGTCTTCTGATTAGGTCTCTTCTTCACTCTTTCCTCTTCCTATTTGTTGGGGATGTAACATTTGTTATCCCTTCTTTTTTTTTTTTGTTGCTAAAGTGAGGTAATTTAAGATTTGTTGTCCTTGCAATTACAAAACATAGTTATTCCTTCCGTTCTTGAATATTTTCTCAAGTGTCTGCCTTGGTCCTTTTTTAAATTATTTAAAGATTTCTCTTCTAGTATCGCATATTAATTAATTAATAGAATTGTTACTTTGTCAAAAAAATAAAAAAATTATCGTGTTCTCTTCCTTGTACAAAATTCTGTATTCGTCCTGCATTCAGAAAACTGCCTTTTGCATTTCTTATTCTTGTATGTCAACATAAGCATATATACTTATGCTAATCATGCTTAATTATCTTGATTGAAGGCTATCGCTGGAGAAGCAGGGGTGCCTTTCTTCTATAAGGCAGGCTCTGAATTTGAAGAAATGTATGTCTACTACTCTCTACCCTTATGTCTTCGTCATGTTTGTAACCATGATGTCGATAAAATTAAGATTTGTGATCTCCCTTTACCTTCTTGAATGAAGTTTAGTTTCTTCTCATGGATAGCAATTTGCTTGGTGCTTTACTCTAGTCAGTTTTTGTCCATTATATGTACAAATCTTCAGTAATTTGCTCCCATCATCTAGGATACTGGATGATAACTCTCATTGATATCACAACTTTTTCATGTTAACTCTTAACTGTAAAGAGAGGATTGGCAGGCCTATGCATGTCACAGTGTCTAAATTTGGTCAATGGAGGTTTCAATAGCAGCTATAGTAGGGTATATCTTCTTTTCGTGCACATGTGACAAGTTTTGGATTTTATTGATTTATTCCAGCTCTAAAATGGTACTGGTATATGTACAGAATTACAGTTAGCAACAACTCTTTCCAAATCTAAATACTTATGAAGCTGAGGAAATCGAGTAAAGTGTCTACTTCATGGATGTCAACGATTTTGTGCCAGATGGCTGTCTAGAGAGTAAATTTGCATTTTAATCTGAAGATACTGTTGGTGTTGCCCTAAAATATCCTGTGATTCCCTTCCCCTCCAAAGTATCCTAGCAAATGCATGCAGGAATAGTGTTGTAGGCAGCTTTAGCTTCCTTGTCCCCCCCCCCCCCCCCAAACCAAAAAAAAAATTCCTTGTCAAGGCTACTCCTGCTCCAGCATTCTAGCAGCTTCTTGGTTTCTTTGGCACGACCCACTTTACCAACAAAAGGAGTCAAAACTGTGCCAGAGTTGACTTGTGAAGTTGCAATGCAAAAATAAGTGAATAACATCTTAGTTTCCTTTTCACATTAGGGGCATCCAATACAACCGAGCAAGTCTCTTTGCGGTAACTATGCTGGGTCAAGCATGATCCAGGTGCTGCCGGCCAACTGAAGCAAGCAATGCTGTAGGTGGCTTTAACTTACCATATGGTACTTCCATGGCCAGGGAACTTGAGGACCGTTTTTATGGGATAGTCTTGTACCATGGCTTTACTGTGAAAGTCCATCCTTCTGTTCCTTTTAGAAGATACTGTCTGTTTTGTGCACATGTGATTTTTATATGCTTGATTTTTTTTTTTTGGGTGTGGATTTGGGCAGATTTTCCTGTCTTTTCAAGATCTTACATTTGGTTAACCTTATGAACTAATTAACTTGGCTGGGAAATTTTACATTCTTTCAGGTTTGTGGGAGTTGGTGCTCGACGTGTTAGATCTTTGTTTCAAGCTGCTAAGAAGAAGGTTTGATTGACTATATGCCACTTACTTATTGTGGTTTCTAGAGAATCACTTCTAAATATCAGATGCAAAATCATGTGAAATGTACTAGGTAGACTTTGGGCTGAAGATTTTCAGTCAATGCTGAGCTATGCTTGAAAAGATGTCACTTGAGCTTAAGTGGTCTGGCTGTGACGCAATGTGTTTTCTGAGTGCATAGAGAACCAACTTGCATGTGTCATAACGTATTCATGCCTACTAATCTCTCAAATAATTTTTGGTTCGAGTTACATAGTAATGAAAGAAGTGGGGGGAGATCACTCATAATTGATTATGAAAGTTTCCTTTATGGCTTTGTGAAACTGCAGTCACTTTAATACTTTCATGTCTGTAATCATTTGGCATACTTTCTATTTGGGTCGTCCATAAGAATGCGCTTTCATCAATGGGTAAAAGGAGTTTTCATCTTTCTTAAACCAAGAGTTTGGAGGGAACAAGGGATTCAACTAATGTGAGAGGAGGTTTTGTGCCAATTCCAAACAAACCAGTTGTTAGAAATTCTGTTTATTAATACTAGGCCTTGATGTTCTAGGAAAGTAACTTTCTGGTTTTCTTGGAACTAGTAAAACTTGATAAGGGGCATGATGCCCTAGCATCTGCTTTGAATTTATGTTGTCTTCAAACTTGTTATTCCTGCCTGAAATGCTAAAATAAATAAAACTCCCAATTTTGCTAATGCTGTTAAAACCTAATCATAAGTCCCCTTTCAGCTCCATGTGTCTATCATGTGAGATAATCTGCTTTGTCCTTTCCTTGTCCTTGTACTTGGAATAGGAAGGGATTTGATGTCAGTTTCCCTTTCTGAAGAAGCTCAATCAGTTTCTTGGAACTGCTATCTAATTTTCATGTATCTTCTCTCTTTAAGGCTCCATGCATCATATTTATTGATGAAATTGATGCTGTTGGATCAACTCGAAAGCAGTGGGAAGGTCATACTAAGAAAACACTGCATCAGTTGCTTGTTGAGATGGATGGTTTTGAGCAAAATGAGGTAAACGACTTGAAGTTAAAGTATCTAAATCATGATTCCTCTCTGAACTTGAAACTGGAGTGTATATTTGACTTATGCAGGGAATAATATTGATGGCTGCGACAAACTTGCCAGATATACTTGATCCTGCCTTGACAAGACCCGGTCGATTTGATAGGCATGTAAGTGTTTTGGAGCTTTTCCAGCCTGTTTGATTGCTTTTCTACTTCCAAACTTAAATGTTTTTTTCAAGGAATAAATTTTGGGTCTTCAGTAGTTTTCTCCACTGTGTTAACAAGAGTATTTTGAAGGCACTAATTGGAGTATTTTATTCTTCTGTAACACTTGTCTGCTAACAAGTACACTGGTTGCTTATAATGAATTTATTTACCTGAGAAAGTTGTGTCACACTATCCTACTGATTTAACCTTTTTTCAAATTGACTAACTTTAGGCCGATAGTTGTGCATGCAGGGGCGGAATCACCTTGGTTGAAGCGGTGTCATCCGACACCGCTTGTCAAAAAATTATCATAAATATATGTATGTAATTTGTATACACATACAAAATTTAGTTAATAATACATAAAATGACCCTACTGTCGTAACTTGGACTTTAGCTCGCCTGGTCGGGTTCCTCCGTTTTCCTGAAAAGGTCATGTGCTTGAATCTCCTAGCAAACATATTCTTCTTATGATTTTTGAGCCCCATCTTCTTGGATTTTTGTATTGTTATTTGGTGCTTAAATTGTAATTTTTTAATATATTATGTTGGTTAATATGATATCCATTATAGTTATTCTTTTATTTTTTTTAAATGTCGACACCGCTTACAATAAGTTCTGCGTACGCCCCTGTGTGCATGGGTGGTGTCGTGCAGCTTCGTCACACTAAAGCTATGCCTTAAGTTTGAATGTCCATTAACAACTCCATGAATTACATTTGGAAATCGGAACGAGATCAAATTTCAAGGGAGCATTTTTTGTCGTGAAATTATACCGTATATACTAAAATTTGAGTTAATACATTTCATTATTCTGAGATGTCAGGCTAAGACAGAATTTTGTTGAAGGACTTTTGATCCTTCTGCTTTTGGAAAATACATTGTAAGCTATGAATGTGAGGAATAGTTAAATTGCTCTTTTCTTATATAATAATGGTCCATAATCATGATGTTAACATCAAAACTACATTTTCAAGATTGTAGTTCCAAACCCAGATGTGCGGGGCCGTCAAGAGATCTTAGAGCTTTATTTGCAAGACAAACCAGTCGGTGATGATGTCGATGTGAAAGCGATTGCTCGTGGAACACCAGGATTCAATGGAGCAGGTATGTACACTGCTCATTTTACTTTATGTTCATTTTCTTTTGCTTAATATTGAACTTACATTCTAATTCCTTTCTAGGAACACTGTTGATCTGGATATATTATTTTATCATTTCTGTTTGAAACAGATTTGGCAAACCTTGTGAATATTGCTGCCATTAAGGCTGCTGTTGAAGGTGCTGAGAAGCTAAATGCATCACAGTTGGAGTTTGCAAAAGATAGAATAATAATGGGAACAGAACGCAAAACCATGTTCCTGTCAGAAGATTCAAAGAAGGTATTCTGCTCTGTTATGAAAAATATGTTCACGCTTGGATCCTGTACCCTGCTCTTGCAAGTTTGATTTGATTTAACATCAGGCATTGAATTTTTGTATCTATGTCATTGTTTGATCTTACATGTTTACGAACTGGCAAAATTATTTAGAATGAAAGAACTTATTTGGCCTCAAAACATCAAGCTGTGTATTTTATGAATGCCGCGTAGTTCAAGGTCAAACCCTTGTATAGTTAACGAAACGAATGTGAGCATGTTGCCGTAATGTACCAACAACTTGTCTTCCACCTGTTCATGATTTATGGAGGCAATATTACGATATCCAGGCATGCTAACCATTGTGGTAAATATATTCTTTTTCAGCTAACTGCATATCACGAGAGCGGCCATGCAATTGTTGCCTTGAATACTGAAGGTGCACATCCAATCCATAAAGCTACAATCATGCCACGTGGATCTGCTTTGGGAATGGTTACACAGCTTCCTTCAAATGATGAGACATCAATCAGCAAAAAGCAGTTGTTAGCACGGCTTGATGTTTGTATGGGAGGAAGAGTAGCTGAGGAGCTGATCTTTGGTCAAGACAATGTAACTACTGGGGCTACTAGTGACCTTCACACAGCTACAGAACTTGCTCAATACATGGTACAATTTCGCTACTTAGTAACATCTGTTATAGTGAAAGAAATACCCAATACATGTAGTAAGAATACTACTTCTCTCTTCCCTGTCTATTTCTCTAGCTTACTTAACAAGAATTACTTTTCAGACACCTTCAAGACTACAAACGGTTTAAAAGTATATAGATCATCATGAATTATAAATATTATCTATGAGAAGAAGTTGTTTCCTTGTTTCTTTTTACTTATCAACATTTATTTTACACTCCTATACATTTCAATGTATGCATGCAGATCAAAATATAATGTTCTTACTGACTGCATGATATTCCTTTTAAGTGCTCATTTGGCTTTTAGCTGCATTGATATGCCCGAATTTGTTAATCAAGGTAAAATTGCTGCCACGTGACCACGCGGTCACGGGTTCGAGCCGTGGAAACGACCTCTTGCAGTAATGTAGGGTAAGACTCCGTATGATAGATCCTTGTGGTCCGGCCCTTCCCCGTACCCAGCGGATAACAGGATTATTATTGGGTTGATTTTGTTGTTGAGAAAGTACTGTTTTCTCATCAACATTATGAGACTTGAGTTTCTGCTTCAGAAATAGTGAAATTGTCCAGGGCAGTGCTTATTCCATTTTTGATTTCTTGCCGGTAACTTCAGAATGAAAGTTGATATTTATGTGAACACCAAAGAGGAATGACCGTTGTATTGCAGGTTTCCTAAGAAATTACCTAAACGATAATAGGGTGTTGGGAAGAAAATATTGTCCTATGCAAAATTATCAGAAAGATCAACTAAATCTGTGCACTAAAATAGCATAAAGATCAACTAAATCCGTGCTTTTTGAGGCTATGCTGGGCACAAAAAATTTAGTTTGCCGATCTGAAGCTTCAATGCTCTGTGGTCATTTTGCATCCTTAGTTTTCCCTCGAACTTTCTTCAACCCAAAGTGCCTAGGAAAATAGAAATATAGAAAATAGGATCACCTTTAGTTCCCTTTTCTCCATCTACTACTATTTGTCAATGCAAGTAAAAATTAGCAATTCTCTAATCGAGGCATAGCCGAACATGATGGAAACAGAAAAGAGAAAACAAACATAATCTCTCATTATCTGTGCTGGCAGTATTTGATAATCTCTTGACAGAAGTCAGAAACAACTTAGGTTTTCCCCACATGATTTTTTTAATGAAGTAAGGGTGATTCATTAATAGGCATCGAGAAGATGCAAAAGATACAAAAAGGTAGATAACTAGCTCCAGTACAAAAATTTATGCTAAGAACAGGGAGCTAATGAAATTCACAAGGTGGTCTGCACTAGTTACTGGGAAAGATGAATCCAGTTAAATAGTCTTGAGGGAGTAGGTTGAAGTTGAGATGCGATCACAACACCTCTTATTTCTTTTTGTTCAGATACACCAAAAAATTACTGCTGGATCCATTCTCCTTACTGCTGGACCCATTCTCCAGATCCTCTTGGCTATACCGTCGAGTATTGCTTGCGAACAAAAGCTTTGTCAACTCTCCAAACCAAAAACACCAACTTTCATATGCTTGCTTTATTGTCTGAGGTATAACCCATTTCAGACCAAAATAGAGAAGAAGAGACTCCATATTTCCCTTGCAACTGCGCAATGTAGGAAAAGGTGATTGACACTTTCTGAATTTTGTTGAATCAAGTAACATCTGTTAACAAATGTAATGTTCCTCTTGCTTAAGTTGTCTTGAGTGAGACATACACCCTTCATAGCTATCCATGTGAAACAATTCATCTTGGCAGGCACCTTAGTTCTCCAGAATAAAGGTGTTTGTAACCATCTTGGAATGTGTATTTGCCCCCTTAGAGTGTTCCCATCTGAGTTTGTCTGGCTGCCGATCATCACTGATGTGGCCTTCTAAAGAGTTGAACATAGTTAGTAGGTCACTAATCTCCCAATTCTGTAGGTTCCTTCTGAACAGGGGGCACCATGTGCCATTTTCTTTGTTCTGAGCAACAATGGATTCCTTGTTGAGTGCAATCTGGTATAGATTGAGATATGTATCCATCAGTGCATTATCTCCGTGCCACTTGTCTTTCCAGAATTTAACATGATCTCCTTTCCCAACCTTGAAGGTTATATTTTGAAAGAACTCATCCCAGTGCTTGCTGATATTCTTCCATAGGCCAACGCCATAAGGAGTGTTTATTTTCTTTGTACACCGGTGATTATGTTGCCCATACTTAGCATCGATGATGTTCTTCCATAGTCCAGGTTCCTCTTGCCCATATCTCCACAACTACTTCAATAACATTGCTTTGCTATGCAAATATAAATCTCTAACACCCAAGCCTCCTTGATATCTTGGTCGAATTATTTTAGACCATTTTACGAGTGGGAACTTATGTGTGTTGCTGAATCCCTCCCATAAGAATTTTATCCTAAGTTTATCCATATGTTTTTAGGACTGAGCTTGGTATCGGGAACAATGACATGTGGTAGGTGGGGAGACTATCTAGGGCACTGTTGATGAGGGTTAATCTGCCGCCCATGGAGAGGTATTGCATCTGCCATGTTGCAAGCCTTTTGTCCAACTTTTCCAGCACACCATTCCAAATTTCATTAGATTTGCACTTGGCCCCCAATGGTAGTCCTAGATATTTGGCAGTCAAGGTACCTATATTGCATCATAGAATGTGTGCCAACTCCTTGATGTTAGGAACATTATTCACGGGGTAGATAATGCTTTTTATCATGTTAATATGCAGTCAGAGAGTGCCTCGAATATCATCAGCATTAAGTTAAGGTTCAGAACTTGTGATCTCTCGTTGCCGCAGAAGATAAGAGTATCATCTGCAAAGAGTAGCTGAGATACTATGACTGCGCTATAATGGTTCTTTCCACCTGAAAACTTTGTATCTACTGTAGTTGCTTAGCCCTCTCCAACATTTTGATGAGTCCTTTCATAGCCAAAATAAAGAGGAAAGGGGAGATGGGGTCTCCTTGCCTTAGGCCTTTTTTAGGAGAGAAAAAACCAGTAGGGCTCCTATTTACCAAGACATAATATTTAAGTTGAAATGCAAAATTCATCCATCTTATCCATTTTCCCCCAAATCCAATTTGCCTTAGTATGACCATAAGGTAAGGCCTACTTAACTGATCAAAAGCCTTTTCAATGTCCAACTTACATAGAACACCAGGTTCCCCACTTTTCATTCTTCAGTCCAGCACTTCATTAGCAATTAAGGAGGCATCGGTGATCTGTCTGTCCTTGCTGAAGGTATTTTGTTCCCTAAGAAACCAGCTTATCAACACCTTTTAAAACCTTTCTGCTAGGATTTTTGAGATCAATTTGTGTACACTGCCTATTAAACTAATAGGCCTGTAGTCCCTAAGCTCCATGTCACCCTTTCTTTTTGGAATTAATGCAATAAAGGTGGCATTGCAAGACCTAATCATGTGACAATTATGGTGGAAATGATTAAGTGCAGCCATAATGTCTGTTTTAATGATATCCCATGCTTTTTGGAAACAACCCATGGTGAACCCATATGGACCAGGAGCTTTGTCAGGAGCACATGATTTCAGTGCTTCAAGAACCTCAGATTCTACAAAGGATGATTACAACTCATCCTTTTTCTGCAAGAGTAGCTTCCCACAGGCAAAAGCTGCTTTTAGAAGGTTTCTCTCCAGATCTGCTTCATAGGAAGAGTCAAAAGAGTCGGTCTGATATTGTTGTTTCTTCATTTTCTTTGTCTGTGTTGTGTATACTATAAGCTGTGAGTAACGTTGTTACTCATTTGTTAGAATGAGCTTTCTGTTACAAGGGTATGACAGTATCACATTCTTCTGTAGGTATCGTCCTGTGGGATGAGTGATGCAATTGGACCTGTTCACATCAAAGAGCGGCCAAGTGCTGAAATGCAATCACGTATTGATGCGGAGGTATGTGCTTAGCCTGACAATTTTTTTTAAAACTTTTTATGTTCTTACCTTTTGTAACAAGTGGCCTGGTGAAAAATTTCTAGTTCACTATATTGTGTTATCTATTAAGTTTTTATTTGGGTTGGTAAGCTCTTATAAGTTTGTTCGTTTGATGCACAGGTGGTTAAACTTCTAAGAGAAGCTTATGATCGTGTAAAGGCCCTCCTAAAGAAGGTTTGTCTTACATATCTTAATGAATGATCATAGAGCAATACTACCTTTATCCTTTTACAACCATCTTCTTGCTCAGTATTTGATAGTATCTTTAGAAATCCAAGTAGATGCATAGGTTTAAGTACTTGAGAGTGTATGATAGCGTGCAGACAATCTTAGTCTTTTCAATGGGTTGACATTATTTGGGTCTCTCCAGACTCTGGCAACTTCCTATGGAGACGGTGAATTATGAAGTACAATATAGGTAACGAATGACTCATTACACTTGAATAACAATTTCCATGCAAGGTTGTTTCGCCTAAAGCTAATGAGGGCAGGTGGAAAAATCAATCCTCAATTACATGGAACCATTTTCAACATACAGGAAAATACTTAATTTCCTCTTAAGTATTTAGATAAATAGAAGTAACGGAACATTTATATCAGCCTATGTTGCCCGGATTCATTGATTACTTCCGGTGTCGGCATGACAAGACACCAGCAGGTATGGGATTCGCACCAACATTCGGCGGATATTTATGAGACAAATCTTTTTCTATTTTGAGATGCCCCTAAATGATTGGCATACTTCTGGAGTTAACATACTCTATATGACAAAGTTTCAAGAACTCAAATTTATTTAACATTAACAATTCGTTACTTTTTCTTGAGAAGGAACATCAACTATTCATAACTATAAAAAAGAACCAAAAAAGAAAATGTGATCCAGACTCAACTGTTGAAAGTTGTAAAATATTATTAATGTAGAACTATGTGAAACATTTTGGAACGTCTTAAATTGAAATTGATAGAGCAAGTAGGGGACATATTGTAAAGAAATAGTAAAAGGAAACCTTTTGCCTTACAACTTTCAGATTTTAAGTTTGTACCTAATTCCTAACACTTTGAAGGTATGGCAACTATCAGACATTACTTTTATGATTCATTCCGACAAAATAATCCCTTTTACCGGATATTGTTGCTCCCTGATGGTTACTATTTGATGCTACTTTTTCTCGATTTTCTTATCGTCTTTCTCCTCTTCTTCTCCCCTATTCTTCCTTTCCTCCCCTCTCTTTCCTCCTCCTCTTCTCCTCTATTCTTCCTTTTCACTTTTTTTTGAGCCGAAGGTCTTTCAGAAACAGCCTCTCTACCTCTCTAGTATGGGTAAGGTCTGCGTACTCGCTACTCTCCCCAGACCCCACCCGTGTGATTATACTGGATATGTTGTTGTTGTTGTTGTATTCATTCATACAAAATATCGTTATAGATGTGTTAAATTTTACCTTACTTAAAAAAAGGAATCTCTATAGATGTGTTAGTCAAATCAAGTATTTGGTCTTAAGGCGATTATTTTTGCCATTGAAGCATTGTAGCTATATGATTTTTATCCCTAATGGCTGGTATTGTGCCATGTTTTTTTAATGAGAAAAATCAGTGAAAAAGTTTAAGCAGTCCCTCTGCGCCTGTGATTAAAAAGATGCGTCCTCATTACATTGTGTTGTCTGATCGTGAATTTGTTTTAACAGTGCTGCATAGATTGGAAATATTGCTCAAAACTGTCTGTTTCTTTTATATTGCAGCATGAAAAGGCTCTGCATGCTCTGGCCAATGCACTTCTAGAGTGTGAAACGTTGAGTTCAGAAGAAATAAGGCGAATTCTTCTCCCTTTATCTGAAGAACAGCTCTCTGAACAACAGCAGCAGCCACAAGACGAAGAAGCACTTGCATTGGTTTAGGTGTCGTTTTCTCTTCCATGGTTGATCATCTCAGCTGGTGTAGGGAGCTAATGTACAGTTTATACGAAGACACTAGTCTGATTATTTCATCTGCAGATCATAAAATTTTTTTTCCCTCACTGTTGTAACATATTTATAGGACGTTCATTTCCAGGCAACAGACAGAACAGGTCGTTTCAGTGTATTTGTAAGCCTTGGTAGGAATTCAGGATTTCTTCTTCCGTTTTTCTTTTTCAGCTACTTTAAAACTAAAAATACCCTGTATTGGGTAAAATTTTGCATGTAAACTGGGGAATTGTATATCAATTTATTGAAAATAAGATGTCCTATTTTAACATCATACTTACCAACTCTTTGCTCTTTCAGATAAACGTCATTACCAATCAAACTTTGCAGGAAAAATATTAAAGATGACGGTTAAAGCAGAACGACCTAGCCACTCTGAGTTGTTCTTGCATAGTGAAGACAAAAATGTATAAAAAAAACAGTTTTCATTCGTATTATCTATGTTGTGCGGACTCTCCAAAGTACTACCGTACCCGTGTCGTTATATTTTGGAGAATCCGACATGCACCTGATGATATTTTTCGGAGAATCCGAGCAACATAGCATATTATTCACTAAAAATGAAGTTCCTAAAGTTTAATAATATAAATATCTCTGTCGGTTAACCCATCTTTTACCCGTATTAAATATAAGTCGAATCGGATATCCGTTTTTCTTTACCAATTTTCGATGACCCGATCCAACCTGCCCGTTATACTCAGCTCCAGGTTTACGACCTACAATGGTTGAACACTCCAAAAACAAGAAACCTTATATTTATTTCCCTAGTGATGTTTCCAAAAAGGAACTGTCTGTTATTTACTCGAAATGATATTCAAGGTCAGATTTGAAAAGAAAAATTTCAAGGGCCAAACAAATACACTTCGTACAATGTTCCCGTAACCCATACACTAGTACAAATAAGACATCGTATTTATTCAACATCAAATCCAAGTGAGTATGATATCGTAATATACGAGCTCTGGAAATTGTCAATAAGCACTTGTAAAATCAGCAAATTTACGAGAAATTAGCGGTCCAAGACCAAGCAAAACTTGTAAATCTTCTGTATATCCTCGTGTTGTAGGACTGCCCAAGAGCAGTTGGCGAAGTTTATATGAGAATGGAGTAATGCATAGAATTCCCTCGAACGATTAACTCAAGCCTGACCAACAAGAACATCCTTATATGGAGTTGGGGCAACAGTAGTTGATGTTGTTCCCTCCTCGGGTGAGTTTCTCCTTCTCCTTTGCTCTTCTATAATTAGTGGCATTTGCCCTTCTCTTTCTTGCATTAATCGTTCCTGTGCTCCGCCTCGTAGCTTCTCTAGCCTCAATCCACTCATTTGTTGCATCTTGAACACTTTTACCACATTCATTAGCCCCCCAATGAGAAGCAATAGGCTCCCAAATATTCCCAACCATACCCAGTCTTCACTCTGCATCATTTCAGAATTACTCAATTACTTTATCAAACTATACAAAAGGCAGTTCAACAGATTCTAGTACTCATAAGCATTCAAACAGCGTTATTATGTATAAGCCTACAAATAGTAGGAGAGAAACAAAGTTAAAAAGGAAATCAACCAATAAGAATGCCTTACACCCAAGTTGGATTGGCCAATTGAAATGTCTGTGACGTCGTTCAGTACGCACTATAGTTCGCCTATTTATTGCTATATAAATTACATTCCAGGTTAAAGATGACTTGTAGAAAGTTTCCAAAAATGAGGTTCCCTCTCCTTCCTTCCTCTTTGATGCTTGGTTGACAAGGTCAGGTAGTTTCTTGCTATGCGCCATCTGATATTCTAATTAAATTACTTCCTCCACTTTCTCAACTGAAAGATAGAGATCATGCTCTCCAAATGAGCGACTGTAAAGAGTGTCTTTACAATCAAGAGAACTAACTAACTAAAGAAACATAGCGTTCTTCTCTAGAGAGCTTTCTGTGGGAAAATTTGCAATTATAGTTCAGGGAGATGTGGGACTCAACCCTACGTAACGTGTATTTGGACAACAAATGTTCTCTTTCTTTCTACAAGTTTATACTTTAAGCTGTTTGGTTGGATGTTATCCCAGAATTAATTATCCCGGAATTCTTATCCCACCCTCCCATAGGTATAAAAATAACACTACATTAGTCTTACCGTCCCAACCAAACGTGGGATAAACTCATCTCAAATTTAATCTCGTAATTAATTATCTCTTATCCCTCGTACCAAGCGAGCCCTAAGATCACATAGGTGATAAGATCAAATAGGTAGTATGAGACTATGAGCGAGATAAACTGTACCACCCCCAGACTTTAAACAGAGTCTTACATCGTCAAAACACAAGAGTGATGCTGAGTATATAAGTTAACAAGCCTTAGACCCTAGTGACGCATTTTAAACCCGTGAAGGCCTAGGCCCAGAGCGGACAATATCACTAGCGGGCAGGCTGTTACAAATGGTATCAGAGCCACTCTTGTGTCAGCCATGCCGATGTGGGTCAGAGTTCAACTGAGTTTAGGCAAATTCCGGTTAGGTGGGACAAACCTCAGTACTGGGTTCATAAGAGGGGTGTATGTAACTTTTGGAAAATTATAGAATAGTGTAGAATATTATAGAAGTTAGGAGAGATATTTCTAGATTAGTGTAGGTGATAAAAATATCTAGATATTTTGTAAGAAAAGTGTGGAGTATTCTAGAAGATGAATCTCCACCGTAGGATTAAATAGATCATGACCGTCCATTGAGGAAGTGGAAAGCCTATATATACCCACCCCTTCCTTCACATTTGTATCATCCAAGAAAATCCAAGTCTTCTTGAGTTAATAAAGTATTCTCCAAGTTATTCAAGTAAGTCTTCCACTTTCTTAGTTCTAGTATTTTTGGAGCTATATTTTCTTCTTCGTTCTTCTTCAATTGTGGTTGTGAGTCTTGGGCTAGTGAAGCATAATTCACTACTCTAAGAAAGCAATTTCCGAAATTTGGGAAGTTGTTTTTCTTCACATGAAACACCGGGCCTAGGCCTAGACGGGACAATAGTACTAGCGGGCTGGCCTGTTACAAAAACGCTACATCCATAAAAGATTTTCCATATCGATAATTTGTAAGATGTTGGATTACTTACTAACAATTTCAAGCCATGGTAGACATGTCCTGATTGCTCTCTCCAATTGAAGAGTGCTCCTACTAGAAACAGTAAACTGCCCAACAAGAAAGGAATGTTGACGCTTTGTTGCAAGATTTGAACATGTCCATCTGCTCTTTCATAAATCTGACACGAGTTATGAATTGAACCAAGCAGCCACAGAGCAGGGCCAGCAATAAGCAGATTCACAGCTTGCTTCTCCACTTTGTAATTGTCATACCCCTTTTCTGCCTACATTAATTTTATAAAACATAATATATCAGATAAAGAATTCAGGAAAAACAGTACACTCATGAAACTAGACATATCCATAATTTAAAATTTAGCAAGCAGTGCTTAGAAGGGGATGCCTTTGGCATAACGGGTAAAGTTGCTGCCATGTGACCACAAGGTCACGGGTTCGAACCGTAAAAATAGCTTCTTGCACAAATGAGGTAAGGGCAGTGGCGGAACCAGAATTTTGGGTATGAAAATATAAATAAGCAAGCATATGAAAAAATTAAGGGGAGTTAACACATAGTATATATACATAAAAATAAAATATTTAACCTATTTACGTGATATGATTTCTGAACGAAGGGGTGTTATTTGACTCCCTGTGCCAAAGAGTGGCTCCACCACTGGATAAGGGTGCGTACAATAGCCCGACCCTCTCTCTCACGCGCTCATAGCGGAAGCTTAGTGCACCGTGCTTCCCTCTTTTTCAGCCAGCAATATGCTTAATCGCCATGTAATTTAAGAGTTTACGATCTATGCGCTACCAATATAAAACATATTACACACTTAGGTTACTTCATAGATATTATATGTAAATCAATATGATAAAAAAGGTAACTAACTTGTTATCACGCACGAGTCACATACACTGATAGTAAAAGGAATATTTAAACTGAATTTATATACTTTAAATCCATATTTTAAAGATACAAAATTAAGCAGAAAGAAAATAAATTAAGGACTTACCTTAGTGAAGAGAAAAAGAATTCCTAAGAAGTAAAGAAGAGTTCCCAAGGAGTGAACAACGGGCACAGCAAATTCAACAAGGGCAAGTTGCGGGTCAAATCCGAGCAACAGAAATCTATAGTCAATAGCAGCAAGATGAGCCATAAGATCATGCACATTCACTACAATGATCACTCCCAACGCTAATAGCAACAGAATCAAACCGGACAACGGTTCTTTGGAAAACTGAGCCGCAAACCCACCTACAAGCAAAATCGTAGAGAACATGTATAGACCCGCGTTGATGTACTCGAATCTGTTTCGGGTCAGTCTTGGCCCGTACATTCGGATCTCGCGTGCTGATGCTAGTTTCGCCATTATTTGTTGGAAAAGAAGACGAAATGATGATCTCTCTACAGTTAAGAAAGCTAGTAAGTAATTGAAGAGGGAGAGAAGATGGAGATGTAGGAAGCGGGTAATGTGGCCTCTATTCTGGTCAGAGGGTTACGTGTCCTTCTGCATGCAGTTGCATGAAACAGTCAACGGAAACAATTGGGTGACACGTGTTGATAGACCAACCCATGTGTGTTTATTTTTCTTTATTGACATATTTACGTATCCAACTTATTTGAGACTGAAGAGTAATAATATTGGGATTGTCGTATGCATATTTAGGTGTACTGGCTTTTGTGCGAGCTATTTATTTTCAATTAAGAGTTTGTGAGTTCGAGTCATCTCAAGAATAAAATAAGGAATTTTTGGAGGAGAGAATATCGATGGTCTATTTGAAAATAATCTCTATACTCAGGGTCAGAGTAAGATCTGCACAGACACAATCCTCTCCAGACTCTAATAGTGAAATTATACTGAATTATTATTGTTGTCGTTATGAAATAATATAAAAGACAAGAACAATAACTCAAGAACAAGAGCAATAGAGAGAAGAGTAGAGAGAGTTCTTCTTATTGATACTTAGAGAATGTTATGGATGGTTTACAATGGTAGAAGACCCCTTTATTTATAGGGAGGGGAATGATTTAGCTACCAAGAATAGAACTCTAGAATCTCTCTAATTATAGACATTCACCTTAAATAGGAGATTTCATAACACTCCCCCTTGAATGTCTATTCAACAATGTGCCTCGTTAAAACCTTAAAACCAAAACCCAATGGGAAAAATTAAAGAAAGGAAAAAGAGTACACATGTTTGAATATGCGCCTATTGGTTGCCTCGTTAAAAACCTTGCAAGGAAAACCCAGTGGGACAAAACCTTGTAAGGAAAAAAGAGTGCAACGCGCATTAACTCCCCCTAATGAGTACATCAATTTATATCATTGAGCATTTGCATTCCAATCTTGTGCATCATCTTCAAAACGATCTTTGATAGAGATTTGATAAATAAATCAACCATATTGACTTGAATAAATATTCCGCACCTTGAAATCATCATTCTTGATAGATATGAACATCTTCATATAATGTCGTGGAATAACTCTTCAATATCTCCATAGATGCATTCTCAATGCCATCATGCTTATAGTTATAGCAAGATACATATGTACACAAATTGTACTAAGGATGTGGTACTTCAGGACCAAGAATTGCATATGCTTCAAGCAACTTAAATCTTTCAAGTTAAGTCATATAAGCCATATAATAGACTTTAGATGCATATCAAGTTTTCCATGTCATGCTAGACAAATAAGATATTGAAAACTGACTATACATACCTTTGACTTTATACTTTCAAGCATTTGAACTATAGGTTCAAAACTACATGTCTTTCATATGGAATCAATTCTTCTTGAATTGTATCTCTTCCATTTAGTTACTTTCTTTGGGTCAGCAAATGCTTATAGCATGCTTTGCAATATGTTGCAATTGAATTATCCCTTTTATGAACTTCAGGTTCATATCATGATATTCGGGGATATACATATACAAATGATAATTCATCCCATGTAACCTTTTCTCAAGTGTTTATCATGTCTCCCCCTCATGTTAGAAAAGCTAACTTGTTTCCTCAACTTTGGGAAATCATCTTTGTGCATTATCATGTCAATATACACGGCACATTAATAATAAGATGAAATTATTTGGTTCCTGACCCTGAACCACTTGTGAGGGGAGAATATAATATAATCTCGTATGCAACGTATATCAAACTGATATATATAACTTTGTTCTCATAAGAAACAGTTTAGCTATTAAGTGGAAGAACTCAATAATTATCTTGCTAAACCAACTTTGATATAAACCAACTTATCAAGATGAACTATCTTGAGTAGAAAATCTGGAAATTATGCTCGAAGTTAGATAACTGAGCAATTTACCTCGCAAGCACCGGCCAGGCTGCGGGTTAATAACAATTGCGCATGTAACCATATCATAGATGCATCATATGTGGTATACATGGCAGGCGAATGGGCCCATATTCACCTTTGATATTTCCAGAATTTATGGGCTTCAACCCGAACTCTTTAGTTGGTCAGTTCATTAATGAGAACAAGTGATACAAGAGAATTCGTAAAGAACTTTCTAGTTCTTTGATATTCACCTGTGTGAATTTGCACATCATACTTAAAATGAGATGGCTAACACGAATGCCAACTGAATAAATTATCAATATTGGTAAACTTCAAATTTACACCATGACATGTGCACTTATCAATAAACTTCAGGTTTATTATGACATGGGTTTTTATACCAATAGATATCCACTTTATTGTGGCATTCTTTCTTTTGTGTAGTACAAACTGGAGAACAAAGCGGGTAGCTTTTCATATGCAAATTACCCCGCTACAAGTTGTAGTAATAGGAGATATCAAAGCCTTCCTTTATTTATAGTCTCAATATAATCAATCGCTTTCGCGTGTACTTTGGAAACTGAATAAGTTTCTTTGAGACTTACTACAGCACAATACTCAATTGTGTTTCTCCAACATAGTAATAATTGGCTCTTCTAGAGCTCTCAATTAATTTTGTACTATCACAGATTCATCAACATCCATGTGGTGAATATCTTTCTTAAAGAGAAAGTTATACCATTATGGTCATGTCAAACTTATATGCAAGATATGTTTCTTGCATTATTCGTTGTCCTTTAATAGTCATATTTCCAAAATACTTTGGCGTACAATGGGTACGTGACCAACGATCATTCATGCCATATATCATCTCAAACCTCCTTCTAGGGGTGAGTGTGGTATCATCTCAAACCTCCTTCTAGGGGTGAGTGTGGTATATTTAATACCAATTTCATGTTCATATTCTTCCAATAATGAATATGTATTCGTGAATCAGATGTTGTCACATTCACTTCGGGGATATGTGATTTTGTTATCCTTTTCAAATCTATAAATGCGTCAGGCATTTGATTTGCTATTCTTTGCAAATGGATAATCTTTTGTGCCTCTTTCACAAATAGAGGTATGTGGATCAAGATGAGATAATGATGCATTTTTCCACAAAATTTCCCGTTTGGTTTCACCAACTTCTCCCCCTAATTTTGGGAAAAGTGTCTCATCAAATTGACAGTCTGCAAATCGTGCAAATCTCCTGTCAATGTTTCGAGGTAGCGAATAATGGAGGGGGATTCAACCTCAACATATATTCCTAACCTTTTTTGCAGACCCATTTTGGTGCGGGATGGCAGTGCTACAGGCACATATACTGCGCATCCAAAGCTTCTTAAATGGGATATATTGGGTTCGTGACCCAAAAACCAATTGCAACGGGGAATATTTGTGACAATTCGTCAGTCAGAGACGAACTAGTATTGCTGCATGCAAAATGGCGTGACCCCAAACCGAAGTGGGCAGCCGACGAACTAGTATTGCTGCATGCAAAATGGCGTGAACCCAAACCGAAATGGGCAGCCTCGTTCTCATGAAGAATTCAAGATTATTCTCATCTATTGTCTCAATATGATATCCATTTTGAATGATATCTTTAAAACTCAACAAGTTCCTTTTAGACTTGGAGGAGAACATTGCATTCTCTAAAATGGATTCTCAAAACTCAACAAGTTCCTTTTAAACTTGGAGGAGAACATTTTGATTGATATCATTAAAACTCAACAAGTTCTTCTTAGACTTGGAGGAGAACATTGCATTCACTAAGATAAACGTCGTGCCTTTGGGCAAAGTTACAGTTGCTCTTCCGGAGCCTTCAATCAATTTGCTTCCCATGGTTTGACATACAAAAGAAAATATACGAACATGAGAATAAACAACTTCAATTCTTTTGTTTATCTACTCCATTCTCAAACTAATATTTAAAAAAGGAGGAAAAATAAATCCCAGTAACAATTTATTTTATCAATTATTATACAATATGCCAACAAACAAGTGACAGATACGAGAATCACTATACACAATCAAGTATAGCCTTAAATAAGGAATATGATAAAATATAATTCAGTATGTTGGCAAAAGGATTATGTATTTGGAGTTGTGGTCCAGGTAACGTTAATAGATTAAAAAATAACATCAACTACATATACTAAAAGGCAGAATCAATTCCATCTCACAATGTAGGTCAAACTTTCAGTGTTATTAAACTGATGAAACCCATCACCATGCGCCGCTATTATGTGATATATTAATTGGGGACTAAATTCCTTTCCTTACCCTTTTGTAAAACCAGTAGTGTTGGAAACCAGTATACTGCTGCATCCATTAATTATTAAAAGCAATACAATAACATAGTAGTTCCATTAACAGTGTCATTAATGGTAGATGTCGAATCAAGTTTCTCACCGCCGTATCAAATATTAAGCAGTAGTTTCATATAGCCATTCTTTGTTGATTTACACAAGATTACTAACGATCTTAATCTCTAACTACGGTGGCTCTAATACCAATTGTAAGATAATTAAATCGTAGCCATAACACAGATTAAGACACAATCATACATATATCAAATTATAATCTTGGGTTAGAGTCTAAGGAAGTGTACCGTTAAACTCCATCTATTCAGCAGCAACAACAAACAACGATTAAGTCTGAGATCAACTTCCACGATCCACTAGCTACGCGCTCTCACAGCCATAATGTCAGACATAATTAAAACCAAATTAGGAAGAGAGAAGTACCTTAATTTTCTCAAGAAGATTCTTGAGACGGTAGAGTCTCGTGCTGATAACGTGTTATGAAATAATATAAAAGACAAGAACAATAACTCAAGAACAAGAGCAATAGAGAGAAGAGTAGAGAGAGTTCTTCTTATTGATACTTAGAGAATGTTAGGGATGGTTTACAATGGTAGAAGACCCCTTTATTTATAGGGAGGGGGATGATTTAGCTACCAAGAATAGAACTCTAGAATCTCTCTAATTATAGACATTCACCTTAAATAGGAGATTTCATAACAGTTGTAGCTTTTATGTACGTGTATAGTACATATTTTTACATCTATTAATAAAATGCATATAAAATTTAGAATAAGAATGAATTATATGTAATAACAACGGCATCGAGATAAATGTGTAATAACAACGGCATCGAGATAAATGTTATGTCCATATAATTAAGAGTAAGGAAAAGGGGTATTATTACTTTTAGCCAACGCCAGAAATTATTTATATTTAATAGTCGGAAAAGTGTATAAAATTTATATAAGTTTTATATATAACGTGTATATATATATATATATATATATATATATATATATATATATATATATATATATATATATATATATATATATATATATATATATATATATATATATATATATAGTGTCACGACCCAAACCAATAGGATGCAACGGACACCCGACATCTTGCTCAATCGAATACCAACATAATGTATCTTTTCATGTCATACTATCACAGAATACTGAGCCGAAAGGCCACCGTGAGATAAGTAGAAAGCAATATGTGATACCAACTTGTACATAAGGCGTACGGTCATATAAGACCAAAATAACCACTCTTGTACTGAACATAGACCGACAAGGCCATACAATCTTTTATGTACATGACATATGTCTACAAACCTCTAAGAATACATAATTTTCATAAAGGTCGGGATAGAATCCCGCCATTCCAAACAGTACACGTCTAAATCATACTAACCATACAAGCAACTCCGAAGTAAATAGAGTGCACCAACATCTTCCTCTGAGCTAATAGCCTACTTGGAGGGCTCTCGACCTGTCTATCGGGACCTGCGGGCATGAAACGCAATGTCCCAGAAAAAAGGAACGTCAGTATGAATAATGTACCGAGTATGGTAGCCGATGCCTTGAGTCACCGGGCAGAGTATTTGGGTAGTTTGGCATATTTACCAGCTTCAGAGAGATCCATGGCGATGGATGTTCAGGCCTTAGCCAGTCAGGTTGTGAGATTGGATATTTCGGAGCCCAGTCGGGTTCTAGCCTGTGTGGTTTCTCGGCCTTCATTATTCAATCGTATCAGGGAGCGGCAGTATGACGACCCTCATTTACTTGTCCTTAGGGACACAGTTCAGCATGGCGATGCTGTGGGTGTGACTATTGGAAATGTCAGGGTATTGAGGATACATGGTCGGATCTGTGTACCCAATGTTGATGATATTCAGGAGTTGATATAGACAGAGGCTCATAGTTCATGTTACCCCATCCATTCGGTGCCGCGAAGATGTATCAAGACTTGAGGCAGCACTACTGGTGAAGGCAGATAAAGAAGAACATAGAGGGTTTTGTAGCCAGATGCCTCAACTGTCAGTAAGTGAAGGCTGAGCACATGAGACCGGGAGGGTTACTTCAGCAGATGGATATTCCGGAGTGGAAATAGGAGAGGATCACCATGGATGTTGTAGTTGGTCTCCCTCGGACTGCGAAAAAGTTCGATGCCATTTGGGTTGCTGTAGATCGGCTGACCAAGTCCTCACACTTCATTCCTGTGTGTACCACTTATTCATCGGAGCCGTTGACAGAGATTTATATCAGGGAGATTGTCCGTCTGCAAGACATTCCAGTTACTATTATTTCGGACAGAGGTACCTAGTTTAAATTGCGGTTCTAGAGAGCCGTTTAGCAGTATTTGGGTACTCGAGTTACGATGAGCACAACATTTCACCCCTAGACGGACGGACAGTCCGAGCGCACCATTCAAATTCTTGAGTATATGCTCCGTGCGTGTGTGATTGAGTTTGGAGGGTCTTGAGATCGGTTCTTGCCACTGCCAGAGTTTTCCTACAACAAAAGATATCAGTCCACCTTTCAGATGGCGCCATATGAGGCTTTATATGGTAGGAGATGCAGATCCCCGGTGGGTTGGTTTGAGTCGGGTGAGGCCAGGCTATTGGGCATTGATTTGTTCCAGGATACGGTAGAGAAGGTTAAGGTGATTCAGGACAGACTCCGTATAGCCCAGTCTACCAGAAGAGTTACGCGGACCGGAAGGTTCGTGATGTTTCCTTTGTGGTCGGTGAGCGGGTTCTGCTTTGAGTTTCGCCTATGAAGGGTGTCATGCGGTTTGGAAAGAAGGGAAGTTGAGCCCGAGATTTATTGGCCCTTTTGAGATCTTGAGTCGAGTTGGGGAGGTTTCTTATAAGCTCGCCTTACCTCCCAGCTTGGCAGGAGTTCACCCGGTATTTCTATCTCGATGCTTCAGAGATATCACGGTGACCCGTCACACCTGTTGGATTTCAGTTCAGTCCAGTCCAGTTGGACAAGGACTTATCTTATGTCGAGGAGCCAATGGCTATAGTGGACAGGCAGATCAGAAAGTTGAGTTTAAAGAACATCGCTTCAGTAAAGGTCCAGTGGCGGGGTTAGCCGTCCGAGGAGGCGACTTGGGAGACCGAGCGGGATATACGCAGTCGATACCCTAATCTTTTCTCTAATTTAGGTATGTTCTCTAAGCTTGTTCGAGGATGAATGAATATTTTTGGAATTTACGCCCCGTTTCCCCCATTAACTGCTTCCTCTAAGTTCATTTCTACTATTTTGGTTTGCCGGAATGTTCGGTGTTAGGATTCAGAGTGTTTTTTGACACTTAGTACCTAAATGAGAGCTTAAGTATTGGAAAGCGGTTTGTAATTGGAAGTTCACACGGCCTCAGAATAGAAATCTGACAGTTTCGTTGCTCCGTTAGGTGATTTCGGGGTTGGGAACGTGTTCGTAGAGTATTTTGGGAGCCCCTACCTCATTTAGGATTGAAATGCCGAATGTTGTATTTTGAAGTTTTCGGTCCGATAGTGAATTTTTGATCCAAGGGTTGGAATGAAATTCCTGAAGTTGCCGTAGCACCGTCATGTCATTTGGGATGTGCGTGCAAAATTTCAGGTCATTCAGACACGTTTTGGATAAGTTTTTGATCAAAAGCGTATTTGGAAAAATTTGAAGTTCTTAGGTTTGAATCTTCAATTTAATCGGGTTTCCGGTGTTATTTTAGGTGTTTTAAGGATTGGTACAGGTTTGCATAAGGTATTAGGTGGTATCTGTGCTTTTGGTTGAGGTCTCGGGGGCCCCGGGTGTTTTTCAAATGCTTAGCGGGCAAATTTTGGAGTTGGAAGAATATTACAACAGCCGCCTTTTGGTATTTTTGCTTCTGCAGCATGAGAACCGCAGAAGTGGAGCCGCAGAAGTGGCTTGGTAACCGCAAAAGCGAAGTGTGGACTTTTGTACAGGAGCTGCAGGAGCGGAAGGATTTCCGCATAATCGGAATCGCTTCTGCGATGTAGAGAACGCAAAGGCGGAAGGCCGGATATTTAATGAAGTCGCAGAAGCGGCCATAGTTCTGTATAAGCGAGACCGCAGAAACGATAATCAGTGTTCTGAAAAGAGATAATCTGAGGGTTAATTCAAAAGTTAGAAAAACCAATTGGGAGCTTGAGAGAAGGCAATTTTGGGTGGAATTTGAAGAGGAGATCACTGGGTAATATTTTCTTGACCCTACTTAGTTGTATTTCATCAATATATAGTTAAATCCACAATTAGAATTCGAATTCAAGATCAAAATTGTGAAAAATTGGAAGAAGCTTCATAGACCTAATTATTTAGTTTTGAGTGGGCAATTGGCCACCGATTTGGGAGATTTTTATATGGTTAGACTCATGAGAGTACGTATGTTCTGAAAATGTAAAAATTATTCCATTTTGAGATGTTGGCCTGAGGGGCGTTTTTATCATTTTACCTATTTTTACGCCTTAGCTTTAATTTTAATAATGAAATCAGTTGCTTGCGATGTTATTTACGTTGTGTAATTGAATTGAATAGATTTGGGCCATTCGAAGTCGGATACTCGTGGCAAGGCATTGTTTTGTAGTTGATTTTGTACCGATTCGAGGTAAGTGGCTTGTCTAACTTTGTGTGGGGGATCTTTCCCCTTAGGAAACGATCCTTGATATTTGAATGCCTCGTACGTGAGGTGACGAGCGCGTACTTGAGCTAATTGTTGTAAACCATTTCTACTTGAAATATCTAAATTGAGATTCCTATTTACTTGTTCATTTTAGACTGTTAGTTTAACTGTACTAGCTTAGGGAAGCATGTTTAACTGACTTACTTGTTTAATTGATTAACCGTGTTATGTGCACTCTGTGAAGCATGTTAGGCTAGAAATTTCCATTACTTGTTCGGATTTAGCAATTGTTCTAAGAATGTGAGTTGTTGTTGTTGTTGTTGTTGTTGTTGTTGTTGTTGTCGTTGTTATCGTTGTCGTCGTTGTCGTTGTCGTCGTTGTCGTTGTCGTCGTTGTCGTTGTCGTCGTTGTCGTTGTCGTCGTCGTCGTTGTTGTTTTCCTCGTTGTCGTTGTCGTCGTTGTCGTTGTCGTCGTTGTCGTTGTCGTCATTGTCGTTGTCGTCGTTGTCGTTGTCGTCGTTGTCGTTGTCGTCGTTGTCGTTATTGTCGTTGTTGTTGTGTTCGTTGTCGTTGTCGTTGTTGTCGTTGTCGTTGTTGTCGTTGTTGTCGTTGTCGTTGTTGTCGTTGTTGTCGTTGTTGTCGTTGTTGTCGTTGTTGTCGTTGTTGTCGTTGTTGTTGCCGTTGTCGTCGTTGTTGCCGTTGTCGTTGCCGTTGTCGTTGTCGTTGCCGTTGTCGTTGCCGTTGCCGTTGTCGTTGCCGTTGTCGTTGTCGTTGCCGTTGTCGTTGTCGTTGTCGTTTTCGTTGTCGTTGTCGTTGTTGTTGTCGTTGTCGTTGTTGTTGTCGTTGTCGTTGTTGTTCTCGTTGTCGTTGTTGTTGTCGTTGTCGTTGTTGTTGTCGTTGTCGTTGTTGTTGTCGTTGTTGTTGTCGTTGTCGTTGTTGTTGTTGTTGTGGTTGTCGTTGTTGTTGTTGTTGTTGTTGTTGTCGTTGTTGTCGTTGTCGTTGTTGTCGTTGTCGTTGTTGTTGTTGTTGTTTAAATTGGGACTACGGAACGGTTTCCCGGGAGATTCTCCTATACTTGACTTGTTCTGGATTGAGGGTGCGAGATAACAAGAGATACCTGGCACATGTACTTATATATATTGGTATACCAAGTGATCCTTGGCTTGCTTATTAAGGATACCAAGAGATCCTGGGGATACCAAGAGATCCCCAGTGTATATGATGAGGATACTTAGAGATCCTCGGGATACCAAGAGATAACGACTGCTATACCTTGTTGAGAATATCCTTCCTTGTATTTCTACCTTTGTTTTCCATTACTAGTTCCGTATTTACCTGGCTTAGGTTCTTGCTGTAGACTTTATTTACATTATTTCCGTTATCTTTTTATTTACTATGTTTATTCTCAGTAAGGCTTTGACCTTCCTCGTCACTACCCGATCGAGGTTAGGCTTGGCACTTACTGAGTACCGCTGTGGTGTACTCACATCTCTTTTGCGCATGATTTATATGTGCAGATCCAGTACCTCCATTCAGGCACACTACCAGTGATTCAGGAGAGTTCTCGGAGACTTGAAGTATATCTGCCGCGTCCGCAGACCGATGAATCTCCCTCTTATTCTATCCTGTAGGTTATCTAGTTCTGTCATATTTTTCATTGATGTAGACATTTCCGTATGTTAGAGCTGTATTATGTACTTTTTATAGCCTGTGTTGCCCGTGAGGTTACGAATTTTGGGATTTTGTTTTATAATACGTGGTATTGAAGTGTATGTGCCAAGCGTCAAATTATATACATTTCTTAAGTTATTTTACTTTTAAATTATTATTCCGTAAAAGTCGTTATTTCCACATGTTAGGCTTATCTAGTCATGGTGACTGGGTGCCATCATGACGTGTTCACGATTGGTGGACTAGGGTCGTGACAGTAAGCCCTAGCAGCAATGTATTACACAAAAAGTTTCAAATATTCAAGTAAAGGATTATAGATCAACATTGAGGTGAATCAATAATAGACAGATATAAGTTACAAAGTATGACATGAGATTACGCGATCCTTATTAAGATGAACAGTAATGAATGAGCATTAAAGGACTGAGATTTATACATAAAGGATAGACAATAAAAGTAAATGGAAGTTTCATAAGCATACCTCAATAATGATAAATTGAAGTAAAAAAGAAATTATGTATAGTATGACCCATGTAAATGTAGTAAAGCTATACGAATGGATGACCAGATCTATGAAATAAGATATGACCATATTCGTAAATTCTACGAAGTATCAAGGGAAGAACTTCAGTACACCTATAGATGTCCAGAGAGGCATCCTATTAAGCCTTGTATATGTTTATAAAGTTAGGCCTAGAGATTGACTAAAAGCTAAAAGGAAAAAAGAAAAATAAATCGCATAAGTGCACTTACAAGCTCGGGGTCATACAACTGCATGACAGGAGGTAGTAACAATTGCGATATCAGAAAGATTTCGACCACGTCATGATATGAGCAAAAATACTAAAGGGGAAAATACTCTAGACTTTGGATTTATTCATAGCGCAACTACTTAAATGGCAAGGAAAGTATTAAGGTATTCATAAAAGCTATAAGTTATGAAAATGATAAGAGCATCAATCAACATTTGAAGATAAATATTCCAAAGGGGGGAATGATGTTACATTCAACAATATTACGATGATGTTACGTCCTGCAGTATTATATTACGATGATGTTACGCCTTGCAATTTTACATTACAGTGATATTACGCTTCAGTATTAAGTTACGACGATATTGCACCCTGTAGTATTGTACGTTGAATTTATCGTAAGGTAACTGACATCAGTCTAAGTAAAAGATTATTTGGAGATTATAAGGATTATGCTATTTCACAAGTGATGAATAAATTCGTGAAGGTGGAAAGGGAAGCAAGTCAAAGAATATAATTTTTCATCAAAGTTTGGCATTTTGGGGTAAAATACGACCCGAGATAAATGCCCAGTATTTATGGACTATGGCCGTACAAGGAATTACATGACCATAAGGTGTACAAGGTATGTTCAAAGAGAATAATATTTTAAGTAAGTTAAGAAAATATTTAATTATGCGGGTAATAGATTAGTTACCGACTAATAAAATATTATCTAGTTAATTATTAAAATATAAGGTAAGACTAACACATCCTCCCAAAAAGAAGACCAAAACGTGGCAGCAAATAAGCTAACCAAACACATGACTAAGTATACATAAGCTTAGATGGAAAATGTAATGTGTAGTACCAAGGCACTTCATTTCTAATCTTTTTCCTAAACAAAAAGGATCCAAAAACATTAGACTTTGCCTTTGCAGATGTGAGCTTCTTTCAAATGTAAGCTTCTTGCTTTACCTTAGCAACAAAATTTCTTAGAAAAGTCCTACAAGAATTTCTGCAAGTTGGAGTACAATCTGTAGCTTCTAACTTCTCAATTGAGAACAATTTCTACAAGCATATTTAAGGTAAGGTTGACGCAACAATCAATCATGATTGTCTCTTCGACAACTTCACGACTATAACGTTGGCTTTTCTCCGTATTTGAGCAAGTTGGAGATTACTTCATATTAAAGTAAGGTATGTTAGGACTATTTTTTCTTTTTCTTTGACATGATTCAAATAATATAAATGGTACAAGTAAAATACAGAATTTTCATAAATGACTATTCATAGAAATACTAGGAGTGTCTATATTCTTGATTCCCCATGTGAATTGCTATTATATCTTCTGTTCACGGGTCTAAAAAAATACGTATTTGATAAAGTTTATCCGAAAGGCATATGAATTTTTATGGTATTCCGAAAAAATCTTATTAACGTATTTTTTATGCATTTCATGCATTTATTCATGTACATTGACCCATGACCATATATATATATATATATATATGGGAAGGGTTATGACATTATATACGCACCACTACCTGATCAACTGGTATACGTTGATGATTTTTCTCATAGTGGCCAAGATGATATGATGGGATGCCCTCAGAGGCTGATGATGTTATGAAACATGTACCTATGTACGATATGATATTCATATGCATATGCATAATACTATAATTATTTCATGATTTACAAAGTTATTCAGACTTACAGGTTAAGTCATGTACTCTATATTTCTTCCATGTCTCTCATGTACTTATTTATGTGCCTTACATACTCGGTACACTATTCGTACCGACGTCCCTTTTTCTTAGGGACGTTGCGTTTCATGCCCGCATGTCTCGATAGACAGGTCGAGAGCCCTTCAAGTAGGCTATCAGCTCAGCAAAGATGTTGGTGCGCTCCATTTGCTTTGGAGTTGCTTGTTTGGTTAGTATGCATTAGATGTGTATTTTACGGTATGCCGGGACTCTGTCCTGACCTTTATAAAAACTTTGTATTCTTAGAGGCTTGTAGACAAATGTCATGTACGCAAAAGATCGTAAGGCCTTGTTGGCCTATGTTCAGTTTCAAGTGGTTATTTTAGTCTTAGAGGCCCATATGTCTTATGTATAAGTTGACATTACCTATTGTATTCTACCTATTTCACGACAACCTCTTCGGCTCTGTTATTTATAATAGTATGACATGAAAAGATACATTATATTGGCACTCGGTTGAGTAAGATACCAGGTACCCATTGCAGCCCATCGGTTTGGGTCGTGACACTTAGCCAATGTATTTATCTCCGATGGGATCTCTGTCATGTCTATATAGGACCAAGCGAAACAATCTATGTTATTAATAAGAAACTGAATGATTTTTTCCTGAGTTCGGGGATTAATACCGTTACTAGATATACCTTTTGCTCGGCAGATGCTCGATAAGGATCACCTGTTCCAGCTCTTCAACCATTGACATGGTTGCATCTTCTTCCTCGGGAACAACAAAGGTTCGAGGAGTAAAGAAATCCTCTTCTTCTTCTTCGATCACATGTTCCTCCGACTCGATCGAGGCTGAGGATGGTGATTGCTATTTTACCATCTTCTTGTCTTTGATGGTCGATTTTTGTGTGGCCGAATGTGCTAGTATCAGTGTCATCTCGTCGACTACAAACATTTCCTTTGCTGCATGTTGTTCCCTGTAAACTGTTTTTACACCATCCAAATTCGGGAATTTCATCATTTGTTAAAGGGTTAAATGAACCGCTCATGTTGTGAATCCATGGCCTTCCGAGTAGGGCATTGTATCTCATGTCGCCCTCGATCACGTGGGTGGAATTTTGTATCTTGAATGGTTCCATCCACTTTCACTAGTAGAGTTATCTCCCCTTTAATTGTTTCACTGGATGTTGAAGCCGTTCAAGACCCAAGTTGCGAGCACAATTTGGTCTTGTAGGCTGAGCTGCTCCACGACCCTCGATCGGATGATATTTGCCGAGATACCTATATACGCTATAGCACACTTTAATTTAACTTTATTTAACAAGATAGAAATTACGAGAACATCATTGTGTGGTTGAGAAATGCCTTCCGCTTCTTCGTCGTTGAGTGATAATGAACCCTCGGGCATATAATCCGGGGTCCGTTTCTCCCTGGTAATTGACACCTTAGGTCACTTGAACACGGGCCCTTGTGGAATATCAACCCCTCCATCGATCATATGAATGGCATATTGTGGTTATTCCTGCTCATTTTTCTTGTTGGCATCTTTGTCTCTAAAATGATTCTTAGCTCGATCAGAAAGAAACTCTCGAAGATGGACCTTGTTGAATAATAGAGCTACCTCCTCCCTTATCTTTCTGCAATCTTCAGTCTTATGGCCATGTGTCCCATGATATTTACACATCAAGTTTGGGTTTCTCTGAGAAGGATTGTTTTGTATATGTTTGGGACACCTGGTTTCTTTAATCCTTCAGATAGTTGAGATAATCCTTGATATATTGACACTGAAATTATACTCCTATAACCGAGGTGCTTCTGCGAGGTCGGTGTGCTTATTAAAACTATTCTTAATCATGAGTCCTCAAGGATTTTTCCATCAAAACTATTCTTAATCATGAGTCCTCAAGGATTTTTCCATCGATCAGTTCTTGAATCATTCCCGGATGAATTACGTTCCGAGCCATTGTTCCTTCGACATATGGCTAATACCACTCTCTATTCAACCTCTCTTCCCTGTCAGTATCCCTCAGGACTTTAACTGCCAATCTATTTGGATAAACTGAATCCAAAGGGGCTCCTAACTGTTTGTCCTCAACCATAATCTTTGATTGATATCGATTGTTCACATCTGCCCAACTTGCAGTTAGATACCCAATCAGATTTTGCTTCAACTGTCGTGATGCTATCGAGCTTCTCTCGTTCAACCCCTGAGTGAAAGCTTGAACGACCCAATCATCGGATACCGGTGGTAACTCCAACGTTCCATTTAAAATCGAGACACAAACTCCCTCATTATTTCGTTATCCCTTCGTCTTATCTTTAAGACGTCCTATTTCATTGTTGCAACCTTTATGGCCCCGGTATGTGCTTTCACAAATGAATCTGCAAACACTGCGAATGAATCGATGGAATTCAGTGGCAAATTATGATACCAAATCATTTCGCCCTTTGGTAGAGTTTCCCAAATTTCTTTTAATAAAACGGACTCGATCTCATTGTCTTCTAAGTCATTTCGCTTTATACCGCATGTGCACGTAGTGATATGTTCAGTAGGATCGGTGGTCTCGTTGTATTTCGATATATCTGGCATACGGAACTTCTTTGAGATGGGCTTCAGAGTTGCACTGTCGACGCCATCTTTTTCCCTAAAAAGAGCAAAATCGGGTTTTACGACAGTATGGGCAAAAAACTCTATTTCCCGTTTGGGAATTGGGTTAGGGAATTTGAAAAGTCGCCACCTAATGATTATAGTGCATTGGGATACTTAGGAGAGAGTATTTTTGAAAAGAAAACCAGAGTTCAGATAAGGGCTTGAGATTATCTCGAGGGGAAGGTGTTAGGCACCCCTCAAGATCCACTAGTGTGGTTCCCGGCCATGTTAATCGTGACTTTATAAAAAGATGAAACAATTAAACAAGTAAGGTTTACAAATATAACGTTCATACAACTTGAAAAGCTTTTAAAGAAGAAAGAAGGACGTAAATTCAAAATAAAAGAGAGGGTTGATTTGAAAAAGCATTACTATAGACGAACATTTAAATAAAGCAAGCAAAAGAGAGAAGGGTCCTAGGTTTAACTACAAAATAGATCATTCGATGTAGTATCCTGCACATATTCCCAAAGTGGGGTCGCTTTATGATATTATCGCATCATCATCATCTCCATATTCAACCCTTTAGAGGTTATTTGAGCGTATGAATTGGTCACGAATGCTTATTGCATGCTATTACCCGTCCCGTCCAATAGATCCTAGAGGGCATTCAGGATCATTATTCCTTTTAGGTATGAACTAGGTTGAACCCTTAAGTTTAAAGGTTAAAAGTACTAAGCGACATACAAAACAAATAGGACGTGCATATAAAGGAATCATATAAAACATAAAAGGCTCAAACAACCCTTTATAATGGAACACATAATTAGCATGTCTCAAACACATGTAAGGTCTAGGGAAGAAAGAGTTTTAAAAGCTGGAGTGTTGACTCCATAGATACCTGTTTGGCTCCATAGATTCCTTTTCCAAAATGATTTTGGAGTGCCACATATGCTGAGCCCGACGCCTGTGTGGGCTATCGTCATTTTGGAAGTCAGCCTTGTAGTGGCTCATCTTTTCCACCCTTGGTGTAATCTGCTTCCTTCCCGCTTACCTCATGACTCGGAGAGGGACATAAGGGTAAGTTCCTCTTAAGCCAATGAGTACAAGGAATGGTGCATCCCTAGACCGAATGATAAAATCTTCAGTGACCACTTGTACATCCATTGTACCTATTCTTCTCTCAGATTCTCTAGTAGTTCTATCCATCCACTGGCGTCTTCCGGTTGAGCAAACATGTCCGGCATGAATTGCATTTGCTTTTGATGATGGAAAGCGATATGGTCATCCCAATCTCGTCATATGATATCTTGTCTATAGTCTCCCTTCTGAAGATGCTCGATGAGCTAGAGTTGTAGTAGCAAATTGCACCCTTCAAAGTGCGGTGCCCCTTGTTGACATTTTTCTAAGGCTCGGTACAGTTCGGCGAGGATCATCGGTGCTATGCTGAATGTCTGCCCTTTGATACCCTCCATTACAGCTTTGGTTACCATGGCTAGTATGGATTTTAGCCTTCTTCATCGGAAAAACTATCATGCCCAGGAAACAGAACATGAATAGAAAGGCTCTCCGATGTATGTTCCCCAAAGAGGTGAGGGCGAACTCATCCATGTGAGTGCCGTGTGATTTGCTATGTCCAAACCTTTCATACATGAAGTCGAAGGATATGTAGGAGTCCTTCAGACTGGTAAGATTAGGATTCTTCTTGAGCCGCATCATTTTCAGGAACCCTCTACCTTTGCAGTTTTCCGGCATATGCAACCCCGGGCTATCCCAAGGAATTCCGGCTAGACCCCCAATTTCTTCCAATAACAACGTCATTTCAATACCCCCGAAGTGGAATACGGACCGTTCACTATCCCAAAACATAGTAGCAGCTTCCACAATCTTGTTATTTTGCCTAACTTCCAGGAGTGAAGGAATATTTCCTAAGTGCTTGTGGACAAGAACCCGATCACTACCATGCAAATCATCCCACCAGCTTAGCAACTTTGGATGAATGTTTGATACTATACCAAATTTGGGGACCTCGTGCCTCATTTTCCTGCAAAATTGAGAGTTAGTCCCTTAACCCCGTCGGACTTGACTATTTAAATCAATAATTAACAAAAGGCATTTAATTCTCCAAATCAATGCACATAACGTGAATGTCCGTTTGGGTTTCGAGGAAACTTGATGGACTTTTGGTTTAGGCAGTCCTAATGACTCATTATGCAGACAACATAACTGACTCGTCTAAGTTTGACCATGATGCATGAACATTTAAACAGAGTAAGGCTTCTATTTGAAGTGCTAGACAAGGTACCCTTGAGCGGACAACTCAAGAGGTAAAGGCACGGAGCCGTCGACTACACCGTTGATCGAGTGGTTTTACCGCAAATATGCGTTTGCCAAATTTAAGGGTTTGTAATAATGGAAGAGCGCAACCACTCATTATAAGCGTTGCTATAGGATTTGTTTGGCACGAGTGGAAAATGATGTTGAAGGATGCAATTACAACAATAAAATAAGTACACGTATTTTCACGTTCATACAATAATGATTACAATAAATGCTCGGAATTTAAGACAAAATTGAAATAAAGTGAGGTAATAAAGCAGCAAAACAGTTAAAGAAAAAAGGAAGACACGAAGAGACAAGTTAGTAATTGTGGAGAAATGATTAAAGCGATAAATAAAGGTAGTAAAGAAAGTAATAAATCACGAAACACGTAATGGTAAAAGCCTAAAAAAGAAGTCCCCAGCAGAGTCGCCATGCTGTCGACGCCCCCCTTTTCCCTAAAAAGAGCGAAATCGGGTTTTACAATATTATGGGAAAAACAACTCTATTTCCCATTTGGGAATTGGGTTATGGAATTTGAAGATTTGCCACCTAATGATTATAGTGCATTAGAACACTTAGGAGAGGGTATTTTTGAAAAGAAAACCAGAGTTCAGCTTGAGATTATCTCGAGGGGAAGGTGTTAGGAACCCTTCAAGATCCACTAGTGGGGTTCCCGACCGTGTTAATCGTGACTTTATAAAAAGATGAAACAATTAAACAAGTAAGGTTCACAAATATAATGTTCATACAACTTGAAAAGCTTTAAAGAATAAAGGACGTAAATTCAAAATAAAAGAGAGGGTTGATTTGAAAAAACATTACTATAGAAGAAAATTTAAATAAAGCAAGCAAAAGAGAGAAGGGTCCTAGGTTTAGCTACAACATGGATCATTCGATGCAATATCCCACACATATTCCCAAAGAGGGGTCGCTTTATGATATTATCGCATCGTCATCATCTCCATATTCTACCATTCCCATCCCTTAGAGGTTATTTTAGCGTGTGAATTGGTCACGAATGCTCATTGCGTCCTATTACCAGTCCCATTCTATAGATCCTAGAGGGAATTCAGGATCATTATTCCTATAAGGTAGGAACTAGGTTGAACCCTTAAGTTTAAAGGTTAAAAGTACTAAGCGACATACAAAAACAAATAGGACTTTCATATAAAGGAATCATATAAAACATATAAAAGGCTCAAGTAACCCTCTATAAGAGAACACGTAATTAGCATGTCGCAAAAACATGTAAGGTCTAGGGAAGAGAGAGTTTTAAAAGCTGGAGTGTTGACAAATATATTTAAGACAACAACTGAAAAATTTTTAAAACAGAATTCGCATAAAAGAGTTGGATGAAAACTTTTGGGACTTGAGAAAGGCAAATGGATGTGTGATAGTTTAGAAATTGGAGGGAAAATCTTTTAAACACATTGAAGATACATAACACATATGATAAACTAGTTTTCGGACAGGAGAGGTAGAAAACAGATGTAAAACTATTCAGAAATGTTAAAGAGCATGTAAGCATATTAGTTTGAACCATAGTTTAAAATTGCAGAAGATACAGTATTTAGTCAAGTTTTAGAAAATAGTAATCCAGTTCTAGACTAGGAAGAAGAGTAACTTAGTAAAATATTTGCACAGAAGTTAGTGTAGAAGATCAACGGACTTTAGAGAGGCAAACAAATTCAGACGGCTTAAAGAGGGTGAATAGGATGATTTAAGGTGATTAATCAATTTTATCTAACCTAAGGTTTGCCTAGGCGTTGTTTAACCATAAAATAAAGGTGGACATACATGTTTGTTTCCCAGTTTAAAAGGAACAGGTTAGCCAGTTTTACATTTGTTTAGCGAAACTAGTGAGGCATTCAACAGTTGCAAAAGAAAGACCCTAAGTACATGATATCTAATGCATATAAAGGCCCTAAAACATGGTATCTAAATTTAATGGAAGTAACTTGATTATTAACTGATTGTGATTAAAAATAACAAGCTGAAAGTAAAAGGCTTAAGAACAGGATTTCTATATGTGAAATGCATGTCCTATGCATGATTTCTATTACGCAAATTGATAAGTAAAATCCTATAAACATGTTTTCTACCATTCCCTTAATAATCATGCATAAACCTCCCCAATTTCACTATAACCCCCATTGTCTTTTACAAGTTATTACAGAACAAGTAATTTAAAAATACAATAGTGAAAGAAAAGAAGAAACTATTCTATAGAGATCTTACAGCCAGGCGCAAGCATCTCCAACCTCACTTCTTTCAAGTTTCACAGCCATTACCAGGGCTTGGGTGCGGCAAAGTTATCTAAGGGTTCGTTTGAACCCTTGGTCAATACCAAGCACCCAAAATATTCCAATTGGACGGGTGCAAACATAGAAGTGCCAGCCTTGTGCATCACAGTTCCATGGGTTCTTCAAGGCTCCCAAGGCAGTGCTTACACTAAGGGGGCAGACCCTAAAGCTCTAAGAATAAGATTGTAATTGAGAGAGTTGAAAACAGTTGAGAGACAGTTTAAGAAAGCAGTTGAAAGAATTGAGAGAGTTTGAGACAGTTAAAAAAATATTTGAAGGAGCTTGAAAAGTTCTTCTGAAATCATTTAGACTGATCAGGTTTAGAATAACATAGCATCACACAAATAAGGGCAAAGGGGAAGAGAAATAAGCAAAGTAAACTACTTACACAGGCCACATATTGAAAGTAACCAGACATGGTTGCAAACACGAGTTCAACTCTTACTATACCAAACTCTAACACACTTAGCCTCAAACATAGGTTTTAGGTTAACCAAGTAGCCAAGCAGACATGGATGCATGGTAGTAGCACACAAGGAAAAAGTAAACATTCATTGAAAACAGGGGGAGGGGGTAAGAGCACAAATAAGTAAAGACAAATAAGTAAAGTGTACAGACAATATGTTGGGGGAAAGTAATCAGACATGGTTGTAAAAAAAGGGTTGAGTTCTTACTGTACCAAACCCCAAATATAATCAACCTCAAGGAGAGGTTTCAGGGCTGTTAAGTAGCTAGGCAGTAGTGCACATGGAAGAGGAAAACATATATTGAGACAAGAACAAGGGGGTATGGGGCATGTTAAACTGAACCAAGTAGACTAGTAATATGCTAATGACAAAAAGAGCAACAAAATCATAAGTAAAAGCATACAAGAAACATTATGAAATGCCAAACCAATAGAAACATGGTGTTGTGGAAACTGTATCTTATAGAAGTAACATACCAGTTGCAAATGATAGACCTCAATAACAATAATGCACAGAGGAACAAGGTGAGCGGAGAGTGTAAGCAGCAGAGAGAATAACAACATTATGAAAATATCAGCAGCAATATGAGAATAACAGCAACAATGTGAGAATAACAACAACAATATGAGAATAGCAGCAGCAACAGACCCAAGTAGACAAACAATATGACCCAATAGTGTAAAGTAATCAACCCAGACTACTCAATCTTGGCTTTAGCTGATTAAGTGTTAAAATAGAGAATGAGAGAGTTGTGTAATAGCAGAGAAAGAGAGAATTTAGAGAGTCTGAGATTGTGAGAGCAATGTGTGTTGGTGTGTTCAAAGAGAAAGGTGAGGAGTATTTATAGTACTGAAAACGAGTAAACAAATAATGTACCAAACCATATCTAAGGAACTGAGTATCAGTCATAACCAAATACATATATGGACTCCCCTTTCATTAAGGAATCATAGTCAAACGGTAATAAGCAGTCATTTTAAAAGGAAAGGAATCACAAAATATGGCATGGTCACATAAGGAAGCAAAACAGTATGAGGTATACAATGAAGACTAGGTGCATGATACTTAACCAGGGAAACATGTCAAGCAAATAAATCAACGTACTTGTGCACACAAGGTATACAATGAATACTAGGTGCATGATACTTAACCAGGGAACATGTCAAGCAAATAAATCAACGTACTTGTGCACACATATAAGGAAAAGTACCACTTTAATTCTGAAAAATAATTTTCGAATTAATGAGCGAGATTGAAAACCTAGGAGATCGGTTATTAATTGAGGAATGTATCCCACTGATTGAGGAAGAAATTCGAAATCAATACCAAACTATAATGAGAATAAACAAAATCAAAATTTAAGGCCAGTAATCACAGTCTTATAGAGAGCTTTTAAGAATCAGTATAAAATCACCATATAAATATCCAGAAACCTTAAGAGAAGAACACATCATGGTAGGAAAATGAAATACTAGCAACAAAATTAAAGAAAAGATCACGGAACTCAAAGAAGAACCTAGAAGACATGCAGATAGGCAAATACAGATACAAACATGTAGGGTTAGAGTTTTCATCAGATTTTGACAAAACGTTTATCAGTAGTAGTGAGGGTTATATATTAGTACTCAAAATCAGAACAATAAAGTGCTTTTGGCCTAATTTCAGAAAAGGAACCAAATCGTTCAGAACTTGAATAATCAAAAATATCAAATAATAAGAGGTGTAGAAGACAAAGGTTAATCCAAAAGAAAATCATTTAAAAGACAGAAACCAAAGAGATTTAGGCAAAAAATTAGGGTTTGGCAAATAAATTAGGAAAATGAGAAACCTGGCCGTGAAACTCGTATATAATGCCATAGAAGGCATCATCGGACAAAAATCACCGGAGAAAGCTGGAAACAGACCCGAGTAAAGCTTTGGTGACCGCCTTTCATGGCGGAAGCTGTTGGGCTTCAAGCTTTAGAGAGAAAACAGCGATACAAGGACCCCGTGGCTGCAGAGGTCGAGAAAAGTGAGAGAGGAGTGAGCCGGAGAGTCGATGATCTTCATCGAAGAAGAAGGAGAGAACCAGAAGGTTCTAGAGAGCAAACGTTTAGAGAAAGAGAGATTGATCTGTGAAAAATGAGGGTTTGAGGAAGGGGGTCATTTGATTTTAATTAAGGTAATGAGATCTGGACTGTTGATCTTATTTGATCAACGGCTCATATTAAATCAGAGGCGGGTCGGGCAAATTAATGGGTGTGAGTTATTGAATTGGGTCAAAAAATTGGGCTGAAATAGGAGTTGATTTTGGGCTCTGTTTTAAATAAATCTGGCTATAGTTTAAATAGCCAATTTTCCCCAAATAATTTTATAAAATAGATGAAATCGTTTAAGAAGCAAAATTAAATGATGGAACTAATTAATAACATATAAATATTAATATAAAAAATAATAGAAATAATTTTATAGCTATGAAACACAGTTAATTACGGAATTGGCTATTATTGCAACTTTGTGTAATTAGCCTTAAAAATCCCAAATTAATTTGTAAAAAATATGCAAAAATTCCATAAAAATATTTTTTTGTAAATATGTGAGTGAAGCACATTATTCACTAAAAATAATAATTTGGAAAATAATTTTGGCCTTCGTACTGTCAAAATAAGCAGTAAATTGATTTTAAAAAATATCAAAAATTAATAAAAAATACCAAAGTACCCCGGCCTGCTTATATATGCATACATGATACATATACTATTCTGAAAGTATTTTGAATGCAAAAATATAGAGAAAAAAATTCGGTATCAACATGCACTTTGGGGAAAAAGCTTCTGCACGAACTTTTTTGAATCCAAACCATTTAAGATCGGGGGTACTCCTGGTATTGATCAACTCGAGAGTTGCATGTTTCCATTTTTTGTTATTATCTTTCTTTTTTTCTCCTGTCTCGATTATTTTGGTGAGATCCTCGTGCATCTTCATAATCGTACGATTACTCCTTGATCCACTACCATTCGTTCTTTCTGGCACTGGCTCGGTACGTCGAGTAATTTCCGGCTTGACCACACATAGAGTTCTGTGTTGAATCTGAAGCTGAACAATAGTGGCTTGTTGAGCCTGCAACATCTCGAATATTACGTGGCGACTAACTCCCTCGTCTTTTATGCCGTGAGTTCCTTAGCTACCAATTCGGCCTTCCCTGCGCACGCTTATTCGGGTTCGCGTTCAAAGCAATGTATGAACTGACGTCGACTGGGTCGGCTGCACGCACTTCCCCAGGGTTAATTGGTGGTACCCCGGAGCAACCATATTTTTGTTTTCCTCACGAAATCCAAGACCGTTGTCACCATGTACGGATATGTTTTGCGAGTTCGACATTTTTTAGCCTGAGAACAAAGAATCTTTGGAAGGAACAAACGTCAAAATAACATAGTTATCAAAATTAGTACTGAAACAATCATTATTTTCTTTAGCCCCACGGTGGGTGCCAAACTGTTTACCCCTAAAGATACGTGATTTAGTCCAATACTAACTGATAATCAAGAAATCAAATGTATAACTTAAGAAAATAAGCTAAATGAAATCGGTGTGCAAGCAAGGCTCGACCTCGGGCTAAGGTAGCCTCGAGGTAGGTTAGCAAGAACAATAAAGTAAGAACAATAAAGTTAAAGGTCAATTCTGATGAGTAATGAGCAAGAAAGTAATAGATGTATATTCCTTTGCCAATGATTGATGATGTTACAAATGAATGAGTTTCCCTTTATATAATAGGGTGGTCCTTTACAAAGTACATCCTGTCTAACTGCCCAATACAAATTACAAACTCGTACAAATCTATTTTGGAATATACGCCTTGATCTTTGGGCCATTGGGGGACTCTTGCTTTTTCTGTTACAAAACTACAACGACATTATCTCGAGGCTGGTCATGCTTGTCTTTGATATTCATCGAACACTTCGATCTTCGAGCTTCGAACTCTGCAATCGGGCTCCAGCCCAGTCTATTTCATATTTATTCTTGAAGCGATTCCTCGAGCCCACTAAATCGGGCATACCTGATTTGACCATATACAATTAATATTAAGCAACAATATAAGTCAAATAAATGACAATTAAAGGGGTACAAGTAAGTCAATTAAGACAAGTAGCAATTAAGTTATGATTGGCTTATTTTAAGTATTTTTTTAGTTTGTGTGGTGCTTGACAATGATAAAAAGTGCACTTACTTTTATGCATAAAAAGTATAAAAATAAGCCAAAAGCCAAAAGTTAGGTATTACCAACTTATTACTTTTGGCTTGTATGTTAAAAGCTACTTTTTATAAGCAAATCCAAATACCTTCTAAATAGTGATCATTTAGTAATTTATATTTTTTCGTCAATATACTTTTTTTTCTCTAGTCTCATATAAAAATCTATACTTTGTATATTCTTTTCTTTTCCATATTAAATTGTCTATTCTCTCAAAAATAACATAAAGAATATTGAATAGATTAAATTGCACATACGTTTTCACTCTCTCAAGTTTGTAAGCGTCAGAGCAACGAAATTATATTTTAATATCAAATAATTTAACTTTCAGAATCTTGCTTTATTGTTTTCAATATATATTATCTTTTTCTTTTAATTTGACATTTGCTATTTTATCTAATACATGTATTATTTTATATTATATATTATTTAGAATTTAAATTTGTCAATTAGAAAATATCAATGGGATTACTTAATTACACAATTAAAAAAAGATAGAGGGATTGAAATGTTAATACAACCTCAACATGGAGCTGTTTAATTTAAAACAATGTTTCAAAAAACGATTAAATAGATTGACTGTATTGTCCACTGATAAAGAATTATTAGAGGAAAATTGATTATAAAAAATTATTAACCACTTTGCATTTCAAATAAGTTAGGAAAATGGATTTTATATAAAAAGATGTGTGATTCTTAAACATAAGACGTCTAAATAATGTTTCGCTTTAGGCCTCTGAATGTATTATGCTGCCCCTGTATTCTATTCATGATCTAACGATTATTCGTGTTATAATCGTATAATAATTCATGCTCGCTAATACTTCCTAATTTTAGCTTAGTAGGCTATATTAACACTCAAAAACACAATAAAAGACGTATAAATAACAGCAAATTGATGTTAGAATATCATAAAATTGCCTAATATCATTACGTCTATAGGACAGTATCTTGGAGTTCACTATAGTGCCTCGAATTTATAATGATATACGGGCAGGTCGATAATAAAATGTCGTTAAAATATGCCTAATATCATTAGGATGACATGACATTTTCTTGAAATTTTGAATTGCAAATTGAAGTATCCTAAAGTTGAATTATAGAAGTTTAAACTTCAGTCCTAAAATTCGAATTTTTACAAATAAACCTCTTGTGAGTTTGAGAAGGAGACTTTTATGAAGAAGTCGTTGTGTGCCAACGATATGTGGAGGGATATTATTGTTCAAATATTATTACTCCATTAAAGAATGATTTAATTCTGATTAATTTAAAAATAATGGCTGATTTTTAATCAACAGTTAAAATGGCTATTTTGTCCTAATAAACTTGAGTCATTTTATGGTTAGAAAAAATAAATTGATTATTGAACTACTACAACTATGCTATAAGTAGAGCATTAACCTTATTTATTAGTAACTCCCATAAAAAACCAAAGTCATGTGTCTGCATGAGTTTTTACGAGGAGAAACTGTATCAGTCTGACCAAAACTCGTACATTGCAACCATCTTGAAAATTTATTTTTACAGCGCCTCCGTTCGCTTTGACAGGATAGTAAAAATAAAGAAATGATTATAAGGCCATTATTTATGGGTTCCCGGAAGCATCACCGCTGGAAAGGGAGTCTGAGATTTCTTTCGAACATATGCTACTATGGAAATAATGCTCCTCCATCGAAGTCCGACGTCGTTGTCTCCACTAACAAAGCCATAACAGAGCTAATGAAAGAGGGTTCAATTGAACAAGGTCGAAAGCTGTTCGACGAAATGCCTGAGAGAACCGTTGTCTCGTGGAATTCCACGATTTCTGGGTATTCCGAATGGGGAAAGTTCACCGAAGCGTTAAAGTTAGTTTCTTTGATGCACGGCAGCTATATGGAGCTAAATGAGTTTACTTTTTCCTCAGTGCTAAGTGTTTGTGCTCGATCACAGTCGCTCAGTCGTGGTAAGCAAGTCCATGGGCTAGTCTTGAAATCTGGATATCAAAGTTTTCGTTTTGTGGGTAGTGCTTTATTGTATCTCTACTCCACTTGTTGTGAAATTGAAGATGCGAGGATGGTATTTGATGTGTTGCATCAAGAGAATGAGTTGTTATGGAGCTTGATGCTTGCGGGATATGTTCAATGCAACCTGCTAACTGATGCTTTTGAGATTTTTAGGAAAATGCCAACCATGATGTTGTTGCTTGGACCACTTTGATTTCTGGATACTCAAAGGTTGAAGGTGGATGTCACAAGGCTTTAGAGTTGTTTAGGTCAATGAGAGAGGATGATAACGTGGTTCACCTTGGACTGTGTTTTGAGGGCTTCCGGTAGATTGGGATCTTTATACGAGGGTAGAGCACTTCATGGGTTGGTAGTGAAGCTTGGGTTTGAGTGGGACAATTCAGTTTCTGGTGCACTGGTTGATTTTTGTTGTAATTGTGAGGTTCTTGATGATGCTATGTTGGTCTATAGTGCACTAGTTAATCCTTCCTTATATGATTCAAACTTGCTGATTGGAGGGCTAATCAAGGCAGGCAGGATTGGGGTAGCTCGATCACTGTTTAACGGATTAATCAAGCAGGATCCTGCTTCTTACAGTTTGATGATCAAAGGATATGCCATGTCTGGCCTAGTGGAGGAGTCAAAACAGTTGTTTCTGGAGATGCCGGAAAGAACTTTAATTTCCCTCAATACCATGATTACGGTGTACTCAAGGAATGGTGGAATCGATAAAGCTGTAGAGCTTTTTGAAGAAGCCAAAGTACAGGAAAATTCTGTTACTTGGAATTCTATGATTTCAGGATATACCCAAAATGATCAACATGAGAGTGCGTTAAAGTTGTATACGACCATGAGAAGGTTAGCAATTAGCCAAACTAGCTCAACATTTGCTGTCCTGTTTCACGCTTGCTCCTGCCTTGGATCACTTCAGCAAGGTAAATTGATTCACGCAGATTTGATTAAAACTCCATTCGGATTCAATAACTATGTTGGAACAGCTCTTGTTGACATGTACTCCAAATGTGGGAGCCTTGGTGATGCTCAAGCATCGTTTCACAGCATTGCTTTTCCTAATGTAGCAGCATGGAGAGCTCTGATTAATGGGTATGCACATCATGGGCTTGGCTCTGAGGCGCTTAAACGTTTTCGCGAAATGTTAGACGTAGGAATCGATCCAAATGCAGCAACTTTTGTGGGTGTCTTATTGGCTTGTACTCGTGTAGGTCTGGTGGGGGAGGGCACAAGACTTTTCGACGTTATGCAAGAACAATATGGTATAACACTATAACACCCACCCTGGAACACTACACGTGCTCGGTAGATCTTCTTGGTAGATCAGGCCATCTACATGAAGCCGAGAAGCTTGTTAACAGAATGCATATTGAACCAGATAGCATTATTTTTGTTGCACTGCTTAATGCTTGTTGGTTCTGGATGGATGTGGAAATTGGTGAGAGGGTGGCTGAGAAACTGTTCTCACTGGATCCCAAGTCGACATCCGGCGGTGTTATCATGTCCAATATGTATGCAGGATTTGGCAGGTGGTCGCAGAAGATGAGAGCGAGGAAAGTATTGAGAAATCTGCAGTATAAGAAGGATCCTGGATATAGTTGGATTGAACTAAACAACAAGGTTAAGTTTTTTTATGTAGACGATAGAACACATCATTTTTGTGATATAATTTACTCGACTTTGGAAAACCTAACAGCAAACGTGAACTCCGAAATTAATTTTGATTGTACTTCTTCAAGATTATATTTGGAAAGGGAGTTACTATCTTAGTTAATTCTCCTAATTATATTGCTATTGCAGAACATCCACGGTGTTTGATTGATGTTATTAGTTTTTTGTCCGAAAAAATGCAACTAGCCTCGTGATGAATCCATAGCATCACCTAAAATTTGTGTTCTTAATTCCAGTTTCATCATTTTGACTTCTCTATGCTTTTACTCTGTTTCCCCCCATTTTTTTTAAAACTATCTAGATCTTGCCTCGCTTTGGGTGCCTGAGATAAAAATTAGTCCTCGATTCGCAATGGCTGATCTTTGTATACGAGGCCTTTCTGTCCAGATTAATGCATGCCGAAAATCATACTTGGTCTCAAAGGCACAGGTTCAGTAGGCGTTGATATATCCTGAGATATTGTCATTCTTGTTCATACATGTATTGGGAAAAAACTGAGCTTATATTAAGGATGACGTGGCATGACACGTGGATTGGTCAAAAGGTTAACAGATAATAATTAATTGAGAGACACGAGAAGCGGTAGACATGAGAAGAAGAACTCAAAACAGGCACGAGGTGCAATTCAGATACGTATCTCGTATCTAAACAAGGCATTTAAGACCAGGAATTCGTAAGGATTCAAAAGATATGAATCTGATGACGGAAAGTGGTCCAAATACAGTATTAAATACCGAATACGTTAGTAAACTGGTATTTAATAGCAATTATTGTGTAACGCCTCATTAAATGTCCGTTATTATTCTTGTTTAGACTAAGGAAGTGAGCCGTTACTCCTTATTAGCTATAAAAGGAGGAGGTCTTATCATTTGTAAACACACAAAAAATATCATCTACCTCATATTGAAATACAAATTTCGTTACTGCTTATTTTTATTCTCAGAAAGCCTATTATTCTTTTTGTTCTCTTGATTATCAGTAACCCGATTTTTTATCTTAAGTTATAGCTTTGACCAAATTATTATTTTTTGGTTAAACAAATTGGGTCCGTTACCGTGAATCCGATAATCCATTCTTTCTAAAGTTACACTCTACCCATTGTTAACATCATGTCAAACAACAACGACAACAACAATCAGGAAAATCAGATCCATCCATTGGAGGGGGATGAGCTCAATAATGTTTTGCCTCAAGCTTCTCCACGTGGATCTCGAAAAGGAACTCCCAATGATATGTCAGAACATGTTGATGGAGGAGTTGAAACAAGAGATGAACTTCTACAAAAAATAATTGATGCACGAATTGACAAAGCTTTGGAAGCTTTAGTTAGTCGATTGCCTGCTGCACCAGCAACGCCTAGTAATAACACGTTGGAAAACCCTTGATCTGGTCTAGTTAATTCTGGTAATAGAGCAACCCCCAGTGATTCATAAGAATGAGAACCAGGTAATTCAAATAATTCTCATATTCAAAATTTAGTACTAGCCTTGCAGAAACAGCTCAAGGAGCAAAACGAGAGTATCGAAAAAATTCCTGGAGTTGCGCCTGTAATAAAAGGAGTAGACGTGGATAAATACTCACAACAACCTTGAAAGCCAAGTGCCGCTCCACTACCAATTCCGAAAAAATTCAAAATGCATGACATCCCAAAATATGATGGTACACAGACCCACGTGACCATGTAACTGCATTTACAACAGAAGTGAAAGGCAACGATTTGACCAAACAAGAAATTGAGTCAGTGTTGGTCAAAAAGTTTGGGGAGACGCTCACCAAGGGTGCATTAACCTGGTATTCTCTTTTACATGAAAATTTTATAAATTCTTTTGTTGAGCTTGTAGATTCTTTTATTAAAGCACACTCGGGAGCTCAGAAGGTCGAGAAAAGGATGGAGGATATCTTCAAAATCAAGCAAGGGAACTCTCAGTTGCTCAGAGATTTTGTTGATAGATTCCAACGTGAAAGAATGAATCCAACCCGTATACCAGATAACTGGGTTGCGATAGCTTTTGCAAGTAATTTGAATGACAAAAGTTCAGAAGCCACAAGAAGGATTAAAGAAAGCCTTCATGAGTTTCCCGCAACCACTTGGAACAGTATTTATAACAGGTACAGTACAAAGCTTAGAATTGAAGAGGATACCGATCTCAACATCATCGTGAAGAAAGGAGCGGATCCAGGAGATCAGAATTTGAAAAAAGATCAGGTAAGAACAGATACAATACATATATGGGACCTGCAGGAAAGGATTCACGATCTAGACAGAACAACCAATGCTATGACCAAAGGTCAAGAGACAGGGAAACCGGGTCTTCATCCAGGTTCAGGGGCGATCGAAGCAACCAAGAGCCACGTGATGATGATAGGAATTTAATGGCACGATTAACTGGTCATAATTTTAATGTAACTAATTCTGAGCTCGTAGCTGTTCTAAGGAGTATGGGAGTTAAGGTACGGTATCCAAAAGAGATGCGGTCAAATCCAAACAAACGTAACCCGGACTATTGGTGTGAGTTTCACAATGACCACGAGCATAAAACGTCAAAATGCAGATTCCTACAAAGTGAAGTGAACCATCTACTAATGCAAGGGTATCTCACAGAGTTATTTAGTGAGAAGGGAAAACAAGCTTACATGAAAAATAGGCAGGAGCCACCAAAACCACTATCACCTAAGAGAACAATGAATGTCATCAGAGGAGGGGAAGATATTTACAAAGTAACGTACACATCTTCAAATAAGATTTCCAAAATGACGATCACACATGGGAAGCGAGTACGACAAACCTTAGAACACGAAATCATAAGCTTTGATGATGCAGAAACAGAAGGAGTGATTACTCCTCACAATGTTGCGTTGGTAATATCCTTACTTATACTTGACACTGATGTAAAACGAGTTTTGATTGATCCAGGAAGTTTTGCAAACATCATTGTACTAAGGGTATTGCGGGAAATGCAATCTAAAGATAAAATGATACTCAAGGCACATACTTTGTCAGGATTTGACAATTCAAGCGTGGTAACAAAAGGTGAGGTAATTCTAACAACTTTTGCTGCTGGTGTTATTAAAGAAACTAAATTTCAGGTAGTTGGTATGGATATGGCCTACAATATAATCGTGGGGAGACCATGGATCCATGATATGGATGTTGTTCCATCAACTTTGCATCAGTTATTAAGTCTCCACGCCCTGGGGAATACGTCAAAATTCGAGGGGATTAACAAACAGCTAGGAGTATCAACGCCGGAACAGATATGAGCACTGTAAGTAAAGAAAAATAGCAATTACAGAAAAAGTTGGAGGTGTCAGCAATCAAACTTCAACTGAACGAGAAAAAACGGATTTATACTCAAGACCGGATGTAATTCAAGAACCTGAAGAAGATAAGAGCATTAAAATAAAAATAGAGGAGCTCAAAGCTGTGGTGCTATTTGAGCAATGGCCTGAAAGAAAAGTTTACGTAGGATCCAATATAAATCCCGACATTCGAGGTATGTTGATTGAGTTCTTAAAAGCTAACTGTGGACTGTTTTGCTTGGTCCCACGCTGATATGACAGAAATACCACCTGATGTATTGACTCACAAATTCAACGAGGACCAATATTTCACACCTATAAAGCAAAAGAAAAGAAAGCAAGGTGCATTAAAGAATCAGGTAATTCAAGATGAAGTGCAAAAATTATTAAAGATCGGGTCAATCCGCGAGGCAAAGTATCCTAATTGGGTAGCTAATATGGTAGTCGTACCTAAAAAGAATGGTAAGTGGCGTATTTGTGTGGATTATACTGATCTAAATAAAGCTTTCCCAAAAGACTCTTTCCCTTTATCACATATAGATCAGTTAATTGATGCAACCGCAGGTCAATAACTTCTAAGCTTTTTAGATGCTTATTCGGGATATAATCAAATTAAAATGGATCTTGGTGATGAGGAAAAAACTTCTTTCATCACAGACAAGGGGACTTACTGTTATAAAGTAATGCCCTTTGGTATTAAAAATGCAGGGGCAACCTATCAAAGGTTGGTGACCAATATATTTTAATAATATTTAGTAAAACGTATGGAGGTATACATTGACGATATGCTCATCAAAACTTAGCATTCTCACGATCATATTTCGCACTTATCTATTACATTTGAAATTTTACGGAAATTTAACATGAAACTCAACCCAGAAAAGTGTGCATTTGGGGTTGCTTAAGGTAAATTCTTGGGTTTTCTTATTTCTAACCGTGACATTGAAGTAAATCCTTCTCAGATTAAAGTAATAGAAGAAATACCTGATATTCTTACCAATAAGAAGGAGGTTCAAAGGTTAACGGGAAGGATTGCTGCTTTGGGAAGATTTATTTCTAAATCTTCAGAAAAATGTTTTAAATTCTTTTCTGCTCTCAAAAAGCAAGACCATTTTGAGTGGAATGAAGATTGCCAACAGACCCTTAAGAGCTTGAAAGCTTACTTATCAAATCATCCTCTGTTAGCGAAACCAAAGGAGGGTGAAACATTGCTTATCTACTTAGCAGTATCAGAAGTCGCGGTAAGTGCTGTTTTGGTGCGAGAAGACCAAGGCAAGTAATCTCCTATTTATTATGTAAGCAAATATTTATTAGATGCCAAGACACGATATCCACTATTAGCTTAGCATTGGCTTTGATCATGACATCTAGGAAATTAAGACCTTATTTTCAATGTCATCCAATTGTCGTAGTTACTTTTTTTTCATTACGAAACATTTTGCATAAACATGAACTATCAGGAAGATTAGCAAAATGGTCTATAGAATTGAGTATGAAATCATTTATCAACCTAGGACTGCTATAAAATCCCAAGCTCTCGCTGATTTTGTTGCGGATTTCAGTCAAGGGATGCATTTAGAAGCAGAAAAGGAAATACAAGTCTTTAATGGAATGAACCCAGGAACTTGGATTTTGTGTACGGATGGCTCATCTAATGTAAAAGGAGCAGGCTTAGGAATTGTTCTTAAACCACCTAAGGCTGAGACCATTAGACAAGCTATAAAATGTCACCCTGTAACTAACAATGAAGCAGAGTATGAAGCTGTAATTGCAGGTTTAGAGCTGCCACTGGAACTTGGTATCACACAAATCTTAATCAAAAGTGATTCAAAACTCGTAGTAAATCAAATGCTGGGGGCTTATGTAGCCAGGGAAACTCGAATGCAAGAGTATCTCGAAAAGATACGAGAATTGATAAGACAATTCCAATCTTGGAAGGTAATGCAAATCCCAAGAGAAGAGAACGCGAAGGCAGATGCTTTAGCTAATCTTGCGTCTGCAGCAGACATAGCAAATGATGCAAATGCTTCAATCATACACTTATTCCACTCCGTTCTTGAACCTAAAAAAATGAGGTAAACTTTAATCACTTAACTTGGGATTGGAGAAACGAAATAGTAGCTTTTTTGCAGCATGGAACCGTTCCTAAGGATAAAATAAAGGCTCATGCATTTTGAAAGAAATCTGCTCGTTATTGCCTATATCAAGGAAACTTTACCGAAAAATGTTTGGTGGACCATTAGCAAGGTGTCTCGGATCTTCTCAAACGGAGTATGTGATGAGATAAATACATGAGGGACATTGTGGAAATCACGCAGGAGGTAGATCACTTGTAAAGACATTGATTAGAGCAGGAAACTATTGGCCTAAAATAGAAGAGGAAGCAAATGATTTCGTATTTAAGTGTGACAAATGTCAGAGGTATGGCAATAATATGCATAGACCAGCTGAACTATTACACCCTGTTATAGCTCCGTGGCCCTTCATGAAACGGGGAATGGATATTGTAGGTCCATTACCACAAGCAAAATGTCTGTTAAAGTTTCTACTCGTGCTTACTGATTATTTCACCAAATGGGTAGAAGCAGGGGCGTTTAAACAGGTGCGAGAGAAAGAAGTTAAGGAATTTATTTGGAGAAATATAATATGCCGATTTGCGGTACCAAAGGAGATCGTGTGTGATAATGGCTCGCAATTTATAGGAGCACGAATCATAGAATTCTTTCAAAGTTGGCAAATCAAAAGAATAACATCAACACCATATAATCCAGTGGGTAATGGACAAGCGAAATCTACAAACAAGGTAACCATCAACAACTTAAAGAAAAGGTTACAAGATTCAAAAGGTAATTGGCCTGAAGTATTACCAGCGGTATTATAGGCATATCGAACAACGGCATAAACAAGTACGGGAGAAACATCATTTTCAATGGTTTATGGTGCAGCCAAGTACACGTCACGTTCAAGCAGCGGAGGAATGAAATAATGAAGAGTTACGGGTAAATCATGATCTACTCGAAGGGAGAAGAGAAACTGCGTTAATAAGGATGACAGCTCAAAAGCAAGTAATTGAGAGATATTAAAATAGGAAGGCACGTCTCAGGTTCTTTAAAATTGGGGACTTCGTGCTCAAAAAAGTGTTCCAATCTGCAAAGACAGCTAATTCAGGAAAGCTAAGTCCAACGTGGGAAGGACCTTATAGAGTTCGTGAAATTGCGGGTAAAGGAGCATACGAGTTGGAGACAATGGATGGCAAGGTTTTACCTTCACATTGGAACGCTGTTCATTTGAAGAGATATTACTTCTAAGGAAGTACCCACGGTCAGGTATCGCCATGTTAAAACTTTTTCTTTGAATTGTTAAAATTTTACTAACGATTGTAGATGCTAGGCAAAAATCCTAACTCGTGCCAAATGATGAGTCAAGGCCTGCACGGAAAAATAGAATACTCTTAAATTCCCAGCTCAGGGTTACATTAATCTAATGAAAATACACACAAGTTAGGAAGTCTTCATCTATAATCGAACCTCCGAGTCCCGTATATTTTTCTGTTTCAGGAAAAGGACCAAATTGGGAGAAAACACACAAGTGCTCGAGGCTTCATACTTCAACGCTCAAACACTTGGGGGACTATATAATATATACACGAGTATGTGAAGAAGAATAGATACGAGTGAACAAGATTTAAAAATAAAAATCAAGCTACAAGAAGTCAAGTGTCAAGCAAAAATCACGAAGTCAAAAAGCACTCATCATAGTGTTCTTTCCCATGAGAACAACGAAGTCACCTTTCAAACCCTTCCTAATATGTAAATATAGGGTCATGGCTATGTACTAAAAACATGTTATGAAAAGGAAACCTTGTTTATTTTATAAATCTGTTACAAGAAAACAGTTACGAGAAAGTTATAGATGTACTTCAATACATGTAATACTCAAAAAACTTGTTAAAGTTCATGAATAAAAACTTGTCAAAGTTATTTCATACAAAACATGTGTGTTTCTATTTCTTTCATCGTATTATAATACCATTATGAAGTTGAGACTTCTTCTTCATTAAGTGTCGATAAATAAAATGGCCCTCTTTTATTTTCCTCATGACGATAATCCATGAGAAGAATCATAAAGCAGTTTTAAAAAAAGATAAAAATACTAAACTATTCTATAAGTCCTAAGTAAAAAATAGGAAAGCCCAATTAGTCTCATAATTAAAATTCTCCGCAAGGGAATTGTACTCCCTCTCCAAGTTTTCATAATCCCTTTCCCACATAGCAAGGTCGTTTTTCATTATCTCTTGCTCAGCTAAGTGGGAACCAAGGTAAGTCTAAAGAGTGGCATGGGAACTCTCCAAAGCACGAACTTTTTCTGAAGAAACCTTTAAATCAGCCTGAGTCTGATTCAAGCTCTGCACTAACTCCTTAGCATATTCTTTTTTTCGTCATAAGTGCTTTGAGCTCTTTAATTTCTTCATTAGCCTTTTACAATGATCCATTCAAAAGCTCTTTATCCCTTTTTATCTGGCTTAAGGAAGCCTTGGCAATTCCTATGTCTGTGGATAAAGTACGATTTTGCTATTCCAAATGAGCTTTACTATCTTGTAACTCTTCTATGCTGTCTAAAGCACTTTCAAACTGCTCCTTCCAATTTTGAGCTTCAAGCTGGGCTCCCTCAGCTATTCTCTTAGCATCAGAAATGGCTTTTGCAAATCACGATCTTTCCTTTTCAAAGTAGAGACCCTTCCCATCAGCTCGGTCCCAATCAGGTTAGCCTACAAATATAAGGCACAGAAATAAGATCTTAAAGCAAAAAGAGAGCAAATGTTTAAAGAACTTACCTTCAAGGTCGAATGAAATATGTCATTCATCAAATTATAGCAGCTGTAGCTCTGCATCTTCATCCTCTCCACATCTCCGATTAGAGGCTCGAGCTAAACATCAGCTCTACCAGTCTTCCTCAAAAGGCTATGAGTAGCACGTACTTCAAGTGTAACCTTTCTCATAGCCATGTCTCTGTTATTGCGGCCAGTTTCTGAATGCACAACAGAGGAAGAATGAGCAGTGAAAAGAGGAGTAGTAGAAGAGGTGAAAATAGCAAGAGCCGCGGGAGTCAAAGTAGGAGCAAAAGAAATTGGCACGGGAGCTAACATAGGTACGGAAGCAGAAGCACTCAAAGTTAATGAAAGAGCAAAAGAGGTCAACACAGGTGAAGAAACACTCACGGTTGGTGAAGAGACAAAAGGAATAGGAGAAATGGGAACTGAGGAAGATAGAGGAGTTTCGTTTAAAACAGGGCCGAGCTCCCCACTTTCAAAACCACCAACAAAGCGACGGTGAATAGATTCACTAGTATCTCTTGGTGCGGTATCTTAATGGATCAGAACAGGCTCGATAGTGGAGGTACGAGCAGGAGTATCTTCAGCTTCATCCTCAATAATGACGCGTCTCCTAACTCTAGCTCTAGATACCAACGAGGTACCTCCTTCTTCCTCATTCTCAGTATCTACTCCCATAGATTTTCTCTTTGCTATCAAGGCTTTAGCCTTGTCCAAATCAAGGGAGGCAGTGGCAGAAGTGCGCATAGCCAAAGCTATATCAGCCGTCATTCCTCTCACACCAAATCCTGATAAAAGAAGGATATGAACTCAATATTGAAAAGAAAGGGGTTTAGCATATGCATCTAAAAATATATATGTAAAGAGATGCATACCGTGTGTTTTCGCTCTCCAGCCATGTAAAGTAGAAATAGACTTCCAAGTTCTATCTTCTTTAGGAGCAATTTTTAAAATTGAATATACCCAACCACGGAAGTTGGGAATAAGTCCACATCCCATGGTTACTACAAAAAACCAAAAAGGGATGAAATTATAGAGAAAATAAAAATCTCTAAAAATAGGTACGGTAAAGTAAATAGAAACTTACGTGCAAAGTTCCACTTCTCAAGGAAGGGAATGTTTGTTTCACCCAGCAAATCCAATGTACGAACAATAATATAACGAAGATACCCCCCACAATCTTTGTCATCTTCAGGGTTTACCAAACTTTCTTACTCCTTGCAGTTAAGGTAAAAACCCCATGACACATTAATTTGGGATGGTATAAATGAATAAGGTGGGAAAGAGTAAAGTTGATTTTGGCTTTGGTAGATAGATATCTCAAACAAGACATAGCCCTCCATACTAAGGGGCCAACTTGAGCTAAGCAAATATTGAAGAAGCGACAGAAATCAAGGATAACTGGATCTATGGTAGGTTTAAATCCCAAAGTAAAAGGATAAGTATAAACGAAAGAATACCCACTTCTATAAGAAGAAATTCTTTGATTTATAGCAGGAATTGACAGATGAAGACTATCTTTCCAGTTACAATCTTTTCTAATGGTAGGGATTGTAAGCTCAGTTATAAGAGAAGGGTATGCGTCAACCTTTTCTAATCTCGCAACTTGCTTCTGAAGAGATGTTCTGTCACGCCCAAAAGACAAATCACTTGGAATAATCTCTTCAACTAAGGGTTCTTGAGAAGGGTCAGAAACCTCTTTATCTTTAAAAGAAGGAGTTTTTAGAGATTGAACCTTTGATGCCTGAACTTGAAGAAGGAGAAGCAAAGACAGTCGAACCTCCACGTGTGGATCCTAAACTCCGAAGCCTTCCTCCTCTGCCTCTTCTATGCCTAACCGGAGCAGGGGCATTAGGAAATTGATGGAGAACTGAAACTTTTCTAGGGTTAGGGTTTGGAGATGTCATTGTTGGACGAGTTTGAACTAAGGAAAAGTAAAAGAAAGCAAGGAAACAATTGATGAAAATTTATGAAAAAGGTGACAAAGGAAGATAGAATTAAAATGGTATATGGAAGTAACCGTCAAACTAAGAAGTATAATGATGGAAAGCCTATATTAAAGGCAACTATCATTTCGTGAAAAGAGGAGTTAAAGAAGCCTGGGCGCAGAATTGCAGATCCACTCAGAAGATGACACATGGTAAAGCATTAAATGATAAAGACAGCCGAGATGCCAATACTATTATATGCATTAATTGTGGCAAAAATTTCTTTTTTTTTTTTTTATGAAGATCCACTTTTCAATTATTTAATTGATAAATAAATAGAAAGTGGGGGGACTATCTGTATTGGGAAAAAATTGAGCTTATATTAAGGATGACGTGGCATGACAATTGGATTGGTCAAAAGGTCAACCGATAATAATTAATTGAGAGACACGAGAAGCGGCAGACACGGGAAGAAGAACTCGAAACAGCACGGGGTGCAATTCAGATACGTATCTCGTATCTAAACAAGGCATTTAAGACCAGGAATTCGTAAGGATTCAAAAGATATGAATCTGATGACGGAAAGTGGTCCAAATACAATATTAAATACCGAATACGTTAGTAAACTGATATTTAATAGCAATGATTGGGTAACATCTCATTAAATGTCCGTTATTATTCTTATTTAGACTAAGGAAGTGAGTCACTACTCCTTATTAGCTATAAAAGGAGGATGTCTCATCATTTTTAAACACACAAAAAATATCATCTACCTCATATTGAAATACAAATTTCTTTACTGCTTATTCTTATTCTCAGAAAACATATTATTTTTTTGGTCTCTTGATTATCAGTAACCCGATTTCTTATCTTAAATTCTAGCTTTGGCCAAATTATTAATTTTTGGTTAAACAATACAGTCTTCAACAGTTTTGACGGGTCCTCAGTATATATTCTTTCATTATCCTCTGACATTATAGATCACAAAGTGGTTTAGATTTCATATTCCTAAGAAATAGTAGGAATATTAGCTTCTAGAGCTGTGTCCACTTTCCCAGCAAATTCTGATGCTTTTCTGATCTTATTTGGTAATTCTGATGCTGTTATGGCGCTTAAGGAAAATCCTGTCCAGCGTGCTTTAAAATTCCTCTCCTTAAATTTTAGTCCCTAAATTATTTTTGGGCGAATGACACAAATAGGAATAGGATACTGTCTATGGTTTTTGAAATTCCGCTCAACTGTCCTCTCTAATGAAACCTCTTCTTCCCTTTCTCTCCTAGTCATTCCATATCAAAGAAAGTTAAAAGTGTGTTTGGTATAACGGAAAATGTTTTACAGGAAAATATTTTTTTGGAAAATAAGTAGTAATCTTATTTATTTTCCGATATTTGATATGCAAATTAAAGAAAATGATTTTTCAAGAGTATTCATAAATAATTTAGATATAATAAATATGAAACCATAAACTTTCAAAATAACAACCTTTTGGACCCACAAATTTCATAAACTTTCGAACCGCTAAACATTCAAAATCGCAAAATTTCGAACATGTAAACTTTATAATTTCTAAGCCCGTAAACTTTCAAACACATAAACCTATAAACTCATAATATTGGAAATTGTAAAATTTTGAGTATTTAAACCGATAAATAATAAAATTATAACTGAAAATATATTTAAATTTTTTTTTCGGAGGGTGGGCTGCGGGTGGGGGGGGGGGGCAGTAAAACCCAAAAAAAGTGAAAATTAAATTACAAAAAAAATAAAGTAAAAATTTTTTTCGGAGGGGGGGGGGTGCCAGGTGGTGGCGGAGGGTGGGGGTTGGGGGGGGGGGTGGATATGGTGCAGAAAAATAAAAAAATATAGAAATTTAAAATTGCAAAAAAAAAATTAAGGAAATTTTTTTTGGGTGGGGGGGAGTGGGGTGGAGGGGTGATAGGGTGGGTAGTATCGGAAAAAATGAAATTTAAAAAAATATATCTTTTTGGAGAGTGGGTGGGGGTGGGTTAGTGAGAGTGGGAAGGTCGAGAAGGAGGTTTGAAAAATATTTTCCCTTCTCTTGATAAGGAAAACATTTTCCTCAAGGAGGAAAATGAATTGACAAGGAAAATATTTTTCAAAATATTTAAGACAACCAACAACAACAACAACAACAACTACCCAGTATACACCCACCAGGTGGGGTCTGCGGAGGGTAATATGTAGACGAGCCTTACCCCTGCCCGAAAGGGCAGAGAGGCTGCTTCCAATCGACCCTCGGCGAGTAGAGTAAAAATGGGAAAGCTGCATTAAGAAACAGAGATAAATTTAAGACGACCAAACATGGAAAAATTAAAATACATTTTCCAGAAAATATTTTCCTTCGTACCAAACACACCCTAAATATTATTATCATTTTCTTTCTTTACAACCAAAAAAGCTAGTATTAGTGGATATCGTGGATGTAGTATTTGATTATCTTCCATATATTAATCTTTCCTTAATCGTGACTGATGAGTCAAGAAATAATTTAAAATTTTGTACTAAACTTTATGGTTCCTGTTGCAACGCCTGACAATCGCCTGTTTGATAGGGGCTTATTATATAATAATCTTTGTTTTATAAAGCAGATAAAATACGTGATTGCTGGGTCAACTATATAGCTCAAAATTAAAGTGAAAATGATAAAAAAAAGAAAAGTAGAAGCTTGAGGCACAAAATAAATTCTTTCAATTCCTCAAGAGAATTAAAGGAGTACACAAAAGAAAAAGCAATGCAAATATTTCTTGGTCCTCTTTCTGAACGTTGGTACGGTGAGCTTAACTCCTTGATCGAGTAAGTTTTTACCTGCTTGTCCAAAAATAAAATGGTAACAAAACTTTTATTATTACTTGTCAATAGATAATAATAAATGAAACAGTCATAAGTTAATCAAATAGATGGCAACACACAATGTGGAATATGTATAGTATACTTAACCTTAAGTAAATTGCGAAAAGCTCTTCAAATCTTGGTACTGAGATTCTCAGTGACAATTAACTTCGATTCTTTTATCTCATCCAATGGGAATTCTTGCTTTATTATTTCATCGTTATATTCCAAATCTGGCCATTTCTTTGGTTCTAAATCCTTTATGGGATTCTTTCTGTACTTGCAATACAGTATAAGCTGCAGGATACACAGAGGTGTTCCCACCAAATTTGGAGACTGAAATAAGAAGTACGTACTTGATATTATAACACTATTCATCTAGCTTTGAATTTATGAAAAAGGAATTGAGGGTAGGTTATTATATACAAACCGCTAGAAAGAGATCATGGCTCAACAGTCCATATGCCATCCAAAGGCAACTTGCAAGAAATGAGAAAAATGACAAGTAAAATGGCATAAACTCCACGCTCTTTGTCTTTATCACTTGTCTCTGCACACAATTAGTACGCACTTACATGAGTAATAATTAAATTAAATATAATCGAAATAGACAAAAAGATTATAAAAAAAAAAATAGGAGGAGTCTAGTCATCATGCTCATGAGCAACCTGTATAAACTTATAATTAGAATCTTTTAAGAAAATTTATTACAACGTATAAGTGCTTTAACATTTTGGTTGATACTGTCGTCTGTCGAGAAAATAATTACTCTTAATAGTTTAATATGTCCGAGGGATATCAATAATTTTATAGTCCACTTAATAAGTCCCTCTCATGGTGCATGTGTCCCATTAGATTGCGAGACAAGCCCCATAATTCATAAAACTTAAACTACTAGTTAGTAGTACTTTACGGAGAAAAAACGTAAACGAAAAAATAGATTTAAGATATATATACACTACAGTAAAAAAAGTTCACTATCAATTCAATTTAACTATGTTTTTCAGATTTCCTTATTAGAGTTTTGTAACGAACATTTTTATTTTAAGTCAACCTAACTTGCTGATTGATGGCGTAAAAATTTAATTTATACACTCTGTGTCAATGCCGAGAATGAGAAGTTAGAGGTCAACAACAACAACCCAATATAATCCCACTTAGTGGGGTTTGAGTAGGGTAGTGTGTATGCAGACCTTACCCCTACCCTTGGGTAGAGAGTCTGTTTCCAAATAGACCCCGACATTCTTCCCTCCAAGAACTTCCCACCTTGTTCTTGGGGAGACTCGAACTCGAGAAGTTGAGGTCCTGAAATAAAAATAAAAATACTTACCACAACAACTAGAGGGGAAGCATACATAGCCACTGAAGCTACCAGTCCAATACTACCTACAAAAACCTTGCGACGGCGATGATCATAAAATACAAATGCAGATATAATTCCTGTTGCCACGCATAATAGAATTATAGGCACCACCATTTTTGCAACCTCCTTCTGCTTTTCGGAAAAAAAAACTAAGTAATTAATAATGCACCATGCTATACATAATAATAATAATAATAATAATAATAATAATAATAATAATAATAATAAAAAAATATAATAATAATAATAATAATAATAATAATAATAACAACAACAACGTGCCATATTCAGAAAACTGAGATATATTCTACTTGCCTTTCCTTTAGCAGAAGAAAACCAGAAATATATGAGAATGAAAGAGATCTCCAAAAGAATCCCTATTCCATTAATAGTAACCACTGGGAAATTTTCCCATCGATAACTTACTACTGGTAACCCATACCATGTGTAGAGACAACAGTTGAAAAATGCTAGTACGTAAGGTACGCATGAAAATCCTTCGGTATTCTTCTTCTTTATAACTCTAGAAAAAGTAAGTCTGCCAAACACAAAGAAAAATTTGTGACTTCATATAAACAATATTATGTGTATGATCTAAAATATAATTAGAGGTTTAATAAAATTAATAACGTAATAATATATAAGTAATTACATTGGTGCAGCATAGAGCAACATGGAGGCGGCATTCCCTGCGACAAATAAAACCATGCACGTTAATATATTATGTAATACTAGTTAATTACAATGTATATAAATAATTCCTACATATGGAAAAGAAAAGTGGAGTTAAATAAAAGTGTGGTGTACCCATTACTCCTACTGCCAAACGCAACATATCACCCATTTCTTTGGAGCCTAATAGATATAGTTTTGGAGGAAAAAAAACATGAATAAGGACGATAAAACAAGCTCAGAAGACCTTGTGAAAAAACATGCAAGTATTTAAGGTGGTTGTCTCTGAACTGTTTTGTATTCCTCTAAGGTCTAAATACTATGGGTTTTGCTTAAGAAAGAGAAGAAGTGCTGTCTACATCTATCCAAATTTGTGGGTGGAAGTTAATCAATCGATATCAAAATAAAAGAAAAAAGAAAAATTTGTGGTAGGAAAATTGGTTAGCTGTGTATTTTATATGGAATAATTTGTTCAATGTAAATGCTCCATTTAAAAACGCTTTAATTTATGGTATATAATAGGACAGAGGGAGGGGAACGAGATGCATGCAAAAGGAAAAGCATAAGTTTGAAGAAATTCTATTTTACTACTAGAGATATGTTGGTGGAAGATGTTACTGGACTTCCACAATCCACTTAATTTTGATGCAAAACGCTAGTCTTCAGGTGGTTTCACTTTCATGTCTGACACAGGTGTGTCCCAATTTTTGTTTTATTGGGTTATTTCGAACCCACTGACTAGATTGATCCAAATTCTCACATTAAATGCCAAGTGCTCTCTATCAAAAGATTTTTTTCATTCCTAGAAATCCAATTTCGATTAAAAATAAGGGATCACATCTATCCTATCACATCCGTTATTCGAGTTAAAATTTTCTATTCTCGCTCCATATGCAGTGTGTCATGTTGATGATTATTGTTTCTTCGCGTTAGTAAAGCATTAAGTTTAGCGAAAAGGCAGACTTCTAGTTAATTAATGGTTATATACTAAAGCTGATTGGAAAATTACCTGAATAAAGATTTTGAAATGGATTTTTACCTTCCTATTAGGGGTGTATATAGACCGGGTTGGTTCGGATTTTACTATTACCAAACCAAACCAATTGTGTCGGGTTATTAAATCTAAATACCAAACCAAACCAATAAACTCGGGTTTCGATCTCAGATTTTTTCGGGTTTTCTCGGGTTTTCGGGTTATTCGGGTTTTTTTTATAAATTTTTCCAATAAAATCTTCATAGAACAAAGTATATAAATTATGCTCAAAATATTTCTTTAATCCTAGTAAGATACAACTATATAAAGTATAGTACAAAATATGAGATATGTCATGGCATTATCCTAAAATATTCAACAATAAAGACAATAAAATTGTGTAATATCAATATTACTAATTAAAAAGCCACAATAAAAATATTGTTAGCTGAGTATAACATGGGCAGTTAGTATATTGGATAAGATTAGATAGTCAGCTGAGGATAAGCTAGACTATGGCATTGTAAAACAAAATCTTTGGTGATTAATAAAATTTTAATTACAAAATAAAAAGCCACGATAAAAATAAAAATAATCTAAAAATACTAAGTCATGCTAAAATAAGTAGACTAATAAGAAAGTATTAATTACATGACTAAACGCTAAAGAAAAATAAAAATAGGTTGTGCATTTATCTAAATTATTGCATAACAAAAAAATAGATATTCAATACATTCTCGTTCATAGTATTGAATTGAATGTCTTTTGTTAGCATTAATATTGATTTGATTTTGGTTTTAATTTAGCTTTTGTTAGTATTATTTAATTTACTAATGTTAATGGCTATAAAACTTATTGGAACATTCAAAAAGTTCTAATTCCAACCTTTAAATAATACCTTAAAATATAAAATTATAAATTTTTTTAAGAAATATTTATAAATTACATCACAATAAGTATATTTATTTATTAAATATATCTAAAAGTTCTATATATTTAATGTCGGGTTGGTTTGGTTTCGGTTTGACTTTCTTTAGTTAAAACCAAACCAAACCAATTATGGTTGGGTTTTTTTTTCCAAAACCAAGCCAAATCAAACCAAACCATGGTCGGGTTTTTTTCTCGGGTTGACTCGGATTATCGGGTTGGTGCGGTTTGTCGGTTTCCTTTGTACACCCCTACTTCCTATACATTATTTGAAACCTTATTATCCTCCATACTCAAGTTTCAATTTAATTATGGTCATATCCAATGTACCAATTATATATTAAATAAGTTTTAAAAGAGTATCCTTTTATATTAGGAATTGAATAAGGAATATCAGTTATTTATTCCTTATTCATTTATATTTGCCCACTCTCTCTCCCCCCCCCCCCCCCCCCTCTCTCTCTCTCTCTTTGTCTCTCTACTCTCCGTCTCTGTTTTTCCCTTATTCTTCTTCTTTTGACGTTCTCTGTTTTTTATGCTTTCTTGTTGTATAGAGTTTTAATGGATTTCAATCGTTTTAACTTAGCAATTTCCTTTCATGTTGCACAATTGGTGTTCAAATTAAAATTGCCAGTCAATAAATTTTGAAGGTATTTGACTCTTCACCATTGACACCCATTAAAAATCTTTGAATCGAATTTGAGTTTTCAAAAATTATTATTTATTTGAATTGGGCGTTGTTGCAAACAATTGGGAATATTGTTTGGAGTTTATATCTCAATTTTGAGGGTGTTCTGGTGAAGATTAGACTTGATTTTGGCCGAATTACAGATTGAAACTCGAAGAAGAAAAGAAAAAAGACGAACACATGACATACAATATACTTAAAAAATTATATTTTGTCGTAGTTATATATATTTTTTATTTGAATCTTGTATGAAAGTTGAAAAATAGTTGCATAATGTATGAATCGTTGTATAAATTTGTATTTAAGTTATTAATACTATCTTCTTATATAAAGTTGTTGATATATATCACAATTGTTTAAGAGAGTAAGTTTTAATTGGAAATTTAGAGAGGAAGAAGCACATACCACAGACAAAATATATACAAATCAGATACCAAATATTTACAAAAGATATATTATATAAAAATTATATTTAAACTGTTTGATATTGTAGTTATATTTAACTGCGTAGAAATAGTGTATGAAAATTATAGATAAGTTATATAATATATAATTAGTTGTATGAAATTTATTTTTACTACGTATGTCGTTGTAGATATTCACATTTGTATTAAATTTGTACGAAATTTATTTTTAATTTGTATGTTAATGTACCATATATTGTTCTTAGAGATAGGCATATTATGTGTGTAGTTTAAATATAAATATACAATGAAGTTTAGGTTCAGTAGAAGTTCTCTTTAGATCTTGTTAAATCCGTCCCAAATTCTCCTTTAACTTGCTATATAAAACAGTTCACATTATGCAATATAATATGCATGCAGTTCAAAAACTAAAAGCAAAATGTGCAACTTTTTTTAAAAAAAATTTAAAGTAAATAAATACTTGCAAGCTTTATTAATTTGCAAGCGGTTCTTCTTCAACAATATCTATGAAATAAAAACAAAATTTATTTCGATGGTAATATAAGATACTATATGTGCTGTCAACAGTGAGCTTTTTTCTTTGGGATAAGTCACAATGAAAAATTTTATACTCCCTGCATCCTATTTCGCTTTTACTCCTTCCTGTTAATAACCGTGCAATTACTTGATTTGTTTTGGGGGAAAATGTTGAATGTTGGGAGTATCTTTGGTAAGAGGGGAGAGTGGAGAGAAAAAAGAAAAAGTGTTATGAAATAATAAAAAAATAGAAGAGTATTGCAGAGCAAAGTGGAGAGAGAGAATTCTTATTAATATGAGATGATTTACAATGGGGGTAAGATCCTCTATTTATAGGAGGAAAAATGACTTAGCCTAAAAGTAAAATTCTCTACAAGATAAACATTCACTACAAATAGAATTCTATTCTTAACACTTCCCCTTGAATGTCTACTCAATAAGTAATGTGCCTCGTTAAAACCTTAACTAAAACAAAACCTAATGGGAAAAAAATTCTAGAAAAGGAAAAAGAGTACACATGTTTATAAATGCGCATATTGGTTGCCTCGTTAAAAACCTTGCAAGGAAAATTCAGTGGGACAAAACCTTATAAGGGAAAAAGAGTACAACGTGCATTAACTCCCCCTGATGAGAGCATCAATTCACATCTTTGAGCCTTTACATTCCAATCTTGTGCACCATCTTCAAGAGATCGTTGGTAGAGATTTGATAAATAAATCAACCATATTAACTATAATGAATATTTTCACCTTGAAATCATAACTCGTGATAGATATATAATGTCTTCATAAATATCGTGGAATGACTCTTCAATATCTCCATAAAGGTATCCTCGCTATCACATTATCTTGCTTATAGTTATAGCAAGATACATTTGTGCATAAATTGCACTGAGTAAGTGGTACCTCAAGATCAAAAATTGTAGATGCTTCAAGCAACTTAAATCCTTCATGGATTGTCATATAAGTTAAGTCATATAAGCCATATTATAGACTTTAGATGCATATCAAGTTTTCATGTCATGCTAGACAAATAAGATATCGAGAACTGATTGCACATACCATTGACTTTATACTTTTAAGTATTTGAACTACATGTCCAAAACTATATGTCTTTCATATGGAATCAATTCTACTTCAATTGTATCTCTTCCATTTGGCCAATACTTTTGTGTCTATATTTGATAGACTTACGATCCTCATCTAAACTTAGCGCTATGATAGATGTCGTCGACAAACATGTTATATCAGTTCCAATAAATTTTCATAAAGACATAACATATAGATCTTTTCATTCATATATTTAGGTACCTGAATCTCTCATGAGATTTATGAAGCGTTATGTCACGTGACCTTCTAGATCACTTGCCTCATTTATTATGATTACTTTGATCATTTGCTCATCTTCTTTATCAAGAAGTTCTATTTGAAAGCGATTTGTCTATACACTTTAAGCGTACCATAGATTTTGTCCTTCTATGACTTAATATGAGCATTTGCAATGAAAATATAATTATTTTATTTGGGTCAGCAAATGCGTATGGCATGCTTTGCAATATGTTGCAAATGAATTATCTTTTCATGAACTTAAAGTTCATATTATCGTAATCGAGGATCTAGATATACAAATAATAATTCATTCTACGTAACTTTTTCTCAACTGTTTATCATGTCTCCCCCTTGTATTAGAAAACTAACTTATTTTCTCAATTTGAGAACCCATCTTTGTGTTTTGTGGTGTTAATCAAAATATACACTGCACATCAATAATATTGAGATGGAATTATTTGGTTCCTGACCCTGAACCACTTGTGAGGGGAGAATATAATATACTCTCGTATATAACGTATATCAAACTGATATATATATATATATATATATATATATATATATATATATATATATATATATATATATATATATATATATATATATATATATATATATATATATATATATATATATATATATATATATATATATAACTTTATTCCCATAAGAAACAATTTAGCTACTAAGTGGAGGCACTCAATAAATTATTTTGCTAAACCAACTATGATATAAACCAACTTATCAACATGAACTTCTTGAATAGAAAATCTGGAAATTGTACTCTAAATTGAATTATTGAGCAAGTTACCTCACAAAATACCATGTTGCGGGTTAATAATAATCGCACATGTAACCATCTCATAGATGCATCTTAACGAGAATGAGCCCATATTCACCTTTGATATTTCCAGAATTCATGGGATTCAATCCCAATTTTAATTGGTCTATCAATTAACGAGAACAAGCAACCTAAGAGAATTCGTAAAGATCTTTCTAGTTCTTTAATATTTACTCATATAGATTCTCGTTTATTTTTGCACATCATACTTTAATTAATATGACTAAACCAGTTATGCCAACTGAATATCAATAAACTCCAAGTTTATTATGATATGGGTTTTATGTCAATAAATTCTACTTTATTGTGGGATTCTTTTATTTATGTAGTACAAACTGGAGAATAAAGCGGGTAGCTTTTCGCATACATATTATTCCGCTACAAGTTGTAGTAATAGAAGATATTAAAATTTTCCTTTATTTATAGTCTCAATACAATCAACCGCTTTCGCATATACTTTGGAAACTGAATAAGTTTCTTTGAGACTTACTACAACACAATACCTTATTGGTAATCAATTGTGTTTCTCCAAAATAGTATAATTGGGTCTTACAGAGTTCTCAATTAATTTGGTACTATCACATATTAATTAATATCCCTACGGTGAATATTTCTTTTAAAGAGAAAGTTGTACCATTATGGTCATGGTCAAAATTATATGCAAGATATATTCTTGCATTATTGTTGTTCTTTAATAATCACATTGCCAAAATATTTTGGCGTACAATAGGTACAATGACCATTCATGCCATTATAATGGCATTATTTATTTTTTTATCTCAAACCCCCTTCTAGAGGTGAGTGTGGTATATTCAATACCAATAACATGTTTATATTCTTCCAAAAATGAATATGTCTTCATAAATCAGATGTTGTCACATTCCCATCATGAATGGATCATAATCATCTATATGTGCTTTATAAAATCTCATATTGTCAAATTGATGACAAATATTACTTTCACAGAGTGAAGGATTATTTTGAGAATCCTTATTATCTTCATTATCACAATGATGAAGATTATAATTTTGTCTATTGCCACGTCCACATCCGTTGATACCTTCACGGTAATAATTTTGTCTTCTTTCAGACTTATCACTTACTGCTATCACATTCTCTATAGGGAATGAGAATGGAGTAAATTCAATGGAATGGATTTTCAATTCTTTGCCTACAATCATACGTGATTTTGATAAAGGCAAGGTATAGAAATTTTACCACTTTGGGTGGTTATAATTTCTTTCAAACTCCATTAGAGTTGCAATCAAACTTTATCGTCTTTGCTTGTATTTAAAATTAAATTATAGAATGACAAGAATTTGAAAGAGAAAAGTAAAATACTTACCTTAAATCCAGATTTTAATCATGAAGGAAGAGCATAGAACATTTGATGATCATTATTCTCAATCCCAAAGCTTCTACTTAATTGTTTAGAGTCTCGTGCTGATAACGTGTTATGAAATAATAAAAGAAGAAGAAGAGTATTGTAGAGCAAAGTAGAGAGAGAGGGAATTCTTATTGATATGGGATGATTTACAATGGGGTAAGACCCCTCTATTTATAGGAGGAAAAATGACTTAGCCTCAAAGTAAAACTCTCTACAAGATAGACATTCACTCCAAATAGAATTCTATTCTTAACAAAAAGGATTTAATTAAAATTGAAGGCACTAATAATAATGTGTAAGTAATTCTGAACAAGGGCAAGCAATATACAAAATTAGAACAATTTTGATCAATAAATTTCAAATATCGTATAGGAACGAAAAAATCCCATTTTAAAATTCTTGATAATCCATAGCAAGTTTACGTGTCCAGAGTAGAAATTAAACTACTTAAGTCTTCATTTTCTAAACTACTTATGTCTTCATTTTCTATAACGAACCAAAGGCAATATTTTCAGAATTTTAAATCGGTGAATACAAAACAAACACTGCTCTACTATTACTATTTGAGGAGGAATAATATGTAAAGCTGTTTAACGGGTGGCCCCGGCCGGTCCGGGTCCGTTTTTTTTACCCGTCCGGGTTTCGGGCCGGCCGGCCGGTCCGGGTTGATACAGTAACGGGTTGTAGCGGGCTGGGTTAATTTGGATAAAAATTGAACCGTAAGGATTACAGGTTGAGGGGCCGGGCCGGGCCGGGCCGAATTTAGTGTATTTTTAATTTTTTTGGAATTTTGTATAACTAATATAAGTTATATTAATATTTTGTAATAATTAAAAGAATACAAGTAAGATGGGAAAAAATTGCACTTATTGCAAGTGCTACCTTATTTCTTAATTTCAAGTTTCAACTTTCAAACTTTCAAAATGAAATGTTTATATTTTTCAAACAAGTAATTAGTAAAGTAGTAATTTTAAATGTTTTGCATCGCTCTAGCAAGTTCATCATAATCAATATGAACCGATTGACCTTCATCATATTCAAAAGCGATAATACGTTTTTGCATACAAGTACTATCATCTATCTAATGGCATGTAATTGTCAAATAATCATTTCCATTAACAACATGGCCAATATCAGAAATTAGACATACTCTAGAAGGAATGTGGCTAAACAAATAACGTATGTATGTTTGATATTGTCCATGAAGTCTAAAGATATCTTCTCTACAAGTACTTCTAGGGATACCTTTAAATAAAGGATTGTAAATCCTTTGAATATACATAATAAGATACGATGAAGAAGCAAAAGAAAAAGGTAGACAACCCAAAGCAATTATTTTTGCTAATTCCCCACGATCCCTCATTTTATCATATTTTACTAGAGCTCCAGTAGTAGGATTAATAGTTGTTTGATTTCCATCTCCATCAGTACCCCATTCTATGGGATGGTCAGTTCTCATATGTCTACTAAGCGTCCCAGTCGCACCTAAATTTCCTCCAGTCAAATGTTTAAAAGTATCGTTACAAATTTTGCATCTAACTCTATCAGTATCTTCTAGCGTTTCAAAAAAAATTCCAAACCTTACTTTTTTTTTCTACGAGTAAAAGTCGAAGCCACATGTGGTCTACCAAGAATGGTGCCACGACCACCACCCCTTGTAGCACTAGCAACTCCAACTCCATTACTACGAACTCCACCACTAGTAGGTGTAGGTGGTATCTCGTCTTCTATTCCTATTTCATTATCTTATATTCCAAATTCTTCTTGTAATTATTCATAATCTATATCTACATTATCATTAGGCGATGATTCAAAAACATTTGTTATTGGGTCATTACTATTACTACCAGAAGCTCCAAGACTGCCTCTTTTTTTTTTATTTTCACCCCTACCAGTAACTTTTCTACACGCTCTTTTAGCAGCACTAAACATATTGTAAAAATTAAAGTATAAGCTAAAATTAAATATGAAATTAAAATATTAAATAAGAGAAAGAGTTGGAGGGAGTGCACCGAATTCGATAATAAATTGAGTTATTGATTATGCATTTTCGGTGTTACCACGAACAAACGTCAAGCAAGTATTTCAATTTTGAACTTCAAACTTCATATTCCGAATGACAAATTTCGATAAATTAAATTCAAGAAAAGAGAGCCAAATATAATTAGAAGATGAAAGGATGAACTGACGATTTCAAGTCTTGAATATTGGAGAATAAGAGAATAAGAGAAATTGAGATAGAGAAATGAGATTTGAGTGAGAAATGAAGAAGAGAAGGGGGGTATTTATAGTTTTAGAAAAGGTTATTTTTGTAAAATCAAAAAGGGATAAAAATATAAAAAAAGGACTTCTTTTGCAAATATCCGTTGGCTAACGGATAAGTCATTTTTCTGACCGTTGCCAACGGTCTGACGGCCCCCACCATGTCAGGAATTTAAAAAAAAATTGTCCGTTATTACCGGACCTGTTTAACAGTAATGTTATTGTTTATCCGCACCGGGCCTAAGCGGTCCGGTTACCTATTAATTTTTTTTGAACGGAACAACCCTCTCCCCCAACGAACCCAACCTATACGCCCCCCTATGAATCGGGCCGGTCCGCTCCCGATTTAAACCGTTATGGTCCGGTCCGATTCCGATCCAACCCGGCACGGTAGCCACCCTTAATAATAAGAGAGTACATAATATTATTAGATAATTGCAAAATTATTGAAAAGGTTGATTTTTGAGGTCAAACATGTAGTAAAGTGATTAGGGAAGAAACCAATTCATTTATGATGGTTGATATCAGCATTATCTTCTGAGATGTTCCCCATTCATTCTATTACAATATTCCAAAAATCCATTAAAATTCTATTATCCTCAAATGAGCATTAGCTGCTCCTACGGTTATGCTTGAATCTTATTCTGTCTTGGTTCTGGTATGTACTATTGAATATTAATGTTCGTCCATCGCATTAATCCAAATTTTCAAGAGACAATAGACTACTCCCTCTTTTGTCGATTAGTGCCACTGCCTCCTATGGCACGCTTGATAAGAAGTTAAAGCTTTCTCACTTGTCTGCCACGTAAAGTTAGAATTTAATTTATTGATTACGCTTAATTATGTGTTAAAAAAGAATTAAGTGGTCGTTACAATTATAATTGGTGTTTACAAACACCGAGTCGAATCCCATAGAGAATTAAGGCTTAATTACAGTTATTCACTATCACCAAGAAGACAAACTTAAATAATTCTCACTTATAGATATTAAGTTTCTTGTGTTTAACTAATTAACTATCAACTTAATATAGTAATTAACAACTAAAGATACTAAGGGTTAGAGACAAGATTAAAGAGGTCTAGAGTTATGATTTCCCCTATTGTCGGAATCTTTCCCGCTATGTTTCTAAAAATTCGCCTAAGTATTTTCTACCGATCATGAGCACTCTGACTGTCGTAAATTTCTCTGAGTAATTACCATCATTTACTAGACATATTATTCCAAATTATGCTAGCTGACATTAAATGTGACTTACTCAGATCGCACCCAAGGTTTCGTTATCCCTAATCTCACATTTAAACCATCCGTATTGATCCCTCATATATGTTAAGAGTCATATTGTTCAACAACTACCTAAATATGCAATCTCTCCGAATAATACACACTAAATAGGCACAGTCGATTAAGAGCTCTTCAACCAACCACAATCAATGGCAGAGGCAGGATCTCCATGAACGGGGTTCAAAAAATTATTTGTGTAGCTAGTGGGAATTGAACTCATGACCTTCTGTAGATTTTGAATCCCGTTGACCACTAAACTACACTTTTGGATTGTGTTAAGGGTGTTCAAAACTTAATATATTGAAATAAAAATAAATTTTGCCTTATATATACACTGTAATTTTTCGGCGAAGGGTGTTCAGGTTGTGCCACCATAAATCCGCCACTGACCAATATAATAATGTAGTTGAACAAATAGAGAAAATACTAAAGCAAATATATATTAACATATCAGGAAAATCATCCTTCAATAGGTTCCATCAAACCCCTAGATAATAAATTAGTTATTCATAATAGTATGCAAAACTACAATAATAGAATTCATAACCAATAGTGAAAATAGGAAGAAGGAAGTGCAAAACTCGTAGAATAATTCTCTGCCTTGTTCCTAATGTGTTCTTGCCTCCTTAGATCAAATCTCCGGCCTCCTTAGGTCTAAATTATGTCAAAATTATGTCAAAAGTCCTCAAATAATGAAAAAGAATGGACCTTGGGCCTAACTCAACCCCAAAAGCTAGCTTATGAGGTGAGGATTGTCCAAGCCATACAAGGAGACCAAGGACCTCAAATCCCTCCGATGTGGGACAATTCAACACCCCCCCTCACGCCCAGATCTCTAGAGCGTGGACAACATAAATGGGGGCCCAACATCGGTAACAATAGTTGGGACGGGCCTGGCTCTGATACCAAGAAAAGAATGGACCTTGGGCCTAACTCAACCCTAAAAGCTAGCTTATGAGGTGAGGATTGTCCAAGCCATACAAGGAGACCAAGGACCTCAAATCCCTCCTATGTGGGACAACTCAACAAATAAACCGCTTTAGCATGTATATATACCAAGTAGGATCGGACCCAAATAATTATACCTTCTCTTATGCAAAAAAGGACACTTTTTCATTCCAGGACGTCCTCGGTCGTGGATTCGACTTCGGACTTGACCGCGGATTTTGCATAGCGTTCTGGACGCGGCCGCGTATCTGGCCGCAGAATATTTGTCGCGCATTTTTGACCCTATTCTATGCGTAATTTGGAAAAATATAAAACATGAAAGTTGTAACCTTTTAAATTAGCTTTCCATTCATATATTGTGGAGATAAAATGGATTTCTGAGTGAATAGTTATGTGCATTTTACTAGACAGTGCGCGATATACCTACTCGATTCTTCGTTCATTCTTAACTATCATCTGGTGATCCTCGAACACGAGCCCGGTTTAATTACTTAGGCTTTTACTCAGACTTCAAAGCTCCATATCACTTGAATTCATTCTATAACATCTACATAGCTCGGAATCACTCCAACAAGGCATTAAAATACAATAAGTACAAAACAGTAGCGATTAAAGCTCAAACTCAATTAAAGTGCACTAAGTTAGAGTGTAATAAACGACTAAAATACATAATTATAGCCTATCATCACTTATATACGTTGATAGTGTAAAAAATTTACAAATTATTTTGTGAATATTAATCCATGATACAAGACTAATGTTATTTTATCAGTTTACAAAAACAAAAAATCACTCATAATTGCTTTATATATGACCTAATTGTGTAAATATTTCTTATTTACACCTTTGTAAAGCTTTAAAACTCCTTAAAATTACCCATCCCTTTTTATGTTTTCATGTATATGCTAAAGATTGGCACGTGTCACTCACATGGATATATACAATTCTATTTTCTTTAAAATTTCTAGTTCACTATTATTCGCGGCAATACATAAATTTTTGATGTGCATGTACTCAATCCCAATTTATGTCAATCTATTTGACCATATACATAATTTAAAAAAGAAAGAAATACTTTTAAAATTTTGATCTTAAACATATTATAACATTCGTGTGGTTAAAACTTTTAAAACTATAGTGATGATTTTATACTGTCATAACATATGTGTAGCTACAAAATAAAAGCTTATTGGTAATGGCAAAATGAAAAATTTAAGTAGATTATTTTCAAATTCCGAGTCATTTTGGAACAGATTAATACGAAAATAATGTCATATAAGCTGCAATGAAGATATTATTATTATTATTATTATTATTATTATTATTATTATTATTATTATTATTATTATTATTATTATTATTATTATTATTATTATTATTATTATTATTATTATTATTTGTATAAGACTAAATTTGGCTCATAACGTCCTCACGCCAAGTGCGTACGTCCCCAATTTAAGGACGCCGCAAGTAAGAGTGGCCCCAATCGGCAAAGAAGGAACAACATCGTTTAGTACCTGCCCCTTTTACAGAGTGGAAGCCCACCAACCTTGTACTTATTATTATTATTATTATTATTATTATTATTATTATTATTATTATTATTATTATTATTATTATTATTATTATTATTATTATTATTATTATTATTATTATTATTATTATTATTATTATTATTATTTGTATAAGGCTAAATTTGGCTCATAACGTCCTCACGCCAAGTGCGTACGTCCCCAATTATAAGGATGCCGCAAGTAAGAGTGGCCCCAATCGGCAAAGAAGGAACAACATCGTTTAGTACCTGCCCCTTTTACAGAGTGGAAGCCACCAACCTGTACTTATTATTATTATTATTATTATTATTATTATTATTATTATTATTATTATTATTTATTTATTTATTTATTGGTTCGAGAAATGTTTAAAATACAATAAAAAGGAAACCTTCCCATTGTAAAAGGGGATCATCATGATTCTCGGATAATAAAAATCTCTATTTATCTCTCTCTCTCTCTCTCGTTCATAACCATTGCTTCCTTCTTAAGCTAAGTCTATTATTATCGTCCGTTTACAAATCAACGAAAATTTTTGAAGTGATAATTATCTCTTGGGCTTATTATATTTGATTACGATTTACCCCCATATATTTTTTGGTTATTTTTAGGTTTACAAAATACTAACACAATTTTTGAGCCAAACAATTTGGCACCATCTGTGGGGATTTCGAGAATCAAAACCATAGTTTGCACCTAGAGAACCATTGAAAACCTTTCGTTACTACACAAAAATGAAAAATGGCTGACAACAACACAAGAATAAAAACAATAGCAGATGTTGCAACTAATATCATCGGCCTCTCTTAACGAAGCCGGTAAAGAAGGGGTCATGATTACAAACCCTAGTACCACCTTGAGCGGAGAAATCCCAACTCCTCCACCCGAAGACCTCACGATCTTGCGGGAAAAAGGCGCATCCACCTCTACATCTGAAGAAGCACCCCGGAGGTCAGGAAACTACTGGAAGAGTGGTTAACAGCATTCTAAGCGGTTTGTTTGAGAAGTCACCTCAACAAAATGTCATATGCGGGCCAACCAAAGATCTTGCAGCAGTTGGAGTCGAACCCGATGTCACCCGCGCGAACAATGCACCCCTCGATGCTCGGGTCGACGGTGACGCGCTCACAGCCATCCTCACGAAGATGGAGGAAATGGAAAACGAAAACTGGTCACTCCGTGACCAAATGAAGGAACACCAAGAAAGGGTAGACAAAATCCCTGGTGCCCCCAAAATGCTGCCGAAATGTGACGTGGGGAGGTTCGTTGAACAACCCTACGCGGAAGAGGCTGCACCATACCCCATTCCGAAAACCTTCAAAATGTCGTCTTATCTGAGAGTGTACAATGGAACTACAGATCCCGAGGACCACTTGATCTACTACGTCATTGCCGTAAAAGGTAACGACCTCTCAAAGGAAAAGGTATCGTCTGTACTACTGAAAAAGTTCGGCAAAACTAACAGGAGGAGCACAGACTTGGTATTCCCAGCTACCAGCCAAAATTATCTCCACGTTCGAGAAAATGGCGAGCAAGTTTGTCACCGCACATGCAGGAGTTGAGAAAGCAGAAGCAAGGGTCAACGACATCTTCGCTGTTTGGCAAACCATAGGGGAAGGACTTAGGGACTTCCTAGTTAGGTTAACAGGGTAAGGATGAGCCTACCCAATGTATCGGAAGGCATGACAGTCGCTGCTTTCTGAAATGGGTTAAGCAGAAACGGCTCGAGCAAAAAATTACTTAGCCTCCTCATGAAGTACCCGTCCACCACATGGGAAGAGATCCATAATGCTTATTGCGCTGAGATGCACAGACGAGGACGATCTCAATGGTCCGACCCAACGTCTAACAACGATACATCCAGAGATTAGGAGAGATCGACGCAACTAAGGACCGCGGCAACAAGGCTCGCATACCAATAGGAAAAGGCACCAACCCTACATTAGATCCTCTCACCCGCCACCACCCAGGCACGCGGACGCACTACAATGACATGTCGCTATACTAGAAACGAGAGAGGCACGCCCCCTTTATTATCTGCCCATAATTTTTTGTGTCCCCTTAAGAGATAGTGTACGCATTTGAGAAGCTGGGAAACGAGGTGCAATGGCTGGCAAAGATGAAGTCGGAACCCGTCACCCAGAAAATAAAATGCCTTGTGCGATTTCCACCAAGAACTGGGGCACAAAATCGAAGACTGTATAGGTCTACGAAAAAGGTGGTCAGGATGTTGAACCGAGGGTTCCTGAGGGAGTTACTCAGTGACAAAGGTAAAATCAACTTTGCATGCGGACGGGAGAAACACCCGGGGCCACCAAAGCCGCCCTCACCAGCCCGCATGATCAACATGATCATTGGGAACAACGACGATTCAGCAATCAACCATGTCAAGTTCACCACTAAGCACAAACTGAAGCGAACCATCGCCCAAGAATTGTATGATGACTTCGAAGATAGTATCATCTTCGATAAGTCCCATGCCGATGGTTTGTATTTCCCTCGTTACGATGCTTTAGTTATTACTTTACGTATCGCAGATACGGATGTTAAAAGAATTATGGTCAATGATGGCAGTGGCTCATGTATTATCCACCCGAGGGTCCTCGTACTAATGGGACTCGAGAATAAGGTGATACCGCGTTGCATAACACTAACATGTTTCAATAATGTAGTGGAACAAACCTCAGGAGAGATATCGCTACCCGTCCTAGCGGGGGAGTCACGCTAGAAACAACTTTCCACGTGATGAACCAAGAAACAGTACACAACGTCATCATCGGGCGACCATGGATACACGCCATGAGAGCGGTCCCTTTGAGATTTTACCAAATGGTTAAATTTCCCACGCCGTGGGGAATATTCAGCATTCGAGGCGAGCCCCACACCGCACAAGGCTGCGCCCACACCAAACAGCTTATGGGGGCAAGCGTAGATGCATAGCAATCAGATATGTCGGGGACTAAGGTCCGCCCGACAGAAATTGCCATTAAAGATCCTGATGTCGTAGAAGCCCATAAGGCTATGGTTGAAGACCTTGACCAGGTCCAACTAGACAACAACGACCCTACAAGGAAGGTGTACATCGGGCACGACCTCTCAAATCCAAGTAAGTATCGTGAATTTTTATCTAACCATACAGACCTGTTTTCTTTTTCCCATTCAGGTGTGCCGGTAATCCCGTGAGAAATCGCTACTCACAAGATGAATATTGACCCATTACACCTTCCTGTATGGCAAATGAGAAGAAATTCAACGCCGTAATCAACGAAGCGGTCAGCGAGGAAGTAGACAAACTTCTGACCAACGGCTCCATTAGGGAATCAAAGTACCCTCAGTAGGTCGCCACCATCGTCATGGTCAAAAAGAAGAAGGGGAAGTGGAGAATGTGTGTAGACTTCACATACTTAAGAAATGCATGCCCGAAAGATTCCTTCCCACTTTCCCACATTGACCAGCTAATAGACGCAACCGCCATGAGCTTCTAAGTTTCCTAGATGCATTCGCCGGTTACAACCAAACCATAATGGCCGAAGAGGACCAAAAGAAAACAACTTTCATCACCCACCAGGGGACATACTGCTACAAAGTGATGCCTTTCGGGCTCAAGAATGCGGGAGCCACATATCAGAGGCTGGTACCAAACTGTTCAAAGAGAAACTCGATAAGACCATGGAAGTCTACATCGATGATATGCTAATAAAAATCGGCAAGGAAAGAGGACCATATTGGCCACCTAAAGGAGGCCTTCAAAATACTGAAAAGGTACATGATGAATTTGAACCCCAAGAAATGTGCCTTCGGGGTAGATTTAGGGAAATTAATAGGATTCCTCATATCGCAATGAGGTTCAAGGTCAATCCAGATCAGATCAAGGAGAAAGACGCAACACCCGAGGTGCTGAGTAGCAAGAAACAAGTACAAAAGCTGACGGGACGCATAAACGCCCTGTCCCGATTCATCTCACGATCATCCGATAGGTGCATAAGTTTTTCGGCATACTGAAAAAAGATCAAGGACTACAATGAAATGAGGAATGCGCCGAGGCCTTGAGGAAGTTGAAAGCATACTTGTCTTCACCGCCCTTTCCGGTCAAGGCAAGTCCGGGTGAACCCCTGCTAGTCTATCTGGCCATTTCAAAGGTCGCTGTCAGCACCGTCCCCGTCCACAAAAACAAAGGTACACAATCCCCTATCTATTACATTAGCAAAACATTAATGGACGCCGAAACTTGGTACCAACACCTCGAAAGGTTAGCATTAGCACTGGTCGTAGCTTCATGAAAGCTACGACCCTATTTCAAATGCCATCCCATAAAAGTGATAACGTCCTTCCCATTAAGAAGCGTCCTACACAAGCCCGAATTGTCGGGCTCACTCGCAAGATTGGCCATGGAGCTCAGCGAGCACGACATCTCATACCTTCCTCGAACCGCTACTAAGTCGTAAGTCCTGGCCGATTTTATAGCTGACTTTAGCGGAGAAATCCTGCCAAAAGCAGGACTTGAGGCATAACACGCCTCTCCCAATAACGACCTATGGGTCTTCCACATTGATGATGCTGCCAATGCATCGGGATCGAGATTGGGACTTGTCCTCGAGGTCCCCACTGGCAAAACAATTCGCCAGTCCATACGATGCCCCGAAATGACTAGCAACAAGGCCGAGTGTGAGGCTGTTATTGCAGGCATGAAGATGGCCTTAAAATATGGCGCCCGCCGACTCATCCTTCACTGCGATTCCTAACTCATGGTAAACCAAGTCACAAGGACTTACCATATCAATGAATAGAGACTGCAAAAATACCAGTCAGAGGTCTACAGGTTAATAGCCACGTTCGACGAATGCCTTCTGGAACAGATCCTAAGGGCACGAAATATCAAAGCAGACGGTTTAGCAAAACTGGCTACGGCACTAAGAACTTCGATAAAGAGAGCGTAGTCACTCTCATCCACTCCGCCATCGATCACACTAAGGTATTCTCTTTATATTTGAGTTAGGACTGGTGCAACCAGTTTGTATCTTATCTATTGGACGGAACGCTGCCATCCGACAAGAAAAAGGCAAAGAAACTCCCCACGCAAGCCGCTCGGTACTGCTTAATAAACAAATACCTCTAAAAAAGAACGTTTGGCGGATCCTTGGCCAAGTGCCTAGGGCCATACCAAACAAGACCGGTACTTGAAGAATACATGAGGGTCACTGCGGTGCTCATATAGGCAAGCGCTCTCGAACGATGCATCATACGGGCTGGCTACTATTGGCCCACCATGAAGAAGGAAACGGCAGAATACATTCGCCAATGCGAGTAATGCCAAAAGTACGCCCCCACGATACACCAACCAAGAGAGCCCCTCTATTCGGTCACCTCCTCCTGGCCTTTCATCAAATGGGGAATGGACATAGTCGCCCCCTACCCGCAGGACGGGAAAAGGTACGATTTCTATTAGTATTAACTGACTATTCTTCTAAGTGGGTAGAAGTAGGTGCATACGCACAAATACGCGAACAAGAGGTAATTGCCTTCATCTAGAAAAATATTATATATGCCGCTTCAGCATCCCCAAAGAAATTAGTTGTGACAACAGACGACGGTTCATCAGTTAGAAAACGACTGAATTCTTCGGGAAATGGCACATTAAGAGGATACTTTCCATGCCATATCACCTCACTACCAATGTCCAAGCGGAATCCTCCAATAAAACAACATTAAACATACTGAAGAAGAAACTCGAGGACGCTAAAGGGCTATGGCCCGAGCTACTTCCCGAAGTGTTATGGGCATACCGGACCACACCCAAATCCAGCATCGGGGAAACACCTACTCGCTGGTCTACACAATCGACGCGGTCATACCCATCGAGGTCGGCAAACCAAGCCTAAGATATTCACACATCAGTGGAACAGAAAACAACGCCAACAGATTCCAAGACCTCGACAAAGCTGAAGAAAAGAGAGAAATGGCCCACATCAGAATGGTGGCCCAAAAGCAACAAGTCGAAAGATACTACAACAAGAGGACCAAAATTAGACCACCCAAGGTGGGAGATTATGTCCTCAAAGCCAAGACATTGGCATCCAAAGACCCAAGGGAAGGAAAACTGAGCACCAACTGGGAAGGACCCTACAGAATCACAGCAGTAGCCAGTAAAGTTGCATTCCAGTTAGAAACAATGGAAGGAAAAATGCTCCAAAACAACTGGAACATTGCTCACCTCAAGTATTTCCACTTCTAATGGCATCTTCCGAGTCATACTCTTTTTCCCTTACCCGAGTTTTGTCCCAATTGGATTTTCTCGGGGAGGTTTTTAATAAGGCGATGGAGGGGATACCTGGGATATTTGCGGAACAAGTTTATCATGTCAACCTCTCCTTACAACCTCCAGGCCAACATGATAAAGGTACTGGACTAAGCTAAATATCCAATGTATGAAAGGCTACGGCCATCTCCAATGTATGAAAGGCTACGACCATCTCCAATGTATGAAGGGCTATGACAATCAAGCTACGACCATCTCCAATGTATGAAAGGCTACGACCATCTCCAATGTATGAGAGGCTACAACCATCTCCAATACATGAAAGGCTACGGCCATCCCCAATGAACGAAAGGCTACGACCATCTCCAATGTTTGAAAGGCTAAGGCCATCAGTTCTATCATGGCCAAGGCCATCGATTACATTATGGCTAAGGCCATCTTCACCACTGGTCGACCTAAGATTTGACCACGGTGAATAAACGACTCAACAACAGTCGAAGTCGCCTACATGGCCAAGGCCATCAGTTCTACCATGGCCAAGGCCATCAGTTCTACCATGGCCAAGGCCATTGATTACGTTATGGCTAAGGCCATCTTCACCAACGATTGACCTAAGATTCAACCACGGTGAATAAATGACTCGACAACAGTCAAAGTCACCTACATGGCCTTGGCCATGGATTACGTTATGGCTAAGGCCATCTTCACCAACGATTGACCTAAGATTCAACCACGGTGAATAAATGACTCGACAACAGTCGAAGTCACCTACATGGCCAAGGCCATCAGCTATATCATGGCCAAGGCCATAAATTACATTATGGCTAAGGCCATCTTCACCAACGATTGACCTAAGATTCAACCACGGTGAATAAACGACTCAACAACAGTCAAAGTCGACTACATGGCCAAGGCCATCAGTTCTATCATGGCCAAGGGCATCGATTACATTATGGCTAAGGGCATCCTCACCAATGGTCGACCTAAGATTAGACTACGGTGAATAAATGACTCAACAACGGTCGAAGTCACCTACATGGCCAAGGCCATCGATTTTATTATGGCCAAAACCGTTGATCCAAGATTCGATCAAGGCCGCCAACACTGACCGTCAACAAAGAACGCAACAAAAACTCTAAAGAACGAAAGAAAAATAGCAACAAAAGGAGGAAAGAAAAATTATATTTCATTTATCCAAAAATATACAAGGGGTCCTATAAAATTTCCATTTACAAAATGTTCATATACAAGCCCTAAGGGCCTTCACCGCCCTGTCATTGTGACCCACTTGGTCGCCATCAGGTCCGCTGCCGTCCCCATGCTGGTAAGTCCTGGAAATCCATGAGCTGGAGTCTAGGTGGTTAACATCCTCAGAATTATAGCCCTCCCTACCAGGCGAGTTAGATCTATAACTGGCTGCTTCACGGGCAGTGCGAGTCAAGAGCCGTTGCCTCTCTACTTCCACCTCGGAAGCTCGGGCCGCCACCAAAAGCTACTCAAAGATGACCAGTCTGGGGTCATGGTACACCCACATCTCGTGCGCCTCACGGTGCATGACATCTTGTGGGGGAGACCGCCTAAGGGCCTCAACTTCGGCCGTCCTAGCGTCCATCTCGACTCTAAGGGCAATAACCTGAGCCTGTAATTCCGCTGTCTTGGCTGCTACCCCGCGGCTAATCTCCACGTCCTCCTCCCATGACTGGAGGAGAGTTTCTTGCTCATTATTTCGGGCCAAGGCAGCCATCAGCTGCTCATCCAACTCCTTCAGCTCCGCCTTCTTCTTTTTCGAAAGAGCCTATGATTGTTTAAGGCCCTTTCGGAACGTCCGGAATTGGGGATCCTGCTAAAAAATGTTCACAAACGCTCACTGCTTGGCACATACCTCTCTGTACTTCTTTGCAATTTTGGAGAAGGTGGTTGCTATCTTTTGCTCAGGCCACCTCCGCTCTACCTCCTAAACGAGGGTCTGGAAAAGAAGAAAAGAAACGCGTCAATAAAAACTATAGTTGCTTTGAACGACAAAATAAAGAAGGGGGCTGAAAGCTACCTGTAAAGATGAATCAGCTACCCGCTCAACAAGTCCCCGTTGTTGATATCTCTTAGCGACTCGTGCTTCGCAGCCACGAACAACAAGGTCATGTCCACCACAGACTGCTTGCTATCCTGTATTAAGTTGTATCCCCAGGGATCACAATGCGGCGAGTAGACCTTCCCTCCCTCATCTCCACACGGGCTGAGCTGCCGGGTGCCTCCTCAAGAGCGGGGCTTCAGAGCCCGTCCTATCAATCTCTACGACCGCCTCATTAACAGCGGAGGATGAATCGCCTCCTGATGCACGATCCAAACGGGCGGCAGCTGCCCTCTGAAGGACCATTCTCCCAGCACGAATGGCTTTGGCCATAAAGGTCGACCTTGGCACTTGGCGAGGCTCATTGAGCCTCCTCACACCCTCAACGGCAATGCCTTTGCCAGTAATCTGTCGTCACCTCTTTTTCTCAGGCGGCTCCTCTCCTTCGGAAGATGCCTCTGCTGGAGTGACATTAGGTGCCCGTACGGGAGCAGTTTCAGGTGCCGCTGCTACTGAAGCCTCTGGTACCTCCACAGAGGCAGCCTCAGGAGTCGCCTCCAATGCGGTTGCCGATGTAGTCCCTTGGTAGGGAATCAAAATTGGGCTACCTCTGGGTGAGCCGCCCACAAATATATCTTCAGAGTCAGACTCTGCCCTGGCCGGCCCAGCTTTGGTCTTCTTCTTCTTTGTCCTTGAGGAAGCACCCCGACCTGGCAAACGACAAGCACATCAGGTATGAAGGTCTCCAAACTAAGGAAAAATGTAATATATATATATATATAGGGAAGTTTGTTACCAGTTGGGCCGTACAACCTAGAGAATTCAGGCCAAGTGTGGCATTTCTCCGCATATGGTATCAACCCTGCCACCTATGACCTAATGTCGCAAACGGGGCGGGGGTGAGCGAGCCGCCACTACAAAAAAGGGAAGAATAAAGAAAGTAAGTTCAGAGTTAAGTCAGTCAAAACAGAACGTCGCAAAGTTACATGCAGAGGTACTCATATCCTGCATTCCACGCCTCTGGAAATCCTTCAGGATCAGACACTAGATGTCTCGTCCTAATATAAAAGAATCTACGTCAGAACTCGCGGTCAGCTTTGTCGTCAGCCTCACGACAAAGCTCTTCTTGTCACGGCTCGTCAGTTGGAGCATGGTACCCCTCATATAGTTGGGGCTGAACATCTGTAGCAAATGGTGAACAGAAACAACGACCCCGACCTCACCCGCATGCGTGGTAAGAATCCGACACGCCTTCAGGGTGTAAGGTGTGAGCTGAGCCGGACATATATTAAGAATCGACATAGCTCTTTTACCAAAGGGTTAAGCGGGAAGCTATACCCAATTTTAAGAGCATACTCATAAAATGCACAAAAGCCGGGCTTATGTACATTGGCATGGTCTGTCCCACCCGGAACTATCTCAATGTGATCATGAACCTAGTCCTGATAATGTCTAGGTGAGACGGATGTAAGTCACTCTCCTCCCAAGATGAGAGGGGCTTTCCGTATTGAAGTCTTTTCTTGCACTCAAATCCTTCGGTAAAATGTTGTCTACCGTTAACGGAACTAGGGTTTTTCCTGCTCGTTCCCCTTCGCCATCAGAAGAGGGTGAAACCCTAGAAGGGGAAATGCCCTTAGCCTTTCTGCTTTCTTGGCGTTTTGCCATAATACACAGTGAAGAATAAAGTGTTGATAGTGAGTAATATAATTCTTAGGAAAGGTATCCCTCTGAAAACGATATAACTATTACAGGAAAGAAGGATGGAGAAAGAAGCAAAGGAAAATCTTCTAAAACATCGAAAGATGAAACTCTTTGAATCGCTCTCCTATTTATAGGAGAAAGGCACACAGGAATCGAAGAGGCTCTGTTCTGAAACCGACGCCGAAAATCAAAACGTCACGTCACAAGTCTCCGAAATATGTGTAACGATGACGCATGTGACTGTTGACATCATCTTAAAAAAGGTAGGTCACACGTCAACGGCCCAACCAATTCTATCATGCCCATATTCTGCAAAGGAGACGCCTACGGGCACGACCAAATTTCTATAAAAAACGAATCGTACATGTTCGTCCATTGAAGACGATCATCGAGTACGTCTCCAACGAACGGATGGACTAACTGTATAGGGCTAGATTTGGCTCAAAACGTCCCCATGCCAAGTGCGCACGTTCCCCATAATAAGGACGCCCCAAGTAAGAGTGCGGCCCAAATCGGCAAAGAAGGAACAACGTCCTTTAGTACCTGTCCCTTTTACTGAGTGGAAGCCACCAACCTTTGTACTTTTGTTGTTGTTATTATTATTATTATTATTATTATTATTATTATTATTATTATTATTATTATTATTATTATTATTTATTTATTTATTGGTTCGAGGAAGGTTTCCTACTATAAAAAGAAAACCATTCCTATTGTGGAATTGGATCATCATTATTTTTGGATAATACAATCTGTATTTATCTCTCTCTCGTTCATAACCATTGCTTCCTTCTTAAGTTAAGTCTATTATTATTGTCCGTTTACAGATCAACGAAAATTCTCGAAGTGATAATTATCTCTTGGGCTTATTATATTTAATTACGATTTACCCCCATATATTTACAAAACATTAACACAATTTTTGAGCCAAACATTGTTATTATTATTATTATATTTATATATGTTGTATTAGCAGTAAAGCTGTAATAATGCTGAGTTCTATATTTGATTGAAAAGTTGTACATTAATAATGTGGAGGCTTATTTTTTCTTATATCTCAAACCATATGAACCCCTAAGATGTGCGATGAAGTAGTTTATTTCTTGGAGAACGATTTGAAATGATATGATCCCATGTCGAGAAGAATATTAGTTAATATATTCTAATTGCATGCAGTTTTAACTCACGTACACTTTGTTGGTTATTTGAGGTACACTACAATATTCTCATGGTTGTCACATTAATTGATTTTAATTACTGAATAGTTAGAACATCTAGTAATAATGTATTTGAACAATACAAGTTAGATACTCTTTCTTCATAAATAGAATGGCTAATGTTTCAATCCTACTATTAGTTTTTCAGTTTGGTTCGACAAGAATAACTTTTCTTTAGTGAAGCGAGCTTCATAATAGAGGTAGGAGTGTTTAGTGCTAGTTTAGGTCTGGTTAATCCAAAATAGAAATAGCTTGTTTTGAACAAACTTGAAGTTCTATTAGGCATATTTCTGTCTTCCTTTCAACTTTTTATCATCATGAAATACGCTAAAGACTGTTTGATTCTTCAGTCGTCGCTTTTAAATCATGCTTGCAAAATGACATGGAATTTAGTGCTTTTTTACTTGTCTTTTCTTTTAATTGATATTGATGCGGTGGGAGCATGGGCAGATTTAAGCTTAAATTTTAGATGGAAATAGGAAAATAAATTTTAAAATAATGTGTGTATATAATAAGCTGCACAACCTAATTCGCTAATTCTGGACTTCTCTTTGAATAGTAGGGTTTAAGAATGTAGTGCGTTAGGGAAATGCTTTTAAGATAAGGCCAATTAGAAACAAAATTATGTGCCTCAGATAACGTTTTCCAACACAAAAACTAGCCAAGTATGTTCCCATTTAGCTTAGGTTTGGATATCGCACAACGATGGACAAAGACTCGGTCAAGTCTCTTCTCTAGAATGTCAATGACTATTTCCCACTGAATTAGTGAAGAGGAGAGGAAAGCGAGGTTTATAATAAGGCCGACTACTACATTAACTGCTGACCGAAAAGCTTGAAGCAACTAGAATGTCTTTTCACACGTTTATATATTAATTATTATTCAAGAATGAATTAGGAAAACCACCACAAAAATTAGATTCTGACTCTGTAGCCGGTAGTGTTATTGTCTAGCTTTGAGAATGATTTCATTCCAGGCATTCATGGCATCAGTACCCTTATCCGATACAGAATCAGATGTGTAAAACAAAGATGATCGACTTACATATGTGTATACTTCCATCACGATTCCCGAGTCAATGGCACATGTCATACATTTATACAATAAACACCTGCTTAAAATATGACAATCATAGAGCAGTAATTGTTGCAATTCAAATAAAATACACAGCCAACGCAACGAAAATTAAACAAGAAACGTACCTTCAGCCATAATTGTTCAAGTGTTATAGAATCACCTTGTAAAACTTTGACGGAAAACATAGGGAGTCTTCTAGCATGTACCTATCGTAGGATGCCAGACTCATGGAGTCACAAGCATATTTATAGGTAAGCTAGGGACTCTTAGACAAATACTTTAGCCCTGGAGACTTCTCCATAAATTATAATTACCCTAGGGACCACTAATATATTATAGTTTCTTTCCATCAAAGAACTACCATATATGGTTAACTACAGAATATTATCTGATATATTATTTCCTTTGGGAGACAACGTAAATAATTTATTACCTTATATGTAGGCCATACTAGAAATTTTTAGAAAGATACGGTAATTTCTTACATTCTCCCACTTAGCCCACATACTTAAAAAATCATTATGAGAGATAAAAATATAATATGGCCATAAACTTTATCACTCAACTAGAATTTATGCGACAATCACTTTAACTAGAATATATTATTACACGAATCATGGCTGTCATGCTTTTAAACAAACACTTCCTTTCATGTATTACAATGTACAATATATTCTAACAAAATGTCTAAAAACTTTATGAATGAACTTAATATAAGTCATTCAGAGTCCAACTTTATTGATCCAATGATCACAAATAATACATGAAAAACCAAAGTGTGCACTGTCATGTATCAAAATAAACATAATGTCTAGACAAATTGTTAGAGAATAAAGCAAGCTAAATTGAGCTACTAAGGCCCATATGGGTTAGTATGATCCTTGAAAATATTAGCCAGCAGACCTTTAGTCATAGGATCAACAATCATCAAAGTAGTACTAATATGCTTAAAATTCACATCTTGCTTCTTCACATAGTCTATAACCATTAAGTACTTTATGTCGATATGCTTGCTTCGGCTGCCACTTTTATTATTCTTAGAAAAGAAAACTGCAACTGAATTGTCACAAAATATTATCAATGGTCTTGAAATGGAATCGACAATCCTAAGGTCGGAAATAAAGTTTTTCAACCATAACGCCTGTGATGTAACTTCATAGCATGCTATAAATTCATCTTCCACTGTGGATGTTGCAACAATGGTCTACTTGACAGTTTTTCAAGACACATCACCTCGAATAAGAAGTAAAATGTATCCTGAAGTAGATTTACCAGTGTCTTTGCATCCAGCCAGATCAGAGTCTGAATATCCAATCACCTCCACTGAGTCAGAGCATTTGTATGTGAGCTTAAAATCCTTGGTTCCTTGCAAATATCTCAAGACCCTTTTACCAGCTTTCCAATGGTAAGACCAGGTTACTTTGTTATCTACCAAGCATTCCTATCGCAAAAGCAATATCAGGTCTAGTACAGACCTGTACATACATAAGGCTCCCAACAAGTGAAGCATAGGGAATGTCTTTCATTTGCTCCTTTTCCAATGCATTTTGTGGATATTGATTCAATGAGAATTTGTCACCTTTAATTATAGGTGTTGCTATAGGTGAACAGTTCTTCATCCCGAATCTTTCCAGAATTCTTTCAATGTAGGCCTTTTGAGATAGTCAATGTAGTCTTTGGGATCTGTCTCTGTGAATCTCTATGCCAATGACATAAGAGGTTTCACCCATATTCTTCATCTCAAAATTCTGGATAAGGAGCTGTTTAGTCTCGTGCAATAATCTCAAATCACTACTTGCAAGAAAAATATCATCCACATATAGGACTAGGAAAATATATTTGCTCCCACTTAACTTATGGTATATAAACTGATCAATGATGTTCTCCGTAAATCCAAATGAAGAAACAACATTATGAAATTTAATATACCATTGGCTGGAAGCCCGTTTTAGCCCATAAATAGATTTATTCAACTTGCAAACAAGGTGACTTTTGTCCTTATCACAAAATCTTTCAGGCTGACGCATGTATGTTGAAACACGTCCTCAAGTCGATATAACTAAACGTGTGTTCATCCTTGTAGGTTTTGATAAATGACAAACCAACGCGCATGGAATATCGACATATGCCAAAGATCAAGCACATGAGAAATAACGAGCAAGATCAAGAAAATCAACAAAGTTATTGTTGAGTCGTTTTATATTTATGCTCTTGATCAGACAATTGATTTAAGACTTGGCTTCTCTCGTATAATCATTTTTAAACAAATCATGCATCGTTGTGTTAAAACAAAATGATTTGCATTTTAGTCAAAATGGTTTTTAAACATGTTATTTAAATCTGGACCTATATAATCGATTATATGAACCATATAATCGATTATATTAAGACCGCCAAAACTGGATTTTTCAAAAACAACGAAACAATCGATTATATACTTTTAACAATCGATTATATTGAGACAGTGTGTCCCAGATTTTAAAAGACAGCTAAACAATCGATTATCCACTTCCAAGTAATCGATTATTTTAAAACAGTATGCACCAGATTTTTCTAAGTACAAAAATAATCGATTATGTCCTTACAGGTAATCGATTATGTTGAGGCAGTGTGCATTAGATTTTTCAAAGAAAGAATAATCGATTATGTGTTTTCAAGTAATCGATTATGTTATGACCGTTGCCAACGATTTTTGAATCACCGAAAAACAATCGATTATATAGATTCTTATAATCGATTATATGAGCGTAAAATCGGTGATTGATTTTTTAACGTTACCAACTAATCGATTATTAAGTCAAACATAATCGATTATTTAGCGTGAAATCTGCATATCATTTTTGACTGATCTTAAATAATCGATTATATAGAATCGCATAATCGATTATATGAGCAAATTTCAGCAATCACTAATTGGCAATTAAGCAACGGTCATAGTGATTTTGAACACTATAAATACACCTCAAAATCACTTGTTTCTGCACAACAACTGATCATTATCATTGCTTAAAGCTTACACACTCTCGCTTATCATTTTATATTCATTTCATTACATTTAAGAGCCAAAATCCTTGTATAAGTTGTTGTGATCTTGAGCCTATTATTTTTACTCATACCCACTCTATTAAGAGAGTTTTGTTTTGAGTGCTTAGTGTTTGTAAACACTTGAAGGGAAGTTGAAATCCCTTGTTGTAAGAAGGAAAGGTCAATTCCTTGTTGTGAAGTCTTGAGGTGTGGTATCCTCGAGCGGATTGAAGTCTTGTAGAGGGTATATCTACGAGCACTTGTAACGGTTTGTTAGGCACCCGTAAGCTTAACAAAGTTAGTGGAAAACTCGAGAGAGTCTCTCGGGGACTGGACTAACCACACGTTGTGGTGAACCAGGATAAAATTGGTTTGTTCTCTCCTTGCTATTTTTATTTCCGCATTCACTTTATTCTTGCAAGATTAAATTCCGCAAATTTACATAGAATTTCATTTAAACGCTATTCACCCCCCCTCTAGCGTTAAGCGTATATTCTAACAATTGGTATCAGAGCCTAACTCTCTGTAAGACTTAACCGTTTGAGAGAATCTTTCCATGGCTTCTACTCGTAGTGCTTATGCAGGAATAGGTGAAGGTTCATGCACCACAAGGCCACCACTTTTTGATGGAACCAACTACACTTATTGGAAGGAGAGAATGAGGATGTTCATCCAATCCAACAACTTCCAATTGTGGAAAATTATCAAAAATGAAGAACAACAACCCACCAAAAAGGTTGGTGAAGAACTCCTCCCAAAATCGGAAGAGGAATATGACGCGGACGATATTAGAAAAGTGGAGAACAATGCAAAGGCAATCAATATAATGTATTGTGCAGTGAACCCCAACGACTATAGAAAAATATCATGTTGCACCACTGCCAAACAAATGTGGGACAAGACAAATTAGAAATCACCTACGAAGGTACGGAACAGGTAAGGGAAGCTAAAATTGATTTCCTAACCCACGAATATGAATTATTTCGTATGAAGGAAAACGAGAAGATAGACGAGATGTTCGAACGATTTTCAAAAATCATTAATGATCTCCACGCCCTCAAAAAGACGTTTACGGATAAGGAGCTTGTCCGGAAAATTCTACGAAGCCTCACTCCGGAATGGCGGTCCAAAGCCGATGCAATCCAAGAATCAATCGGCATCACAAACGTCACCATCGACGGATTGCGAGGTAATCTCAAAACTTACGAATCCACTATTCTTAACTCTCCTTTGGATGATCAAAGGAAAAGGAAGATTGCGCTCAAAGCATCAACAACTCAACCTCAACACAATGAGGAGTCAAGCGACGAAGATGTCGAGCTTGGACTAGTAATCAAGAGATTTCCAAAATTCATGCGGAAGGAGTACAAAGGAAAGCGTCAAGGAGGACAATTAAAATGCTATGGATGTGGAGAAGCCGGACACATCAAATCAAATTGTCCTAATAGCAAAGGCGAAAAGATATCCACAAAGAAACAACGAGCCTACATCTCTTGGGGAGGTGACTCCGAGGATGAATCAAGCGATGGAGAAAAAGAGGAAACCGCCAACCTATGTCTCATGGCACATGAAGAAAACAAAGAAGAGGTATGTGAAAATTCTTCCAGGAAATTCTTATCTATTGATGAAATGCAAAATGCTTTTGATGAACTATATGGTGAATTTATAGGAGCTTCTAAAACCATAAAAGATTTAAAGAAACAATTATCTTCAAAAGAAAATGATTTTGAGAAATTGACTCTTGAAAATGAGAAGATAAATGAACTAAAGAAACAATTATCTTTGAAAGAAAATGAGTTTGAAAAATTGACTCTTGAAAATGAGAAACTAAAACACGAAAATAAATTTTATGGAAAAAGAAGCTCCGATAAGCCGGAAAGTTCAAATAAAGATTGTGTTTCTTGTAATGCTTTAAAAGATGAGGTAGAAAGTCTTAAAGGTACCTTAAATAAGTTCAATTCCTCTCACAAAAACCTAAATAATGTTCTTGTTAATTTAATGTCTACAAAACATGGCATAGGTTTTGAAAATGAGCCTAAAGAAAAAGTTGAGACCATCCCCCAACAACCTAAGGCTCAACCTAGGCAAAATAACATAAATGCTAGAAATAACAATCCTAGAACCAATATGCATCCTAGAAGAAATGTTGATCATTTTAGAACATCTCGAAATGGCTTTCAAAGATCGCAACCTAGACATACTCAACCTAGAAACAACTACCCTAGGACCACTACAAACACTAGAAGAAATTTTGAGCAATTTAGAGCACCTAGAAGAGACCTTCGAAATTTCAATGCTCCAAATAGAGTAAATGAATTTAAACCCTCTAATTACTATCAACCTAGAAGAATGCATAATCCAAATGTGATTTGCCACTATTGTAATCGAATAGGACATATAGCCCCTGCATGCTTCACTAGACATAGACATTTCACGGCTAGTCAATCACAACACTATTTTACACCTAACGCACAAGGACCCAAAATGGCTTGGGTACCAAAAACTCGTTAATCTGTTTTGTAGGTGTGTTTGAAGGGGTCAAGTGTACTTTGGTACCTTGATAGTGGATGCTCAAAACATATGACCGGAGACGCATCCAAATTCCTTCAACTAACACCCAAGGAAGGAGGAAGTGTTGTTTTTGGAGACGATAACAAAGGAAAAATTATCGGCATCGGCACGGTCGGTAAGGATGAATCTTCTTCCATTAAGCATATCTTGCTAGTTAAAGGTCTCAAACATAACCTCTTGAGCATAAGTCAATTACGTGACAAGGGAAATCTTGTATTGTTTGATTCCGAAGAATGCCTAGTTTTCCGTCGTAGTGATTTTAAAATTATTCTCCGTGGCATTAGAATTGATAACATTTATATGGTCGATCTTGAAAATTCGTCATCAAGCTATATGAATTGCCTTCTAAGTAAAGAAGATGACATGTGGTTATGGCATCGTAGAGTAGCTCACGTAAACATGAATCTATTAAACAAATTAGTCTCACAAGATTTAGTGATGGGTCTTCCGAACATAAAATTTGAAAAAGACTCTACTTGCGATTCATGTCAAAAGGGAAAACAAACAAAAGCCTCGTTTAAATCCAAAAATGTTGTATCTACCACTAGACCCTTACAACTCCTGCACATGGATCTCTTCGGTCCATCTAGAATTAAAAGTTATGGTGGAAATCTTTATGCTTTCGTTATTGTTGATGATTATTCTAGATTTACATGGACACTATTTCTCGCTCATAAAAGTAATGCATTTCAAGCTTTTAAAAGTTTTCTTAAACGTGTGCAAAATGAAAAGAATACAACCGTCACTTCCATAAGAAGTGATCATGGGGGAGAGTTTGATCATAATCTCTTCGCGGATTTTTGTGACGAACTCGGTATTGAACATACCTTTTCGGCTCCACATACACCACAACAAAATGGAGTGGTTGAACGTAAAAATCGATGTCTCGAAGAGATGGCTAGAACCATGCTCGATGAGGCCGATATTCCCAAATCTTTTTGGGCGGATGCCGTGAGTACCGCAAGCTATATTCTAAATAGAGCTATTATTAGACCGATACTCTTGAAAATCCCCTATGAACTCTACAAGGGAAGGAAGCCTAACCTATCCCATCTTAGAGTCTTTGGTTGTAAATGCTTTATTCACAACAATGGAAAAGACAACCTAGGAAAATTTGATGCCAAATCGGATGAAGGAATTTTTCTTGGCTATTCATCACGTAGCAAAGCATATAGAGCTTTCAATCATAGAACCAAAACTGTTGAGGAATCTCCTCATATAGCATTTTTGTGAAAATGATACTCGCTTGGCGAGAAAGGATTCTTGTGTTGATCTTGCAGATTGTTTACACAAATTAAATCTTCAAGAGAAAGTGCAAAAAAAAATCCAAAGGAAACCCAAGATGAAACCTTGGAACAACCAACGGAGGAAGCACCATCACAAGAGGTAGATTCTGTAATGCCTAAGGCCTGGAGGACATCTAGAGATCATCCTCTCGATAAGGTAATTGGCGACATTGAACAAGGGGTAAGTACTCGTAACCTTCTTAAAGACACCGTAGGTCATATGGCATTTGTTTCTCAAATTGAACCTACTACCGTTTCCGAAGCAATTGGGGATGAACATTGGACCTTGGCAATGCAAGAGGAGCTTAACCAATTCAAACGTAATGATGTTTGGGAATTGGTGCCAAGACCCGATAATCATACCATAATTGGTACGAAATGGGTTTCTCGTAATAAATTAGACGAAAATGGAATAATCACTAGAAACAAAGCTAGGCTAGTTGCTAAGGGTTATAACCAAGAAGAAGGAATAGATTATGAAGAAACATATGCACCCGTAGCACGCTTAGAAGCAATTCATCTATTACTTGCCTTTTCTTCATCAATGAATTTTAAATTGTATCAAATGGATGTTAAGAGTGCCTTCCTTAACAGATTTATTCAAGAGGAAGTATATGTTGAGCAACCCCCCGGGTTCGAAGACTTTAAATCTCCGGATTATGTACTCAAGCTCAAGAAAGCACTCTATGGTCTAAAACAAGCTCCACGAGCTTGGTATGAACGCTTGAGCAAATTCCTTTTGGAAAATGAATTTAATAGAGGAAAAGTCGATACTACGCTTTTTATCAAAAGGAAAGGCAATGATATTCTAATTGTTCAAATTTATGTTGATGATATTATTTTTGGTGCAACTAATGAGTCTTTATGCAAGGAGTTTTCAAAACTCATGACTAGCGAATTTGAGATGTCTATGATGGGCGAACTTAATTTCTTCTTGGGGTTACAAGTCAAACAAATGAAGGAAGGAATCTTCGTTTGTCAATCGAAATATTGCAAGGAATTACTAAATCGCTTTGAAATGAGCAACGCCAAAGCGATGGCTACCCCAATGAGTACATCCGACCATCTCGACAAGGACGAAAAAGGTAAGGAAGTCGACACCAAAAAGTACCGAGGTATGATCGGCTCTCTTCTTTATTTAACTGTTAGTAGACCGGACTTCATGTTTAGCGTGTGCTTATGCGCTCGATATCAATCATGTTCTAAGGAGTCGCACCTAACTGCGGTAAAACGGATAATGAAATATCTCGTTGGAACCATAAATGTGGGACTATGGTATCCCAAAGGTTCTTCATGCCAACTTGTTGGCTACTCCGATTCCGATTTTGCAGGTTGCAAATTGGACCGCAAGAGCACTAGTGGCACTTGCCATTTGCTCGGTAGCTCTCTAGTTTCTTGGTTTAGCAAGAAACAGGTAAGTGTTGCGTTGTCCACAACCGAGGCTGAATATGTAGCCGCGGGGAGTTGTTGCGCTCAAATCCTTTGGATGAAACAGCAACTCTTGGACTATGGCCTTAGTATCGATCATATCCCTCTTCGATGTGATAATACTAGCGCCATTAGCTTGACGAAGAACCCTGTTCTTCATTCAAGAACGAAACACATAGAAATTAGACATCATTTTATAAGAGATCACGTTCTCAAGGGCGATGTCGAAATTGAATTTGTTGAAACCAAATATCAACTAGCCGGCATCTTCACAAAGCCCTTAGAGAAAGGGTCCTTTTTCCGTATTCGTAATGAACTCGGAATTCTTGACTCCACGATGATCTAATTCATGCATTGCATTTTTTTTGAATAATTACTGACTTGAGCGTCGAAGGCACCTAATTCTTTTTTGCAGGTATCGCCCCAAAGATAGGAGGAATTTTCAGTCACTGGTGAAATATAATCGATTATTCATACACTATAATCGATTATCTAACGTATCGATTTTGCAGGAATTTGGGCATCAGGCAAAATAATCGATTATTTGAAACTGGCTAATCGATTATTGAATGTTAAGTTTTGCAGGTGTTAAGTAAACAATCGATTATTAAAAACTGGCTAATCGATTATTACATTACCGTCTCGTATGTTTTGTAGGTGTTTAGTAAATAATCGATTATGGGACACTAGCTAATCGATTAGTATGTTACCGTCTCGGATGTTCGTAACTCACTGCCTACCATATAATCCATTATTTCAAAATCAACAATCGATTATTTCCTGTGTCCGCAAAACTCTGAGCTCACTGTCAAGCAAAAATCGATTATTCCCAAATTCATAATCGATTATCTCCCAGATTTCGAAAAACGCTAAAGTCTCTGTCACGCAATAATCGATTCTCATATCTCCACAATCGATTATCCAACGGTCAGCTTTCAAAATTTTTACCGTTTTTTTACCGTTTGAGTCTTCAATTTTACAGCTTTTTTCACCTTAAATGCTGTCCCATCCTCCACATTATAAATAGGGGTCTCCACTCTTCAAATTTTCTCACTTCATCTTCAATCTTTGCTTCAAACACCCTTCTCAAAGCTTCAAATCAGTTGCATCAGCTCTTACATTTTCATAAAAATGACGAGTAGGCAGTCCAAACGTTCTCGTGCCGGCAAGAGTATTGCCTCCTCTTCCGCCGCACCTCCACCCGTTTTTTCTTATAAAGACGGTTCTTATTTGCGTTTTGATTCTCAATCCGAACTCGCTCGATTCCTTGAAATATTTGAAAGTCGAGAGATACTCCCACCTCGTTTTTCCACTACAAGATATCTCCGCAATAGCGCACCTCCCACAACAGAAAATATTCTTACTCAATGTCAACTTATTGACTTTTTATATCTTCAATACTCCTATATACACCAAGATTTAATTCGTGCCTTCTACTCTAATCTAAAGAAGGACGACGATGATGAACTTGTCTCTACAATCAATGGAGTTCAAATTTTTGTAAATGAGGAGAACTTGCAATTCCTCACTAAACTTCCCCGAAATGGTGAAGATATTTCTCTCTGCACTAGAGATGACGGCGCATTATTTGACGAACACTTTTGTTTTCACCAAATTGGTATTGGTGACATTCCGGATAGTCGTCGCCCAACTATTACTCATATGCTCCCCGAATATCGCCTAATTTTTTATTTCATCACACGAGTCCTCAAACCTCGCAAGTTCAATCACACCACTCTATCAAAAGAGGACGCAAAAATCTTACATGCAATTATGACCGGGGCTTGCATAAATTGGTGCCGGTTCGTCATGACACATATGTATGACGCTATTGGAAACGGTAGACCACTCCCTTATGCCTTACTCATAATGGCTCTTCTTGAAGCCGCCGGCATCGACACCTTCGTCGGTCCTCAACAAAAAGCTACAAAGCATTGGGAGATTCACGAATCTTCGCTTCCCAATATTGGCGAACATCGTCCTCCTCCTCCTCCTACACAATTACGACGTCCTCAAGCTCCCACTCTTCAAACCATTTCGGACCAACTTGCTTCCTTGTCCACCTCAGTGTATCGTATTGATCAAAACGTCACTCGTTTGACCACTGAGCTTCATAGGTACTTCGATCATGTCAACTATCCATATGCCCAAACTATACCACAGGAAGGAGTTTTGGATGCCGAGACGGATGTCAATGAAGAATAAATTATTTTTCTTATTATGTGTCATTTGATTAATCTATTGTCCATTTTTCGTGCCTTCTTATGTATGCTTATTATCGTTTAATGAAAAGTTCATTATTTTTTGCTAATGTCAAAAGGGGGAAGAATAAGGGCTATGCATACTAATAATATTGGCATAAATTAAGGGAGAATTCATAAATTGAGGGGGAATTCATTCACTTGTCTTCAATTGTCGTTATCTAATATGCATATCCCGATATTGGTTTGCCATTATCAAAAAGGGGGAAATTGTTGAAACACGTCCTCAAGTCGATATAACTAAACGTGTGTTCATCCTTGTAGGTATTGATAAATGACAAAACAACGCGCATGGAATATCGACATATGCCAAAGATCAAGCACATGAGAAATAACGAGCAAGATCAAGAAACTCAACAAAGTTATAGTTGAGTCGTTTTATATTTATGCTCTTGATCCGACAATTGATTTAAGACTTGGCTTCTCTCGTAAAATCATTTTTAAATAGATCATGCATCGTTGTGTTAAAACAAAATGATTTGCATTTTAGTCAAAATGGTTTTTAAACATGTCTTTTAAATCTGGACCTATATAATCAATTATATGAACCATACAATCGATTATATTAAGACCGCCAAAACTGGATTTTTCAAAAACAACGAAACAATCGATTATATACTTTTAACAATCGATTATATTGAGACAGTGTGTCCCAGATTTTAAAAGACAGCTAAACAATCGATTATCCACTTCCAAGTAATCGATTATTTTAAAACAGTATGCACCAGATTTTTCTAGGTACAAAAATAATCGATTATGTCCTTACAGGTAATCGATTATGTTGAGGCAGTGTGCATCAGATTTTTCAAAGAAAGAAAATAATCGATTATGTGTTTTCAAGTAATCGATTATGTTATGACCGTTGCCAACGATTTTGAATCACCGAAAAACTATCGATTATATAGATTCTTATAATCGATTATATGAGTGTAAAATCGGTGATTGATTTTTTAACGTTACCAACTAATCGATTATTAAGTCAAACATAATCGATTATTTAGCGTGAAATCTTCATATCATTTTTGACTGATCTTAAATAATCGATTATATAGAATCGCATAATCGATTGTATGAGCAAAATTTCAGCAATCACTAATTGGCAATTAAGCAACGGTCATAGTGATTTTGAACACTATAAATACACCTCAAAATCACTTGTTTCTGCACAACAACTGATCATATCATTGCTTAAAGCTTACACACTCTTGCTTATCATTTTATATTCATTTTACATTTGAGAGCCAAAATCCTTGTATAAGTTGTTGTGATCTTGAGCCTATTATTTTTACTCATACCCACTCTGTTAAGAGAGTTATGTTTTGAGTGCTTAGTGTTTGTAAACACTTGAAGGGAAGTTGAAATCCCTTGTTGTAAGAAGGAAAGGTCAATTCCTTGTTGTGAAGTCTTGAGGTGTGGTATCCTCGAGCGGATTGAAGTCTTGTAGAGGGTATATCTACGAGCACTTGTAACGGTTTGTTAGGCGCCCGTAAGCTTAACAAAGTTAGTGGAAAACTCGAGAGAGTCTCTCGGGGACTGGACTAACCACACGTTGTGGTGAACCAAGATAAAATTGGTTTGTTCTCTCCTTGCTATTTTTATTTCCGCATTCACTTTATTCTTGCAAGATTAAATTCCGCAAATTTACATAGAATTTTATTTAAACGCTATTCACCCCCCCTCTAGCGTTAAGCGTATATTCTAAAAATGTATACCTCCTCTTCAAGATCTCCATTCAGGAAAGTTGTTTTCACATCCATTTGATGTAACTCTAAATTAAAATGAGCTACTAATTCCATGATTATTCTTAATGAATCCTTCTTCGATACTGAAGAGAAGGTCTCATGGTAATCAATGCCTTCCCTTTGAGTAAAACCCTTGGCTACAAGTATAGCTTTATATAGTTCTATATTACCAGATGAGTCTCTTTTAGTTTTAACGATCCACTTGGAACCTATGGTAGATGATCCCTTTGGTAATTCGACGAGATCCCAGACTTTGTTTTTAGCCATATATTCTAACTCTTCTTTCATGGAATCATTCAAAAGTGTGGAGTTTTCTCCACTCATGGCTTGTGAAAATGATCATGGATCATCTTTTTAGTCCAATGTCATAATCAGACTCTTGGAGATATACAACATAGTCTCTAGAAATTGTTGGTTTTCGAATTCTTGAGGATTTTCTCACTCCCACTGGTTCAGGCACTTCTTCAGTGGGTTCAGGTAAAACGAGTTGTGGTGGCTCTAGAACTTGTTGTTGTTCAGATAGTTCTCTTAGTAACATTCAAGTTCCCAATATATAAAGGTACCACAAGTGCTTCCCTTATTTCTTCTAATTCCACCCTTTGACTCAAACTACTCCCTCTTTCTTCATGCTCCTCAAGAAATTTAGCGTTTCTAGCTTCAACAATTTTAGGAGAATGAGAAGGATAATAAAACCTAAATCCCTTAGAGTTAATCGCATAGCCTATAAAGCAACCGCTTATTGTTCTTTCATCCAACTTCTTTAGTTGTGGGTTATAAACCCTCACTTTAGTTGGACAACCCCAAACATGTAAATGATTTAAACTAGGTACCCATCCTTTCCATAACTCAAAAGGTGTCTTGGGGATAGTCTTGGATGGAACCTTATTTAAAATAGACACATCGGTTTTTAAAGCTTCACTCCATAAGGATATAGGTAAACTTGATCTGCTAATCATGCTTCTTACCATGTCCATTAATGTTCGGTTCCTTCTTTGTGCCACACCATTTCGTTGTAGTGTTCTTGGCATGTTATATCAAGCAATTATACCTTCACTTTCAAGGAACTCAGCAAATGGACCCTTAACTTGTCCCTTATCTGTGTACCTACCATAATATTCACCACCCTTATAAGATCTTACAATTTTGATCTGAGAACTAGTTTGTTTCTGTACTTCTGTTTTGTAAACTTTAAAAGCATCAAGTGTTTCTGATTTGTTAAACAAAAAATAGAGATACATATATCTTGAATAATCATCAATAAACGAGATTAAATATCTCTCACCATTCAAGCAAGGGGTAGGAAAAGGTCCACATATGTCTGTATGTATGATCTCAAGTAATTGAGAACTCCTCTTGGCACCTTTAGTTGATTTGTTGGTCTGCTTACCCTTTATGCAGTCCACACAAATTCTTAAGTCAGAAAAATCAAGAGCTTTTAGAACTCCATCATTAACCAACCTTTTGACTCTATCAATAGAGATGTTTCCCAATCTCTTGTGCCAAAGACTAGATGAGTTCTCATTGATAATACATCGTTTAGTGCCAATTTCTTTATCATGCTAAGTTAAAACATTGCATTCAAATGTGGGCTGTAACTCAAGTTTATATAAATTTCCATTCAAATTTCCAAAACCAATAACTTTATTATCTTTCAAAAGTTTCACAGAAGGATAATGAAAATTCAAATCATATCCACTAATCGATAATCTTGAAAGGGAAATTAAATTTCTAGAATATTCTGGAACATAAAAAGTATTTTCTAAATCTAAGTAAAAACCATCCTTCAAAATGAGCCTATAAGTCCCCACGCCTTCTACACGTGAACGCATCATATTGCCAGAATAGACATATTATTCACTTTCTATCGGCTTCCTCTGAGTTAGAAAGCCCTGAATGATTTTGGAAATGTGACTTGTAGCACCAGAATCAATCCACCATGTATTATCAGAAACTTCACTAAAATTAGATTCATAACATACAAAGGTAAAATTACCTTTCTTCTCAAACCATTTCTTGTATTTCAGGAAATCCTTCTTCCAGTGTCCCTTCTTTTTACAGAAGTGACAAGCATATATATAAGGTGATTTTCTTCTTCATGGGAACACTTTTGCCATTCTTCGCATTTCTCTTACCATGCGTCACCATATTAACACTTTTAGGTATCTCATGTTTCAACCTCTCTTCTTCTGTGTCACGACCCTAGTTCACCAATCGTGAACCTGTCATGACGGCACCCAGTCTTCGCGATCAGGTAAGCCTGACACTTTGCGAAAAATCAACAATCCTTACGAAAAACGATAAATAAAACGTGAATAGCCTAAGAAAATGTATAGGATGCCGCTTGACACATACACTTCGAACCGATAACGTGAACCTCCAAGATCCGGAAACCCACGGGCAACACAGGCTAAGAGTACAATATAACACACGGCTCTAACATCCAGAAGTGTCTACAATAAATGAGAACATGAATGAAACTACGACTAAAGGTAGAATAGAAGGAGAATCCTCGGCATTGCAGATGCGGCATATGCATACCGCGAATTTCCAAGTGTAACTCCTAAAATCACTGATAGCGCGCCCGATCAAAAGTACCTGGATCTACCAAAAAAGTGTGCAGAAGAGTAGCATGAGTACACCACAGCGGTATTCAGTAAGTGCCAAGCCTAACCTCGATGGAGTAGTGACAAGGAAGGTCAAGGCCCTACTGAGACGAACATAAGAAATAATGTAAGAATAAATAAACAGTAGATAATGAAGTAAATCCCGAATATCTAACAAGACAGTAAATAAAATAGAACGGCTACAAGTACAAACTACGAACACAAGACAAATCACTCAAAAGTAAAGATTTCCATATGGAGCTCCCGGAATTGAACCCACAGTCCATTTATACCAATATCGGAGGATCTCGGGAATTGAACCCGCAGTCGTTCATACCAATAACAGAGAATCTCCGGGAATTGAACCGGCATTCCTTCATACCAATAACAGAGGATCTCCAGGAATTGAACCCGTAGTCCTTCATACCAATAACAGAGGATCTCCGGGAATTGAACCCGCAGTCCTTCATACCAACAACAGAGGATCTCTGGGAATTGAACCCGCAGTCATTCATACCAACAATAGAGGATCTCTGGGAATTGAACCCGCAGTCCTTCATACCAACAATAGAGGATCTCCGGGAATTGAACCTGCAGTCCCAAAAGTAAATACACCACAACAATATCAACATACCAAAAAGGAAGCCAAATGCGAACAAGTAAAGTCGAGTATCTAACATGCTTCGCAAGAAAAACAAATATGGCAATTTAGTAAAATAGAGCAAATAATTCACTAGCATACAGGAAAACAAATATTTCAATTTAGTCATATAGAGCAAATAAGTTATTAACATTCTTTCCATAAGTAAAAACAAGCGAAGTTTCATTTCTTCTTTTTTTAACAATTAAATGTGGGAAGAAAACACAATCTAAATAAGCCAAGTAAGGTGAATTTCCAACAACTAGCACAAGTACACTCCCGTCACCTCACGCACTAGGCTTTTAATCAATGACAAATATATCCTAAGGGGAGAGGTCCCACACACAAGGTTAGACAAGCCACTTACCTCGAATTGGTACAAAACCTCTAAGAAACAATGCCCTTGCCACGAGTATCCAACTTCGAGTGGCCCAAATCTACTCAAACCAATTACATATTGTAAATAACATCGCAAGTAACTAATTAGAGTGTTAAAATTAAAGCTAAGGCGCGAAAATAGGTAAAATAACCAAAATTCCCCTCAAGCCAACGTCTCAGAATCGAATAATTTTTACATTTTCAGAAACCTCGTACTCTCACGAGTCTAACCATATAAAAATATCCCAAATCTGAGGTCAAATACCCCTTCAAATCATCAAAGTTAGGTCTAAGAACTTTACCCCAATTTTCATTCAAAATCCAATTAAAACTTGAATTCGAGATTAGATTAGCGATTAATAATCATAAAGGAGTAAGGAATCGTTACCCAAAGTTTGCCTCTGAAAATCCCTCAAAACATCTCCCAAGACCAAGCTCTCTAACTATATATATATTTGATAAAAAATGGAAGCATGGTTCGTTTTTAAATGTTATATCTGCCCAGGGATTTTCTTCAGTGCGATCGCATAAGAAGTAATGCGATCGCGTAGAGTAAAAATTGAAGGCTTGGAAAATGCTCTATGCGAACGCAGTGAGGGGCCTGCGATTGCATAAGGTAAGGAAAACAAACCTATGCAATCGCACTAAAGGCATTGCGATTGCGGAGAAGGGAATACATAAGCTATGTGATCGCATGAGGGAATTATGTGATCGCATTGAAGGAAAAGGCCACCCTCAGAAATTACACTGCGCGATTGCATGGAAGAGTATGAGATCGCAGAGGGTTAAAAACCTGCAACACGAACAACAGAAATCTGAAATGTTTTTACAACACAAAATGCCCCGTTGGGCATCCGAAACACATCCGAGGCCCGCGGGACCTCAACCAATCCTACGAACATGTCCCATAACCTCATTCGAGCTTGTACCAATCTTTAAACCACCTAAAACAACGCCGAAAACTTGAATTAATCAATGATTTGAACTTAAAAACTTCAAAACTTACTAAACTCGCTTTCGATTCATAACCTAACAAAACACGTCAGATTGACCTGAAATTTTGCACGCACGTCCCAAATGACATGACGGTGCTACAGCAACTTCTGAAATCCCGTTCCGACCCTCGGATCAAAATTTCATTATCGGACCGGAATCTTCAAAATTCTAACTTTCGACATTTATAGCCTAAATGAGCTACGGACATCCAAAATACATTCCGAACACGCTCCCAACCCCGAATCATCTAACGGAGCGGAACCACCGGTTTTCCATTCCGAGGTCGTTGTGACAATGTTCTGATTACGTACCATTTTCCAACACTTAAGCTCTCATTTAGGGACTAAGTGTCCCAAAACACTCCGAATTCAATTACCGAACTTCCCGGCAAACCAAAATAGCAGAAATGGACTTGGGGGAAGCAATTAATGGGAAAACGGGGCATTAACCAAAGACGATCGGCCGGGTCGTTACATCCTCCTACACATAAACATTCATTCGTCCTCGAACGAGAATAGAGAACATACCTAAAGTAGCAAAAATATGAGGGTATCGGCTGCGCATATCACGCTCAGTCTCCCAAGTCACCTCCTTGGCCGGCTAACCCCACCACTGAACCTTTACTGAAGCTATATCCTTTGACCTGAGCCTTCGGACCTGCCTGTCTAATATTGCCACTGGCTCCTCAACATAGGACAAATCATTGTCCAACTGGACTGAATTGAACTCCAATACATGAGACGGGTTACCATGATACCTACGAAGCATCGAAACATGAAATATTGGGTGAACCCCGGCCAAACTGGGAGGTAAAGCAAGCTCATAAGCAACATTCCCAACCTTCTTCAAAACCTCAAATGGGCCAATAAACCTCGGGCTCAACTTTCCTTTCTTTCCAAATCTCATGACGCTCTTCATAGGCGAGACCCGAAGAAAAACCCGCTCACCAACCATAAGGAAACATAATGAACCTTCCGGTCCACATAACTCTTCTGTCTGGACTGGGCCGCACGGAGTCTATCTTGAATAACCTTAACCTTCTCAACCGCATCCTGAACCAAATCAATGCCCAATAACCGAGCCTCGCCTGGCTCGAAGCAACCCACCGGGGACCTGCATCTCCTACCATATAAGGCCTCATAAGGTGCCATCTGAATACTGGACTGATAACTATTGTTGTACACAAAACTCCGCCACTGGCAAGAACTAATCCCAAGACCCTCTAAACTCAATCGCGCACGCGCAGAGCATATCCTCAAGAATCTGAATAGTGCGCTTGGACTGTTCGTCCGTCTAAGGGTGAAAAGCTATGCTCATGGTCACTCAGGTACCCAACTCATGCTTGACGGCTCTCCAGAACCGTGATGTGAACACTGAACCCCTGTCTAAGATGATAGAAACTGGAATGTCATGCAGACGGACAATCTCCCTGATATAAACCCCTGCTAACCGCTCCGCTGAGTAAGAAGTGCACATTGGAATGAAATGAGCAGAATTGATCCACAACAACCCAAATAGAATCAAACTTCCTCGCCGTCAGAGGGAGACCAGTCACGAAATCTATAGTGATATTCTCCTATTTCCACTCCGGAATCTCCATCTGCTGGAGTAACCCTCCTAGTCTATGATGCCCAGTCTTTACTTGCTGACAGTTAAGGCATCTAGCTACAAACTCTACTATGTCCTTCTTCATACGCCTCCATCAGTAATACTGGCTCATATCCTGATACATCTTCGCGGCACTCGGGTGGATGGAGTACTGCGAGCTATGGGCCTCAGTCAATATTAACTCCCGAATATTATCAACATCGGGTACACAGATCCGCCCCTGGATCCTCAACACCCCGTCATCTCCAATAGTCACATCCTTAGCATCGCCATGCTGAACTGTGTCCCTGTGGGCAAGCAAATGAGGGTCATCACACTGCCGCTCCCTGATACGATCAAATAATGAAGACCGAGAAACTACACAGGCTAGAACCCGACTGGGCTCCAAATGGTCCATCTCACAAATTGACTGGCTATAGCCTGAACATCCATTGCCACGGGTCTCTCTGAAGCTGGTAAATATGCCAAACTCCCCAAACTATCCGTCCGGCGACTCAAGGCATCAGCTACCACATTGGCCTTGCCCGGGTGATAAAGAATAGTAATATCATAATCCTTCAGTAGCTCCAACCATCTCCTCTGGCGCAAGTTCATATCCTTTTTTTTGAACAAATGTTGCAAACTTCGATGATCCATATAAATCTCACAAGGCACACCATACAAATAATATCGCCAGATCTTTAAGGCATGAACAATAGCAGCTAACTAAAGTTCATTGACAGGATAATTCTTTTCATGCACCTTCAACTGTCTGGATGCGTAGGCATTCACCCTACCGTCATGCATCAATACCGCTCCAAGTATAACTCGTGAGGTATCACAATATACCGTATAAGACCCCGAACCAGTAGGAAAAACCTGAATATGGGCTGAATTCAAAGACGCCTTGAGCTTTTGGAAGCTCGCCTCGCACTCGTCTGACCACTGAAAAGGAGCACCATTTTGGGTCAATCTAGCCATAGGGGCTGCAATCGACAAGAACCCCTCCATAAAACGACGGTAATACCCTGCCAGGCCAAGGAAACTGCAGATATCTATAGCTAAGGAGGGCCTGGTTCAACTCTGCACGGCCTCCACCTTCTTCGATCTACCCGAATGCCCTCACTCGATACCATGTGGCCTACGAATGCCACAGAACTCAACCGAAACTCACATTTTGAAAACTTTTCTTATAATTTCTTTTCCCTCAGAGTCTGAAGTACTGTCTTTAGGGGCTGCTCATGATCTTATCGGCTCCGGGAGTATACAAGAATATCATCTATGAAAACAATGACATATGAGTCGAGATAGGGCTTGAATACACTGTGCATCAAATGCATAAAAGCTGCTGGGGCGTTGGTCAACCCAAATGACATGACAAGGAACTCGTAATGACTTTACCGAGTCCTGAAAGCAGTCTTCGGGATACCCGATTCCTGAATCTTTAGCTGGTGATAACCTGAGTGTAAATCAATCTTAGAAAACACTTGTGCGCCCTGAAGCTGGTCAAATAAATCATCAATACGAGGCAGAGGATATCGGTTCTTCACTGTAACTTTTTTCAACTGACGATAGTCGCTACACATGGCATAGAACCATCATTTTTCTTCACAAACAAGACAGGAGCACCCCATGGTGAAACACTAGGTCGAATAAAACCTTTATCAAGCAATTCCTGTAACTGATCCTTCAACTCCTTCAACTTAGGAGGAGCCATACGGTAAGGAGGAATAGATATGGGTTGAGTGCCCAGCAACAAATAAATACCAAAATCAATGTCCCGATCGGGCGGCATGCCCGGAAGATTAGCTGGGAACACATCGAGAAAATCCCGTACCACTGGAACAGAGTTAACAGAAGGGGTATCAGCAGTGACATCTCTCACATAGGCTAAATACGCGGCGCAACTCTTCTCAACCATACGTTGAGCTTTAAGAAAGGATATAACTCTACTAGAAGTGTGATAAAAAGTACCACTCCACTTGATACGTAGAATACCTTGCATAGCCAGCGTCACGGTCATAGCGTGACAAATCAAGAATAGCATACTGGGGCGACAACCAGTCCATGCCTAAGATAATATCGAAATCAACCATGTCAAGCAATAAAGATCTGCCCTGGTCTCGAAACCACGAATAGTAACCAAACATGACCGTTATACGCGATCCACAACAAGGTATTCTCCCACTGGGGTAGAAACATAAATATGAGAGCTCAAGGTCTCTCGGACTGTACCCAATTGCGGAGCAAAATAACACGACACATAAGAATAAGTGAAGACTATGTCGAATAGAATCGGCACGCCTCTATAACAAACCATGAGAATACCTGGGACGACAGAATCGGAGATAACTCCCTCAGTACGGGTACGTGGGTTAGCATCTGGGGCTGTACCTATAGACTGAGAACCTGCGAGGCACGTTGTAGCTGAGAAGTCTGAGAAGGTGTATCCCTCCCAAGTCTGGGACATTCCCTAACCATGTGGCGTGTGTCACCATGCTCAAAGAAACCTCATGACTAACGTGGCAATGGGAACTTTGCGATACGGGTACTCCAAGACCCTTGAACACCCGAACTCTGTGGAAACTCTAAGGCGCAAACTGAACTGGCTGACCCACAAAACCTCTACCATGACGCACCCTGCCTCCAAAATAAGGACCAGTATATCTCCCTGGCCCACGAGGTCTACTCGCTGCTATATACTCTCCTTCCTGACCTCGTCTGTCCTCTACTCGGCGAGAGTTCCTCACCATCCACTGCACTGGAACCACAGACTGTGATGGCATGAAACCTGAACCCTGGCTTATGGCAACTCGCTGCTCTCGAGTGGGGGCGTCGGGAGTCTGGGTCCCTCCCCTGATCTGTGAAGTAGTCGGCACAACTTGAATCAATCCCGCCTGGATCAATGTACCAAACATGCTCAGGAATTGTGCCAATACCTCCTGAACATCAGGAGTAGTGGTAGTTGTGGGCGTCTCTAGCACCCGAGTCCTGACTAGGTCTGCTAGGGACACCTCGACAGCTGCTCGCGCAGGTGCTTTGGCTGCACTCTGTGCACGTCCACGATCCTGCCCCGGCCCCTACCTCTAGCTGCTGCAGGAGGGGGTACGGGTGCCTGATCGTCTCGAGTAGCACGTGTCCTCGCCATCTGTGAGAGAATAGGAAGCAGAAGTTTAGGATCGTGGAAAATTCTCGCACGACAGGGAAGTCAAATGAAGTGAAGATGTTTCCTAAACAGTTACATAGCCCTCGTAGATAAGTACAGACGTCTCTATACTGAGCAGCGAGACTCTATATAACCGACCTGTGTACCGTGACTCCTATGAACCTAGAGCTCTGATACCAACTTGTCACGACCCTAGTTCACCAATCGTGAACCTGTCATGACGGCACCCAGTCTTCGCGACTAAATAAGACTGACACTTTGCGAAAAACCAACAATCCTTACAAAAAACGATAAAAAAACGTGAATAGCATAAAAAAATTAATAGGGTGCCGCTTGGCACATACACTTCGAACCAATAACGTAAAACCTCCAAGACCCGGAAACCCACGGGCAATACAAGCTAAGAGTAAAATATAACACACTGCTCTAACATCCAGGAGTGTCTACATCAAATGAGTACATGAACGAAACTACTACTAAGGTAGAATAGAAGGAGACTCCTTGGCTCTGCGGACGCGGCAGATGCATACCCTGAATCTCCAAGTGTAGCTCCTAAAATCATTGATAGCGCGCCCGATCAGAAGTACCTGGATCTGCGCAACAAAAGTGTGCAAAAGAGTAGCATGAGTACACCACGACGGTACTCAGTAAGTTCCAAGGCTAACCTCATGGAGTACTAACGAGGAAGGTCGAGGCCCTACTCAGAAGAACATAAGAAATAATGTAAGAATAAATAAACAACAGATAATGAATTAAATTCCGAATATCTAACAAAACGGTAATTAAAATAGAACGACTACAAGTACAGACTACGAACACAAGGCAAATCTCTGAAAAGTCATGAATTCCACATGGAGCTCCGGGAATTGAACCCGTAGTCCATTTATACCAATATCGGAGGATCCCGGGAATTGAATTTGCAGTCCTTCATACCAATAATAGAGGATCTCCGGGAACTGAACCCGCAGTCCTTCATACCAATAACAGAGGATCTCTGGGAATTGAACCCGCAGTCCTTCATACCAATAACAGAGGATCTACGGGAATTGAACTCGCAGTCCTTCATACCAATAATAGAAGATCTCCGGGAATTGAACCCGCATTCCTTCATACCAACAACAAAGGATCTCCGGGAATTGAACCTGCAGTCCTTCATACCAACAACAGAGGATCTCCGGGAATTGAACCTGCAGTCCCAAAAGTAAATACACTACAACAATATCAATATTTAACGAACCATTTATCCTTATGTGTGTTGTAAGAAATCTTAAACGAACCATATTCCGCAGGAAGTGAGTTGAGAATGAAATGCACAAGAAATGGTTAAGACATATCAACCTCAAGGGACTTGAGTTTAGCGGCAATGTCTCTCATCTCCATAATGTGCTCACGTACTGTACGACTTCTGTCAAAAGTCATACTTGAGAGCCTCTTCATAAGGATGCTGGCCAATGCCTTGTCAGAGCTTACAAATTGTTCATCAATTGCCTTCATGTAAGCTTTGACCTTATCTCTATTAGGGAAAGAACCTCTAATGTTTTGGCTTATATGAGCTTTTATGAGCATTAAACTTAAGCGATTAGATCGCTCCCACCGCTCATAATTAGCCTTAGCAGCTGGCGTACTTGATTCCGTGGGGATAGGTGGTTCATCCACACGGAGTGCCAGGTCCAGATCTGAGCATCCTAAAGTGAGAAGGACTTTCTCGTTCCATTCAGCATAGTTGTCACCAGAAAGCATTGGAATTCGAGCATTCTCATTAAATATAGCGGTAGGAAAAGCGGTAAAGACTGCAAAACAGGGATAAACATACATAAGCTATGAAGTACAATCCATCAAACGTGAATCGCGTAAAATACCGATTCATAGTAAATTCTAGTCCTTCTTGTGGCAGAGGTTGCAACCCATGCATAGAATTTACTATCTTTATTAGACTAGTAAACCAAAATACATAAAAATTAATCAATACCTGTGGTCATAAGATTATTTTTAACTTAAAGGTTTACTATCTCATTCCAATTAATCTCACCAAAATGGTTATCTCCATGTATGGTCGGGTTACCATTTTCATAAGATAACTGGACTGAGTGGATGCCATTATAGTTTTAGTCACTAAACTTTATATGATTAAACAACTTAATTTCTTCTATATCAAGTACTCATGATGCCGTGGCTGCTCCTAAGTACATCACATTAAAGAAAACTCATATGACATCTCAGAATAGTTAAGCCTTATAATCAACTCAAACAGTACGTTAATTAGATTCACAATGATTACACACGTTACTTAAGCAAAATGCTTTAAAACATCAAGCACAAAAGTAACTCAAATCTTATAAATATTCAGAATATAATAAGAACTTGTAGCTAATTTATGAAAACATAATTTGCAATCTTATGCAAATTGGTTAGACAGCGTCGGGAATAAAGCCTTAATTGCTAAGTGGTTTTACAAAATGTTTAAAAGGCTCTAAAGTTTTACTAGGATAGTATGTTGATTTATGCCCTAAGAAATAATAATCTTTCCTTTTAGATAAGTACAGTGAGAACCATAAAATTAATAAATATATAAGGACAACTAAAACAATTAAGTAATAGGCAGTCTCGATTTCTTTAAATTGAACCATCTAATTAAAGATTTCTACTACAATCTTAAAGTTGAAATAAAGATCTTCCAAAAGCTCATTGCTTAAAAGCAGCAACTAAATTCACGATCCAGAGAATGAGGTTAACAAATTTGGTAATTGACCACGCCAAGATCCATACGGAGGAGACGAAAGGCACAAGTATCAAAATAAGTAAAGCAAATAAAGAAAGAATTACAATAAAATACACATGACTTTACATCATAACAAAAAATAGTCTACGTTTTTAAACTTTACCCAATTTAGACCGTATTGTATATATTTTGAAAACACTAGCTCTTGCAAATTTAAAATTTGTGTTCTTACAACCATTGCTTCTAAAAGCAATGGAGTTAAATATGTGTTCTCACAACAATTGCTTTCACTCTCTCTTCTTCTCACATTTTTTACATATGCTTCTAGGGGCTATCCGCCATTACTCTTTCCCCCCTATATCACCTGGTTGCAATATAAAAAAAATTGAAAAGTAAAAGTCCACCATTAAAGGTCATTCAAAGCTTTGATTTAAAAAATATAATTTCTTGTAATTCTTAATTGTTTGGATTGGGTGTTGTTTCAACAACAACAACAACTACCCAGTAATGTCCCACAAAGTGGGGTCTGGGGAGGGTAATATGTAGACGAGCCTTACCCCTACCCGAAAGGGCAGAGAGGCCATTTCCAGTCGACCCTCGGCTCAGTGAAGGAGAGGAAAAAAAAATAAAAACAAAAACAAAAACAAAAGAGCATTAGTAAGTCCAGCAGGAATATCATAAATAACTATCTAAATATAAGAACCATAAATAAATAACATGCAATAATATCATACAGTAACTACCATAAATAACTACCATAAGGTAGACACAATCCAAAACACAAAATATCTATGTACAACACTGTCAAGTCTCACCCAACCCCGGGTGAGTAATACAAAAAACTCTAAGGGCCCCTATCCTACAACCCTGATACTAGACCTCCAGACTTTCCTATCAAGGGTCATGTCCTTGGAAACCTGCATACTAGCCATGCCATGCCTAATCACCTCTCCCCAATACCTCTTAGGCCTCCCTCTGCCTCGCCGACCAACGCCAGCCGTTCACAACTCCTCACCGGGGCATCAGGACTTCTCCTCCGCACATGCCCGAACCATCTCAGCCTCGCTTCTCGCATCTTCTCATCCACCGGGGTCACCCCCACCTTCTCTCGAATAACTTCATTCTTAATCTTATCTAACCTGGTGAGCCCGCACATCCACCTGAGCATCTTCATCTCCGCAACCTTCATTCTCTGAACATGAGAGTTCTTCACTGGCCAGCACTCTACCCCATACAACATTGCAGGTCTAACCACAGCTCTATAAAATTTCCCCTTGAGTTTATGTGGAACTTTCTTGTCACACAGGACTCCTGATGCAAGCCTCCACTTTGACCACCCCGCTCCTATACGATGAGTGACGTCCCCGTCAATCTCTCCATCCCCCTGAATCACCGACCCAAGATATCTGACACTGTCCCTCTTGGCGATGACCTGAGATCCAATCATCACGTCCCTCCCTAATTCGCTCGGCTCGTCCCTAAACTTCCACTCCAGGTATTCCGTCTTAGATCTGCTTATTTTGAAACCCTTAGACTCGAGAGTCTGTCTCCATATCTCTAACCTCTCAATAACACCGGCCCTCGTCTCGTCTATCAAGACTATATCATCAGCAAATAGCATACACCAAGGCACATTCCCTTGAATATGTCGGGTTAGAGCATCCATCACCAAGGAAAACAAGAGAGGGCTAAGCGCCGATCCTTGATGGAGCCCCATAACCACTGGAAAGTGGTCTGAGTCGCCACCCACCGTCCTAACCCTAGTCTTAGCTCCATCGTACATGTCCTTGATTACTCTGATGTACGCTTCCGCCACGCTCTTCGCCTCCAACCACCTCCCTTGGGATCTTGCCATACGCCTTCTCCAAGTCGATAAACACCATGTGCAGGTCCTTCTTCTTATCCCTGAACTGCTCTACCAGCCTCCTGACAAGGTGGATAGCTTCTGTAGTGGAGCGACCCGGCATGAAACCGAACTGGTTCACAGATATAGATGTCATCTCCCTCACCCTCGCCTCGATTACCCGCTCCCAGACCATTATGGTGTGACTTATTGTTTGATACCCCTATTGTTGTTGCAGCATTAGATGTCCCCTTTGTTCTTGTACAAGGGTACCACTATACTCCACCTCCACTCATCTGGCATCCTTTTGGACCTGAAGATCGCATTGAACAACCTGGAGAGCCACTCCACTCCTGACCTACCCATGCACTTCCAGAACTCCAACGGTATCTCGTCAGGTCTGGTCACTCGACCCCTACTCATCTTGCGCAAAGCCCCCATGACCTCCTCCGTCCTAATGCGTCTGCAGTACCCAAGGTCTCTATGTTGCTCTGAATGCCCAAACTCCCCTAGCTCTATGTTACGATCCCCCTCCTCGTTAAGAAAGTCTCGAAAGTACGCCTGCCACCTCTTCTTGACTTGAGACTCCCCCATCAAAACTCTACCATCCTCGCCCTTGTTGTACCTAACTTGGTCAAGATCACGCGCCTTCCTTTCCCTTACTTTAGCTAACCGGAATAACTTCATGTCCCCTCCTCTCTCCCCTAGTTCCTCGTACTTGCGACCAAACGCCGCGTTTTTAGCTTCCGTAACCGCCAGCTTTGCTTCTTTCCTCGCCACCTTGTAGATCTCCATGTTCGCTCTGCGTTCTTCCTCGCTTGTGCTCCCTGCCAACTTAGCAAACGCTACCTTCTTCACCTCCACTTTTCCTTCGACTACATCGTTCCACCACCAGTCACCCTGATGTCTGCCTGAATAGCCCTTGGCTACCCCGAGCACGTCCCGCGCTACTTCCCTAACCAAGTTCGCCGTCTCTGACCACATAGCGTCTGCTTCCCCAGAACTTCTCCAAGCTCCGCCCTCAGCTAACCTCCCCTCCAACTCCTGTGCTTTTTCCTTAGTCAAAACACCCATCTAATCCGTGGTTGTCCCCGAGCACCCCTCATCTTCCTTTTCACCCAGAGACCGATATCAATCACTAGGAGCCTATGAAGATTCGAAAGGGACTCTCCCGGAATAACCTTACAGTCCTTGCACATACCCCTATCGCTCCTTCTGAGGAGGAGGTAATCAATCTGAGTCCTCGCCGCCGAACTCTTGAAGGTGACCAAATGCTCCCCCCTCTTCTGAAATATCGAGTTCGCAATCAGAAGCTCGGAAGCCCTGGCGAAATCAAGCAGTGATGTGCCTCCTCCGTTCCTAACCCCAAAGCCAAAGCCACCGTGCACCTCACCATAACCACCAATATCAGCCCCAATATGACCATTAAAGTCCCTCCAATAACTAACTTCTCAGATTGGGGGATACTACTCACCAGATCATCCAAGGCCTCCCAAAAGAGCCCCTTGGCCTCCTCGTCTAAGCCCACTTGCGGCGCGTAAGCGCTGATGACGTTGAGGACGCAGCCTCCAATAACCAACTTAATAGACATTAACCTATCATTCACTTGCCTAACCTCGACCACGGACTCCCTTAGATCCCTATCCACCAAGATGCCCACTTCATTCTTACCTCTCACGACCCCAGAATACCACAGCTTAAACCCGTCTACATTTCTCGCCTTCGACCCTTTCCACCTAGTCTCCTGGACAGATGCTATGTGCACCCTCCTCTTCTGAAGAACCTTCGCCAACTCAATGGACTTACCCGTCAGAGTGCCTATGTTCCACGACCCAATCCTTAATCTATGTGCGTCCGCAACCCTCTTCCCACCCTTACCTCCCGCCCTACCCGCAGGATCACTCCCTGCCCCCTTCACCCCCTCCACCGCCCCCACCCCCCGAGGACATGACCTTACACTATCATTCCCCGTCGAGGCCACTATCCCTCCAACCGACTACGGAGAGTAGTGACACATACGCACTATAGCGAAGTACGCAAAAAGAGGCAAACTAGATAGCAACAGAGTAAACCTCATACGGAATGCTAGGTAAAATACGTGAAAATGTGTATAACGTAAACAAGAAAGCGGGAGGTACCAACTCCCGGTGGAAAAACCTGAAAGTAGGCTTTGATGCGCCCAAGGTCAACTGGTACCGACTCTTGCACTTCCCGGCCGGTGTTGTTTAGCTCTTCACTCCCAAACGACGCGAACTGGCCTCGCCGTCGCGACTAGTACCGGGATGAGTTTTCCTGAAGCTTATCGGAACCTGTAGTTCTGTTGTGTCCTGCCAAAAGTCTGAACGGGAGTCGCCTGAAGTACTGTAGCTTGCCGGAAATCCTCACTGGAAAAATAAGGTACCTGTCCAAGAAAACAGAACACACCCACACACACCCACAAAAAGCATAAGAGAGAATAGGAAGAAAAGACTAATACACAGCAGAAATGGAGACGACAAGACCTAGCCAAAGCAGCCACAAATTCAACCAGCAATTTTGGAGAGTTTAAACACTCTTGAAATCCTAGAAAACCACGAGCCAACAAACTGAAATCTTTCTTTCTTTCTTTTATGTACAGTAAAATCATCCAAATTAGTAGAGCAGTTGAAATCTAATATACAAAACAAAAGGACAATACCACATAGACGAGATTAAAAAATGGAAGAAAAGTTATGATATCAATTAATTAGTAAATAGAAACATCTAAATCGCATAATTCAAACATAAGAAAAATCAATTCACAAGGTAATTAGATAGCGTTTTTGAACAAATCACTGAAATACAATTGATTTGTATGAATATAGATTAATAATAGGCAGAAGACTATATCAGATCTAACCTTTAGAAGACTAAAAGAAAGCTTCGCTAAAACCCTGGCTGCGCAGAACAAATGAAGCGAAGCGTTGGAAAGAAGAGGGAGAGTTGGGGCAAGAAAATCGTCTTGGAGCAAGAAAAAGGAAACAAAAATAGAGTCTCGTGAATTTGGGCAGAGAACGTAAAAATAAAAGCAACACATGAAAAACAACACAAACAGAACTGCAAATAAACAGCAGATCTGATCTAGATCTAGATATATCAACCTATCAAAAGCACTACAATAAGATTCATAAAGATAATTCAATACAGAGAGTGAATTTACTAGAGAATAGCGAAATCGCAATACAGATCAAACAATAATCGTAAAAATTGAGAATTAATTGTATGATTGGGTGTTGTTTCAATTGATTGAAAATATCAAAAGGAGTTCAAAGTTTAAATTTGAAGTGATTTGGAGTAGATTTGAGCAAGATTTGAGTTAAATTTCAGAAAAAAAACGCAAGGAAGAAGACAAAGTTAGTTTTTTGTATAATCTTGTATAATAGTGTATATGGGTGTATAAACACATCTTATACACTATTATACACCTTTGTACAAACGTCTCTAGACGAACTTTTTCGACGATTTTCAGTTGCAATTCTTGTTCAAACTCAATCCAAATCTCCATTAAATGACTTCAAATTTTATATACAACCTCCTTATACTATTTCTAACAAATGTAAATAACACTCACTCCAAATTTCTTACAAAATCAAATTCGAAATTTAAACTCACATATTTAAGCTTGTTAAAAATCTAATTTTCACCACCCGAATAAATTTGGTTTGTTAAACTAATATTTGAGTCACGGTTATTGATTCAAAAATTAACTTAAAAGCTTGAGCAATCTTTTTTAAAAATTAAATGATATTTTTGAAAACATATTGAAGTTGATTATTGAATTTTAACCAATTATTTTTTGATTAGTTGATTGTAAATTAAAATATATGCTATAAAATTAAAAATTGAGCTTCCCAGTTGTTCTTATGTGAAATTCTCGAGCAAATAAATATATCTCCCTTTGAGTGGTATTATTAAGAAAACAATTCCAAGCAAAGAAAGACAGTCTAATGATCAATTATCCAAACAGCCAGTTTCTTTAAGCAAGAGAGGAGTGCAATTGATCAGAAACAACAAAATTATATGGGTCAAGTGATTAAACAGATTCTTCTTGTTCGTTATTCTTTAACCGTGTATGCAAACATCAGGAATCTGTCATGTTTGTGCTCTCTTAAACTATTGTGATCTATGTAATACACTTAGACTCTAAGAAATAGAAAAATAATTTATACATAGAACACGTATATACTGATAATCAACATCGATTCACGTCCTTTTGCAAAGATCATAACCAACAACAATAACTACCCAGTATAATCCCGCAAAGATCATAACAAAGTTGTCATATTACTCATGACGAGCAAATCCAAAATTGAACAACATAGCTAAAGGACGGCTTTCATATCACATGTTGAAATTTAAATACAAATATAGAGCCAACGCATTGGAAATTAAACAAGAAACATATTTTCAGCCATAGTTGTTCAAAAGTGTTGTAGAATCGCCTTGTAAAACTTAGACGAAAAACCTAGGGAGTCTTCTAGCATGTGCCTATCGTAGGATGCAGACTGATGGAGTCACATGCGTATTTATAAGTAGGCTAGGGACTCTTAGGAAAATACTTTAGCCCTAGGGACTTCTCCATAAATTATAATTACCCTAGGGACCATTAATATATAGTAATTTCTTTCTATCAAATAACTACCATACATACATAACTACATAATATTATCTTACATATTATTTCCTTTGGGAGACAAGGTAAATAATTTATTACCTTATGCGTGAGCCACACTACAAATTTCTAGAAAGATAACGGTAATTTCTTACACTAATATCCCTTCATAACAGAGATCTCAAACCTAATGCATTCAGCAGCTATTTGAAAATCTAACTTTCATCCGTTTCCTTATCTTATCATGGTTTATTATACTGCTCAATCATTTAGATAGGATGCACTGGATCAAATTTTAAATTTTATTATCATAACGTGGACTTGCACATGTTCACTATTGGTTTTATGGATGACGGTCCTGCACTAGTTTTTAGCAGTGCTATTCTGAATCACTGCAGATATACCTGTATCATTTCACCCCAAGTTACCCTGAGACAACAGAAGCAATAAGCACTAGCAGATACTTGTACATTATATCTGTTTCCCTTTTGCTTTTAATCAACTAATTGGTTACGTAAAGTGTAAAGTTAAGAGTCAGAAAGTTACCTTTTTTTACCAATACCTGAACTAAGAACTTAGTGTGCGGGGCAAGGTAAGAAGATCCAATGACATAATCGATCTAATTGATAACTGTCTAAAAAAGGTACAATCAGAGACCACCATGAAAATTAGGACAACCGAAGATCACCAAAAAGATTGAGAGAAACATTTTCATTCATGTCGCAAATATACAGATCGGTTGTTTCAAACTCACTGTAAGGAGAAGAAAGATACATATGTTGTTTACAGGGTGTGTGTACTAAAATATTTTGGTTTTGAGTCTAGTGAAAAAGGATGTAAAGTTATAACTATGATACAAATGATTAGTGTACATGCAGATATTATACAGTATGGGCAAGATTGCTGATCGATGAATTGGGGTAAATTTTTTCCAACGCAATAACCAAATGATGTTGATTTCTTTAGAATATGTACCGGCGAAGATAATCTACTCGAGTTGGATGCTTGAGCTTCATGAGAGCCTTCACTTCATGCTTCCGTACCATCTCTCTCGAAATATTTAGGTTACCCGCAATTTCTCCCAATGTTCTATCACCTTTGCCATCAAGTCCATATCTTTGTCTGATTACTAGACCCTCCTTGGGCTTAAGAGAATCAAGCTGGCAAAAGAGGAAGGTGATTTATTGTTAGAACCAAAAATAGTACAGAAATTCTGAAAACCTCCAAGATTAACAAACTGAAACATATAAACTTAAAATGCTTTTCACTTAGAGCAAGGTATATCTTAAGATTCAAGATTGACAAGTAATAATTCAGCAAATCTATTCCTAGTGCCCTTTCAGTACCAGAAATTTCCATTACTTTTCCTTTAAGTGTATTAGCATCTGATTCTCTTTGAAAGACAGATAACCTCATAATGAAGGCCTCTAACAAAAAGAGATGCCAGTTTCATCGATATATTTGGTTGTGGGCATATTAAGTAAGTGATGCAATTGATTTAATCAAATTTCAACTACACCAACCCAACTGGAATTGCATAATCAATTTTTAAACAAGGAAAAAGAAAATCATAATTACCATGATATATAAGCAATATCTCTCTTTTCCTTTTTGTTTCTTCCATGGTATTTCTCATTTTATCTTTATAAATTTGTTCTTGGGCAGGGGTGGGAGTATAGATTAAATCACAAGGAAAGTGGTTCGGTCACTGCAGTCCGGAGAACCATCATATGGGAAAGAGAACAGATTCAAACACGAAGAAATGTTCCAAAAATTCTCCTTTTTTGTAATTTGCTGAGGTAGCAGAAACTCTTGTATCACAAAAATCTGTGTGTGTGTGTGGTGTGGGGGGGGTGCATCTTCCATTCTCTTTCGGATGAGGATTGGGATTGGATTTAAAGTTTAATACTGTAGTGTTCCCTTCAGGATTAAGTAGGTATTGCTGGAAACTTACGTGGATGGTCGGCATACAGAAACGGGTGGATGTGGACTAAAAAATCAAGCTATGATAATTCACTACCTTAAGAAAACTGCCCTCACACCAAGTTTTCTAACGGATTAAGACAATAACTCTCTGAATATAAAACGAAGTTGTTACTCTACAATTAGCAACCAGACTACCCCTAACCTCTTGTTCGATAGGTCTTGACGTATAAAGTTTGCCGAGATATGCCCCTTGCACTTTGCTAAATAATTACTCCTTGTACCTTAGTTTCACAATACCTTTTAAGTTCATTCAAAGATTAACGAATCATCCATCTATAGACAAATAATTAATCCATATATTCTAAATTTTGGAGTAAATACGCACACCTGCATTATTGTGCATAAATCTGTTTGACATGATTATCACATCCACTCTGTTTATCCACTGCTTACGTGTACTTCATATTTTATAAACTTTCTTTTCATTTCAAGGCAACACAAACTAATTAAAACGGATCCTTCATTTGTCTAAACATACTTATGTTTCAATGGTCTGATAAGATGTGAGTTCTTCTAAATACATTAACAATTAGTTTTTTTTTTTAAAACTTGACGTACCATTTCAGATACTTCCAAACCTCCATACTGGTACCTATCTTTAACAGTCTAAAACTGGTTGTTTCATATGTACTTCCTCAATGAGTTCATCATTTAAAATGTCATTTTAACACCTCATTTGGTGCAACATGAAACTTATAAATGGATGCCAAAGCTACAAGAATTCTACTGAACTCATCCTAGTCACTGGTGCATATATATAAAAAAACAATCTAGACCTTTGTTTTTGTTGCCTTTGACAACTAACTTAGCCTAGAAACATTATACTAATGAATAGAATTGTATTTCCTTTATAATACCATTTGCACCCAATTACCTTTGATTCAGAAGTTAATCAACTAGAATTCGAGTATTGTTTGACAGTATTGAGCCCATCTATTTCCAGAATGTTGAACCTCTAGAAGTCGCTGCATTGCTTCACCACAGCTTTATGGATCTTTCTTCCATATTCAGCATAATAGAGCTCTAACCAATTAAGGAGCTTACTTTTTTTCTTCAACTAGGAACACTATAGACTACGAGGAAACTATTTTCCTTTCCTTCCTCACCCTTTGTCTTTTCCTAAGTTCTATAATAAACTCATCAAGACGTTAATGAGTTTTATCATTTGAAAAAACATAAATAATTTCATCTGACAACTCTGAAGTAGGGATAAATCATTACAAAATTTAATTGCAAATTCTATTATTTTATATGCTTTAAGTTTGGGCTTATCATATAGATACAATACTTATTGCTCTTGGCAATAACCATTTTGAATGGCTATGAAATTTGAAGACTACCATATCCAAAAATTGGTGATATTATTTCAACATAAAGCAAAACTCTTAACCAGACCAGAGAAGCAGATTCAACACCAAAAATAAAGACAAAGAGGACAAAACATTACCACATCATCAAGAGCAAGCCTGAGTAGAGCTGGTTGCCTCCTCTTATCCCCATCTACGCCATCTACATCAGTTATTCCATTAATAAGCTCTTCTTGGGTCGTCATGTGTCTTGCATGGAGAGAGAAGACAGGTTTTGATACTTTCATCACTTCATGGTATCTCTCAGGGGAAAGTTTAACTCTTTCAATTATCTCTTCATCTGTTGGCATCCTCTGAAGCTCAAATAGCAGCTGCAATTTGGCTTTCTGAATTTCCACTCTGATCTGAATCAGAAAAAGGATATTAATTTTTTTTTCACTGACTACTTGACAAGTACAACCAAATGAGTAAATATAAGACATTTCTTTAAAGAAGAGAGCAATACTCCCAACGGGATCACAAAAGAACTCAGCTATTTAAAGTATTTTCCTTTTCACCCATTCCTTAGACAGTTCGTTGACACAAAATTTTGCTATATTGTATTAAAAAAGATATGGTAGTACATTGGTTGTACATTTTCAAGTTGCATTAAAGCACAGTTGGAGGTCAACAAATGATTTTCTTTCACAACTGAAAATGTCTCATAACTAGAGATAATATGCTTTTCTTTTCACAAAATCAAGAAATCATTTAGCTTCCAGAGAGTGGCAGAAGAAAGAATATGGTTCTTTGATGGATGAACAGTGAAACGGAAAAACACTGGCAGATGGAAGAAAGAGAACTTACAGATTCAAGCCCGAATGGGACTTTGGTGAAGCTTGAGGTTGTCATAGAACGTATTATGGCATGCTTTATCCAAAAAAGACCATACGTTGACAGTCTGAATTTCCTATTAGGTTCAAATCGATCAACAGCTGTAATTAGTCCCTTGACGCCTGCCTGACAGAGGTCTTGGAATTTTGGCCCATTAGCAAAATCTTGAAAATATTTGTTTATCACGAACAAAACAAGACGTAGATTGTGCTGCAACCAAACAAGACTGCAAAGGTGAGTTATTTATAAAGCTAAAACCTCACATAATATGTGGATGCATAAGAAAGTTAGATGATATCAAGAATGTGGGATAGTTCAAGTTACACTAGTAGTATTATCTTCATTTCCCCTCTCAGGGGCATAGACTCAAGTAAGAAGAATTTAAAGGTTATAAGATACTCAAGAAAATACAGAAGATAATTAATTGTGCTTTATAACATGTAATACCACCTTGCACATATCACTGTTTGTGAGCAGTACATGTCAAGATTAGCCACTTTCAATACAACAACAACAACCCAGTAAAATCCCAGAAGTTGGGTCTGGGAAGGGTATTATGTACGCAGATCTTAAACCTACCCTGAGGGGCTCTCTGCTGTTTACAGGAGACCTCAGCTCAAGATATCAACAAGAGACAATAAGTTAGTGCTATCAATAAACTCATACTAAAAATAACATAAAATACACCATATAACATAAAATAACAAAATAGCAGCAATATAAGAAATACGAAATAGAAATAGATGATATAGATGAAATAGATGAAAGGTATACTAATATCCAACAGATAGCTCCCTGAATCGGTAGCTGACCAGTAACATCCTAAGATTTCCTTACAGCTAGCTATTGTCACTCTAGTGCGCTGTAGAAATATCCACAACTTCCCCCTAACCTAACCTAACCTACAACTTTAATGCTCGACCTCCACAATCCCTTATCAAGGGTCATGTCCTCAGTAATCCTAAGACGCGCTAAGTCCTGTCTTATCACCTCTCCCCAATACTTCTTAGGTCTCCCTCTACCTCTCATCATGCCCACCACAGCCAATCGCTCACACCTTCTCACCGGTGCATCAGTGCTCCTCCTCTGAATGTGCCCAAACCATCTGAGTCTTGCTTCCCGCATCTTGTCCTCTATTGGGGCCACACCCAACTTCTCTCGGATATCTTCATTCCTAATCATATCCATTGTTGTATGCCCGCACATCCACCTCAACATCCTCATCTCTGCTACTTTCATCTTCTGGGTGTGTGAGTTCTTAACCGGCAAACACTCGGTCCCATACAACATTTCAGGCCTAACCACTGCTCTATAAAACTAACCTTTTAGTAACGCTGGAACTTTCTTGTCACACAAGACTCCCGTCGCTAACCTCAATTTCGTCCAACCCACCCCTATACGGTGTGTGAAATTCTCGTTGATTTTCCCGATACCCTGAATAACTGACCCAAGGTATTTGAAACTATTCTTTCAATGTAACAACAAATTCATGTCGAGGAATTATGAAAAAACAGATTGCATCAGATTCATTTAACTCAGATTATAAAACCAGAACCAAGTGTTCTTTTGCTTGAGGCATAAATTAAACTTCTGTGGTGCCCATCAAGAAGGGTCTAACAAGTAAAGAAGAAAAATTACCTTAATCAGCTTATTTCTGGAAGCTCGACCAACTTCCAGATTCTTCCGTAGTTCAGAGGCATCGATATTTGTTGCCTCAGCTACTTCAGCGTCAGTTGGTTCTCGCCCCAAATCATTTTGCAAGTTCTCCTTAACTTGAAGGATTGCCTAAATTACGACAACTGATTCTCAATCATAAAGTACAACAATAGCAATACTAAAATCTCATGAATAAGCAAATGTTCTCCAGAAACTTCCTTTCGCATTTAATCTTTTCCGTTAACAGTGAAAATGTTTGTACCTTCATAGGTTGCATCAACTTGAAGAGCCACGCATGCTCAGAAGATGGAAGCACTGGAGGGATCTTCATTTTCTTCCAGTCTAAGCTCGCTAAGTCAGTAGCACCTGAATATTCTCTGACAAGCTTATCAATTTTTTCATCTTCGGTGTCCTCTTTAAGTTCTCTTTTTTGGGATGAAGCAACCAATTCACCTTCTTTATTCTTTAGTAGAGCAATCCTCTGGTCAAGATTCAGCCGCTTTGACTTCTTTCGACGATTCTTGACCACATTATCAGCAATTCCCTTCTTCGCTTCCCTATCGCCTTCAACAATTCTCTTCCTCCTTTGCCTTCTCTTCCCGATTTGATGATCCTTAGCTTCTGTATCGGAACTATCAGTTTCCAGACTGCGCTTGTAGATACTTTCAAGTTTGGCAGCGGCTTCACTGTAGTCCAATTCTAATGGACTTGGAGATGCTTCAACATCAATTGAAACAGCATGCACTCTCTCAGTACGTTTAGATACTCGTCTTGACCTCTTTTCATTCTCTTTAGACGTTTCTATAGGCAACGATATGGATTCCTTAGGTGCAACTAAAGTTGTTTTTTTCGTTTTATCTTTTTTAAATGATACAACTACAGGCCTTTTAAGCGGACATAAATGAGCAGAAAACCTTGTGCTCAATCCCAATGGACTTCGAGAAGCAGAGCTAGAAACAGTCACAACTCCCATGCCAAGTTGTGCTATCAAAATTTTACTCAATGAAGAATAGCTTTTCTCAAACAAGTTCCCTGTAAAATCCAATATACATGCATTATTAATTATATGTAAAATTAATTTAATGTCAACTGCAAAACAACAGTTAAGGAAATTCTTTAGAGCTTGAACTATTTTCTTCTATTTCTACTTGTTTCCTAAAGAAGCTTCAGCCCAATGAATCAACAAACTAAAGTTTATTAACAGAGAATTTCGCAGCTATTTGCAAATCTTTTTTCCAATTCTGAGATTCTGTTAAAACGAATATCTTGAACAAGATGGTTCGATTTCGAGAGTCACGCAGCTTTTTAATCGCAATCATATTATTTTCTAAAATAATTAATATTTCCTGTTTTTCACACCACATATAAATAAAAAATATTTACTTTCAATAAACTTAAGCAGTTGTAGCAGTATAATTCAGAAACAATGTATCGCACCTGAAACGTAGCTCAGTCGAAATTACGAGTCTGATTCCGGCCGGCGATGAAGATTCCGGTAGAGAAACTGGTCGGAGTGGAAACTTTAATTTTTTGAGAGGCTCAAAATGGAAAAGACAAAGTGTGGTAGTTAATAGGAAAAAAAATTTATTTTCAAAAACATTTATACCCTCTCGAATTTTGCTTTCCACAAGTCGAATTTTGGTGTCCACGGGCTCTTTTTCTCAACGATCTAACGGCTAGGATTGCTAGTTTAGGAGATCGACGGTGAGAAAATTTTGTCCACGTGGATAGAAGAGGAGAAGCGGGTGACGTGGACAGTGCCACAGCAGAATAATAATCCGAGTGAAAGAACATCGTGGCAAGTAGAGAGTGGAAGAAGATATATTTTAGTGAGAGTTTATGGATGTGGTTACTGACACGAGGCCTAATTTTTTAATTGAATAAAAGATGTTCACAAATGCCAGTGGGGCCTACCGATGAAGTGGTCTGTAGAATCTTACGTCGCCTTATTTGAGCCATTTGAATTATACATTTTTTCAGTTATTTGGGGTTTAATTGCCTGCCTCATTATTTCAATGGTAGTGATTCTATTGAATCTTGGTCTTACTAGTATTAATAATAATATTTGATTTGACTCTTTATAAATCTAAGCAAATTACGCATCTCTGTTTATGTATCCAGAAAGTTCTTTTGTTATGTCATTCACTATTTGCTTCAGACACGATCGAGAATGTATGTGTAAGTTCATATTTCAAAGGTAGCTTTCTTAAAATTTTTAAACATACAAAGGTTAAAAAAATTAAAAGTTATATAAAAATGTTATATATCTCACAACTGTTAGAGTTGGTATTAAAGGAAAATATATTTATAATATATATATAATTTTAAAAAAATAATATTTATATTTTTAAAATAGTAGTAGTAACGTTGTTTTACGATACAGATAAAGTTTACCTATATACAGGGATAAAATAAACTACTAGGTTATTTAAAAGCTAATTTTTTTGTAATTATCAATATCAAGCTTAAGTATTTGATCTTCAAAACAAGACGAGGACATGCTTGTTTACCTGTAAAACAGTATAGTTGATTTTGTTGCATGGTTTATAGACAAGCGAACTCATTTCCAAAAATGATAAATAATATAATTCAGGTAAGACTTAACGATTAAAATTAAAAAAGATGACAAGTCTAGATCCGAAAACAGCATCTCTAATGACAGAAATGTGAACAATATAAAAGAGCAAATAAAGTTGTGTAATTGAGAGCGAAAATGGAATACATCACATATTTTGCTAAGAATTATGTGTCTTACAATGACTTTGAGCCTGCAATTTATAGCTATACCTAGGAAAACAAGTGTCACACCTTATTTTTCCTACACCCGCGGAAGGGTATTAAGGGAGTTTTTTCCGACTTAAACTGACAATCGAAATAAAATTTATTTATTTAATGATTCACAGTCGCCTCTTGGGATAATGTTATGGTGTCCCAAGTCACCGGTTCAAATCCCGGATCAAGGAAAAGATTGACTATATTTTACAGTCTGCGAACATAGAAATCCAGGTAAGAAATTATGCTAACCCGTGAGAAGGTGTTACGCATTCCCGGATTCCGTGGTTCTACAACGGTCGTTCAACTACTATTATTGGCATAATTACCTGATTTTAATACATGTCTTAGCCTATGGTTCAATTTCAACTTTACAACCGTTTTTATTTAATATTTCTAGGAAGATTCAACGTCACATAAAATGCATTTCGAACCACTTCACATAAATGCACCCGCAGTCCACAACACATTTTATCTAACATTGTTGAGATTTGGATTTGGGTCACAAAAATGCGCACCTGAGTTTAGAAAGGTAAATTTTTAAAATAACGCGTCTAAAGCAACTACGCATTTGTAACTTTGAGAGGGCCATGGAAAATTCTACTAAATGGCTCGCCTCGATTTCTAAAGATCAAAATAGCAATTAAGCGAGGGCCACACATTTTGAGGTTTTGTTCAGCACGACGCACCTCAATTTACTCTAACCAAAAGGTTTCTAAATTAACTCATGCGGGTCATAAACTATTGGTATTATATAATATGGCTTACCTTAATTATTAAAGGGTTTGGCTAATTGATTAAAGGACATAAGAAATTCTAGAATAAATTTTATAAAACCTAGCTTAACCGATCTGTAGTGATAAGGAAATGGGCCAAGCATTCGGACGAGTTTAGGCTAGCAACGACCAGCAACAAGAAATCATTCATTCGAAGCACGCAAAAACGCATGTAACAAAGCCTACCATTTTCCTATTTCCAAGTGCTTCAAGGTTCTAGGCCCAGATTTAGCCCAAATTTAACAAAAGAATGGACACTCGCACATGCTGATCAGAGATCGAACTCCTGCGGAGCCCAAACCAATTCAAGCATTGAAACTAGGCTTCGAATGACCATTATGAAATCACAACCCATAAATAAATTACTGGATTTTAGCATTATAAACAAATGTATCATTAATTGCTCGAAAAAACAAACACTTAAATTTAAGCATTATTCAATTGATCTGTCCAAGGTGTTATTATAATTCCGTATACACAAGCAATTTACTCAATAATCTACATACTAGCACAATTTTCAAATTCAGCATGCATGTATTAACATATGTTTCTCTACATCCCATTTCCTCACCTTAAATCCTCATTCCAAATGACTTGAAATTAACAGTTAACTTGCGAAGCAGTAAGATATCCAACACAACATATTTTATGCTAACATGCTCAACACATAACCTAAATAATGATCTATTTAACACATTTCCATCAAGATTCCTTTCAGTTTTGAATTCACTACCATAACAAAAAACTCCAAATCCAACATGTAGCTATGAGTGTTTTGCTAGAAAATAACTTCATATCAAATACAAACTAACTACGGCTCCCATACAATACATTGAATGAGCTCGGAATCATGTAACCTAAGAGAAGTGGAACTAAACTTAAGATTCAAAATATGTTGAAGCCATGTTTAACATTTCAGGTTCTGTTTCACACTTCAAATAAAAACTTCACATGATGTGAAATTCAGAAAAATGTACCTGGGAATAAAAGGAAAGCAAAGAAAGAATTAGTAAACGAGTAGTAGCAAAACAGAGCCCGAATTTCAATAGTAAAACAATATAACTCACTTCGAACGGCGTCAAACCAAATCCTCAAATCCTCAAAGCTCAAACCATCTTCCCTAGAAATTGAATTTTTTATTTTCAGAAGTTTTTGTTCACCAAACGAAATCAGAAGACTCAAATATCAGAAGAATTTGAGAAATTTTCAAACAGATAATGCAATGAATTCAGAACTTTTCTCTTAAAGAACTTAGCCGCTTAGTTTTTAAGGTTTTTTTTTCTTATCTCAAATCTCTTTTGAATATCAAGTCATGGTGCCTTTATATGCAAGGCATTAGGGCAGCATCAATGAATTCAGAATTGCACTTCTATCCTTTTTATGTTTTTATTTTTGCTTAGGAGACCTTTGTTTAAAAAACAAATTCCCACATTAGTCCCAACACCCAGCTTCCTAGAAGCTTCTTAGTATGTTATGCAAGATTCTCTAAGCCAATTTCTTAGACTACCCCTCAAACCCCAGAAAATTACCCTCAGAAAATCACATGGTTATGGGTCAAATTGACCCAATGGTTTAACTAAGTGAACGGGCAGCCATTCTGATCTAAATGGGTCAGAAGCCCAATGCCCAAAGAGCTAATTAACCCAACTAAATTTTGTAAGCACTATAACAACACAAATACTTCGACAATTAGAATCTAGACTAAATGACTAAATTAACAAATCTAAATTAAACTAGTTAACAGACTAAATGCAACAATTACAGGAAACTATTTAAACCTAACATGCATAAATACAAGTCTGGAGAAACTAGAAGAATAAAGAGGAATCAAGAAGAAGAGAAAGAAGTAGATGATAGAAAAAATAATGAAAGCGAAATGAGGAAAAGATAACAAAAGAAAAGGAGAAAATACCAAAAAATAAAATCGGACAGTAAGGAATTGGAGATAGCCCTCAAATCTTCAATATTTAAGCCGATTTTGACGTTAATGGTGTGTTCTTATCAAGAACACACGAATAACATCAGACTAAACTAAATCTTTAATGAAATCTCAACTTTGAGGTTTTGGAGACTTTTAGGGCTCAATTCAGATTTAAGATTCGACGAGGTCTAGAATGATTCAAAGGAAACGGAGTAGATATTGGGGAGGAGGAGGTTAATGAGGTTCTATGGTGTTAATTTGGGGCAATTTTGCGGTGGCGCCGTCGGTCTAGGGTGAACTCGTTCTATTCAATATCTATATAGGGGAAAGAAGATCGAAAGGCATTGAGTAGTGATACTTTCTTTTCCACAGTAGTCATAGAAAAAGAACAAATAAACCCTTCTGGAATAATTATTCAGCTGCTTGTGAACCTTCGGGTACTGTTTTATTCAGTGTTTGTTCGAAAGGACCAGGAAGCGGATGTCTATTCAATAGAAGAAGTTGTTTGACCTTTCTTTCATTTAGTTTGAACCACCCGAAACAAAAGGAAAATCAGGCTAGGAGATGACTCGTAATCGATCCGGTAACTCTAATTGTCCTAAGGTAGCGAAATTTCTTGTCACATAAGTAGCGACCTGCACGAATGTTGTAACAATTTCCCCGTTATCTCTGACATGGACCGGTGAAATTGAATTCTCTGTGAAGATGCGGAGTACCAACGGCTTGACGGTAAGACCCCGTGGTGGAAAATCAAGGCGGCGTCCCTAGGATTCATCATAGACGGGGGATTCTGAGAGATGGGACAGGGGGGGTTCTAAGGGGGGTGGTCCGTTTCGGACATATAAATTTTGGGAAGGGATAAGTTTTTGTCGGTTTTATCAACTGAGATCAACAGTCCAAATCAAAATGCACGAAACGACGCCGTTTGGCTTTTAAGTGAGACAGAGCGAGTTGGGGGCGGGTCTGGGCTAGTTTTTAGTTGGGTTTGGATGACATTGGGTATTAAACAATTGGGCCTCGGGTTTGTTAATGGATTTGGACCAAACAGATTTCCTTCTTCTTTTTTTTTATTCCTTTTTCTTTTCATTTCTTTTCTATTTTTTAAAAATTCAAATTAAACATAAAAGCTAAATTAATTCCTAATAAAATTACCCTATCGAACTAAATTAACTAACTCTAAATAAAAATTACCATAAATAATTAAATATCAAATTAAAAGAAAAACTCCCAAAATTCGAAACTCAAATCAAAACGCAAAATGAGTTATTTTTGTGATATTTGTATTTTTATAAAACAAAATAATTTAATAACTAATCTAGAAATATAAAATTAAATCCTAAATATAAATGCAACATATTTTTGTTTTTTATTTATTAAACAAAATTAACATGCGCAGACAAATGTAAGCAATTAACAAAAAATGCTATAAAAATTTACGAAATTGCAAATAACAGGAAAATTTTATTTTCTTTAATTTATGGGAGTAATTCATATAGGGTAAAAATCACGTGCTCGCAACTGCCCCTCTTTGCTCGAAAACACGAAGAGTTTTCAAGCAAAGATAAAGTGAGCGGATACAAGCAATTTTTACCCGTTTGAATACTCCGTGGGAAGCATTTTTTAAAAATCTGACCGCACCCTACTACCCATGTTGCCTACATATCTGTCGCGAAACAAACCCTGCTGAAAATGGACCCTAGACGGAGCGTCGCTGAAATTACCTGAACCTCGAGGCCTCTTGGCCTCCCTCTCCACACGCTCCCGAGGCGATCTGTCTCAATCAGTCGGGCCACATCAACAACCTCCTCAAATGTAGCCGTTGTAGCCCTCTCTCTAGTCATCAATATACGGATCGGATAGTTGAGGCCATCTATAAACCTCATGATCCTCTCTCTATTTGTCGGGATCATCCACATAGTATGCCTAGCCAACTGTGTAACCCGCAACTAAAACAGAGTCACTGACATAACTCCATGAGTCAACCACTCGAACTGACGATGCAGTTCCTCCCTGTGAGACTGGGCACATATTTCTCCAAAAATACCGTGGAGAACTGCTGCCAAGTGAGGGGCACTGCCCCAATAGGCCTACGCCTCTCGAACTCTTCCCACCAAGTAAATGCAGCTCATGTTAACTGGAAGGTGGTAAAAGCCACTCCATTAGACTCCAGAGTACACGCAATATGAAGCATCCGATGGCATTTATCTAGAAACCCCTAGGCATCCTCGCCCTCAGCACCACTGAATGTCGGAGGCTGGAGCCTACCGAACCTCTCCAAACGACATTACGTGTCATCCCGCATAGCTGGCACCATATGAGCTGGAGCAGGTGCAACCGGCGCAACTGGAACAACCGATGCAACTGGCTGAACTGGAGCTACCTCAAGTGTCTGTAAGCCCTGAACAACCTGCTCGGGAGTGCGAGCATCAGGGGTCTGATGACCACCCCTGGTCTGAGAAGTAGCTGCTGCTGTAGTTGTTGAAACCGCCTGAGCTAGGCCAGTGCAGACAGACAAAATCTAAGCCAAAGCCTCCTGGAGACCAGGAATCATGATGGGCACTGCCGGTGCCTGAATAGGTGTTGCTGGAGCATCTACAGTTGGAGGGTGATCCTAGACCTGGGCAGCTGGTGGGTCTGCAGGTGTTGCCACTGCTTGTCCGCCCCGTCCAGCACCACGACCGCGCCCACGGCCTCTAGTGGGTGGTACTTGTGGTCGTGCTCCACGTCCATTAGCACGAGTTTTCTCCATCTGCAAGAGAATAGAATACAGAAATTTAGTTTTCACGTTATCAAACCGCACGATATGAATTTCAAGAAAGTGAGTTGTTTCCTAAAAGTTCTGTAGCCTTCTGCTTATAAGTGTGGTGCACGATACACTCATAAACAAGAATCTACTAATCCGACTCATGACTCGTGAGGCCTAGTAACCTAGGCTCTGATACCAACTTGTCACGACCCAAACCCGGTCGTGATGGCACCCAACCCTAAGGCTAGGTAAGCCTAACCAACAATCGCTTTCAATTTAATACTAAGTCTCAAAATCTACAATTTTATGAATAATAATCCAAGAATTTTAATAGAGTATAATAGATAAATACGAAAAATCAATAACACGCCCATAAGATCTGGGGTCACGAGTCTAGAGCCTCTAAACTAAACTGTATAGTAATAATAATTTCTAAATAATAATATAAAAATCTCGGAAAGTATATAATAATAATGAACTGGAAAAAAATAAAGAGCAGCCGGGTCCTGCGAACGTCATGCAGCTACCTCAACAACTCCGGAAATATCTAGACACTATGAGTGTCAGATAGGCCTTCTGTGTACCTGAATCTGCACACAAGGTGCAGGGAGTAGGGGTGAGTACTACCGACTCAGTGAATAATAAGCATAGAAAAATGTTTGAAAGTAAGAAATTCACGGAATGCCACAAAGCAAAGCTAAACCTAATAGTCATATACCTTAGCTACGAACTAACAACAACCAATATCAAATATAATAGTCAAGTATCAGATAAAAAATGCAATGCAATGCACATGAATACGATGCGGCGTGCATCCCGAGCCATCCATATTTATTTATCGTCGACGGCGCTCACTGGGGGTGTGTACAAACTCTGGACGGGCTCCTTCAGCCCAAGCGCAATATCAATATATAACCGCTGCGGCATGCAACCCGAGCCATCCTCAGTCCACCACAGTATGCATGTAAGTCACATAACATATTCAATCTGATTCTTTTCTAGTTTCTAATTTTAAGGTGAATATAATTTAATTAGTCAATTTCAGAAATAAGGTGACTTAGCATTTAATAACAGTGATTAAGCACAGGACTGAGATCAACGATGATGCAAATCATGTTATCACACAGATATTCACCCTAGACGGGTACTACCGATCGGCACATGGATCCAAACATGACATCACACCCAATTATCAACAACACAATGTGCGTATCAGACGCCAATGATTCATATTCAGCTCTCGGGATGGACCAAGTCAAAATCCCCAATCATTTACAGCCCCGCACCTGCCATGGGGTGCGAGTCACGCCCTAACATAGCGTCACGATGTGATAAATTGGGGTTTCAAACCCTCAGGCCATCATCTATACAAACTACTCACCTCTAACAGGCCGTAGATTGGTCTGCAATGCCTTTTCCCTTTGAATCTCCATCTACGAGCGTCGAATCTAGTCAAACCACAATGAATATGTTATTATAGGCTAAATAAACATAGCCATACCGAAATAATTTGAAAAACGCTAAAAATCACGAAATTGGTAAAACTCGAGCCCCGGGCCCACTCTCTCAAAAAATTCTGAAAATCATATCTTTGGATTCCTCGTCTCACCACGAGTCCTTACATATAAAGTTTATCAAAAACGGAGTTCGTTTACCCTCTCAAATCACCACTTTACTCTCTCTTAGGTTTCAATCCCTAACCCATTTTTAACCTTTAAAACCTTGAATTTCAGGGTTTAATCTACTACTTTACACCATATAGACATAATGCGAGGCCAAAAATCATTACCTGAAGGAAACCCTTGAAACCCTCTTCAAAATCGCCCTTAAAATGTCTCTTCCCAAAGTCAAAAGTGTTTTCTTAACTTATGAAATTCTCAAACATTGTTTCATTAATTCCCTACGATTTTTGCTTCTGCGACACCCAGACCGCTTCAATAGTTGTCGCTTCTGCGGCCAACAAACCGCATTCGCGGTTTTGCTTTAAGTCGATTGGGCCACTTCTGCGGTCTTTGACCGCTTTTGCGGTCCCCGCTTCCGCGATCCAATTACTGCTTCTGCGGTCCCCTCAGTCATTCCTTGACCGCTTCTGCGGTCTCTTACCCCTTTTGCGGTAGCCGCTTTTGCGGTGCGTTGTCTGCCTTTGCGGAAATACCAGAAACCTCATGCAACAAAATGCCAGAAATCATTCAAACTTGCTCGTAACATAAAAACATTATCATAAACATCAAAATCATAATATTACCACGGATTCAAGCCAAAGTTAAAATAAAACTTCTGAAACTTGTATTTGATCTAAAACCCGACCAAACGATGTTCGAATGATCTGAAAATTTGCACACATATCCAAAATCACCTAACAGAGCTACTGGAATTGTCGGAATTCAATTCCAACCCCCGGATCAAAATCTCACCTATCAACCGGACTTTGCCAAATTTCTAACTTAGCCAATTCAAGCCTAATTCTAACTTAGCCAATTCAAGCCCAATTCAGATTTCGCTCCTAAGTCACAAATCACCATCCGAAACTAGTCGAATCATCGAAAATCCATTCCGAGTCCTCTAACTCATAAGTCAACATTCGGTTTACCTTTCCAAAATAACCTTCTCATAAAAGGGTTTAATTGTCTCATTTCTATCCAAACTGCATCCGTATTACTTCAAAATCTCCCAATACATATATTGAAATATATAATAGCATAAAAAAGGGAAAACAAGGTGGTAATTCATGGGACGACAGATCAGGCGTTACAATATCCTTAGATATAAAGGAATTAGGTCAGTGTAGTTCGGAAAGTTTCGATAGCTGGGACTACCATGAAGTTGTGACTCCACTGTTGTTGTTGTTGCTGCTGCTATTGCTACTGCTACTGCTTGCTAAACTCCTTATTAGACCAAGACAAAATAAAAGAAGCTAGGCTAAAATATGATCTACGCATTATAAAAATCCTATCTATATCTTCAAACTTGAACTTGCAATTTCTGTCGCTCCGTTGACTTGTACTCTCCAGGTGAACTTCCTTTGGCACTGACTTGAATTGTAATATGAGATGATTTCCCTTTACTCCAGGTGGGCTCCTGATTACCGAACTCTACCATCTTCCTTTGAATATTGGTACTTTGTTATTCAGGTGGGCTCCTGATTACCGAACTCTACCATCTTCCTTTGAATATTGGTACTTTGTTATTCAGGTGGGCTCCTAATTACCGACACTTGAATTGCATTGTTCTCCAGGTGGACTCCTGATTACCGACGCTTGTACTGCTTTGTTCTCCTGGTGGGTTCTATGCATTATATAACACATCGGTAGCTGGGACTACCATGAAGTTGTGGCTCCACTGTTGTTGTTGTTGTTGCTGCTGCTATTGCTACTGCTACTGCTTACTAAACTCCTTATTAGACCAAGACAAAATAAAAGAAGCTAGGGTAAAATATGATCTATGCATTATAAAAATCCTATCTATATCTTCAAACTTGATCTTGCAATTTCTGTCGCTCCGTTGACTTGTACTCTCCAGGTGAACTTCCTTTGTTGCTGACTTGAATTGTAATATGAGATGATTTTCCTTTCCTCCAGGTGGGCTCCTGATTACCGAACTCTACCATATTCTTTTGAATATTGGTACTTTGTTCTTCAGGTGGGCTCCTAATTACCGACACTTGAATTGCACTGTTCTCCAAGTGGACTCCTGATTACCGACGCTTGCACTGCTTTGTTCTCTGGGGTGGATTCTGAATATTGACGCTTGAATTGCTATGTTCTTCAGGTGAGCTCCTGATTACCGATGATTGATCTGCTTTGTTCTCCACGTAGGATTCTGATTACCAACGCTTGATCTGATTTGTTCTCCATGTGGGCTCCTAATTACCGACACTTGATCTCTTTTTTTCTCCAGGTGGGCTCCTGATTACCGATGCTTGAATTGCTTTGTTCTCCAGGTGGGCTCCTAATTACCGACAATTGCACTGCTTTGTTCTCCAGGTGGGATCCTGATTACTGACACTGGATCTGCTTCGTTCTCCAGGTGGGCTCCGCTGGACCAGGTACAAAGATGAATATATATCTGTGCATGGAAGTTGCTGGCCGGCGGACGCTCGATCTGCTTTGTTCTCAGGTGGGCTCTTGGTTACCGACGCTCAATCTTCTTTGTTCTCCAGGTGGGCTCCGCTGGACCAGGTACGAAGAATGAATATATATATCTGTGTATGGAAGTTGTTGGCCGGCGGACACTCGATCTGCTTTGTTCTCAGGTGGGCTCTTGGTTATCGACGCTCAATCTGCTTTGTTGTCCATGTGGGCTCCTGATTACTGCTTGATCTGCTTTGTTCTCGAGGTGTGCTCCTAATTATTGACATTTGATCTGCTTTGTTCTCCAGGTGTGCTCCTGATTACCGATGTTTGATCTACTTTGTTCTCCAGGTAGGCTCCTGATTACCGATGCTTGATCTGTTTTGTTCTCCAGGTGGGCTCCTAATTACCGACGCTCGATCTGTTTTGTTCTCCAGGTGGGCTCCTGATTACTGATGCTCGATCTGCTTTGTTCTCCAGGACTGATGCATGATCTGCTTTATTCTCTAGGTGTGATCCTAATTACCGACTCTTGATTTTCTTTGTTCTCCAGGTGGGCCTCTGATTACAAACACTTGAATTGCTTTGTTCTCCAGATGGGCTCCTGATTACCGACGCTTGATCTTCTTTGTTCTCCAGGTGGTCTCTTGATTACCGACACTTGATCTTTTTTGTTCTCCGGGTGCGCTCCTGATTATGATGCTTGATTTGATTCGTTCTCTAGGTGGACTCCTGATTAATGATGCTTGATCTGCTTTATTCTCCAGGCGGGCTCCTGATTACCGATGCTTGATTTGCTTTGTTCTCCAGGTGGGCTCCTAATTACCAACACTTGATTTGCTTTGTGGGATCCTGATTACCAACACTTGATCTGCTTTGTTCTCTAGGTGGGCTCCTGATTACCAACGCTCGAGCTACTTTGTTCTCCAGGTGGGCTCCTGATTACCAAGACTTGATCTGTTTTGTTCATCTGGTGGGTTCCTGATTACCATCACTTGATCTGCTTTGTTCTCCAGGTAGGCTCTTGATTAGCAACACTTGATCTGTTTTGTTCTCTAGGCGGGCTCCTTATTATCAACACTTGATTTGCTTTTTTCTCCAGGTGGTCTCCTGATTACCAATACTTGATCTGCTTTGTTCTCTAGGTGGGATCCTGATTACCAATACTTGATCTGCTTTATTCTCCAGGTAGGCTCCTGATTACCAATACTTGATCTTCTTTGTTCTCCAGATGGGCTCCTGATTACCGACACTTGAATTGCTTCCTATCCTTAAAACTGGCATTGTTTTCCTTTGCTCTTCTGATGGATGCCTGACTTCAACAAAAATAGATAATGAAAATCTTCTGCCCCAGTTTGGGAGCTGGGCACATATGTGAGGTGTTAACTGAATCATGTTGCCAAATATCAAGTAACAATTTGACAGCTAGATCCCATTATCCAAGAGGGTCCCGAAAACTCCTAGTTATATGACGGTTTTAAATCCAAGTTATATCGTCAAAAAGTATGACTTCTGTTAAATCTTGTTATCTAAGAAAGTTTTAAAACTACATTCATTTATCCAGGAGGGTACTGAAAACTCCTAATTTAATCCTATCTCAAGCATGCAAACTTTGAAGCCAACTTATATTCCTTCGGGGTACATTTATGCAAGATTTTTGCTACTCATGATTGTTTTGAATTTTATACTAGGTCCCATTTTCCAGGAGGGTCCTGAGAATTTACGGTCAAACCTATTTGGTGCTTTCTTTTTCTTACGGAGGGTTTCTCCGAAACCAACAAATTTTTTTGCCCCTGTTTCAAATCAAAGAAAAATCTTGTTAGTTTACATATGGTGGTTGGTTTGTGGCCTTGACTTTGAGGGAGATTGCTCCTTCACTTCCCATGATAACTTTGAATTGCACTTGAAGTCCTTTTTTGTTTATTGACTAACCACTTTCTCTATTATCCTTGTCGCGGAAAATACCTCTGATATGTTCAAACCAAATACCATTCATTTGTTGCATTGTGTTACTGCATTGACATGTACTGAACCTTTGTGTTTCTCGTGAATCCCAAAGCACGTTAATTTCCATGGCCTCAGTGCACATGCTGTTATTTCTTGACTTAAAACGCTGGCCTTTGCCTTGAGGCCTATTGCTTCTCCACTTGCCATAATAACTTTAATTTCTGCTTGGAAGACCTTGCTTGTCACTGGTTAACCACTTTCTTTGTCAATCTTATCTCAGAAAATATCTTTGATCCATTCACCTAACACTTTCCATCTGTTGCATTATTCATGAATTGTTACCAACTCAGTACGCTTGCTGTTCATTCCTGACTTATGACACCTTGATGTGCTAACTAGATCCCATTTTGTGCAATTGGAAAGCTGATGGCAAATTTTGAAGTCATTTTTCACTTATTCTGACCAAACAGACTTAGGAAGAGGAAGTAAACATGCCAAAAGGAATAGAGAAGGACAATGGAAAGAGATGATTCCTAACAAGAAAACTACAAAGAAGAAACTTATCAGATGTGGAACCCAACTATAATGACCATGACATTCACCTTTGGATTAAGTGGCCTGATTTGTCAAGCAAGTCTAGTGTTCAACTCTTGTTGTACCTCTAAGCTGTGAAACTAGGCTCCCATGCTCCGATTATCCTATCTGATTCACAATCCTTATTCGACTTGTAGTGCCTGAAGGTTTTTCACCATCAAGCCTCTCTCATTTTGTTCTTTCTCTCAACTCACCATCGCTTTATGCTGCTTGTGAAGGTTTTCACCAATAAGACTCTCTCATGTTATTCTTCTCTTCTTATTTCCTCTGACTCTACATATGGCAAGGCATCAACCACAATAAAAATTACATGTGCTCCTAGCATGGCTAACACAACACCCTCAAAGATTATCTAGGAGGTCTTTTTTGGATATAATGTGGCTTTTGGACAGGGTTAGAAAGAAAAAAAATCATAAAGGCTCAAAAATAACTAAGACAACGGGGTTAATTTATTTACAACTTTTGGAATCCATTCTAAAAACTTTTCCCCAATTTCTAAAATAGGGGAATTTGAATATATTTTGCCTTATTTTTTAAATTTCCCACTCTCGATTTCGTAGGATTATAAAATATTTTATTTGGTATGACCAAACCCTAAGACTGCCTACGTATCTTGTGGTGACAAGAATCATGTCAAACGTAGTTCACAAGACTACTTTTGTTGTTGCTATTTTTCTTTTTCTCTTTTTTTTTTTCTTTTCTTTCTTTTCCGTTTTTCTTTTCCCTTTCATCTCTATTTTTACTTCTTTTTAATTTTCCATTTGGTATGAAATTTTCAAATAAACCTATTGGGACATAAACTTTTTTGAGTCTAACTTGATTCCAAAAAAGGGGAGGTCAAAGAAACTAGTACATGCTCAAGAGGGTATCAAATGGTATAAGTGTTTGGATAGCTGAAAGAGGGCCTCCCTATCCCCGAAAATGCCAAGTATAACACATGAAACTTGAAATAAAAATTGAAGATCATGCACAATATTTTTTTTGCGGATTCGGCATTGATATCACTGATAGGCCTTCCGCTTTTCTTTAGCGCCTTGTAAAGTACAGAATCCTTGTTGGGTGATTCCCTTTTCATAATAGATATCCTCCATCAATTCGGAGAAAACTTCCTTGACTTTATCTTGTAACTTGAGAAGCACTTGAACTCAGAGTTTCTTGCTTCAAATTGTTGGGACGCACTCTCGTGTAACAAATTCTTGTCGTCCCATTGTGACGACCCGGCCCGTCATCACGTGAGTTACCATCCTGTTTTTCTCGTTTTATGCTTCTATATGTTTCACTATATGTGTTTGGTGAATTTGAATTAATTCAGATAGAGTTCGGTTAGAAATGAGACAATTAGACCCTTTAAGAGAATGGTAGTTTGGAAAAGTCAACCAGATGATGATTTATGAGTTAGAGGGCACGGAATGGATTTTTGATGATTCGACTAGTTTCACATGATGAATTAGGCTTGAATTGGCTAAGTTTGAATGTTGGCGAATTCCAGTTTATAGGTGAAATTTTGATCCGAGGGTCGGAATGGAATTCCGAGAGTTGTAGTAGCTCCGATAGGTGATTTTAGATATGTGTGCAAAGTTTAGGTCATTCGAAGGTGTTTAGGTCGGATTTTTTATCAAATGCAAGTTTTAGAAGCTTTAGCTTGACTTAGGCTTGAATCCGTGGTAATTTGATGATTTTGAGGTTTATGATAGCATTTTTATGCTACGAGAAAGTTTAAATGAAGTAGTAGAGCATATCTATGCATTTGGTTGAGGTCCCGAGGGCCTTGGGGTGATGTCAGATGGTAAACGGAGAATCTTGATGGTTGTTGCAGGTCTGGTGCACCTAGCTTCTGGTATTTTTGCATCTACGGAAAAGGAGCCGCAGAAGCTGTTCCGCAGATACGGCTAAGAGATCACATAAGCTGTCCATGAGGGATAGAGGTAATTCCACAAATGCTGACGGGGTGTCACTTCAGCGGGTCCGCATAGGCGAAAATGAGGCTACAGAAGCATAATGGTGTGATCCGCAGACGAGGATGGTTGGTCGCAAAAGCTGAAGGCTAGGGATTTAATGAAAACCACATAAGCGGTTACAAGGACGCAGAAGCGGTCCGCAAAAGCGGTTACGGGACCGCAGAAGCAAAGCTGCTGAAGGGTTTAATGAAACAGTGTCTGCGTATTTCATATTATAAGAAAACATTTTAGTCGAGAAGAGGCAATTTTGGGCGATTTTTTTGAGAAATCGAAGGAGCTTCATCAGGTATGAACTATTAGCCTCAGAATATGTTATTTTTGTGTAAAAACATTAACTAATTACGGAATTCCAAGGGTTAAAAATGGAGATTAGGGCTTGAAACTCAAGAGAGTTTAAATGTGAGTTTTGGAGGGGCAAATGAACTCCGATTTTGATAAAAATTTTATGTACGGACGAAGAGTAATCCGTTGATGTGACTTTCATAATCTTTTGAGAAGTGGGCCCGGGGCTCGAATGTTACCAACTTCGTGAGTTTTAGTATTTTTTTGAGTAATTTCGATTGGGTTATGTTTCTTTAACATATAATAATGTATTCGTTGTGATTTTGACTAGATTCAACGTGCAAGGAGGTCGATTCAAAAGGGAAGAGCATTGCGTACTAGTTTACGACCGACTTGAAGTGGGTAATAGATGTAGACAATGACCTGAGGGTTTGAAACCCTGGTGTCTCGCATTGTGACGCTGTATTGAGGCGAGGCACATACTCTACTGTGAGTGCGGGGTCGTTTGTGGATGGGACTATGAGTTAGTCCGTCGAGTGATGTCTATACTGTGTTATATGCCTAGAAATTGGCTAGTAAATATCCTACTTGGATTGTTATGAGCATATTTGGGCTGCGAGCCAACTATTTGGATCCCTTAGGTATCATTATCACCATTTGATATTGAGCATGTTCCCATGATATCAGTCCTGAGCTAAATACTGTCAAAGAAATGAGTAGAAATCTTCTAAGGCTTTAATCACTTAAACTATAATACCTGTTAAATGGTAATTGATTGTGCCCGTGTGGCTTGCTTGCATATATATATATATATATATATATATATATATATATATATATATATATATATATTTGGACTGATGGTGAACTTGGTTGCACGCCGCATCAAATGCTACTATGTCATTATGCTTGGGCTGTAGGAGCCCCTCCGGAGTCTGAACCCCCACAGTGAGCATGGGTACCTAATGGATCGGATTGTACGCCGCAGCGGTCATGTGCATTGCATTGCATTCATATGTTGATATCCATTTGTTTATCTGTTATTGATTTATTGTTGTTTAATCGTTAGATGTGCTAAGATGATAGTTTCAGCTTTACAATGTGGTATTTCGGGATTTCTTACTTTCAAGACATTATACATATTTTTTACCACTGAGTTAGAAGTACTCACTTTACTCTCTGCACCATGTGCGAAGATTCAGGTGTTCCGGAGACATAGCTGAGCAGTTGGTGTCTTCAAGAGTTTCCTCAGAGTTGTCGAGGTAGCTTCCTGGTGTTCGCGGGACCCGACTTCTCCCCTTTTATTCAAGTTTATTTCCGATTTCTAGACTTATATATATTTTTCGAATAATGTTACTCAATTGTTTAGAGGCTCTAGACTCGTGAACCCAAATTTTGTTGGGTGTGTTAGAGTCAGATATTTCGGACTGATCCGTATTGTTTTATTTAGTAACATCGACTTATTATTTTTAAACTGCTAGATTCCCTTAAATTGTCTGTAATGAGTTATTAGGTTGGGATCTTGAGAGATAATTGGTCAGGCTTGCCTAGCTGTATGGTTGGGCGCCATCACGATCGGGTTTGGGTCGTGACACCCATTACATTTCCAAACTTTCTGCCCTAGTTTCGCACAGTTCAGGCTTCAAATGATCTCAAAATCTCTTTACTTACTTCCCTCAAATGCCCTAATCATCTTTAAAATTGCTTTATTGCTTCGTAGGTAAAGAAACATTTAAGATCAGGCGTAGAATTCTGTGTGCATGTCATGTCACTATAGCGATGAAGAAGAGAACTATTAAAGGAGAAGAGAACAAAACAGAAATCACTAGATATAATAGAAAACAAAAAATTGCATTAGACAAATAGTAAAAGGGTTTGAACAACAAAACAAGCAAACTAAACTGGGGTTACAACCCTGGAACAAACCTAGACTGCACTAAACGAGTTGCTACGACAAAATAAACCAGGAAAAAATAAAAGGATAGAAGGGTTCGAGTCACAAGACAATATCCAGATTACAACCCTGAAATAATCCGGACAACGGAAATGACAATAAAATAAACCGCCAAGACTCCTTCCCAGCTAGCCAAGAGATGGTGCGTATTTCTAATTGCCAGACACAGAATTTTAGCCATTGAGTTCTGCATTAATATTTCTAACACCATTATCAACTTTCGTCAACGAGTTCCCAAGATGATTTGCATGCTCTATGTCACTGTCATTGATCATAATTACCCCCTTCTTGAATCATTTTTTCTATTTACCTTTTCAAAGAGCGACAATCTTCAATGCTACGCCCTTATACATTGGAGTGGTACTTGCATCATGCAATGGGATCAAAGCCTTTTGCATATGGGTATAGAGTATAGCTGAGGAGCGGCTCAATTAGGCCAGAGTGCTTTAACTTTTCAAACAAACTTGTATAGGATTGTCCGATGGGCGTGAAAGCATTTTATTTTTTCAGTAGTCTTTTCATTTATACTCTAGCCTCGGTTGGAACCTTTTGCGGGCAGGTGGTTTATATGCCTAAGGGGGCGGGTGAGATATTTGTGGAAGTGTCGCGGGCCATCGAAGGCCTCGTGGGCGTGGAGCATATAATGGTGCATTGTGGATAGGGTACGGGGAAGTTGAGGTATGACTTTGGGGATTTTGTGGAGAGAAGTGGCATTGGGGATAAATATTTTGAGCACGAATATATCCATGGGGTTGATATTGAGGCTGAAAGTGTCTAGCGGGAATGTCCACTGAGGCTGAAAGTGTTAAGCGAGAATGTCCACTAGATCCCGTTGTTGTCGAGGCTTAGCAATATGTTTTCCACTAACTGGAGAACTGTACTGAGCAACTTGCTCATTCCATCCGAACCCTAATTCCCTAAAACTTTCGTTGGTTTCTTTTCCATCTGAGATAAGGAAGAACAATTTGGGATAATGTCTATATTGTACTGAAAGTGTCGCACAAAATCTTGAGCTATGTCACCCCAATGTAGTACACTTACCGACATCTTGACGATTATGCTACTCCAAAGATGCCCCAGTCAAGCTCTTACTAAAATATGCCATCAACAAATCATCTTTCTCGCCCATACTTCTCATTTCACTGCAATAACCCCTTAGATGGGCTACTGATCTCCACCCCATCATACAAGTTAAACTTTGGCACTTTAAACCCTATGCGCAGACGAACATCAGGGAACATACACAATTCTTTGTATGACGTATTAACCTGGTCTGCCTCCCTTGCATGTTTCTTTAATGACTGTTCTATCTCATCTCGTCTTTCTGTCCCTGTGACATTTTCAGCATAAAGATAGTCCCGAGGGCTCTGCTTGTATGAGTCAGGAACCTTGTGGGCAACCTTTGAAGGGTAATATTAGGCACCATGAGCTTTGAGTGGGTGTTCATTGTTGGGGATACTGGATATGACAGGAGGGCAATTTTGGGGAAATGTAATTGGAAGATGAGTGATGGAGCTGCTAGGACGGTTGGAAAAGCTGTAATAAGTGGGTGGATCTTGAGAGTATGGGGGATCATCTGGCACTATGACCGGAGTTTGGGTAAGGGTAGAATCTAAGAACCTAGGTGGTGGCGGGGGTAGTGCCTTCCCAGTCATCCAGGCCTAATACATGTCCGTCATGTGTTGTCTTATCATCCTTACCTCATCATAACTATTGTCCTGTTCAACCAATTGCATTTGGGCACCCGTATCAAACAACTCTGTTCTGTTGTCATCTATCACTGCCTTTCAACTTTGTGTTGTAGAGAAAAGTACCATTTTATGAACCACAAACCAAGCACCCTTCTGTTTTGCAACAAAAGGAACAAAATGAGGTCATCACGTTAGCGTTAGGGAACTTAACAAGTAAAATATCACATTGCGTGCAATGAACCTAGTCACAGTTATTGGTTCTATCATGACTTCGAGGGTATGGAGGCCATATGGAACTATCCCAATTTATTCATTTCAATCTTCTTTTTCTTTTCTTTTCTAGCACTTACTGGCTTGCTCATTTTCCTTTATTTTTTCTCTTTCTGATTATCGGTTTTTTCTTTCCTCTCATTTCTCAGATACCATAATTTTACCATATTTTTTCTTTTTCTTTTAATAATAAAAAAACATTCGATCGAACCTTGTGTAGGTTGCCTATGTATCACGACGCTGCATGAATAAGATCTTTGCTTAGTTCTGGAAGTCAGGAATAAAGGAAACAAATTGACGCGCTCTTTTTTTCTTTTCTTTTTACCTTAATGACTACTCTAATGAGAAAAGAGAAATAAAAAAAGCAAATCCTTTTTTTTTTGAATTTTCTAGACTCAACAACAACAACAACAATAACAACTACCCAGTATAGTCACACAAAGTGGTGTCTGGGGAGGGTAATATGTAGACGAGCCTTACCCCTAAAGGGCGGAGAGGCTGTTTCCAATCGACCCTCGGCTCAGTGAAGGAATTATCCTAAACTCAATGTTCTATAAATTATCCTAAACTCAAGCTTAAGGAGCATACACACACAAACACACACACACATACACACACACACACACACACACACACACACACATATATATATATATATATATATATATATATATATATATATATATATATATATATATATATATATATATATATATACACATACATATATATAATTAGAAACACTCTATGAAAAATTATTAAGAAAAAATCCTACGAGAGAAAAATATTTTTAATTCTTTTTTTTTGAAAGGAAGTACAAACAATAAACCAAAGAAAAATATTTTGAATTTTCATTTGATATCCCTGAAGAAAGACTTCGAAACGAGAAATGAAAAGAGTAAAATATATGTTTTTGAATTTTGATTTTTGATTACCTATAAAAAAACTTCAAAGATAAAGATAAAGTATATTCTTTTTATTCTATGCACAATGTCCTAAAGTTCTTGGGAAAATAAAATAATATTTTTTACTATTTTTCATTAATCTCCCAAAGAAGAACCTCAAAAAAAAATCTTTTTGGATTTTTGAGATTAATGCCTTAAAGAAAACTTTAAAAAGGCACTAAAAAGAAATTCTCTCTCTTTTGTTGAAATTTTTAGTCTTAATACTATAAAGAAAATATAAAAGCAATTTGTATTTTGATATTAATTGCCCAAAGGAAAAATCACGTGAATGTGAAAAAAAAGAAACTTATAACGGGAATGTGAAAAAAAAAATTCTTCTTGGTTCTTTGATTTATAACACACTTTTTCAATATAAAAATAGTAAATACAATAACAAAAGACACGATATTACTGTACAAAACTAGAAAGTAAAAGAAAGCATAAAAACAGACTCAAAACACAAAAAGAAAAATCTCGTTAAGCAACTCTTGAATGATCCTGACTGGATGGTCTCGGGGTATTTGTCATGCTCAAACTTCGGTAAGCAGATCCACACCTGTATGAGAACCTTGAACCAACGCCATGTGAGACAATACCACTCGCTATTGGATACATGCAAGACATGATTGAGGCTATTCTTGCAAAATGACTTATTTAGCCAAAATGTGGTTAGAAGTATAAAATTTGGATAAGACCCCGAAAAGCCAAGAACCTAAGATTACTAGGAATACACCCTATCTGGGTTGCCTACGTATCACACCTCAAAAGACAATAATCGGGTATGCGTAGTTCGGGCAGATTGGTATGGGCAAGAATTAAAAAAAATAACTAATTCAGAGAAAGCATATTTTTTTATTTTTTTTTTGAAAAATCATGAGACATGTAACTTTTTTGTGGATTTTCTTTCTCTCTCTTTATTTTTTGATTGATTTTCAAAAAATGATAAAAAAGTGCAATTTTTTTTGAATTTTTCATGCCTTTTTTTCGTCTTTTTCTTAATGAAAATGTAACCAAAAAAACATAACTAGGACTCACTTGCTTTATTTTCACACTTGACCCTCTCTTTTTTTTTCTCTTTTTTTCTTCTCGTTTGCCCTCAACTATTGTTGGTCCGCCAAATAACCCTTTTATCCTTGGAGAAATGCAACATGTAGGACATTGGATGCATCAAGATGATCTGTTATTTTGGGTACACCTGTCCTAAATTGACTCAAACCCTGTGTTGAGTCCCCAAAGTTAAATGCACATGATGCAAACGAGTGTTCTTACTAAGGATCCGGCATGAGCTTGTGTTATTCTAATTTCAAAAGTTGGGTATATTGTTCTAGACTTGAGTACACGAACGAAGGACTCGAACCGAGGAGGGGTCTACGTACCGGAAACCAAATGGCCATCTAGCTTTGTAACTTGTCTGAGCTTCTTTCTTATTTCAAGGCATGCCACTAACAGAATAAGGAGTCACCCCAGCATGCACATCCCCGAAGATGACAAGAGAAGGATTTTATAACAATCGATATACAATTTAAATAATATTAAAGCGACAATTAGCATATTAGGCTCAACATATAAAACCAGATAATAAATAAAGCCAACTATAACAGTTATTCTAAGCTCGAATTCTGAATCCTAAACCAGAAGTTCTGGGTTCTTGTCCCCAGCAAAGTCGATAGAGCTGTCACACTTACTTTTTTCTACACCCGCAGAAGGGTATTAACGGAGTTTTACCAATTTAAAGTGACAATCGAAACAGAATTTATTTATTTAAATATTCAGAATCGCCATTTGGGATAATTTTATGATGTCCCAAGTCACCGATTCAAATCCCGAATCGAGAAAAAGATTGACTTTGTTTTAAATTCCCCGAACGCAGAAATTCGGGTAAGGAATTCTGTTAAACCGGGATAAGGTGTTAGGTATTCCCGGATTCTATGGTTCTAGCACGGTTGCTTAACTGTTATTATTGGCCTAATTACCTGATTTTAATATATGTCTTATCATATGGTTCATTCAATTTCAACTTTATAACCACTTTTATTTAATATTTTTAGGAAGATTAAACTTCACATAAAATATGTTTTGAACCACGTCACATTAATTCACCCGCAGTCCGCAACACATTTTATCTAACATTGTTGAGATTTGGATTTGGGTCACATAAATGCGCACCCGAGTTTAGGAAGGTAAATTATTAAAATAACGCGCCTAAAACAACTACGCAGTTGTAAATTTACGAGGGCCATGGAAAATTCTACTAAATGGTTCGCCTCAATTTCTAAGGATTAAAACAGTAATTAAGCGAGGGCCATGCATTTTGAGGGTTTGTTCAACACGGCACACATCAATTTACTCTAACCAAAAGGTTTCTAAATTAACTCATGAGGGCCATAAACTATTTGTATTATATAATATGACTCACCTCAATTATTAAAGGCGTTGGCTAATTGATTAAAGGGCATAAGAAATTTTAGAATCAATTTCATGAAACCAAGCTTAACCGATCTGTTGTGATTGGGAAATGGGCCAATCATTCAAACGAGTTTGGGCCAGCAAGGCCATCAACGAGAAAGCACTCATTCGAAGCAAGCAAACACGCATGTAACAAAGCCTACCATTTTTCTATTTCAAATACTTTCAAGGTTCTGGACCCAGACTGAGCCCATATTTAACAAAAGAATAGATACTCGCACACAATGATCAGAGATCAAACCCATGTGGAGCCCAAACAAATTCAATCATAGAAACTAGGCTCCGAATGGCCATTATGAAATCACATCCCATAGATAAATTACTAGATTTCAGCATTATAAACAAATGTATCATTAATTGCTCGAAGCAAATAAACACCTAAATTTAAGCATCATTCAATTATAATTCCTTATACACATGTAATTTACTCAATAATCTACATACTAGCACGATTTTCGGATTCAGAATGCATGTATTAACATTTGTTTCTCTAAATCCCATTTCCTTACCTTAAATCCTCATTCCAAATGACTTGAAATTAACAGTTAACTTTCAAAGCAATAAGAGATCCAACACAACATACTTTGTGCTAACATGCTCAACACATAACCTAAATAATGATCCATTAACATATTTCCATCAATTTTTCTTTCAGTTCTGAATTAACTGCCACAGCAAGAACTCCAAATCCAACATTTATATATGAGTGTTTTGCTAGAAAATAACTTCACATCAAATATAAACTAACTACAGCTCCCATACAGTACATTGAATAAGCTCGGAATCATGCAACCTAAGAGAAGTGAAACTAAACTAAAGATTCAAAACATGCTGAAGCCATGTTAAGCATTTCAAGTTCTATTTCACACTTCAAATCAAAAACTTCACATGATGTGGAATTTAGAAAAATATACCTGGGAATAAAAGGAATAAATGAGCAGTAATATAATAGAGCCCAGATTTCAATAGTAAAATAATAGAACGCACTCCAAACGGCTTCAAACCAAATCCACAAATCCTCAAAGCTCAAACCATTTTTTCCTAGAAACAGAATTTTTGATTTTCAGAAGTTTTTGTTCACCAAAAAAAAATCAGAAGACTCAAAACTCAGCAAAATTTGAGAAATTTTCAAACAGATAATGCAAGGAATTCAAAACTTTTTTCTTAAAGAACCCAGTCACTCAGTTTTTAAGGGTTTTTTCTTCTCCGAAATCTCTCTTGAATATCAAGTCATGGTGCCTTTATAGGCAAGGCATTAAGGCAGCCTCAAAGAATTCAAAGTTGCCCCTCTATCCTTTTATGTTTTTATTTTTGCTTAGCAGATCTTAGTTTAAAAAACAAATTACCATATTAGTCCCAACACCCAGCTTCCTAGTCTGTTATGCAAGATTTCCTAAGATAATTTCCCAGACTACCCCTCAAACCCCTGAAAATTATCCTCAGAAAATTACATGGGTATGGGTCAAATTGACCCACTGGTTTAACTAAGTGAATGAGTTGCCCTTATTTTCTAAATGGGTCAAACCCAAAGCCCAAATAGCTAATTAACCCAATTAAATTTTGTAAGAAACTAGGAGAATAAAGAAGAAGAGAAAGAAGCATACGATAGAAAAAATAATGAAACCGAAATGAGAAAAAGATAACAAAAAAGGAGAAAATACCAAAAAATAAAATCGAACAGTAAGGAATTGGAGATAGCTTTCGAATCCTAAATATTTAAGCTGAGTTTGATGTTCGTCGTGTGTTCTTACCAAGAACACACGAATAACGTCTGACTAAACTAAATCTTCAACGTAATCTTAAATTCGAGGTTTTGGAGACTTTTAAGGCTCAGTTCAGATTTAAGATTCGACGAGGTCTAGAATGATTCAAAGGAAAAAGAGCAAAGATTGGTGAGGAGGAGGTGAAGGAGGTTCTATGGTGTTAATGTTGGGTCATTTTGGTGGCGCCACCGCCCTAGGGCGTTGGAAAATCAGGTCATCGTTAGGGTTCATTAGAGATGAGGGATTCTGAGAGATGAGACGCGAGGAGGGGGGGGGGGGGTTTATGAGTGGGGTGGTCCATTTCGGACATATAAGTTTGATCAACTGAGATAAGCGGTCCAGATCAAAATGCACGAAACGACGTCGTTTGGCTTTTATGTGAGACGGACTGGGTTGGGGGCGGGTCTGGGCTGGTCTTTAGTTGGGTTAGGATGGATATGGGGTATTAAACAATTGGGCCTATGGTTTCAAAACGATTTGGCCCAAACAGATTTCCTTCTTCTTTCTTTTCTTGTTCTTTTCATTTCTTTATCTATTTTTTTTTAAAAATGAAAAATAAAACCTAAATTAATTTCTAATCACATTATCCTATTAAACTAAATTAACTAACTCTAAATAATAATTACCACAAATAATTAAATACCAAACTCCCAAAATTCGAAATCAAATCAAAACGCAAAAATAAGTTGTTTTTTGTGATTTTTTTATTTACTAATTTACTAACTAATGAAAAATGTAAAATTAAATTTTAAATGAAAATGCAATATATTTTTGTATTTTTTATTAATTAAACAAATTTAACATACGCAGACAAATGCAAGCAATTAATAAAATATTCTACAAAAATCTACGAAATTACAAATATCAGGAAAAATTTATTTTCTTGAATTTATGGGAGTAATTCACATAGGGAAAAAAATCATTTTATCATAACAAGATCGTAGTATCAAGCTCTACTTAAATGATAATAAAGGAGTCATTAATGAATATGTAATGATAGGCTATGAATAGAAATATTCTCTGCAACGGCTGCCCATTTAATGTTAGAGAATATTATTCATTGAATGTTATACAATGACAAATATGCGATATGCTCACGTTGACCATGTTCCCTTCGGGTCTATCCAATGTCAGTTGCAGATGTTGTCTCGATATTGGTTGTTACATGAGTCTCCTGGTCTATCGAATGTCAGTTGAAGATGTTGTCTCGATATTGGTTTTTACATGATTCTCCTTTTGCATGTCTAAGTTCCATGTGTAATGCTTTCATTCAACTATTTATTATAAATCAATTTACCCTATACAGATAGTCCCTCTGCTTTCCAGTGACATATCATTGTATCACGGAACGTTGGTGGAGATCCCTTTTCTTGGCGGGAAATCTCCTGAATAATTTCTACCACTTGAAAGGAGCACGTCTTTTCGCATTTAATACCCCGAACATGTGGTTCCCCACGAATCAACATTATTTTTTACAGTTCCTGAGGTAATCAATGACCATGAGTTTTGCCGTCTATATCTTAATTTCTACTAATCATTTTACTTCTTTCACTTCAAAAATTTCGATAAGTTTATCACCTTCTCTGTATTCAACCTCCTCTTGCTTAGAAAACTTCATCTTCACTAGCTTTTTCTAAAAACGATTACTGCCTTTTTACTACCATGACTTCTTTTATTGCATATTTTAGAAACTCTAATCTTCTCCCGGGGAAGGACCAAAGAGAAATAAAAACAAAGAAGCTAATGTTAATTTTGAGCCGCTCAGTGTAAGCACCATCATACCCAAACACCGGAGTATTGTCAATGACTTCCAGAAGCTTCCATCTGCATCTCCACATGCTTGGGTCGTTTGTAGTTACCTCTGCTCTATTCATCCTTCCAGTATTCCTATTGTGAAGGAGGACTTTAACTTACCAAAACTTGACATCCTTGCTCCGAATATGATAGAAAGGGATACCTTCACCAAGATGGGTTTTACGTATGTCTATATGTATCCATTCACCCCGGGACTATTTTCCTTGGGGACGAGTGAAGGGCTCAACCCCGTTAGTTTGGAGTTTTTCCACCAGTACTAGGTCTGCTTGGCACAATAGGCCCATCTATATGGCAAACGGTGGCTTGCCTAATCCAATTGTGCCCGGAGAGTGGGAAGACCCTAACCGTGGCACACATGATGAATCTCTACTTTCCTAAAATATTTCGTGGGGGAGTAATAAAATTCAGCAAGCACGACCATCACGAACTTCTCACCAACATGGACAATAAAAATGATCGTCGGTGGATGGAGCGATTTGTCATCATCGCAACCAAGGACATCATCCCGGTCATAATTCTGCCTTTTCATGGAACCATTTTCGTAAGTTTTTGGTTCATTTTCTTTTCTTCGTGAAAAGCTTGTTTTCCATTATTATTGACCTCTTCATTTCTTTTTTTCAGATACCCGGTGGAAACCACCACGGGTTCAAGGTCTCAACCTATGGGTTCAAAAAATTCTAGACATCACAACACCATAATTCTGTTGGTGGAAGGAAATGGCCCCCAAATATTGGTGGAAGGCCAAGAATTATGGTAAACTGAATCTTTTTTTCTTTTGTCTTTGTATCATCATAGGTAATTTTTCTAACTCCATGTTTTGCTTGATTTAGAAATTTCGAAGGGCTCTATCACCTGCGCCGAGGTTGATGTTGTGGCTGACCCCACGGATATTGCTAGGGTGCTACAAATTGCCCTTTTTAGAAGTCGTGCCTGCGGATCTACTTCTGGTAAGGTTGCTTCCTCTCAGAGTCCTCAACCAGAGAACAAGCAACCAAAAGGCGATGTTCTTCCTCGGCTAGGGATAAGAATAATAAAATAAAGACCAAAACAATCGAGCCAACCACAATGGTTGTTATTGAATATGGAGAAGCCAAAGATGAAGTGGCTCCCCTCAAAAAAAGAAGAATAACTTCATAAGCTCAACCAGATGCTCAGCCAGGAGAGCTTAAAAACCCCGACCATAGATGATGCCCAAGACTTTTAAGGCTAGATGGATATAGTGGAGGATTCTGATTCTTGCTTTCCAACTCCCATTACTATCTCTGGTCTAAGGAGCTCGGATCCCGAGCCTCTTATGCCTTCGAACACTGAGCAACCAATAATCAACGTTGCTCCTATTGTTGTTGCTTCTCAACCTTCAACGCCAACAACTTCACGCTCATCTACACTAGTTGAACTTTCACCACCAGCACCCATTATATCTTCTCCACCAGCAACATATGTTCGAAGGGGGTTAATTCTCCTTTCTAGTCTCCCGAGAACTAGAATTTCGAGCACAATTACTCACCCCTTCCCTAGTTCCCCGAGGGAGGAGGAGTGATACTCTTTTGGTTTCGAAGAAGTACCATCTATTGTCTAGGCCAACAATAATTACAAACTACATGAAGTCGTTGGCTTCAGAGAAAGATAGGAAGAAAATACACTCCATTTCAGGGGAGTGTTTGTTGAATAATGCTATGCATAATGCGGCAACGATAACTTTCTTTCTTATCACTTGCTTTCTATTTATTTATTGTAACGAAATTTCTAATCTTTATATTTTATTTACAGGCCAATTTCCTTGTTTTCGAGGTACTGTAGAGATTGATCCTCGATAATCAAGGACTCGCCTCCAAATGGGATCAACTGTTGGCAAAACTTACCAACTTATTGCGCGCCTCCTAATGTAGAGGCAAAAGCTGCTAAGTCGGGTAAGCTTGAGGCTTGTTTATAGCAAAGCGAACAAGAAGTGATAGGCTACAACCAAGAATCCACTCAATTACATGTATAATTCCAAGAGGCTAAGGCTAAGTGGGCTTACCTGTAAGATGATGTGCTTGTTGTTGTAGAGTACGAGTCTACCTCCGAGGAACAGGTGAATAATTTGAAGGCAACCTTGACTCCAAAACCAAAGAAGCCAATGCAACCGAGGAGAATAGGGCCAAAATGGAGGAAGGAATCAAAAAGATCATGTAGAAAAACCGTATTTATCTATCTAAAACTGTGATCTTGATTCTAGCATTAGTGCCATGATATCCAAGTGGTACGACCTTCAGGCCAAGGTTGACAGGCTTAAGGCAAAGCTTCACCCTCGTATTCGAGAAACCGTATTTGATGTATCATAAGAGGAGAAAACCCTTGGAAGAGGCCAAAGCAGACATCAATAATATTGATGATTGCATCACTAAGGCCCAAGAACTAGAGATAACTACTCGGGAACGTCTCCCCACTTGACCCATTGCAACTAACTCTTTGAGTACCAGCTCCGGGTATTCGGGACCCGAGGATGAAATTGAAGAGAATGATGATGAAAGTCTACTCTTCGAACCAGCAGCTTATTCGCCCTCTTCCGGAGGGCACACATGCCTCTCTCCACCTGAGCTCCGGCGGATAATGCTTATATTATTTCTTTTTTGTTTTTTCAGTTATTTTTTATACTGTGTAATTATGCCAAACTTTTCATCGATTTTGTATTTTTGATAAATAAAGAAAACTTTGCTTCAAGAGTAGTGCAAGAACATTTTCTTTGCGTTGTATTAGTTAAATCTTCGGGCATACTTTCATTTGATAGCTTTTGATTCCGGGCATGAATTCTTCTGTAAACAATCCTTTACTATGAGGGTTTCAAAAGAGAGTGCCTTATTATATTTACGGTACTCTTGGAGAGGACGTCTCCTGTTAATTTCCGCACAAGAATTTAAATTTTTTTGTTAAACTTTCAAATAATAAAACAAATCATCGTTTGTACATGAAACAAGATAAAAATAAAAAGATTTTATTTTATTCCTTCTATATTAAAAAGTGCATAAGCATTCATTTGTTAAAGGAATATGAAAACAGAAACTTTCAATACATGTGGATAACTAGTATAACTTATTTTATGGGGATGGCCATACAGTCATCGGTCCCGATGAGATATTATTGTTCTTAATTCTCGTAGTCCTCGATCTTCGTAGCTTGTTGCTGTATCAAATATTATTTCCCCTAGCGTTTGAATGCGCATTATGCGAATTGGAACACTAGAGGTCTTTATTCATTGATGGAAACAGCTCATGAACGGCTAAATAGTTTTTGGTTCGATGGTAAATTTTATTTCCCATTAGGAACTTGCCATCGAGCCAAGATTATTTAACTATAGTGATTTATCATTTTAATGCCTCGTCATTCAAAGTTCTTGACTTTGACGATGATGCTCCTCTCGTAGTATGTTTTTTGTTGTTACCTTGTTAAAAACCTTACCAGAAAAATCTAACTGGGACAAAACTGGTCGAAGAAAAAAAAGAGTGTAGCATATACTTTCAGTATTAATAAGATCCATTAGCAGTAATTCCTTTTGAAGGTGAGTCACGTTCCAGTTTCTAGGAAATTTGACTCTATCTTGATTTCTAGCTCGTACGATCCTTTACTGGTGAGAGCTGAACCCCGATAGGGACCTTCCCACATTGGACCCAGCTTCCCAGCATTGATTTCTCGGTGTTCTGAGTCACCTTTTTCAAGACCAAGTCTCCTACTCTAAAGTAGAAAAGATTGACCCTCCGATTATAATACCTTTTCATCCGTTTGTTTTAGGCCACCATCCTCACGTATGCCAAGTCCTTGCGTTCATCGAGCTAATCCAGCTTCACTAGCAATGCCACATTATTTGTTTCTTCGTTTGCTCGGGAAAACTGTAAGCTGGCTCTCCTAGTTCTACCAATATCAGAACTTCCGCACCATACGAGAGAGAAAGGTGTTTCTCCCAACTCGACTTTGTCGTCATGCGGTACACCCATAGCACACCCGGTAACTCTTCGGACCATCTGCCTTTATCAGATTCTAACCCCCTTTTAAGGTTTTAGGTAATCATCTTATTGGTTGACTCAGCTCATTTGTTAGAGCTTGGATGATACAGTGAGGATGTAATTCTCTTGATTTTCAGATCTTCTAGAAATTTTGTGAATTTTGACCTATGAATTATGGTCGTTAATCTCCTTCGATATCCCTAATCAGCATATATGTGGTCCCATAGAAACTCGACCATATTGCATTTACCGATCTTTTGGTAAGGACCTTCTTCAAACCATTTAGTGATCTAATCAGTTAAAATTAAAAGGAATCTTACATTTTCAGGACTCGGTTGCAATGGACCAACAATATCCATCCCTCGTTTCTTGAATGGCAATAGGGACGGTACTAAATGCAAGAGTTTCGCTAATTGGTGCACCAATTGTGCATAGAGCTGACATTTGTTGCATTTATAATTGCGTCTTGCTCCATCCGAGGCTAGTAATACCATTCCCTAACCAATTTTAGTACCAATGCCTCTGCACCCGAATAGTTTTCGCAAATTCCTTCATGGATTTCTCTTATCACGTAGCCCGCCTCCTAGGCTTCCAGATATCGGGCCAATGGACCATGGTACAATCTTCTGTATAATTGTCGATCAATGAAGCAGTAATGGATTTCTTTGGTACGTAGTGCCCGGGACGCCTTCGGATAATTTTCCATGCCGATGATGTTCGACAAATTTGTTCCTCCAGTCCCAGACCAATTTGGTTGTATTGACTTCATAATAACCATCCACATCCAAAAACTAATGTAAAAGTTGAATGACAGTACCAGAATTAGATCCTTTCATCTCCGTAGAGGACCCCAAATTAGCCAATACAATTATATCTATGTTCTCATCTCTTGGAATGTGTATGATCGACCATTTCCTGAATCGTGCAAGCAATGTATGAACCTTGTTCGCATACTGTTGCATGCGTTTCTCCTTTGTATCAAAAATCTCGTACACTTGGTTTACTACCAGCTGGGAATCACATTTGATCTAGATGACCTTTCTCTTTGAGGACCCCAAATTAGCCAATACAATTGTATCTATGTTCTCTTCTCTTGGAATGTGTATGATCGACCGTTTCCTGAATCGTGCAAGAAATGTCTGAACCTTGTTCGCATACTGTTGCATGCGTTTCTCCTTTGTATCAAAAATCTCGTACACTTGGTTTACTACCAGCTGGGAATCACATTTTATCTAGATGACCTTGGATCCAAGTCACCGGGCTAGTTCAAGTCTTGCAACCAAAGTTTCATACTCGGGTTCATTGTTAGTAAACAAAACAGTCATAATGGCCTGCCTCAGGGTTTCTCATAAAGGCGTGACCTTGAGCCCAGACTCTTTTACATTAGAATTTTGATTTGTAAACAAGGTCCAAACTTCTGATATCCTTTCCGACACTATTACTGCTTTATCGGGGGGGGGGGGGGGGTAAGGACATTAATCTAGGATTGAAATCGGCCACAAAGTTGGTTCAAAAGTTGTGACTTTATTGTAGTCTTGGGCTTGTACTCAATGTCGAATTTGGTGATTTCGACTTGACATTTAGCCAAACAACCTGACAACTCAGGCTTGTGAAGAGCATTCCTCAAAGGAAAGGTTGTCACAAAGTCTATCAGGTGGCATTGAAAATAAGGCCTAAACTTTTGAGAGGCGACTACGAGAGCTAAGGCGAGTTTTTGGAGGTGTGGATAACGAGTCTACTCCTGATAGTATAATAGTTAGGAAATTGCGTACCTTCTTCCTCCCGGAATAAAATGGCACTTACTGCTACTTTCAAGACCGCTAGATATATTAGCGATTATTTTCAATCCCTTGATTTTAATAGTAACAGAGGGCTTGATAGGTATTGTTTCAAGTATTTCAAGGCCTTCTTGCATTCTATATTTCATTAAAAATTGTTCTTCTTTTTTAGAAGTGAGAAGAAATAATGACATTTTTTCGAGGATCTTGAGATGAACCTGCTTAAAGCTGCTAACCTTTCGGTTAACATTCGTACCTCCTTTACATTTGTTAATTGACCCGGAATATCCTCGATGACTTTGATTTTGTCAATATTTACCTCAATCCCTCTTTGTGAGACCAGGAACCCGAAGAATTTTCCAGAACCAACCCCAAACACACATTTTCCTAGTTGAGTCTCACGTTATGCTTCCTCAAGATATCGAAGGTTACTTGAAGGTGTTTCAAGTGATCTCCTGCATTCAAAGACTTGACTAACATTCCATCAATATAAACTTCCATTATTTTCCTATTTGCTTCTCGAACATATTGTTCGCGAGCCTCTAATAAGTGGCTCCGGCATTTTATAGCCCAAATAACATCACATTGTAATAATATGTGCCAATATTTGTTATGAATTAAGTCTTTTATCAATCCTCCGGGTTCATCTTGAATCGATTTTTCCCGGATTAAGGATTAAGAGAACTCATTAACTCGTGCCCGGCTATTGCATCAATCACTTGATCAATGTTTGGCAATGGGATTGGTCTTTAGAGCATACCTTATTTAAGTCCTTATAATCTACGCACATTCTAAACTTGTTATTATTTTTTGGAACTGCAACTACATTTTTTTTACCATATTAGATACTTTACCTCCCATATTGAACCGATGTCGAGTAGTCGAGTTACCTTTTTTCAACAAACCTATTTTTGACCTCAGTTACTGGGCACTTCTTTTACCTTATTAGTGGGAAATTTGGATATAGTCTTTGCTTGTGCATGACTACCTCTAATTGGGATACCCGCCTTGCAAAACAACTGACGTTAGCCTTAAGAAAATGAATAAATCCTAAACTATGTTCGGGATTAAGTCCGGTTCCCAAGTAAGATTTCCTTTCCAAGAATTCTTCAAATAAATCCACTTGCTCTAGTTCTTCTGTGGTGTACTTGGTTTCTTCCGTCTCCTCCGGTACCTAAAAATATCTCGGCACCTGGTAAGATTCCGATGACTCCTCTCCTTTATCATATTCACTTGGTAGGGAATAAGGCATCGGTTTTTGAAATTTCTATTTGCTGGGCTCATTCTCTTTGCTTCTGGAAATAGACACTATGTTCATCTCTCTTGTTACCGGTGGATCTCCTCATATATGCTTGATTCCTTTTGGGGTCGGGAATTTTAACAATTGATGATACATTGAGGGCGCACCATTAATATCATGTATCCAAGACCTCCTAAGGATTATGTTGTAACCCATGTCTCCATCTACCACTTAGAATTAGGTGGTCTTGATTATCCCTTCGGTGTTCGTAGGCAGTAGTATCTCTTATCAGGTTGTCACATTTGCCAAGTTAAACCTAGTGAGGAGCTTCGTTTGCCGAAATACTGCTTCCGGTTAACTTTTCGTGTTCCAGCACTCTCCATTAAATGAGCTTCCTAGGTCAACCAAAAAACATTTAATCTTGAAATATAAGACATTGATATAAATTACCATGGCGTCATCATATGGGAGAAAAAGTCCGTCGGCATCTTCCTCCGTGAAGGTGATCTTCCAGGAGTCTCTTATTGTGGGTCACTGATATCTTTATTTTCTTGGATGCCAAGAAGGCTATGCCATTAATTTCATTTCATCAGCAAATCATGTTAATAGTTAACTGAGGAGAGTCTTCTACTATCTTTGAGGGCTCCGCATTTTTCCCGCTACATATATAATTATTCTTGGTTCGGTCGCTCAAGAACTCCCTGAGATGGCCATTTTGAAGCAACTTCGCCACCTCTTCACGCGTATGTCGACAATCCCCATTTCTTTGATCGTGAGTCCCACGATATTCGCACCATAAGTTAGGATTCCTCTTGTTTGGATTGGATTCAATTGGCTTAGGGAATCGGGCTTCTTTGATATGCCTCATCGATGATTCCAATTCCAATAAGCTAATGCATAAATTGAAATCTGACAACCTGGGATATGTGGAATCTCGGGCCCCGATACCTTTTTTCCTTGTAAGAACATGTTGTTCCTACCATGATCAGTTCTTTTATTGAGAGGGAATCTATTTGTGGACCGGAACCCTTTGCTATCGTGACCTTCGGTTCTCTCATATGGAAGGAAATGACATTTAGAAGATCGTCGATCCACATCAAAATTACTTTTGAACTTATCTTGGTTGTTGTCTCGGTCCCGTCCCTTGGTTGATGTCAGGAACCCGATATTATTGTCTTCCATCATTATTTTTGACTCATAACGATTATAGACATCCTACCATGTGGCCTCTTGGAATTTGAGCAAGCTTTTCTTCAGATTTCTAGAGGCTTCAGAACTCCTTGGATTCAAACCCTTTGTAAATGCCTTCGTTGAGCACTCGTCTTGTACAACCGGTAACAACATCCTCTTTTTCTGGAACCTGATCTTGAACTCTCGTAGCAATTGGGACTCACCTTGAGTGATCCAAAATATGTCTTCTTTGCTGGCTTGGACATTCATTGCCCCGGCATGAGACTTTATGAATGGATCTGCAAGCATTTCAAATGAGTCAATTGAATGCTCGGTTACGAGTGAATACCATCTCAGGTCACCCTTTGTGAGGTTTTCACAAAACTTCTTAAGAAAGACCAATCCGATATCATGTTAAGCCAAATCGTTTCCTTTTATAGTCATAGTATAGGATTTGATTTGCTCCTGCAGATCCGAAGTCCCATCATATTTTGGTAAAATCTGGGAGTTTAAACATCTTCGAAATCAACTCCGATGATGCGCTCGTTTTAAACGGCAAGTGAGTGTATTTTTTCAAATCTGGGCCTTCTAAAATTAGTGGTGTACCTAGAATCTGATCCATTCAGACGTGAAACTCATACGCATTTAGATCCATATGTTCATTCATTTCCCTCAAAAAATCTCATAAACTCAATTTTGATGGGGTTATTTCCATTATTGTTACTAGATCCGCTAGCGGTCCCCCTGGCACCGTCGAAACCAACCTCACCCTTTGGGGAGTTGTTATTAACTCTTTGAGCCGTTTAATTTGTAGGAACACCCAAAATAATTGGTCCCCTTCTGTTTGCATTGTTGGAAGCGCCTGACAACACTTGTTTTAACTCCACCATCACCCCTTCGGCCTTGAGGGGTGGCCCATGACAGGATTCTCATTATTTTCGCAATGTGCTCCTCCTCTGCATCATCAGGAGTTAGCTGTCGTACATGCCAGGGGTATTTCCCTTCATGAACCGCGGTTGTCTCGTCCCTTTCGTTGCGGGTGTAGCTGATTGAATCTTCATGTTGAGGTAAATTCCTTTGCCCCTCAACGGAGTGCGTGATGTTGACATTATTAGCTTCTATTTTTTATTCTTTCTAAGGAAAAAATCAAATGAGTTAGTAATAAATGCAATGATCAAAGCAATTACGTAACGGTCTAAGCCTCATAACACGTGCCTAATGGTTTACCCGTATGATGGTGCAGTTAAATTTATTGTGTGGTTTATAGATAAGCAAAATGATTTTATCCAAAAATGATAAATATATAAGATTAAAAGTAATACTTAGCTATTAAAAATTGAAGAAAATGACAAGCCTGGATCCAAAAACATCGTCTCCGAGGATAGAAATGAGAGCAATATAAAAAAGTATATAAAGTTGTTAAATTGAGAGCAGAAATGGAATACAACATATGTTTTACCAAGAATTTTGTGTCTTACAATGGCTGTTGAGCCTTCTATTTATAGTTATACCTAGGGAAACAACATCCTAGGATTAAGCCCTACTTAAATGATAATTTAGGAGCTATTGGTAAACATGTAATGGAAGACCATGGGTACAAATATTCTCTGCAACGATAAAATGTTAGAGAATATTCTTCATTGAATGCTATCCGATGACAAATATTCAATCTTCTCCTGTTGATCATGCTTCCTTCAAGGTCTATCTGATGTCAATTGCAACTTTGTCTTCAGTACTGGTTGTTACATAATTCGTTGTTTGCTTATCGATGTTCCACGTGTCACACTATCATTCAAACATTTATTATAAATCAATTTTAACTTATACAATACTTTATTCGTTTCCCACGTGATGCACAATACTCAATACTCGCTTTGGGCCAAACTAATTCGAAGTTGCGTCGCATAAGATCCATGAAAGGGGAAGCGATCCCTACAAAAAATCTTTTTATACTCTAGACTCGAACCAAAGATATCTAGTTAAAAGCGGAGGAATTTTATTTATTCCACCACAATCCTTGGTGATAAGATAAGAATATGCTATAATTATTAATATCAAAACTAAGAGTGTTAAAAATCTAACATAGCAATAAGTTTTATGTTAAATCATTTTTCTGTTATTCTTTTCACTATATTGCTACACCAATTTTATGTTAGATGGGTGTTTTTATGATCACCATTTATTTGATCCATAAGAAAATCTTAACGGTAAGATTTCCTAATTCTCATGCTCTTTCATCCTCCTTATCCATCTTTTTCTTATTCTTCTTATTCCCCTTTCTTCTTCGAGCATTCGAATAATGACTTAAATTTGTTTGATTGTATAAAATTTAAAACCACCATTGTTGGGTTTTGTTGAGCTTGAAAAGATATCCATTGAAGAAGATAGTGTGAGTCTATTGACTTTTGAAGATTTAGATTGAATCTACCTATTAGTAATTAATGATATTGGTGTAAGAATGTTGTATATCAAATTAAATAATTTGAAGTTAATTTGGAGTAATTTTAAAACAAACATATTGGGAAATGTCTTCCCAACACGTCATAGTGATCATCAGGATTTTGGTAAAAGATCTTGACGATGACGTCTAATTAAGAGCGGAGAAATTCTATTTATTCCACCACAATCCTTGGTGATAAGATAAGAATATGATATAATTATTAAAATAAAAACTAAGAGTGTTAAAAATCTAATATTGTAATAAGTTTTATATTAAATCATTCCTTCCGTTCTCCTTTTCACTATATTACTACACGAATTTTACGCTAGATGGGCATTTTTATGATCACCATTTATTTGATCCATAAGAAAATATTAACCGTAAGATTTCCTTATTCTCATGCTCTTTCATCCTCCTCCTCCTCCTCCTCCTTCTTCTTCTTCTTCGAGCATTCAAATAATGACTTAAATTTGTTTGATTGGATAAAATTTAAAACCACCATTGTTGGATTTTGTTGAGCTTGAAAAGTTATCTGTTGAAGAAGATAGTGTGAGTCTATTGACTTTTGAAGATTTAGATTGAATCTATCTATTAATAATTAATGATATTAGTGTAAGAATGTTGTATATCAAATTTAAAATAATTTGAAGTAAATTTGGAGTAATTTTAAAACAAAAAAATGTAGGAAAATTTCTTCCCAACGCGTTATAGTGATCATCAGGATTTTGATAAAAAATCTCGACGATGACCAGCATTTTTAGTCACAAATGCTGAAAAATATGGTGATCCGTCAGGAAGTGTGATAAAATCCTAATGATTACCATGTTTATGTATATCATATTATGGTGATCACCAAAATTTGGTATCCTGACGATTACCATAACTTGTTATTAACAAAAAAAAATCGTACCTAATTATGAATCATGATGATCAACGTGCTCCAAAATTCTGAAGTGGGGTAATTTTCCCAAAACTTCTTTTATTGGAATCAAAAATTAAATGATGGCACTAAATAATCGGAAGAAATTCAAAACTAGTCACATTTACAAGTGGTAATTGAAAAATAGTCACAATTTTAAAAGAAATCAAAATTTAGCAACTTTTAGTATAAAAGATAGATTTAAACAAACCCACTGTTCACAATCTGAAAAATTTTCTAATATAATATGCTGGAGTTCGAATCTTTTACATGTGAACTTCCAGCATAACATGCTGAAATTTCATAAATGTGTCGGAGTTTTAGCATAATTTGTTGGAAGTCCATACATAGGTTCTTGAATTTCTAGTATATCATGATAGAACTTTCCATATGCTGGAGTTCCAACATAATATGCTGGAAATTCATACACAGTTGCTCCAATCTCCAGTATATTTTACTGGAACATTTCATGTGACAGTAAAATAGTGGCTATTTTTTAATGACTTTGTAAATGTTGGCAATTATTTAATTACTAATCCAAAAACTGGCTAGCCTGTCCTATTTTAACTAAATAATCCCATTTGTGCTTATCGCCATATTATTGGGCCTGTCCTGGCTGGGGCTTTGCATTTATACCCAGTTTTTGGGTCACCTTTTAACATATACCCATTTTGCACAAAAAATTATACGCGTACCCACTATTCGAATAACTTCACACATACAGTCTGCAGTTGTAAAAACTTATGTCTGAAGTTTGAACTTCAGAATGTTTTGCCTGAAGTGTAGCCTTATTAAAGAAAAACTTCAAATATTTTTACCTGAAGTTTGGCCTGACTTGCAAAGACAATCATTCAAAGTTCAGTTCATAGTGCAATGGAAAACTTCAACATGTTTTGGCTGAAGTTTTTATTTTGTAATTGCTGAACTTCAGCATTCTAGGAGCTGAAGTTTTATTTTGTATTTGCTGAACTTCAGCATTCTAGGTGCTGAATTTTTTATTTTTTATTTTCTAATAAACTTCAGCATTCTAGGAGCTAAAGTTTTTGTTTTATATTTGCTAAACTTCAGCATTCTAGGATCTGAAGTTTTTATCTTATATTTGCTAAACTTTAGCATTCTTAGAGCTGAAATTGTTATGTCCATTATAGAGAAAGAAATACACAATTCATGAGGGAAGCGATACATTTTCGTTACATGTATCTCCCTTATTTCAAACATTATTTAGAGAAGCAAACTCAAGTACACTAGTTGCTCGTCCACTTAGGATGGAGTTTCTGGGGATGAAAAATCTTTTAGCAATGTGTAACGACCTGATCGGTCATTTTGAGCTTTTGCATTTTGCTCGCTAGTTTTCGAGCATGACTAGCCCCGTGTGATGTATTATGACTTATGTAAATCGTCGATTTTGGTTTCCAGGATAATCAGAAAAGATTTGGAAGAACAATTCTCAGTTCGAAGCTTCAAATTTGAAATGTTTGACCAAATTTTGACTTTTTAATATTCAATCTCGGGTTTGGAATTTTATGATTTGGTTAGCTCTGTTAGGTGATTTTGGACTTGGAAGCACAAATTTGAATGCATTTTGGAGGTCTGTGGTAAATTTAGGCTTGAATTGGCGAATTTAGAAATTTGGCATTTTCTGGTCGGAAGTGGAATTTCGAAAATAATAGTAGGTCCGTTTTATCATTTGTGGCATGTGTGCAAAATTTCAGGTCATTCGGACGAGGTTTGATCGACTTTTTGATCAAATTCAGAACTCGAAAGTTTTGTTATTCTTGGGCTTGAATCCGAGGATGATTCGATGTTTTGATATTGTTTTGAGTTTTATCAAAGTTGGAACAACTTTGAATGATGTTATGGGATATGTTGTCATGTTTGGTCGAGGTCCCAAAGGGCCGGGGGTAAGTTTCGGGGTGGTTTCGGACCATTTCTAGGCCATTTTTAGTTAATGATTTTTTTGCTTCAAGGGTGTACAGTGCGATAGAATAGATCTGACCAAATTAGCAAAGAGAAAATTTAAAAAAAAAGAGTTGTTCTATGCGATCACTTAAGTCTTCCCGCGATCGCGAAGAGTAAAATCTCTGCTGCATTGACCCAACTTTGGAAGCTTATATCTCACAATCTATAAGAAATTTGAAGATGGTCCAAAATAAAAGTAGTAGCTCTTAATGTCTAGTTTTCAAAAATTTAAACCAATTATAATTTTGAGTTTGTATAAAAAGTTATGGCCAATATACTATAGGCTGTCTGGAAGAGTTGGAGAAGGCTATTGGAAAATTTTGTTTTACGCGATCGCGGGAGAATGGCCGCGATCGCATAGGGTAAAAGAAGGGCTGGAAATTTCGCGCTTCACTATCGCATTAGTTTGTCCGGGATAGCATAGGGTAAATTCCTGAGAAGATTATAAAGTACTCTATTTCGAGGATTTCAGCCATTTTTCTATTTTTGGAGCTATGGAGCTCGGATTGAGGCAATATTTGAAGGGATTTTCAGAGTATGGATTGGGGTAAGTGTTCTTCACTCAAATTTGGTAAAAATTATGATTATGTATTGATTCTTATAATTTGATTTAGAAATTTGGGTAGAAATTGGGGAAAATCGAGGAAGGTTTGGAAAGTTGATTATGGGAATTTGGATGGTCATTTTATGTCTGATTTTGGTGAATTTGATATGGATAGACTAGTGAGTGAATGGGTTTTCCAGTTTTGTGATTATTTTCAGATTTTGAGACGTGGGCTCGGGGCCGGGTTTGAGATAATTTCGGGATGTTTGAGTTAGTATAAGTATTTTCCCTTGGGCTTTATTCGTTTCGTGAATATTGATGATAACATACTGATTTTGGTTAGGTTTGGAGCTTTTGGAGGCCGATTCGAGAGGCAAAAGTATCGCGGGCTAGAGTTTGGACAGATTTGAGGCAAGTAATGATTGTAAACCTGAGGGTATGATACCCAGATTGCACATCGTTGTGCTTTGAAGTGACGCACGCGCTGGATGACGAGTGTGGGGTCGTTCATCGTTGGGGATTGTGACTTAGTCCGTCCCGTATGATTGTTTAATCGCGTCTTTGATTGAAACTTTTTTGCTATCATCATGTTTTGTATTGAATGTCATATTTGGGCCTCGTACCAACTGTTTTGGACCCTTAGGGGACTTTTACTACTATTCCTTACTATTTTGACTTCATGATTGTACTCAATCATGATGTATTCTAGTATTTTCATAACTCAACCATATTTACTCCATTTTGATATTTTAAATGGTATTTTGGGTTGAGCATCATATTTTACTGTTGCCCGAGTGGCATGAGAGTTTTCTGACTAAGTGAGGCCGAGGGCCTGTGTTATGAGGATATAATGGGATCGGGATGCACGTTACAGCAGTCTGGTACTGATTTATAATTATGAGGCCGAGGTACTAATTTGTTACACCATGAGGTGGGTTGATAGGATGCCGAGAGTCTGTTTGATTATGCCACAAGATGGCTTGTTATTTCGCTTGGGCCATACGGGGCCCTCCTGGAGTGTGTACACCCCCAGTGAGCGCGGGTACCCAGTATGAGTGACATATTGTAGCTCGATGGGCTGTTGTTATTTCATAGTGATGCCCGAGGGGCTGTCCTTGATCCATGTTTTTCCTGAGGGGCGGTTCTCGATTCATGTTATGCCTGAGGGGCTGATTACGAGTGATTGTGAGGTAGCCCGAGTTCTGCTGTTGTTTTGCCTGAAGATCGGTGTATAGTTCATATTTTGCCCGAGGGGCTGCTTACGTTTATATCATTTTTACTCACTATTTTATCACTCATTTGAAACTATTGAATGTTGTTTTAAAAAGGTTTTACTGAAACTGAGCTTGATTTATGAAGTAAATGATTTCTGCACTATTTTGGAACTGCATTTGTTGTAGCGTTATGATGTGGTTTACGTGTTTTTTTACTACTCAAATTTCATTTACTTTTATTACCTACTGAGTTGGCGTACTCATATTACTCTCTGCACCTTGTATGCAGATTCAAGTATTTTTGAACCTGGTAGCGGCTATTGATTGCTTAGTGGAAGAGTCATCGGAGTTAGCAAGGTAGTTACCCGACGTTCGCAACTTTGCTCTTCTCCCTCTTGTCTTCCTTAGATTGTTTTTAGTATTTCAGACTCTTCATTGTATTCAGACCTTAGTAGATGCTTGTGACTTGTGACACCCCGATGTCGGACTTGTGTATTTATTCCACACTATTCATTTAGACTTACATTATGAGATATTGATTAATTAAAGGCTTAAAAATGACTTTTATTGCATAATGGTTAATTTGAAAATTGTGTCGGCTGGCCTAATTTCACGATAGATGCCATAACAACCAGGTCGATTTTAGGGTCGTGATATAATGATGAGGTTTTCATGGTTGGAAATGTTCTTCTGATGCAATGAATTTATACGGAGGTTTTGTTCGGGACAATCTTAAATGCTTGACACCATCCTAATTCTTATAGAACTTTCAAGTATCTAAATTCATTTAATTATTCACAATTTAACTTTACAGATCCAATCAATAATACTTATAAAAAGTCTCATGTTTTTGAGAGAGAAAAGAAGAAGAGGAAAGAAAAGGAGGAAGAAAGGAGCGTATAGGTCAGGAGGAAGAAGATGAGACGTCTGAAGTTGTCAAAATTAGGGTATAAATTAAAGAATTTTAAAAATATGAGTATAGGTTAAACGGGGCGATCAAATAAAGCGTCCTGTGCAATTTTTACATCCTGGCTCCAAGAAGGCCTAGGGCAATAGAATTTGGGATTTTTACCTACCTATACCATATATGAAACCTTATTACCCTCAATGTTTAAGGTTTATGTTTATTACATTTAAGCATACCAAATTACCATTTTATATACCATAATTCAAATTAGGGATATAATTAAGGGTTCATTTATATTATGCATAATTATAGGACTGTATCTTCCCACTTTCTCTTTCCTTTCATCTCAACTGTTCACAACACACACAACTCACGACTAATGTGATTGCACTGTCATTATTTTGGGATATTTGCTTCATTAAACTGTGCTAAATTTATAGCGCTATAACACTTCATTAAGGCCAGGAATTGTACAACAGCTATGAGCTTCAGTCAGATAAACTTAACAAAAGATTATGTATAGAGGTTGTTGTTAGCTTGCTATACTTTTTGGTTAAAGCAGCTACTTCCCTTGAATTTTTCCTAGAACAAATCCTTTTGTTATGCAACCTAACTTATTTTATCAAAATATGGTTACAATGTACACAATGCACACTCAAGTGTTAATAAGGTTCGCGTTATGATGAGTACCAGTTGCTTGCCCTTTTGCTTAAATCAACCTAATTTTGTTGCTTGACGCAGGCACTTTATTTTGGGCAGTGGTTGAAGACTACTGGTTAACACAGTCGATTGAAACTCGCAGAAGAAGAAGACATATTTCCAGAATTTGTAGATATTTTGTAGTCAAATTGTAGTCAAATTAGAAAAATTATAGATAAATTGTAGACTGTTTTTGGAGAAGATTTTGTAGAAGCTTTAGTCGTTTTGGATTTGTGAAAACAGAAAATAATGCATCTACAATCAGAATACCAATAATCTACAATTTATCTACAAGATATCTACAAAATAGATACATTGAATTCTAATATCCAAATTCTCATTTCAATTGTAGAAGTTTTAGTCTTCCCAATCTACAATTCATTTACAATTTATCTACAATATATCTACTATTCTACAATTCTTCTTCTTCTTCTTCTTCTTCTTCTTCTTCTTCTTCTTCTTCTTCTTCTTCTTCTTCTTCTTCTTCTTCTTCTTCTTCTTCTTCTTCTTCTTCGAGTTTCAATCTGAAATTCAGTAAAAACCAAGTCTAATCTTCACCAAAGCTCCTCAAAATTGACATATAAACTCCTAAACATATTCCGAGTTATTTACAACAACACCAATCCAAATAAATAATAATTTTTGAAAACCCAAATTTGAATTCAAAGCTTTCAAGCTTTTTAATGGATATTAATGGTGGAAAATATATGGAGAAGGAGAGAATTACGCAGCAGTGAGATTTCCTTCCGTTTCATAATTCGAATTTAATGGTGATATGATCACATGCAGATTGGTGCCTTATTTTTAGCGCGCTTTTTATGGCAAAATCTACCTATTATTGGATTGATATATAATTTGTAGAAAAAGTGCGGACTACACGGATAAATAACAAATTATGAACATTTTTAATAATAAGATTTCATATATAACATAAATAAGTAAAAATCTCACAAATTTCAACCCGTCCATGATCTGGATGGATAGAGACCAGGTCTAAGTAGCAAGATAAAGACCGGGTCAAGTAGTAAAATTGCCTCCCATCTTTTTTCCTTCAAAATCAACGTTTCTTCCGCTGCCAAGAAATTAGAATTCAAAAAGCAGGAGAAAGCACAATCAAAGCCCCAAGACGCGTAATCGATTAATAAAGCAGGTAATATTCAATACTTGTGGATTTGCTCTCTTGAAGTAGCCACTATATATCTTTCATTTCCTCATTTTTGTTTATGCATTTCTTTAACCTAAATTTGCTCATCATACACCTAATGAGGAAGATAACGACTTGCTTGTTTTTGACCAATAATTTACCGAGACAGGCTTTTCCTTCAGATAATAAAGTTAATCATCTTTAACCAATAACGCGTCCCATGGAGCACAATTTTAAGTGTACTTTTGAATTTTGTGACTTATTCTCTCATCATTTGTGTCATTTAATTGAGAGATAAGAAAGCAACTCATAGAGTCCTCAAACCAAACATGTTTTGACTTTGTTTACTTTGCTTAAATAGCTACTAATATTTAAAAGTCATTGGTGTATGACTATGACCTCATGCTGATTCTCTCATCTTTCCAGCTCACTGTACAGCAGTTGGAGTACTAGACATGCAGATACTATACATTTCAATCCTAGAACTATTTATCTATTGAGTCTTAAGTTAAAGGTCCACATTCAACGTATTATTCTTAAGTTAATTCTTTTTTTACTACTCGAAATTAATTAAAGAAGGATAAAAGACACAAGCTATAAGAATAATGTGCATAATTAATATTCATAAACATTGTATAATCTTTAACGTCTACTCTTGTCCGATCGAGCATTCTATAAATAACCCTTTAAATAGTTTTCATTTTGTCACATTCTTTTGCTAGTTGACAGAAAAAGTTTGGAGTGTTCAAACCAAATCGAAAATAGCACTAAACCGATAAGTCAAACAGAACCTACTAAAAATCCCGACAAGGTTAAGTTTGATTGATTTGGTATTGAAAAAAAAATTCGAACAAAACTGACATATAAATATATAATTTTTTTATATATACTTTTTAGACTTTATGTAGAATTTTATTTAAAAGATGTTTAGAAATATTTGAGACCTCTCATGGGATGTAATACCTAATAGAACTGTATGTAGTGCATTCATTTTTATTTAAGTTAAATAATGGATTGTATCACTTTCTTATTAAATATTATTGAAATATGTCAATCATTGTTCTTTCGTGTTCGTATTTTAGGATTTCTTATATCTTTTTCGAATTTGAAGTGGAATTCTAATAATCTAAAATTACATAGAACATATCCTTATTTAGGTATCAAATTGTTTTTTATGTTTAATTATCAATTTTTTTAAAACTTGAAAGCATATATCAACCAAACAATATTGTTCGATGACTAAGATAATAAATTATTATGTGTTACTAAAAAAAATTTCTCATAAGAATATTGTATGGGTCAGAATTAGATTCGTGATCAGTAGTATGTCTAAATAGCTCTTAAGCTCGTTTGGGTTAATAAAAGGTATAACTATCCATCGACCAAAGTATTCCAAGGTTACTCAACCTAATTATGAAGTAGCGAGACCACGGCCTACTCATCGTTTACGGACGTCCCTTTGATGTAGCCACGGCCGACCGTTGAAAGCTGGCAAGATCCACAACTATAAATATTAAGAGAAAGAACCCTAAAAAGGGGGGCTGCTTCTTCTTCTTCACATCTACTTCTAAGAGAAGAGAATATACATCATTGTAAGGCTATGAGCCTCTCTATGGAGAGGCAAAACAAATGAATATCATTAATAAAAGATCTCTACCCTCCTCCCCTTTATCTATAACTATTGTCTCTTACATTTCATTCTTTTGGTCGTTTAATTTATTACGATATGCTATGATTGACCCTCCGTTGATTTTAATTAATTTATGCTATAAAGTGTACGAGAAGTTTGAGCTAAACAATTTGGCGCCGTTTGTGGGGATTTCATAGCAGAATCGTGTAGTTTATCCTTAGACCAAAAAAGGAAAGAAAACAACCCAGCTCGAACAAGCCAAAGCGGTAAGGAAGCCAAAAGCACCGAGACGAGCTTGCTTCAGCATCTCGCGTTTCCGAGCAAAGGAAAGAGGAAGAAGAAGAAGTAGATCCCCCACCTCTATGGGAAATGCGCATAAGGTACCTCACCCCTTTTTCACACGGGATCCTGCCAAAAAGGAGGAAAGCACAAAAGTATCTCGAACCGAGATCCGTAATGGGGTGACCTGCGTGAACCAGTTATGTGGGAAAACAAAAGTTCAACTACTGTTGAACTGGAACTCAGGCTATGTGCCTTTGACATCAAAAGTTCAACTACGATTGAACCACAGGCTACGTGCCCTCACCCAAAAGTTCAACTACGGTTGAATGGGAATCAGGCTATGTGCCTTCAACATCAAAGTTGCTAAAAGTTCAACTACGGTTGAACCACACAGGCTACGTGCACTCGCCCAAAGGTTCAACTACTGTTGAACTGGGACTCAGGCTATGTACCTTCGATATCAAAATTGCAAAGGGTTCAACTACGGTTGAACTGGAACTCAGGTTATGTGCTTTCGACGTCAAAAATTACAAAAATTTCAACTACGGTTGAACTACAGGCTACGTGCCCTCACCAAAAAGTTTAACTAAGGTTGAACTGGGACTTAAGGTATGTGCCTTAGACATCAAAATTGAAAAGGGTTAAGCAAGGGTTTAACTGGAACCCAGGATATGTGCCTTCGACATCAAAAAATTACAAAAGGCTCAACTACGATTGAACCACATGCTACGTTCCCTCGCCCAAAAGTTCAACTACAGTCGAAATGGGACGCAGGTTGTGTGCCTTCGGCATCAACATTGCAAAAAGTTTAACTGCGGTTAAACTGGGACTCAGGCTATGTGCCTTCAACATCAAAAATGCAAAGGGTTCAACTACGGTTGAACTAGGACTCAGGCTGGCTATATGCCTTCGACATAAAAAAACTACAAAAAGTTCAACTACGGTTGAACCACAGGCTACGTGCCCTCGCCCAAACGTTCAACTACGGTTGAACTGGGACTCAGGCTATGTGCCTTCGATATCAAAATTGCAAAAAGTTCAACTACGGTTGAACTGAGACTCATGCTATGTGCCTTCGACATTAAAATTGCAAAGGGTTCAACTACGGTTGAATTGGGACTCAGGCTATGTGCCTTCGACATCAAAATTGCAAAGGGTTCAACTATGGTTGAACTGGAATTCAGGCTATGTGCCTTCGACATACAAAAATTACAAAAATTTCAACTGCGGTTGAACCACAGGCTACGTGCCCTCGCCTAAAAGTTCAACTACGGTTGAGCTGGGACTCAAGTTATGTACCTTCGACATCAAAGTTGCTAAAAGGGTTGAACCACTCAGGCTACGTGCCCTCGCCAAAAAAGTTCAACTATGGTAGAACTAGGACTCAGGCTACACATCTCCGTCACAAGAGTCACGAACTCAACCACGGATAAATTAAAGCCTAGAATGCATGTCCCAGCGGCTACGAGTCGGGCCGCGATCAGGCGAGACCGAACGCCCCCAAATGTTCAACCACGATCGAACCCCAGGTCAGGCCAAACACCCCCACCATTCAAGTAAGTACGACTAACTTTACACTATAAATTCGGCCCGTGTAAAGTTCGACCCAATTCGAACTACAAGGCCGTGCTTTTTATTACCACGGCCGGTTGTCCAACTAAACCCGAACTGGGACTGAGGCTATGAGCCGCCGCTGCCCAATCACGGCTACAACCCACCCCCATCAAGTGGAGGAAGGTGACGACCAATGAGGCTATGTTCCGCCGCTGCCCAAACACGGCTACAACCCACCCCCACCAAATAGAGGAAGGTGACGACCAAAAGCGTCTGCCTATGGCCAAAGCCATCAACACCAATTTTTCCTTAAGACAAGGAACCAATCCGACAATGGTCAAAATCACCTAACAGGTCGAGACCATTAGCATTCTCACTAGAAAAGCTCTAAAGCAAGGCCCTCTCAAATGAGCACAAAAAAGAAACGCACGAAATTGATAAAAAAAAACAGAACGGAAGAAAGCCACATATATTTACAATAGTTACAAGCGGTCACCCCCAATTACATTGATCCAGGGCCGACAACGAAGAAAAATTAATAAAAGAGAAAAAGAGAATGAAAACTAAACAAATATTACAATTTTTTTTGTTTACTCGGCGCCACCAGTGCCCTCTTCGACGTTGTCAACACCCTCGGCTCCATCATCACCCCCGGGCGTAGACGGGTCAAAAACACAGTCGAGGGGCATCACGAGACTTTTGGCATGCCTCATCATAGGTGGCCTCAGTTACAACGCCGATTTCCCACAACCTCATAGACATGTCGAGCTGAGCCTCGACGTACATCTAAAGCTCACGAGCAAGATCGAAAGAAGTGGCCCGATCCCTCAGGCGCTGGTTCTCCCCCTCCAAGGCCACAATTCGATCCGCCGCAGCACATGCGTCCTGCTCACAAACAGCAATGCACCCCTCCAACGCCCTCTCTCGGAAAGTAGCAGCGGCCCTCTCCAATCCGCGTTCTCTTTGTTGGGCGCGGCTGGTCGCATGCAATGTTTCGAACCTCGCCAGGGCGTCATTTGCTTGCTTCCTTAAAGCAGCGGTCTCCACCTCCAGTGCAGCCACCTGCCTAGTCAAATCCTCAGCGGCCTCTGTTATCGTAGCCCGATTTTGGTGCTCTCTCTCAGTGGCCGCCCTCCTCTCAACGTCCATCTCCTTATTTCTTTGATGGATCTGCCCCTCAAGAGCATTTACCTTGTTAAGGGTCTGCTGCATATGAAGCTCCCTCCTCGCGAGATCTTCTACCAGCTCTCGGTTCCGCGGGTCATTCCTTATGCGTTCACGCAGATCACCGCACTGGTTCCGATAGAAGCGGTACTTCTCCAACAACTGTACAAAGACAGCCGAGCGGACGTTGGCCTGGCGAACGCTCTCCACCTCCAACAAGAATGATTGTGGAACTAAGACTAAGACTAATACAAGAAGATACACTAAGGAAAGAAATAGACTAAGACTTCACACGTACCTTTATACTCAGAGCGGCCACCTCGCCCATCAACCCGACGTCTGAGATGCCCCTCAAGGACACACTCTCCGCCTCCGAGCACAGAACCTCGAATAGCGTCACCATATTCTCCTCCTCGAGCAGCAGGTTCTGGTCATTGGGAATCTCCAAATAACCGTAATCCCCTTCGGCCTGCACCATTGGGCGGGTATAAACCTCCTGAAATAGACAGACGTCCTCAGGGTCCATGTCAGACTCAGAATCATCCCCCTCCCTTAAGGCGCCCCTTTTTTCCGTCGCCCTGGAAGTTGAGGCCTCCGCCCGCTTGAGAAGTCGAAGCGCCCGCACTCGCCAAAACCTCGGTGCCCGTCTCCTCCTCCAAAACAATTGCTGAGGAACTACCTTTCCTCTCAGCAACAGCAACCGAAATTTGAATCGCTGAAGCGATTGTGTCACCTTGGCCTAAGACAACTGAGGTAACCCCCACTCAACGCTCGCCCTTTGGGGCAGGATCCGCTGCATCCCTTTCACTTCTGACAGTGGAGAAAATAAGCTAATCACCACCAAAAGGACAGGGGTAAATTCCACCCTGTGCCAAACCAACGGCGTCTCCTCTCCATCCTCGTCTTCATTCGATGGCAACTCCACCCTGGAACGCACGGCCCCTGAAGATTTTTTAACTCGGTGCACGGACCGTGTCGGAGAGTGATCCGGTGAGGATTCAACTGAGGTCGCCCTCGAGACCGTGCGAGGAACCGGCATTGTAACCAATCGGGCAGTTGCCCCCGGCCTATGCAAAGCAAGCTCATGAGCCCTCCTGCGACGTGGTCATCCTAACTAGCAAAGGAAGAAGGGTTAAGGAAAGGAAACTTAAACTACAAAAGAAGAACAACACAGCAAGCCAAATTCTTACCAGCGGCCGATCTACGGCCATGGACCTCCTAGAAAGATGTCCACGTGCGAATTCCCGCTTTAACTGGGAGCACGGCCTCAACCCACTCACGGATGCCAAAAAATGGTGCTGGTGGCGCACCTCCAGCTACGACATATGAAGAAGGTCAGTACGTACGAACATGAAACATGGAATTTAACCAAAGTAAATCATGACTAGCGTAAAAGAAGCTTACGTCCACGGTTCCATTCCTCTGGGAAGTCAGTAGCGCAAGCCACCAGGTGCTCAGTCCTGATGTAGAAAAAGCGATCATAAGGACAGGTATCGACCTCATCATCAAGCTCCGCAGTTAAGCCGTTGGCTCCACGAGGGACCAACCGAATCATGGTACCTCGTACCCTCTGGGAGCATAGAGACTCCGTACATGCCTAAGAGTAATCTCCCTCCGTGCCAACTCCGCATATTTTATCAGCATCACCAGTAACTTGTAGCAGGAAGGGATGAGATGACCAGGGCATACCCTGTAGTAGCGGCAGAAATCCACCACTAACATTGGAAGGGGGAGCTTAATCCTAGCTTGAATGGGTAAGCGTAGAAAACGCAATACCCCCGGTGGTCGACATGAACCCTCTATCCGCTCCCAGCGAGGATGATGTCAGCAAAACGAGGAATGCCACATTGATCCCTCAGTTGGGCGAGGCCCAGCTCCCCCATCAATGGGTCCTCGTCCACTTGGTCCTCTCCCTCGGGGTCGGAGAAATCAGTCGCCGGACCGTCAAGCAGTGAAATAATGTCGGTCACCGACAGAGGCCTATCAATATTCACCGAATCTACGGTTCTCACCACCATGGATTGACCCTCAGCTGCCGTAACCGCCACCGGAGCAATATCGGAATGAGAACTGCTCGCCGTTGTAGATATAACAAAAGGAAGAAAGAAGAAGTCACTGGAAAAGCAAGAGAAGATGAAAATATGATGATAAACTACGAAGAACGTAGCAACAAGGAGCGAAAGACGAACTAATCTGATAACAAGAAAAACCATCTCTCTCAGAATTTCACTTAAACGAATATCGGAAAAGTAAGAACTGAATGATACAACCCCTTTTTTATAGACGAGGCATAAATGACTTTCACGAATCCCAAAGGTCACCACTGCCTGACCAACTGCAAAATGGTTCAGACCTACAGTAACGGCATTATTATGACAGACACCACGGAACGGTCATTCAACCGTCGATCCGTACGTCGCCCGTGAAACTGTTGTAACGGCCCCAAGATACCAAGAGCACGCTCCATGGGTCACTGCGCATATGACGCCTTCCTTGTATGCAGTAAGCATGATCGCATTCTCCCCAGGCATATGCAATTGGCCGCGGCCATCTCTAAACCACTAGTGGCTACAACCATCTTCAAAGTAGTGCTGGCCACGACCGCCTCCGAAAGTAGTACTGATTGCATCCGTCTCTGAGGTAATAACAGCCACGGCCTTTACATGAATACAAAACAGCTACGGCCATGCTCAAAATATAAGTGGCTACGACCGCCTTCAAAGTATAAACTGCTACGACTATCTCCAAAAATAAATGGCTACGGCCATCTCCAAAATAAACGGCTATGTCCAGTCACTCGTATGAAAACCAACCAAAGAATTGCGACTATGGTCGTCGATTGTGAACTCAGTTACTGAAACAGCTCCATTGCAGTCAAACAATATCCGTGCCAAATGGTTACGGCCATCTCCAGAGTATAAATGGCTACGGCCATCTCCAAAGCATAAACGGCTACGGCTAATGGCAAAATCCGCTCATCGAGCTCGGCCGGCTCCCGATGTCAATAAGCGGAGGGACTATCTGTATGGGTCAGAATTAGATTCGTGATCAGTAGTATGTCTAAATAGCTCTTAAGCTCGTTTGGGTTAATAAAAGGAATAACTATCCACCGACCAAAGTATTCCAAGGTTACTCAACCTAATTAGCAAGTAGCGAGACCACGACCTACTCATCGTTTATAGATGTCCCTTTTATGTAGCCACGGCCGCCCGTTGCCATCTAGCAAGACCAGATCTATAAATATTAGGAGAAAGAGCCCTAAAAGGGGGCTGCTTCTTCTTCTTCACATCTACTTCTAAGAGAACAGAATATACATCATTGTAAGGCTCTGAACCTCTCCATGGAGAGGCAGACCAAATCAATATCATTAATAAAAGATCTCTATCTTCCACCCCTTTATCTGTAACTATTGTCTCTTACATTTCATCCTTTTGATCGTTTGATTTATTACGATCTGCTTTGATTGGCCCACCGTTGATTTTAATTGATTTATTCTTTTAAAGTGTATGGGACCTTTGAACTAAACAAATACTTTAGTATATCATATGTTTGTTAATTTATTTTTAAATTTTCAGTAAATATTTATTTTACTTATCAAAATTTTATCTATAATTTTAATAAAACAAGATTGAATATAATATTTATATAATAAAAAATCCTATAAAATTGAACCAATCCAAAGTAATATAATTAATTTGATCTGATTTTGATAAGATTCGGACCGACTCGATCCCTTTACGCCCTGAGAAAAAGGATTACAGAAACTAACGTAGCTCATTTACTACCTACTTCAAGGGTCAAAGCTCTTAGATTTAAAATAGTAGTAAGTTTAGACTACAGCAAGTCTGGAGAATGTTTAACAACTTACTTAGGGTTAGTCAGTGGAAATTTTTAAGTCAAACCAATTTGAACTACGAGTCAAACCAGTAGAGAAAAAAGAGAGAAAACAAAAAGCTTGTGGTTTTATGTATCATTTTACCATACATTGTTAAGGATAGTAGAAAAAAATTGCACAAATAATATTTCAAATATTTGATTGGCCAAATACCTAATATATTGGGTCGTTGCTTTAATTTAATTCATGACCGTCATAATACACATTGACTGAAATTCCAGTCCGAAATTGTTTAACACTTGAAAACCATAGGAGACATATTATCGTGCTTTACGACATTAAATACTACCATATATAAGACTATTACAGTAAATTTAGTCATCTAGTTTGGAAGACCTAACATGGAGATTTCCTATTATAAATAGCTAGTTGGTCCTTTCTTAAAAAAATGAACACATCCTGTATATATTTCTTCCTTCAAACATCTTGGATATCTGATTCAGACCGTTTTTTATTAATATTTCAGTTTTAAAAGGAAGCTTCAATGTGAAAAATGAAGAATTAAAACATTTGAGAAGTTTAAAGTTGCAGGCTAATTATTGAAACTTCATCAAAACAGTTGTGTTTTCTTCCTCCCTCTTCATGGTCAACCATCATCTTAAGAAAATTAAAAAAAAAAAACGGTGATCTAGCTCAAACAAGAATCAAAAATCAATTATTTGAATATATTTTTCTATCAAAATGTAGGAAATGACTATCGATTACTTACGGACGTGCATGGTTTTTCTTCTAAAATACCGCACGCAATAAGTACTCGATTTCATGTGTCCACCTTTTGTAATAAAAAATATAATAATGTAGAACAATATATTCATGTCATATATATTATCCATCTTTTACAGTTACCATGTATATATCATCTAGTCAGAAAAAGTGCATATCACCTATATTCTTATATATCCAATCAAAATAGAAAACAATTTTCTTTACATATTTCATGAAAAACACGGTAAAAGTAGTTGTTAGCCATTAAGAATTAGCTGGGAATAGGGCTGTTCACAGTTCGGTTTGACCGGCTTTTATTAAAATCAAAACCAAATCAATTTAATTAGTTTTTAAAATTTTAAAACCATAATAAACCAAATTACAGACAAACTATCGGTTTGGTTGTTATTGGTTTGGTTCGATTTGGTTCGGTTTTAGGTTCCTTATAAGCTAATGGTAAATCGATAATAGTAAAACAACATTAGCAAACAATCTGAAAATAATTTGCTAAATTTACGCTTTTTATATATATTTATTTCGGAACTGAAAGTTTATTTACTTGTTTATATTTATGAAAAATTAAAAAAAACAAACTAAAAATTTACTTTCTTAAGCTTTAGCTACTATAGTCTTGCTATTTGAGTTTACTTTCTTTACTCTTGTCGTAGGTTTTTTTTCTTCTAACTTTTATTAGGAAAAAGTATGTGTGTAGGTTAGAGAAATAGATTCTCTTAAGGAAAAGAAAATTGGCTGATTCCTATTCTTTTGGGCGTAGGCAATCTTTTAAGATATAAGTAGGATAAATCAAAATAATAATTAAAATGCATAATGTATTCAAAATTATTTACGAAGATATCATATATCAATAATTATTAATATTTTTATATAATTAATCGGTTCTTCGATTTTTTCGATTTTTTTATAACAGAACCAAAACCAAATCAAATATTATCGGTTTTTAAAATTTAAACCCAAATTAATCCAAATAAAAAAAAATAAATTGATTTGGTTTAATTTTTGGTTTGGATTGGGTTTATGTCAAATCGTGAACAGCCCTAGCTGGGAATATATATATATACATGAACCAAGGTACACAGTGGTACATAGTTATTAGTAATAATTTTTTCAAATGTTGCTATAAGTAAAAACTGAGAGGAGCAGTACTAACGCGGCACAAAGGTTTGAAGATTCTTTGGTCTTCAATTTTCTTTCATCCCAATTGTCTCAACATTTCTGACTTCCATCATTGATTCGATCAAGTCCATGTTTATTCCCCTCCCATGTTTGTTGGGGGTGGGGGGGGGGGGGGGGGTTAAATGGGATTTTGAGTTTAAAAACTTGAACTTAAAAAATAAGTTGATGCTCAGGTTAGTTTGAATGGTCAGCAATTGGACTAGCTTACTTATACTACAATTCCCTTGACCGTAGACTGGTCTACGGTCAAACTTTCTGTAATCTTTCTATTCTAGTTCACCTTCCCTTTATATATCTCTTCCTTTTCCTCCTATTTTCTGCATTCAAAATCACAAGCAAACTTCATCTTTCTTTTTTTTCTTTTTTTTGCATGGTTTCACCAATTAAATTTAACTTTCATATTCCTACTCTGTTTCTCCTGCAGCTTTTTGTTTTGTATTCCACGTATTAATTTCTGAAATGGAAAACTATGGTGCTAACAATAATGAGGTTGATAGAATTATTAGTGAATTAAGTGAGGGTAGGGACCTAGTTCATCAGCTCCAACTCCAACTCAATGCTCCTTATTCCTCCTCTTCTTCTTCCCCCGAAACAACTCGAGATTTCTTGCTTCATAATATCCAGTCCAAATTTGACAAGGCTCTTTCTTTGCTCCAGTACAGCACTGGAGACACTTCTAATTCACTATTACCACTTTCCAATTCTGTGCCAATATACAATTTTGGAAGGTCTGAATCGCCACCTTCATTCATTGCGAGTCCCCCTCATAGTGAAGATTCTGATCGTGACCTCGAACCCAAAGACCCTGCTACCCGCAAGAGGTTTATAGTCTTCCTCTATCGATGCATATATAAATTAATTATAGGTTAAATTTCACGTATGATCATATGCTGATGTTCAATGTGTACAGAAAAAGCAGTACGCCACGGTGGACAAAGCAAGTTCAAATTTTTCCCGGTGCACCAATTGAAGGGACTCTTGATGATGGTTTTAGTTGGAGAAAATATGGGCAGAAAGATATTCTTGGTGCCAAATATCCAAGGTACCGTTATTGCTAAAAACCTTATTCTACATGCTTATATATAATTATATCGAAGGGAGTGTAACTGGCAAAGTTATTATCATGTGACCTGGATGTTACGTGTTCGAGCTGTGGAAACAGCTTCTTGTAAAAATGTAGGTATAATAGATCTTTGTGGTTCAGCCACTTCCTCAGATCCCGTGAATAACGGGAGCTTAGTACACCAGACTGCTCTTTACATAGAGTAATTTATATTTATTCCACCTAACAAAATTTTGGTTGTGAAATGCAGAGGATATTATAGGTGTACACTTCGACATGTCCAAGGTTGTTTGGCTACAAAACAAGTTCAAAGATCCGATGAAGATCCCACAATATTTGAAGTGACTTATAGAGGAAGACACACTTGTAATCAAGGTGGTGGCAGTGGCAATAATAATAATGTCATGAATCCAGCACCTTTGAATATAATACCTCAAAATCAAGAACAAAACTTAGGAGCTGGATCAGGAAATGAACATCAACAAATAATCCCTCTGCCCCATCAAAATTCACAGGAAATTCTCTTGAATTTTCAGAGAGACCTCAATATCTCCAACGACAATAATTTCAACTTCAATAATGATCCTAACAATGTGCCATTTTCAACTTTCGCTTCATCGTTCGATATCAAGGCTGATCAAGATTACAGCTTTATGCCTCATTCCATGACCCAAAGCAGCAACTTTGTGGAGAATTTTTCCCAATCCTATATGTCTGCAGGAACTTCAGGGTTGTCGTCAAGTTATTTTGGGATGTCTTCAAATTCTGAAATGAACAGTTTTGGAGGGAAGCAAAATGGTTCAAATGACTACCAATTTAACTCAATGGGATATGAATCAAACTTCCCATTTGATCATCAGGGGTTCTCTTCCTAATCCTACCAAATGATCCAAAAGGAAGTAACTTGACCAAAATGATTAGCTGCTGTTAACCACTAAAATCAGGGATTAACGAGCTGGTGAAGCTGAGCCAAGGACAATTTTGCTCTATTTCTTTTAGCAAACTTGCATTACGATTGAGCATGCTAGTTTAATTTAACCAATTTCTATTAATAGTATCTGTTTTGTTCTCAAATGGTCATCTTTACGTTGTACTTTCTGAATTACAGTAATTTCTATTGGAAGCTTTTGAGTAGTTTTATTTTTATTTTTATTTTGAATTGAGAGGAGGAAATGGAATTCTAACTTCTAACACAAGTAGAAAAAAGAGTTTCCGGAACAAGAATATCCTGACAATTTTATTTATATTTACCAAACTTGTTTCTCCTTAATTAATTTAACTCATTTGTTATAACTCACATTCTCCTTATTTTATATACTTTCATAACTTAAATAAAATATTTCATAATAAACATTAAAATTTTCGTATATCCAAATACTAATATTTACATTATAAAGTGAATTTTCTATGTCATTTAATCATAAATTGACGTTCAGAAGTATTTTTATTTAAAGAAAATTTGACAACACAATGGCTGAAGTTTTTGTTGCGGAAGCCAAATGTATATAGTGTGAATGAGTCACAACTACTATACCAAAAATTATGGCAGCCATTAAATAAGACTACAAAGCAACAATAAAAGGAACACCAGAATTTAACGAGGTTCGGCCAACTTTCCTACTCCTCGGACACAATCAATATTTTATTCCACTCAAAAAATACAAGTGAAATAATACTAAAGAGAGAAGATACAAATGCCTTAAACAAATGAGAAGGCAAATGAGAGGTGTATTTAATTCCTAAACATTAGACCTTCTTTTATAGAGAAAAATTCCCAACCCATATTGTCACCCACCAATGTGGAATTCTTGACAATCAACAAATCTCCACCTTGGCAAAATTTCACATCTTCAATTTTCTCTCAGTAACAAATTTTGGTTGTGTCTCCATCTTCAGTATTCAACAATATTGATCAAATCCAAACAATGTTGAAACTTGATCGCAGTCACCACCTTTGTCAGCATATCAGCAGGATTCTCTGCAGTATGAATTTTCTTCACCGTGACTCCACCTTCTTCTATGATTTCTCGTACGAAATGCTACCGAACATCAATGTGTTTCGTCCTTGCATGATAAACTTGGTTCTTCGCTAATTGAATAGCATTTTGACTATCACAAAAAATTGTGATACCTTTTTGTTCAATACCAAGCTCTTTTAGCAATCCTTGAAGCCAAATTGCCTCATTTACAACCTCTGTAATAGCCATGTACTCTGCCTCTATTGTAGACAAAGCAACCGTTGACTGCAAAATAGACTTCCAACTAACCGGTGCCTTTGCAAAACTAAGCACATAACCAGTTGTTGATCTTCGTTTGTCCAGATCACCTGCAAAATCTGAGTTGCAATATCCAACTACTGACTGATTGATTTCCTGCTAAAAAACCAACCCAACATCTACAGTATTATGAATATACCGTAGAATCCACTTCACAGCTTGTCAATGCTCCTTCCCTGGATTATGCATATATCTGTTTATAACTCCAGCAGCTTGTGAAATATCAGGTCTCGTACAGACCATTGCATATATCAAGCTACAAAAAACATTTGCGTATGGTACCTTTGACATATACTCTCGTTCAGCTTCATCATTTGGCGACATAGTGGTACTTAGCTTAAAATGGTGAGCAAGGGGAGTACTAACTGGCTTAGTCTTGTCATCTATGCCAAAACGTTGTAGCACTCTCTTCAAATATTCTTTCTGAGATAAACAGAGTTTCTTTGAACGTCTATCTCTTATTATCTACATGCCACGAATTTTCTTTGCCTCACCCAAATCCTTCATCTCGAACTCCTTCTTCAGTTGAATCTTCAACTTATCAATTTCTTCCGAATTCTTGGAAGTTATCAACATATCATCAACATATAGGAGAAGATATATAAAGGAACCATCTTTAAGCTTGCGAAAATACACACAATGATCGTATTTGCTTCTCTTGTACCCTTGTTGCAACATAAACTTGTCAAATCGCTTGTACCATTGTCTAGAAGATTGTTTCAATCCGTACAATGATTTTTCAAGTTTGCACACCATATTTTCATTTCCAGCAACTTTGAATCCTTCTGGCTGAGTCATATAGATTTCCTCCTCCAAGTTTCCATGTAAAAATTCAGTTTTTACATCCATCTGAACTAGTTCCAAATCCAACTGTGCTGCCAAAGCCAACATAATTCTAATGGAGGAATGTTTTACAATTGGAGAAAACACTTCATTGTTATCAATTCCCTCATTTTGAGTATATCTTTTAGCCACCAATCTTGCATTGTAGCGAACATCTTCTTGGTTAGGAAATCCTTCTTTCTTTGCAAATACCCATTTGCAACTAATTGCTTTCTTTCCCCTCGAGAGATTGGCCAATCTCCATGTATGATTCTGATGAAGGGACTGTATTTCATCATTCATGGAAATCCTCCACTTATCTTCTTCTGAACTTTGGACTGCATCTTTATAAGTGGTAGGAATATCATCAGCTACAATTGCGGTTGCACAAGCAACTGTCTCTATGAGACGAACAATTTTCGTTATTGTCCTTTTTGGCCTGCTGGTTGCTATTGATTCAAGTTTTTGTTGAGGTTCCTGAGTTGAATCTCCTCTACTGGCTCTCCATCCAGAGGGTAATCTTTATTTGTTTCCTCCTCTGCTTCTTGTGTAGGAAAAATAAATTTTCTCTCAAACTCCACCTTCTTAGAAGCACCATCATCTAGTTTGGTATCTTCACTTGTTACCTTACTTACCATAGCAGATTCATCGAAGGTAACATTCCTGCTGAATATTACTTTCTTTGTCATAGGACACCATAAGAGATACCCTTTGACTCCAGAAGTAATCCCCATAAAAATAGCCTTCTTTTCCCTTGTATCCAATTTTGACTCTGTCACATGATAATATGCAGTTGAGCTAAATACGCGCAAAGAATCATAATCTACAGCAGGCTTTCCATACCATTTTTTAAGCGGTGTCTTTCCATCAATAGCATCAGATGGTAGACAATTAATGAGGTGGCATGCATATAATTGCCTCAACCCAAAATTCTTTGCCCAAGCCAGCATTGGACAACATACACCATACCTTCTCTAGCAAGGTTCGGTTCATGCGTTCTGCCACTCCATTTTGTTGTGGTGTATGTCTGACAATGAAGTGTCGGATGATTCCATCATTTTCACAGACCTTGTTGAAATGATCATTTTTGTATTCAGTTCCATTGTCTGTGCGAACACACTTGATCCTCCTGCCAGTTTGATTCTCCACCATCGTCTTCCATTTGAGAAAAATTCCAAGTACTCCATCTTTGCTCTTCATTGTATACACCCATACTCTTCGGGAAAATTCATCAACAAAGGTTACAAAATAGTTCTTCCAACCTAATGAAGTTGTTTTGGAAGAACCCCAAATATCAGAGTGTACATAATCCAAAATGCCTTTAGTATTATGGATCGCTATACCAAATTTAATCCTTGTCTGTTTCCCTTTGACACAGTGCTCGCAAAAATCCAAGTTGCAAGTCTTTACTCCTTTCAACAATCCTTGATCTGATAGATTCTTCAAGGATTTTCCTCCAGCATTTCCCAAGCGCATGTGCCATAGCCTGATTGCTTTTGCCTCTTTGTCGTCATTGGACGTCACTGTCGCTGTTCCAATAACTGTACTACCACGATAACGATACATATTATTGTTCTTCCGATTTGCCTTCATTACCACTAGTACACCATATCATACTCTCATCACTCCATTTTCTGCAATGATTTTGAACCCTTTCTATTCAAGAGCTCCCACAGAGAGGAGATTCTTTTTCAAATCCGGTACATATCGAACATCCGTTAATGTTCGAATCATTCTATCATGGTTCCTTAATCGTCTGGAACCAACTCCATATGAAGTAAGAGGGTTATTATCCGCTGTGTGGATGACTCCATATTCTCCTTCTTGAAATTTCACGAACCAGTCCCTATTAGGACACATATGATAGCTACAAGCTGAGTCCATCAACTATATATCTGATGATGTTGATGGCTCTGTTGTAACTAATGAGAAGTCTGAATCATCACAATCAGCTACATTTGAATCCATAATGGACTTTCCATTGTTATGCTTGGCCTTATTCTTCAACTTCGGACAGTCTTTATTCCCCTTCCCCTATTCTCGACAAAAGGCACATTCATCTTTGCTGGGTTTAGATCTTGACTTAGATCTTCCATTCATTTTCCTCGTTTGATTTTGAGGACGACCCCTCACAAATAGTGCTTCTCCTTCTCCGCCCTTCTGTTTTTCTCGCTTTCTTTGTTCATAGCTGAACAAACTTCTCTGAGAGAAACTTTGTCATTTCCATGGAGTAGAGTAGTTTAAAGGTGCTCGTACTCATCAGGAAGTTACGCCAACAACATCAAGGCCAAGTCACCATCGTCATAAGTTGTATCCATATTTTGCAAATCTGTGACCAACTTATTAAAACTGGTGATGTATTCATTCATCGTGGTACCAGGAACATAGGTGAAGTGAAACAGTCTCTTCTTCATGTACAATTTATTTTGACTGTTTTTCTTCAAAAATTTATCCTCCAGTGCTTTCCATAATCTACTTGCAGAATTTTCCTTTGTGTAGGGATATTTCTGCTCTCTACCAAGGTAGGATCGAATGGTACCGCAAGCAACACGATTGAGAATCTTCCAATCTTCTTCTGCAATAACATCTGCTTTATTTTCTTCAATGGCCAGATCTAGCCCTTGTTGAAAAAGGACATCTAGAACCTCGCCTTGCCACATCCCAAATTTCCAGACCCGTTAAAAATTTCTACCGCAAATTTCGCATTTGACACAATTCTTGTCATATGCAAAGTGCCAATGATGACGCATTGCTGACACTTGGTCTAGATTCTTCTTATTTATTGTCTCCCATTATTACACAAATATTATTTAATAGCTGACGACACAAATCAAGATTATTTCCTTTCTGATGCCAGGCTGCAACCACAGAGCATACTCAGAGCCTTGACTCAGTTACCAAAATAAATCTTTTCTGATGTGGAAGATCTGACTAGGCTGCAGTCCACAGAGTATACTTGGACAGTACTTTGGCTCTGATATCAATTGTTGCGGAAGCCAAATGTATATAGTGTGAATGAGTCACGACTACTATACCAAAAATTATGGCAGCCACTAAATAATAAATAAGACAATAAAAGGAACACCAGAATTTAACGAGGTTCGGCTAACTTTGCCTACTTCTCGGACACAACCAATATTTTACTCCACTCCAAAAATACAAGTGAAATAATACTAAAGAGATAAGATACAAATACCTTAAACAAATGAGAAGGCAAATAAGAGGTGTATTTAAATCCTAAACATTAGGCCTTCTTTTATAGGGAAAAATTCTCGACGCATATTGTCACCCATCGATGTGGTAATCTTGACAATCAACAGTTTTCAGATGATTCTTTTTTTTAACCATTAAAGGTACTTATATTATAAAATTAGATATTGTTCGTCATATTATAGTCCATAATTTTGGGTGAGTGCTCAATACTAGTAGCATCACCTACCATATTCTAATTTCCTAATGTCTTAAGCATATTAAATAATGAAGTAGAAAGTTTTTTTGAACATAGACTATCAGAACTAATATCTTCTTCCAAAAGTTTTCAGTTGATTCGATCAAGCACAGATTGCTACTTTCCACCCCCCCTCCCCCCAAAAAAACTGTAAGAGTTCTTTGAGGATTATAAAGTTTGGCCAACTTGCAATCGTTTGTCCATCTATTCCTGCTTCTTTAATGAAGGTGATTCTTACGTCATCAAGTAGCGTTATGCATTGTACGGGCCCATACTGAACCAATATAATAAAAATGAAATCAGATTATTATTTTTAAATAATTCCATAATTTAAAATATATTTAAAAATTATCCAATTCCGCGCAAATTTCAGGGCATTTAGTCCGGAAGCTTGAATGAATTTGCTAATTTTTAAATATATTATACATAGTGGATATATATTTTAACGAGAAAACTACCCTCTATAGCCCCTCAAAATTTTAATAGCCAAATTTAGGCCCACTTGCAAAAGATGGCCCTTCGGCCCAAACATATTGCATCTAGTAGCCCGAAATGTCTGTTTTGTATATTTTATATATAGTGACTGTCTATTTTGTATACTGGAAATCTATTTTGTGTAATGATAGTCTATTTAGTATATATTTTGTATAATGACAGCCTATTTTGTATAGTTACATCTATTTTGTATATAAATTGTATAGTTACATCTATTATTGTATATATTTTGTATAGTGACATTCTATTTGTATATAAATTGCATAGTGACAGTCTATTTTGTATATTTTTCTATTATAATTATCATGCAATTCATCAATTTTTTGAAGAAGGAATCAAGCATTATTACAGTCTGTTTTGTATTGTTTTTGTATATTGACAGTCTATTTTGTATAGCGACATTCTGTTTTGTATATTAACAGTATTTTTAGTATATAATTTGTATAGTGACAATCTATTTCGTATATATTTTTTATAGTGACAGTATATTATATATAAATTGTATAGTGATAGTCTAATTTGTTTAATTTTTGTGTAGTGATATTCTATGTGTATATATTAAATAGAATAATGACATCGCGTATGTAGGCAGAGAATCCTTGTACTTTTTTTATCCCATTTTCATCTTCTCCAATATTTTTTTCACTTTAAACTCGCTAAGAAAAATGGGATTTGAGAATGAGAAGAACAACTCAATCTTGTCTAAGCTCGCTACTAATGAAGAACATGGCGAAAATTATGTATTCCTTTGGTCGACGTTGACTGGTGGTTTTGAGGTGGTTGTTTGGACGTAACAATGGTCGACGAAAGGTTGTTGTCATATTAGCTCGGAGTCAAGAGACACATTAGCTCGTGTTGCTCTGACATCAAGAACATCATAGATGAGAATGAACGTTCAAATAGGTTACTCTTGGATATGGAGAAAAGCCTCAGAAGTAGGGAAGGTAGTGTACTTCATCTCGAGTTTCCATCCTTAGGGACAGGGAGAAAGAGTTGAGTGACCCTGATTATGACAGGAATTACGTTAGATACGTTAAGAGTGTCCCGGCTGGTCAGCGCTTTAGCTTGGCACCTTTTGATGTGCAGAAGTTTCAGCCCCCATATGTGCATTACGATGTTGCATTTCCTCAGATGAGTCAGCTGCCCAATGCTCAAGCTTCACCGAACTACAAGAACCCTACTCCTGGCCCGTATCATGCCATGGGATTAAATCAGACCTCCAATAATGGAGTACTCATGCAGTGGCCAACCCAGAGCATGATTTATGCACATTCAGGCATGCTTTCATTCAGCCCCCTTTCTGTCAGCAACCGCTAAGTTTTGGTTACACCTAGACCCATAGAGGATGTTTCCACTAGGAATGTAGATTTTGTTCTCTCTTAGTGTTATCCTAGTCTAGGTTAATTCTGATAGACACTATTAAACTTGGTGCTGCATTAGTCCCTTTTGCTTTCATTTTTTGAAAATCATTTCAAGTGGAAGAATTAAGTACTTTCAGTATATTTTGCAGTAATACTTCGTATGACCTATATGCATTTGCTGTTATTACTAAAGAAATCATGCGTAGACTAATTTTATGCTGATTAACTGTTATAAAGAGTGAATTAGGTTTGATTGGTTGGCTTTGTCTTCACGAGAGGTGCCATCACGACCGGGTTCGGGGTTAGGGTCGTGACAACTATGAAAAATATGATGAGTCTAGTCAAAATATGGGGCCTTTTTGCTTTAGTTTTGCAAGAATGTAGGGTAGTAGCACATTATACCATGCCAGGTACTCTTGAGAAAAATGGTGTGGTTGAAAGATGAAATTGAACTCCCATGAAAATGGTGAGAAGTATGATGTCAAGGGCTAGTCTACATGAGTCTCTTTGGGGTGAAGCCTTAAAAATAGCTAGTTATATCCTGAATAGAGTTCATACAAAATATTTCTTGAAAACTTCCTTTGAACTATGGACAACTCCAAAACCTAGCTTGACTCATTTTTACATTTGGGAATATTCAATGGAAGTTCGTATTTATCACCCATAGGAAAAAAAACTGATCCTAAAACTACCATTTATTTCTTTATAGTCTATCATGATCACTCTAAAGGTTTTAGGTTTTCTATTTTGGGCGTGGAACTAGAATCCTTGAGTCATTAATACAAAATTTCTTGAGCATGATGTTTGTGATTGTGATTATTCATGTGGCGAGGAAATTGTAATGAAAGAGAAGGAAGTCATTGTCCTTGTACCTATTGTAATATGAAATGATGGTAAACCAACATATTCATGAGGGGGGGGAGACTCAAGGGAACAACGACGTAGATCTCATAGTTCCTGAGCAAAATGTACACAATGAACCACTCCGCAGGTCACAAAGAGAAGCATGTCTGTCATCTTTTGATAATTTTATCACGTATGTGACTGAAAATCTTAGTGATGTTGGAGAATTGACTGATCTTTTATCATATGCTCAAGCTATTTCCTCTCCATTTGTTCATAAATGGCGTGAGGCGATGAAAGATGAAATACACTCTATGGAACGCAATAGAGTGTGGAGTTAATTGAATCTCCTGTAAGTTTTAGGCCTATCGATTGCAAATGAGTATTCAAAACTAAAAAAGACTCTAACGAAAACATAGATCATTTTAAAGCAAGGTTGATTACTAAGGGTTACACTCAGAACAAGGTATTGATTATAAAAAAATATTTTCTCCTGTTTCATCTAAGGATGCATTTATAGTTGTGATGACTCTTGTGGCTTATTTTGATTTAGAGTTGCACCATATGGATATTAAAACTGCTTTCCTGAATGGGAGTCTGCTTGAAGAAGTTTACATAGTTCAACCCTAAGTGTTTAAAGAAATTGGTAAAGAATATTTAGTATGCAAGCTTAAAAAATCCATATATGGGCTTAAACAAGCCTCCAGGCAGTGGTACTCGAAATTCGATGACATTATTACAAAATTTTGTTTTTGGAAAATAAGCTTGATGATGTGTTTGTCTTATAATAGCTAATGGTAATTTATTATTGTGTTCTATATGTCAATGACATTCTGCTTGCCACATATGAATTGGGCTTGAAGAATGAGACCAAATAATTTTCTCTAGGCCTTTTGATATGAAAGATCCTTGTGAAGCCTCTTTTGTTCTTGGGAAAGAAATTAAAAGAGATAGGTCACGTGGTTAATTGAGTTTACCACAGCGTTCCAACATTGAGAGTGTTCTTAAAACATTCAAAATGCAAGACTGTTGACCTGGTGCTACACTTATTGCAAAAGGAGACAAACTTAGCAAGGATCAATGTCCGAAAAATGATGTTAAGAAGAGAACTATGAGAGATGTGTCATATGTAAGTGTTGTTGGCTGTTTAATGTACCTATAGGTTTTTACAAGGTTCGGTATGTCATCTGTTATTAATATGTTGGGAAGATTTTCTTCCAATCCTGGATGGGCACATTGGGTGGCTGCAAAGAAAGTGATGAGATATCTACAACGCATCAAAGACATTATGCTTGTGTACAAAAAAGTTGATAATATGGACCTGCAGATATATTCTGATTCTGATTTTAAAGGTTTTCAAGACAACATAAAATCAACTTCTGGATATATTTTTATGTTGGCTGGAGGTGCTATTTCTTGAAAAAGTGAGAAACGGAGTATCACTACTACATCTACAATAGAAGCTGAGTTTATTGCTTGTTTTGAGACTGCTTCACAATTCACATGTTGTCTGGATGAAGAATTTTCTTACTAAATTGCAAATTGTAAATTTTATATCTAAGCCAGTGACTATTATCTATGACAACAGTACAATTGTGTTCGTCTCTAAGAATAACAAGAAAAGATGAAGCTCTAAGCATGTTAGCCTTAAGTTTCTTAAGGTTAGAGATATGGTAAAAGAAGGTGATATATGTATTAGGCATATTACCACAGAATCTATGTTGGCTGATCCTTTGACTTAAGGTCTTAGGCATGTAGTGTTTAGTGAACATGCTAAAAATATGGGTATTTCAAAGTCTATTGATGTGCTTTAGTCAGTAGAAGTTAATTTAATTGCTGACTGAGATATTGCTTTAAATAGATCTTTTTTCATGCAAGCTTGTGTTATTTTGTACTCTTATTGGTTATGCTTATTGGCTGACATGATAATTTATTTATTTTTATTTTCAACTGGATATTGCATAAACTCACAATATCTTTGAGTTTTGCTGCTTGTTGCCCTAATTATCCTGGTAAGGCACAAGGGAAACTTCCTAAGGTGATATAATTTTAGTGTCATTTAATTTGGAGGCTCCTAAGGTGATATGGTTATTATGCCGCTTGGAAGATTATTTCTTTCTAAGAGGTATGATTTTGTTCACCTTGATTAGAGAGATAATATGCTTAGCGCACATATTTGATCCATGTTGATGGAAATTCTAGCATATGTGATCGTAGATAGAATTCATACCTTAAAACGGCCTGATGACTGCTATGATTTATTGTTAGTCTTTTCTGTTGAAAATAAATGAATTGTTATATGGTTCATTCTATCTTTGGCTATGTGAGTAGTGGAGCTAGTGTAGAGTCTAAAATCTTTTTTCAAAATCTTTTCTTAAAACTCAAAAGTTTTTAAATTATTTTCTTGTCCTCAATTGACGTTGGCGTCCAAGTGGGAAAATATTAAAATTTGGACCTACGTTAATTGGTTATAGCCTGAAAGGTTAGTGACTTGGTCCAAGTGGTGGGTAGATAAAAGGCCTAATATTAAATATTGTGGATAAGTGAGGCTCAATAACTATTGGTCTGTGATGTATAGGCACTCTTTATAAATAGAGGTCAATCCCCTTTTTCTATGCTATTAGAAAACTCCAACGTACTCTGCCTCTTGAATATGTGGTAATGTTAGACGTCCTATCAGCCAAGTTCTGAAAGCTGTGAGAACGGATAGCTAGTAGATTGTGGTAGTTGATCTCAAACTTAATCGACGTTTACTATCGCTGTTGAATCCATGGATTTACCAGTGCGTTCTCTTAAATTCTAACTCAAAATTATAATTTTATATCTTTATAATTGTGTATTAATCTCTGCTATAACTGCAAATTAATAATCTAACGATTTCCGCCCATGAACTCGTTTTTTCACTATGCATTAAGAAGGAACATATGTATATGATATATATAAACATATAGGTATATATAGTACCCATATTATAGTTTTCACCTCACCTATTTTCCTAAAACATTTCCCAAAGTAGATTAGTATGATTGTCTCACTTGGCTAGTTGGCCTAACAAGCCACCGGTTAATCAAGTATAGCGGTGACGAAATTAGCTCATGTAAGAGGCCGTTGACTAGAATAAAAAAATTAGGGAGAATAGATTCAAATAAATTTCCTGGATCCTCTCTCTTTCGAACTACAAATAGGGAATTCATAAAAATAGTTCTTTGATATTTTGATCCGCCCTAAATTCAACTAACCTCTCCCTTAATTTTATACCTAAACATGCCAGAGGAAGAGACCATAATTCATGCAAAAGCGTCCTCACGTCACGTAACATCATATTGGCTTCCATATCCCTGCAAAAGCATAGAGCGTTAATGGCATTTCCTTCTTTTTGTTGATATAAATTGAATAATACTAAGATTCTGATAGAAAGAAAGGGAAATCATTAATTTGCTAATAGCGCATAGCAGCACAGAGCCGTCACTTCCACTGTGGTCCATCACAGCCTATTTTGATGAAATTTTCTCACCTTTAACTTCGGGACCATTTATAACACTTTTGAATAAAACTTTTCTGTCTCTTAAATAATACACAAACTTGGAATTAATTAAAATACGTAGAAGTTGCATACCATTTCCACACGTATATATATAAGTATCAAGTTATCAAAAAAAAAATGCATATCCTACTATAACCTTTATATTATTAACCATGTTGTGTTGAGCTCTTCAATCCATCTAATAAAAAAGAAGCATGTTTAGGGCAGAGCCAAATATTAAAGTTTACGAGTTATGAATTTGTCACGAAACATATAACTTGTGTTAGTTACTGAATTTGTAATTAAATATTAATATATATTTAACAAATTTCCTAATAAAATTACAGTATTTAAACAAAAGTAACTGGGTTCGGTTGAATCCGCACCTAGTTATAAGCTAGCTGTGCCTCTCTATAACGAGTATCCACTACAAAAAGAAGATCATATACGACTAATAATTCAGCCCAACCCTAAACTTTAACTTGTGTTTAAGCGAAGTAAAACTGTTAAAATATGAAAAAGGGAGTAACATTAGTTATTGTATCATTAATTAATTAGTGAAGATTCAAGTACACTACGATTGAACTGACTTATAGAAACTCTTACGTATATATCTTATTATATTTTTGAAGTAGTCAATTAATTGAAGGGTAAGCTTCAACTCTAGTCTTGTAGCTAGTTTCTGGCCTTATAACAGGGTATAGATTGAACAACGATACAGAACCTATTTAGAAGCATAGGTTCAGGTCTTCATTACAAACTCCAAAAGAGAGTTGTTAGGGTAGGCTAGGATAGGATAGAAAGATGAAGATAATCATGTCGTGATCATTTGTACATACTGATAAAGCTCTAGTACCTCATTCAATGATCTAGAGTGAAGCCGATATTGCATTAGACTTAATTTTCTCTCTCACTTGATTGAGTAATATTTAGATGAGTATATTAGTAGATCCGTGGTGCCAAATTAATAATACACTACGTGATTTTTCTTGGATATGCACAATTTCAGCTAGCTAATTACTAGGTATAGAGAGGACTACATTATATTAATACGATTTGAAATGTATGACAATCTCATCAATTTGTTTAAGCGGTTAGAGTATATTTTTATTTTTTTAACTATGCCTTCAACACACCTCCTCACATGCTATATATCTTGATTCATTTTTTATGAGTGGTAAAACTTGAACTCAGGACCTTTATTTGCTCTTCTACCATACATGTTAAAGTGTGTCACATTGTCATATGAAAACTTAATCTATTCGATAAATCACATTTTTATTTATTTAAGTATATCTTCAACAAATATAGTTCGTGCATAACTCCTAATTTCATTATTGGAATGGAAAAGGCTGGAGAACGTAAATAGTTTCCTCCTTTTGTCAAATGATATGTTTCCAAACATTTGTATTAAGGTGCAAACATTGGTTTTTGCTTCATGATTAAATTAGCAAACTCATCGATGAAATGCATGCAGCCCTGGGGCTTTTTGTATGTGGCTGATACGAGGCATACGGATTAAATACTAAACGTAAATTATAAATTCTGCATGAACGTGTGAAGATTATCATTGTATATTCAATACTACTCATCTTTTTGCATTTATGTGCAAATTTAGTTTAAATATCATAGTAGTAAAAAGATAATGAATGCATTTGCACCCATTGCTCAAATTTACTGTAGCTTCTCACACAACGTAGGTATCAATTTGGCAATTTAGCTAGAGAAAGTGGGTTCTCTATGTTAATCTTCACTTCTATATTTGGAATGTATAAATATCTCTATAACTATTACCCGATAATATATTAATTTCACAAATTCATTTGCAGTAAATAAAATTAAAAAAGACAACCCGATGCTAGAGGCGAAGCCAGAATATCTACTTATGGGTTCTCAATCTTAAAACGATGACTTTATTTAATTGCTAATAACTGCATTCTATGATATATATATATATATATATATATATATATATATATATATTTAATGAATTTCTTAATCCAAATATATTGTTTGACCAAAACTATGTCAACTACTAAACCCGTATCAGGACTTATACCTGCACCTCGGCCCAATATTAATATTTTTCTTGCTATACGTGAGGTGAGGTTCGATATTCTAAAGAAAAGATTGGACCACAATAGGTAATTTTTTCTAAAACCTACTTGTAAAAGCATCACTTGGGAGTGGAATATATATAGAGGCGGAGCTAGCCTTATTGGTACGGGTTCTATCGACCCCAGTCACTTTTGTTTAAACATTGTATTTATATTAAGAAATGTTAGGGTATGTGGATCGATTGGGCGTTGGTAAACACAAATTTGAGAGAAAAAACAACCTCTATTACTCACAAGAATAGATTACACGAGTATTTACAAAACTCATAAAAAATTCTCAAAACTCACAAACGAGGATCACTATCTAGGATCACTCTTGTTCTCACTCTTCTTGGTGATGAACACTCTAATTTTTATGATGATTTACAATGAAGGCAAGCACCTCTATTTATAGCAAAAATGGTGAGGGTTTTTTGTGGAAATTCCCGTGTGAATAAGGAAGCTTCCCATGGAGGCTATGGTTGGCTTGTTCAACCATTGTGGGCTGCCTGTGTGAATAAGGAAGCTTCCCATGGAGGCTATGGATGGCTTGTTCAAAGATTGCTAGTTTGAACATCTAGAAGTACGGCTGGAAGTCATCAATTCTCCCCCTCCAGCCGTATCTGAAATAAACATCCCGGCTATGTCTCTGCATAACTCTAGCTTTTCTCGAGTCACTACCTTTGTTAACATATCAGCTGGATTCTCCTTCGTATGGATCTTCACTAGTCTCAACAATTGTCGATCCATCACCTCGCGTATCCAATGATAGCGAATATCAATATGTTTTGTACGGGAATGGTACATGGAGTTCTTGCTCAAATCCAAAGCACTCTGACTGTCACAATGTACCTTGTACTCCTTTTGTTTAATTCCAAACTCTTGGAGATAAGGCTTTAGCCACAACATCTCTTTTCCAGCTTCAGCGGCAGCAATGTATTCTGCTTCAGTTGTGGATAAAGCAACACACTTCTGTAGCCTAGACTGCCATGAAACAGCTCACCCTGCAAAAGTGTAAATAAATCCTGAAGTAGATTTTCTACTATCAAGATCTCCGGCCATATCTGCATCTGTATAGCCTTCCAAGATTGGATCAGCTCCCCCGTAACAAAGACATAATTTCATTGTACCCTTAACATACCTAAGAATCCACTTTATTGCCTCCCAATGCTCTTTCCCAGGGTTGGAGAGAAAACGATCCACCGTTCCCACTGCGTGAGCAATATCGGGCCTCGTACACACTATAGCATACATCAAACTTCCAACTGCTGAAGAATATGGTACTGACGACATCTCCCCAATCTCTTCCTTAGATGAGGGGCAGGAACTCTTGCTCAGCTTGAAATGGTTGGCTAATGGAATGCTAACTGGTTTGGCATTGTTCATATTGAACCGTGCAAGCACTCGTTTAATATACTTCTCCTAAGATAGCCATAACCTCCGGTTCTTCCTGTCTCGGGTGATCTGCATTCCCAATATTTGTTGAGCCGGTCCTAAGTCTTTCATGTCAAAAGACTTAGAGAGTTACTTCTTTAGCTGGTTGATCTTCGTTGCGTCTTTCCCCACGATCAGAATATCGTCTACATATAGTAGAAGAGCAACGAAATTCCCGTCTGAAAATTTCTGAATGTAAACACATTCATATGCGGCAGTTTTCTTGTACCCTTGACTCACCATGCACGAGTCAAACTTCTTGTACCACTTTCTTGGTGCCTGCTTTAAATCGTACAAGCTCTTCTTCAGCTTGCACACGAGGTTATCTCCTGAAACCTCAAAACCTTCGAGCTGCTGCATATAGATTTCTTCTTTTAAATCTCCATGAAGAAACGTTGTCTTCACATCCATCTGTTCAAGCTCCAAGTTCATACTTGTGACCAATCTAAGAATGACTCTGATTGAAGTCATCTTGACTACGGGTGAAAAAATCTCATCAAAGTAGATTCCCTTCTTCTGCTGGAATCCTTTAACTACCAACCGTGCTTTGTATTTCACCACTTTTCCACTACCATCTTTCTTCAGCTTGAACACCCATTTATTTTTTCAGTGCCTTCTTCCCTTTTGGAAGTTCTACGATCTCATAAGTCTGATTTTTCTGCAGAGATTCCATCTCGTCCTGCATTGCGAGCAACCACTGTTTTCTGTCCTTATGAGATACTGCTTCATGGAAACTCTCCGGTTCTCCATCTTCAGTAAGTAGAAGATATTCGGATTCTGGATATCTTCTCGATGGAATCCGACCTTTTTCAGATCTATAAACTTCTGGAATATGAGGAGATCCACCATCAACTGAGTCTTGTGATGGTTCTGGAACATCTGGCAGAGCGGGTTGTGGCTCCCCCTGCTCAATACCGTCTTCTTCCTCATTGTCTTCTACTTCTGGAATATCTTCTGGCACTGTATCTTCATTTCCCGTGAATGATTCTGCTGTTGCCTCTGGCACCTGAGGAGCAACATTTGGCTTCTGAGATATTGTGGGCTTTTCAATATCTTCTATTGTCTGGTTTTCATGGAACACTACGTCCCTACTTCTGATCACCTTTTTCTCCTTTGGATCCCATAATCTGTATCCAAATTCTTCATCTCCATAGCCTATGAATATGCATGGAGAGGTCCTTGCATCTAGCTTCTGCCTGAGCTCCTTGGATATGTTTGCGTACGCCAAACATCCAAATATTCTCAAGTGAGAATATGATGGATCCTTTCTAGACCAAAGTTTCTCCGGAACTTCAAAATTCAATGGTACTGATGGAGATCGGTTGATCAAGTAACAGGCGGCTCTGACTGCTTCTCCCCAGAATGGCTTTGGCAGCTTAGTCATACTGAGCATGCTCCGAACACGTTCCATGATTGTTCGGTTCATTCTTTCAGCTACGCCACTATGTTGAATGCCATATGATCTGCAATAGGCATTGAACTGCTTGGAAGAGTATTCACCTCCATTGTCGGATCAAAGAAACTTCAACTTCTTTCCTGTCTCACGTTCTACCATGACATGGAACAGTTTGAAGTAATCGAACACCTGGTCCTTCGTCCGTAAGAAATACACCCACACCTTTCGAGAAGCATCATCAATGAACGTTAGAAAGTATCGATTGCTGCCGAGTTATTCAACCTCTAAGGGACCGCAAACATCAGAGTGTACCAGACTGAGTAACTCTGATCTTCTCGTTGAAGAGGAATTAAACGAGACTCTATGTTGCTTACCAGACAGACAATGATTGTAAGGATTTAGTACAGCATCCTTGTCCACATTGATGAACTCCTTTTTTATTAGGGTAGAAAACGATTTCTCACTCATGTGGCTGAGTCTCTGGTGCCATAAATTTTGAGAAGCCTCCTTTTCTGCAACGTTGAGGTCTGTGCATATCTTCACATGAGTCTTGTATAGAGTGCCACAAATATGTCCTTGGGCGACTGTCATAGCGCCTCTTGTTAACTTCCATGTGTCTTTACTGAAGTGACTATCATAGCCCTGTTTGTCAAGAGCTATTCCTGACAATAGATTTAGTCAAAGATCTGGCACATGGCGGACATCCTTCAAAGTGATTGTGTTCCCAGAACTTGTCTTTATCTGTACATCACCAATTTCGACAATCTCAGCGGAACTGGAATTTCCCATTTTCACAGCTCCAAAGTCACCGGCTTTGTATGTTGTGAAGTATTCCTTGTGTGGAGTCACGTGGCAAGATGTTGTATTATCTACCACCCATTTCGTGTCTTCTCGTGAGACGTGAAGGCATGTCTCATCTTCGGTTGAACAATAAGCTATATCACCAGAGATAGTAACTAACGTTTCTCCACTCTTGTTTTTCGGCTGCGAACTGCTCTGGCCTTGCTCCTCTTTCCATTTGTAGCAGTTCTTCTTTATATGTCCCTCTATTCCACAATGATGGCACTTATATGTTGGTTTTCTACCATCAGTGGACCTGCCCCTGCTCTTGCTTCTGCCTCTCCATTTGTTTTTGCTACTTTATTGTTGCCTTCCCCGGTACTCTATGACAAAGGCATGGGTCTGATCTGTGCCCATCTCCTTTCTCCTTGCCTCTTCACTGAATAGGGCATCCTTGACCATTGACATGGTAAGTTTGCCATTAGGGGCTGAGTTGCTGAGTGATACGACCAGCGTTTCACAAATATCGGGAAGGGAACTGAGTAGTAACAGCGCCTGAACTTCATAGCTAAGTGCCATCTGTACAGACGACAACTGGTTGACCAGGTTTTGGAACTCACGGGTATGCTCGGCAACTGAAGTTTTATTTTTTAGCTTCCTGTTGACTAAGCACCTCATCAATAGGGCCTTATTCCGAGCGGTCTTAGCCTGGTACATGTCTTCCAACTTCTTCCAGAGGGTATATGCGTCTGTTTCTTATGCAACATGGTGGAAGACACTATGATCAATCCATTGACGGATTTGACCAATAGTTTTTCGATTTGATTTGTTCCACTCTAACTCCTTGGCGGGATCAGGATTTTTACCCATCAATTCTATGGGATCAAACAAATCTACACAGCTTAGGAGATCTTCCATCCGAGGTCTCCATAGCGTGTAATTTGTGGCAGTAAGCGTAATCATGGCTCCGAAAGATGATGTTGACTCTTCTGTGGACATTATCATCTATCAAAATAATTTTTCAACACGATCGGGGTTGAATCTGTAAATACGGAGTTCACCTTTACGTCCGGAACGGTCGAAAATGGTGGAATTGACACTTCGTGGCTGAAATTCCACTATAGGGGCAAAACTATAATTTTTGAAAGTTGAGGGACCAATCTGCAATTTCATAGAGTTGACTGGTTCGCTACAGTTGACCGGTCGTCTTCTCCGGCGAAATTTTCGGCGACAGTTGTCTTCTCCGGCGGTTCCCGGCGAACCTCCGGCAAAGTTGACCAGACCGCTTTTTCTGGGCTCGTTTGAACTCCGATTAGGTCGCTGTTTGGTGCGTTGGACTCCGTTCGACGAGACGAATCCAATGGTGCCGTGAGAATTAGATTTCTAGCAAAGCTCAGAAAATCCAAATTTGGCCCGTCACCTAAAAACTCGACCAACGCCTCTAACCTGCTCTGATACCACTTGTTAGGGTATGTGGATCGATTGGGCGTTGGTAAACACAAATTTGAGAGAAAAAACAACATCTATTACTCACAAGAATAAATTACACGAGTATTTACAAAACTCATAAAAAACTCTCAAAACTCACAAACGAGGATCACTATCTAGGATCACTCTTGTTCTCACTCTTCATGGTGATGAACACTCTAATTTTTGTGATGATTTACAATGAAGGCAAGCACCTCTATTTATAGCAAAAATGGTGAGGGTTTTTATGGAAATTCCCGTGTGAATAAGGAAGCTTCCCATGGAGGCTATAGTTAGCTTGTTCAACCATTGTGGGCTGCTCGTGTGAATAAGGAAGCTTCCCATGGAGGCTATGGTTGACTTGTTCAAATATTACTAGTTTGAACATCTAGAAGTACGGCTGGAAGTCATCAAGAAATTCAATAAATATTTACAAATATTTAATTACGAACCCAATGACTAAGACGATTTATGGGTTTCGAGATAAATTTAGAATCCATATACTTTAAATCTTTGCTTCGCCTCTGAATATATATTACCATTGATTAATTAAGGCAACTCGAGAACTTTTAATTTACAGATTAGGAACCGTTAAAGCATGACAAGGCAGCCAACTGGTCTATATACAGTACTTGTAGAGCACAATGAGTATATCTCATTCCTTCGTAGTTTAATTTTACCTCCATCGGGTTCCGCTGATTTAATCAATTCCTTGAAGCTTGATGCTTGAATTTTTATTTATTTATAGAAATCTATAATTAAGTTCGTTAACTGGCAGCAAAACAGATGAAATTAATTGAAAGAACACATATTAATTAGTTGAATGAAAATACAAAGACTGAACATAAGAAAATGAGTACAAGGGTCATATCAAACAATCACTAGCTGAGTAAATAAAAGTCATGACAATCTATACGTAACATCTGTTAAAACAGAATGGTGGTAAATTTAACCTACCCACATTCTCTTTTATTGTTACATACATTACAGCTCCCTAGTCAGATCGACCTAGAGGAATGAGATACTTCTTTTCTTAAAAAGAAAATTAAAAAAAGGAAATAAAAGGTGGTCTGGACATGTACTAAATTACTATTACTACTACTAAAGTAATAATTGAGTACTGTGCTTAGCAGAATGTCTGCTGAATCTGATGAGCCAGTTCCTCAGCACTTAGTTGGCATTCAATTCCGATCTGTCAAACCACAACAAATTACCAATCATTAGCTTTGAAATCTTCACTAATTTAATGAATCCACAGCCATTCTCTAGTAAGTGCTTAAGTGGACGTTTGGACATAAGAACTGTAAACTTCCAAAAAGAAAAAAGTGAAATAAATTTTCAAGCCAAAATGATATTCGAAAATTAGAGTTGTGTTTGAACATGAATATAATTTAGGGTTGTTGAATTTTTGTGAGTGATTTGAGCAAAATTTTCAAAAAATAGCTTTTTGAAGCTTTTCAAAATTTCAAAATATTTCAAAATATACCTTCAAGTAAAAATTGAAGATTGTATGGCCGAACACTTATTTCGAAAAAAAATACTAAAAGAATTTCGAAAAGAAAGTGAAAAATATTTCATGGCCAAACGGGCTCAGTCTTTTCCATATGCTGTTTGTAATACAGGAAGATTAATGCTTTAATACCGATAGTAAATTAAATTTACTGAAATAATACTGGAGTTAAAATCTTTTGGAAGAAGTGTGGTTGTCAAGGGTGCCATGTGTAAAAAAGTTAACCATAAAGTACAAATGATTGCCCACAAGTATGCTTCACCATCGGAATCAAATGATTACTAGGAACTTTTGGCATAAGGTATAACATTTTGTGCTAGTAAAAAATTTCCTCAATTGTCCTGACTTGTCACCTCTATCTCCATATAAAACTAGCTATGATATGTTATATATAGTCATATTTGGAATAAACTTAGGTCAATTATAACAAAAAAGATGTATATTCAACTTCTTGTACACCTCTAGGAAAGGTGCATTAAATGGAAGAGATTGAAAATAGAAAAATAATAAAATAAAGTGGTTTAAGGTTTTTATCATGAAAATACATTTTAGGACTTGAGCTAGTAATTTTAGTAGTAGAACTTACTTCAAATTTGTGAAAGATTTATACTTGGTCATAAAAGAAGGTAATAATAATAGTGCCAGCTGCGGACCTTTCTAGGGTGAATTCAACTTCATGATAGTAATTTGAGAGTTATTGAGCTAGCCTTATGTAGGTATGAATTTAAGTATACATTGACTATACATAAAAATACCAGTACAATTTAATTGAAGCTAAGATATAGTAACATATTTTTATTCTTGCTTTAAATTAAAGGATCTATTGTTATAGATCAATTTAATATGGTCGTTATAAATAACATACATAACTTTAAACTTATCAATTTACCTTAATAGTGAAAGAGTTGAGCATGGTTCCATCAATAGTACTGATACTAACATGTAGTATTTCCAGTTCGAGTTCTTCTAAAGCAGCAATAATCTTCACAGCTTGGCCAGGAATACGCGGCGACACCGTCTTTAGTATAACATTAGCGCCTGAGAATTTCACCTCTACATCAGCAATAGCTGATTTTGAATTAGCAGCAAGTTCATTGACACTGTCAATGGAGGAATTAGTTGATGAAGAAGTGGGAGATGGTTCAAGTGAAGTAGCAGATATTGTTGGTTGCTGTAATCTGTTGTTGTTGTTATTATTATTATTAGGTTTATAAGGGCTGGTTGGTTGTGGGGTTCTTGGGCTAATTGGTAAGTTAATTTTGGGGCTAAGTGGTGGTTTTCTTGGACTAAGTGGTGAAGGTAATACTCTTGGACTTGGAATTGCTAGTCTTGGACTTAGAACTTCACTGTATACTTTGCGCTGTTTTTTTGCTTCTAATGATTGTAAAACTTGCTGCAGCTCGTTTATGTAATCCACTACCCCACCAATTATTGATGCTTGATCACCCTGATTAAACATGTAAACAAGAAATTTAGTTTGTGCTAAACTTCAAAACAAGGAAATGGTTTCAGAAAAGTAGTACGTAGAACATTTTGAAACTTTGTACAATATTTCTTGAACACATCTCGGACATGCATGCCCCCACACCTACTAATTAATTATTTCATTTAAGGTTTCTTACATGCGTTAGTTCATCAAAATTATTATACAAGACAAGTATAAGTAAAAAGATTTACTAACTTACATATGCTTATCGTGTAAAAGGTTTTAAACTATTAATATATTTTAACTTGCTGAGTTTCTAACTTCCTAAAATTTTTTTATTGAATTGTTACTTGTAGTTATCTATTAATATGAAAGGGCAACCCGGTACACTAAACTTTTGTTATGAGAGTTCGGGGAAGGGCCAGACTACAAGGGTCTATTATACACAGTCTTGCCTTGCGTTTATGCAAAAGACTATTTCCAAAACTCGAACCCGTGATGGGCCTCTTAGTCATATGGCAACAACTTCACCAGTTTTGCCAAACCTCACTTTCTCTATTATGATAATGTGAAAATTCAATATGTATGTAAATTAAACTCAAAAACAAATTTGGTTTAAATGAAAAACGAAAAGTTAGCGTTAGTTGGAAAAGAGAAGAAGCTTACTCGTTTAGCATAAAAACAAGGCATCAAAGAGCGAAGAACAGACAAATGTTCATTCATTTGCTTCCTGCGGTTTCTTTCAACTGTTATGTGAGAAATCCTTGTTTCCATTTGGTTATTTACGTCCTCTACCCCACCAATTACTGCTGCTAGTTTTTGCCTCTTATTGCTATTTGGTGTAACGCCACCGTCTGCTTCAGTTTCTGAGTATTCTTGTAAAGTTGCACTCGAACCTGTTGATTTCTGAGAAACCAACTTCCTTTTCTTCTCTTCTTCTTTTGAAACTAAACCATTAATTTCATCCGTAGTTGTCGTCGTCGTCGCCGTTGTTGTTGTTGTGGGATTACTCATGTTAAACTCCGACGCACCGCCGCCTTCTAAAGCCTCTAAAATACTAAAGATGTCAAATTCAGAATCCTCAAAGAAATGATCAGACAAACTCTCACCCTCCATTTTCTACTTGTTAATGTCAAGATCAAGAAAAAGGCTGAAAGTGAATGAGACTAAAAAGGGAAATATGACGAGAAAATAAGAGAGAGTGAAACTGGTTTTGGATATGAAGGAACGAACATAAGAGAGATAAAGAGAAAAGCAATAGTAGTAGAGAGAGCCGTTAAGACCAATGGAATCGATATTTATTGCTGAATATAAAGAAGGGGCAATATTGAAAGAGAACCATTAATATATAAAAATTGTGAAGTATCTAAAGAGTTCGATAATATAATAATAGGTTAATGATGAAAGAAAAAGTTTTAGTATCGTACGTCGGCATGAAAAATTGAAGTCGTTACGTTGGGGTGAAATTCGAAAACACTATGTTTACCTTCCACCTGAACTTACTTTTTTTCCCCTTTAACTTATATTAAATTTTCATTTTTCCTCTTGACAAAGGGATATTATCCCATATTGGTAGGAAAAAAGTTTTAATGGATATATATACAATTGTTCTTCTTCTAGTTCATAAAGAATTAAGAAGAAGGCAAGCTGCGGCTTCGGATTTAGATTTAGATTTGATCAAATGATCGATTAATTAATTAATTTTTTGGACCAAATTTATTTATTAAGTTAAGACTAAATATTAATTAATCCAAATTAGCTGTTTTTGTAACAAAAAATTAATTTTCCTCCGCGTTTTGAATTCCCATTTTATTTTGCGCAATTAGCCATTTACGTAATGACGATTTTGCGTGAACACTCATGAGACCTTCTGAAGAGTTGCACTTCTTCTTTTAAACTCAACATGTTGGCTATAAATAGCATACAATTCCATCAGATTTTCCTTACGAAAATTCCAAATTCTCCTCTTCCTTTCTGCATTGTTTTCTTATAAAACAAATAAAGCAAGTGTGATGTACTGCCGCCATTTGTGTTCGTTGAAACACTGGGGTTTGAAGTACCGCTACACCATTGTATAATCTGTTATATCCTGTGAGGAAATAATCTACAACCTCGGGTACTAGGAAGGGATGAAGCTCCTTAAGAAAACACTGTGAATTCAGTGGGCTCGGATTAATTTCTACTTCTTCCATATTTCTGTTTATACATCGTTTTCTTCTCCAAATACAATATTCTTACAAGCTTAAGGAACTTAATTATTTTCTGTATTTGTATTATATTCACTGTTTTGGAGACTAAAACATTTGTGATTTTCTACTCCCGTTTTGGAAATTAAAACCTTCGTGATTTTTCACTCCATTTATTTACTTTAACATATATTCTGTTTTTGTTTACTATCTGTTATTCGGAGATTAAAATCCTAACAATTTTCTACTTCGTTGGAGATTAAAATCTATGTAATTTTCTACTCTAGTTTTATTCAGTTTGAAGATATAAAAACTTCATTGTTTATTAAACCTTTGTTCGCGTCATTCTTTTATAGAAATGACGACTGAGAACGGAACCCAGGTTGTTCCTATGGTGACTGCCAACGCATCGATAAGCAGAACAACACTGATATGTGCACCGCAACCGGCAGAAAAGCCCGAGACTTTTTCCGTGATTGATTTTAAGCGGTGGCAGCAAAAGACATCCTTCTACTTGACGACTTTAAGTCTACTGAAGTTCATTAAGGAAGATGTTACCGATCTGCCCTGACAAAACTCCAAACAGTGAACACTTTCTCGTGACTTAGGCGTAGAATCATTCTGGTTTTCTGTGCAAGAATTACATTCTTAGCGGACTGGAGGACGATCTGCATAATGTCTATAGTAATGTTGAGACATCAAAAAACTATGGATTGCGCTTGAAAAGAAATACAAACTGAGCATGCCGGGTTGAAGAAATTTGTTGCCACTAAATTTTTGGACTATAAAATGGTAGATAACAAGTCTGTTATTACCCAATTCCGGGAATTACAAGTGATTATTCAAGATCTCCTTGCTGAAGATATAAGTCGAATTAAAACTTGTGTTGAAAGTATTAATTATATTATTATTACTAACAAAATTTTCATTGTAGGTCTTGTCATCAATTAAGCATTTCAAGTTGCACCGATAATTGATAAGTTGTATCTTTTGTGGAAGAACTTCAAAACTTACTTGAAACACAAATGCAAGGAGATGTCGCTTGAAGATCTCATTGTTCGGTTGAGAATCGAAGAAGAAAGAAAATAAGATAAAAATAAAGGTCGTGGAAACACAACAATAATGGGAGCAAACATTGTTGAGGATGCTTCTCAAAATAATAGAAAGAGGAAGAAAGATTCTGGACCGGAAAACAACCCAAGCAAGAAGCGGTTTAAAAGAAATTGCTACAACTGTGGAAAAGATGGACACAAATCTGCAGATTGTCGTGCTCCAAGGAAAGACAAAAAGAATGGTCAAGCAAACATAGTTGAAAGCACGAGGATATTGATGACTTGTGTTCTATAATTTCTAAATGCAACCTATAGGAAATCTTAAAGAATGGTGAATTGATTTTGGAGCCACTCGCCATGTTTGTGCTGTTAGAGAAGCGTTTGCTATTTATGCTTCCGTTGGACCCGAAGATATGATTTTATGGGAAATTATGCAACAACTAAGATTGAAGGATGTAGCAGGATATTTCTGAAAATGACTTATGGCAAGGTAGTGACTCTAAACAATGTCCTTCATGTTTCTAAAATTAGGAAGAACTTAGTCTCTATTGCACTTCTCGTTAAGAACAGGTTTAACTGCATTTTTTGTATCTGATAAAGTTGTAATAAATAAGAATGAGATGTTTGTAGGAAAAGGCTACCTCACTGAGGGTCTTTTCAAACTGAATATTATGGTCGTTGAGAATAATAAAATATTAGCTTCTTCTTAATTACTTGAATCAAATGTTTTATGGCAGATACGTTTGGAACATGTCAATTATAAAACCTTGCGAAAAATGATTAATTTGGAAGTATTGTCTAAGCTTGAATCTGACAAATCAAATTTTCAAATATGTGTGGAATCTAAGTATGTTAAACATCATTATAAGATAGTTGAAAGGAATTCAAATCCTTTAGACTTAGGTCACAGAGATATTTGCGACATGAATCAATATCATCTCGCGATGGAAAGAAGTACTTCATAACTTTTATTGACGACAATACTAGATATTGCTATATTTAATTACTTAATAGTAAAGATAAAGTAATAGATGCATTCAAGCAATATAAAAATAAAGTTGAAATGCGACTTAATAAGAAAATTAAAATGATAAGAAGTGATAGGGTGGTGTATATAAATCTCCTTTTGAAGAAATATATTTAGAATATGAAATTATTCTTCAAATAATGGCCCTTTACACACTCCAATCTAATAGGACTGCAAAAAAAAAAGAATTGTTCATTAAAGGAGATGATGAATGCATTATTGATAAGTTCTGGCTTTCCACAGAACTTGTGGGGTGGAAGTCATTCTTACGGCTAACCGGATACTAAATCGAGTACCCAATAGCAAAACACAATCCATTCCATATGAAAAATGGAAAGGAAGGAAGTCTAATTTAAATTATTTTAAAGTGTGGGGGTGTTTGGCGAAAGTGCAAGTTCCTAAATCTAAAAAATTAAAATAGGACCAAAAATCATTGATTGTGTTTTCATAAGATATGCGGCCAATGGTAAAGCATATCGATTTCCAGTTCATAAATTAGAAAATCCCGAAAAACGATTATAGAATCAGATAATGTTGAGTTCTTCGAAAATATATGTCCTTATAAAAAGGAATGTGAGTCGATTGGTTAAGGATCTAAACAACCTTGGAAGAAACAAAAGAAAGTATGTTTAATCAGGAGGATCCAAGACGTAGTAAACAGATTGGTTCCAACCCTACACCACTATAGAGTGGCAAGAGCGATCGATGCAGCTTTTATCCAAAAAGTTCGAGATCGAATCCACAAAGAGCTAAGATATGTTTGCAGTTAGATTCCTATCTAATCTAGCAGTGTGCAGTGTTCTTGATTGCACTTTCAATTATTCTCATTTGTTTGTTACTTCTAATTTAATACTAATGATGCACAAAATTAGGCTAAGTCAATATTTTTGTAGGATTTTCTAAATGGGTAAAAAGGCACTAGGGAAGTGACTTAGTCCTAGGTGAGTATCTAACGGGATCTAAAACTTAGGGTAGTAATTTTATAGTTGGGATCATGATATAGCCAACGCACGAAGATACGCACTCTATACCTCTCGGTAGTTTGAGTGACTTTGCCATAATTGTCTTTCTCAAGACCAATTTGTTAGGATTTATGCCCGTCACTAGAGGGGGGATGAATAGTGCGGCACGAGAATGTCGATAAATTTTGCGGAATTAAAATTGCAGGAGTAAAGTAAGTGCAGTAATTAAAAGAGTAAGGAGAGGACACACCGAATTTGTACTGATTCACCACAACGTGTGGTTAGTTCAGTCCCCGAGAGACTCTCTCGAGTTTACACTAACTCCGTTAAGCTTACGGGTGCCTAACAAACCTTTACACTTGCTCGTAGATGTACACTTTACAAGACTTCAACTTGCTCGAGGATACCTCACCTCAAGACTTCACCTTGCTCGTGGATACCGCACCACAAGACTTCACACACTAAGATTGAAGGTACTTAGCAAACCCAACGCTAAATGAGAAGGTATGGTCTTCTCAAGAACCTTTCTCTTTTTCAGCAAGAACTCTCTAAGAAGAGTAGATAAAGAGATACAATATAAGCTCTATGAACAACACAAAATTGTCTCTCAAATGGCTCAACAAAAGCTCTAAATATGATGTAGAAATGTTATCAATATGTTCAAGAATAATGAGAGATACTGTTCATCTCAAATGAGTCAAAAAGGACCTCTATTTATATGTGGTAGAGGTTGTATGTCCGTTGCTTAATTGGCAATCAATAATGCTGATTTTATTCCAAGATAATCGATTATTCACTTTGCATATCGATTATCTTCCCAACGTTCATAAAACGGAACGTTGGGAAGGCAACGGATACAAGATAATCGATTATGTCCAAGTGTATAATCGATTATCCTATGCTGCGGAAATTTCCAATAAATGGAATTTCCCAGAATAATCGATAATCACTTTTGCATAATCGATTATTCTCTTATGTTGTCCAGAATTGAAAACTTACTTCAAAAACCATTTTGGTTAAAATAAAAACGTTAAAATCATTTTGTTTGAAGTATTTGAAATATGTTTATGATAAATATGATACGATAAAATGATTTTATGCATATTTATGATGACCTATGTTGAGCCAAAAGACGAGATAACTTAAACGTTGCTCTTACATTGGTTCTACCTAACGACCTACGCCTTGGGTCTTCGGTCTTGAACTTTTGAGCTCGTCTTTGGCTTTTCCATGCAATCCATTCATCAATATGCTTCTCGGCATTCAATCTTGATTGTTTGTCATATAATAACGTTGTTTGACACTTGACTTCATTGTTTGTCATTCATCAAAACATATATCTGAAAATCATGCTAATACAACCAAAGCACACATATCATGGATAGAATGATTTCCTACAATTTCCCCCTTTTTGATAATGACAAACAATAGGAGATATGCATATCGGATTTCCTCTAAACTCATGCTATATCTGAACATACAATTCATGCAAACAATTCCCCCTCAATTAAAGCATTCTAGAAGGTGGAGACATTCCCCCTTATTAGATGCATATCGCCTAATTTCTTCCCCCTTTTGGCATTAGCAAAAAGAGAGTATACACAAGCCACTTCCCCTTTTTGACACTACCCCCTTTTGGGAATACCAACTGTTAGTGTCAAACATAAGATAGGAAATACAATGAGGAATATACATGATGACGATTTAACAAAAAATCATACTAACATAAAATAATACCAAATGTTAGTAAAAACATAACAACCATAATAATGGTTATTTTTAGCAAATCATATTACTTAACAACATATCAAGTGTTAATTTTTGACAAACCAATAGTTGTATTAAAAACATAAATCATTTATTTTTTCAAGAGTATACCAACTGTTATTCAAGCCGAAAATAATATTCATCAAAACATGAATCAATCATTATTTTTAACAAAAAATAATTGATACCAATTGTTATTCAAAATAGAAGTTATCAAAAACATGAATCAACAAAAATAATTGATACCGATTGTTAATAAAGACATATCAATCGTTAACACATATCAACTATTGCGTTTTTATCAAAAATACGATAACTAACCAAAATTCCCCCTTGATGCAATAAGGTTTCGTGCTTGGTGCATCTACTACACATTGTAGTCTTCAAGCACACCTGCAAACGTACCTAAAAATGGTTTTTAGGTACCCAACCACTTTTGGGTCCTTGAGGGTTAGGCAAATGATAATCATAGCCAAAAGATAGATCCCTATGTTTTGCAAAACATACGGGTGCTATGTGTCCTACCCGGTTGCAATAATGACATATAACATTCGGGTTGTGCATATGTCTTGGTTGAGCCAAAAACGTTCTAGGTGATCTAAAGTCGTTATTCCTAGAAGCGTTGAAATTCCTAGAGTCATTTCTAGGTGGTCTAAAATGATTAATTCTAGACTCATTTACAAAAATCCTAGAATTATTTCTAGGTTGTGCATCGCAATTTCTAACATGATTCTTATTCTTCTTACGCCTTTTATTTTTCCTGGGCCTTTCCTTTTTAATTTCTTCTACTATTTTAGGATTGTCTATACTTCGTTTTTCTAGTGTGTTCCTAAGTTCTATGTTCTCTCATTTCAAAGAATCACAAGATGAACAATTAGAATTTTGATCAATTGAAGAATCTTCATGCATCTCCTTAATTTTATTTCTAAGATCAATATTGTCATTTTCCAAAAATTTATTTTTCTCTTCTAAAACTTTAATTTTAGCCTTGGCCTCTTTGGAGATTTTTTAAGACTTTTTCAATTCATCATATAATTCTTGAAAATCTTCTTGTAATTTTTCATAAGAGTAAGAGTTAGGAGTACTTACCTCTTCTTCCTCGTTGGCCATGAAGCATAGCGTGGAAGTTTCATCACCCGAGCTGTCCGAATCCCATGTCACGCGCTTTTGGTGTTTCTTCTTCTTCTTGTCCTTGGGTTTTGGACAATGTGACTTGGTGTGCCCAAGTTTTCCACAATTTTGGCATGAAGGACTTCGTTTTCCTTCTTCATTTCCTTCTTCATAAACTTATAAAACTTTTCAACTAAATCGTTGGAAATAGTATCATCATCGCTTTCCGAATCACTTACCTCTACTCTTTTAGACGATGAGGAGGCAATACCTGGACTTTTCTCATCTCCAAATGAAGGTTTAAGAATTGTGCTTTCATAAGTTTTGAGGTTACCTCTTAGTCCATCAATTGTGACGTCCGTGATTCCTATCGACTCTTGGATGGCATTGGCTTTGGAACGCCATTCGGGAGTGAGACTCCGTAGGATTTTTTGAACTAGATCTTTGTTCGAGTATACTTTTCCGAGAGCATGGAGATCGTTGATGATCACTGAAAACCGTTCAAACATATTATCGATGCTTTCCGGCTCCTTCATTCTAAAGAGTTCATATTCATGTATTAGAAAATCAACCCTTGATTCTCGGACTTGAGGCGTACCTTCATAAGTGATCTCAATCTTATCCCACATCTCCTTGGCGGTTGTGCAGCGAGAAATCTTCCGATAGTCATCCGGATTCACTGCACAATATAACAAATTGACGGCCTTTGCATTATTTTCAACCTTCTTGATGTCCTCGGCATTATATTCATCTTCCTCCTTTGGAACCATGGTTTCCCCAACTTTCTTTGTCGGCATTTGCTCACCGTTCTTGATGATTTGCCACAAGCGAAAGTTATTTGATTGGATGAAGATTCTCATCCGCTCTTTCCAATATGTGTAATTTGTTCCGTCAAATAGTGGAGGCCTATTGGTAGAGTGTCCTTCGCTCATCATACCTGCGTTCAACATTCTCAACAAATATATGAAACGTTCTCTCAACCGGTTAAGGCTTTTAGAGAGTTAGGCTCTGATACCAACTGTTAGGATTTATGCCCGTCACTAGAGGGGGGGTGAATAGTGCGGCACGAGAATGTCAATAAATTATGCGGAATTAAAATTGCAGGAGTAAAGTAAGTGCAGTAATTAAAAGAGTAAGGAGAGGCCACACCGAATTTATACTGGTTCACCACAACATGTGGTTAGTCCAGTCCCCGAGAGACTCTCTCGAGTTTACACTAACTCCGTTAAGCTTACGGATGCCTAACAAACCGTTACACTTGCTCGTAGATGTACACTCTACAAGACTTCAACTTGCTCGAGGATACCTCACCTCAAGACTTCACCTTGCTCGTGGATACCGCACCACAAGACTTCACACACTAAGATTGAAGGTACTTAGCAAACCCAACGCTCAATGAGAAGGTATGGTCTTCTCAAGAACCTTTCTCTTTTTCAACAAGAACTCTCTAAGAAGAGTAGATAAAAAGATACAATATAAGCTCTATGAACAACACAAAATTGTCTCTCAAATGGCTCAACAAAAGCTCTAAATCTGATGTAGAAATGTTATCAATATGTTCAAGAATAATGAGAGATATTGTTCATCTCAAATTAGTCAAAAAGGACCTCTATTTATAGGTGGTAGAGGTTGTATGTCCGTTGCTTAATTGGCAATCAATAATGCTGATTTTATGCCAGGATAATCGATTATTCACTTTTCATAATCGATTATCTTCTCAACGTTCATAAAACGGGAGGTTGGGAAGGCAACGGATACAAGATAATCGATTATGTCCAAGTGTATAATCGATTATCCTACTCTGCGGAAATTCCCAATAAATGGAATTTCCCAGAATAATCGATTATCACTTTTGCATAATCGATTATTCTCTTATGCTGTCCAGAATTGAAAACTTACTTCAAAAACCATTTTGGTCAAAATGAAAACGTTAAAATCATTTTGTTTGAAATATTTGAAATATGTTTATGACAAATATGATTTGATAAAATGATTTTATGCATATTTATGATGACCTATGTTGAGCCAAAAGACGAGATAACTTAAACGTTGCTCTTACATTGGTTCTACCTAACGACCTACGCCTTGGGTCTTCGGTCTTGAACTTTTGAGCCCGTCTTTGGCTTTTCCATGCAATCCATTCATCAATATGCTTCTCGGCATTCAATCTTGATTGTTTGTCATATAATAATGTTGTTTGACACTTGACTTCATTGTTTGTCATTCATCAAAACATATACCTGGAAATCATGCTTATACAACCAAAGCACACATATCATGTATAGAATGATTTCCTACACAATTGTGTGTTCAATTTGTGCAAGCAAAGTTAACTCAAGTCGGGTATTACTATCTCTAGGTTTAACCCTTTAATTGGGGCTACAAATCTCTTGAATACATCCCAATTCCTTATTGGCCTGAATTTCCTAGACTTAAGCTCTCTTTCTCAAGAAGAGCCTAGGTCAAAAGGGTACAAATTAGTGTTTGCAACCACCAATTCAACATAAAAAGCATAAATCATGCCAAATATCAATCACTCATAAACATCTAAGCCCTAAAATAGGAGACACATTGAATACCCACACTAGGATTGAGCCACAACTCTTGCTAATGAATTTAGCTACTCATAATTTAAGAAGAAATCATAGATTGAGATGATGAATAACCCATAAAATGTAATTACAAGATAATAATCTAAGATGAATTGCTAAAAAAGCTACAAAATTACTCAAAAGGCTAAAGTAGGCGGTTCACGTGCTCAGCTAAACAAAAGATGACCTAAATATTGGAAAAAAGAAATTTATACACAACTTAATTTTTCGGACAAAAATACCCATGAAGAGGTATTGCTGACAACGAAAAATAGACTGTTGTAGCGGTGAGGCTACCACGGCCGCATAAAATCAAGCGCAGACCGCGGTCTTCAATTTTCAGCATAACTTCAGACTCTCTCAATCTCTCCTCCACTGATAGCGTTAAAAGGACCGTTCTCGCAGTAGAGGCACCGCTGCCGCATAAAAGCATCGCGGCATAGGTAACTTGCAATCCCAAAAAATGCATCTCTATGAACCTTGCCACCGCGGACCGCGAGATCAAGACCACCTCAGTGGTGGGTCCTCCACATCCACGGTTGATTTTCCGCTATAGCGCTCATTTGACTCAGCTTTGGCTTGTACATGTACTCCTTTTTGAGCTGATTTTGACTTTTTTATCTCTTTTTGACCAAACACTGCAAACAAGTATAATAAATTAGCTTTTTGGGAATACTTGTACTCACTTTTAATCTAAAACTCAAGCAAAGAGCATAAAAAATACTAGAATCCCTAGTTATCATAAACGTCAAAGAACGTCTACTTCATTTGGACCGGATTTGTGACTTTCTCATTGGAAAATAAGCCTCAAATATTTAAAAAAGTTATATCTTCTTCAAAATTATTATTTTGGAAAAAGGTAGTCAATAAAGAAATAGAGTCCATATTGAACAACCATACATGGGAGTGGTTGATCTTCCTCGTGTAATTAAAGCATTGGGTTCTAAATAGATTTTTTAAGATAAAAAATGAAGATGATATGGAACAATTGATAAATATAAGATAAGACTTGTTGTCAAAGGGTATAGACAACGAGAAAGTCTTGACTATTTTGATGCATACTCTCTAGTTACAAGAATTACGTCCATTCAAATATTAGTAGCATTAGATGTTGTTTATGATCTTGAGATTCATCAAATGGACGTTAAGAAAACCTTCTTAAATGGAGATTTGGAGGAAGAAATATACATGGAACAACCTGAAGGATTTGTGATTCCAGGTAAAGAAAAGAAGGTTTGTAGACTTGTTAAACCCCTTTAGGGACTACAACAAGTACCCAAATAATAGCATGCAAAATTTGACCAAACAATATTATCAAATAATTTTAAGATAAATGAATGTGATAAACGTGTGTATATTAAAAATGTTCCAACTCACATAGTCATTGTTTGCTTATATGTGAATGATACGCTAATAATTAGTAATGACACTGCCAACACAAATACGACTAAGTGTATACTAACTAGAAAGTTTGATATGAAGGACTTGGGAATTGCCAATTTAATTCTGGGTATTAAGATCCATAAGACTCCCCAAGGTATGGCATTTTCACAATCTCGTCATATTAAAACAATACTTGAGAAATTCAAGTACTCATATTTTAAAGTTGCAAAGACTCTAATTGACGTAAATCTTGCACTAGCAAAGAAAAAAGGCCAGCGCATATCACAATTGGATTATGCTCGTAAATTGGGACATTTAATATATATCATGAATTTTACATGACCTAAAATAGCTTGTGCTACAAGTAAATGAGTTGATAGACGGGTAATCTAGGTCAATCTCATTGGATGGAAATGAAATGAGTTTTGAGATATTTAGAACATACCCAGGACTTTGCATTGCACTACAATAAATATCCTATGCTGATTGAGAGATATTACGATGCAAACTAGATCACCGGTTCAACTGGTTCTAAGTTCACAAAGGGATATGTATTCATTATTGGTGGAGGATCGGTATCTTGGAAGTCGTTCAAACAAACGTGTATTGCCCGCTCTACAATGAAGGCTGAGTTCGTAGCCTTTGATAAAAGCAGTGAAGAAGCTGAATGGCTCCGAAATTTCTTAGAAGATATTTCATTTTGGCTCAAACTGTTGGCCCCAATATATATACATTGTGATGGTCAAACAGGAATTGGAAGGACTAGAAGCATTCTGTATAACGGTAAATCTCGTCATATATGATGAAGATTAAAATTGTTAGGCAATTACTCTCTAGAGGAATTATCACGATTGATTACGTAAAGTCAAGTGATAATATGTCGGATCCACTTACGAAGGTCTAACTAGAGAAGTAGTTGAGAAATCAACGAGGGGAACGGGACTATGGCCGAGAAAAGTCATTGTGGATGTAACTCTACCTGAAGACTAGAGATCCCAAGGTTCAAAGAGATCAAACAAAGTCATTAATGACAGTTCAACATTTCAACTAAAATTTTGGTCCATTCTCGTGATGAGACAATGTTCACTACCAACGATAAAATATTAAGGCTTTTTAATGGTTTCTAAATTTGATACGAGGTATACCAAATAGTGTATCTATGGGATGATACGTTTGGGAATCACCTATGTAAGTATGAAGTGTTAACCTCTTCAAGGAGAATTTTGTGAGGCCGGGTTCTCTACGCATTTATGAAATCAGGCGGTGTTCATGGCTGAAACGAACACAAAAATGAGAACCAAAGATGGTTAAGGATTGATTGCGTGACTTATGGTTGTCTAGGTAAACAAAAAAGTTCGACGGTTCAAAGATATCAAATTTACCAATTGACCGAGTATATCCGGCATAGGTTAGCTATAGAAAGTTCAAAGGAAAATATACTTATCCACATGTGATTAATCCTTGCTTGCGAATTACACAATTTTTCATGCATATCTTCGTGATATAGCTTATCCCCAATTCATGTGGGGATTGTTGGAGTTTTAAGCTTATTTTAGCTTAAAAGAGGATGAATGGAAAATGGATGGAATTTTTGATTATCCCTCTTTGACAAAGGGACATTGTCCCATATTGGAGGAGCAAAGACTTTTGATAGGTATATATACAATTGCTCTTCTTTTAGCTCTTAAAGAGCTAAGAAGAAGGCAAGCCTCGTGCCGTCGTGTCGCTCGTTCGGCTCAGCTTCAGCTTCGGCTTCGGCTTCGAACAAATGATTGATTGATTAATTTTTTGAACCATATTTATTTGTTGATATTAAAATTATTGTAATATCATTTAATTCAAATTAGGCGTTTTTGTAATGAAAAATTAATTTTCCTCCGTATTTTGAATTTTCATTTTATTTTGCGTAAAAGCCATTTACGAAGTGGTTTTTTTACGTGAACAGTCATGAGATCTTCCGAAGAGTTGCACCTCTTCATTCAAACTCAACATGTAGGCTATAAATAGCAGTCCATTTCCTTAGATTTTTCTTACGAAAATTCTTAATTCTCCTCTTCCTTTCCGTATTGTTTTCTTACAAAACAAAGAATGTAAGTGTGATTTGCTGTCGTTATTTGTATTCATTGAAACACTTGGGTTTAAAATATCGCTATACTAGTGTGTAATCCGTTCTATCCTGGGAGGAAATAATCCACAACCTCGGGTACTAAGAGAGGATTAAGTTCCTTAAAGAAACTGTTGAAAATAAAATTAAAATAAACTTGATTTTGTAATAATTATTTGGGCTTAAGAAATTATGAAAAATAAAGAGCCCAATTAGCCTATTTTCTAGAATGTGAGCCCATTTGGCCCATGTTCTAGAAATGTGCTCTAGAAATATCTTTAGAATAGTAGAATGATATAGATAAGTATGGAGTGATCTAGAGAGTGGATATTTTTGTGGAATTGTGTAGAAGGTGATTTGTAGCCATTAGATTAAAGTTGTGTTGGATAAATCTTGGCCATTGATTGAGGAAGTGGCCAAGTATAAATAGGTGTAGGATTGCTCATTTTGTATCAAGCCAATAAAATCAAAAACAAGTTTGAGTAATAAAAGTTTCTCTTCTCCAAAATCTTTTTACTCTTCCAAAATTCGCTTAGCCTAAAAGCCTCCCTCCAAATATTAATAGCAATCCTCTTCCAACAAAGTGGTATCAGAGCCACAAGATTCTAACCAAAAATTTCTAAAACCATGGCAAATGGTGTTGCATCCTTCCAAGTTCCTTTGCTCAACAAGAGCAACTATGATAATTGGAGTATCAAGATGAAGGCTCTCCTAGGTGCACATGATGTTTGGGATATTGTAGAGAAAGGCTACAATGAGCCCCGAGATGAATCTACATTATCCCAAACTCAAAATGATGGTGTGAAGGATTCAAGAAAGAGAGACAAGAAAGCTCTCTACCTCATCTACCAAGCATTGGATGATGATGGGTTCGAGAAGATCTCAAGTGCAACCACTGCTAAGGAAGCGTGGGAGAAACTCCAAACGTCTTGCAAAGGTGCCGAGCAAGTAAAGAATGTACGTCTCCAAACATTAAGAGGAGAATTTGAGTCTTTACATATGAAAGAAGGGGAGTCCATTTCCGACTATTTTTCAAGAGTTTTGGTGGTTTCAAATCAAATGAAAAGAAATGGTGAAAAATTGGAAGATGTTAGATTATTGAGAAGATACTCCGGTCATTAACTTCCAAATTCGAGCATATTGTCATAACAATTGAAGAAACTAAAAATTTGGAGGAGATGTCAATTGATCAATTAATGGGATCCTTACAAGCATATGAAGAAAAGCATAAGAAAAAAACAAGATATAGTGGAGCAATTATTCAAGATGCAAATAAAAGATAAGGAAGAAAATATCGGAAATGGACGAGGTCAATATGGAAGAGGTCGTGGTCGTGGACGAGGTCGAGGCCATGGACGTGGACGAGGAGGTTTCAACAACAATGAAGAAAGAAGAGAAATACCCAAGTCGTAGGAGAGGCAACCAAGGTGCAAGGTACGATAAATCTCAAATCAAATGTTATTCTTGTCAAAAATATGGACACTATGCTTCACAATGTAGAGGGTCTCAAACCAAAGTCGACGATACCGCCAACCTTGTGCAGGATAAGGGCCAAAAAGACCTGACCCTACTTCTAGCATACAAAGGAGAAGAAAGGAGACAAGACAACACTTGGTACCTTGACACCGGGGCGAGCAACCATATGTGTGGAAAGAGGAGCATGTTCGTGGAGCTCGACGAATCGGTGAGTGGTAATGTTTCTTTTGGTGATGAATCCAAAATACCAGTGAAAGGCAAAGGTAACATCTTAATCCGCTTGAAGAATGGAAATCACCAATTTATCTCAAATATCTACTATGTGCCCAACATGAAAAATAATATATGGAGTTTGGGGCAACTCTTAGAGAAGGGCTATGACATTCATATGAAAGATCATAGTCTTTCCATAAGAGATAATAAAAATAATTTAATCACTAAGGTGCCTATGTCCAAAAATAGAATGTTCTTGTTGAACATTCAAAATGATGTTGCAAAGTGTCTTGAAGCTTGCTACAAAGATGTATCTTGGCTTTGGCATCTTCGATTTGGGCACTTGAATTTTGGAGGCTTGGAGCTACTATCCAAAAAGGACATGGTGCGAGGACTACCATCCATTAGCCACCCCGATCAATTGTGCGAAGGATGCCTACTCGGAAAGCAATTTCGGAAGAATTTTCCAAAGGAGTCAAGCTCGAGAGCCCAAAAGCCATTGGAGCTCATACATACCGACATATGTGGTCCTATCACGCCAAGCTCCCTCGGTAAAAGCAACTATTTCCTTCTATTTATTGATGATTTTTCAAGAAAGACATGGGTGTATTTCTTGAAGCAAAAATCGGAGGCATTTGAAGTATTCAAGAAATTCAAAGCGGCATTGGAGAAAGAAAGTGGACTACATATAAAGGCCATGAGATCCGATCGTGGAGGCGAGTTCACTTCTAGAGAGTTCCAGAATTTTTGCGAGGAGCATGGAATAAGGCGTCCACTAAAGGTACCAAGGTCCCCCCAAAAAAATGGAGTGGCGGAAAGGAAGAACCGAACAATTCTAGACATGGCGCGGAGTATGCTAAAGAGCAAGAAGCTACCAAAGAAATTCTGGGCCGAAGTAGTAGCGTGTGCAGTCTATCTACTCAACCGATCACCAACAAGGAGCGTGTGGGGAAAGACACCAGAAGAAGCTTGGAGTGGAAAGAAGCCAGGAATCTCCCATCTAAGAGTCTTTGGAAGCAAAGCATACGCACATGTACCTGACGAGACACGGAGCAAGCTCGATGACAAAAGTAAGGCGTTCATCTTTATCGGGTATGATTCCAACTCCAAAGGCTACAAATTATATAATCCAGATACTAACAAGCTTGTGATAAGTCGGTACGTGGAGTTTGATGAAGAAGAAGAATGGAATTTTGGTTCCCACGAGGACTTTAATTCCGTTATTCTAACTGAAGAAGAAGAACAAAGATCTACAGCAGAGGATGCCCAGCGAGAGCTAACTACTCCACCTACCTCGCCAACAGCAGTTCAAGATGACTCGCCACCATCGTTTCTGAATGAAAGGAGCGAGGAACGCGCAAGGAGTTTGGAAGACATTTATGAAGACACTGAAAGGTTAAAGGACCTAACTCTTCTTTGTCTATTTGCTGATTGTGAACCAGTTACCTTTGAAGAAGCCGTACAAAGTAAGAAATGGCGAGATGCAATGGATGAGGAGATCCAGTCCATCGAAAAGAACGACATCTGGGAGCTGACTTCACTTCCAAAAGGGCAAAAGGCGATCGACGTCAAGTGGGTGTACAAGGCAAAGAAAAACTGTAAGGGAGAAATCGAAAGATACAAGGCGAGGCTTGTTGCAAAAGGATACAGTCAAAGAGCCGGCATCGACTATGACGAGGTATTTGCCCCTGTAGCCCGTTTAGAAACTGTAAGACTAATCATTTCTCTGGCAGCTCGAAATAAATGGAAGATACACCAAATGGATGTAAAGTCGGCGTTCTTGAATGCAGTCCTTGAGGAAGAAGTTTACATCCGACAACCTATGGGCTATGAGGTGAAGACGCAGGAAGACAAAGTCTTAAGATTGAAGAAGGAGTTATATGGACTAAAGCAAGCACCAAGGGCGTCGAACTGTAGGATCGACAAGTACTTGCAAGAAAATGACTTCGCCAAATGCCCACATGAGCATGCGCTCTATACCAAGATGAAAGATGGAGATATCTTGATCGTTTGCTTGTACGTGGATGATTTAATCTTTGCAGGAAAAAACCAAAGGATGATCGATGAGTTCAAGCAAGCGATGGCTAAAGAGTTCGAGATGACCGACATTGGGCTTATGGCGTACTATCTTGGCATTGAAGTCAAACAACTTGAGGATGGAATTTTCATCTCACAGGAGGGCTATGCGAAGGAGATCCTAAAGAAGTTCAAGATGGATGATTGTAACCCAGTCAACACACCGGTGGAGTGCGGGATCAAGTTGTCGAAGCATGATGAAGCTGAGAAAGTGGACACGACGATTTCAAGAGTTTAGTTGGGAGCTTACGATATTTGACTTGCACGAGACCCGACATTCTCTACGCCACTGGCCTCATTAGTCGCTACATGGAGAATCCAACTACTACACACTTGAAGGCTGCAAGAAGAATTCTCCGCTACCTCAAAGGTACAATCAACTTTGGCTTGTTCTATTCAACTTCTAATGATTATAAGCTTGTTGGTTATAGCGATAGCGATTGGACCGGAGACATTGATGATAGAAAAAGTACCACGGGCTTCGTGTTCTTCATGGGAGACACCGCCTTCACTTGGATGTTCAAGAAACAACCAATTGTCACTCTATCCACATGTGAAGCTGAGTACGTTGCCGCTACCTCCTGTGTATGTCATGCAATTTGGATGCAAAGTTTGCTAAAGGAGCTCGGATGGCCACAAGAAGATCCAACTACAATTTGCGTGGATAATAAGTCGACGTTGGCGTTGGCGGTGTTCCATGATCGAAGCAAGCATATTGACACACGCAATCACTACATAAGGGAGTGCATCACAAGAAAGGATGTACAAGTAGAGTACGTGAAGTCCAAAGACCAAGTTGCGGATATCTTCACCAAGCCACTCAAGCTAGAGGCTTGGAATGACAAATCAAGTTTAAGGGGGGATGTTGAAAATAAAATTAAAATAAACTTGATTTTGTAATAATTATTTGGGCTTAAGAAATTATGAAAAATAAAGAGCCCAATTAGCCTATTTTCTAGAATGTGAGCCCATTTGGCCCATGTTCTAGAAATGTGCTCTAGAAATATCTTTAGAATAGTAGAATGATATAGATAAGTATGGAGTGATCTAGAGAGTGGATATTTTTGTAGAATTGTGTAGAAGGTGATTTGTAGCCATTAGATTAAAGTTGTGTTGGATAAATCTTGGCCATTGATTGAGGAAGTGGCCAAGTATAAATAGGTGTAGGATTGCTCATTTTGTATCAAGCCAAAAAAATCAAAAACAAGTTTGAATAATAAAAGTTTCTCTTCTCCAAAATCTTTCTACTCTTTCAAAATTCCCTTAGCCTAAAAGCCTCCCTCCAAATATTAATAACAATCCTCTTCCAACAGAAACACTGTGAATTCAGTGGGTTCACATTAATTTCTACTTCTTCTACATTTCTTTTTAAACGTTGTTTTCTTCACTAAAATTATTTTCAAATACAGTATTCTAACAAGTACTTTTTAACCAAAACGATTTCACACTCAGAATTTGAACCCGAGACCTAAACTTACTATTCTTAGTTAGCATCCTGTGCGGAGTAAATTTAGGATCATGTATGTAGTTTTACGTTTCTGCATTTCCCTTTCAATTTTATGGGGTGGGGGGGGGGGGGGGGGGCATTTATTTCCACAAACAGAAAAAAAGAAAAGAATTTTGAACCTTAACCGATATTCCTTTAAGAAAAATATAATTTGCCTACTAATGTATTATCGAGTACCTAGCTAGCTCGTAATTAATTATTTGAACCTAATAAAAAGATCCGTTGCAGTCTCTTTTCAAAAGAAAAGAAAAACTATGTTAGTACTGTCCAGGTTTTAGTTTTGCTTGTACGGGTGAGTGTCAAATAAATAAATAAAAACCATTTTAATGTCTAGATATTTAGTTTTCCTTGTTCTTGGGAGTGTGAAAAGCCACACAAAAAAAAAGGAAGAAACCCATTTTAATATCAACATACTACTATTAGTTTTCCTTGTCCTTGAGAGTGTCAAAAGGAAAAAGATAAAGAACGAAGGAAACCATGTTAATGTCTAAGATATTTAGAGCTACCTAGAAATATTGGATTTGAATATAATTTGAATATAATTACGTAATTTGGCATATTTATCTGACTTGATAATTACTTTATCAGCATAAAATTAGATGTAATTAGAGAGGTGTAATTACACTTTTCAATTCTCAAGGACAGGGGAGAGGGTGAGAATTGGTGATAATTATACTAAGTAATTACAAGGTTACTTTTGTTTTGATTTATTTTATTTATAAATTTTTATATCCATTATTTTTACTTTTTTATTTTTTTTGTTTTCTATTTTTTTATTTCATTTTTTAGTTAGAATTGATAGATTAGTTTTGTCAAACATTTACATAATATTATGACATCATATTTATAAATATTAATGTATTTTATCAAATATAAATTTTATGATATTCTTACAAAGCATATGTTTTTTATTTTTATAATTAATTAAACTAAATATTATTATTTTGGAAAATATATATAAACTATTATTACAATATTAGTTATAAATATGTGATTACTAATTAGTGTATATTCAAGAAAATTTATTCATTTTAAATACGAGATCTAAGGTCATTTATACTTATAAAAAATCATTATAGGCATATATGTATTATATTAACTTTTAAGTTTCGATAATTACTTTATTTAAAACTTAAATTGTGTAATTACACTTAGGCAATTACACAATACGCTTGTAATTAAATGTAATTATGTTATGACAAATAAATAAGTTTATGTAACTATTAATATTATTTTAGAAACTACACTAATTTTAACTACCGAGTGACTTTCCAAACATACCTTTAGTTTTCCTTGACCTTGACAGTGTCAAAGTGGGAAAAAGAAAACCATGTTATAAATGTCTAGATATTTGGTTTTGCTTGTCCTTGATTATTTGATACCATGTAGAGAGTTTTGGGAGAATTAATTTTTTCGTATTGCTCACAAGTATATTAGAGTACAGAGAGGTATTAAATTCTACCAACTATAGGACTGTACAATAATAAAAAAATATTATACTAATAATAAAAAGATACACACAATATATTCTAATAATTAGCTTATGTTTTGATCTTATAACAAATTTGTCTCTCTTTTTAAAACAAACTAGAGATAACTCCAAGTTAGAAGTGCAGTGTCTTTTACTGTCATGAGTAATTTCCTTTTTTGAGCAAATGTATGTCAGAGTTAACGAAGTCTGTAAAAGGATTCGCATGGTTCTGTTTTAGACTTAGTTGCTAAGTTTTACAGTAGTAAATTTTAAAAAGCACCAAAAGAACACTTTGCGTGATCGACTTTAGTATTTCCCTTTCTCATATAAAATATGTTAAATTTAGAATGTCTTTTAAAGGGGTATGTCTTGCTCTTTCTTAGGTTTTACAGTAAATACTGCATATATAATAACAATCCTGTAAAAGTTCACCGATAGGATCTGGAAAGAGTAAAGCATACACAGGTCTTACCCCTACTCTGGAGGAGCAAAAAGGCTGTTTCTGAAAGACTTTCGGTTCAAGAAGAAGAAAATAAACGATAGACAATAGACAATAAATCAGTAACAGCAACAGAAGTCAGCACCGTAATATCAGCATCGTAATAAATAGAAAATAGATGTCAAAGCAATAAAAATAACCAGTAATAACGCCATACAAAATAGTGTGGAAAATATATAAACCACTAACAACCCAGTGAAGCATTATCAACCTAGCCCCACCCCCGGAACAACATAAAAAACGCTCGACTCCCTCCTAACCTATAATCTTTAATGTTCGAACTCTACACCTTCCTATCTAGACTCATGTCCTCTGAGATCTGAAGTCGCACCATGTTCTGCCTGATCATCTAACCCCAAAACTTCTTAGACCGCTCTCTACCTCTCCTTGTACCTGCCAATGTAAACCGCTCACACCTCTTAACCGAGGCATCTATGCTTCTCTTTCGCACGTACCCGAATCATCTAAATCTCGCTTCCCGCCTATTATCGTTCATAGGAGCCACGCGCATCTTCTAACCAATATCTTCATTCCTAATCTTATCAACCTAATGTGTCCGTACATCTACCCAACATCCTCATTTCTATCACTTTCATCTTTTAGGTATGAAAATTCGTGGCTGCCCTACATTTGGCCTCATACATTATGGCCGGTTTGGTCTCATACTTAAAATAAAAATATAAAAGGGGCTTAGGCTTTTGGATGCTGCCTCTTTTTCTCTCTCTCTTTTTAATGAGTTAGAAATGAGTGAACCTTTGTCAAATTGAATGTTGTATAAAGTTTTTGTCAGGTAGGCCTCTTCCCTGGCAATGACTTAATTGTGGGCCTACCTGATATATCAAATTTATTGGACCCACGAAATTCAAGTATTACTCCTAATTCGCAAGATACCTTTTAATTTACTTTAACATGCATCAAAATATTTAATAGTACTCCACAAGTTTGCTAATAGTGTCACTTTATACAAATATTTTTCGAAGTTTAAATTATTCAAATTTTGATAATTAAAGAACAACACATACAACAGTAGTAGTTTAAGGGTGTTAAACGGTCGGGTCAGCCCGGTTCTGGACCGACCCAGACCGGTAGAACCCAAAATCGGCCGGACCGTTAAAGGGGGCTAGGCTGGGTAGGGGGTTAGGGAGGGTTTGGACGGTTAAATTTTTTAAACGGGTTATCCGGCCCGGTAAAATCTGTTAGATGAATAGTGCCATTAAACCGGTTAACCGCCCCAGATCGGACTGTGAATATAACATGCATATATCGTGAATATACCATAATATACCGTAAATATATCATTAATATACCATGAATATACAATAAATATATCATAAATATACCATGAATATACCAATTATTTTATACTAATTAACATAATTTAAAATTATTGAAATTTAACATATAGTGTTTATATTTAGGGTATAAAACTATAAATGCTCAAATCATATAATATGATGGAAACGTATTATTTTTAAAATATGCTATACATATTTTATTTTAAGATTTTAAGACAATTTGTGTTATTTTAAATTATTAGACACAAATAAGCTTAATTTAAAATTATTGGAATTTAATATATAGTATATATATTTAGGATATAAAACTATAAATGCTTAAATCATAGTAACGTATTATTTTTAAAATATGTTACATATGTGTTATTTTAAGATTTTAAGACAATTTGTGTTATATTAAATTATTAGACGTATTTATGCTTAATGTTTCAGTTTTTTAGATTAGTTTGGAGTATTATAATTTATTATGCATGAAAATTTAGTTTACTATTTATTTGTTAATTTAAAATTATACTAAACCCGGCCCGGCCCGGCCCCCTCAACCTATAACCCGTATGATTTAATTTTTACTCGGATGAATCCGAACCCGTTAAACCCGTTAAGACTCAATCCATAACCGACCGGCCCATAACCCGTACGGATCCAAAAAATATAGGCCCGGCCTGGCCCGGCCCACCCGTTAAACACCTATTACAACTGTTATGCTAGCACTAGCTAATATCAAATGATATCCATTAACCTTTCCTACTCGATCTGCGGCACAATTCCTTTATATAATACTTCTCATAGGTGTCATTTATAATAATATTTTTATATAACAGTATTTTATTGTAAAAATCAAGTTTTTTAGAAGTCAATTTTTATGTTAACATTTTACTTATTTATAATTAAAAAATTTATCTATAGCAATAACAAGTATCATTATTACAATATACTTTTTATAAAAGTATCCCTCTATGATAGTTGTAGAATATTAAAACTACAAATAATAAGTTTAGAGATTTTGACCAAATATTTTAAAATTGTAATGCACCACTTCTAATAAAATACTATGTATATTCATACTTTTATAACAATTAATTTCATTAAATGATATGCTAGTATATGTTCATTCCATTGCACAAAAATTTCTAATATGTATAATGTCTAATATCTAGGATATGCACATATATACCATTTTCATTGGACAAATTTTCATCTTAATGATTACAATTTGATGATCTGCACGTATCTTTTCCATTGTACAAAGTTTTCATCGTGCATAAGTTTATGAAGAATACTCAATAAAGTATAATTCATGCCGTATGAAGTTTAAACTTCAACTATTTCCTTTAGAAACAAAGTAGTTTTTGTCTATAAGAACCAAATAATATTTAAACATCAAATGTTATTATATGTGTATAATAACCATTCATCATAGAAACCAAAAAAATATCAAAAAAATAAAATAAAACTATTATAAAAAGATTTGACTGCAGTACTTATATAGTATCAATTTTCTGAATAGTGAACTAGTGATGAGGCAGTAATAAAAGCTTATATTATAAATATATACATGATTCATATAACTAAGGACAATGTGGGTTTCTTTAACGAGAAACAAATTAAATGACATACATTCTGTTTGAGAAACATTCTCCTAATATATCCATTTAAAAAAGAAAAATATAAAGACTTGAAATTAATTAAGAATGTCGCATTTAGATCCTGCTCCAGGAATTTAAACATACTACAGTATGCAGGAATCAAACAGTGTCTTGAATGACCTCACCCCCTCACCAATAAAGATCTGCATCTTAATAAAATCAACACAAAGTATAGTAGTAACAGAAATAATTTTTTAAGAGAAAAGAACAAAGAAAAAGGGAAGGGAGAAGTTATTGCAAATGCATTTAAACAATTACTTCCTAAAATAGGCAGAAAATATTTTTTGTCTTTTCAAAGCATCATTAATAGTTCAACATGAATATACAAACGGAATATAACTAGAAAAAGAAGTTTTTGTTTTCAATACATATCTGCAGAAAGAACAATTCCCTTTACAAACTTGCCCTGTCTCTTCATATACATTCTAAAGTTAGTATCTGATAATGTTTTATGTTTGCAGATAAATATGAGCAACTACGGATTCTGAATGATCACTGTTCAACAAATTAAATTTTTTTTCTGTTCTTTCTCTCGAACAGTATCACAACAGATATAATGGAAAGAATGGACCAAGCTTACTCAGTTAGACTCAGTGTATGATCACTTTAATTGTTACTCCCTATGTCTTATATTTTATATGATGATATTATTTATATATATATATATATACACACACCTTGGGTGTCATCCTCAGTGTCCAACACCCAATATAGCACCTAAATTCAGTGTCATTCTCAGTGCCGCACCCTAGTTAGAAACCAACTTTTCTGTAAATATGGTATTAGTAGTAATATTTCGTAATTAGTTAACCTAATTTTAGGGTACTCAGGGTTTGCTCTTTATTTCTCTGCATATATAGTACATAATATCAATGCAAAAAGCAGAGCAATTTTTCTTTCCATGAATCCTGTCTTCTCTAATTTAATATGGTATCAGAGTCTACCTAAGTTCCTTCATTAATCACCTACGGCCGGTGACAAAACTGAAGGCAGCAGCTGGAGGAAGCCAATGGAACAAATCAACGAAAAACAATTTCGCCATAGGATATAATTTCCAACGACCACCCTATGATTCTAATAACGCAAGTTCAACTGAAAACCTATGTCTTATTGTCAAAATACTCTCCGTTTCTTTTTTAAAATAAAAAAAAATCTCTAAGATATTCTCAAGTAAAAAATTGATATTTGCAATATTGTTTATATAGTTCCCATATTTCCTTGAGACCGTGAAAGTAATATATACCAAATAGGGATCAAGAATTAAATGTTATGATTCTCGTACTCTATGTTTCTATCATTTTTTTAGAACGCTTTAATGGTTTAAACCTACCTTTTTCAGTAGCTTGCTAGTATTTGTTTGTTTTTGTACCTTAATCCTTATTTCATGCTGCATGTAGGTATTCCCGACACATTTAAGTCAATGTAGGCTTTCAAACTTATGTGATTGGGTTTGATCTTTCGGACTATGCTAATCAAAGTATTCCATTTCAATAGCACATATATATCCTAAGCTTGGTCTCGAATTTTGTCATTCTCCTCGTCAAGGGATAGAATTTTGAAATAATAATCTAAGCTGAACTGCTAGTAATATAAATGATTGTTTTCTTTGCACTTTAAAAGGTAAATCAAACTCTCTCTCTCTCTCTTTCTCTCTCTCTCTCTATATATATATATATATATATATATATATATATATATATATATATATATATATATATATATATATCATTCCCAAGATTTTAAATTCCAAACTTGAGAACAGTTTGAAATTTAAACAATCAAAACTATTGAATGATGTTTCTTTTTCTTACTATATGAATTAACTCCCTGACTTTCTTCATCCTGCAGTATTAATTTTGTATATGGACCGCAACCGTAAATTCCGTGATTATTCTCTGCTACAAACTACAGAACATGTTCATAGAGGATCAAATTCAAAAGGGTCTTAACTTACTTATACACTATGACATTGCAAAAGAATTTCACATTATCAGTGTAATTTTATATGTTGTAACAATAGGTACCGGTAATTCTGTTCACCAATGATTAGACGAATGAGAAGAAATCACCTAATATTTGTTTTGCCTAAGCCGGATTAATGTGAATCTAAGACTTCATGGTTCTCGAACCACATCATTAACCGCTAGGTTATACCCTTGGTGCTACGAATTCTACTTAGAGCTAGCAATAACTTGTAGTTATCATTTAGATGATCTAATAATTAAAAAAAAAAAAAAATCACACACTCAGCATAAAGAAGTTTATTAGCAAAGGTGGATAAGACAGTAGGGAAAGTGGCAATATGAGAAGGGGATCGAGGATAGGTATTAGGAGTTAGTATGAGATAGAGAAAGAACAAAAAGCAAAAGATGAGTAGTTACAAAAAGATATGCATTGCATACATGAAGGAGTTAAATACAAAGCGACAAAATGCAAAGTGGAGTGTAAATTATGTAAGGTAAGTGGTGTACTGATAGAGAAGAGAGGTAGTAAATGAGAGATGGAAATGCAGAGGAAGAAGATGACGGAAGAGCAGTGAAGAGGGCCCAAGAGGGAAACATCTGCAACTTGTCTCTTGAGACACTGCTTAAATGAATTCTAGAGAGAGCTTTCAATGAGCAGACACGCCATTTCCGTGCCTTTTTATGATTATTTTTAATATCTTTTTCCAAAGCAACTTGGAGTTTTTATGTTTAGAGCAAAGCATCAAATACAGTCCCTCTCTCTTTCTTTTTTTCCTGTGGTTCTATTTGTGATAGAGAAAGTGAAAGGAGCACAAAAACACGTATAATGAGTAAGTAAGACAGAATTGGGTGGCAGAATGGCCTGAAAGGCGGGCGAGATGTAAATGCATTAATGGGTAAGTGGGAGAAGGGGTACTGCATGGGAGTGCGTTTTCTTCACTAATGTTACTGTTCCTTAGAATTTCTATAAGGTCAGATCATCTGAAAAATAATTACATGTGACCGTCTACAAAAAGAGAAATTAAAAAGTGAAATCAATAGGTTAGAAACTAAGTTAAGTTATCTGCTACGATAACATTATAAAAAAAAAATTTACACATCAATATGTTTTAACCTGTCGTAGCCATAATCTGCCTTATTTTTCATGTTACTGATCTCGCTTTATGTGTACAACTCCATGTAATTAATCTGAAAGCGTAAAGATTAGTTTAAACATCAGTATATGCTACTAATTAAACTCATCGCTATTTCTCTGCTTCTAAACAAAACAATGACCTTTTACTCCTATATTTTCGTTCAGAAATCAACTTTCACATTTACTATCCTCACCAACCCTTTCCAGCTCTCTCTTTCACTGTGCACGCATACTTGACTGCATGCATGCACCACTCAGAACAAGAAGCAAGAATGAAGGAGCTAGAAGGTACTTTGCCAACAAAGAAATAACTAAATATAAAGTAATAATGAGAAATTTAGCTTGAATTCATCATAGAGTAAGTTAGAATTCCCAAGAGCTGTTAATATTAGGGGTATACAAAAGAAAACCGATAAATCGCACCAACCCGATAATCCGAGTCAAATTGAGAAAAAAAACCCGACTATGGTTTGATTTGACTTGGTTTGGTGTTGGAAAAAAAAAACGACCATAATTGGTTTGGTTTGGTTTTAACTAGAGAAAGTTCCGAAACTAAACCAACCCGATATTACATATATAGCAATTTTAGATATATTTAATATATAAATATAGTTATTGTAATGTAATTTATAAATATTTCTTAAAAAATTTCATAATGTTATCTTTTAAGATATTATTTCAAGGTTTGATTTAGAACTTTTGAATGCTCCAATAAGTTTTATAGTCATTAATATTAGTAAATTAAATAATGCTAGCAATTAATACTAATGCTAACAAAAGACATTCAATTCAATAATGTATTAAATGTCTATTTTTTATTTTGCAATAATTTAGATAAAAATACATAATCTATTTTTATTTTTCTTTAGCTTTTAGGCATATAACTAATACTCCTTCATTAGTCTATCTAGTTTAGCATGAATTAGTGCTTTTAGATTATGTTTATTTTTATTATGACTTTTTAATTAGCAATATTTATAGTACATAATTTTATTATTTTTTATTGTTGAGTATTTTAGGATAATATCATGAGTCATGACATATCTCATATTTTGTATTATTTTCTTGAAAAATACTTTATATAGTTGTATCTTACTAGGATTAAAGAAATATTTTGAGCATACCTTATATATTTTGTTCTACGAAGATTTTACCGGAAAAAAATTTGAAAAAACCCGAATAACCCGAAAAACCCGAGAAAACCGATATTGAAAAACCCGAATTTATTGGTTCGGTTTGGTCTTTAAATTTAATAACCCGACACAATTGGTTTGGTTTGGTAATTATAAAATCCGAACCAACCCGGTCTATGTACACCCCTAGCTGTTATACACCTCTTTGCCATAGTCTATCTTGCGCAGAATCTCCAAAAGGCTATCGCATCCATGTCGGATCCTCAAAAAAATACATTATTTTAGGATCAGACATGTACCCAACTACATTTTCGAAAAGACCGAACAACATAGGTCATAGCAAACTACTCAAGTGGGTCTAGCAGCTAGCAAGATCAGATGCTGGATAACACAAGCTTACAAGTTTTTAGGATATTCCAGTAACAGAGATCCTTGTTCTCTAACCCATTTCTTGTAGTGAAATACCGAGTCCGGTACAGGTTTTGTATGAAACTAGGTAGAAAAGACATCATCCAATGCCTCTGCTTGGCTCAACGCCTTTTATTGCAAATTTTCATACCAACACAGATTCAATGCAAGTTTCCAAAATAGCCTATATAGTTTGTGACATATTTTTTCCTCCAAACTTAGAGGCTAGAAGACTCAATTCATCAGCGAGGGTTAATAAATCAGAGGGCGGTTGTTGTTTGTAAGACCCTTAGCAGTCCATGAAATAAAACCCAAAGTTGAGCGTTTGCCATTTTCCAGCACCTTCAGTTTCCATTGTTCAAAATTTTCAGAGCTGTCTATGAAAATAAGTTATCTCAGGATTGATTATAATCCCGGAATTAGTTATCTCACCTTCCTATGGGAATAAAAAAACACTATAATCGCGGAATTAGTTGATTAGTTATGCCACGATTTTATCCCAACCAAACATGAGAAAAACACATCTCAAATTTAATCTCAGAATTAATTATCCTTTATCCCTCGCACCAAACGAGCCCTTATGATGCTAATCTTTCTTTGCTCCTTCAGTTCTATGTACTCCCTTTGTTCCCATTTAATTGTCATTCAACCATAACAAGAATCTGAGTGTAATTCCACAAGTGTGGTATGCAAACTTTATCCTTACCTTGAGAATGTAAAGATGTTATTTTCGGTAGGCCCTCTCCCATTTAGTTGTCGTATTTACTAAAAACAATTTATTCCAAAATAGTTATCATTTTAGAAAATTGAGAAAGAAATAATTATTGTTTTACACGTTTACTCGTAATCTAATAAAATGCGGATAAATTCATGAAGCAAGAGTAGAAATATATTGAGATCAAAAAATAAATAAGGATAATGAAATATATTGAGATCAAAAAATAAATAAGGATAATTTTTTATGGTAGTTACTGTATGATATTATTGCATGCTATTTTATTTACGATTTTTATGCTTAGATAATTATTTACGCTATTTCTGCTGGACTTACTAATGTTTTTTTGTTTTTGTTTTTGTTTTTCCTTTCCTTCACTGAGCCGAAGGTCGATTGGAAACAACCTCTCTGCCCTTTCGGGTAGGGGTAAGACTCGTCTACATATTACCATCCCCAGACCCCGCTTTGTGGGACTATACTGGTAGTTGTTGTTGTTGTACAATCTAACAAGCAACAATTTTACTCCAGTCATTCTATTTTACTTTTCATGTTTGCCTTTTGAAGACCCCTTAAAAAATATTAATTAAAAGCATAATTTGACTAAATTACCCTTATTTATTTATTTATTTTTGTCGCAATTTATTACTACTTGGTTTCACACATTAATCTCTTTTCACATTTTAGAGTAAGGATAAAGGAAAGAATAATAATTTATTCTTTCTTGATTTTCTAAAATGACAAGTATTAGGAACAATTATTTTTAGTAAACATGACAATTATTAGGAACAATTATCAAAGGGGTTGCTCTAATGGTAAGCAACCCTCACTTCCAACCGAAAGGTCGTGAGTTCGAGTCTTCCCGAAGAGTAAGATGGGAAGTTCTTGGAGGGAAGGATGTCGGGGGTCTATTTGGAAACAGCCTCTCTATCCAAGGGTAGGGGTAAAGTCTGCGTACACACTGCCCTCCCCAAACCTCACTAAGTGTGATTATAATGGATTGTTGTTGTGACAATTAAATGAAAGGGAGTATCTAGGATTCAATATCGAGCCTCTAATGCATAGCATATCCAGAAGATAAGGGTCGTAAAAATGTATATATTAGGATGGATGTGTAATAATACAACATTGGACAAATAAAATTGATCACTTAGACAAGCGTATAAAGCGCACATACAGATATAAAATAAGGAAAAGGTGCTTGCTATGAACTGTGATTTCGACATCGAACTCCAAATAAATCAGTCCATAGGTATGATACAACATAATTAAGTGTGCTAAAAAAAGAGGTAGACCTAAAATCAAATAGAAGAATTGTCTCAAAAGAGTAACAATCTTTCAAAATCAAAGCAAATTAATCTAAAAACATCACACAATGGAAGCAAAGAATCCACATAAGCAATAAGTACTAACTAATTAGGATTATCGTCCGCATTCTTCTCAGTCTTGTTGATGTTGTGTCCCATTGTAAGAAATAAGTGTAACATTGAGAACATATAACTTAAACTACATTATTTTATCATATTAGATCAAGACTGGTCCAAATAGAATATAATGAAAACAAATAATTCATATAAACAATCTCAATTTATTTGAAATTGATACATTGTGCACATCACCAACTTTTCAGTTTTCCCACTATCAAGGATTTCAAAATTTGAGCTTGAAAAGAATGGATTTTGAGCCTAACTCATCTTGGACCTAACTCAACCCCAAAAGCTAGCTTATGAGGTGAGGATTGCCTAAGCCATATAAGGAGACCAAGGACCTTAAATTCCTCCGATGTGGGACAACTCAACAGAGCTCATCTTTTTGTCATAAAAATTTTCAATTCTATTTCAAAAGTTGGCGGCCAACTATAAAAAGGTAGTTATCATTTTCTCTTTTTATATTTTCATTTATTGTCCAAGTGGAAGTAAGTAAAGCTTAGTACTCCAATAGGGAAATGAATGTCTTGTTAAGGGCAGAGGGAGTGATGCATTAGTTAGCATATACTGCAACCTGCACACAAACATTAATGAGAATGCAGGACAAATTTTAAAAACAAAGACAGCGTAAATAAGCGGGGTCCTCCTAACTTCATTCATTTCACAATCTGCAAACTCATTTAAGATCACCACGAAATGTATGAGCTCTACCATTACTCCCAATTTATTCACTACTCTCATTTTTTTTTCTTTTTTGCTTTTATTATTATATGAGAAATCAAGAACCAATAACCACACAGCTTTAGCAAGTCCAAAATGAACGAACATATTTTATTTTGGGAGCTGAAACTTCGGGAGTTTTAGGGGATGGTGATATCCAATAACATGAAGGGGGGTGGGTGGTAAGGGAGCAGAGGGACCTACTACCTTGATTGCTATATAGATTTCCATGTCCCATTTGGATGTCCTGTCCCCATCCTTCCCTGTAACGGTTGGAGGACTGCGTTTATGCTGCTAGTTCAACCCCCCTTCCTCATCTCTGCAAAAAAATTCAATTATATTTTGAATTTAAAAGGCAGCAAAATACAAAGATTTGTTTGCCACTCTACTAGGCACTTATGTCAATCTTGTATCTCAATTTTGTGCATTCACCGATCTTTTGAGAGTAAGAACTTTTTAGGGTCCTTTACTTAGTGGCTAGATCAGGAAATTCAATAAGGATGTTCAAATTTGAACACTTTTTCAGAGGGCTATGCAAGGGCATTCAAAGTCTATTTTCAATCATATTTTACCTTATACGTAATATAATTTTTTGGCTAAGGGTGATCAGCTGATCACCCTTGGGTCAACATAGCTTCGCCCCTGTCTCCGCTCTTTCAACCCTTAAGAAAACCATACAAAACTAACGCACACCTCAAACAAGCACTTAAATGCATTTGTTTTTCTTGTCTTTGGTATGTCCTAATTCTTTTTGTAATGCGCTGAGCCAACATCATGACACTTCATGTGCAAAAATAAAATGCCAATTAAAAAAGTACACATCTTTCCACTCGAGCTTCTATGTCTAACCCAAGCATACTCAATTTTCTAGTTTATGTATCCTTCAGCTTTGATGTCTAACTTCCAATCAACATAAAGGGGTAAGTCACATGCAAAAGGTACACAATGCAAATATGCAAGAAAGATGATTGTACTGTCAAGAATATGATTAATTTCTTTCCTGGAAGCTGCCCTTTTACTTATCTAGACAGGTAATTCCAATGAGGGTTTCCTTCAGCCTTTAGGTGATGGCGACTAGTGAGCAACTAAGGTGGTTGGCACCATGTAATTCCAAGCTCTCATTCCTAGCCCCACACCATATAGCAGAATGTCTTGAACGTCGGGACCCTAAAGCAAAGATAGTGAAACCTCAATAAACTTTTTTTTAAAATAAGGTAAATTAAAGTGAAACCTCAATAAACTTTCTTTACTACTCCTACAAGGTAAAGTAAAGTGAAACCTCAAGCGTAGGAGTCGTGAACTAGCAAGCACTCTAACTTCTGCAAACCATAGTAGTATGATCATTCAGAAGAAACACAACTGAGATACCTGTCCTGATTATTGAAAACCCAAAACTGAACAGCTAAAGGCGGATTATGACAGAATAAAATCTCCATAAAAATGTGGCAAGCAAAGGTATTTTCACAGAAATGCAACAATTTAAACTGATTCCATCAACATTCATTTTCTGTTCAATTCTAACTCCAGTTATATAACATAAGAGATCTAGCCTGATCAGATGAACAAGCCTTGGATTTAACCGTTCCTCAAGGCTTCAGTCACTATTATCACTCCCGTAAATGAGTGTTCATGGAAGTTGGATGTTACACCCCATGTTTCGTACGTGAAAGTATGCCGTAAGTAAATTGATGAAAGCTCGTAAATAAGATGTTACATTCCGCTTTTTCGTAAGTATCGACGTAAGTTCGTGATTGAGATTATTTTGGGATTATAAATATTACGCTATTTCAAACAAGTGATAAACAAATTCGTGAAGGTGAGAAGGTAAGTGAATCGAAGGAAATGAATTTCGTCGAAATTTGATATTTTGGGATAAAATACGGCCCAAACTAAAATACCCGATATTTATGGACTAGTACCATACAAGGTATCGCATGGCCATGATAGTAAGGTGTATAAAGTGTATTAAAAGTGAGTAGTATATTAAGTAAATTGAGATAGGGGTGTGCATTCGATTTATCGATTCGATTTTGACCCTTATCGATAATTACTTATCGATTATCAATTTGTACATATGCTTATCGTTATCGTTTTTGATTTTTTCGATTTCGATTTATCGATTTATCAATTCGGTTATCGATTACACCAATAAGAAAATTTGCGGGATTCCACTGAAAGTATATCGCTATAAACGCGCCTAACTAATATGGACAAAAAGAAGCTAAAATAAATATAATATAAAAATTATGTCAACAAGCACATGCAACACAACTAAAGTAAGGGATCAAGTGTATGTCACCAACAATCCAACGATATAAAAAAATAAAACAAAACAAAACACATCATCACGGCTAATTCTGTTTTCCATTAATTTGAATTTCATTCCTTTGATATTTAAATATGATCATCCCTTAAATGTGGTAGAGGAAATAATAGGGTAAGGGACTTAGGGTATAGAAAAGGGTATAGATTAGGGAAAATAATATTGTATAGTCGCTTTCAAAATAGTAGCGGAATATATATACATTATGTATGTTTTATCAATCTACACAAAGAGGTAATTACTCATTTAACAAGTGTCTACAGTCTAGGGATGTGCATTCGATTTATCGATTCGATTTTAACCCTTATTGATAATTACTTATCGATTATCAATTTGTACATATGCTTATCTTTATCGTTTCAATAAGAATTCGATTTTTTCGATTTCGATTTGTGTATAAATATTTAAGTGAAATTTGTTGGATAATTATAACGGGGCAACTATACACATGGAGGTATATAAGTGTGGCAACAAATTGCCAACTAATTAAGCCTAAAGGAGGTGGTGGCACAAAATAAATCAAACATGGATTTGCTGGACCAACTATTGCAAATAAATACATTTTCAATGATGGAAGTTTGATGCATGAATTTATGCACCAAAAGGACTCCAGCTACGTTAATAAATCTCCCAAATCAAAGTTAGAAGAATCTTGCACTCAAAACCAGGTCCACCAACGTCCAAGAATGCAAGTGAAGGTGCAACGGGATTTTACGATTTTAAGGGAGTACAGTGCAATCTTTCTCGAGAATATCATATGGGTTTTTTCTTACTTCGATCTCGAAGTTATGTGTTTTATCGCAATTAACGTGTGTTAGAGGGATTGTCAAGAGAATCGGCTCAGGTATGTTAAGGCTATCCCTTCTTTTTTTGGCATGATCTATATGACACAAATGAAACGAGCAAATGCACAATTTCCATACATGAATCTATTCACAGAAATACTAAAATGCATATGTTCTTGATTTCCCATGTGTCATATTATCTATCATTTATTCATGGGTCTCAGAAAATACGTAAGTTGATAAAGTTTATTTCATGATATTAATCAAACGTATAATGGTCTTATGACACTCCGAAAGGTTTTATTGATGTACTTCTCATGCATTGCATTCATTTATATTGACCCATGATCAGATAGCATTGTATATATATATATATATGTGTGGGGGGGGGGGGGGGGGTATATGGTAAAAGGTTACGACGTTATATACGTACCACCACCTGATTAGCTAGTATACGTTGATGATTTGATCACAGTGGCCGAGAGATGATATGATGGGATGCCCTCAGAGGCTTGATGATGTTATGAATGCATATACCCATGCATGGTAATTTATATGCATATGCATGATATTATGATGTTATGAATGCATATACCCATGCATGGTAATTTATATGCATATGCATGATATTATAATATTAAATGATTCACAAAGCTATTCAGATATACATGTTGAGTCTTTTAGTCCATGTTTCTCTCATGTCTATTGTTTACTGACTTTCATTCCTTACATACTCAATACATTATTTCTACTGACGTCCCTTTTTACTGGGGACGCTGCGTTTCATGCACGCATGTCCCAATAGACGGGTTGAGAGTCCTCCACGTAGGCTATCAGCTCAGCGGAAGATGTTTGTGAGCTCCATTTGCTCTGGAGTTGCTTATTTGGTTAGTATGATTTAGACATGTATTGACTGATATGTCGGGGTCCTGTCCCGGTCTTATGACGTTTATGTACTATTAGAGGTTTGTAGACATATGTCATGTATATGAAAGATTGTATGGCCTTGTCGGCCTATGTTCAGTGTACGAGTGATTATTTTGTCCTTATAGGCCCGTACGTCATATGTATAAGTCAGTATATCATGTTGGATCGTTTTATGTCAAGTATTTTTCTCATGTTTTATTCTTTTTTAGCTGATACGGCCCTTCTGGCCCACTTACCTATGATGATGTAATAATAAAGATATGTTACATTGGTACTCGATTGAGTAAGGCATCGAGTGCCCGTCACGGCCCATCGGTTTGGGTCGTGACAAAAGTGGTATCAGAGCAGTTCTTTCCTAGCGAGTCTACAAGCCGTGACTAGTAGAGTCTTGTTTATGGGTGTGTTGTGCACCATACTTATTAGCATGAGGCTACATGGCATTTGAGACTATCACTCTTTCTTTTTACTCTAGAACGTATGGTAGAGCTCACTTATAAGAATCCAAATTCCTAACTTCTATTTTAGTCGTAATAAGACGATACCTACAACAGAAAGTCGGTTGGTAAGAGATATAATTGTGGAAGAGTTGAGTTAGAGGAACTCGATTTTTCATGATACTTACGATGAGTAAATGTAAGATCTTCAGCAAAGCAAATCATGTGTGTATTAAGACATGTAAGCTTCTTGATAAGGAGCATTAAAGCAAGAATATCTATCCACCCCTACGGTGAAAGGCAATGAAAGATTCAGAAGATAGATACAAATTTCAACAAGTAAAAGAAGCAAGATGAAGAAGGGTACGAGGTACCCAGCTAGTGAAGATTATCATTATTTACCATTCATGAAGAGAAATATAAGTATTTTGAGTTACCTTTAACTGTAACAGAGGTATGTACAATCAGCCAGACCTGTCACCGTTATGCGAGACGGAAGCTAACAGGTGTAGTTTAAGAGAAGGATGGGATATTGGATTCTGGGGATTAGAGTAACCCAAAATGGTGGATGGATTGTTTGTGTTAGTTGACATTTCCGAAGGATATTGCAAATGTGCTAATGAATCTCCTTGTGAGACACCCAGATGGTGCACTCTAAAATAGTATAGCTAGATATAAGTACTACAAAGATAGGCACTGAAAGACCTAAGTGTGGCTTCCGTCCCTAGTAGAGAAAGAATGTTAGGCAACCCGAAGAGCCAGTGGATGGAGCAAGGGAGCTAAAAGAAAGAGAATATCTTGTTGAAATTTTCAGAGTAAAGCGATAGACAGAGATGTTAGCAGGGAAAAAAAAGAGTTAATGAAGCATTATGAGTAAGATGTGATACATGGATGATAATGGTAGACCAAAAAGATGACAGTATTATAGAGCCTATAGTCAAATGAAGGAAAAGATGAGAGGTGACAGGCCTTGAGGCAACAAAAGAGTATAGGCCATAAAGTCATATCCTCATATCGAGAAATAAGTTTGTGACTCCAACGCGACTACCAGAAGGAAAAGTTAGATCCAGAGTAATAAAAATCAGTATGGGCCGGTGAACAAGATAAACTAAACATGAATTAAGGGCTGAGTGATTTAATAATAGTTGCCATCATGAGAATTTCAGATAAGAAGAATATTTATGAGAAATTCAGAGAATGGTCATTCACGAAGACGCTTCCCTAAAGCAAGCAATGAGCTCAAAGTTCAGCTTAAGGGACTGTATGTGCCAGTTACACTAAGTGTCACCCTCGCATTTAAGGAAATTTATTATCCTTGGCACAGAAGGATTACCGCAAGGCGAGTAAGGATCATCGATAATGTGAAAAGACGCCTAAGAGGAAGAGGTAAAATATTTATACGTAGATCATCGTAGCACTAAATGCTAGTATTCCCCTAAATGGGGTAATATGGAGTGATGTGGCATTAAGTCAGAATTAAGTGGTTCTAGTAATTATGGAATGGTAAAGGAAGAATACGATAAAAATGAGAAAAGGATGAGATTGCACTTATTCAAATCCTATGAATATGTTGCGTTCCAAAACATCATGCGAGCACAATGTCAAGAAAATGAAGTAAGGGTTCCAGCCCGGTATGTTTTTAATAAATAAAGAGCCAGTGGGAGAGATAAGTTAAGACAAAAGGAATAACCCAAGAAAGATTACTCGGAATATTGATATGAGAATGGGCCAACGAGCAGTTAGTATTTGATTCAGGAAGAGCCTTGTTATGGTTAGACAAGACTATAAAGACAAATCAACAGATCAATGCAAGATAAACATAAGGAAACCCAACATTGAAAATTCAGCCACACAGTTACGATATTGTAATACTTGATATATATCCATATAAGAGTTGGGGAAGTTAAAAAGGTACCGTATGAGTATTACGGAAATAAAAGAAAATATCACTGGAAAGACAGTCGAAATATCAATTCAGAAGCAACCTACAAGCACAAGGACGTGGAGGTAAGTAATTGCGGATAATTATAGGCGAGGAAAGACATCAAAAATTCTGTCGAGTATACGATGTAATAAGCTTGCAGCTTTACAGGAGTCAGAGGGTCCCCCTAAGTACTACAATGAAAGACTAGTTGAGGAAGTAAGGAAGAAGGCTTCAACCTAAGCACAGTGACCTAAAGAGGAAATGGCCGTGTAACAATAGTCTCACAATAACATTATATGCACTCCATAAGAAAGTGGCACCTACCGTGGCTAATGAATGGGAAAAAAAAATCGAAAGCAATATTCGAGATCATATAAGTAGCACAAAAATTCCGACATGCGTGGGAACTAAGATAAGCTAAATATGCATGCAATAAGGAAGCAGAAAGACCACGAAAAGTAATAGCTTACGTTTAAGGAAAGGTGAGAAGGAATGAAAGAAATTATTCAATGAATAATCCAGAGTTAATTACGTTATGAACACACTCAAGATTTCGGAGTATTATGCCGAATATATGTTGACAACCGTAGAAGACTCTAGTATAAATTAAAAAGAAAGACTTGAGTCCATGTTATAGATAAAGGATTGAATTGTTAAGATGATGGTATTATGGATATTCCATAGCATCCATGAAAGGCATAATAAATACCATGAGTCGCAGATCGGAAGATAGCTTAAGCCTACATGAAGGTTGATCAGAGGAACGAAGAAACTAAAGTGTTACATCAACTAAGTAAATTAGGAGTTTGATTATTGGACCCAAAATTATAGAAATCGTGATTAAAATCATTGCAGAATCACTCTTAATATAAAGGTACAAGATAAATAGTACAACAACCATACTGTATAACGGCTCTACGATAAAGCCAATTAGAAGAGTACCAGCCTCATAAGAAGTCAGTATGAATCTCCCACCGGATTATGTAAGGTGCAAGTATTATTATAGAACTTCAAGTTATGGATGTGAATTATACCCATGTGGAGGGGGGTTATGAAAAAGATAGAAGATGCGATGCGAGATTTTAAGGTAAGGTAAAGGTGAACAATGTACGAGATACTCAGGTGCAGAAGGTTGTGAATAATCTATACTTCAGATAGAGGGCTAGAAGTGTCGGTATTCAGTATCTAGGAATGATAGCGGCATCGTAAGTGGCATATCTTCCCGCCTATGGTTTCTAGGTATCGAGAAGTCTAAATAAGAGAGTAAAGAAGAGTTAGAGACGATGTAATTGTCTCGCTTGATGTTCTATAATAACACAAGGAAATCTATGATGCAACCAAGTTGAAAGAAGGTTACGAGTAGTATAAACAGATATGTGTAGGACGGAAGCTAAAGTATGGTAAAGCGACAAGGTTTTAGGAAGATAGGAGTAAGGACAAGAAAGGGCGAGTGAGAAGGTAACGAGAAACAGATGAGTCCTCGGGATTAAGCCCATGAAAACAAGAGAGCTGATGACTTCTCTAATCTAAATTATAGAAAGCTTGGTATAGCCTGAATGAACTCAAAGGAGTCTAAGACTGGTAGCACTTAGAAGGGATGGAATGCTGCCCTGGTAGTAGAATAAATGTATGATTATGATAGATAAAGGATGATGTTTGGGCCTACGATTGAGTAATGATTTGAAGAGGATTTCATGAATTGTACGGGATTAAAATACCCACGTAAAGTGAATCACATTGGACTGCTATAAAATACGGTTATGGAAGTATAGTCTCGCCCCTAGGTGAATCAGTCTAATTACTCCAAATGTCCCCGATGAGACGTAGGCCCTAGCAACAATGTATTACATAAGAAGTTTCAAGTCTTCAGTGGTAGATTATAAATCAATGTTGAGGTGAATCAACAATGGATGGATAAGAGTTACAAAGTATGAGATGAGAGTAGGCCGTCATTCTTAAGATGAACCGTAATGAGGAAGAATTAACGGAAATCGAAGTAAGAGTTATGGTATAGTATGGCCTACTTAGATGTAGCAAACCTAATGACGACCAGAGGGACAGCTTGTCACAATTCTATGTATGTTCACAAAGTACGGCCTAGATATTGGCTAAGAACTAGAGGGAAAAAGGAAAGAAGAGCCACATAGGCGCACTTACAAGGTTTGAGTCGTACAGGCTGCATGATAGAAAGTAGCAACAATTACGAGATTGGAAGGATTCCGACTATAAGTCGTGGTGTGAGAAAGAGGCCTAAAGGGGGGGGGGGGGGGGGGAATGTCGTGGACTTTGGGATTTATTCAAAGAACAATTGCCTAGATAGCAAGAAGAGTACTAAAGTATTCGCAAGAGCCATAGGTTATGAAAATGATAAGTGCATCAGTAACATCCGAGGACGAATGTTCCAAAGAGGGGAATGATGTTACACCCCATAGTTTTGTACGTGAAAGTACGTCATAAGTAAATTGATGAAAGCTTGAAAATGAGATGTTACATCCTGCATTTTCGTGCGTTAAATTTCGTCGTAAGTTAATGGACGTAAGTTCGGGAATGAGAGTATTTTGGGATTATAAGTATTACGCTATTTCAAACAAGTGATAAGTAAATTCGTGAAGTTGAGAGGATATGCGAATCGAAGGAAGTGAATTTCGTCAAAATTTGACATTTTGGGATAAAATATGGCCCGAGCTAAAATATCTGGTATATATGGACTAGTATCGTACAAGGTATCACATGGACATGATAGTAAGGTGTATAAAGTGTATTAAAAGTGAGTAATATTTTAAGAAAATTGAGATAATTCTTAATTATATGGATAATTACTTAATCATTGAATTTGTGGATAAAATATTTAAGTGAAATTTATTGGATAATTATAAGGGGGCAACTATACACGTGGGGGTATGTAAGTGTGGCAACAAATTGCCAACTAATTAAGCATAAAGGAGGTCGTGACACAAAATAAATCAAACATGAATTTGCTGGACTAACTATTGTAAATAAATACATTTTTCAATGATGGAAGTTGGATGCATGAATTTATGCATCAAAAGTACTCCAGCAACGTTAATGAATCTCCCAAATCAAAGTTAGAAGAATCTTGCAATCAAAACCAAGTCCACCAACGTCCAAGAATGCAACTGAACATGCAACGGGATTTTGCTATCCTAAAGGAGTACGCTGTAATTTTTTTCAAGAATATCATATAGATTTTTTCCTACTTTGATCTCGAAGTTACGTGTTTTATCGCAATTAACGTGTGTTAGAGGGATTGTCAAGAGAATCGACTCAGGTATGTTGAGGTTATCCCTTCTTTCTTTTGGCATGATCTATACGACACAAACGAAACGAGTAAATGCACAATTTTCATACATGACTCCATTCATAGAAATACTAGGGGAAATACATACTTTACCCATCGACCTTGTACTCAAATCCCTCTTACACACCTGTTAACCTCGGGAATAGTATTGCACACTAAAACTTTTAAAAGTGTGTCAATACCCACCTGTTTTGTCATGTGTCACATGCATGTATTATACATAAAATAGGAGCGTGAAAACTCCAGAATTCGTCTGAAATTAATTTTCTTTTATTTTTCGCTTTTTAAAACTATTTTCTTTTCAAAATAAATCAAAAAAATATAACTCATGTCTTCTTCCCTAACTCACACCCTAGCATCCTCCCCCCCCCCCCCCCATTTCGTTTTCTTCCCCAACCTCCATTGTAGTTTTTCCTACCCCTTCGTGTTTCGTCTCTCCAAACCCATTACTAAGAAGAAAAAGAAAAAAGAAAAGAGGAGCAATTGGGTCTTGTAAAAATTATCATTATTGATCTTTTGAAAAAGCTTGAAAATTTAATCGGGTTTTATCGATTTTTGTTTTCCGTGAACTAGAAAATTAGTTTGAATTCGTGATTGTTGAATAAAAGTTTACTTAGGTGATTAATTTTGATAAAATTCAAAAAATACCATTAACAAGTTTGAAGCTTTGGGTTTGAGCTTGAATTTAAAATTTTTATAAGGATTTGTGATGGATGATGTTAAAACTTGTTAAAAATCGTGAAGAGTTGAATCTATAGTTAGGGAAGAAGATGCTTGTAGTGGAAAGGTTGGCGGTAGTACGGTGATGATGAAGGAGATGATGGGGTTGGGGAGATGAGGAGGGGGTGGGGTTTTTTCTTTTCTATTTTTTGTTCTTTGAGAAGATGAGAAGAGGGGGTGGAGTAGGGTGGGGGCAGAGGTTTTTTTTTAATTATTTTTTCGATTTATGACACGTGTCAGATGCCGATTGGCACGTGTAATAGCAATATTTAAGAAAATATGGTCAAATATCCAAGTGGTGTGTAATTGACACACTTTTAAAGGTTTTAGTGTTTAATACTATTCCCGTATTTAACGAATGTGTAAGAGAAATTTGAGTTCAAGGTCGATGGCTACAGTATATATTTCGCTAAATACTAGGGGTGCTTATGTTCTTTGATTCCTCATGTATCATATTATCTATCATATGTTCATAGGTCTCAGAAAATACGTAAGTTGATAAAGTTTATTTCATGATATTAATCAAATGCATAATGGTCTTATGACACTCCAAAAGATTTTATTGACGAACTTCTCATGCATTGCATTCATTTACATTGACTCATGACCAGATGGCGTTATATACGCGTATATGTATGTGTGTGTGTGTGTATATATAAATATATATATATATATATATATATATATATATATGGGATATGGTAAAAGGTTACGGCGTTATATACACACCACCACCTGATCAGCTGGTATACGTTGATGATTTGCCCATCGTGGCCGAGATGATATGATGGGATGCCCTCGGAGGCTTGATGATGTTATAAATGCATATACCCATGCATGGTATGATATTTACACGCATATACACGACATTATAATATTAAATGATTTATAACGTTATTCAAATATACATGATGAATTTTTTACTCCATGTTTCTCTCATGTCTATTGTTTACTGATTTTCATTCCTTATATACTTTGTACATTATTTGTACTGACATCCCTTTGCTTGGGAATGCTGTGCTTCATGCCCGCAGGTCCCGATAGACAGGTTGAGAGTCCTCCAAGTAGGCTAGCAGCTCAACGAAAGATGTTAGTGCGCTCCATTTGCTCTGGAGTTGCTTATTTGGTTAGTATGATTTAGACATGTATTGACCGGTATGTTGGGGCCTTGTCCTGGCTTTATGACGTTTATGTACTCTTAGAGGCTTGTAGACATATGTCATGTATATGAAAAATTGTATGGCCTTGTAGGCCTATGTTCAGTGTACGAGTGATTAGTTTGGCCTTATAGGCCCGTACGTTGTATGTATAAGTCAGTATATTAGGTTGGGTCGTTTTATGTCGAATGTTCTCTCATGTTTTATTCTTCTTACCTCATACGGCCCTTCTGGCCCACTTACCTATGATGATGTAATAAGAAAGATACGTTACGTTGGTACTCGATCGAGTAAGGTATCGGGTGCCTGTCGCGGCCCATCGGTTTGGGTCGTGACAGTGGACCCTCTAATTGTTCGTAAATAAAAAGCATGTTACAAATATTTTCATAAAGTTATTACTAGTTATCTTCTTCTTTTTTTCTAAAAATTAGCTACTAATACTTCCTTGTGCTAAACATTATAAATTGCCATTATGTTCGCAAGTCTACCTTTTTAGGTTTCTTATAGTGCTTGATACAGAAGTCCACAACTTAGGATATACATTTTAGGTTTTCCTGTTGTCCCTGATGCACAAACTAGAGAACTGAACATTAGAGAATATAAGTTTCAAACTATGTTGCATGAACTTGGATATGAGTATGTAGAGGTAACTGGTAAGTACTAGGTTGGATTGGTTAAACCTTTAGCAAACTTTAGTGTATCTTGAAGGATCTATATGAAGTACCTATACCCACGTTATACCTGCTCGGCACAAATGTATATATCAAGGCAAATGAAGAGTTCATGTAAGATGGAGTTCAACAAATCGTAAGTAAAAGAACTTACAACTTAAGTATATTCGGAATATCACTTGTCTAATAAAGTAAACAGTTTTGGTTTATATGAACCAAGTGAAAGCTAAGCGATCATCGACTTATTCCATTTGCACCAGAAATTTCATGGTTCTGAACCTGCTAACGCATTTAAGAACTCAAACAATCAAGGGCTTTGGAAGATACTAACACAAACATAATGCTCCATCAACAGGTAAGACCATCAACATGAATGGCTGACAGAAAGAGATGACAACCTATTGACACATCCCTAATGTGGTTTATATAGCAAGGATTCAGGTTTGGAAGTCCACGAATAGAATACTGCTATAATATCATTTGAAGTGGGTCAACATATAAAGCAGCAATCTTAAACAAGCAGTGCCATAGCAGTGATAAGGGCCTGAATCTCGAATATTCTGAAGTTATTCATCACTGCAGGTACAGGAGCTTTTGAAAAGTATGAAATTGAGCAACAGGATGAGGAAAAATAGAGGAGAAGACAGATCAAATTATAGCTTGAATTGAAGAGAGAAAAAAAGGATAAACCAATCAAGCTACTACGTCTCAATCCCAACCTAGATGGAGTAGCTGATACGAATCCTCTATATCAGGACCTAATTCATCCCAATGTCGGTAAGTAACCAGACATGATGTTTGTCTTTTAAAACAAATTAGGGTTCTATAAAACTAGTGGTTCTTTAAATCTTACAATTATCCATACCCAGGCCTAATCTAAGACCACAGCTAGGCCTGAATCATATTGTCTGCAAGGGTTCTTTGCTTCAATTTTGTTCCATTAAAAATGTAAATAAAGAAAAAAAATGTATACATAAAGAGAAGACAACTTAGTGATTGGTGAAAAAAATATATGAAGGGACGACAGAAGTATCATATATAGCAGACAGATATACTAGCTTCATTGTTGTATAATCTCTTGAACAAGGGGTACAGGGTCTTGATCTGAGATGAGATCGCTGTAAAAGGAAAATCTTAAAGGAAGTACTACCTCTCAACATGTGCATCTGCATGTCAAAAACCAACTTTAAACCTGAAGAAGCTATTCATTTTTTCCTCCCTTAATTAAAACAAATGGTCGGTGCTCTTCACATTAACGGAAGTCTATAATTAACTGGCAAATACAGGTTACTTCCACTACAAGAATCAGGATCTTCCCTTTCATCATTAACATCTTTATAGCCATCTACTCATAGTAATTCATGAATTTTTGTGCATCCGCCCACATCATGTCAGAAACACTACTTACCAAAATAACTTTAGTACATTATTTTTTCCAAACAACAATACTGGCTAGTAAAGACAATTCAGATTATTCAGTCTCATTTGATTCACAAGTGTGGACCAGATACTCAGCCATTGAGAATGCTTTTAGCTAGTAGAAGCTGAAATTACATAAGATGACTTCTAAGAAACAATTCACTTATCTGTATAAACCATATTGACGTAGATAATAGGTGTCTTGTATAAAATATCAATAACAAACAGTTCAATGATTAAACCTTCTTTTATCATTTGTTTATCATAAATTTTGTTTTAATCCAGAAAAGGTCAAGGAAAAAGGGCAGTGAGGTGAAGGAGCCTAAAACAGCTGAAATAATACACAAAGAAGGTGACTATTATAATTCAAACTTGATCTCCAGTTCTTGCACCAAGGATCTTAAGCCCAACTCTAATAGAAGCCCATGCCGATCCCTCAATTAAGAAATATAGCTTCAGGTTTCATAACCCCTGCACCCTGAAGTAATTGATCCTTGATTTCTAAAACCTTGAGATCAAGAACCTAAGTGCCTATTCTCAAGATGTGTGGACCTTTCAGTAAAGAAGCTAAATTCATTGCCAGCAATATCAACTCCGGAGAAAATCACAGCCACCAAAGACTTAACTGCCCAAAGAAAAAAGACATTACATTTTGGGAGTTCTCTTGAATCATCATCCCACACCAGATAATACGTTATGTTGTTGGAGTGCAGACTTTGAAATAGAGACTGTAATATAAAGGTCTGGTTATACAGTTCATTCAGAATACAGAAAGTTCATTTATATAGTAGTTATTTCGGTTATTAACTAATGCTTGTTTGAGTTGCCACAGCATGTAAATGAATAACAGCCACAAGAGAGCCTAAAACCTAAAGTATTAGCAAAAAATCACTGCTTTTGATACAACCTGTGTCACAGCCTTTCACCTTTTCTGCAATACCGTCAGAGCAAAAATTAGACTCACCTTTTACATTTCCCAACATCTAGCATTGCTCGGGAAAGACTCACCTATATTGGGATGCGACTTGTTTTAAAGTAGAACTATGTGTTCTTTAACTTTAAGCTAATCACCCAGTCAAAAAGTTTGTCTCCATGAAAGCTAAAAAGTTTAAATCTGAAATTCATCTTCAAATAGATGAAGCAATATGTGCTCAAGGGTAAAATAAAGATAGTGAAAACCTAGAAGGGTTTTAACAACCAAACTTTCCGGAATTTCTCAAGAAATAACCACAATAAAGTAAAACTCAATCAGCACATGGTGTGAGATACAAAAGGATTAGGAAGCATATAGTAAAAGGGTCAATAGAGGTCAAACCTGAGAGCACTTCTTTGCAAATCCTACATGAATTTTGTCATTTCCATTACAACCACAATAACCAATTTTACCTTCGGAAATGTCATCCGGAAGTGTTTGCTACAGCCCTGGCACATTCCACTGTGTTGACCTAGTTCCCCATTATTATCCAGTTCTTAAAGACTGAAAACAACTCTTGAAAACAAATGCATATCGTTGTAGGTTTCCATGGATGTGCATGCAAAAAATCACATGAATATTGCATAAGCGATGCTGAAATCATCAGATCCAACTTCCATTAAGCAGTATTGTGGCCCCAGGTAATCCTAATCTAGTCGCTTCTTCGAACTCAAGACTTGGCTTCTGCCTAGCAAAAAATACACTTTCCAGACCAGCTTGATAGATGCATGATAACCTCTGCATATCAATGTATCATTCATAAAATGCATAAAGGTTCTAGCCTCCACATTTTCCTCCTCTCTCCCCATTCTCAACCTCTCAACAGGATCTCTGCAACTGTTTTAGAATTAAATAGGAAACACCTTAAACTCTATAGCTCCGATCGGAGCTCACGTTAGTGTCTTCTTCATCCTGCTTCCACATACAATACCAACTCATGATGGCACTTCCTTTCACGAGTTAGTATCCAATCAGCATATCGTGCAAACAATACTTTTTTGGAGGGCAGTCTTCCAAATATACTACCTGCTTCCAATAAATAAATAAAGTTCTATAAAGCTTTAAAATTGACCCCATTGGCAACATCTTCTAAACTAGAGGATTTAATCAGAGAATTGTAAGTAATACCAGAGTCAAAAAGAAAGAAAACTAAATAAATGGAATCAAGATGGCATCCAGTGCTCCTAATCCTGCTCATAATCATATCAACGATGCCCAGCAACAAAAGATAAGATATGATCTAAGCACATGAGATTTGCCAATTTCCAAGAATAATTCCTTAATGAACATTGTGAAAACAGAAGAAGCTCTCATATAAAAATTTCAATCTATTCAAACAGGCTGGTAGCATACTTGTGCAGTTTTAATATTCAGCTAGCAAGTAATTTTAAAGCATCGAACATTAGAAATTCACCAAATCAGCTATGGATAAAACAAGTAAAAGGAGATGCCTAAACTATAATCTAATCTAAAATGTGTAAATATAGAGCGTTGAGTACAACAATCTCTATTATACATCAGCTCGTCTGTATTGCAAAACAATTAAAATAACAACAACAACAACAACAACAACAACAACCCAGTATAATCCCACTTAGTGGGGTATGGGGAGGGTAGTGTGTGCGCAGACCTTACCCCTACCCTTGGGTAGAGAGGCTGTTTCCAAATAGACCCCCAGCATCCTTCCCTCCAAGAACTTCCCACCTTGCTCTTGGGGAGACTCGAACTCACAACCTCTCGGTTGGAAGTGTGGGTTGCTTACCATCAGAGCAACCCCTCTTGTCTGAAATAAATAACCAATAAATAAAACAGATATCTATTCTTTATCTATTATTTTAAACAAGCCCCAAGAAGGCTGGGAGAATGCTTCAGTACGTAGCATAGTAGTTCGATCACTATACTTCAAATTTATCAAGTACGTAACAGCTGCAAACGTAAACAAATTAAAAAAAGTTTCCCTCCTTTAACAGCTTAAACTTCTTTTAAATAAAAGTGGTGCCCAGGCCAATTTGCGTGCATGTCGACTAATCATCGAATACCTGCTAACTTCCACCAGCATGGATTACTGGTTATTAGATGACTCTATCGACCAAAGTATAGACGGATGGGAATAAATCACCTAACTCTTTTTATCTCTGTTGGAATTTGAACCAAACTAACAACTTAAACATTTAGATGATATGGACACAATTTAACATGATATTGCTCTCATTTGTTATCTATAAAAAGAATCTCTCCAACTGCTTGGTCAAAGAATCAATCATATGTGCAGGTCCTGCTGGAAACAAATATGAATGCATGTATGAATTAATCAATAAATAGAAGTATCAAAACATCATTAATGCTTCTTACACAAAAAAACAAGCATGTCAGGATCTCCATATCCAAAGGAGTCGAAGAGTTTTGAATTTGTAATTTAATGAATAACTATACATCTCAAGATAATAACTGACAACTTGAATTTGTTATTGAAGTGATGAGTAAAGAAATTGAGTCCTAACATTGCTTATTAAGGCACAGTGCTGCACATGTAGTAGTTAAAATATTTTAAAAAATAGATCCAAGAATGAATAATTTCACATCAAGAAGTAAATCGACAACACTATTAGTGAAAGTGCAGGCAATGGCCTTTTTGTTATATTAACAGACTGGAATTAAAAAAAAAAGATAGACTTCATGCATGAACAACCTATGAAAATCAGTGGATCCCCAACAGTAAGTCATTGGATCACTATATCGGACAATTGATAAGTGCGCCACTCACTTCATAGAAACCTCTCAATACCCTTTCATTTCCAGGATCAGATGCTAACACTATAGGTGAAGACATTTCCTACGAGGAGTGTACTCAATATGCCAAAGGAAAAGACCTCCTAAAACCAGCTGAAATGTTAAACAAGTTAAACAAACAAAGCATAATCGATTCAACAGCAAATAAGATGAGATCAAATTAGCTTGGAAATTAGGACAGCCATGAGAAAATGCCAACCAAACATAAGTGTCTAAGCTTTTGTACACCTTGATGCAGGAAGACATAATGAAATAATACCAGCATCTAAGATGTTAAAACTCCAAAGAAAATAACCTGCTGGACTAATCACATTAAGCAGATAATGATTCTCTAACAACAACAACAACAACTACCCAGTCCCACAAAGTGGAGTCTGGGGAGGGTAATATGTAGACGAGCCTTACCCCTACCCAAAAGGGCAGAGAGGTTGTTTCCAATCGACCCTCGGCTCAGTGAAGGAAGATAATGATTCTCTAGCGATCACAAAATTGAAGATGAGCCTAAAGATTTAAACCATGAAGTAAGGAAACGAGGAGACAACTTGGTGAGTAGTACTCACTGAGTTGCATCTTTTGACGTGCTTGCATTTATCATTGAAAATATAAGACTAGGTACCTGTCTAGTAGTATTATAACTTCTAGAAAAGTACTTTTCGACTATAACTTCAAAAAGAGTAATTTTTCAAAGACATGAACATGATCAGATGTTTGATAACAAGTTCTAGAAGCCTTTAATCGTCTATCATTACAAGTTAATGGCAGGTCATAGTAATTCCATTCAACATGAAACTGGAAAAAGTTTGTATTGCATAACAATAACTGAAATTTTGAGAATGGAATTAGCAAAGTAGAATCTGGGGCATGAACCAATAGCCTCGTGTCTGGAAAAACATGCCACCACAAGAAAGTAACAAACACATTAGGATAAACCTTTGAATAGTATTCAACTAAAAGGATGAACCAAGTGTAACATTTATTGCATCTCGTGTTCATCCTAATCCAACCTGTATGATAGTAGAAGAGACAAAATAGATGGAAACACAAGTGGCAAAGAAAATTTTGTAATTATAAAGGAAGACCAAATATCTACTACGGGGTATCAAGTTATAACAAGTTCTAGAAGCCTTTAATCGTCAATCATTACAAGTTAATGGCAGGTCATAGTAATTCCATTCAACATGAAACTGGAAAAAGTTTGTATTGCATAACAATAACCGAAATTTTGAGGATGGAATTAGCGATGTAGAATCTGGGGCATGAACCAATAGCCTCAACAACAACAACAACAACAACAACTACCCAGTGTATTCCCATCAGGTGGGGTCTGGGGAGGGTAATATGTAGACGAGCCTTACCCCTACCCGAAAGGGCAGAGAGGCTGTTTCCAATCGACCCTCGGCGCATAGGATGAACCAATAGCCTGGTGTCTGGAAAAACATGCCACCACAAGAAAGTAACAAACACATTAGGCTAAACCTTTGAATAGTATTCAACTAAAAGGATGAACCAAGTTTAACATTTATTGCATCTTGTGTTCATCCTAATCCAACCTGTATGATAGTAGAAGAGACAAAATAGATGGAAACACAAGTGGCAAAGAAAATTTTGTATTAATAAAGGAAGACCAAATATCTACTACGGGGTATCAAGTTACTTAGCCATACCATGAAAGTCTGGGAGAGGGTGGTGAAGGTGAGGGTGAGGAAGACAATGTCTATATCCGACAATCAGTTTGGGTTCAAGCTGTCTAGACCGGCCATGTTGTATGGGCAGAGTGTTGGCCGTTTAAGAACTCTCATATCCAGAGGATCAAGGTAGCAGAGATGAGGATGTTGAGGTGGATATGAGGGCATCCTAGGATAGACAAGATTAGGAATAAGGATATTCGAAAGAAGGTGGGCGTGGCACCTGTGGATGACAAGATGCGGGAAGCGAGGCTCAGATGGTTCGGGCATGTGCGGAGGAGAAGCCTTGATGCTCCAGTGAGGAGGTGTGTGCGACTGGCTGTGGTGGGTACGAAAAGACGCAGAGGGAGACCTAAGAAGTACTGGGAACAAGTGATCAAGCAGGACATGGCACGTCACATGTCCCTTGATAGGAAGGTTTGGAGGTCAAGCATTAGGGTTGTAGGGTAGGGGGTAGTAGAGGTTTGTGTACTTCATACCGGGGGTGAGGCGGGTTGGATCGGGTTGATCTTAGATAGCTTGCAGTTTATGTTGAATTCACACTGTCATTGTTGTTTATCTTTTGGTTGTTATGTTAGCCCCGGACCTTAGTTACTGATTAATGTTATTACATGTCATTTATCTTTTGGTTGTTATGCTTATGTTACTATTATGGTTTCTACTGGAGTTACTAATGAATTGTCTCCTTCTCTTTCTCTTTTTTCTGAGTCGAGGGTCTATCGAAAACAGCCTCTCTGCCCTATCGGGTAGGAGTAAGGTCTGGGTACACATTACCCTCCCCAGACCCCACTTTGTAGGATTTTACTAGGTAGTTATTGTTGTTGTCTAAACTTGTATTCCAATAAACAACATCAGCGGCAAGAACATATACTAAAAAAGGGCAGTCCGGTGCTAAGCACCCGTCATGCGCGGGATCCGGGGAAGGGCTGGACCACAAAGGTCTATCGTACGCAGCCTTAACCTAAATTTCCACAAGAGGCTATTTCTACGGGTTGAACCCAACCCGTGACCTACTGGTCACATGGCAGCAACTTTATCGGTCACGCCAAGTCTCCCCTTCAGGATAAACATATACTATCTGAAATAAATAAATGAATAAACATATACATGCTATATATAAAATATAGTATACTAGGGAAAATATCAAGTAAACATCTTTGAACTTGATAACTGCAATTTCAACACTTCCTTCAGCAAATAGGCTTACAGTCACAGCAGCGAGTGCATCTCCCAATTGAGGAAAAATGACGAGATTTTACTAAAAACATGAAAGTCCCAGTCTCCTAGCTAATAATTTCTTCAAAGGACTGGAGAAAACTAAAATCTAAAATCTAAACCAGAAATAGAAACCATTAATTAAAGACTTCAGCAAACAATAATACCGATGGTTTTTGAAAGAAAGGAAAATCCCCTGAAGACGTAGATTCTTAAAAATCAAGCCGGCTATAGACAAAACATCTTCTATTCAATAGACAAAAGCTCATACGAATAAGAAATGCTGCAATAAAAAAAATCATAAACAAAATTACCTAGTATAGCAACAAAGTAGCCTTCTATATTCAACAAGTGGGAGAGGAATGAACCAGTGGCTCTTTTGCCTTCTGTTCCAGCAAGGCGAATTGAATGAAGGAACAAATTTCAGAGTTTCACCTCCCTCTCCAAAAAAAAAAAAAAAAAAGTAAAACCGTCTCTGCTTCCTCCTCGAGAATTGGCAGTATTTTTGGTTCACCAATCCGTGAATGGACCGGTGCACGTGGACTCGCCCAGTGGTGGTGTGTGTTAAAGCAATTGCTCTCCCCGACTATGTGATAAACACTTGCATTAAAGTATTAATTTATTATGATAATAAATTCAGTTAAGTAGTTTACTATAATTAAAAAAAATAGACCATAAACCTACTTTAACCCAAAAAAGAATAACTCCTAAATATATAAGTACATATAAAAAAATATATATGCGATGTATTCCTTACAACAACAATAATAAACCTAGTAATTTTTCACGTATTGGGATGCTACGTATTACTTAGATTTGTGTAAATACCTTAGTGCATAAGTTTTCACCCTGGTATATAACCTACATTCCTATGAGCTTTTGCCGTATTCCAATGGTCAAACGAGAAAATGACAGAAATTCCTTGTATTTGAAGGTTTGTTTAAATAACTTACATGGCAATTTTAATAGGACTATGTCAGGTATGTGAGCCATTTAAATTGAAGACAATCATATTATACAGGGAAGGGTGTGGGAGAACTTTTTGTAAGTAGTATCGATATTTAAAAAAATAAACAAAAAAATAAGGACAAATACACACATAGCCTATTAAACTTGGCCCAATATTTTATTTTGGCATTTTAACTAAGGCTTATTCTATTTTGGCCTTCTAACTCCATTTTTTTTGTTCCATTTTAATACAAAAGCTCACTAGATTTAGTGTGTGATTTGCCTCCCCCTTTAGGCGCCTAAGGGACCATTTTTCAGCTAAATTTCCATGGCCAAATATATACACACCCCATTAAACTTGGCCCAATTTTTCATTTTGGCACTCTAACTCAACCATATTCTATTTTGGTCCTCCAACCACATTTCTTTTGTTCCACTTTGACACAAAGCGGACTATTTTTCATACTCCCAACTTGGAGGCGGATCCAGAATTTAAATTATATGGATTCAGTTATGGGTTTATATCTAATTTTTTATAATTTTAATAAATTTTTACATATAATTTTTTACTCCGCGTCGAAATTTATCGGTTTAGTTGAACCCGTAATTATTAATGAAAATATATATACAAAATTACTTTTATCCACGGGAGGGGGGCAAAAAAACAAAAAAATAATAATAATTTGAAATTACAAAAAAAATCGGGTGGTGGGGGTAGCAGCTGGGTATTTGTACGCGATGTATTTTTGCCAAGATAAAAGTTTTTGTGTCAAAGTGGAACAAAAGAACTCATTATATTTTTAAATATTATGGGTTCATATCTATTTTTTTATATATTTAATGAATTTTTACATACAAATTTTTATTTTGCGTCAAAAGTTATGGTTTAGTTGAACTTGTAGTTATTACTTAAAATATAAATAAAAAATATTTTCCCCAAAATGTGGGCAGAAAAAACGAAAAAAATAAAATAATTTAAAATTACAAAAATAAAATTGCTGGGTGGGGGCAGTGGGATGAGGGTGGGGATACCAGCTGTGTATTTTCATGTGCTATATCTTTACCTGGTGGGGGGGGGGGGGGGTGGGGATTTTGTGTTAAAGTGAAAAAAAATATAGTTGGAGGGCCAAAATGGAACAAGAGTTAGTTTGAGTGCTAAAATGAAATATTGGGGTAAGTTTAATGGGCTATGTATGTATTTGGCCAAAAAATAACTACCTATATAATAGATATCATATTAACCAATATACCAATCAATAAAACACATTTTAAGTGTGAGCACGTATTTTTGTCCTATGTATGAATTATTTTCAAAAATTTAAATAAAATAATTTTTTTTTATTTTTACAATATTGGTGAATTTTGGTTTCATTTTCTGGTAATTGTTTGTATTTTATTTGTACATTTTAATTCATATGAAAAATACAAAAAATACATCTGTATTTAGGATCTAATTTCACATTTAATTAAGGGTTAATTTGTTTTAGAACAGAATATGAAGAAAATAACAAAAATAGCCCACTTTCATATTTTAATTATTTTAATTGTGAATTCGTCCCAAAATAGTTTTTAAACAATTTTAGGAGTTAACTATTTTAGCGTTGAAGTATATTAGGAAGTATGTTTTAATTTTGCACTTTTACAAAATCGAAAAAATACAAAATGGAAAAAACCAAAAGAAATAAAAGAATTAAAAGAAAAGCAATTAAATAAATGGTAGGTACAAGAATTGGGCCATTTCCTTGCAAAGTCTGATGGCCCAAACCATATGCCATGTCCAAACTCACCCGCTAGGCCCAATCTAACCAAGACCCCGGTCCAGCTCCCCCTAGAACTAAAACGGCCTCGTTTTAAGCTAGGATTAATCATAGCCATTGATTTTTCCGGATCCAACAGCCACAAATGGCTCTTGTTATTTTGATAAAATTGTCTGAATATGTGTTTAAACTTTAAACCTAGAGACCGTGTCATCCTTCTCGTAGCACTCTCTGGATCTCCGCCAGAGCCGCCGACGGCGGTGAACGCCACCACCTCCAAACGACCCCAAAATTACACCACCAATGTTCATCGTTCCCCTCCTTCCATACCTACCTTTGGTTTCCATCGAATCTTGTCGGAGCTCGTCGAATCTTCGTTGGAAGTTTTCCGGCCACGATGCTACTTCATCCAATCCTTTCAAATCAACACTATAGATTCTCCTCACCACCCTCATCCCAAAGCACCAATTGGTTTTCTTCGAATCCCACGGTAACTCCTCGAATTTGGCTTCAAAGATTTTCTGGCCAAACCTTAACTGCCCTAAACCTCACCAATTTGATACCAAATGACCCTCTAACCTTCCTCGCAGTGAATTGGTCATCAATCGAGCTTTGTTTCTACTGGAGTTGTTCGTGTTCGAATTTGGAAATTTGACCGGAGTCTCGAAGGGAGTCAGTGAGTTTTCGAGTTTATTTCCTTTTTATTTTTTTATTTTTTTTTATGTTCACTGACCTCCCAGGATTATATAGCTTCTTAACTTTGTTTGGTAATAATTGTTAGTCCGTAATTAGTGACTTTTCTTTATTGTTGTTTTATCTTTTTGATCCCTATCTGCTTGATTCGTTTTAGTTTTAGGTGATTAATTGGTTATTCGTTAGATTTGTTTCAATTTGGCTATTTGAATAATCATTCTTAATCTCAATTGTAATTCTGTTTAGTTAATAATTGTTTGAATGGTTGTTAAGTCTGATTAAATTTTAATTTGTAATTAGTTTTGATGATTGTTGTTGTTTAAATGGTTTCAGTAGATAGGTTAGTTAATAGTTGAATTATGATTACTTTTTCTAGTTGAAAGTTCAGACCCTGGTATTTGTTTGGATATAATTGTTCTACTTTAGTAATTTTAGGATAAGTTGAGGGTAGTTGGGGTAATTTAGGGTATGGAATCTAGCTAAGAATTTCCTAGAAGCTTCTAGGTGTGGGTGTTATAGTACATTTCAGTAGAAATAAGGGGTGACTTCAGTTACAAGTCATGAAATAAGGGTTAATGGCTGAAAATTAACAAGGACCTAAAGGAAACACTATACCCATTCTTGGTTGCTTATAAAAAGGCATCAAAATGCCTTGAATGGGGTTAGCTTCAGCCATCCAATTCCCACCAAAAGAATTCCTCAATTTCATATCAAGATTTGAATTTTAATATTCAAAAACAAAAAAAAAACAAAAGAAAAATCTTCAGAAAAAGCAAAAAGTACTGTTCCATAAGGGAATTCAAGTTAATTCTGGTTGTTAGTTGCTGATTTCCTTTCCCCTAGGGCAGCACTTGGATCCTGAAATTCTAGGCGTGCAGTACGTAAATTTTGAGCAATTTTGGGTTGTTTGAACTGGTTTTGGGTAGATTTTGGGATTGTTTAAGGGTCTGGATACTTTTCGAGATTACTTGGGTACATTTTGAGTGTTTGTTAACTGCTGCTTGATAGTTGAATGTCCCTGGTTTTTCTGAATCTATTCCTGGTCGTTAGTCACTCAAATTTGCTAGAACATATTCATTATTGATGCTGCACTATCACTGTTTTGGTTGACTTTTCTCCACCATTCTTACTCTATTTCCAGGTATTTGCCTTCAAATCTAGATTGATGTAGAATGATTGAAACAGTCAACATGTAGCAGTAATTGAAGAAATGAAAAAAGTTGGATTATGTTTAATGTGATTTTAATTTGTTTGACCTTATGGTAGTTTAATTGTATTCATACATAGATGTATATGAAAGCTAGTGAATGGAATCCCTCACAGTTTGTAATGAGCGGACTGTGTATTATGAGAGAATGCTTGATTTGATTTTGTAGTTGTGAAAACAGGGTAAAAGTGATCGACGTTTTCAGTAGTTAATTACGGTTAGGTTGTGGTTGTAAATTTGATAGTTGAATCCAACAATCGGATTTCAGAACATCAAATTTGCATGAGGTTGATATTTGGTTTAAGATTACTGATCAGGGTTAATAATTAAGTTATCATTTATGTTGCTCATCAATATGTTATAAACCAGTATTCAAGTATGTTAGTTTATGCATAAGCTATTAAAAATGGGAATTTAACTCAATTTGGTAATGTGATGTAATTGATAGTTAAAGTTCAAAAATTAAAAAATGCAATCAATTCTTGGGTCTCCTAAAGTTTAAATTCAGTAGTACCAGCTTAATTCTTATAATTTGTTGTATTTTCTGTTCATATTCAGACATTCGTCTTTTGGTGATTGGCCCATGATTTGTAAGCAACTGGCAAATTGACAGCCCAATTAACATATTTCTTAAGACTCAACTTGAGTCCCAAAGCTGCAAGGCACGGTTTGGGCCTGCCACTAAGTCCACTTGCCGATAAGAATTGGCAGTTCCACGAGTGGGCCTTGGAGGCTCAACATGGGTTAATTACAAGGTTCATTTTAAAGAGTAAAGTAGCTTCAAAATAATAATTATGGATTAGGATTTTTTTTGACTTTTAGAGACAGATAAAATAGAAGAATCATAGTCACTTTAAGGATTGGCCCGTAAATAAAATAAAACGAGCATCGCCAAATAAGATTACAAGTTGTGAGGTCCTTAATAAATATTACATTTAGACTTCGGGACATGCCGTTTAGTGAATTTACGGCCTTCCCCAAAGTAATAACGCGTTAGTCTCTTTAAGCGCGATTTTAATAAAATTACATTTTAATTACGGGTGCACGTTTATGGGATCCAAGTTCAAATCCCAGCAGAGTCTAAATGTGTTGACAACTACGGGTGCATTGATTGCGATGCGGTTCGAGATGCGTTTTCACGACGTTGCAATCATTTTTAAAAATAGTGATAAAAGCGGTTCACAAATTAAAAAGAATAAGCAAGAACACATGTCGAAATCAGATAAATCCAAATATAACAGTTGAGCGACCGTGCTAGAACCACGGAACCCGGGAATGCCTAACACCTTCTCCCGAGTTAACAGAATTCCTTACTCAGATTTCTGGTTCGCGGACTGTTAATAGAGTCATAATTTCCTCGGTTCGGGATTCAAGTAGTGACTTGGGACACTATTAATCTCCCGAGTGGCGACTCTGAAATCCTAATAATAAATCCAGTATCGATTGTCCTTTAATTGGAAAAATCCCTTTACGCCCTTACCGGTGTAGTGAAAAAAGAAGTGTGACATTAAGTACCAAATAACCATACAAAATCCAAGAAGATAGATGGGCTCAAAAATAATAAGAATATGTCCGCTAAGAGATTCGAACACGTGACCTCTTCAGGAGGACGAAGGCAACCAACCAAGCAAACTAAAGACAAAAAATTTATGCTATTTTTAACCACATTTTTGTTGTAAATAGTATGTGGTTGAAGTCCATATATGAATAGTTTGTGGATTGATTTTCACTTTATGTCCATCCCTTATATTATTTCACTATAGTAATTTTTACTTTTTGTGCCTATAAAAGACTATGTAACTACAATGGAAAGACAAACCAAAAAGAAGTAAAACATTCCTTCTTTCGATCTCTATTTCTTATCTATATTTTATTGCATTGCTTTTATTTTATAACATGTTATCACCACGAAGTTCTAATTTTATCCTAAACTCCCGCTAAGTTGCGCCATATTTTATTAAGGTATGTATCATTATATTCATTTTGGTCTGGCAGTACTTATCTTATGCTCACTGTAGAGCATCTTAAATAATTCAAGTACATTGCAGTGATAACTAACTATTTCCTTCAGTGCTCAACTCTTAGATGACCTCAGTCATCAAACTAGTTACCCACTAATGACATACTTATAATATTCATGGACTTCCTGGATCAAAACGTATATTGAAGGCATTTTGAAGAACTTTGAGAAATGAATAGGCAAGTAATAATTTCACATTAGTTTAATTACTTTATATTTATTGGATTGGAACATATAATAATGTAGTCATGTTCAATTCTATTAACACACATACACACACACACACACACACACACACACACATATATATATATATATATATATATAGTAAAATGAAACAATATGTTATTTTCAGTTTATGGCTAGAATAAGAGAAAATAATAGGTTGTTTACATAATATAGCTTTAGTACCGTTTCTTTTTCTCCTACTCATTTTTGTTTCATTAATTGTTTATTAGTATAATTATTTTTCTAACTTATTTATCTTTTATGATAGTATTCACTGTGTCAAATTTATCAAAACTTGAATTTGTGTCATTTGATATCATTAGGAAGAACTATTTATCATGGGTCCTTGATGCTAAAATTCACCTTGATGCTAAAGGTCTTGGAAATATTATTATACAAGGAAATGAAGCATCAAATCAGGATAAAGCGAAGGCCATAATTTTCCTTCATCATCATCTACATGAAGGTTTACAAAATTGAATATTTAACCGTAAAAGATCTACCTCAATTATGAATTAATTTGAAGGATTGATATGACCACCTAAAACTTACGGTATTATCGAAAGCTCGGTATGAGGATACATTTAAGGTTGCATGACTTTAAAATCATAAGTGAGTATAATTTTGTTGTCTTTAAAGTAAGTTATCTATTAAAATTATGTGGAGACACTATCACGGATGAGGACTTATTGGAAAAAATATTTTCTATTTTCACGCTCCAAATGTGGTGCTTCAACAGCAATACCATGAAAAAGGTTTTAAGAAATATTCTGAGTTAATCACATGACTACTTGTGGCAGAGCAGAATAATACTCTCTTAATGAAAAATCATGCAGACCGTCCCACTGGGTCTTGTCACGACTCCCGATGGTGGGAAATCCGGATTTAGTTGGTATCAAAGCACTAGGTTACTTAGGTCTCACAACTCACGGACAAACTCGATAGAGTCTGAGGGATTAATACAGAGATGTTTGTATTTATCCCCTAGAGGCAATAGAGTTAGGAAAAATTTTACTTCGTTCATTCTTGTCATTCGATTTTGTTTCTCAAATAATGATTGCCATTCTACTCTGTTCTTTCGCAGATGGAGAGAACACGTGTTTATTCTTCTACCGTGCAGTAGCCCAAGCCCCCATCAGCAGCTCCTATTAGGGGTAGAGGGCGAGGCCGTGCCAGAGGCCGAGGTCGGGGTAGAGCTCAGCCCCGAGTAGCAGTCCTAGAGATGGAGCCTCATGTTGAATATGACGAGGAGGTTCCGGCACCAGCAGCTCTAGTGGGCCCAAGTCCCACAGGATTTCATAGCCACTCTAGTACGACACTTTGATCTGACTGGTAGGCTTTATGGAGAGCATATCTGGAGCGGGTGTGCTTCCTGTAGCACCAGCCACATCTCAGGCTGGGGGAGGAGTTCATACTTCCGCTATGTGTACTCTGGAGCAGGCAGCTCCTCAGCCTCAGGCTCCAGCAGTTCAGCCAGTTGTGGCAGCGCAGCCAAGTATTCCAGCTCAGATCGAAGATGGCGCGGCAATGTCTGCAGATGTTTGTGGAGGATTGATAGGTTCACCAAGCTCTTCATCACCACCTTCAGCGGTGCTTCTACAGAGGACCCCAAGGACTTCTTATTCAGATGCCATGAGGTTCTCAGGACTATGGGTATTGTGGAGACCAATAGGGTCGACTTCATCACTTTTCGGCTTGCAGGATCTACCAAGACTTGGTGGAGGGACTATTGTTTATCTAGGCCAGCAGGGCCACCATTATTGACTTGGGATCAGTTTGCAGAGTTGTTCTTAGAGATGTTTCTCCCGGTGAGCGAGATGCTATGCGCAAGCAGTTTAAGCGTCTTTATCAGGGTACCATGACAGTCACGCAGTATGAGACTCATTTTATTGACTTGTCACGCCATGCTATTGTTATACTCCCGACCGAGAGGGAGAGGATGCAGAGATTTATTGATGGGTTGATTCAGCTGATCTGGCTTCATATGGCCATGAGGGCCAGTAGTGATATGTCTTTTCAGGAGGCGGCCAATGCAGCCAGCAGGATAGAGATGGCACTTGCACGAGGAGGTGGTCAGGGGTCAGATAAGAGGCCTCGTCATTCTGGGAGGTTCAGTGGTACCTCATCTAGAGGTAGGGATTCATATGGTAGAATCCACCCTCAGAGGTCGTTCCTGTCAGCACTTCGGGTTTCATATAGTACTACAGGTGGCCATGGTTCCCAGCCACAGTATTCTAACTAGCAACTTTCTAGCTCACCATCAACACTTATCAACGCACCACCACTTCGTTATTCTCAGCAGTCGAGGGCTTGTTACACATGTGGCGACGCGAGACATATTGACATGTATTGCCCTCGAGCATCTGACAGCTCTGAGCAGCAGGGTCCTCATCCCATGACTCAGGCAGAAGGTGATCCCCAGGACCCTCAGCCAGTTAGAGGAGGGGCTAGAGGCCATAGAGGTGGAGGTAGGTATCAGAGAGGAGGATCTCGGACTACCAGAGGCAGGGGTCAGCCAGTAGTCGATCGTCCTAGAGACACAGTTTAGGGAGGTGGGGCCCAGCCTCGTTGTTATGCTTTTCAACCCATGCCAGAGGCCGAGTCATCAGATGTTGTGATTACAGGTACTATTCTGTTATGTGATAGAGGTGCCGTGTTATTTAACCCTGGATCTACATATTCATATGTGTCGTCCTATTTTGCACCCTATTTGGTTATGCCTAGTGAGTCCTTGGGTATCCTTGTATATGTGTCTACACCGGTGGGTAATTCTATAGTGATCGACCGAGTGCATCGTTCATATGTGGTAGTATTTGAGGGTCTTGAGACCCGTGTTGACTTATTGCTCTTAGATATGGTGTACTTTGATGTTATTTTGGGATGGATTGGTTGTCTCCGTATCATGCTATTTTGGATTGTCATGCCAAGACTGTGACCTTGGCTTTGCCAGACTTACCCCGACATGAGTGGAGAGGGACCCCAGGTCATTCCACCCACAGTGCTATTTCGTATGTCAAGGCTCGACGTATGTTCGAGAAGGGGTGTCTAGCATATCTGGTGTTTGTTCGTGACTCCAGCGCAGAGGTTCCATCTATTGACTATGTTCTTATTGTTCGAGAGTTCCCCGAGGTTTTCCCTTCAGACCTGTCGGGTATGCTGCCCGACAGGGATATTGATTTTTGTATTGATCTGGGTCCGGGCACTCAGCCTAATTCCAGTTTGTCATATTGCATGGACCTGCCAGAGTTGAAAGAGTTAAAGGAGAAGCTTCAGGACTTGCTTGATAAGGGTTTTATTAGACCCATTATATCGCCTTGGGGTGCGCCAGCATTATTTGTGAAGAAAAAGGATGGGTCGATGAGGATGTGCGTTGATTACCGACTGTTAAACAAGGTGACGATAAAGAACAACAACCCACTGCCGAGGATTGACAATTTATTTGACCAGCTTCAGGGTGCTAGGGTGTTCTCGAAGATAGATTTGAGGTCTGGTTACCATCAGCTGAGGATTAGGGCGTATGATGTCCCTAAGACAGCATTTCGCATTCGGTACGGGCATTATGAGTTTTTGGTCATGTCATTTGGGTTGACTAATGCCCCAACAACATTTATGGAGTTGATAAATCGAGTGTTCAGGACCTATTTGAATTTTTTCGTGATTGTATACGTTGACGACATTCTGATATACTCCCGCAGTCAGGAGGAGCATGAGCATTACCTTAGAGTGGTTCTTCAGACTCTGACGGATAGTCAGTTGTACGCCAAGTTCTCGAAGTGCGAGTTTTGGTTGAGTTTTGTTGCATTCCTGGGTCACGTTGTTTTAGTAGAGGGTATTTAGGTAGACCCTGTCACACCCCTTTTTTACAAACCTTACTAAACTCTCTTAAATAAATAAAGAGATTTAATAAAAGCTTGAAAAGGGGGTTTTCAATTTTGAAAGTGACAAAAATTTATTTCAAAAGGACATAAACTCAGAGTCGCCACCTGCAATTGGTTTCGGTGTGCCAGGTCACCATTTTTAAAATGTTTTTCCCTTTTGAAACGTTTCAGACTCTAAAACCAAGTCTGCACCATACATTCAAGTGAGGGGGTTCATTTGACTCGGGGAGAAGGTGTTATGCACTCCCTAAGTCCCGTGAAGGTCACGGTTGCGTATTCAATCTAGTTGGATTTTAAAATATTCAAATTGAGGCAAAACACAAAAAAAAACACACAAGAGGTTTGAGGTCGCTCTCACATAATAAAAGGAAAGTAAAAGCAAAAATATAATACTATTCTATGCTTCCTCGAGTTACTTCGTCTTTGGCCTTCATTTACATTCACTTCGGGGCATACCCCAGATAATAATATATACAAACTTCACGGGGCATTCCCCTAATAAATTTAACTACATGAACGACCTCTCGCCTCGAGAATAAAAATAAAATAAAATAAAGAAAACCTAAAATTTGCCTACCCGTGTGTGGTCGGCCTAACATGCTTCTACGATCGAATTAGCTAAAACAAGAATAAAAGAACAATACTATTATATTGAACCTAAATTTTCTTTTAATTTTACCCAACAATCCAATTTCTATATTGTGATTAAATCAAGTTCAACTATAACCTAATACGAGTAATATACGAGCAGGTAACTAAATGAACAAACTCAGAACCAAAGACAATAGCTAAACAAATCATAGAATCAAATCACCAAACAAGCAATTAACATTCAGCTAAGATAAAATAAGTAAGGGTGGAAGAGTTGAACCTCAACAAGAGCGATGACCTTTTCGGCGTTAATTAGATCTAAGCTGAACGTTATCCTTGAACTCGAACCTAAACCAACACGAATCAACAAACTCAAGCACGCTTCGATTTAGAATCCAATATGAGCTTAGTGGTAAAGATCGAACCGGCGAGTTTCATTCGGCAAAAGGTCAAACACAAAGCTATATAACCAAATCTGAACCGTACTGATTTTGGAAGATAATCCTACTCTTTGGATCATCTTTTTGAGAGTGAATCCATGTATTAGCACTAAAGAATATTGGCATTCATTAGAATTATGAACAACAATCTCGCACATAAGACTCCACAACCTTTCCGGATTTAGTAACTTCAAAACTGAGTTTGAACTTTGTATTAGATGAATTGAGTTGTAAATACAAGACTAACAACTGAACAATTTTGGACCAGAGATTTTGCCGGTGTAGACAAGTGGAACCAGCGACCGGAGACCTCAAACAGTGATCTCAAACAGAACTCAAATCAGAAGCTTTGAACGGATCTCACCTGATTCAACTCGGCTGAGCTCGGACGATGGTTTTGGAAATTGCAAGGGCTGTTTTATGTTGGATTTCGATCTTTGGCTATTGTTTGGTGTTTCTCTAGATCTGTCACCTTTCGGCGCAACAATGACGGTCGTAAATTTCTTCACGTAGGAGCTTCGTTTTGTTGCGGATGTAGGTTGTTAGTGTGGTTGCTAGCCGGAGTTCAAGTCATGAAAAGCATAGAGTGAAATTTCGCTGATTTTGGAATGGAGAAGGAGAGGATCGCTAAGATGTGACAACGGGTATCGCGGCGGCGGCTTCTGGTGATTTTGGCGAGCTTGGTCGTGGAGGAGGCGGCTCGTTTTTTGCTCTATGATCTGTTATGTTTTTTGTTCAATGTCCAGTAGTCTTGGTTTGTCTTGGAGAAGAAGATGAAGGTATGTTGGCTTTAGAGCATTCGTTTTGTTTTTTATTTGGGGGTGTTAGGTTTTGAAGGACAAGAGAGTTGTTTCCATGGAGTTTTTTTTTTGTTGTTGTATTTTGTTCTAAGGTCAAGAAGGAACAGTAGCTAGGGACTTTTTCCTTGTAGTCTATGTTTTCTCCATTGTTATTTTCAAGGTCTTGTCTCCAAGGTTTCCAAGTTGAAGAAGAAGACTAGCCTAGGGTTTTTAGTTTTCAAAAATCTGATGGGGTGTGGCATAGGTAAGGTGTTTGGGCCTCAGATTTGGGCCTTAACATTTGGGATAAACATAAAATACAAACCTTAATTAAATCTCTCTTAGTATAAGATAATATACTACATAATGCAAGAAATAGTCTAGTTAATTAATCTAAATTATATATCAAATATGAAACTATTTTGGTATTTTTCAAATTTCATACTAAAAATAATAATATAATTATCAAAAAACTAAAATAATAATACTACCAAAAACACTAAAATCCTCGAGACAAAGTTAAACTACTATTTCTTTGTATTTTTTAAATTTTATGAAAGATGGATAAACTAGAAGTAACAAGGTAAAAGAAAATATTTTTGTAATTTTTATTTTTTTGTTTTAAATTAAAGTAAAATAATTAAAACTAGTTAAAGTAGCGATATTAGACCTAAAATAAATATTTAACACTAAAATGTGTAAAATCTTGGGGGGGGTCAAAAATTACATGTCTACAGCTGCCCCTCTTTGACTGGAAGTACGGAGTATTTTCAGACAAATAATGACTAGACAGGTTTTTTGACCCGACCCTTATTTAAAAGATCAAAAGCTAAAAGAAAAGAGAATGTGACCGGGCCCTGATATCTAAGATGCCAACATATCCTTGTCTATAAAGGAATCAGGCCACGTGTAGTTCAGAAATGAATGAGGTGATGGAGTATACCGAGGTGGAGAGTCGATCAAGGTGCTGTCGAAGTTTCAGTCCGCGGTTCCTGCCATTATATCAAAAATCAAAAATGAAAAAGACTAACCAAGCCTGTCAACTATGAGTTACAAGATTCCTATCTATAAGTCTTCTGAAGCTTGATCTTGAGTCTTGAATAGTTCTTCATGCAAACTTTTGATCTGAACCTTAATGCTCACTAGCTGCAGGTGCTAGTTCATTCTGCTTCAACTTTTCGGATCACAACTTGACACACCATGCTTTTGACTTTCGTCATGTCTTGGTCAATCCACGTCTTATCTCCGCGTTTGCATTTTGAATTCACTTTTTTTCCTTTATCTTTTTTTGCTACTTCTAACTTGAATTGAATTCTGAAATGACTTCCCTTGTTATCCAGGTAGGGTTCCTGTTATTGACTTGAAACTTGCAATGACTCTTAAATGAACTCTGAAATGTCTTCCCTCATTTTCCTGGTAGGCGCCTGCAATCAAAACAACAAAGCAAACAAAATTTTCTGCCCCAGTTTGAACTAGGAAGATTTGTGAGTTGTTAGAAAAACTGTAAACATACTTATGTTATTGATGCAATAATGAGAGTAAACTAAAGACTTGGCTAGGATGTGTGTCTCTTGTGAGTAAAACCAAGAAATTTTGACTAGCAAGTGTGTCTGCTAAGAATAGAACCTGAATGACCCAAACTAGGAAGTGCATCTCCTAGGGATGAAACTTGAATGAACCAAAAACTAGGAAGTGCGTATCCTAGGGATAAAACTTGAATAACTCAAACTAGGAAGTGCGTCTCCTAGGGATGTAACTTGAATGAGCCAAGACTAGGAAGTGCGTCTCCTAGGAATAAAACTTGAATAACTCAAATTAGAAAGTGTGTTTCCTAGGAGTAAAACCTCAATTTAGGAAGTGCGTCTCCTAATACAAAATACTAGAAGTGTGTCTCCTAGGAATGAAACTTCAATAACTCAAACTAGGAAGTGCATCGCCTAGGGATAAACTTAAATGAACCAAAACTAGAAAGTGCATCTCCTAAGATGAAACTCAATTTAGGAAGTGTGTCTCCTAAACAAAAATATAACCTGACAGACCCAAACTAGAAAGTGCATCTCCTAGGGGTGAAACTTCAATAACTCAAACTAGGAAGTGCGTCTCCTAGGAATAAACTTAAATGAACCAAAACTAGGAAGTGCGTCTCCTAGGGGTGAAACTCAATTTAGGAAGTGCGTCTCCTAAACAAAAATATAACGTGACAGACCCAAACTAGGAAGTGCGTCTCCTAGGGATGAAACTTCAATAACTCAAATTAGGAAGTGTGTCTCCTAGGAATAAACTTAAATGAACCAAAACTAGGAAGTGCATCTCCTAGGGGTAAAACTTGAATAACGCAAACTAGGAAGTGCATCTACTAGGGATAAAACCTCAATTCAGGAAGTGAGTCTCCTAAAACAAAAATATAACATGACAGACCCATACTAGGAAGTACGTCTCCTAGGGGTGAAACTTCAATTACTCAAACTAGGAAGTGCGTCTCCTAGGAATGAACTTACGTAGCCCAAACTAGGAAGTGTGTCTCATATGGGTAAAATTTTAATTTAGGAAGTGCGTCTCCTAGAACAAAATATAACCTGACAGACCCATACTATGAAGTGCGTCTCCTATGGGTGAAAATCAATAACTCAAACTAGGAAGTTCTCTCATAGGAATGAACTTACATGACCCAAACTAGGAAGTGCGTCTCCTAAGGGTAAAATTGTAATTTAGGAAGTGCATCTTCTAGAACAAGAATATAACCTGACAGACCCATACTATGAAGTGCGTCTCCTAGGGGTGAAACTTCAATAACTCAAACTGGGATGTGCATTCCCTTGTGATGAATTTAAATGACCAATATTAGGAAGTGCGTCTCCTAAAATAAAAATATAACTTCAACGACCCAGACTAGGAAGTGTGTCTCCTAATGGTAAAACTTCAATGACTCCAACTAGGACGTGCGTCTCCTAGGGGTGAATTTAAATGACCAACATTAGGAAGTGTGTCTCCTAAAATAAAAATTGAAATACCCATACTAGGAAGTGCGTTCTCCTTCGGGTGATGTGTGATATTTTCAATAGCCTTTGAGTAAGCATAATTGGGGCATTCCACCTGAAAAATTCAAGCTTTGTTATGAACATAGCCTGCACCCCTGTTTCAGACAAAGAAAACTCGTGAGTTTAAAACATGGTGGTTAGTTTGTGGCCTTGACCTTGAATGCGGCTGCTTCTGCACTTGCGAAGATAACTTTGATTTCAAATTGGAAGACCTTGCCAATTATCAACCACCTATTTTCTTTCAACCCTTATCGCATAAAATACCTCTACTCCATTCAATCTAAATATCCTCTATCTGTTGCATTTTTCTCATGAATTGACATTTACCAAACAGTTGCATTTCATATGAATCCCAAAGCATGTTGATTGTTACCAACTCAGTGTGCATACTATTCTTTCCTGACTTATGCCACTTTGATGTGCTAACCAAATTCGTTTTGTGCAATTGGAAAGCTGGTAGCAAATTTTGAAGTCATTTCTCATTTGTTCTGATCAAACAAACTCAAGATGGGACTCAAACAAAACAAGAGGAACAAAATAAGGGACAAGGGAAAGAAATGATACCTAACAAGAAAATTATAAAATAGAAACCTATCAAATGTGAATGCCAACTCTAATGACCACGACATGCACCTTTGGATTAAGTGGCCTAATCTCTCAAGGAAGTCTAATATTCAACTCTTATTGTACCTCTTTACTGTGAAACTGGGCTTCAGTGCTTCAATTGTCCCACATGATCAGGAATCCTTAGTCAAATTTTAGTGCCCTGAAGGGTTTTCACCATCAAGTCTTTCTCATTTTTCTGTTTTGTCAACTCATGTCGCCTTACGGTGCCCATGAGGATTTTTACCTATAAGACTCTCTCATTTATCATTTTTCTCATTGTGGTGAGAACAAAAGTGTTACCCATGATGCAGGAAGATCATACTTTCACCTCGCACTTTATTTGGCATCCTCAAAGGCTGGTCAGAAGGTCTTTCTTTGGACCGTAATGTAGGCTATTGGACAAGGTTTGAAAGAAAGGATGGTATGAAGGCTTAAAATAATTTAAGATGAAAGGATTCAAAATTACAACTTTTGGAATCAGGCCTTTTGAAAAAATTAAAACTTCTGCCCCAGTTTCTCGGAGTTTGGGGAATTATTTTCTTTTTTTTAGAATCATGTCGAACGTAGTTCAAAAGACAAAGTTTTTTTCCTTTTTTCCTTTTTTCTTTTTCTCTTTTCTTTTTTTTCTCTTTTACTTATTTTATTATAGTTCCTAACTCTATTTCTGATTCCAAAATAGGGGTATGAAAAAAAAAATATTCTCAAAATGGGTGGCAAAGGATAACAGTGTTTGGGTAGCAGAATAAAATGCCTTCGTCATTCCAAACTTTAAAAATGTGAAGTACAAACATGCAATTTAAGATAAACAAAAAAATCACACGTAGTAACTATCAATGGCATCAACACAAACCAAGAGTACCAATGGGAAATACCTTTGTCTCAATGAATGACCTTGGCCAGCTCGAAGTAGACTTGACTCAACCTTATCTTGATGTGGAAGAATGCATTTCAGCAATGTGTGACTTACCACAAACTGCTTGAGAGGCATTTCCTTGTTGCATGCTCTTATCGACTCTTGATTTACAACTAACTACCTCAGTTTTTACAAAAGATACCTCTTGACGCGAAAGAATGCATGAATCTTTACTTTTTCCTCAAATGCATCATTTTACCACGTTCAACACCGTGTCATTGATTCATGATTAAACTAACTTTTGAGACCATGCTAAGAATTATGCGTGCATGTCATGTCACTAGGGTTGGCATGAAAAGAACTATAAAAGGAAGCATGACCTAAACAAAGCCGACTAGAATTAACAGAAAATAGGAGATTGCAATAGACAGATGATGAAAAAGGGTTTGAACAAGACAAACAAAATAGACATGTTTTACAACACTGGAAAAACCCTAAATAACACTAGACGAGTTACTACAAACTAAACGAACTAGACAAAATGAGAAGAAGAAGAGGAAGAAGAGTTTGAGCCACGAGACAATATCCAAATTACAATCCTGAAATAAACCGAACAAACAAGAAATGACTACAAAATAAACTACCAAAACTCCTTGCTGGCTAGCCAAGAAAGGAGTGTCTTTTCAATTGCCAAGCTCGGCGTCTTAGCCACTGGATTGCACATCAAAATTGCTATGACTTTTACCAATTACAGTTTCATTAACTTCACTCAGCAAGTTCCCAAGAGGACTCTCATACTCCTTTTCACCACGCATCTCACCCACAAAGTGTGCATCATCATGTGCAGGTAAAGGATTCTGTGCGATATTCTGGGTGCCACTGTCCTGGACCACAATTATCCATTCTTGAATTATTCTTTCTACCTCCCTTTTCAAAGCACGACAATCTTCAATGCTATGCCCTTGAACATTAGAGTGGTACATGCACCGCACAGTAGGATCAAAACCTTTTGCATATGGGTCCAGAGTATAGCCAAGGAGCGGCTCAATCAGGCCAGATTGTTATAACTTTTCAAATAAGCTTGTGTAAGATTCTCCGATTGGCGTGAAAATATTTCTTTGCCTTTGTTCCCCTCTATGCCCCTGTTTCCTAGGGTTTTTGGGTACTCAAAAAATGTTGTGAAGGTGAATGAGTATTATGCGGTGCTAGTGCTCGCCATAAGGAGTGACCCATTGGTTGAACAAATGACTGGGCGTTGTTCGGAGGATAATGCTGAAATGGATTATGTAGAGCCCGATGATAGGTTTGGAGTTGGGGTCGGGGTAGAGGTTGAGTATATTGGTGATGTGGACCCTTTGGGCCATGTCGTGATCCTAAGACAACCATGGCAACATCATCATGTTTCTTCTGACCCGGCAAGCTTCCTGTGTCATTCTGAATTGCATGTGTTGTGGCTTTCAAGGCAGAATAGCTCATGATCTTACTCGACTTGATCCCCTCTTCCACCATTTCTCCCATCTTCAATACATCATTGAAAGACTTACCAATGGCTGAGATCAAGTGACTATAGTAAGTGGGCTCCAGGGCTCGAAGAAAGTATTTAACCATCTCATCTTCCTCCACCGGAGGATTGACTCGTGCAGCTTGCTCCCTCCATCAGGACCCATATTCTCTAAAGCTTTCACCGGGTTTTTTTTCCACGTTGGTCAACGATAGGCAATTCGGGATGATGTCTATGTTGTATGTAAAATGGCGAGCAAAGGCGTGAGCCAAATCATCCCACGTGTACCATCTGATGGTGTCCTGGCGGGTATACCATTCTAAAGCCGCCCCACTCAGACTTTTGCTGAAGTACGCCATCAGTAATTCATCTTTTCCCCCAGCGCCTCTCATCTTATTGCAATAACCTCTCAAATGGTCTATAGGGTCCCCATGTCCATCATACAAATCAAACTTGGGCATCTTGAACCCGACAAGCAATTGGACATCAGGGAACAAACATAAATCCGTATAAGCAACACTCACCTGGCTTCCTAACCCTTGTATGTTTCTCAATGATTGCTCCAGACTATTTACCTTTCTAAATATCTTCTCCTTCTCCGCATTCTTAGGCGGTTTCTCAGTTTCAACATAAGGCTCAAGGTGGGAAGTGTAGGAATAAGGATCCGAGACATTGAAAGTAGGTTCCAGGGCACAATTTTGGGTATCTGGAGCTAGGAATGCGGTTGTTTTGGTGGAACATGAAAAGTTTCGGAGGAAGTACCAAGGTAATTTTGGTAAGGGGTAAAGGAGGGTGTCTGTTGTGGTGAGAAATCAATGGTATTGGGCATCTGGGATTGTGAGAGTGGAGGGATAGTTGCTGGGTTTTCAGTGTAATTATTGGGGAATGAAGGTGGAGGATTCCCCCTGATCCAAGACTGATACATTTCTTCCATCTGTTGTTTCAACCTTTGGACCCCCTCTTTCAATTCATACTCCAACTCCACAAACTCCCTTGGTGGGCTTAGAACCCCAGTGTCTGTTTCTTTGCTAGCAAATGCCACTTGCTCTTTGACCTTTTGTTGTATGGGTGGATCGCCAAAGTGCCACAAACTAACCACCTTCTGTTATGATAATAATGAACGTAACAAAGTAGAGCAAAACAAAGCCAATAGGTTCACGTTAGAGCATTTATCAGATAAAAATACCACATCGTGCCATGCCCTAGCAATAATTACGGTTATAGAATGGCTTCGAGGGTACGAAGGTCATATGGAATCATCCCAATTTTACTTTTTGGCCCTTTTCCTTCTTGATTTTGCTTTTAAACTCCGCTTGATTTTTCATTTCTCCCCCCTTTCTTTTGATTACCATTCTTTCCTTTCTACTAATTTCTTAAATCCCACAATTTCATTCTCTCTTTTTTCTTTTTTCTTTTCTTTTCTTTTTAATGCTTCAATCGAACCTTATGTAGGTTGTCTACGTATCATGTCCCTCATTAATCAAATCAAGCGTAGTTCTTGAAAAGTGATGGAAAATAAACCAAAATAAACTTCTTTTGGGATTTTCATTTAAAAACGTTTTGATATTAAATACAATAGGAAATACGATAATGAAATACCTGATAGACTCGACTATACTACGACAGACTCTGACACTTCCTAAATGACTCAGTACTCCTAGACAAGACGCTAAAGTAAAAGACAACATAAGACAATCTCAAAACATCTAAATAGAATGACTCCTCAAGCTGCTCCTGAATGCGACGGCCCCGGCTGAGACGGGTCTAATGAGGATCCGGATGGCCCCATCAATCATGTCAAATGTAAGCTCTGTATTATACCGTGTAAGGACACCTCGAAGCCGGGAATGAGAACCCAGTAATCTGCGCCTGCATCTGAAAGGCTGACTCTAGTAAGGTACTCACAGTGTTGCCCCATTAACTCTACCAACCCTGCCAAATGTGATCTTAGTGACTGAAGTGTAGTTCGAACCTTAACCCTTTCTGCTGCATGGACCTCCTTTTTCTGGGTAAATCTATTCCTCAACTTTCTAAGCAATTTCCGTCAGGTGGCCTCCTCATCAAATACTCCTCTAACACATCGGGGCAATGGCTTGCTAACCCCCCGCCGAGTAAACTGTATCCCTATGAAGTACTTATGGGTATGCCCGGGTGAATTTGGGCAAGTTGCTAAAGTATCTCTACCCATCTTCATTGCATGACGCCAATAAGTCTGGATGTCGACCTCCATATGCAGAATAGCGTAAAATTCCCTAATGAAGTCACGAGAATCAGGAATGTAAGGGACTTCTTGTCGCATCCCTAACTGATGCATCACTCTAGCAGGGGTATATGGTCTAGTACACCAAAGTCCAAGCAGCACCAAGAAGTCTTGCACGCGAGATCCTGGTAAGATCACGTCCAAATCAATACATAGATATGACCACAAAATCTTCTCTTCGGTCAAAGACCCCATATAATCAACCCAATCTTGAATTCCAAGTGGTAAGTCAAACTTATCAAACGCCATCCTATGCTTGATGAACTTCACTCGATTTATCAGACAACAGTAAATCACATCTTTCTCAAACATGGAGGCGGGGTGTAAATGTTCCATCATCCACAGCTTTAGCAACAAGTTGCTTCCTTCAATGAACCTCCCACCTTCTCGAATCTTGGTTGAAGCACGATAGATCTCTTCCAAAATAGTCGGAACCAAGGTGACCTTTCTACTTTGTTTATCATGGAAGAGTGCAAAGGCTATTGAACCCAGACGCATGCTAATATGCCTACCCTTCAGAGGAAATACCAGGAGACCTAACAATGCAATAGTGAAGACCATAGGACGCCTCTTCTTCCAAGAATCATATGATATGGAAAATTCATCTACGAAGGTCTCATACCAAGTAGGACGAGCAAATCTCTCAAATAAAAGGTCCAAAGGTACCCAAGATTGATCTAGGAATCCCATATGATCTTCCAAATCCATCCCTATGATCATAAGGAACTTGGTGCTTGAGTGAGCCCTTGTGTAAATCAAGTCTTTGTCTAGGTATGGCAAGCGGGTTAACCCGACTATCTCAGCTAAGGTGGGTGTCATCTCAAGGTCCCCAAACTTGAATACCATCTCATGTGGATCCCAAAATATCAACGTTGCTTCTATAAGGTCAGGACGGGGAATGATGTCCATTAAAGAAATAAGAGTCCCTAATTTACCCATCAGATCATATTGCGCTAGTAATGTGAACATGTTCCACCATTTTACTAGCCTTCTAGAAACTTTGACCACCACTGATACTATTGCGTTGGTGAGTTTATCCATACCTGATTGGGAAAAATACAGTTAATGACTCAAAACACTATGTGACACCATAATATTTTCTAGGAGACGGTTGGGCTATTTTTGCAAAATGACCTGAGGGCCCGAAAGTGGCTAAAAATGCAAACTCAAAAGGATGACCTTAAAGACATGGGAATATCTCACTAATATATTTTAACTTTTAAAAAATCAAGGCTCAAAATTGATTCGCAGAAATGAGCCATTTCGCAAAAACGGCCGACATGGCCAGAGGTGGCACACTTAAAAAGGACGAGCCTTAAAATAGTGTTACACCTAGTTGTGGACTCAAGATCCTAAGTCATGGGTTATTGAACCACTTTTACGAAAATGATCCTATTTTGAAAGAATGACCGATGTGGCCACCAGTGGTTAGACATGCAAAATTTGGCTAAAACCCCGCAAAGCCAAGAACCTAAGACACTTGGAAGACCGGACCCTATATGGGTTGCCTACGTATCTCGCCTGGAAGACGAGAATCAGGTTCGAGTAGTTCGGGAAGATTAGATATGGCAGAAAGCTTTAAATAAAATGCGAGTAATTAATCTGAAAAAACTATATCTTTTTGTCTTTTTGAAAAAATAATGGAAAATGTAAAATCTTTTGGGTTTTCTTTTTCTCCTTTTTATTTTAAATTTTAGAAAATGATAGAAAATGTAAAATCTTTTTGGATTTTCTATTTTTGGATAATAATGGAAAAGTGCAAAATCTTTTGGATATTCTATTTTCATTTTTGTTGCGTTTTTTTTGGAAAATAATGAAAAAGTGTAAAATATTTTGGATTTTCTATTTTCAATTTTTTGCCTTTTTTGGAAAATAATGGAAAAGTGTAAAAGCTTTTTGATTTTTTCCTTTTCTTTTTTGTGAATTTTTGGGAAAATGATGGCAAAGTGTAAAATCTTTTTGGATTTCTATTTTTATTTTTTCTGAATTTTTTAAAGACTATGAAAGAAAAATGCGAGTGAGCCCTGCTTGCTTCATTTTCACCCTTCTTTCCAAATATTGGTTCGCCAAATGATCTTTTTACCCTCAAAGATGCAATATTTAGCACATAGGATGATTAAATGTCATTTTGGACCGTAAGCCCATTTTTGACATAATTTGGATAGGCCTCCTACAATAGGACACAATGTTTAGGACCGAACCCTGCTAAGTTTAAACTATACGATGCAAATAAGCATGACCTAAGGGCTGACCTACGGTTGGGGTTCACTAGACACGACAAGGCAATTCGGGGCGGCACATGGTCGATGGCGGCTGCTCTAGCTGTCCGCCCACTCCATGCTCCCACGCCACCCCCTAAAGACACGGGTGACTCACAAAAAGGTTGTGTACACTCAAACGTACTCCGAAAGACTTGTTGCAGAAAGAAGACTTGGGGTTATGCAAATGATGACAGTTATGAAGCAGTAAACACATAAAGTAAACTATAAACACATAAGCAGCTAGTAAACAATAAAAGACATAAACAAAATAAAAATCAAATAAAACAAAAAAACACATTAAAACCTCAAACGAACATCCTAAAAAGCCAACAAAATCAAGTACTAGCTCGAACCCGCAACTCCCCAGCAGAGTCGCCAGAGATGTCACACCCCTTTTTTTACATACCTCACTAAACCCTCTTAAATAAATAAAGAGATTTAATAAAAGCTTGAAAACGGGTTTTTCAATTTTGAAAGTGACAAAAATTTGTTTCAAAAGGAAATAAACTCAGAGTCGCCACCTGACATTGGTTTCGATGTGCCAGGTTACCATCTTTAAACGATTTTTCCCTTTTGAAATGTTTCAAACTCTAAAACCAACTGCACCAGAGATTCAGGTAAGGGGGTTCATTGTACTCGGGGAGAAGGTGTTTGGCACTTCCCAAGACCCGTGAAGGCCACGGTTGCGTACTCGATCTAGTTGGCTTTTAAAATATTCAAATTGAGGCAAAACACAAAAAAAAGAAGAAAAACAAACACACAAGAGGTTCGAGGTCGCTCCCACCTAATAAAAGAAAAGTAAAAGAAAAAATAAAGCACTATTCTATGCTTCCTCGAGTTACTTCGTCTTTGGCCTTCATTTACATTCACTTCGGGGCATGCCCCAGATAATAATATATACAAACTTCACGGGGAATTCCCCGAATAAATTTAACTACATGAACGATCTCTCGCCTTGAGAAAAAATAAAATAAAATAAAGAAAACCTAAAATTTGCTTACCCGAATGTGGTCGGCCTAACATGCTTCTACGATCGAATTAGCTAAAACAAGAATAAAAGAACAACACTATTATCTTGAACCTAAATTTTCATTTAATTTTACCCAACAACCCAATTTCTATATTGTGATTAAATCATGTTCAACTATAGCTCAACCCGAGTAATATACGAGCAGGTAACTAAATGAACAAACTCATAACCGGAGACAATAGCTAAACAAATCATAGAATCAAATCACCAAACAAGCAATTAACATTCGGCTAAGATAAAATGTGTAAGGGTGGAAGAGTCGAACCTCAACGAGAGCGATAACCTTTTCGGCGTTAATTAGATCTAAGCTGAACGTAATCCTTAAACTCAAATTGAAACCAACACGAATCAACAAACTCAAGCACGCTTCGATTTAGAATCCAATACGAGCTTGACGGTAAAGATAGAACTAGCGAGTTTCATTCGGAGAAAGGTCAAACACAAAAGTATATAACCAAATCTGAACCTTACTGATTTTGGAAGATAATCCTACTCTTTGGGTCATCTTTTCGAGAGTGAATCCATGTATTAGCACTAAAGAATATAGGCATTCATTAAAATTATGAACAACAATCTCGCACATAAGACTCTGCAACCTTTCCCGATTTGGTAACCTCAAAATTGAGTTTGAACTTTGTATTAGATGAATTAAAATCTAAATACCAGCCTAACAATTGAACAATTCTGGACCGGAGATTTTGCCGGCGTCGACGAGTGGAACCAACAACCGGAGACCTCAAACAGTGATCTCAATCAGAACTCAAATCAGAAGCTTTGAACAGATCTCACCGAATTCAACTCGGCTAAGCTCGGACGATGGTTGCTGGCTGGAGTTCAAGTCATGAAGGGGATAGAGTAAAATTTTGCTGATTTTGGAGTGGAGAAGGAGAAGATCGCTGGGGTGTGACAATGAGTCTCGCGGTGGCGGCTTCTTGGGATTTTGGCGAGCTTGGTCGTGGAGGAGGCGGCTGGTTTTTTGCTCTAGGATATGTTATTTTTTGTTCAATGTCCAGTAGTCATGGTTTGTCTTGGAGAAGAATATGAAGGTCTGTTGGCTATGGAGCATTCGTTTGGTTTTATATTCAGGGGTGTTAGGTTTTGAAGACTAAGAGAGTTGTTTCCATGGAGTTCTTTTTTTCTGTTGTCTTTTGTTCTAAGGTCAAGAAGAAGTGGTAGCTAGAGTCTTTTTCCTTGTAGTCTCTGTTTTCTTCATTGTTGTCTTTAAGGTCTTGTCTCCAAGGTTTTCAAGTTGAAGAAGAAGACTAGCCTAGGGTTTTTAGTTTACAAAAATCTAATGGGGTGTGGGCATGGCTAAGGTGTTTGGGCCTCATATTTGGACCTTAACATTGGGTTAAAAATAGAATCCAAACCTTAATTAAATCTCTCTTAGTATAAGATAAATATACTACATAATGCAAAAATTAGTCTAGTTAATTAATCTAAATTATATATCAAATATGAAACTATTTTGGTATTTTTCAAATGTCATACTAAAAATAATAATATAATTATCAACAATAAAATAATAATACTACCAAAAACACTAAAATCCTCTAAACAAAGTTAAACTACTATTTTTTTGTATCTTTTGAATTTTATGAAAGATAGTTAAACTAGAAGTAACAAGATAAAAGAAAATATTTTTGTAATTTTTATTTTTTTGTTTTAAATTAAAGTAAAATAGTTAAACTAGTTAAAATAGTGATATTAGACCTAATCTAAATATTTAACACTAAAATTTGTAAATTCTCGGGGAGAGTCAAAAATTACATGTCTACAAACCCGAAGAAAATTGAGGCAGTCTAGAACTGACCTCGACTAGCGTCAGCTACAGAGATCTGGAGTTTCTTGGGGTTAGCAGGTTACTACTGGCGGTTCGTTGAGGGGTTTTCATCCATTGCAGGCCCGATGACTAGATTGACACATAAGGGTGCCCAGTTCAGGTGGTCAAATGAGTGCGAGGCGAGCTTCCAGAAGCTCAAGTTAGCTCTGACTACGGTGCTGGTATTGGTTTTGCCCACGGGATCAGGGCCTTATACCGTCTATTGTGATGCTTCCCGTATCGGGCTTGGCCTAGTGTTGATGCACAGTGGCAGAGTCATAACATATGCTTCGAGACAATTGAAGATCCACGAGAAGATTTATCTAGTTCATAACCTAGAGTTGGCAGCCATCATTTTTGCTTTGAAGATTTGGAGGTATTATTTATATGGGGTGACATGTGAGGTGTACACGTATCACAAGAGCCTTCAGTACTTGTTCAAATAGAAGGAACTGAATTTGAGACAGATGAGATGGTTGGAGTTGTTGAAAGGCTATGATGTTTTTGTCTTATACCACCGGGGAAGGCCAATATGGTGGCCGATGCATTGAGAAGGAAGTCTGCTAGCATGGGTAGTCTTGCTTATATTCCAGTCAGCCAGAGGCCGCTTGCTTTGGATGTTCAGGCCTTGGGCAATCGATTTGTTAGGTTGGATATTTCTGAGCCTATCAGGGTGTTAGCTTGCACAATTGCTCGTTCATTATTGATGGAGCGTATCCGTGAGCGACAGTTTGATGATCCCCATTTGTGTGTCCTGAGAGACACGGTTCAACGTGGAGGTTCCCAGAAAATGACCTTGGGAAGTGATGGTGTATTGAGACTGCAGGGACGAGTTTGTGTGCCCAATGTTTATGGTATTCGGGAGTCGATCTTAGCGAAGGCCCACAATTCTCGGTATTCTATTCATCCGAGCGCCGCGAAGATGTATCAGGATTTGAGGCAACATTATTAGTGGCGCAGAATGAAGAAAGACATTGTTGCATATGTGGCTTGTTGTCTGAACTGTCAGCAGGTTAAGTACGAGCATCAGAGGCCCGATGGTTTATTTCAGAGGATTGAGCTTTCCGAGTGGAAGTGGGAGATAATTACCATGGATTTCATTTATGTTCTTCCGATAACTCGGAAGAAGTTTGATGCTATATGGGTTATTGTGGATAGGCTGACCAAGTCAGCGCATTTTATTCCAGTTGCCACCAACTATTCGTCCGAGAGATTTACTGACATTTATATCAAGGAGATCGTTCACCTTCATGGGATGCCTATATCTATCATTTTGGATCAGGGTCCATAGTTTATCTCGCATTTCTGGAGAGCGGTACAGCACGGTTGGGAACCCAGGTTCGGTTGAGTACAACATTTCATCCCCAGACGGACACACAGTCTGAGAAGACTATTTTGATTCTTGAGGATATGCTCCTAGCCCGCGTAATTGATATTAGAGGCTCGTGGGACCAGTTCTTGCCTTTATCGGAGTATGCCTACAACAACAACTACCAGTCCAGCATTCAGATGGCTCCATATGAGGCGTTGTATGGTAGGCAGTGTCGGTCCCCAGTTAGATGGTTTGAGCTGGGAGAGGCTCGGTTATTGGGTACAGATCTAGTTTAGGAGGTCTTGGATAAGATCAACATCATTCAGGACAGACTTTGGTCAGCTCGGTCCAGGCAGAAGAGTTATGAAGACCGTAAGGTCAGAGATGTTGCTTTCATGGTTGGTGAGCAAGTATTGCTCCGTGTATCGCCTATGAAGGGCGTGATGAGATTCGACAAGAAGGGCAAGCTTAGCCCTAGGTTCATTGGGCCATTTAAGATTCTTGAGCGAGTGGTAGAGGTGGCCTATAGACTCTCCTTGTCGCCTAACCTGTCAGCCGTGCATCCATTTTTCCATGTATCCATGCTTCGGAGGCATCACATTGATCCAGCCCGCGTGTTAGATTTTAGAACTATCCAATTGGACAAATATATGTCATATGAGAAGGAGCCGGTAGCTATTTTAGACCGGCAGGTTTGACAGTTGAGGTCGAAGAGTTTTCCCTCAGTACATGTTTAGTGGAGAGGTCAGCCTCCTGAGGCATCGACCTGGGAGTTCGAGTTTTATATGTGGAGACGTTATCCTCATCTATTCCCTGACTCAGGCACTTCATTCTTTTGTTCGTTCAAGGACAAACAGTTGTTTTAGAGGTGGAGGATGTGACGACCCGAAGGGTCATCACCATAATTCTCCCTTATTTTGTGTTTCTGAGGCCTTGAAGACCTCGCTTTTAGTTGCCTCGATTTGTGAGGGCAGTCTGGGTGCAAAGCCTAACATTTTTTATAGTAAAAAAATATGTGAATTTTGTGGGAAATTTAAAGAATTTTGATATTAACTTTTATATAGTTGACTTTGGTCAACATTTTGGGGAAACAGACCCGGACACGTGATGTGACGGTCACGGGAGGTCCATAGAAAAATATAGGACTCGGTCATATTCCTTATATCAAAATTCGAGTTCCCGAGACGGGGTATAGATTTTTTGAAAGAAATTATTTTTCTGAAAATGATATGAAATTTTGAAAAGAAAATGAGTTAGAAAATATAGGTATCTGACTCGTAATTTTGTTCCGACGCTCGGTACCAGTCTTAAATATGTGTTAAGCACTATTTGTAAATTTTGGTTGGAAACGGACGTCGTTGACGTCTTTCAGACGTAAAATGGGAAAATTGAAGTTTATGAAAGTTGAAGGAAGAATTATGTGTTTTGAGACTTGATCCGTAGATTTTGACGTTATCTTGGCGATTTGATCGCACAAGTTAGTCCGTAGGATGTTTCTGAGGTCGGGTGTATATTTGGTTTGGAGCCCAGAGGGCTCGGGTGAGTTTTGGGTGAGGCCTAGGAGGTATTAGAGTTAGAGAAAAATAGGTTCAGGTGTTGCAGACACTAGCGTGGCCGTGGTCATTTCCGCGCGGTCCGCGCTGGAGCCGTGCTGCCTTTTTGTGCGATTCGCGTGGCTGAATCTAAGGGCTAGGGTTTCAGGTTAACCAGCATGTCTGTGCACAAAAATAGAGTGGTCCATGCTGGGAGGGTTCATAGAAGACCCAATTTTTCTACCACTCGGCGCGGCCGCAACATATTTTTTCGCGGTCCGCGCCAGGTCCTCAGAAAGGTATAAAAGTTCGAAAATTTCAGCCATTTTTCCACTTTTCAAAAACCCAATACCTAAGAGGCGATTTTCCAAACGATTTTTCTCCTTCTAAATGACCGGTAAGTGATTTCTAACTTAATTTCCTTACTTCTTAACATCTTTTAACATGATTTCAACTTCAATCAAAGGTTTCCATAAATGGGAATTTGGGGTTTTGGGTGGAACCTAAGTTTTTCAAAATTTGGAAAGTTGGACCCCAATTGGAGGTCCAATTTCAAAGCCAATCATATATTTGTAAGGGACTGGGTAACCCGGTTTTGGTTCGAACCTCGGGTTTTGACCACGTGGGCCCGGGGTCGTTTTGGGTGTTTTTGGGCAAAACTTTAGGAAATTCATTCTTATGCATTCAAATTGGTTTAACTAGCAATTGCTGATACATTTGAGTAATTTGTGACTAGATTCGAACGGTTTCGAGGTCAATTTAAAGGGTAAAGCTGTTCTAGAGGCGTGAGTTGAGTTTGGAGCTTTCGAGGTAAGTGTTTGATCTAACTTAGGATTGAGGAAATAGGATTAGAGTGTTTTGAGTGCTATTTGCTAAATGATCGAGTATGGTGTATAGGCATGGTGGCGAGTATCTACACACCGGTATCTAGCATGACAGTGAGTCGTTAATGCTTTTAATTCGAAAGATATGACACAACTGTCTTGCTAAATTGATAATTTCATGTAAAGTGTTGGGTAAGATTGAAATGAGCTAAAAGAGAATGTGAAGCAATCCATTCTCAAAAATGAATGTTGTAGCAACATATGATAAGTTTGAAGGAAAACAAAATAATTATCGTGGTCGTAGACGTTGACGTGGTAAGGGACAAAACAATTATCGTTCATTATGGTGGAAATATACAGGAGAACAATAAGGGTTCTCATATTAATTCTTCAAAAGGTGAAATTAGTATATGTCACCAATGTGATATGAAAGGTCATTGGGCATGCATTTGTCGTACGCCAAATCATTTTGTCAAAACTTTACAAAGCCTCCATTAGAAAGAAAGAAAATAATATGGAGGCACACTTGACCTTTCAAAATAATGATGATGAAGCAGGTCCCTCAATAAAATATGATTCCGAGGCACGTCTTGCATATAAAGATGATGATTTTGGAGTCCTAAAAAATATTACTCATTTAAAAGCTGGAGACTTCTTTGAGGATATTGACTAATGAACTAATCATCTTACTGGGGAATGAAGCTATAATACAATTTTTCACTTATTATATTTGTAAAAAACTAGTTTATTTTTCTTAAATGTATTTTCCTTATGCATCTCGTGTTGCTAGTTTCTACATTCCTAATGTATTTTTTAATGTTCTTTTTCTATTCGTCTTTCATATTTCTTATGATGTACTTTTTGATTTTTTATGAAGAATATGAAAATTCCCCAGTCTTCAATGGAATCAAGATTAATAAAGATGATATATGTCTTCTAGATAGTGTCACAACACACACTATTTTAAGAGATAAGAGATATTTCTCTTATTTGGTAATGAAAGAAGCCAATGTTAATAAATATCCAGTAGTAAAAGCTTAATTGAAGGTTCTGGAAGAGCCAATTTATTACTACCAGAAGGAATAAATTTAGCTATTGATGAAGCACTATATTGTAGTAAATCTCAAAAAGACTTGTTAAGTTTCAAAGATATTCGCCAAAATGGCTATCATATTGAGACTACAAATGATAAAAAGATTGAATATCTTTATATTACTACAATAATGTCCGGTAAGAAATATGTGTTTGAAATTTTACCCGCTCTTTCCTCCGGCTTATACTACACAAGTATTAGCAGGATTGAAACACATGCCGTAGTAAGCGAGAAGTTTACTAATCAAGATAATTATATTATTTGGCATGATTGGTTGATCCATCTAGGTTCTAATATGATGCGTAAAATAATTGAAAATTCACATGGATATGCAATGAAGAATTAGAAGATTCTTCAATTTAAGGAATTCTCTTGTGCCGCATGTTCTCAAGGCAAATTAATTATACAGCATGATATATGTGGGCTCATTCCCCCTCAGTGTGGACCATTCAGATATTATATGATTTTGGTAGATACATCTACAAGATTGTCACATGTGTGCTTACTATCAACTCGCAATATGGCATTTGCGAGATTGTTGGCTAAAATAATAAAGCTAAGAGTACAATTTCCAAATTATGCAATTAAGAAATTCGTCTTGATAATGCTGGTGAGTTTACATCCCAAGCCTTAAATGATTATTGCATATCAACTGGGATAAAAATTGAGCATCCGGTTGCTCATGTTCATACACAAAATGGTTTAGCTGAGTCGTTGATCAAACGCCTCTAATTAATTGCTAGACCAATGTTTATGAGAAAAAAAAAACTTCCCATTTCAGTATGGGGTCATGCTATTTTTCATGCAGCATCACTTGTGCGGATAAGGCCCACAAGTTATCATAAAATCTCCCCATTGCAATTGGCTTTTGGTCAGGAGCCAAATATTTTCCATCTTAGAATCTTTGGTTATGCGATATATGTTCCAATTGCTCCACCACAATGCACAAAAATGGATCCTCAAAGAAGGTTGGGGATATATGTTGGATATGAATCTCCTTATATTATAAAATATGTAGAGTCAATTATTTGAGATTTATTTGCGGCAAGATTTTTTATTGTCATTTTGATGAATCAGTATACCCAACATTAGGGGGGAGAAATAAGCAGCTGAAAAAGGAGATAGATTGGAACGCATTATCACTGTCTCATTTAGATCCTCGAACAAATCAAGGTGAACAAGAGGTTCAAAAGATTATTCATTTGCAAAATTGCAAATCTATTACCAGATGCATTCACTGACCTACCAAGGGTGACTAAATAACATATTCCAGCTGCTAATGCTCTCATTCGAGTTGATACCCTGATAGGATAATTAATTAAAGCAAATGAGTCTAAGTCACGCTTGAAACGTGGTAGGCCAATCAGTTCTAAAGATAAAAATCATCGAAGAAGAAAATAAGCAAATGATCAAAGTGATCATAACACGGAGGTAGAGGCTCAAGAAGATCCCCAAGACGTAACAAATAATAAGACTTTAGGGGAGGTACATGTACCTGAAAATAATAAGAATGGAGAGATATCAATAAGTTATGTCTCAATAGGAAAAAGATGGAACCGAAATAATATTGCTATTGATCACATTTTTACTTATAATATTGCTGCTGAAATAATGCAACAAGATGAGGATGTTAAACCAAAATATATCAATAAATGTAGACAGAGAAATGATTGGCCAAAATGGAAAGACGCTATTCAGTCAAAGTTAACTTCACTTGGAAAACATGAAGTCTTCGGACCCATTAGATATAGCACGCGACTTGTGACACAAGGGTTTTTGCAGAGGCCTGACATTGATTATATGGAGATATATTCTGCTGTGGTGGATTCTATCACCTCCAGACATCTCATAAATATGGAGTGCATGAAAAACTTGATATGCGTCTAATGAATGTTGTCACAGCCTATTTGTATGGATCATTAGACAATGAAATTTTTATGAAAATACCTGAGGATTTAAAGTGGCAGAAGCATATAAAAGCTTTCATGAAACTTGTTCAATAAAGCTTCCAAAATCTTTATACGGATTGAAACAATAAGTTCGTATGTGGTATAATCGCTTGAGTGAATACCTGTTGAAAGAAGGGTAAAAGAATGATCCAATTTGGTTTTGTGTCTTTATAAAAAGGCCTAGATCTGAATTTGTTATAATCGTCGTGTATGTTGATGATTTAAATATCATTGGAACTCCTGAGAGCTTCCAAAACTAGTAGCGTGTTTGAAGAAAGAATTTGAAATGAAAGATCTTGGAAAGACAAGATTTTGTCTTGGTCTACAAATTGAGTATATTAAAGATGGAATATTTGTCCATCAATCAACATACACTGCAAAACTTTTAAAGCGGTTCTATATGGATAAAGAACATCCGTTGAGTACCCCGATAGTTGTGACATCACTTAATATAAAGAAAGATTCATTCTGGCCTCATGAAGATGATGAAGAGCTTCTTGGTGCCGAAGTACCATATCTTATTGCAATTGGGGCATTAATGTATCTTGCCAATAATTTCCGACCAGATATAGCTTTCTTAATAAGCTTATTGGCAAGATTTAGTTCTTCGCCAATGCAAAACATTGGAATGGTATTAAGCATATATTCAGATACCTCCAAGGGACCATTGATATGTGTTTATTTTATTCAAATGGATTCATTTAAGTCATCATTAGTTGGTTATGCAGATGCAGGATATTTATCTAATCCACATACAGCTCGATCTTAGATAGGTTATTTACATGTGGAGGTACAACCAAATTATGGTATTCAACAAAACAGACTATGGTTGCTACTTCTTCAAATCATGCAGAGATAATAGCCATTCATGAAGCAAGTCAAGAATGTATTTAGTTGAGATCAATAACTCAACATATTTAGCAAATATGTGGTTTTTCTTCGAAAGAAAATATTTCAACTATTGTATGAAGACAATGCTGCATGTATAGCTCAACTGAAAGGACGATACATTAAGAGAGACAGAACAAAACATATTTTACCAAAAATCTTCTTCAATTATGATCTTCAAAAGAATGATGAAATAGATGTTCAATAAGTTCGTTCAAATGATAATTTGGCGGATCTGTTTACTAAGGCACTGCCAACCTCAACATTTGAGAAGTTAATATACAAAATTGGAATGCGACATATCCGAGACCTTAAGTAATATTTTAATCAGTGGAAGAAAAAATACGCGCTGTACTCTTTTTTTCTTAACTAAGGTTTTGTCCCATTGGTTTTTTCTGGTAAGATTTTTAATGAGCCAACAAGTAATGCATATTACAAATAAATATGTATTTCCCATTTTTTTCTATTAAGCTCTTAATGATGCATTTTTCTTTACATGGTCATCTAAGGGGGAGTGTTTTAAATAGTATGTGGATGAAGTCCATATATAAATAGTTTGTGGATTGATTTCCACTTTATGTCCACCCCTTACACTATTTTACTATATTAATCTTTACTTTTTATACTTATAAAAGGCTATGTAATTGCGGTGGAAAGATATACCAAAAGAAGTGAAATACTCCTTCTTTCTATCTTTATTTCTTATTTATATTTTACTGCATTGCTTTTATTTTATAACAATTTTGTATTTATATACTTATTACATACATGTATTTATTACAAGTTTCCGACAATGTGGTGTCAATGATTCCGCCCTGGGTTTGATATATTATCTTTGTACAAGAAGGAATGATTTTTGCTCAAACAAAGAGTGATAATTTTGGCATGAATCTAACTCAAAGAATAAGCTTAATTAAAGAAAATAATGAGCTCTTATATTTTGTTTTATTAGCACTATTGTATTTGTGATAATCCAAAAGGTCATATCCTATTTTAAAATTCAATTCGGGGTTCCAAGGACTTCAAGACCTTATTGTTTTCTCGATTTGTGTGCACAGTCCAAGCACGCTTTCGGAAAGCCCTTATGTGAAAATTTGAGGAAAAAATGCCAATTTTCCAGTTGACTTCGGTCAATATTTTGGGTAAATGGACCCAGACCCACGATTTGACGATCTCGGAGTGTTCGTAGGAAAATATGAGACTTGGGCGTATGACCGAAATTGAATCCCGAGGTCCCTAGCCCAAAAAATAAATTTTTGAAGAAAATTGTTTAACTGAAAAATATAAGAGTTTTTGGAAATTTAATAATATTTGCATTTGATGGTATCGGGCCCGTATTTTGATTTCAGGGCCCGGTACATGTTTAATATGTATTTAAGTTGTGTTTGTAAAATTTGATAATAAACGAAACTCATATGACGTGATTCGAACCCTCGGTTGTGAAAACTGGAAACTTTAAGAGTTATGAGATTTTCATTGATTTTGATGCTAAATTTGTTGTTTATGATATTATTTGGGAGATTTAATCACACAGACAAGTCCGTATGATATTTTTAGGTTCGTATGCATGTTTGGTTTGGATCTCCAAAGGGCTCGGGTGAGTTTCAGATAGGCGTCGGGGTGTTTTTGACTTAGAAAATCTGGTATAAGTTGATGCTTATGGTATATTGGTATTTTGTGCTTCACGGTCGCGAAGCCACTCTCGCGATCACAAAGTGTACTCAGGGCCGGGTTGGGTTTGTTCATTAAGAAAGCATAGCTAGGGTCGCGAACGCGGAGCACTGGGGGGTTGCTTTATGCAAACACGACCTGTGTCGCGCGAACGAGTATAGTAAAATGGAGGTGGGCTGGGAAACAGTCATTTCTTTTATGCGAACGCGTGCGATGGTCCGCGAATGCGAATGCCAGGGGGAGTACCTTTCGCGAACGCGTGGAAGAACTCGTGATCGCGCAAACCTTAGCAAGGCATCTCTTCGCGAACACGGCAGGCCCTCGCAAACGTGAAGAAAGCCTACCCAGCCTATTAAAAACACAACTCAAACGGGATTAGACCAAAATTTCATATCTTCTTCCATAGAATCCGACTCTGGCCGATTTTTGAGGAGAGATTTCATCACCAAATCATAGGTTTGTGTTCTTAAACTCATTTCTTTCATTTTTCATTAACATTGATTAGATTTCTACGTGTTAGTATTGTGTACAATGTATAGGTGCGGTCACGAGTATGTATACGTTGGTGTCGAGTATGCCCGTGGGTTTTATTCTGTGATCTTTGTGATTCTTATTATGAACTATTCATGTCTAAACTGATGTTATCCATGTTGAACAAGACTTGTGGTATTTTCCTCGTAGTTGACCTTTGTTGAGTATTGGCTCAAGTTGAGATTCATTTTGTGAAGTTAATTGTTGGAACGAGATTTGGTTATAGCTCATTTCCTTGCTGGGATGTATTTATTTATATTGTTGATTCCCTTATTGGGATGTTGTTGTTTCCACTATTTGGGTGAGGAAAGAGCGATAAAGCACGAAGGGTGATGCCGTGCACATTCATACTTATGCATATGGTAAGGAAGAGTGATAAAGCACGAAGGGCGATGCCGTGCACATTTACATTTATATTGATGCATATGGTGAGGAAGAGATATAAAACACGAAGGGTGATGTCGTGCACATTTCTAATATTCATATGGTGAGGAAGAACGAATGGGGATGTCGTGCACATTTTCATTATTGATTGCATGATGAGGATTTAGAATAAAAGTACGGAGGGTGATATCGTGCATTCATTTTCTGTTGCTGTGATTAATTGATGTTATCGGTTCAAGTGCCTTAATTGCTCCATTACTTCTGTGTTTTCCATATTATGGTATCCTCTATAGCATGTTGCCCTTTCCCATTAATTTTTATTTAGATTCTATAATTATTATTCCGTTAGATATTGTTTGACTGCACATGTTGTGATGTTTGGTCGTGTCCTAGCCTCGTACTACTTCATCGAGGTTAGGTCGACACTTATCAATGCATGGGGTCGGTTGTACTGATACTACACTCTGCACTTTTTGTGCAGATCCCGGTACTGGACCACGTGTCGTAGTTCAAGGTTGCTGCCTTCAGTCCAATGGAGACCCGAGGTAGTCCTGCAGGCGTCCGCAGGCCTTGGCGTCCCCTTCTATCCTGCTTCTTTTATGTTTTTGTCTATTTCTGAGACAAATTTGTATTTCTTGTTCATACCACTATTTGTAGTATTTGTAGACCTTCTATGAAATTCTGAAACCAGTTCTAGGTGGAGTTTTATTATAGATTTCGTATTAGTATTAAGTTAAATTGTTAAATTCTGTTCTTCCGTAATTTGACTTCCTGTGATTTTCTTATATCATTTGGTAAATTGTTAAAGATAAAGGAAAAAAAAGTAAAATAATCAGTAATCTTGGCTTTACCCAGCAGGTTCAATGTTAGGCGTCATCACGGTCTCGACGGTGGAAAATTCGGATCGTAACAGTATTAGGGGTTGTTTGGTATGATAGATAAACAAAAATAATTATAGGATAAAAATTTAGTATCGCCTTATCCCTTTTTGGTGATTTATCCTAGATAAATTATTTTGGAATTAAAAGTAGTATCAGAATGTCTTATATATGGTACATATTAGAATATCAATCCCAAAATAAGTTATCTCAGGATAAAATATTCAAATTGACAATCTCATAATTTATACAGTATACCTAACAATCAATCAAAAATACTGTAAATAAAATTAGGCTAATTATTCTCAAGTAGAACTAATCCGCATAACTAATTCCATAAATTGTGCCAAACTAACGACCCCGAAATTTCTTCATGTCATATAATAAGAGATAGAATCATTTACTAAGCTGTGGGTCCTCTTATTCGTAAATGTTGTACCTTGGACCAGATTCATGCAGTTCGGTTGGGCCAACCACTCATAAAATAAAGCTTCAAGACTTGTGACAAATAGAACAGAGCTTCACTTTCTAAGTAAAAGAATGACTTGCTGATAAAGAAATATCACTTTGTGGGCTTTGGATCTTGAAGTTATTAATTTTACTAGCATGATAAAGCAGTGATCATTTTTCTTGATGCTATCCTAGATAAGACGTTCCAAAGCACTGTTGCTCTGCTTGCTGCTCGTGGCGGGGGAAGTCAGCTGCTCTTGAGTTGGCAATTGCACGGGATGTTGCTGCAGAATTACAGCTTGGAATGCCAGTCTTAAATTTAGGAGGACGTTCATGAAGAATATTACGCTTATCTCCATATGAGGGGCTCACGCAAATCTTCAAAACTATGGCTTTGGATACATGCACGATGCTCAATTTTTACATAATATTGAGCATAATGATTGTTAATCGTTCTATGAACTTCCTTCATGATTAAATTCTGGATTTAAGGTAAGTATTTTACTTTTCTCTTTCAAATTCTTGTCATTCTATAATTTAATTTTAAATACAAGCAAAGACAATAAATTTTGATTGCAACTCTAATGGAGTTTGAAAGAAATTATAACCACCCAAAGTGGTAAAATTTCTATGTCTTGCCATGATTAAATTCATGTATGATTGTGGGCAAAGAATTAAAAACCCGTCTAATTGAATTTGCTCCATTCTCATTCCCTATAGAGAATGTGATAGCAGTATGTGATAAGTCTGAAAGAAGACAAAAAATTATTACCGTGAATGTATCAATGGATGTGGATGTGGCAATAGACGAAATTATAATCGTCATCATTGTGACAATGAGATAATAAGGATTCTCAAAATAATCCTTCACGCTGTGAAAGTAATATTTGTCATCAATTTGACAATATGAGATTTTATAAAGCACATATAGATGATTATGGTCCATTCAAGATGTGAGTGTGATAACATCTAATTTATGAACACATATTCATCTTGGAAGAATATGAACGTGCTAGTGGTAGTGAATATACCACATCACCTCTAGAAGGAGGTTTGAGATGATATATGAAAATAATGTCATTATTATGGCATGAATGATCATTGGTCACGTACCTATTGTACGCCAAAATATTTTGGAAATATGATTATTAAAGGACAACGATAATACAAGAAACATATCTTGCATATAATTTTGACCATGACCATAATGGTATAACTTTCTCTTTAAAAGAGATATTCACCACATGGATGTTGATGAATTTGTGGTAGTACAAAATTAATTGAGAGCTCTAGAAGAGCCAATTATTACTATGTTGGAGAAACACAATTGATTAACAATAAGGTATTGTGTTGTAGTAAGTCTCAAAGAAACTTATTCAGTTTCCAAAGTACACGCGAAAGCGGCTGATTATATTGAGACTATAAATAAAGGAAAGATTTGATATCTTCTATTACTACAACTTGTAGAGGGATAATATATATGTGAAAAGCTACCCGCTTTATTCTTCAGTTTGTACTACACAAATAAAAGAATGTCACAATAAAGTGGATGTTTATTGATATAAAAATCTATATCATAATAAATTTGGAGTTTATTGATAGTTGCACATGTCATGGTGTAAATTTGAACTCTATCAATATTGATAATTTATTCAGTTGGCATTTGGGTTAGCCATATCAATTAAGTATGATGTACAAAAATAATAGAGAATTTACATGGGTAAATATTAAAGAACTAGAAAGTTCTTTACAAATTCTCTTACATTGATTTTTCTTATTAATTAATAGGCCAACTAAAGTTGGGATTGAATCCCATGAATTCTGGAAATATCAAAGGTGAATATGGGCCCATCCACCTGCCATGTATACCACATAAGATGCATCTATGAGATGGTTACATGTGCGATTATTATTAACCCGCAACATGGTGTTTTGCGAGGTAACTTGCTCAATAATTCAATTTAGAGCATAATTTCCAGATTTTCTGTGCAAGATAATTTATCTTGATAAGTTAATTTATTCATATCTGGTTTAGCAAAGTAATTTATTGAGTGCCTCCACTTAATAGCTAAATTATTGCTTATGAGAACAAAGTTATCTATATCAATTTGATATATGTTATATACGAGAGTATATTATATTCTCTCCTCACAAGTGGTTCAGGTTCAGGAACCAAATAATTCATCTTATTATTAATTGATGTGCAGTGTATACTTACATGATAATGCACAAAGATGGGTTCCTATAGTTGAGGAAACAAGTTAGTTTTTCTAACATGAGGGGGAGACGTGATAAACATTTGAGAAAAAGTTACATGGAACAGATTATCATTTGTATATATAGATCCTCGAATATCATAATATGAACTTGAAGTTCATAAAAAGATAATTCATTTGCAATATATTGCAAAGCATGTCATACCCATTTGTTGACCCAAAGAAAGTAACTATATTCTCATTGCAAATGCTCATATTAAGTCCTAGAAGGACAAATCTATGGTATGCTTAAAGCGTATAGACAAATCGGTTTCAAATAGAACTTCTTGATAAAGAAGATGAGCAAATGATCAAAGTGATCATAATAAATGAGGCAAGTGATCTAGAAGGTCGCGTGACATAACACTTCATAAAATCTCAAGAGAGATTCAGGTACCTGAATATATGAATGAAAAGATCTATATGTTATGTCTTTATAAAAATTTATTGGAACTGATATAACATGTTTGTCGATGACATCTATCATAGCGCTAAGTTTAGATGAGGATCTTAAGTCTATCAAATATAGACACAAAAGTATTGGCCAAATGGAAGAGATACAATTCAAGTACAATTGATTCCATATGAAAGACATGTAGTTTTGGACTATGATAATATATTTGGTTAGTGAAGTCTATATCTGACTTAACTTCAATGTTGGGTTTTGAGCATACAGACAACTTATGGATGGCTCATTTATCTTTTATCGTATCATTCTTCACTCATAAATTCCAGGATTGTCCGTCGATTGCTAAGGACATGTATTGAACTATCTCTTTGAGAATTGAAATATCAGGTAGGAAACTTATAATTTCAGAAAATAGAACCACCAAACAGCTCCCTATTATGTATTTTCATTTAGCAGATGAAGCCAAAAGTAAAGTACTAATTACACTTTCTTCTGAAGCTTGAGTAGTTTTCACCTCACAGAAAGCCAAGCTTGTTACATATTATGTCATATGCATAAGATCTGATCATATCACGCTTGTGAGTCACCACATAATAATTGACAAGAGACTATTTATTCCAAATTAATATGGCTTATATGACTTAACTTATATGTCAATCCATGAAGGATTTAAGTTGCTTGAAGCATATACAATTCTTGATCTTGAAGTACTGTTTCCTTAGTGCAATTTGTGCACAAATATATCTTGCTATAACTATAAGCATGATAATATGATAGCAAGAGTTTTTCACCTCTATGAGAAGATATAGAACTGACGATTCCAACAAGATCATACGAAGACGATACATTTATTAGGGATGATGATTTCAAAGTGAAACAAATTCATTCAAGTTAATATGGCTGATTTATTTATCAAATCTCTACCAAAGAACTTTTGAAGATGTTGCACAAGATTGGAATGCAAAGGCTCAAAGATATGAATTGATGCTCTCATCAGGGGGAGTTAATGCGCGTTGCACTCTTTTTTCCTTATAAGGTTTTGTCCCACTGGGTTTTCCTTGCAAGGTTTTTAACGAGGCAACCAATAGGCGCATTTCTAAATATGTGTACTCTTTTTCCTTTTCTAGAATTTTTTTCCCACTGGGTTTTATTTTAGTTAAGGTTTTAACGAGGTACATTATTTATTAAGTAGACATTCAAAGGGGAGTGTTAAGAATAGAATTCTATTTAGTATGAATATCTATTTTGTAGAGAGTTTTACTTTGAGGCAAAGTCATTTTTCCTTAATTCCCTTTCTGCTTCAGAAAGCCCCTCTGAGTCCTCTTGAACAGGAACAGCAGTAATATTCTTCATGTGGGAGGATATTGGTAGAATTTTTAATTCATTATTCATGATCAATACATGTTTCACATGATGCAATAGAGAGTATAAAACACTCATTAAAGCGAGGGGTAGCATGTGCATGGGATTCCGTACGAAATCTGTTGTGAACATTAATATTTGCTTAATCTTGTCAAGATGTAGAGTCTCGTGTTGATAACGTGTTATAAACAATAAAAAAAGAAGAGCAATATTGCAGAGAAAGAGAGAGAAAATTCTTATTGAATTTTGGGGTTATCTACAATGGGGTAAGACCCCTCTGTTTATAGGAGGAAAAATAACTTTGCCTCAAAGTAAAACTCTCTACAAAATAGACATTCACTCTAAATAGAATTCTATTCTTAACATTATTTATTTATTAATTATTATTATTATTATGAACACAATGCTAAATTGAACGAGACAAGGAATAAATAAAACCAAGTAAAACACAAATAAAACCCTCGTCAAAATCAGAAAGTCTGTTGGTAACGGAAGCTGTGGTTAAGAATACGACGAGGTTTCCCGGGAGACTCTGGCTATATATTCTCAACTTTTCAGTTGCTTGACGACGCTTCAAATTTTGTAAGTACTTTATTTTTATCATTTTTTTCCTGCTTTTTCCCTTTTGTTTTGTCTTATTGATTTTTCCAGTGTCATGTTCTACTGTCTTGTAACTTCCTACGAATTGTGCTTATTATGGTCACTGTTTGAAGCCTAAAAGAATATTGCAATACATTGTGGAAATCATTCTTGTTTTCTCTTTTTTCTTGTAGGAAATAATTTGCTATTATCCCTGTTCCCCTTTTCTTGGAAATTAGTGGTTAATAATTTGCAGACTGAATTATCTAGAGATTTTGAAAGTTTAATGTTTTCTTTATCAGGGTTTGGACTGACTGTGGAGTTTTGGTACTTCTGTTGAAACAATTGTATATTGAGTTGGTTGCTAATGTTGGGAGATTGAAGCATGGATTGTAGTAATGAATCTTTGAGGGTTGATATGGGGGTAACAGCAGGAGCTGGAGATACTATAGATAGTGTGAGCGGGTTGAAAAAAGAATCTTGTTATCTTAGTCAGTGTTTAAATCTGGAAGCAAAGATAAAGGAAATTGAAAATAGTTGTTCCACTTTGCGGAAGGAGATTTACCAGGAGAGAAATGGTTTTAAGTTGCTTGAAGTTAAGTATGAAACATTGCGAGTCGAGAAGGTTTCTGTTGAGGATGAGCTTGAGGTGTTGAAGAGAAGGAATCAAGAGCTGGAAGAGCAGATGCGTCAATTTGAGAATAATGACTGTAATGAGGAGAACGAGGAGGAAGACAAGGTTTTACAGTTGATGATCGAGAACAATGTCTTGGAATGCGAGAAATGGGTCGCTGAAAGAAATGTTGAGTCTTGGAAATTGAAGTGCAAGGAGTTGGAGTTGGCGGTATTGGAATTGAACAAAAGGTTGGTTTCAAATGCAGGAGATTCTAAAGATTTAAATGCAAAATCTTTCTTCTCTGGTGGAGAAATCCAATCTCAAGATTCAGGTACTATCCTTTTGTGTAAACAGTTTTATTTTAGTAGTTGTAGATGCCATTCTAAGAGGCTAATGTTTTAGGTAAATATTTTGCTTTAGAAGATTGAGACGCATATGGTAGAAATTTTTGCTTATTGCTTTTGATGGGCAGGAAAATCTTTAACAAAGACTCCATGCGTGCAAGCCGAGTGTGTTGGAGCAAACAAATCTTTACTATCTGAAAGTGGTAACAGCCGCAGTAACCAAGTGAGGAAGCGATTGATATTTGAAGAAGAAAGAGGATCAAACAAGAGGATGGCTCCTTCTACCCCAGCTGGTATAAGGCCTGCAAATGTTGTTGTTATTGACTTAAATGAAAGTGATGATGAAAGAACTACCCATCCTCTTTGTATATCAATAAATGGAAATGATTATAAAAATTCTCTACCTCTCTGTACACCTCGCATACCAGGATCTAGAATGGCTCGTGATTCACCTTACCCTGGATCAGGGAGCACCTTGTCTAATAATGAATTTCCTTCAGAGAACAATTTAAAGATGACTGACATTGAGCAAGGCGAAGACAATGACATTTTATGCGTTCCAACTCCAAAAAGAAGAAGAGCTTCAAACTTAATTCCTAGTGATAGTGACACTGATGATGATAACGTTCCAATTTGCATGCTCAAGACTAGGCATTTTCATGGGAAAAGCTCCAATGATCATCCCGAAGGCCACTCAACTCAAACTGGTGATTCTAGGGAGGAAGTCAGGAAATCTTCTAGTAGGCGGCTCCTAGTGAAGCTTAGTCATTGTGAAGTGAAAGATGGTGGTGGCAGTGATATCGAAGAAGATGTGTCAGACAGTGAAGGAGAAAGCTTGGGTGGATTTATAGTTAGCAACTCTGACTGTTCAGATGATGGCGACATCTCTAATTCTGAGTGTGCCTTGGGAAGTAATTCTTCTGTAGCTGAAGATCCAGTTAGCGATTCAGAGCATATATCAGAGAGTGATACAGATTATGGTGAAATAATTTCGAGAATTCGAAGGAACAAAAGTGATAAATTAAAGTGGGAGTTTGAGGGAGACATGCTTGCTGCCTTTGGTAAAGATCCTGAGTTATGTATGAGGGTTGTTTGTGTTTTGTATAGGCAGCAAACAGCTGAGGAGAAATGTAGTAAAGAAACGATATTTCACAATCAAAGAGGTTTCAGCCAGTGTGATGCCTACAGGTATGTGCTTGAATGCAAATGCATGCGAAATACGATGCTTAAACGATGCTTGTCTAGAGGAACAGAACGCTCATTTGGCTCTAATATCTCCACTTTATTTATTGTATGTAACTTATCCAAGCTCATAATCTACTTAAGATAAAATACATGGTTAAAAAGGCATCGGCATTAAAAAGTTTGTCAATAGTAGTAATCCTCATCTCCTAAAATTTGAATGTCTGAATTGGAGGTTCAATAATATTTTCTCCTATATATCGAGTTGTTAAGCATGATACGTTTTGATCGTAATTCCTTGACACCCTAGTTGCTGGATGACCCATGAATCAGTGTCATGGACACATCTCGCTGGTACGGCAACAGGCCTTCTCTGTGAAACTCCAAATTACATGAGTTCATAACTCATTAACTCTTCTGACGTAGTGAGTAAGCATTAAGCTCAATTTATAATGGGCTAGTCGATTTCACTCAATCTGAAATCTGCAAACAATTCACAAATCCATAGTGTAGGTCCTTGATCTATGGGGATCAACTAAGCCCCATGAAGAGAACTGCTGCCCAATTAAAGGCTTAAAACCACAATCCTTAGCTTTCCAGCCACTTTTTTAAGTAGCTAATCTGAAGAAGACAGTCCAAGAGAAAAACCTTTTACTTTGCATTTTCAAAAGGATGTTGAGTTGGATCTTGAGGTTAGCTTGTTCAGAAAGTTGACGCAGCTTATATTCAACTAAGCATATTAAGCTGATAATAAATAGCTTAACGACATATTTAGACTCTGTAACTTTGCTGTAGGATAGGCTTGTGTGGAGTCAAACTACAGACGAGTTTGACTACTCTGAGGACTCTGAATGACCATGAATAAGCCAATGTATAGTAGTCCAATGATGAGTCTCACATAGATCAAAACAACCAATCATCTTTGATTGGGATTGCACGACTGGTATAGCCTTGTCCAAGATGGCATGGCTGTCTCTGATTTAATGAATCAAATGTCATGTTGAATTTTGTTTAATGGCTAATGTTTATTATGTAGTTACTACTTGGTTTTGCTGATAGAGGGAGAAAGAAACATGTAATTTCTAAAGGTTTGCACGAATGCTTCTGAAAAGAGGTCAAAGTGGATTAGAGAATGAAATTATTGCTGGGACAAATTGTCTACGTTAGGCCAGCGCCAGGGAAAACGTGGGATTAATATTTCTTTGCGAAAAGGATGATTTCAAGGCTGCAAGTGTGTAAATATTAGACGTTTTAATATTAGCATTCACATAAAACATCTAAAGGTTAATCTTTTGACCAGAAAGGCACTTGGGTGTTGATCTGATTTAATGCTTCTATCAATTGCATTGAAACAATGCTGAATTCATGTTTGCTTTTGTATGTTTGGAGGCTAGTTTCATAAATTTTATACTGCCATATTACAGGGGAAGCACCTTGGCTGAATTTCTTACTGATGGAGATCCAAAAGGTGACATGAACAAGTCCGTGGAGGAATTAAAAGCATATGATCCCAAGGGTATTGAACTGTGCAGAACTTTGGCGACAAGATACTCCAAGCAGCTATTTGCTATCTACAAAAATAAAGAGGATCCGTTTTTCTCAGCTTCCTGACATAGTATGTAGTTTTGTTCCTTGCCCGACATAATGGTCTAATATCAGTCTTCCTATCCTTAATGTAGATATGACATCATATCATGTATAGTCTGTCCTTCTGTATATACAAGCTAAACTTTAGGTGCTTTTGCTATCAAGAATTTAAATCTGTTCTTCTGTATATACTAGCTAAGCTTGAGGTGCCTTTGCTATCAAGAATTTAACAACTACTACTACGCCTCAATAATGAGCAAGTTAAAGTCGGCTATATGAATCCTCACTAACCATGTCGCCCATTTAAGCTCATTGTGATTAAAATAATACAATGCTATTGAGAATTTGAATTTTCTTCTAGCATCCTTAATAAGGTAAAATGAAAGATATGGTGAAATATGGCAGCTGCCTCTATTGGATGTCCTTTTGAGGAGTATGCTTCCAAGCATGATCATTTGCATCTTATTTAGACCATTAAGTTGTATATCTTGGAAGAAATAGAGAAGTGGTTGTTGATGGTTGAATTCTAAGTAGAATGTTTATTGTAGTAATATGTCCACACTCATGTATTGTTTCTCTGGCTTTAGCCAAGTCCATGTTTTTATTTGGGGAACCTTTTGTGTCAGGAATAGGCATGGCACTCGTTGGTTCATTTTGTGATGATAGATGCCTAGTAAATGCAGTGAATAGCTGCCTTTTTTGTGTATAGATGTCAGTGTTTGGCCTAATCCAAACCTTGTATTCCTGCCTGCCTTTTCTTTCTTTCCCAGGGCAGGGGTTTTGTGAAGGGATTGAGAAGAGACTGCACGTGTAAGCCAATGATGTGTGATTGAGTTGGAAAGGACTCAACATGTAATACTAGATGCTCCCTGTATTGGGCAAATTTAGCTCCTCACGCTCATACACTATTCGCATACAGCCTCACTAAGGAAGGCAGCCTTGGTGAGGTCGGCTCAAGCAAGGCCGGCCACAGTCAACAAATGGGCAGAGTGACATGACTTGCTTCAACGTCATATCAAGATCTGACACTCGTATATTGAGGCCACAACTCTTGTACTGTCTTTGTATTATTTCGAGGAAGGTCCCTTAGTATATAAAGGGGACCTTCCCTTTGTAAAGAGGGAGGTGTATTTTCATTAATGATAATATACAACTCTCTCTCTCTTTCTGACTCTCTCTATCTCTCTTGTGCTAAATCTACTATTTACCTTATTGCTTTTATCCTACAATCTCTAGATCATATTACATTTGATTCTGGTTAAACCCAAATTATTTTTTGATTGTTTTTAGAGCTACATAAGTGTTCGAATAACTTTTTAGCAAAATAATTTGGCGCCGTCTGTGGGGATTTCGAGAATCAGAGCTGTAGTTTGTTTCTAGAGATCCTTTGAAAAATCACTCTCTACAACCTAAAATTGCTGAAAACGATGCAAGAATGAAAGCTATCCTAGAGGTTACAACAGATCTCACATGCAATCTCAACGCGGTTGCTAAAGAAAATGTCTTACACGCAACCCCCAGTACTTTGATAGGCATGGAAACCCTACCTTCCTCGCCGGAAGATCTGGTTGTTCCATGAGAAAGAGAGGTTTTAACATTTACGACTAAAGGAGCACCCCCGGAGGTAAAAAAGTTACTTGAAGAGTGGCTAACGTACACTCTTAGCAGTCTAGTCAAGAGGCCACCTCAAAGTGATAAACCCCAGCAGCAGATCGTGTCACAGCCCAGGATGAGCTTGAAGTTACAAGAATGAACAACGTGGCCGTCGATGTTCAAGCCAACGATGGCACGCTCACAACCATCCTCCAAAAGATGGAAGAAATGGAAAATGAGAACAGGTTGCTTCGCGATCAGATGAAGGAGCACCAAGAAAGGGTGGATAAAATCCGGTGCACCTAAACTATTACCAAAGCGAGACGTGGGAAGATTCGTTGAACAACCCTACACGGAAGGAGCAGCACCATACCCCATCCCGAAAACCTTCAAGATGCCTCCCTACTTGAAGGTATATGACGGGACCACAGATCCCGAGGACCACTTGATTCACTATGTCACAGCCGTCAAAGGCAACGACTTGTCGTGAGAACAGGTACCATCCGTGCTTCTGAAGAAGTTCGGTGAAACGCTAACAGGAGGAGCCCTAACTTGCTACTCACAGCTACCGGCCAAGAGCATCTCCGCATTCGAAGAAATGGCGGATAAATTTGCCACCGCCCATGCAGGAGCAAGGAAAGCGGAAGCACGGGTCAACGACATCTTCGCCGTGCGACAAACCTCAGGAGAGGGACTCAGGGAGTTCCTAGCTAGTTTCAACAGGGTCAGGATGAGTATACCCAACGTATCCGAAGGCATGGCAGTTGCGGGCTTTCAGAACGGGCTCAGCAGAGACGGGTCAAGGGCAACCAAAAAATTACTGAACCGTCTCCTGAAATATCCCCCCACCACCTGGGAAGAGATACACAATGCCTACTGTGCTGAGGTACGTGGGGACGACGATGAACTCAACGGCCCAACCCGACGGTTGACCACGGTACACCTAGAAATCCGGAGGGACCGACGCAACGAGAATAGGCGGGAGCAAGCCCCACGCCTCAACAGGGAAATACACCAACCATACATTCCATACGTCAGACCCTCGCATCCACCACCGCCGAGGCATGCGGACGCCTTACAGCGACATGTCACCCCGCTAAGGAACGGCAGAGGTATGTTCCCTTCATTAGGTGCGCATAACTTTTGTGTATCTCCTTCAGAAATAGTGTACGCACTAGAAAAGCTAGGCAATAAAGTGCAATGGCCGGCTAAGATGAAATCCGACCCCGCCACCAGAAAATCAAACGCCCTATGTGAATACCACCAGGAACGGGGGCACAGGACGGAAGACTGCATCGGTCTACGACAGGAGGTGGTCCGAATGCTAAACCAAGGGTTCCTGAAAGAGTTGCTCAGCGACAAAGGAAAGCTCAACTTCGAACGTGGACGGGAACAACCCCACGACCCGTCAAGGCCTCCCTCACCAACGTGCACCATCAACATGATCATTGGAGGCGGCAATGACTCAACTATCAACCACATCAAACTCACCACCACCCACAAGTTAAAGCGAACCATCGCTCACGAATGATATGACGACTTCGAAGATAGTATTACCTTCGATAAGTCTGATTCCGTCAGTTTGTGTTTTCCTCATTATGACGCCTTTAGTTATTACTTTACGAATAGTAGATACGGATGTCAAATGGATCATGGTCGATGATAGAAGTGGCGCATGTATCATTCATCCGAGAGTCCTTGCACTCATGGGACTCGAAGATAAAATAATTCCATGTTGCATAACACTAACATGTTCTAATAATGAAGTGGAAAGAACCTTGGGCAAGGTGACGCTGCCCGTTCTGGCAGGGGTAGTTACGATGGAAACAACCTTCCATGTGATGAACCAAGAAACGACGTACAACGCCATTATCGGACGCCCGTGAATACACGCTATGAGAGCCGTCCCATCCAGCTTCTATCAAGTAATCAAGTTCCCAACACCATGGGGAGTGCACTGCATACTGGGAGAGCCCCGCCGCCCAAGAATGCTATAAGATAGCCCAAGATTACACGCATACCAAACAACTCCAAGGAGCAAGTGCAGAAGCACAGTAATCAGCCCTGTCGGGGACTAAGGTCCATCCGACAGAGACCAACATCAAAGATCCTGAGGAGGTCGAGGTTAGCAAGGCCACGGTCGAAGACCTCGACCCCGTTTAGATAGACAGCAGCGACCCCGCCAAGAAAGCCTACATAGGCCATGGCTTATCAACTCCAGGTCATTACCATGAATTTTTATCTAACCATGCGGATCTGTTCGCTTTTTCCCATGCAGATATGCCAGGAATTCCGCAAGAAATCGCCTCCCACAAACTCAATGTTGACCCATTACACCCGCCCGTGCGGCAAATGAGGAGAAAATTCAACGCCACCATTAACAAAGCGGTGAGCGAAGAAGTGGACAAGCTCTAGCCAATGGCTTCATCAGGGAATCCAAGTACCCGGAATGGGTCACCAATGTTGTAATGGTCAAGAAGAAAAACGGGAAGTGGCGGATGTGTGTGGATTTCACCGATCTAAATAAGGCATGTCCAAAAGACTCTTCCCGCTTCCCCACATCGACCAGCTAATAGGTGCGACAGCAGGTCATGAGCTTCTGAGCTTCCTTGACGCATACTCCGTCTATAATAAGATCATGATGCCCGAAGAGGATCAGGAAAATACAACATTCATCACTCATCAAGGGACGTATTGCTATAAGGTAATGCCCGTCGGGCTCAAGAACGCAGGGGCCACTTACCAAAGGTTGGTAACGGCAATGTTCAAGGAAAAGCTCAGCAAAACCATAGAAGTCTACATCGACGACATGCTGGTCAAATCATCAAGAAAGGAAGACCACCTAACCCACATGAAGGAAGCCTTCGAAATATTAAGGAAATACGGCATGAAGCTAAATCCTGAAAAATGCGCTTTTGGAGTAGCCTCGGAAAATTTCTGGGATTTCTGGTATCACAAAGAGGGATCGAAGTCAACCCCGACCAAATCAAGGCCATAGAAGCCATCCCGGAAACGCTAAGCAGCAAAAAGCAAGTGCAGAAACTGATAGGTCGGATCGCCGCCCTCTCCAGATTCATCTCGTGCTCCTCCGATAGATGCCACAAGTTCTTCAGTGTGTTGAAGAAAGACCAGGGACTGCAGTGGAACACGGAATGTGCAGAAGCTCTGAAGAGCTTGAAAGCATACTTATCATCACCACCCCTGCAGGTAAAGGCCGACACAGGTGAACCGCTACTAGTGTACTTGGCCATACCAGAAGTTGCAGTCAGCGCCGTCCTGGTGCGCGAAAATAAAGGTACGCAATCTCCTATCTATTATATTAGCAAAACCTTAGTGGATGCTGAAACCCGGTATCCCCACCCCGAGAGGCTGGCGTTAGCACTCGTAGTAGCTTCATGAAAGCTACGACCATATTTTCAATGCCACCCCATAAGGGTAGTAACGACCTTCCCCCTAAGAAGCGTCCTACACAAACCCGAACTCTCAGGGCGACTCGCTAGATGGGCCGTTGAGCTCAGCGAGCATGATATTACATACCTCCCTAGGACCGCCATCAAGTCGCAAGTCTTAGCTGACTTTATCGCTGACTTCAGCGCGGAAGTCCTGCCAAAGGCAAAACTCGAAGCACAACGCGCATCCTCCGAAAATGACCTATAGGTCCTTTACACGGACGGCGCCGCCAATGCATCGGGATCGGGACTGGGACTCGTACTTGAAGTCCCCACGTGTGAGACAATTCGCCAGTCCATACGATGCCTGAAAATACCTATCAACGAGGCCGAGTGTGAGTCCGTCATTATAGGAATGAAACTGGCTATCAAGTACGGAGCTCGCCAAATTATCCTCCATTGTGACTCCCATCTTGTAGTGAACCAAGTCACTGGGACTTATCAAATCAAAGAATAGAGACTACAAAAGTACCAGTCATAAATCCACAGACTAATGGCCACATTCGACGAATGCCGCTTCGAACAAATTTCCAGAGCACGGAATATCGAAGCAGACGGTCTGGAAAAGCTGGCTGCTGCCACCAAAAACTTCAACAAAGAAATTGTGGTCACACTCCTCCGCTCGGCTATCGACCACACCGAGGTACTTTTCCTAAACCTGACTTGGGACTGGCGCAACCAGTTCATATCTTATTTTCAGGACGGGGTATTACCCCTCGATAAAAAAGAAGCGAAGAAGCTTCACATACAGGCCGTCCGGTACTGCATGGTCAATGGCAGCCTTTATAAAAGGACTTTCGGTGGCCCCTTAGCCAAGTGCTTAGGGCCACAACAGACAAGACCGGTGCTCGAAGAAGTACACGAAGGCCATTGTGGCGCCCACACTGGAAACCGCGCCCTCGTAATATACATCATACGCGCCGGCTACTATTGGCCCACTATGAAGAGAGAGGCAGCTGAATACGTCCGACGGTGCGAGCAGCGCCAGAAGATCGCTCCAATGATACACCAACCAGGAGAACCCCTCCATTCCGTCACCTCCCCATGGCCATTCATCAAATGAGGAATGGACATAAGCTCTACATGTGACGTCGATGAAGTTTACATGTGACGTAGATAAAGGTCCCTCATTTCGATGCTCGTGTTCTTACTTTACGCATTTCAAATACTGATGTAGAAAGAATAATGGTAGACGATGGAAGCGGCACATGTATTATCCACCCTCGAGTCCTCACACAAATGGGACTCGAAGACAAGATAGTACCATGTTGCATAATATTAACAGGCTTTAACAATGCAGTTGAGCGAATCTCTGGGGAGATGACACTATACATTCTAGCCGGGGGCGTCACCTTAGAAACAATGTCATGAACCAAGCATTACTACAACAAAGTCTTTTAGTGACAATTATTTAGTGGCAATAAGTTAGTTGCCACCAATTTATTATGTATAAGCCAATATTAGTGGCAAAAATATTTGCCGAGAATATATCATTTTTACTGACAATTAAAAAGATTGCCACTAAAGCTTACGCCTTTTACTATTACTCTAACAAGTCCAAGAGCGGGATTTCTTTTAAAATCCCTCCAAATTATTTTTTTTTCCCTCCTTAATATTATTTATGTATTTATTTTTATATTTCTATTTTCATTGAGATCCTAGAGGAATGAAAAATGAAAATCAATTGAAACACAAACACTCAAAATTCATCTCTATTTCCTGCCAGATCGATCACTTTGGTACTTCATTATTTACTTCTTCTTCAATCTCTTTTGACTACAAATCAATAAAATTTTATTATTTTTTCAATAAATTAGAAGAACGTCAAAATAGTTTGAGGCCTTGTTCTTGCTGCATAGCTGTTGCGATTCTTCTACTTCATCGTCACTCGAGAAACCGATGCGGGTGCTGTTTTTTTGAAATTTGAAGAAGCCAAAAGTTGTGTCTTTGAGCTCAAGGTACCTTCTAATATTTTTTTATGTATTATGATAAATTGTAAATGTCTATTAGAGATTCATTTAAAATAAGTTTCTTCATCCGGTATTTTGTGAATTAATTTTCTAGAGAATTGTTTTTCATTGATTTTATAGTCATGTTCTTTCGGCTGTTCAATTCATTATCTTCGGAGATGAAATTTGCTCTCGAAATATTGTAGATCTGGAAAAAAAATCGCTAAAGCAGTAGTAAGAAAAGAAGCTTCAAAATGTTGTTGGATACAAAGAACATTGGACGTGTAATTTCTCTAAATAATTTGAAAAGTTTGATTGTTACTAAATAAATATGCAGATAAAAAAAGGAGAAAGATGAATAAATTTCTTTATTCTAATAATGCCAAACAAATCAAATATGCAAATTGGAAAGCCAATGCTAAAATCTTAGCAATATTTACTCTAGCCATGTGGGTATTTTCATTACTAATAATATACAACTCTCTCTATCTCTCTTGTGCTAAATCTACTATTTACCATATTGCTTTTATCCTACAATCTCTAGATCATATTATATTTGATTCCGATTAACCCAAATCATTTTTTGATCGTTTTTAGTGCTACATAAGTGTTCGAATAACTTTTTAGCAAGACACTCCGCTTTTTCAGTATTGAAATCTTGAGGCATCTCTTAGAAGCTCAAGAGATCTTTGCCAATTAAGCTTTACTAATTGATAATATCATTTTCCTGATGATTTATTTGGTGATTATAATCGCATGATCTGGTTCAATTATCCATGATGGAATATGTCGGATATGCAGATTAAGGATGTACAAGGATAATAATAAGCTAGTTGTATAGGTCCAAATTTGGCAACTCAACAGCAACAGATAAATAAGGAAAAGGACGGGGTCGACCATGGTGCGAAGCCTGAAGGTCGCTCTTAAAAAGGTTGGTGCCAAAAAATGAACTAAGAAAAGTCAAAAAAGAAAGAGAAAGAGAAAAGAAGGAATGGGCCCTAAATCTAGAAATATGCGAAGTTGAACGTGATATACTTCAAGAAGAAGTAAACAAACTCAGGCTTCAATTGAATGGTCTACAAAAATCATCAAGTTCTAGTTCAGTTGAGAATGTTCCTATTAGAAATAATACAACATGCTCCTTTTGTGGTAAAAATGGGCATAGCACTAACAATTGTAGGAACAGAATTAGAGCTGAGAATAACTTTAGAAACTTCAACAGCTCACCTTGCACCTACTGTAGCAAAAGAGGTCACGCCTCAAATCATTGCAGGTTCAAAAACAACATAAGGTAGATTTGGAGACCAAAATCTTCAAATCAAACTAACTCTAAAAAATCTAACCAGTCAGGACCCAAGAAGGCTTGGGTAACTAAAAATAATTAATCTTGTTTTGCAGGAACATTGCAAGAAGAGTCGAAAAGGAAAATGGTATCTTGAAAGTGTGTGTTCCAGACATATGACGGGCGACAAATAATTGTTCAAATCAGTTACCAAGCTAGATGGCGAAACAGTTACTTTTGGTCAAATCCAAAGGAAATGTTATTGGTGGTTGAAAAGTTCCTTTAAGCTCTACATGTGACGTGGATGAAGTTTACATAGTGGATGAACTCGGGTACAAGCTTCTCAACATCAGTCAACTATGTGACAATTATTATGAGGTTCGTTTTAAGAAACATGGTTGATTCATAGAAGACGAAGCAAGAAATATCATTCTCTCTGGCAATAGAGATAGAAATGTCTATACTATCAAAAACCTAGAAAATTTTGGGGATCTAATTTGTCTTTCTTCTATAATTGAAGATCCCCGGGTTTCGCATGGGAAACTTGAGCATACAAGCATGTACACCACTCAAAAACTTTTAAAACAGGACCTTGTTGTTGGTCTTCCAAAACTGAATTTTTCAAAAGATCATATATGTGTTGCATATCAATTAAGAAAGCAAACTCGATCCCATTTCATAGTTATAAACATTGTTTCTACCTCTAAACCTCTTCAACTGTTGCATATGAATTTATTTGACCCCACTAGAACTGCTAATATTGGAAGTAAGAAATATATTTTTGTTATTGTAGATTATTTTTCTAGATTTACATGGGTTATATTCTTAGTCATAAATATGATGCCTTAAGGAATTTTGAAGTCTTTTGTAAGAAGGTTCAACGTGAGAAAGGTTATTACATCTCTACAATCAGAAGTGATCATGGAGGAGAGTTTGTAAGCAGATCGTTTGAAAATTTCTGCAATGATAAAAGAATCTCTCATAATTTCTCTTCATCAAGATCCCATCAGAATGGTGTAATAGATCGGAAAAACAGAACCTTGCAAGATATGGCAAGAACAATGATAACGGAAAACTCTTTACCTCACCATTTCTGGGCAGAAGCTGTAAATACAACGTGTCATATTATTAACGTATGTCTCATTCGTCGTATTCTCAAAAAGTCTCCCTATGAACTATAGAATGGTAAGAAACCAAACATCAGCTACTTTTACCATTTTGGATGCAAATGTTTTGTTCATAATAATGGCAAGAATAATCTGGGAAAATTTGATCTGAAGAGTGATGAAGGTATATTTCTTGGTTACTCTCCCTCAAGTAGAGCTTACAGAGTTTATAATAAGATAACCTTATGCATTGAAGACTTTATTTATATTGTCTTTACTGATACTAACCCTCGCCCAAGGAATGAACATGTTCCTAAAAATGAAAAAATTTCGTAGGAAAAGATCATCAAACTGAGTCAGCTAATCAACAAACTCAACCAACTGAAGCTCCTTCAGAAGATCATGACTTATCTCAACCAGATTAGTCGACTAACATATCTTCTGGGAGTACACCAAATGAATGAAGGAACGAACCAGGATATCCTTAGAAATTCATTATTGGATATTCACAGGAAGGAATAACTATCAGGAGATCACAAAAGAACAAGTCTCATGTAGCTCTCAAATTGAGCCCAAGAATATTGATGAAGCTCTAAAAGATTCTCATTGGATCAACGCTATGAGAGAAAAAATAGATCAGTTTGAGAAAAACAAAGTCTGCGAATTAGTTCCAAAACACCAAAACTCCTCTGTTGTTGGGACTAAGTGGGTGTTCAGAAACAAATTGAATGAATTAGGCCAAGTCGTTCGAAATAAAGCAAGACTGGTGGCTCAAGGTTACTCTCAATAAAAAGGAATCGACTATGATGAATCATTTACACCTGTGGCAAGACTTGAATCCATTAGAATTTTACTTGCCTTTACCGCCCACAAAGGATTCAAACTATATCAGATGAATATCAAAAGTGCGTTCCTAAATGATTTTATATTTGAAGAAGTATACGTAAAGCAACCTCCTGGGTTTGAAAATTACACTCTTCCAAACCATGTATACAAGCTTACTAAAGCCATGTACGGTCTCAAACAAGCTCTGAAAGGTTAAGTTTTTTTCTTTTGAAATCAAGGTTTCAAACGAGGTAACATAGATACAACTCTTTTTATTAAGCAATCAAATTCTGGTAATCTCATTACTCAAATTTACGTTGATGATATTATCTTTGGAACCCTAACACTACTTTTTGTGAAGAATTTTCTCTTTTCAAGAAAAGTGAATTTGAGATGAGCATGATGGAGAACTAACCTTCTTCCTTGGACTTATCACGCAGTCTCCTAAAGGAATCTTTATCAACAATACTAAGTACACAAGCAGCTTATCAAAAAGTTTAGAATGTAAAACGCTATGGCTACCGGTACTCCTATGAGTCCAACTAATATGCTAGATGATGATAACAATGGAAAAATGGTTGATGAAATCATGTATAGAAGAATGATTGGATCTCTACTTTATTTAACTATTAGTCGACCAGATATTATGTTTAGTATATGTAAATGTGCTATATTTCAGTCAGATCCTAAAGAATCACATTTGGCTGTTGTTAAACATTTTATTAGTTATTTAAATGGTACTACTGAATTCGGCCTATGGTATGATCGCTCTAACAATTTTTCTTTATGAGACTTTTTAAATGTTGATTTTGCAGGAGACAAAACTGATAGGAAAAGTACCAGTGGGACATGTCAATTACTGGGAAATGCCTTAGTATCTTGGCACAACAAGAAACAAAAATGTGTTGCTCTTTCAACAACTGAAGCGGAATATTTAGCTGTTGGAAGTTGTTGTACACAAGTTTTATGGATCATGCATCAACTCCTTGATTAGGATTTATGTCTTACTGCTACTCCTATTTTTTGTGACAACCCAGTGCTATCTATCTATCTAAAAAGTATGTGCATCATTCTAGAGAAAAGCATATACAAATTAAATATCATTTTATTCGTGATCATGTTGCAAAAGGGTAATATTGCATTAGAATTCATTAGCACTGATTCTCAACTTGCAGATATTTTTAGTAAACCTCTTTTAGAAGAAGATTTTGTCCTTCGAAAAAAGATTGTCATTCTGCCAAATTTGTAAACCAGTTGCTTGTTTAAATGGTTAAATTATTATTTACATTTTCAGTATATTTTACTTCTTAATTATCCGTGTACTAATTAATTTTACTGTTGAAGTGTAATTATTATTAGCAGTTATTCAGAACCATCACTTCCGTCTGTATTTGACCCTTCCGATAACCATGATGCCCCTTCACTTATCTCAAACCTTTGATAAAAAAAACCTCCATCTTCCAAAACACCTTCCTAATTTCTTACCAAACACCCTTCTGATTTCTCCATGGATAGAAGAAACCATTCCTCTACAACCAGGCGAAGCTGTAGGTTTCAAAAACCTCTAAATACAGAAGGAATAGTGGATGTAGAATAGTCTATTGATTCAGACCTTCTCAAGACTGACAACGATGGAAGTGCCTCATCTTGAATCAACCCATTAGCCAGAAAATGACCCATGGAGCAAACCCCCAAAAATACTGCATGCAAAAGGGGCAAGGTAGAACCTTGAATTTCGGTCCAGAAGACAAGTTGATCTTCTATGACCCCAGTGAAAAGGCAAGGTTTGAGTCCTATAAGTCAAAATCCATGGCTTATGGACGATGCATAAGTCTCTCTATTATGCAATGTCTTCATTGTGATATGACTGAAATTCTTGATTTCCAGCACTTTTCCCCTGTGTTTAACACTCATGGAAATTATGTGTTTGAAGAACCTATGAGAATGTTTTATGCAAATCTGTTTGTGAATGATAAGGATGACTTGGAATCTATGGTCTTAGGTACTAGAATTGTGTTGGACTCCTACCAATTTGAAAAGATCTTTTCTACCAAATTTAGTGGGTATGATGTGTTTGTCCAACATTATTGGCCCAAAGACTTTGATGTGTCTCTTGAAGAAGCAAAAACCTTCTTGTCTATCCCCCTAATATTGGCCCCCAAAATCTGAAATTTGAATACTCGGATTTGGCCAACATGATTGCCACTACTTTACTTACTAGGTCTGGTCCCTAAGTTTTTTGTCTACTAAAGATGTCTTTGTCCTCTACTGTCTGGTCAACAGTAAGCGTCTTAATTGGTTTGTATGGATTCATCAATATATGATTGAGAGTATTAGGATATTTCCTCTTCTGCTGGTTGTCTGCCCTATGGCATTATTGTCTCTCATATTCTAGAAGTTATGAAGGTTGATTTAGCACCCTTTACACCCCAGCACATCTCCAGTACCTATGATAAAACTGCTTTCTCTATGATAGGTTACTCACTGGGTGAAAATGGATGGGTTAATAGAGACAAGGTTGAAAGTTCTCCAGCTCCGGTAGATATTCAAGTTGATCAACCAGTCCCTCAGTCGACTACCTACCAGAGTCTTCCACACATTCAAAAATACCTTGATAAAGTCAATTTGCTATTGGTAGGAATGAAAGAACAGGTAGACAAAATCAGAGAAGTCATTAAAGATACTTGTTCAGATGTAGCAAAGCTACGTATAGACATAGGGGCTACAAGGAGACATGGAACAAGGGCCTTCAATTCCATGACTGAAAAATGGATAAGCTCGTCAAGGATGTTGACAACTCATATGACTCCTTTTGCACCAAAGTGATCAACACTCTCAAATACTTTCTGGGACGTCATTAATTATCTCTGGCTATTTTGTGACAAACGGCTTATATTTTTCTATGGTTTTTAGACTATTATTTTTTGGTCTATACTAACTTAAGCCTCTGCTGAAGGCTCTATTGCTCTAACCCTTTTAGTATGTTTATTATATTGCTCTGTGTTTCTGTATTTTATGTTACTCTTTCCTTTTTGATTGATGTTGGGGGGGGGGGGGAATGTAAGTAAACACTCAGTGGGTGACATGAGCAAAACTTTCCAAACATACGAACAATTCAATTCAAGGGAAGTACTAGCTCAGCGGGAGCAACTCCTAAAACTGAAAAGGGAAGTATCTTACGTTTCTTTAAACTTGTCTACTCCTTCTTGATTGTCATCATCAAAAAGAGGGAGATTGATAGGTTTTAAATTTATGTTTTAATGATGAAAATATTATCCTATGTTATATTTTCAGGGCAAACAAAAAGGAAAGAATGAAGATGATTAGCAAGATTGCTACTGGGCTCAAAATAAAGGAAGAAGGAAAAATTAGTTACTGCATTAATGATCAATTAAGAGGCAGATTGACTCGTCCCTAATCAGGGATTCAATGAAGATTCAGTTACAAATATTAATGATCAATCAAGAAGCAGATTGACTCAATCAAGGGAACTCAGATTACCAATCTTGATCATTCCAATTTCGAAGAATACACTCACGAATTAATCACTTCTTGAATTCAGCTGTGACAAGGAAGGTCACATTCAAATTTGGACCAGTCAAAGAGCAAGATTCAAAGAGGCATCTCTTGGATCAAATCCCTTAATTAAAGATCTTGAGCCTCCCATTTCAAAAAGGATTCAACGGCTCTTTTCTCTTGTATAAAAAGGCTGCTCTCTCAAGAAGAAGACAATGCAATACAAAAAGTGTATTCCAAATCTGTATACTTCTTAGTTCAAACACTGTAATTCTGAGCTATCAATGTCTCAAAATATAGAGAGATCTAGAGTACAAAAGAAAGTTGTGTCACTTGATTAGAACTCAACTACTAATTCTATATGTTGATGGTAAACACGAAAATACCATCAATCGTGTAAGTTTATTTAAAGACCCACGGGAACTCTTGTGACCCAAGGGAACTCTTGTGACCCAAGGGAAATGGATGTAAGTACCACAACGGTACTAAACCAGTATAAATCGCGTGTGTCTTACTATTGCTCTTCACTGCTTTTACTCTTTCTGTCTCATGGTTAGTCAACTAATACCTATATTAGTCGACTAAATTTTAATTAGGAAACAATTCGCCCCCACCTCTTGTACTTTCACAAGAAGCATCCCGTACTCCTTGTGGGCTACCGACCTATGGGTCTTATACACCGATGAAGCATCCAACACATCAGGATCTGGATGGGGACTCGTGATTGAGGTCCCAACAGGCGAAGTTATCCACCAATCCATATGGTGCCTCGATATGACTAAAAATATGGTCGAGTATGAGGCTGTAATTGCAGGATTAAAGCTAGCTCTCAAATGTGGAGCATGATGAGTCGTCCTCAGATGCAAATCACAACTCGTCCGTCAACCAAGTCATAGGGACTTTCCAAATCAAAGAGCAGAGGTTACAAAAGTACCAGGCAGAAATTCATAAACTACTGCCAAAATTTGATGAATGTTGACTCGACCAGATACCTCGAGAGCAAAACATCGAGGCAGATGGCCTCACCAAATTAGCAGCAGCTACCAAAAACATCACTAAAGAAAATGTGGTCACCCTCCTCCACTCGTCTGTAGACTAACTTGAGGTACATTCTATAAATTTTACTTGGGACTGGTGCAACTGCATCATGACATACTTGCAGGAGGGAGTACTCCCACAAGACAAAAAGAAAGCCAAAAAGCTTTGAATACAGGCGGCCAGATACAACATCATAAATCACGACTTGTACAAGAGAATGTTTGGGATCCCCTTGGTGAAATGCTTAAAGCCGAATCAAACAAGGCATGTGCTCGAAGAAGTACACGAAGGCTATTTTGGTGTCCATATAGGCAACCAAGCCCTCGTCTGATGCCTCATTCGGGCAGGTTACTATGAATAAGGAAGTCGTATATTACGTCAAGAGGTGTGAACAGTGCCAAAAATATGCACCTATGATACATCAAGAGGGCGAACACCTCCACTCTGTCACTTTGCCATGTTCGTTTATCAAATGGGGAGTGGACATTGTCGGACTCTTCCCAGCAGGGCGAGGTAATGTATGTTTTCTTTTGGTTGTACTATACTTTTCCAAATAGGTAGAAGCATGTGCGTTCACCCAAATTTGCGAACGAGAAGTCACCACATTCATATGGAGAAACATCATATGTGGTTTCAACATCCCTAAAGAAATCGGTTGTGACAATGGTCGCCAATTCACCGGGAAAAAGACCGCCGAGTTCTTCGAAAAAATGGTACATCAAATGGCCAGAATTGCTACAAGAGGTACTACAGGCCTACCGAACTATACCAAAAACGAGCACAAGTGAAACGCCATATTCACTAGTTACGGGACTGACGGTATGATATTTTTCGAGGTCGTAAAGCCTATTCTGAGATACTCTAATGAAAGCGGACAAAACAATGACAAGAACAGAAAACAAGACCTCGACGAGGTAGAAGAATGAAGGGACATGGCTTACATAAGAATGGTAGACAAAAAACAAGCAGAAAGGTACTACAACAAAAAGGCCAAAATACGACCACTCAAAGTCAGAGACTAACCAAACTACGACCACTCAAAGTCAGAGACTATATTTTCAAGGCCAAAACAAAAGCGAGCAAAGACCCGAAATAGGGAAAATTAGGAACCAATTGGGACGGGCCATACAAAATCATGGCAATAGCAATGAAAGGAGCATTCCAACTAGAAACAATGGAAGAAAAACTACTACAAAACAATTGGACTGTCGCCCACCTCATATACTTCAATGTCTGAAAAAGGACGCCCCTCAAGTCGTACTCATTTTCCCTCAATCAGGTTTTGTACCGATTGGGTTTTCTTGGGGAGGTTTTTAAAGAGGTGACAAAGGGGACGTCTTGAAGTTCAAGTATGATTCATCACCTCGCCTGCCAACTGCTTATCCATGTCGAGCGATGAAGGGACTAGAAATATGAAAACTTCTCTAATATATGTAAGAAACAGACTTGTAGAGCATTCTCTAATGAATGAAATAAGGCAAAATTTTGTACTCTCCACCAAGGTATTCTCCAATGAATGAAATAAAGCAATATTTTTACTCTTCATCAAGTTTCTTTTTTGCATCCCGCGTCCGACCTCGCTCGAATTACTTAACATTCGACCTCGTTCGAATTACTTAACATTCGACCTTGCTCGAATTACTTAACATTTGACCTCGTTCGAATTACTTAACATTCAACCTCGCTTGAATCACTTAACATTCAACCTCGCTCGAAATAATTTACACTCGACCTTGCTTGAGTTACTTTACCACCTTGCTCGAGTTACTTTAGAATCTACAATCGACTGCGCCAAAACACTACACACAAGCGGTCGAAAAGCCAGGGATTTCATCGAATAGAAAATAAAAATAACCCAGAAAATACACAACAAAAAGGATATCATTCCATTACAACTGTTATATTACAAATACTTTTCACAAAGGGCCCAAAGACGTCCTCACAAAAATATCAAGGCACAGTAAAAATAAGTACAACGTCTCTACGTCGCGTCATCTCCCCCAGTGTACTCATCATTATTCCAAGAGTCGAAGGCGATCCTATCTGCATCATCAACATCATCCCGCTAGACGTACCGGGGTCATAACCACGGGCTTCACGATTCGTACTTGCTTTAACATGGACACCCTCGAGTTTCACCTCGGAGACCTTCCCCTCGGCCTTCAGGGACTTGTATACGTCAAGATGACCCTCTGCTTGAACCCACATACAACCCCCGCGACACGATGGGATCGACAGAAATATGAGAGGTAGACGGATGCGACTGTTTTCGAACTATCTCAGCCTTCATAGCAACAACCTGTTCATCTAATCTAGACAACTCCGCCTCCAGATCCTGTCTCTGCTCTTCTAAGCTCGCCACCTTGAGCGACAATGTCTCCACCTCATTATCTGTACAAACATGGAGGGCGTCATATAAGGCCGCTACTTCGAATATGGAGGCTACCCTGTCTTTTTCGGCACGAGTCAATTAATTGACTTTAACGCTTAACTCGCTCCTCAAATCGACATCCTCGGTTTCCCTTTGCCCAAGCTCAACAGTTAAAGAAGCCACCCATGCTTGAAGGTCGGCATTCTCGGCTATCACCCCCTTGCTCACCTTGAGCTCATCCTTATTGGCCCTAAGAGTCGCTTCAAGCTCGTTGCATCGGCCTATGGCCTTCATCAGCTTATCATCCCGCTCTTTCAACTCCTCAACTTTCCGTGCCAACGTTTCCTCTTTCTACTTAAGCCTATCGCAAAATAGATGAAACTCGCTATCTTGGTTAAAAACATAAGCCAGTGTACGATGCTTGGTACGATACTCTTTCTATTTAGAGGCCACCTTCTTAAAAACGCCCATCCTAGCAGTCGCGCTTGATCCCCATGATGAGAGTCTGACATGCAAAGGAAAGAAAGTCATCATAAGCATATTACACATGCGAAACAAATCCTAACAGGAAAAGAAAAAACACTTACTCACAAAGCCATGCCAGAAATACTCAGCGATAGCTCTGCATCACTCATCGTCTGAAGCGTCGCACTCTCAGAAGTAGCACACAAGGGCGAAGGATGACACCACCAGTTCAGAGTTCGCCAAAAGTTCGTAACCCATGGGAATGATTACGTGTCGATTAGGACCCTCTTCCTCACTTCCACGTGGGTGTTTCTCTCCAAAAAGGCACGTACCTCTTTGGGATCGATGTCCGAGCCTGAACTATTATCCTCTACGAGCACCACTCCATCTTTTCCGGCAGCCGGCGATACGCTAGCTTCAGCGGTCCGTGCAGGCTCCCCGCCTTGGAGTGCCCCCTCGGCCTTAGGGGACCTCCTCGGCATAATTGCATCCGCCATAAAAGCGAACCCTGCGTCTGGAACAAATGGTGACACCGCTCTCGAGGCAATGAACTTCCTCTTTTCAACACTGGTGGTGACGGAGTTCCCAATTTCCATTCTCCTCCTCTTTCTCGATGGCGACTCATCTTAGTTAGATGACTCATCTACAAGGTGGTAGGCCCGTGCGTCTAGCACAAGTGGTGGCGCCGCTCTCGAGGCAATGACATTCCTCTTTTCAGCACTGGTAGCAACAGAATTTTCCAAGTTCCATTCTCCTCCTCTTTCTCAATGGTAACTTCTCTCCATCAGATGACTCATCTACAAGGTGGTAGATAGGTCGGGAAGAGTTCTTATCCCGAACAGCAATACTCCGAGGAGCGGAGTCCCTAGTTGACAAAGTTTGAGTACGACCTCCGCAGACGGACTCGGCCAAAGTAAATTGCATCCCTGCCGATGCAATTGCCCGGCGAAATGCAGACGTTGGAGCTTTCTTTTTGGAAGTCTGTCGACCTGTCATCATAAAGAGGTCGTATCAACAACAGAAGCAAGGGATGTAGGAGGATGATAATGAGCAAGTGTTTTGTCAATTAATTGATTCTTTGAGTATCCTGGTCTTCAACAGCTGTAAAGTTGATAATTGATAACTATGCAAACCTCCTTTTGATATAAATTATGGCATGCATCTCTTAAGAGAGTGGTGCAACTAGTACAGAATATTGGTCCTTTCCGGAAAGCTGAGTTTTTTCCGTTTCATCCCAAAGTTCCCTAGCCTTGCTGCCAGAAACAGTTATTTGATCGATTGAGGAAAATATTGGGAGGCAATGGTCATCATATCCATGAGAAATTCCCACAAAAGTTAAACGAGAAACGTATATTGTTAGCTGCTCCCAATAATCGATAAAATGTAAATTTTTTTCTTCATATACTTATAATATATATTTTTTAATTAGCGAATACAATTAATTTCGGCCAACGAACCAATTTTATATTTAGCAAAGTTAAATACCATAAGAGTCATGGAGATGCTGGATTGCATGGCATTTGGTTGGTAAAGATTACACAGCAGCAATAGTGATGCACATAAGTGCAGATGGTGAGTCCTATAGACACAGAGGCTAGTAGCCTTTGCTGAATTTTGTGGTCTTCTCAGTATTTGCACCGCCGTACTTGCCTCTCCTTACACGCACATTTCACATAATCCTTTGAAGTATTTTTGCCTTAGCCTCCTCCATTACTATCCAGATATTTACCTTCAACAATAAAAGAAAAGAAAAAAAGAAAAAGAAAAACGTGTGTTGTTTTATTCTTCCTCAACCCTGCGGCCGTTCCTCTCTCCGAGGAATATATCGCAGAAGGAGAAAACAAACAAGACACTAAGGAGTTCTCCGGTACCAGGGATAAGGATAATAATTTTGGAATAGAATTTAGATTGTATATATCCTATGTGTGGTTATAGGTATTAACTAAATTTGGAATAAATTTTACACTAAAATTGTGGTACTAGTTATCTCGTGCTGAAGGTGGGATAGTTAATATCATAGGAAGGGGCAAAAGCACCTTTAACGAAGCGGTGTCGCGTCATTAAATTTTTTTAATAAATGTATGTATTAATATTTAAGACCGTAAAGAACGAATAAGTAGGAAAAAATGACATTTGACAAATCTTATCTCTTGGTGTATTGATTATATGTTTTATTTTGCTTTAAGAGGTTAAATATTCAAACATCAACTAACACATTTTTTTGTAAATATTTGAGAAAGCCTTTGTGATTAAAAATTGTGATGAAGCAAATTAAACTCCGACCTTTTTTTAACTTAAGATTCAATAAAATTAATAGACTAAGGTTATTTCTTGTTTAGAAGAATAATAGGAGTAATTAAAGTTATCATTCTCGTTCTTTTATAAATTTCGACACAACTTATAAAAAATTTTGCGTACACCCCTGCATAGAATATCCTTGTTTCCTTCCATTTTATGCAACGACTGAACTTTAAAAAAGAAAACTAAAGTTACGATCAAAGATATCGCCTTTGAAGCGCCAATTGCATAGTCTGAGCTAAAATTGTTTTGAGGACTCATAGTTCATACCAGGGAAAGATCGTGTGCAATCACACAATTCTCTCTAACAAAATGGCATGGCTCTATAGTCTCGTCTTTTGCGTTCTTAGTCTTTAAAAAAAAAAATTCTTTCTTAGTATTTGTTTCAAAAAGAATTGCACCAAAAAAAACAGGATCTTTTATTAAAAAATTTAATTTTCAAATTTCTGAAGCAAACGCCACTAATATGCAAATAATCTAATTATCTCATAGTTTGGCATTATGTTTTTGGCAGGGACAAAAATAGACCAGGGGATTGCATACGTCCTAATGATGGTGGCTTTGGTGCTAACATATTTGATTCACTAAATTTCCTTTATCCATTCATCAGTTCCTTGTTTTAGCCATGTTATTGTGGAATATTATAACTATTATTTTTTCCACTGGTCCTTTCATTTTTTGTAAAGTCTTTTTGAGTAGAGATGTACATACATTTTATTTTTAGACATTTTTGCTATTTATTTTACTAATTCATTTTCCCTTGCTTGTTCCTCAGTGTATTTATTTGTTTATATTTGGAAAAAACATGATTAGCTTTCTTTTCACGAACAAGTGGGAAAAAATCCCAGAAGAATAATACAACAGCATTATGCATTTTCAAAAGTGGAAAAAGAAAACACACAAAAAGACATAGATCAAATCTTACGATCGACTTGGTTCATGAAATTTGTATTATTGATTAAATAGCAAAGTTGGGTCGTTTGCTTCACTTTCCTTGCATTTCCAGCGTCTGAACTCATAACGGAACTTCGCAAAAAACAAATTGCAGTATTCGACATATCATATAGGAGTACTAATTTAAAGTTAATTGCAGGAGATCAATTCTTGCGATTAACTCGGAATACAACTTCCATAAAATAACAAAACGATTCTAACGTTAATGCAAAAGAGCATCGACGAAAAAGTTCATAATTTTGTAGCTAAGATCCCCAGATCAGTCGACAAAACAGTTAAAGAACTTTTTTAGTAAGAAGCAATAAAGAACTCAAATAATCTAATGATAACTAAGAAACCGCAGGAAAAACTGCTCATTTAAAGCTTATCAAAATCTCTTCTTACTCCAAAGACAGAATTGCCGAAAACCCAACCAAAATTGGTTAGGAAGCAAAGGAGAATGGTTTATTTTCTACCAGCTAACCTGTAAGGGTAATCTACCATGGTCAAAACTGCTCCTTTTGCGTGCAACCATATCCACATTAGAGCACACTAGTTCTATCCAGCGCACCTTCATGCCCAACTCAGCTAAACCGGTGACCATTGCTCGATCCAAAGATGTTGCTAAGAAGAAACATAATTAACCTGACTAAGCTCCTTATGAAGAAGCATATTGATGGTGTAACATATATTTGACAACTTCATAAAATGAAATCACGATTCCGACAGAGGGACCAGCACGAGCAACACGAGGCCCTACTCCAGTAAACAGTCCCTTGAGCCCTCCATCCCTGCATTAGTCAGCATGATTTCACATTCAGAATCCACTTCATAGCCAGTAAAACTAGTTTACAGACAAGTATGTCATTCTAATTGAAAAACCTGGCGATCCTCTGAACACATGACACAACAGATTGTGAATTTCCCCTACCTATACTCTTTCCCTTGCCATTTAAAGGCATAACCAAAATTAGAGGGATAACAATAGCTTTATGGCTTTAATATATGCAGTTTTTACGTTATTTTACATGGGAATAGTTCATTTGACATATTCTCAGAAAGCTGTACCTCCAAATCTCCAGTAGAGTTTGCCTTGTCGTCATTGTCAATGCCCTGGCAGGGTTCCTCTGTGATAAAAAAAAGAGGTGGATAAGCCAACCATCAAATATATGGAGGAAAAACAAGTCAATTATCACCATGGATCCAAGATAAAGGCAGCACTCTCTAACCTAAGCTAATTTCAAATAATCCCTTTATTTCGTATGAACATGAAATTGCAATTACCCACCTTGGGCCCAAAAAAATTACTAAGTGTTCACGGTCATAAAATTGTTGAAAACATTTATACTCTACAATATAAGTAGAAAGGTCAAAACAAGTACTCCCTCCGTTTCATGTTATATGAGGCAGTTTGACTCGGCACGGAATTTAAGAAAAAAGAAGAAAGACTTTTGAAACTTGTGGTCTTAAAAGCTTAAGGGATAAAAAGTTTGTGGGACCATGACATTTGCGTGGCTATAAAAGCTTCTCATTAAAGGTAAATGGGTAAAATGAAGAGTTTAAAGTTGAATTATTTCTAAATTTAGAAATGTGTCATTTGTTTTGAAACAGACTAAAAAGGAAAGTACTTCATTTATTATGAAACGGAGGGAGTAATTGACAATTACATGGACGGTTCTCCAAAAGTTTAGGAAGTAAAGTTAGCAAATTCACTAAGCTCAAGACAACTATGAGATTTTCATACCAAATATGCCCTCAAAGTAACCAGAAATGATGCTTGACCCAAGTGGACAAGTCCAAATATCAGTACTATGGAAATAAGGATTTAGACGAAAAACAAACACCTCAATCTGCCTTCTAGTCTTCGCAACATCAAGGGGACATGTTGCAGCAGCAGCAATACTTCCTGCAACAAAACCAGCAGAAATATTTGCCCCGAGGACACCGGCTGCATTAGGTTCATCTCCCATCAGACTAAGAAGTCTCCTTCTTACCTGTAAATAGACTTATGAGAATAATGTTTGAATCAAATTAAATTCATGAACAGATCAGAATCTGACAAAAGAAGAATTGAATCATACTGGTTCAAGAGTTGACCAACAAATTGCAGAAAAAGGGACATCGCGAGCAAGCTGTGCCCCAAGGCCAGTCCAAAGTACACGATAGCTTTGTACTGCAATAGAAATTACTATTCAACTTCAAACAAAAGATTGCAAGAGCATTCACATTTCAAGAGTGAAAGTAAGAGCCAGAATTTTAGGATAGAGAAGGAAGTAGCTAGAATGAGATGTAACTGACTTTAAGAAACTCTATACGCTATGTAAAGATACTACTTTCTGAAGGACCTTGCTTTAGAAAATATAAGTTTATGTGACAAATTTATATACTACGCAAAATACTCACAACATCTCAAAAAATTGCCAAGCTATGATTCATTTACTCTTGTTGTAATGTGCTATTGGAGGAGGAACAACTTAAGTAGCATCCGCCACAGATATTTAAAGATCATGTCCAACAACAATAATAACTACCCAGTATAGTCCCACAAACTGGGGTCTGGGGAGGGTAATATGTAGACGAGCCTTACCCCTACCCGAAAGGGCAGAGAGGCTGTTTCCAATCGACCCTCGGCTCAGTGAAGGAAAGGAAAAACAAAAACAAAAACAAAAGAGCATTAGTAAGTCCAGCAGAAATAGCATAAATAATCATCTAAACATAAGAACCATAAATAAAATATCATGCAATAATATCATACAATAACTACCATAAGGGAGACACAATCCAAAACACAAATCATCTACGGATGGCCCTGCCAAGCCTCACCCTACCCCGGGTGAGTAGTACGAAAAACTCTAGGGACCCTATCCTACAACCCTGATACTAGACCTCTAGACTTTCCTATCAAGGGCCATGTCCTCGGAAACTTTTTAGAAATTTATGTCCAATGAGACTAAAATTGGAAGGGACATTTTTAGGAATTTATGCTGATAACACTTTCAATGTTACAATGGAATCTACATTACTATTCAATTTCACTAACAAACAAGTTCAGCTATCTCTTTTCAGCTAGAAAGCAGTAAGTGGAAAAATTGACTTACAACCACTGTTGGTGCTAGTTGTGCTCCTGACATTGGCGATAAGCTCAAACAGGGTCTTCCTGACTCCAGCAGGCTTGTCGCATTTGTTCGTATCCTTAAATGCCTGTATAACAGAAGAAACTTAGTAAAAGAAAGAATCAGAACAGTTGAAAGGAGTGGATCATTCATTTCCTTAGCAATTAAAGAGCTACTGGAACACATAGAATGACACAACTAGCAAAATAAGCATCAAAGGCTCACAATGTAAAAGAAATTTCTCTACCACCCCTCGGCGTTTCTTTTACCCCTTTCCTCTCCTTTATGTATGGTGGATTTTAAACCTTGACAAAGGAGATGCGAAATACCTGCATTCGTGTTTTGGCAAGTTCAATAGGATAGCAACTTGTGCAAGCTAAAGACCGTGCCAACGAACCAGCTAACAAAGGAGCATATGGTGTCAAGCTTGGGGAGTTTTGAGCAGTGAAGGCCTCTAACCGGTTACGAAAAATGTCATAGCAAGGCAAGTAAATTCCAACCTATTTGAAAAGCATCAGCACAACATTGTGATTATAACATATAGCGTAAACTCAACTTAAATATGCCAAAAGGGTGTTGTTGGCGAGTTCAAAACAAATAATAAGATCTATAGACACATACTGTTGGTACAGCCAATGCCAGAGCAGCATTTGTGCCTCTCCACAGCCTAGAAATACCCTCCTGTAGAAGGACTCCAGTTAGTGTCACGAAAATTTTAAACAAATCAAACTGCAACATGAAACTTCGAAAACAAGCATGAAAGAAACATGAAGCCTTGAGCAATCAAGACAATCTACAGACTTGAGTGTCTGAAAGATAAGTGGATAAAATATGCCAACCTGCCGAATAATTTTGTAGAAGACATCTAGTGTTCCTTTGTACTGAAAACAATCAGCCGGGCAGATTGATACTGTACCATGAACACCAGCACGGGTGCATGAAGGTGAACACCTCAGATCTGCAAACATCTGAGTGAACAAGCAAATAAGTCAACATTAATTACTCATTACAACATAAGCAAAGATATATAACTTTCCATTCCCCTGAAACCAATGCAGATAAACATTTGAGATAAGGGGGTGCAATAACTTCAAAAAAAAACACTGTATTTAAGACCCTCTTTTTATCTTTTGTTTTATTTAGTAATGGTGGTGTCGGAACCAATCTATGTGCACCATGACTAATCTATCGGGCATATGCCACCTCTCACTAGCACATGCACTGAAGCTTGATTACTAAGATTGTTACTCCAACTCTTCACCATAACTAAATCATCTTTCATCTTTCATTCTCCACCAAGAAAAGAGTTTCACTTAGCCAATTGCATCACTCTCAAATTTGCTGCATGTGTCCTGCCTCTCCTCCCTCCCCGATCGAAGCATTAACAAGAAGGAAGACTATACTCATGTTATATTGCATAACTTAAGGCTTTGAATTCTAAGGATGAAACCACTCATATCTTTAATATATCAAATTTATGTTTCTTCCCATTTTTCCTGGTTTTCGTGTTGCTTTGTGTCTACTGCAGTTACATCTATTTTTCAAAATGTACACTATATCTACTAATAGCATCAAATTGATCCTACTCCAGTGATCATGTCACACATGCTCTCATTCCTGCTACCGCTCCCAAGTTTGGTGTCCTCAGACACTATTCAGAACTAATCAAGCAGGCAACACGTGCAGTAGTTATGTCAAAGTGTTTACGTAACTGAAATAATACCAGGTAAAAATCACTAAGGAGAAAAGAGTGGACCATTCACTGTAATTTGTTCTACAACTCCATCTTTGAATATCAATTAGATCCATTAAAAGTAAACAGATTAAATATTGCCCCAGCATTTTCATCCGGCAATGTGCAAAAGAATTTTATGACACAATTAAGAAAACTGGCATAGCTTTTTCATCTATCGTTTACTTGGAAAATAAAAACCGTACAGCAGAACTAACTCTTTTGCTGTAAATACTTCAACAAAGATAACTCCAACACACAAGTCAATATCCTCTCTTTCTAACTACCTCATTTTCAAATGCTGGTTATCAAGAAACACATTGGTTTTGCCTGTTCTTTCGACAAAAGGTTTTGGTTTGTGGTTAGTACCATAGTTCTCGATGTATGATATAGGAAAAGAGCTTCAATGTGGAAGAAGTGAACAAATCCATCTTCGAGAAAGACAAATTAAAGTATGGCACAAAAAAAGTTTCCACATATAAAGAAGACTTAAAAGCATGTTGTACCATATTTGGTCCAAAAACTGCCATGCGGCTTGTCATGTTACTCATTGGATGTGAATAAGCAACTCCAGCTGCTTGTGCTTGCAATCTAGTCTGTAAATAGTGCAGAAACAGAATTATTCAGCTCATCAGTTTATGTATGCATGCAATATTGTTCAATTAAAGTAACAAAAACTTGTGGATACAACTGAGTGAAATCAAAAGATAAATGGTGAACAAATTAGTTGGAAAATTGCTGGTATTAAGGATAGAGACCTTGACAACATCAAGTGGATTAACAAGGACGGCAGAGAGAAACGCTGCACCAGCTGCTGAAAAGGCTCGTTCGGATACTCCCAATTGGCCATCCGAGGAGGGGCTGGGATCCTGGGACGGAGGCTGCTGAGGATGTAAGGGTTCAGCCCCATCTGTGATAATTACTGATTCGGACATCAAGGAAACAGTACTATCAATATCAAATACTCTATTCGACTGATCAGTCGTGTCCGTCCATGAATTTTCTCCGCGCTTCAGTTCGTCCACCATTTTTCTCTCAATCTTTATCTAACCAGAATCAAAGATAGATCAAGCTGAAACGAATTGTTGCAAGAAACAAACACATTCAACACTTTAAGCACTGAAATCCTATAAAATACAATTATGATTTATGAGAAAGGAAATTTTGACCATAAACCTCACCCTTCCTCTTTTAACTTATAATACAGTTATGAAAAAGGAAGCAAAAATAGTAGCAAATAAATAGAAATTAGGAATAACAAAGCTAAAAAAAGAAAATAGGACCCACCCCCACCCCCCACCCAATGGAAAGAATGTCAATATAAAATCAAATGGAGGTTACATCCAAACGCATACAAGGTAAGCATAGAATATGTTCTTGCCATAGAAATTGTTGAATAAAAAGTTGACAACAACAACACCTTAATAAACAATCAAAAAACAACACCTTTAATACCAAATTAGCTGGGGCCGACTAGATGAATCCTCAATATCAACAAATTTGATTCGAATAGTCAATAATTTGTTTTCAAATACAAAAGATAAGAAAAATCTCAAGACATCAAATTCATTTCTCCTCCACCCAAACAAAAAGGAAATGATCAAAACTAACAAAATCCATGAACTAGGTTTTCATAATATTGATAGACAACAGCTATTAAGGGAAAAAATCAAACAAATAAAGAATAAAAATTAGAGCTTTAACTGGAAAAAAGTAAAAAAATATTTAGTAATGAAGGGGAAGCATAACAAGACAGGAAAATAATGAGAAAAATAAAAGAGGACAAGCAATTACCTCTTGATCTTAACTTTAATTCAGCAGTTGTGGGAGTGAAATCATAGCAAAAATATTGAATTTTATTTGGGGGAAGCAGTTCCCTAGTTCCTTGGAGAAGGGGAAAACAAGAGAAGAACATATGTCGACACCTCGCGGGCCAGAAATAGAGAGTAATGGCCGAAGAAGTCTCTCGAATTAGGGCTGCGTTTGGCACGCCTAAATATTTGGACCTATAAAAGGAAATTAAATATTTCTGCTTTTTGCAATATTTCAAGACGAAATAATGGGGGAAAAAAGGAAAGGGAATTTGATTGAAACATGGAATTTGGAAAGGACCAATAGGAAAATAATACCCTTCTAGAAGTAGGACTTGGAAATCTAAGGAGCCGTTTGGACTAAAAATAATATTCCGAAAATTATTTTCAAATCATGTTTAGTTATACATTTGACTGAATTTTGAATATGAGTTTCGAAAAATTTTAAAGATAAAATTTTAAATTTGAAAAACTAATTTTTACCTCTTTTTCAGGTAAATAATACTTTTCTCGTAATGTTTTTAAGTGAAACGTATGTTCAAATACAATATTAATTTTCAAATACTTTTTTCTTAATTTCAAGATTTATTTATTTTTATATTCCAATTCAAACCCCTACTATGTCTTTACTTTGTCGCTTTTAAAATAGTTCAATTTCTTGTATGACTGCTATGATTCAAATATATACGCAGTTAAGGAAAATATGTACAGTTGAAATAAGCATTTTCTTTTGTCCAATTGAAAACGATGTGAAATTAGCGTAGTTTTTCACTAATCACTATAACTACACTCATCTATAGAAGGGCATATAAAATTAGATAGTAATTCATTTAATAAAAGATTTACAACCCATAATAACAAAACAAAAACCCAATATAATTAGGGTAAGTGCAACGTAATTTACGTTTAAATAATAATCATTCACTATGCAACATTGTACAGAATCATGGATCATCAGGTGATTAAATAGGCTACAAATTAAGCTAAGTGTGAAACTTTTACCGTCAAATTCCATTTTACTCGTCCTACTAAATACCCTTCTATTTTCTTTTAAAATGCTCACTTTCGCAATTGCGCGACATAAAGATTTTCATCTAGTTTGAATTGCCTTGAATTATTCATCTTTTACTTCTAAGTTTTGATTCTGATGTATATATTAATTCACTAACTCAATAACATATCGAATTTCCATTTTAAAGTATAATTTAGAGCCTCATTGCAGCTACTAAACAACAACAACAACAATCCAGTATAATCTCATTTAGTGGGGTTTGGGGAGATTAGTGTGTACGTAGACCTTACCCCTACCATTGGGTAGAGAGGCTGTTTCCAAATAGACCCCCGGCATCCTTCCCTCCAAAAACTTCTCACATTACTCTTGGTGTGACTCGAACTTCCAACTAAACTTTTTCTAAATTCCCCCTCCCCCAAAAAAATCCCCCCGCCCCCCACCTGCCACACACAAAAAAAAAATCCCTTTTCCTTCCTTCTTTTTTCGACCAAATGCCAAAGGAAGAAAGAGAAAACACATTCACTAAATTGCTTATTTATTTGGACGAGAAAAAAGGCGTGAAATAAAAAAATAAATTAAACAATTGCTTGGACGGGAAAAAAGCCCAAAAACAGTGGTGTAAATGCATGAGTACCCGCCGCTAAGGATTGGAAGTTTTCGCGGCTGAGATTTTAATTTTAGATGTGCCAAATAGCAGACAACAACGGTTTTGACTTTTTAACCATTTTACTTTTTAGGCAGTAGGAGTATTAGATCTATCCTCTCATAGGAATTTAGATGTCTCTATTTTTATTTTGTTTGGGGTCATGATCTTTTTATTAGACGAAAGCTTCAAATTTGCCTCTGGTAACATTCAAGTAGGTCAATTTTATTCTTCGGTATACATTTGGTCAAGTCATGTTGTTGTTGTTAGCAAATTGATTTTATTTGTTATTAACACCGAACTCTTACGTCAAATGAGTGGACTCCACGCGTCCAAATACTTCAAAGAAAAAGTTAAAATTTATCCATTAACTTCTGATAATGATTTAAAATTACTTTTAGATTTAATTTGAACTTGTTAAATATAAAAAGAAAATTATTTTCAACGAGAATAATATTAGATCGATAATTTAGCTAAAGAAAACTAACTCGATTTCGCCCGTAGCTATTCCTAGGTGCACATCGGGAGTGAACTATTGTCACGATCCAAATTCTCCCTCCGTGAATTGTCGTGACGACACCTAGTCTCTACGACTAGGTAAGCCTATCATTTGCAGAAATGAAATACAGAACATGAAGATTTACAACTAACAGAAACATATAAAGTAAATAAGATATTTGAGATGTCGCTCGGCATATACAATAATCACTCTCGAAACACTTTCAAGACCTGGAACATTGTAAGTTACAAGCTTCTACAAACTTCTATACTTAGTACACAGAGATAACAACAGGGGATATCCTGAGATACCGTCTCATAGTCCCAAACGTAAATGTGCATGGGGGTTCTCCCAGAATATAGTTTTGTAGTCCCAAAGTAAATATGCAAGACATGGAGATTTTTCAGAATACCGTTCCGTAGTCCCAAGTTAAATATGCAGGAGAATCTCCCGTAACATCGTTTCGTAGTCCCAAAGTAAATATATAGGGGGATCTTTCATAATACCATTTCGTAGTCAGAAAGTAAATATGCAGCTCATGCAACAAAAATATCAATTACAACAAGAAAGCCTACAGTCTAGACTAATATTCAGATCAAGGAAAAACAGAAAGTTCACTAAACATGATGCACAGAGTTCAGTTAAATCAAGTAGGCATGCTATTCTTAATCTAACAGGATACAACACATGCTGATATAACTCAAATAAGAAGGAAAACGGGTTATTACATAGCAGAAACCGGATTTTACAATAATTAGCTAGTGCATGTGCTCGTCACCTCACGTATACGATGCTCACATGTCAAAAAAAGTACCAAATCCTAAAGGGAGTTTCCCCACACAAGGTTAGGCAAGCCACTTACCTCGAACCAAGCTCAATCAATCAGTCACAATGCCATTCCCACAAATAGCCAGTTTCGAATGGCCAAAATCTAGCCAAAGGCAATTACATATCATAAATACAACTATAATAAACTAATCTAATCAATGAAATCAAGGCTTAAACAAGAAATTCAAAAATCGCCCTAAAAAGCCTCTCCGGGTCTACGTCTCAGAATCGGGTAAAAGTCACCAAATATGAACACCCATTCACTCAGAGTTTATTTGTACCAAAATTATCCAAATCAGATGTCAAAATCTCAATCAAAACCTAAAATCTTAGTTGAAGAACTTCTTTTCATTTTTTTTAATTTTTCACCCCGGATACAAAACTAAATGATAAAATTAACGATAGATTAACGGGATATAACCAAAATCAAGTGTAGAATTATTAACCAATTGCTATCTCTGTAAATCTCTCAAACTCTCGTCCAAATCCAAGCTCCCAAACTCAAGTTTTGATAAAAATGGCCAAACCCTTATTTTTGAAACTTTATATCTGCCCAGTTAATTCCTTCATCGTGAACGCGGTCAAAGCCTCGTGTCCGCGAAGCACAAGTTGCTTCAGTCCTAAAAACACACATCGGGAATACAATGCACTGGTCGTGAACGCGAAGCTCACATTGCCTGATCCTACATAAACGCGGGACACACATCGCGAACGCGTAGGCTTTTTGTCTAGAACCCATGTGATCGTTGACTCTACGCGAACGCGAGGTCCATATAGCAAATACGTTGCTCCATATCTTCGCGAACGCAAAGAACAAACCCAACTGGCTTCCCAGATGCCCTACGCGAACGCAAGATCTCTCTCGCTATCATTGACTCGAAGTATTCCATTTTTTTTTCAAATCCAATGCACCAAAGGATGTCACACCAACAACTTCAAACGAGCCACTACTTCAATGTAAGAAATTGTCACAACCCCAAATACTCTGGTCGTGATGGTGCCTATCACAGTACTAGGCCATCCAGAAACAACACGAACAATACGGAGATCATTTATAAATTCACTTTTCTAAGCAGATAAAGTGTCAAAGCTTTTATTTTTAAAATATTAAAGAAATACGCAGAATAAGTACGAAAATACATCAACAAACTTGAATCTGCTATCATTAGTCATGAGCCACTAAATACACTCAACACTGTCTGCTCAATACAAAATAAGTATGAATGTAAAGTACTAGGATAAGAAGGAGGAAGGCAAGCCGCGAACGCCGTGCAGCTACCTTGCGATCTCCGGATAAGACCTGAGAGTGCTGGAAGCTCTCATTCTGATACTCGGGCGCCTGGATCTAAACACAAGGTGCATGGAGTAGCGTGAGTACGCCAACTCAGTAAGTGACTAAGGCAAATAAAGTTTGAGTGTAATGACGAGCAATTAAAATCATATGCATACTTATATAGAAATTCCAACAGAAATATCAAGTCAAAATTTGCAGTTCAATGGCCAATTATCTTGTAACAACTCCAGTTTCAATTAATAATCCTTTAAAAACATTTATTCAACGTTTTCCAACAGAGGCTCAGTATAAAAAGAAGAGTGGAACAGACAAATGTCACAAACAAGCCCTTCGGGCAAGGTATCACTCATAAGTATAGCCTCTCGGTCAAGCTTCTCAGTCACTCATGACTCAGCTCTCGTCAATCGGTATTCACACTCAGCACTCCGGCTCAATACATATCTCATAATAATAATAATAATAATAATAATAATAATAATAATAATAATAATAATAATAATAATAATAATAATCATTTCGCCAAGCATCCTGTTCCATAATATATAGTCGACTACGCTCACTGGGGTGTACATGCTCTGGAGGGGCTCCTACAGCCCAAGTGTCACATCGTTGCGGCGCGCAACCCAATCTAAATACATGTCGTGTGGCGTGCAGTCCGATCCATATAAATATCGCTATGGCGTGTAGTCTGATCCATAATTTATATAATATCGTTGAGGCATGCAGTCTGATCCATATATATATATATATATATATATATATATATATATATATATATATATATATATATATAAAATCCTGACTATTAGATCCTCAACCTCTTTCAGTCATTAACCTCACGACCACTCGGGCATATCAGTGAAAATCAGGGAAACTCTGCCCAAACAATTTTCATATATTAAGAAGTAAAGTGATGAAACCGGATTAAACAATAAACAGATAAAACATGACTGAGGATATGCTTTCAAATCAAAATAGTGTGAGGAAAGTAGTAGAATACCCCTAAAGGTCTAAACAATTTGGCACAAGGTCCCAAACATGGCATTCATCCCAAGTTAACAAATTTATTTCTCAAACACATGGATATCATGCATATATCAAAATATGCAACTATACAGTTGACACGGGACAGACCAAGTCACAATCCATATGGATGCACTCCCACGCGCATGTTACCTAGCATGTATGCCACCTCATTTATCAAAATAGTAATGAAATTTTGGGATTTTATACCTTCAGGTCTAGATTTACAATCGTTACTTACCTTAGCCGAATGAGATATTACTCTACGACGCCCTTGCCTCTCGACTCAACCTCAACTTGCGTCGAATCTATCCAAAATCAAAATCATAATATCAATATATGCTAAGGAAAAGAAGCACATGCGAAATAATCAAATTACGTCAAAAAATCCAAAATCGATCCAACCTCACCCAGGACCCACGTCTCGGAATTAGATAGAAATCATATCAATAGAATTATCATCCTCCCAAGGGTCCATATATACCAAGAACATCAAAATCAACCCTCAATTGGTCCCTCGAATCCCCAATTTTACATCTCCAATTTCAAGCCCTAACTTCCCCAATTTTTCACTCTTAATCTCGTAAAATACATGCTTAAACAACTGAAAACCAACAAAGATCGAGGTTTAGATTCAAGAAACTCACCTTAATGGAAACTCCCATGATTCCCCCTTTCAAAACCCTCAAAAAAGCTTCAATCCCGTATAAAAATGGTAGAAAACAACCCAAATTTTATAAAGGGAAACGTATACTTTCTGACATGGGGATTTCACATGTGCGGTCCTTTTCACGCTTTTGCGGTCAAATCAACTGCATATGCGGTTTCAACTTAATGCCCTGGGACCGTACATACGCTCATCTACCCGCACCTGCAGTCTCGCAGGTGCGCTACACCTCCCGTACATGCGGCTTCTGGCCTTCTCTCGTATGGAGGCATCTGTGGCTGATATCATGCTTCTGCAATCTCGCACATGCAGTCCCCAATCTGCAAGTGCGGTTATGATAGGAACTCAGCAGCTTCAGCTGCAAACTCTACTTCCAACTTCCCGATAACCATCCGAAATCATCCCGAGGCCCCCGGGACCTTAACCAAAAGTATGAACAAGTCATTTAACACTATTCAAATTTATATCAATCTTCAAAGTACTTAAAACAACATTGAATCATCAAAACACCCTCGGATTCAAGCCTAAGGTTTTCAAAACTTCTGAATCCCGCAAATGATCAAAAAATTTATCAAACCTCATCTGAATGACCTCAAATTTTGCACGCACATAAAAAATGATACAACAAACATATTCCAACTTCCGAAATTCCATTCCGACCCGATATCAAAATTTTCACTACCAACCGGAAAAGCTAAAATTCCAATTTTGTCAGTTCAAGCCTAAGCCTACGACAGACCTCCAAAATACATCCCGATCACGCTCTTAACTCCCAAATCACCTAACGAAGCTATCTGAACCATAAAACCAAATTCCGAGAACGTTTTCACACAAGTCAACTTTCGGTTAACTTTTGATAACGCCAAACAATGTCTTATAAAAAGAGGCGCACGGACGTAGCAAATATAGTTTGAGTAATTCTGTCCATAGTCGAACCACAAAGAATTGACATATTTTGTTGGGCTTACTAAATTCACAAAATTCATTTCCCCAAACTTTGTTATTCACAATTGATGATATTTCTAACAACTAAAAACTGAAAATAATTAACAGCTGAAAATTAACTATGCTTGATGGGTAAACAGTTGGAATAAGATCTAAGGTAATGTTTTTCCCCGTTGATGATTTCCTTGGTTGTATGTTTCCTATTGCGATGCCTTAGTTGTCTCTATCAATCAAGAACTCTTCAGCTATCATAAATCTTTCTCAAGCAATTATGATAATTTACTAGACGCACTCTTTCAAGCTACGCTAGCTAGATTCACATTACAGTTCTTTTAGATTGCACCTGAGGTATCATTATCTATAATCTAACCTCTAAACACTCGGTTATGACTCTCATCTATACTCCAGGAGTGATATTGTTCAAACAACTACCTAAATATGCACTTTCTCTCAAACAGATACATAATAAATAGGAAGGGATAATTGAGGTCCCTTTCAACTAACCACAATAAAAACATAGATGAAAAAATAGAGATTAAAAACCAATTCAAACTATCTTAATATAACAACCAAGTCATCCCCAACGGATTTTACCAAAACCTTAGATTAAAGTATTTAGCTACCCATAAAACTGTAAGATAAAATGGCTAAAGTATTAATAATGGAATAATTGTAAGAAAAATATAAGAGAATAAGCAGTATGATGTTTTGGGTGTTATCTCACACTTGTTCTTCTTGCAAAAGTAATCTCAAAATCAAACCTCCCTATCTTGGGTGAGTTTCTACATTTATAAGGGTTTTACAAAAAGTTTCCCCGAATTGATACTATGTCCCCTTGAATTTCTGGATTGTAAATAGCTCGCCGTGGCGTGGACTGCGGTGATGACCACGAAAGGCACTGACTCAAACCGCGGCACGGACCGCGGTGAACAGTGCCTGGGCTTTTATCTCCGCATTCCTTCTCTTTTGCTCTTTTGTATTCATGTACTTCTTGAGTAGGTGTTTTCTTTACAGTATTGCCTCCAAACACTTCGTATTGCTTCCTCACATCTTATATTCCCTACGAAATGAAATAGCATCAATTAAAACATTTTATTGACAACTTACACTATAAAATAACAACAAAGCATGGGCAATTATGGTTTAAATAACAACTAAAGCATGGGCATCTATAAGCTTGCCCCTAGTGTAGTACTCGACTAATCGAGCTCCACTCAATCAAAGATCAATAGGACTTTATTTGGTTGTAATGTAGGCTAATGGACGGGTATGATACATTTGGATATAGTGACTAACCTCCCTAAGCACTTTTAATACAAATACATTGAACTTCAAGATCATCGTTTTGTAAGCCAACACTCAACCACATTTATTTAAACATCCCCATACATTAGGTGCAATTTGTACTAACTACCACTTATTAATCACTGTATAATATATTAATTTTTTTTCGTGGTGCTTTTCTTTTTACTCTTCACATTCTACACCTTTTCTCTATTTCCATTGTTCCACTTCAAGAACCAAACCACCACTCCACACTTTTGTTTTTGCATAATCTCAATATCATTATAGTGCTCAGTGGGAGGAAAACTGGTTCAAATAGTAGGCTATTCAAATAATTGGGTAAGGTTCACATTGTGGTTGCCAAAGAAACAGGCTTATAAGCTCAACGGGTTAACTAAGATGTAATGCATTCAGGTGGGTTCACTTTATATGTCTGGCTCAACAAAGAAATGCATATATCACTTATAAAACTGAATGAAGCTACTATTTCACTTTGCAAACACACAGGGCAAGTTCTAGGCATCAAATGTACAACATGGAATACAATAATACTCACATCCACATGGCACATGACTCACTCTAGATTTGTTTATCAAGACATTCTCTTTTGAGTATTCAAGTTAGGTACAAGCATACAATTTTAAGGCACTTAAACAAGATTTAACCCTTAAATCTAAGCGCTACACTCTAGCGTCTATCGTGTTCATGTGTAAGAACACCAAGGGTTTTTCTTCTTCAATTTTAAAGCTCGCCGCCAATTATTCCTAACCTTAAACAAAAAAATCTACATATACCCGGTTCAAGCTAAACCCTTGAAAAAGAACTGTGGCCCAAAGAAAAACCAAGGGGGAGTTACTACACTACCTAAGAAATAAAATTAAAAAAAATCTTTTTGGTATTTTTTGTAGATAGCTTCCCTCAAGAAAATTGTCTAAAGAATATGTCATTAGGAAGAGTCTTTATTTTGTTTTTCTCTACTTATTCCCTCAATAACCCCGCCGAAAGAGATCCATCTACGGGACAAGTCGCTTCCTCTTTTAACTTCCTAAAAAACTGTTACTCTATTTCTAAAGCAACTAACACAAAACAAAACCAAGAGCAACAAACAGATAATTTTTACAAGTACAACATACAACGAAGTTTCTCCCACCCCACACTTAAAATGAAGACATGTCCTCATGGCTTGACAATATAAAAAGCAGTGAGGTAAATGAACTTCCCTGAAGGGTCACTGTTGATCCGAAGCTGTGTCTGTGTTCAAATTGCAGGCGCGAACCAGAGCTCTCAACCAGCCCATGAACATCTTTTCCGGCTTCACCTGTCGGTCAGCCTCAGCATCAATGCGGGTACCCAAGTCAGAGACAGAGGACTGAAATCCAGTCATCTGCTGCTCCAAAGCAGTCATGCCAGTGCTCTAGCATGGCTGTGATGATCCTGCCTCGTCCCCTCTAGGAGGGGCTGTGATCTCACTAGCTTCAGCAACATCAGCCTTATCCTCAGACTCATCAAACAAGTCATCAATGTGTTATACCGTCTCTCTTCCCTCTTGCCTTATTTTTCTCCTCCGGAAAGGAGTTTTTATAGGTAATTTCCCATCAACTCGAGAGTTCTCAAGAATATTAGAAAGTTAGCATAGACGGGTGATAAGCGAAGGGAAGTAGTTGCCTTTGATTAGTTCGGGCGATCAGATGAACATTTCTTCATAGAGGACTTGGTCGACATCAAACCCTTGGTGAGTCAGGAAGCAGTAGATCATAGTGGCCCGTGGACCATTTACATCAGTGGTATTGCTGGATGGTAGCAACCGAGTGGTGATGATAGTGAGCCAGCATTTGGCCTCCCAAGTAATAGACTTAGAGTGTATAGTCATAGGTCTACCCATTTGGGCTGTCTGCCAGGTATACAGAATCTAGAATTATATCCCAATCAATCGCCGGGCTACTAGCCATGACGTAGTGATCGTCACCCGTGAATATGCGAATGTGATAAGCTCTGTGGATAACTTGTATAGAAGCACTAACCCGGGTGTTGCGCACACTCATAACCATGTCCTCATGTTCGGGCAGATTTACATAAAACTCCCACATGAGCAGAATATTGGCCTCCTTACGATCCTCAAAGAAATTGTCCAGCTGATACCGCCTTAGCTCATTAAACATGGTGGTGCACTCCTGCACCAAAGCCTTCATATCGATATGGACCTCATGGAGTAACTTCTTGACAAGTTTCTGATTGTACCTTGTCTCTTTTTCTTCAGAGACGAACCGAGTGCTATTAAACCGTGGTGCACTAATTTGGCCTCTACCTCGTGAAAAGCCTCCTGGTCCACTAGCAGAGGACCAGTGTTTCATCTCCTACGTAAATAACTCATATTACCTGGTACACCCTTCCGCAATCGACAATGTCATCACCGCAGTTGATGCCGCTGTTTTAGACAGTGTCTCCCACGGTCCTGGCCGCGGTCGCGGTGAATTATCAATGCTTTAGTGATTTCTGCGGTGCGATGAATTTTTCATCACCAGGTAGGGCAACTTTTTTTTTTTATGGATTTACATACTATAATTTACAACACATTTGTGGGTTTCCCCCCACACAACGACTGATTTAACGTCATGGCATGATGCAAGTAGTTGATCCATCACTCCTCATTAACATACTGGGGTTCTTTCAAATTGATCACCAATGTATCCTTTTTTTCTTTAGCTATTCCAAGGTAATGTTTCAACCTTTATCCATGTACTGAGAACTTGTTTGTCCCATCTTCTGATTCGATCTTAACAGCTCTACTTGCAAACATTTGCACCACTCTAAATGGTCCTGACCATCAGGACTTTAACTTACCCGGAAACAACCTCAACCTTAAATTATATAGTAATACCTTGTCATCGGGTTTGCAATCTCTGTCCATAATGTGCTTGTCATGCATCTTCTTCATTCTTTCTTGAAGAGCCTCATGCTTTCAAAGGCTTGATATCTAAATTCTTCCAGCTTATGCAATTTGTCAGTCGATTTTGTCCAGCAGCTTCAGGATCCATGTTCAATTGCTTCAGTGCCCACCAAACTCGATGTTCTAGCTCCACAGGCAGGTGACATACCTTCCCAAATACCAACTTGTATGGTGACATACCAATTGATGTTTTGAATGTAGTCATATAGGCCCAGAGTGAATTGTCAAGCTTTGTCACTCTTGGTTAGCACACTTTTTTTCAACATGCCCACTAGTTTGCGGATGATAAGGGTAGCCACCTTGTGGTCTACATCATACTAAATTTCTCGAAGGCTCTGTAACAGAAGTGAGTGCCTCCATCACTGATGATCACTCTTGGTATCCTTAATCGGGTGAATTCTTTTTTTTTTTAAAACCTATCACCATTCTTGCATCATTAGTGGGCAACGTTGTAGCTTCCACTCATTTAGACACGTAATCCACAGCAATAAGTATGTACTTATTGCCAAATGAGCTGACGAAGAGACCAATGAGGTCAATCCCCCAAATATCAAACACCTCTACCTCTAGAATCGGGTTCATGGGCATCTCATGGCGAAGGGAAATGTTCCCGATTCTCTAACATTCATCACAGCCCTTCACCCATAGGTGTGCATCTCTAAACACTGTTGGCCAAAAGAATTCGGCCTCTAGCACTTTCGCAGCTGTCCTGACTCCTCTAAAATGTCCTCCATATGTTGATGCGTGACAAGCCTGCAAAATAGAAGATTGTTGTATCTCAAGGACACACCTCCGGATCATATTATCAACATAGATTCTAAACAAATAAGGCTCGTCCTAATAATACATACGGCAATCACGATAAAACCTTTTCTTCTAGACAGATGAAAGGTCATAGGGAACAATACCGCAGGCTAGGTAGTTTGCAAAATCTTCATACCATTGTGCATCCTCAAGACTGGCTACGAGCAACTGCTCGTCTGGAATGATTTCCAGGATCTCTTCGACATCGACTGATTTTTCAACCCCTTCAAGTCGCAATAGATGATCAATGAATTGATTTTCTATGCACTCACGATCATGAATTTCGAGGTCAAATTCTTGCAACAGCAGCACCCAATGAATTAGGCGTGGCTTAGACTCCTTCTTCTCAATTTGGTACCTGAGAATTGCATGGTCAGTATACACAGTTACCTTGGAACCAATTAGATATGATCGAAACTTGTCAAAAGCAAACACCATTTCCAACATCTCCTTCTTCGTCACCATGTAGTTGAGATGTGCACCGCTTAGTATTCTGCTTGCATAGTGAATTGGGTGCATCAGCTTATCTTTTCACTTCCCCAAGAGTGCTCCTATAGCATAGTCGCTGGCATCACACATGAGCTCAAATGGTTGCTCCCAGTTGGGTGCAACATTGATGGGTGCAGTTACCAACCTCTTCTTCAGTTCCTTAAATGCCAACCTGCAACCATTAGAAAATACAAAGGGTTGATCATATTCAAGGAGTTTGCATAATGGGTTAGCAATCTTGGAAAAATATTTTATGAAACGCTGGTAAAACCCGGCGTGTCTAAGAAAACTTCTCACCGCCTTGACTGAAGTGGGTGATGATAGCTTCTCAATCACGTCAACCTTAGCATGGTCGACCTCAATACCTTACTAGACGCTCGATGCCCCAGGGCTATCCCTTCCTGTACCATAAAATGGCACTTCTCCTAGTTTAGTACTAAGTTTGTCTCCATACATCTTTTAAGCACTCTCCTTAAGTCGTGAAGATAGTCTCTGAATGAATCTCCCACCATGGAGAAATAATCCATAAAGACCTCCATCATATCCTCTATCATGTCCGTGAAGATGTCTAGCATGCACCGTTGAAAAGTCGTGGGTGCATTACAAAGCCTAAAAGGCATTCTCCGAAAAGCAAAGATGCCATACAGATGGTGAAGGATGTTTTCTCTCTATCTTTGGGGGCTATTGATATCTGATGTACCCCGAATATCCATCCAAGAAACAGAAATGCGATCACCCGGCCAGCCTGTCCAACATTTAGTCAATGAAAGGCAAGGGGAAATGGTTCTTCCAGGTGGTTGTGCTCAATTTCCTATAATCCATGCAAATACGCAACCTTGTGACTGTACGAGTTGATATCAACTCATTGTTCTCATTTTTACAACATGCATTCCGCCTTTTTCGGCATATATTGGACAAGGATGACCTAATTACTATCAGAGACGGGGAAGATGATTCCCACATCTAACTATTTGATCACTTCCTTCTTTACAACGTCTTTATGTTTGGTTTCAGCATTCGTTGATGTTCTATTGAAGGTTTGTGCCCCTCATCCAGGAAAATCTTATGCATATAGAAGGCTGGGCTGATACCCTTTATGTCTGCCATGATCCAACCAATGATAGTCTTGTTTTCCTGTAGTACCTGTAAGAGCCATTATACTTGCACATCTAGCAAACGAGATGATATAATAACAGGCAAGGTCGGATCAGGGCACGAATACATACCTGAGGTGTTCTGGGAGTGGCTTCATCTCCAGCTTGGGTGGTTCCTCTATTGATGGCTTTGATGGAGGAGTGGCCCTTTTTCTAGCTCAAGGGAATCGAACTGAGGTTCCCTTGTCCAAAATCCTCGGCCCTCAAGTAACATGACCGATTCAGCTAACCCTTCACCATCCATTTCTTCTCAATTTGTCAAACATGCCTCTAATGGATCTTTAACAGTCAGGGTGACATCATCTTCTTGCAAGATCATATCTACTACCTCCACTAGAGAGCAATTAGCATATTCACTGGGTCTCCTCATAGATTGCTGAACATTGAATATGCTTGTTCATCATTCAGTCTCATTTTTAATTCCACAGTCTCATAATCGATCAGTGCTCTCCCAGTGGCCAAAAATGGTCTACCTAAAATAAGGGGTATCTCCTCATCCACTTGACAATCCAGAATAACAAAGTCTGCATGGAACACGAACTTCCCCACTTGCACCAACACATCATCAAGAATACCAGTGGACCTCTTCACTGTGCGGTCAGCCAGCTCTAGCAAGATCGAAGTTGGCCTCTGCCAATGCCTAATTTAGTGTACACAGTCAGCGACATCAGATTTATGCTGGCCCCCAAATCATATAATGTCTTTGCAAAGGCATAACTACCAGTTGTACATAGAATAGTGAAGCTACCTAGATCAGATATCTTTTGAGCCATCAGTTTTGTCACTACTGCGTTGCAGGTTTGTGTTAGAGTTACAGGGGGCAGATCTTGAAAATCAAACTTCCGTGACATTAGGTATTTCATCGTCTTGGCATAACCGGGCATCTCCCTCAATTCATCCATCAAAGGAATATTCAACTTAATTTGACACAACATCTCCATGAATTTCTTGTATTGAACTTCCCTCTTTTGTTTGACCAGTCTCTAAGGGAAGGGTACATGTATCACCCTTTGTGCATTGCTTGCTGGCTTCTCTCTATTGGAATGTTCTGCAACTTGCTCATTCATCTTTTCTTTGCCTTTTTCCTCCTAACTCCGCTCAACCACCACTTCAGTAAGTTCTGTTGGTTCCTCTACCTCTAATTGAACTGGAGTGGATGGCATAGTATCCTTGCTAGCTTGTGCAATTTCCTGCTCTCTGTCTAAATCTCTCCCATTCAGGAGACTTACCGCCGTCAGCTGATTTGGGATTGCTCCTTGGGGTTTATGTATGTGTCTGCAGGAAAGGTTCCCTAAGGACGGTTGTTCAAAGACATGGACAATTGACCCACATGTGTTTCAATATTCTTTATGACTAAATCATGCACTGCCAATTTTTCCTGCACATTATTATTTGTTCCAATGAGTTGCTGACGCATACACCTGATTTTTACCATGTTATTATCTTACTGCTGAGGAGGTGGTTGGTATGTTAGTGTTTGCTGATTTTGTTGTAGATAGCCCTGTGATTTCTGATATGGTACTGACACCAATTGGTTTTGAGGGTGCATACCCATAGGCTATTGCATATTAGGCCCGTACTGCTCATTTTGCTGTGGGGTCCACTGCTATGCTCCCTGTCTCTGCACCCCATAGTTGTTGACATAATTCATATCTTCTTGTGCCCCTTAATTTTCACCTTCTCCGCTCCATGAACACACATAAGACTAATTAATACAAGGTGTACACAATCCTTCATTTGTTGTATCAATAATGTGCACCTATTTTATACTCATCTCATCAATCTTCTTTGTCAATATGCTTATCTGGGTCATGAGTGTGGCCCTGTTCTCTGAATGCGAATTACTTGGGTCGAGAGAAACTGAATGCACTATGTGTGCCAGTGTTGTACCTCTAGTCATCCACCCGAAATTTTGTGACATCTTATCAAGAAGGACTTTGCACTCAGTGAATGTATTGCTTAAAAATGCACCTCTAGCTGAAGCATCCACATTTGCTTTCAAATTGTCAGCTAGCCCCATGTAGAATCTCTGGCCGAGCATCTAGTCTGGAATGCCATGATGAGGACACTTCACTAGAATCCCTTTAAATCTTTCCCAAGTTTCTTGCAAGGACTCAGTTGGCTGCTGCTTATACTATAATATTTCATCAATCTATCTTGCAGTCTTGTTAGGAGGATAGAACTTATTCAAGAATTGCTTGACTAATTCCTCCCAAGTGGTAATGGAGTTGGTAGGGAGCAAAGTTAGCCAAGTATGAGCTTCCCCGGTTATAGAGAATAGGAAAAGTAGCAATTTGATAGCTTTTGTGGTCGCATTTGGCTGCCTTTGGGCTATACAAATTGATAGAAATTTTTTCAAATGTTGTTGGGGGTCTTCAATGTGTGATCGGAGAACAATCCTTTGTTGGAAATCATGTATATCTATGATATGTGCGCTTTGGTTGTATGAGCATGATTTTCAGGTATAGGTTTTGATGAATGACAAACAATGAAGTCAAGTGTCAAACAACGATATAATATGACAATCAATCAAATGGCGAGAAGCATACTGATGACGGAATTGCATGAACGAGCCAAAGAGTTCAAGACCGAAGACCCAAGACATAGGTCGTTTGGTAGAACCAATGTAAGGACAACGTTTAAGTTATCTTATCCTTTGGCTCAACATTAGGTCATCATAAACATGCATAAAACATTTGATTAAATCTCATTTATCATAAACATGTATCTTTGTGTTAAACCAAAATAATTTGTATTTTAGTCAAAATGGTTTTTAAACATGTCTTTTAAATATGGACCTAAACAATCGATTATATGCTCCATACAATCGATTGTGTTTTTCAAAATAGCAAACAATCGATTATACAGTTTTAACAATCGATTGTATTAAGACAGTGTGATCTGAAGTTTTTCAAAATAGCAAACAATCGATTATACAGTTTTACCAATCGATTGCATTAAGACAATGTGATCTGAAGTTTTTCAAAATAGCAAACAATCGATTATATACTTCTAACAATCGATTGTATTGAGACAGTACTTAAACTGAATTTTTCAATCAGCTAAATAATCGACTATATGTTTTTAACAATCGATTATAATCAGAATAATCGATTATGGTTTTTATACAATCGATTATATTCAGACCGTTCCCACAGAATCTTAAATTGATTTTTGAACGTTGAAGAACAATCGATTATACAGGTTTTACAATCGATTGTTTCCCTTAAAATCAGGAGTCTGTTTTTTGAACGGTCCTCAAACAATCGATTGTGTAGGTCAGACAATCGATTGTATGAGCAAAAATTCAGGGATTTTATTTGTCAATTAAGCAACGGTCAGCACCACTTTTTCACCAATAAGAAGAGGTCTTTTGAGCTGATTTTAAACACACAACTCCTCCATACATTGTTATACATATTGATCATTTATAAGCATCATTTTAGAGCTTTTGTTGATCCATTTGATAGACAACTTTGTGTTGTTCATAGAGCTTATTGTGTATCTCTTTATCCACTCTATTGAGAGAGTATCTTCTCATTTGTCGGGTTTGCTAAGTACCCAAAGTCTTAGTGGTTGAAGTCTTGGGGTGAGGTATCCCCAAGCAAGTGAAGTCTTAAGGTGTGGTATCCTTGAGCAACTGTAACGGTTTGTTAAGCACCCATAAGCTTGACGAAGATAGTGGAAATCTCGAGAGAGTCTCTCGGGGACTGGACTAGCCACGGGTTGTGGTGAACCAGGATACATCGGTGCGTTCGTTCCTATTTATTTACTTATCGCACTTATTTAATTCCTGCAATTTTTAAATTCCGCAAGTTTACGCTAGTTTTTATTATAACGCTATTCACCCCCCCCCCCCTCTAGCGTTAAGCGTATTTTCTAACATCCTTTATTATGCAGTAGATGCAGCATATTGTTGGTTATCTGAAAGGTCTCCGCTTGGATTGCGGGCACAACTATGGAAGTGGCCAGGTTATCAGCTGTGGATTGTGCCCAATTATACCGTGCAACTTCGAGCACAAGAGGTGCCACCCCTATGGCATTTAGGTCAGCTGTCTCATTCTTGACGTTCCCGTTGATGTTGTCTACGTCGCCCATGTCGAATTTGGCTGGTGTGTTTGTTGAGATTATTGAAGTCTCTTGTTGGCACGGTTCAATGCCCGGAATGTTTTCTCGGGTTTTGAGAGTCCTTCTAGCAGTTCTCCAGTCCTTGAAGAACTTCTAGGCATACACCTGATTTTCACAAGAGTTCAAACGTTAGAATTTCAATGAAAAGATTAGGTATAGAGAAAATTGACTACACTTAGAATTTTTGCACTTCTTTCAACTGTAATTGATAACACCGTTAATTCCCTGGCAACGATGCTAAAACTTAAAAACGCCAAACTATGCCTCATAAAAAGACACACAAAGACATAACAAATATAGTTTGAGTGATTCTGCCCAGAGTCGAACCACAGAGAATTAACCTATCAATTACTTTTGTCGGACTTACTCAATTCACATAATCAATTTCCCCAAACTTTGTAATTCACAATTGATGATATTTCTAACATCTAAAAACTGAAAATAATGAACTACTGAAAATTAACTATCCTTGATGTGTAAACAATTGGAATATGGTCTAAGGTAATAGTTTCTCCTTTTGGTGATTTCCTTGGGTGTATGTGTCTTATAGCGATGCCTTAGTTGTCTCTATCAATCAAGAACTCTCCAGATATCATAAATCTCTCTCAAGCAATTATAATAATTTACTAGACGCACTATCTCAAGCTACTATAGCTAGATTCACATTACAGTCCTTTTAGATTGCACTCGAGGTATAGTTATCTCTAATCCAACCTCTAAACCCCCGGTTATGACTCTCGTCTATGATCCGGGAGTGATGTTGTTCAAACAACTATCTAAATATGCACTCTCTCTCTCAAGCAGATACATAATAAATAAGAACGGATAATTGAGGCTCTTTCAACTAACCACAATCAAAACGTAGATGAACAAATAGAGATTAACAACCAATTCAAACTATATTAATATAACAACCAAGTCATCCCCAATGGGTTTTACCAAAAACTTAGATTAATGTATTTAACTACTCATAATACCGTAAGATAAAACTTCTAAAGTATTCATAATGGAAAACTTGCAAGCAAAAATAGAAGAGAATAAGAACTGTGATGTTTTGGGTGATCTCTCACACTTGTCTTCTTGCAAAAGTAATCTCAAAATCAAAACCTCCCTATCTTGGGTGAGTTTCTACATCTTATAAGGGTTTTACAAAAAGTTTCTCCGAATTGGCACTTTGGCCCCTTGCATTTCTGGATTGTGAACAGCTCGCCGCAGTCGCGGCATGAACCGCGGTGACGATCGCGGAAGGCACTGACTCAAACCACGGCGCGGACCGCGGTGAACACTGCATGGGCTTTTGTCTCCGCGTTCCTTCTTTTTTTCTCTTTTATGTTCGGGTACTTCTTGAGTGGGTGTTTTCTTCACAGTATTGCCTCCAAACACTTCATATTGCTTCCTCACATCTTATATTCCCTGCGAAACCAAATAACATCAATTAAAGCATTTTATTGGCAACTTATATTATAAAACAACAACAAAGCATGGGCAGTTACGGTGTAAATAATAACTATATAGCATATTATCAACTTTTCTAACTAAATGGTCAATTTAAGAGACTAAGTATCTCATAACACTCCGAAACTACTCCAAACCCGAACCAACCGACACGATATGATGAAATAAAGCTGAACAATACATAAAGAAACATAAATGGAGAAACAGAGCGATAACTCATGAAACGACCAGTCGATCGTTACAGAAATTTTTCGGTTCTCAAATGTAAGACTTCTACAACGATCTATTTTTTATATTCAAGGTAAACAAGTACCTGATAACAACAAAGTTTCTGTTATACACATATTTAAGTTAACCCGATCTACTGAATCTAAGAAAAGAGAATTTGAATGACTTCATACATGAAAGAGAACTTAAGGGAAGAGAACCTAATTATCTAATCAATACTCTTACAACCTGCCCCTCAATCTGCCAAAGAGAGATTTAAGGTGTAAAATACTTAAAGATAGTACTGATTACAGAAGATATTTAGCATAGATCAAAAGCCTCTCTTACCCATTATAAGGACATAAAACTTTTGTTGTTAAGTTATTGCTCCTTGCTCTTAAAAAAAAATTGGCAATATTTACTTATTAATTAGTTTAAAAAAGATTGACACCTTTCAATGTTTCCTTAATTAAAAGTACTTATAGTCAAACAAATTTATGATATGTCTAAGACCATAAATTTCAAAAGTTTTATAGCCACATAAATATTATAGTTTGTTTAAGACCATATATATCAAAATTCTTCTCTTCTTTATTAATGCATTTTAATATGCATGCACATTATATGTCGCCGTCATTGGCTCGCAAAACTTATCTTTAATAGTTGTAACGCGCTTTAAGGACTTAAAATTTAACGAGATTCTTGCGGTTACTGCACATATATCAGGATTAACATATTACTCAAGTTAATCATGAAGAACAAAATGTATCGTTATTGGATACCCCTAATCATGAACTGTTTTCCTCTCTTATTTGCAATATCGTCGTGCAAATTGTTATCTACTATCCCTTATCTAGTTTAGGGGGAAAACGATCAACTGTATGTATTTCACTTTTTAAATGAATATTTTTCACTCTTTTATGTGGTTTTTATCTTCATTCTTTATTAGGCTCAACACATTTACGATTTCACCTATGAGCTTAAATTCTCGGGAGAGTTGAGCATGTGCTATTATATTTATTGGAGGAAAAACTTTACCACCAAGGTTAGATTCAAAAAATACGTTTCATAACTTACCTTTTACGTAATTTTTGTTAGTTGAACTTCAATTGACCTCATTCCATTTTTTTTTTGTGTTCAATCATATAATTTTGGCTATTAAACTAATGTAACATTTCTATTTTTAAAATGTAGAGACTGGATCATTTCAAGCTAGATGCTAAGTACCAAAGAGTTTGTTAGATCAAGGTGCTGTCATACTAATTCTTCGGGTAAAAAGATCTCAACTTATCTCTATGAAAAATTGATAATGTGTCAATTTCTCTTATAATTATATTTGTTACTTGTGGCTAATTTAACCAAAACTATGACTAGAGGGATAAAGTGAAAGTACAGGAGCTGGGGATCGTTAATAAGTTGAATTAAAACTTTAGTAGTCGACTGAATATGGAAATCTAACAGAAATAGTAATTCAAGGTAATTAGCAGAAAATAAATGAAGAAATTAAAGACACCAGAAATTTTATACTGGTTCGGATTCAATGTGAATCCTAATGCAGTCCCTTTGGGTTGCAAGAGATTTCTCTTTAGGTAAATGTGTTCTCTTTCGAGTAAATATTTGATGTTTGTCGCTCAGTTTCTCTAGCACTTGTTTGATACAATGCCTCACCGGTTGTATGCCCTCTTTCTATCCATGACTTGTTACACAGCAGATCTATATAGGCTATTATGCTTGTTTGCAATACAATGAACAGAGTTATTTTGGTTCTATCAAAGTATACTAAGAATGGAATTACACTATGAATTTATACAAGGATGAATGGTGAAGGCTTGTCAACTCAAGAGTTTTGATCCTTGGAAAAAGTTAATTCTTTCCTAGAATAAAGAACTAGTTGTTGCTTCTCTTCAGAACTTTTTCTTTGGCAAATGACGGGTTTGACAGAATTCTTCCTTGATTATTGGACCTTCCAATCTTGACCATTGTCCGGATCTTCCAGCTTTAATTGGTCTTCAGTGATTTGATCTGACTCGTCAATCACGGATTTCGTTGAATATTTATTTTGTTACGGCATATTTGATTACCCATAAGTCATGGAGCTAATCCTGATTTGCTGATGTAGTACTGTTTCTTTCCTTGTACATTGTGAGTACTTCAGATAGCTTCCTTTGTGAATGATTTCTTCCTTGTTCGACATAGCCATTCCAATAGTTCCTTTTTACTTCTTTGAACTCCTGCACATGCATGTTAATTGCATCATTAAAATATGATCTAACAATCTCCCCATTTTTTACGATGGCAAAATATACATAGATATAAAGAGGTATATAAAAGTTGACTTCCCTGTTTAGTACTAGCTGACTTGGCTCCCCCTCAATATGTGTAGTCAACTGTAATTGATCTTCCCCTCAATGTGTGCAGTCGACTTGTACCTGTATATTATTGTCTATGCATGGGAAGCATAGTTGACTGACTCTTGTGCAGTATATATAAGACATTGTCTATGCATGTAGCATAGTCGACTTAATCTGTATAATAGATAAAGAGTATATGGATAGTCGACTTAAACCTGCACACACACACACACACACACACACACACACACACACACACATATATATATATATATATATATATATATATATATATATATATATATATATATATATATATATATATATATATATATATATATATATATTTCTCTCCCTTTTTGACATTAGTACAGAGGGATTAGCAAGTAATAGCAAAAATATTATCCACATAAGTAAAAGAGAGAGAAAAAAACATCCACGGGCATAGCCCAACCACAGTCAAAACAAAGCAAAAATATTGTCTGTAAAACACATCCATCTCAGCTACGGAAAAATTAAGTAAGAGTATTGCAGATTGCCTCTTTCAAGTGTTCAAAGCTGGTGTTGGCAGCAATGCTCATTCCATCCAGCCTGTCACACCTCCTTGAAGGCTTTAACCGCATTCTCCATTACCCTTTGCACATCCACCCTAATTTTAGACACATCTAACCCTGTTTCCTTCGAAATAGCATGAATAACATCTACAGTCGACTGTGTGGCAGACATGAGAGTCTTGATGTCTAAGAGTTGGGAGTCAATGGAGCCATCTTTTCACTTAAGCCTACATGAATGGGAGAGGGCAGGACATCAGGCGAATGCTTGGTTTCCATAGTGGTTTGTTTTGCATCACTTTCACTCTTCTTGACCCAGGCACCCTTGATACTCATATACCCCATACTAGAGAAGGCTCTAGAGTTGTAGCACTTGAAAGTAGAGTTTGATGAGCTTCCAGAATGTGGGTGATGGTCATACCGAAGGGTAGACTGGTTGGATCTTCAGTACTCTCAATCATAAAATTTATCACCCAGGAGGACAAATTGATTTTGAGTTCGGAGATAAGGCAGTAGACAAAGAAAGTGTCTCTCTGAGAGAGGGTTAAGAAGGAACCAGTTCTAGAGAGTAGAGTGGTCGCAACAATGTAGGCAAGAACCCTAGTTTCAAAGCTCACATGACTAGGCCCAAATTATTGGGAAAGGTTTCAGAGGGATTTTCAGCAATACATTGTTTAGCCTGGTCAAATGTGATTTCAAAATTCTCAGGCCAGCCATTCTTAAAGAGAGTAGGGAAACCAGAGCAACGGCGGAGGAAAAGGGAATCGAACAAACCACAATAAAAAACAATGTGTTTACCAAGGACACGAGTTTCAAGCCTATCATGTTTACTAGAGCGAAGATTAGCATAAAACATATGCACAAGAGGTTCATATACTTTAGGTGGAGAAATAGAGAGAAATTTTTCCCACCCTTGATACACGAAAAAAACATTTACCTTGCAATTGAGAGACTCCATATCATCAAGATCTACAACTCTTCCATAGGCGATAGGCTTGTCATTGAGAGAGATAAAAATTCCTATTTGGGGTGTCCCGGAAATTTATGTCGGAATCGAGTGAGGCAGAGAAATCAAACTTCAATTTATTTGGAGTGGAAGAGGCAGAAGAATCCTCCATGGGATGCTTACCATAAGCTTTTTCACCTAAAAGTTAAGAGTATTCAGAGTACACTCCCTGAGAAGAGGCACAACCCTCAGAACGATCAGACCCTAAGTTTACTTGCTCAGGAGGCGCGGAAGAGGGTTTTGCATTTGAGCGGATACTTTTTCTGCTAGAAAAATAGGGGTTTTTGGAAGATTTTTCCATGGAAGAAAAGAGGGTTGATACAGGCTGAAGAGAGAGTTGGTAGAGGTAAAGGGAGATGGTGGAGATGAAAGAGACCAAGTGGGGCTTAACTTAAGGAGAAGAGATTTGACGGTTGTGTATAGAAAAGGAAAAGGTGTCCGACGAAGCGATGTAATAATTGGCTTTCCAACTTCGACTGCAAACTGATGGAAAACAGACAAAAAAAGAAGGAAAAGACCGGCGACGTAATTAATGTACTGAAAAGGAGTAGTTATAAAACGTTTTTGAAAAATAACAATTTGGTACTAAGAGTTTTTTGAAAAACAAATAATGCCAAGTAATTCTCTCAAAGAACAAATCTTTCTTCCAACAATGGTTTAGTAAAAATATCAGCTAATTGGCCGGAAGTGACAACAAAAGCTAATTCTATGTCATCTTTAAGAACATGATCTCTAATAAAATGATGTTTAATGTCTACATGCTTTTCTCTTAAGTGATGCATAGAATTTTTAGAAAGAAAAATTGTACTAGAATTATCACAAAATATTTTTATAGGTTTAATAGAAAGCTCATAGTCACCTAATTTATGGGACATCCACAGAAGTTATGCACAACATTGACCAACGGTGATGTACTCAACTTCAGTAGTCAACAAGGCGACTGATGCTTGCTTTTTACTGTTTCGGAATATTAAAGCTTTTCCTAGTAATTGAAAAGTGTCACTTGTGCTTTTCCTATCTTCTTTATCACCTGATAAATCTACATCTGAGAGACCTTCTAATTTAAACGAGTTAGAGCGAGGATACCTAATCTATGAGATACTGTGCCAATAAGATATTGAATATTTCTTTTTACAACAGTAAGATGTGACTCCTTGGGAGCCAACTAAAATCTGGCACATTTACAAATGTTGGACATAATATCTGGTCAACTTGCGGTCAGATACAATAGAGATCCAATCATTCCTCTGTATTTTGTTTCATCAACTGGAGTACACTGTTCGTACTTATCCAAATTTGTAGTCAAACTCATAGGAGTCCCAATTGATTTTTCGTTGCTCATGCCAAAATTTTGAATCAGGTCCTTAGTATATTTAGTTTGACAGATGAAGGTTCCTTCTTCATACTGATGAATTTGAAGCCCAAAGAAAAATGTGAGTTCACTCATCATGCTCATTTCGAATTTGCTTTGCATGAGGTGTACAAATTCCTTGCACATAGGAGAGTTAGCACTACCAAAGATAATATCATCAACATAAATTTAAATGATAAGATTACCTTATGTTGGTCGTTTAATGAATAGAGTAGTATCAAGTTTAGCTATGGTGAACCCATGATCAACAAGAAAGGTACTTAACCTGTCATATCAAGCACGTGGAGCTTGTTTCAGTCCTTATAGGGCCTTAGTAATCTTGTACACATGATAAGGGAACTTTGAGTCGTCGAAGCCTGGAGGTTTTTCAAAAAAACTTCCTCTTCGATGAATCCATTCGGAAAGGCGCTTTTGACATCCATTTGAAACAATCCGAATCCTTTAAATGATGCATAAGCTAACAAGATTCGTATAGACTCTAGTCGAGCTACTGGGCAAAGGTTTTATCGTAGTCGACTATTTCTTGTTGTGAATAGCCTTGAGCAACTAATCTGGATTTATTCCTTATGACTTGTCTTCTTCATTCAATTTGTTCCTGAACACCCATTTTGTTCCGTTGACGGAAACACTTTCAGGTCGGGGTATCAACTTCCATACTTGATTCTTGCGGAATTTATCTTGTTCTTCTTGCATGGCTTTCACCCAGATTGAATCCTTCAAAGCTTCCTCTGCCTTTTTGGCTCTATTTCAGAGATCAAAGCAATATTTTCTTTCTTTTAAAGGGCAGCCCTGGTTTTTATTCCTTCGTTTAGATCCCCCATGATATATTTCTGTGGATATTCAGTTTCATTTCTGGATTCATTCAGTCGAACAGTGCTTGTAGCTGACCCTATACGTTGTTCTGGAGTGTTTTGCTAACTTGTTCAGTCGACTCAACCACATATGTGGTATTAGTTGACTCCTGTGATTTTCATTTGTCCTGAACATTTAGAGTTTGATCTTCGTCACCTGTATTAATGCCTTTCTCGTCCAAAGGATTATTTTCATCGAATATAACATAAACAGATTCTTCTAAGCACAAAGTACATTTGTTAAAGACTCTAAATGATCTTCTATTTAAAGAATAACCAATAAAAATACCTTCGTCACTTCTTGGATCAAATTTTCCAAGATTGTCCTCGCCATTGTTATGAATGAAGCACTTGCTTCCAAATGGATGAAAGTAACTGATATTAGGACTCTTACCTTTCAAGAGTTCATATGGATTCTTTTTAAGAATAGGCCTAATGAGACACCGATTGAGAATGTGACATGCAGTACTCACACCTTGAGCCCAATGATTTGCCAGAGAATGTTCAAACAACATGGTTCTTGCCATGTCTTGAAGGGTTCTATTCTTTCTTTCCACAACTCCATTTTGTTGAGGTGAGCATGGAGCATAGAAATTATGAGTGTAACCTTGATCGTTACAGAAAATCTTCAAAAGCCTTACTCTCAAACTCGCCTCCATGATCACTTTGGATTTTGGGGATTGGGTAGCCCTTTTCTCTTTCAGTCCTTTTGCAGAAAACTTCAAAGTTTCTCAAGGCTTCATCTTTGTGAGATAGGAAAATCACCCAAGTGAAATGTGAAAAGTCATCAACAATAACAAAAGCATATTTCTTAACTCTTATGCTAGTAGTTCTAGTAGGTCCAAATAAGTCCATATGAAGCAATTCCAATGGTTTTGAAGTAAACACTATGTCTTTGTTTTTGAAAGAGTTTCTAGTTACTCATCTGACATGCATCACATATATGAGTTCTAGAAAAATTCAGTTTAGGTAACCCAATGACTAAATCATGTTTGGATAATTTCTCAATCAAATGCATGCTAGCATGAGATATTCTTATGTGACATAACCAAGGGTCATCAGACATAGAAGTTAGGCAGATACGACCATCTATATTTTCGAAACCATCAAGTATGTAAACATTTCCGTACCTTTTTCCATGAAGAATTATTTTACCTGATTCGTCTTCGATGGCACAACCAGTTCTCTTAAATTTTACCTCATATCCTGAGTCACAAATTTGACTTATACTCAGTATATTGTAGTTTAATCCATCAACCAGATATAAGTCAGTAATGTCACAGTTGTTGTTGAAAGGAATAGTTCCAGTACCAACTATTTTGCCTCTTGAATCATCTCCAATTTTGACGCTTCCTCCTTCAATTTTTGTAACTTCCTTAAACAGGTTTTTGTCACCTTTCATGTGACTATAGCACGCACTATCTAGATACCATTTTCCTTTGCGCTTTACTCTGTGGTGTTCCTGCAATACAGAATTATTACTTTCTTTTAGGTACCCAAGCATGCTTGGGTCCTAGTGAGTTAGTGTTACTGGATTAGGAATTCTTAGGTTTCCAAACCCATCCGGACATATGCGTTTTATGAAAGTGACAACCAGAGTATTTATGCCCACTTCTGTTACAATAATGACATTTAACCCGAAACATGTTTCAGGTCTTTCATATGAGTTGGAATTAGTAGTTATAGGATTTGCTGATTCCTTACCACTTGACTTGTAAGTCTACTGGTTCGACCGACTGGTCGATTTAGTTATGATTGGTTCTTTTCCAGCCGACTTGTAAGTCGTGTGGTTTGACCTTACAGAGCTGTGATTGGTGGATTTGCGCAAGCTGTTAACCTGCATTTTTAATTCCTCAAACTCTTCTTGAAGTACATCTTTTTCAATATTACATACTTCATGTTTGAACTTCCAGTCTTTGATTTCCCTGGTGAGTCTCTTAAGTTCATTCATCATCTTTTGAGACTCTTTTGAGGTAAAATCAAGAATGTCTTGCAATTCATTACATCTTTCACAGTCATAAGATCTTACCTCACTAGTTTCCTTTTGCCATAAAACAGTTTTCATTGTTTGAATCATCTTTATCTGTGCAACATCGTGAAGTTTTGTTGATCTCATTTTCTAGAATTGTCATAAAACAGATATTTGCTATCTCTTCATGGTCCGAGTCATCCTCATCGCTCCAGCTTCCAAATGATCCGTTCTTATTGAATCCTCTAGGGATCTTTTTCTTCAGTTCTGGACACTCCGCTTGGATATGCCCAAACTTTCCACATTCGTTACATTTTCCATCATTCTTGTCTTGTTCATTGTATTGCCTAGATCTTCTTGGTGGAAATCTTCCTTTCTTTATATTTCTATATCTTCTCATTAATCCATCCATGTTTCTAGACATCATAACGATTTCTTCTTGTAAGAGTTCAGGATCATAAATTTTCTTTTTCAACTGCTTCAGTAGTACCTTTGAATGCAACAATTTTCTTCTTCTTCTCTTGATTTGTCTTCTCCAGATGTGTTCTTTCGAAGGAAATAAGCTCTCCTTGTAGTTCATCATATGATAACTTGTTAAGATCCTATGATTCCAAAGTGAAAACTTTAGTCTGCCAAGTGGTTGGTAGACTTCTAAGAATTTTCCTAACCTGATCGCCACCGGTGTATGGTTTGCCATAAGCTTTTAGGTCACTGATTATTTTACTGAACCGGGAAAATATTTCTTCGATGGATTCTCCTTCCTTCATTGAAAATAATTCATAGTCATGAACTGGCATATTTATGTGGGTTTCCTTTACCTTGTTGGTACCTTCATAGGTAACTTCGAGTTTGTCCCACATTTCTTTGGCTGTGTCACAACTAGAAAGTTTTTCATATTCTTCACCACTTATTGCATTGTGAAGTAGATTCCTTGCATTGTGGTTTATCTATACAACTTCCAATTTCTCCTCTGATTATGAGTCTACATCATCAGGATTAGTGAGTGGTGGAGTGCTGGCAGGCAATGGGTAATTTTCCTTCTTGATAACTCTTCATACTTTGACGTCGTATGCTTCGGTGAAGATTTCCATACGGATTTTCCAATGGGAGAAGAGTTGTCCACTAAAGTATGGTGGTCTTACTTGAGAAGTTCCTTCCTGAAATAGAGCTCCAACAGTAACCTGATTTTCCATAATCTTTTTCTCACAAGATGTTAAGCAAAAAGCAAAAGCATGAGCCTTGCTCTAATACCATTGAAATTACAAGGGGGGGGGGGGGGTGAATTGTAGATAATTAAAATTAATCATTAATAAGTTGACTTAAAACTTTAGTAGTCGACTGAATATGGCAATCTTGCAGAAATGGTAATTCAAGGTAATAAGCTGAAAATAAATGCAGAAATTAAAGATATCAGGAATTTATACTGGTTCAGATTCACTGTGAATCCTAATCCAGTCACGTTGGGTTGCAAGGGATTTCTCTTTAAGCAAATGAGTTTTCTTTTGAGTACATATTTGATGTTTGTCGCTGAGTTTCTCTAGCACTCGTTTGATACAATGCCTGACCAGTTGTATGCCCTCTTTATATCCCTGACTTGATACACAACAGATCTATATAGGCTACTATGCTTGTTTGCAGTAGAATGAAGAGAGTTATTTTGGTTCGATCAAGGTATACTAAGGATGGAGTTACACTATGAATTTATACAAGAATGAATGGTGAAGGCTTGTCAACCCAAGGGTTTTGATCCTTGGAAAGAGTTAATTCTCTCCAAAAATAAAAAATTAGCCGTTGCTTCTCTTCAGATCTTATCCTTTGGCAAATGACGAGTTTGACAAAATTCTTCCTTGATTATTGGACCTTCCAATCTTGACCGCTATCCCGATCTTCCAGCTTTAATTGGTCTTCAGTGATTTGATCTGACTCGTCAATCACAGATTGCGTTGAATCTTTATTTCGTTACGGTAGATTTGATTTTCCAGAATCATGGAGCTAATCCTGATTTGCTGATATAGTACTATTTCTTTCCTTGTACGTTGTGAATATTTTAGGTAACTTCCTCTGTGAAAGATTTCCTTCCTTGTTCGATATAGCTATTCCAATAGTTCCTTTTTACTTCTTTGAACTCTTGCACATGCATATTAATTGCATTATTAAAATATGGTCTAACATAAAGAATCCACATGTACCCAAAAAAGTAGAAAGTTAACAATTTTTTTGTATGTTGACTTGAGAACTCAAAACCAAGTGTGAATCAACTAAAACTATAGGAGAAGAAGCTTACGAGTTCAAATCCTAATCTTTGGATTGAGTCCATAGTGTCACGCCTCCTTTTTCACTACACTCGCAAGGATGTAAATGAGTTCTTCCAATTAAAGAATAATCGAAATGGGTTTTATCATAAAGATTTTAGAGTCGCCACTTGGGAGGTTAATGGTGTCCCAAGTCACTGGTTGAATTCCGAACCAAGAAAAATATGACTCTGTTAATAGTCCGCGAACTAGAAATCTAAGTAAGGAATTCTGTTAACCTGGGAGAAAGTATTAAGCATTTCTGGGTTTTGTGGTTCTAGCACGGTCGCTCAACTTTTGTATTTGATTTTATCTGATTTCAAAACATGTTCTAGCTTATGCGCATTTAATTTTAAACCGCTTTTATTATTATTTTTTAACAATAATTACAACGTCGTGAAACGCATCCTGAACCACATCACATCAATGCACCCATGGTTGTTGACACATTTCGACTTTGTTGAGATTTGGATCAGGGTCGCATAAATACGCACTCGAGTTTAGGAAGATGAATTATTAAAATACGTGCCTGAAGAGGCTATCGCGTTTATTATTTTGGGGAAGGCCGAAATTCTCTAAACGGTCCATACCGATATCTAAGTATTGTAAACATTTATCAAGGGCCCCGCAATTATGGGTTTTATTTGGTGAGGCTTATCGCATCTATTATTCGGGACGTTTAATTATTCCTAAGTTTGAGAGATAAGGCTTCCACTATTTATCTAAGATGACTAAGGTCGTAGTTCTACATCAAAATAAAAAATAAAAAATGCAAGGATGGAGTCTAAGGGCCTGCAGCGTGCGAGAGCCATTCCACCTAGCCAAAACTAGATGGCTAATCATATTGGGCCTGTCGAAAGCCTAGATGAAGGAATAAGCCTACACCTTTTCGAGTCCCCTCTTAAAGAACCTTGGTCAATCATCCACAGCCTACAAATCAAGTCATTTCAAGAAGTTCAACCCCTATCGACTGCAAATTCATGGTTGAACCATTCTTAACATTGATGCATCACTGTCTGACTCATAAACCAACGCGAATGATTTAAATTAAAGGCAGAAGTCGAAATTAAATGAACAATTGGTCCTAAGCTTTTAACCAGATAATACAATTAGCTTAATGGGAAGTCTACTGTTATTCTTGTTAGAAAATACGCTTAACGCTAGAGGGGGGTGAATAGCGTTATAATAAAATTTAGCGTAAACTTGCGGAAATTAAAAATTGCAGGAAATAAATAAGTGCGTTAAATAAACAAAAAGGAAAGAACGCACCGATATATTCTGGTTCACCACAACGCGTGGCTAGTCCAGTCCCCGAGAGACTCTCTCGAGATTTTCCACTAACTTGTTAAGCTTACGGGTGCTCAACAAACCTTTACAACTTAAGGACACAAGCCTTAACACCTTTGCTCGGAGATACTACACTCCAAGACTTCAACCAAGGAAACACAAGTTCCTTACAACAAGAGAATCACAATTCTCTTACAAGTGTATTAAACACTAAACACTCAAACAAAATACTCCTTAATGAGTAGATATGAGTAAAAGAAGTAAGCTCTAGATCACAACAACTTTGAACAAGAATATGGCTCTCAAAAGCTTTATGAAATTGAATATAAAATGATAAACAAAAGTATGCAAACTTATAGCAATATAATGATCAGTTGTAGCATGTTGTTGTGTTTAAAACACTGAAGTGAAGCTGTATTTATAGTTGAAAAACTTGGCATTACCGTTGCCTAATTGCCAATTAAGAGTTGCTGATTTTACTCACTGACAATCGATTGTCAAACCCCAACAATCGATTGTCTGCCAGTCAGATCAAAATTCAATCCCAGATTTTACGCTTGATAATCGATTACTTACAATCCATAATCGATTACTGGCAACATTCAAAAAATCCTTTTCAGATTTTACCACAAACAATCGATTGTCCAGAATCAACAATCGATTACTCAGCAACGTACAAAAGATCTTTTCCGGATTTTAATCAAAACAATCGATTATACAAAATCAATAATCGATTACCCAATAACGTTCAAAAAATCTTTTCCGGATTTCAATCAAAACAATCGATTATACAGAATAAATAATCGATTACCTGAGGATATTTGAAAACTTTACGACAACGGTCAGCTTCACAATCGATTGCACAAAGTCAACAATCGATTACTTATCAGTTTTTGAAAAACATTTTAGACACTGTCTCTTTGACAATCGATTGTCCAATGTAACAATCGATTATTTAATAAATTTGAAAATCACTGGAAGACACTGTCTCAACATAATCGATTACCATTAGTTCATAATCGATTATTCTGAGTTTTGAAAAACTTTGATGGACACTGCCTCACTCACAATCGATTGTCATTAGTTCACAATCGATTGTCATGCAGGTTTGAAAAACCTGATGCTCACTGTCTTACTCACAATCGATTGTCATTAGTTCACAATCGATTGTCATGCAGTCTTGGCTGAAAACAATCGATTATCATAAGTACATAATCGATTATCTTAGTCCAGATTTTTAAGGCATGTCTAAAAATTATTTTGACTACTGTAAATATGCATGATTTAAAATCATTTGACATTAAATTAAATATGCATGATTTTGGAAAATAGTTTTATGAGAGAAGCCATGTTACGAGTCAAGTTGTAGGATCACGATCACAATTAAGAATGACTCAATTAAACTATAAAACTTTGTCTTGAGCTTGAATCTCGTTGTATATCAATTGTGCGCTTGTTTCTTGAACTTCGTCATATATCAATTTTCGCTTCGTTTGTCATTCATCAAAACCTATACAAAAGAACACACGTTTTAGTATTTGCATTGAGAACGTGTTTCCAACAATTTCCCCCTTTTTGATAATGGCAAACATTAAGCGAGATATGCAAGACAAGCAATTTATATTGACGATTCAAGACAAGTATATACATGCAACAAGTATGCAATTTGTTCCCCCTCAATTTGAGAATTCCCCCTCAATTTGAGAATTTCCCCTCAATTTAAGCTTATAACTTGAGACTGCATCATACCCGTTATCTTCCCCCTTTTGCCATTAGCAAAAATAACATAATAATAAGATGCCAAAGATGAAATAAACCTTGTTTATTTATTGGAAAGAGAGTGTGATTATTTAAAGAGAGTATAATAGCTCAAATGATAGCATTACAATCGATTATTGATACGAGATAATCGATTATTAGATGAGGGAAACAGATTTTTCTGAAGAAGACTTGATTCTTGCGCGTCATGCTTTATAATTCCCCCTACTTTTAGGGCGATACCTGCAAAATAGAATTAAACGTCTCCGACGTTCAAGTCAGTAATTTGTAAAGAAGTAATAACTTAAACTAGTGTTGCCAAGTGAGAACGTGAGCTCTTAAGAAGTGTGTCCTAAAGTGTTCTTAAGAGAGTTTCGGGTACTTACCTTTCCTCCGACGTCTCCAATTACCTGTTCAAGAGGGTGATCTTTGATCGTCCTCCACTCATTTGGCACTTTTGTTTCTTTTTCCAATCTTGGCGCTTCTTCCGTTGGTTGTTCCTCAGTTTCATCTTTATTTTCCTTGGGTGGTTCCTCTTGTATTTTGTCTTTCAAGCTATCTAAGATACCTTCAAGATCAAAACCGGAATCCTTTCTCGCCAAGCGAGCATTATTTTTGGAAAATACAACATGAGGGGATTCTTCCACAATTTTGGTTCTTTTATTAAAGACCCTATATGCTTTACTACGTGAGGAATATCCAATGAAAATACCTTCATCTGACTTAGCATCAAATTTACCCAATTGGTCTTTGCCATTGTTATGAACAAAACATTTCCAACCAAAAACTCTAAAATAGGAAATATTTGGTTTTCTACCCTTATAAAGTTCATAGGGGGTTTTCATGAGTATCGGCCGGATTACTACTCTATTTAGAACATAGCAAGCGGTACTCACGGCGTCCGCCCAAAAATGTTTGGGTATCTTAGCTTCGTCGAGCATGGTTCTAGCCATCTCTTCGAGACACCTATTTTTCCTTTCCACCACCCCATTTTGTTGTGGTGTACGTGGAGCGGAAAAGGTATGCTCGATTCCGAGTTCATCAGAAAAGTCCGCAAAGAGATTGTGATCAAACTCTCCCCCATGATCACTTCTAATTGAAGTGACGGTTGTTTCTTTCTCATTTTGAACACGCTTAAGAAAATATTTAAAATTTTGAAAAGCATCACTTTTATTGGCAAGAAATAAAGTCCAAGTAAATCTCGAGTAATCATCAATAATCACAAAAGCATATTTATTTCTTCCTAGACTTTCAATGCGAGAGGGACCAAATAAATCCATATGAAGCAATTGCAATGGTCTAGAAGTTGAAACAAGGTTTTTAGATTTGAAAGATGCTTTTGTTTGCTTCCCTTTTTGACACGAGTCACAAATAGAGTCAATTTCAAATTTTAAATTGGGAAGACCAACAACTAAGTTTTGAGAAATCAATTTGTTCAAAAGATGCATATTGATATGTGCTACTCTACGATGCCATAGCCAAGTATCATCCTCTTTACTCATTAGACAATCAACATAATCGGGTGAGGTATTAGCAATATCAACCATATAAATATTATCCACTCTAAAACCACAGAGGATAATTTTGAAATCACTACGTCTGAACACTAAGCATTCATCCGAATCAAATAAAGCAAGATTTCCCTTGTCACACAATTGGCTTATGCTCAAGAGATTATGCTTTAATCCTTTAACAAGTAATGTATGCTTAATAGAGGAATTTTCATCCTTACCGGTCGAGCCGATGCCGATGATCTTTCCTTTATTGTTATCACCGAAGATAACACTTCCTCCTTCTTTGTGCTCTAATTGAAGGAATTTGGATTCATCTCCCGTCATATGCTTGGAGCATCCACTATCAAGGTACCATAGTACACTTGATCCCTTCAAGCACACCTACAAAAAAAATTAATGTTCTTTAGGTACCCATGCCATCTTGGGTCCTTGGGGGTTAGGCATATTATAATGATGCAATTGAGTAATATGTCTATGACGTGTAAAGCATGCAGGAGCAATATGACCAATACGTCTACAATAATGACAAGTCACATTTGGGTTATGCATCCTTCTAGGTTCATAGTAACTAGACGGATGAAAATTTCTTACACTATGACTATTTCGCATTTCATGAGAATTATTTCTCCTACTATGAGCTCTAGGATGGGCAGCATTTCTAGAGTGATTGTTTCTCGGTTGAAGGCCATTTCTAGGTCTTCTCAAAGGTTCAACATTTGGCCTAAAATATGTATCATTTCTAGGGTAACTATTTCTAGGTGGTAAGTCATTTCTAGGTCTCCTAAAATGTTCAACATTTTGTCTAGCATGCATATTGGTTCTAAGATTGCTATTTCTAGGATAAGCATTTGTTTTATTAGTCCTAGGTTGAGCCTTAGGTGGTTGGGGTTTGGCTTCAACCTTTTCTTTAACCTCATTCTTAAATCCTATGCCATGCTTGGTTGATTTCAAATTTACAAGGACCTCATTCAAATTCTTGTGGGAAGAATTAAACTTATCTAAGGTACCTTTGAGTCTATCTACCTCATTTTTGAGATGCAAGCAAGAAGAACAATTTTTTGTAGAACTTTCGGGCTTATCGGCGCTTCTTTTTCCAAAAAACTTGTTTTCCTCTTTCAGCTTTTCATTTTCTAAAACCAGTTATTCTAAATCCTTTTCTTTCAAAGAAAGCTGTTTTTGAAAATCCTTTTCTTTTAATGAAGCATTTTCTTTTATGCCCTTAACAGTTTTTGAAGCCTTAATAAACTCAGCATATAATTCATCAAAAACAGTTCGCATTTCTTCAAGAGTAAAGTTATTAGACGAAATTTGACATACCTCATCTTTGTTGTCTTCTTGTGCCATAAGGCAAAGATTTGCTGCTTCGTCTTCTTCTCCTTCGCTTGACTCATCTCCGGAGTCGCCTCCCCAAGAAATGTATGCACGTTGCTTTTTAAAAGGTTTCTTCTCCTTTTTGATGTTTGGGCAATTTGATTTGATGTGCCCGGTTTCACCACATTCATAGCACTTGATTTGTTCACCTTGCTTTTTGCCCTTGCGTTCATACTCCTTGCGCGTGAACTTTTGAAATCTTTTGATAACGAGTCCAAACTCGTTGTCTCCTTCCTCATCAATTTGCGGTTGGCTTGTGCTCGCCTTTAGAGCTATTCTTTGCCTCCTTTGATTATCAACAAAAGGGTTAAGAATAGTAGATTCATAGGTCTTAAGGTTACCTCTTGGTGCGTCGATGGTGACTTTTGAAACGCCAATGAATTCTTGAATTGGATCGGCCTTTGATCTCCATGCCGGTGTGAGATTTCTAAGAATTTTTCGAACGAGCTCTCTATCCGTGAATGTTTTCTTGAGAGCATGTAGGTCATTTACGATTATTGAAAATCGCTCAAACATTTCGTCCACCTTTTCACCTTCCTTCATGTGAAATAATTCATAAGAATGGGTTAGGAAATCAATTTTTGCTTCCCTTACCTGGTCCGTACCTTCGTACGTAACTTCTAGCTTGTCCCACATCTCCTTTGCTGTTGTGCAACACGATATTTTCCTGTAATCGGCAGCATTAACAGCACAATATAATAAATTAATTGCTTTAGCATTATTTTGAACCTTTCGGATATCATCCGCGTCATACTCATCCTCGGACTTGGGAACCCATTCGTTTTCCACCTTCTTTGTAGGAATTTGGTTTCCCTTCATTATCACCTTCCAAAGGTGAAAGCTGTTGGACTGAATGAAGATCTTCATCCTCTCCTTCCAGTACGTGTAATTTGTACCGTTGAATAGAGGTGGTCGTGTGGAGCACTGTCCTTCATCAATTCCAGCAAAAGAGTCACAAGTAGAAGCCATGGATGGTTCTCTCAAACTGTTAAGTCTTCAGAGAGTATGGCTCTGATACCAATTGTTAGAAAATACGCTTAACGCTAGAGGGGGGGTGAATAGCGTTATAATAAAATTTAGCGTAAACTTGCGGAAATTAAAAATTGCAGGAAATAAATAAGTGCGTTAAATAAACAAAAAGGAAAGAACGCACCGATATATTCTGGTTCACCACAACGCGTGGCTAGTCCAGTCCCCGAGAGACTCTCTCGAGATTTTCCACTAACTTGTTAAGCTTACCGGTGCTCAACAAACCTTTACAACTTAAGGACACAAGCCTTAACACCTTTGCTCGGAGATACTACACTCCAAGACTTCAACCAAGGAAACACAAGTTCCTTACAACAAGAGAATCACAATTCTCTTACAAGTGTATAAAACACTAAACACTCAAACAAAATACTCCTTAATGAGTAGATATGAGTAAAAGAAGTAAGCTCTAGATCACAACAACTTTGAACAAGAATATGGCTCTCAAAAGCTTTATGAAATTGAATATAAAATGATAAACAAAAGTATGCAAGCTTATAGCAATGTAATGATCAGTTGTAGTATGTTGTTGTGTTTAAAACACTGAAGTGAAGCTGTATTTATAGTTGAAAAACTTGGCATTACCGTTGCCTAATTGCCAATTAAGAGTTGCTGATTTTACTCACTGACAATCGATTGTCAAACCCCAACAATCGATTGTCTGCCAGTCAGATCAAAATTCAATCCTAGATTTTACGCTTGATAATCGATTACTTACAATCCATAATCGATTACTGGCAACGTTCAAAAAATCCTTTCCAGATTTTACCACAAACAATCGATTGTCCAGAATCAACAATCGATTACTCAGCAACGTTCAAAAAATCTTTTTCGGATTTTAATCAAAACAATCGATTATACAAAATCAATAATCGATTACCCAATAACGTTCAAAAAATCTTTTCCGGGTTTCAATCAAAACAATCGATTATACAGAATCAATAATCGATTACCTGACGATATTGAAAACTTTACGACAACGGTCAGCTTCACAATCGATTGCACAAAGTCAACAATCGATTACTTATCAGTTTTTGAAAAACATTTTAGACACTGTCTCTTTGACAATCGATTGTCCAATGTAACAATCGATTATTTAATAAATTTGAAAATCACTGGAAGACACTGTCTCAACATAATCGATTACCATTAGTTCATAATCGATTATTCTGAGTTTTGAAAAACTTTGATGGACACTGCCTCACTCACAATCGATTGTCATTAGTTCACAATCGATTGTCATGCAGGTTTGAAAAACCTGATGCTCACTGTCTTACTCACAATCGATTGTCATTAGTTCACAATCGATTGTCATGCAGTCTTGGCTGAAAACAATCGATTATCATAAGTACATAATCGATTATCTTAGTCCAGATTTTTAAGGCATGTCTAAAAATTATTTTGACTACTGTAAATATGCATGATTTAAAATCATTTGACATTAAATTAAATATGCATGATTTTGGAAAATAGTTTTATGAGAGAAGCCATGTTACGAGTCAAGTTGTAGGATCATGATCACAATTAAGAATGACTCAATTAAACTATAAAACTTTGTCTTGAGCTTGAATCTCGTTGTATATCAATTGTGCGCTTGTTTCTTGAACTTCGTCATATATCAATTTTCGCTTCGTTTGTCATTCATCAAAACCTATACAAAAGAACACACGTTTTAGTATTTGCATTGAGAACGTGTTTCCAACAATTCTAACGTGTATTTAGTTGCTCAAAATGGAAACGAACATTTCAATCAACAAACCATACCAACACGAAGAGGGTCACCAGCTAACTTGAATTGCTAATTGACAAATTCCAACCTACTTTAACCTTGAGAAATTAGAAACTAATGACATTCGTTACTAAATTAGGGTGTTAGGCATAATTCAGATAGGGCTACTCCGTTAGTTATTTCAGTCATGCTATCAAACAAATGACAATGATAACAATGATCATCTAAGCTCATGAGAAACCAATACTAACCAAGATTACATAATGTAAACAATATCCCCATTCACAGCTTTAAATGGGCCTCAAATGTTCATAATACATCATCGATTGATATACCCAAATAGGGAGACCAAATGAACTAATCAACTAAGAAATTATATAGAATAAAAGTAGATAGCTGTCAAACCAATCGTCCAAACTAGAACTACAAATGAACAATGATTTAAACTAGATAAAGACCACCAGTAAAAGTAGTAAAATAAAATTCATAGATAGAAGCTTTAGGATTCCCATCTTTATTCATCAAATCAATCTGCATATGAAATGGAATGTGAACATGTACCTGAAATGAGATAGCAGCAAAACCAAACAGGATCAGTCAGCTATAGGCTCAGTAACACATCAGCAGATTCGAGTAACAATCAACAAACCCAAATAGAATATCAATGGAACATTGCAAGTTTAAATAGACTAAAAACCAGAGGAAATGCAATCCAAAAGATCTTGAAACAAACTTCAGACACACCCACACCAGCACACCCCAAATCTGACTCGATGACCAAGCCTCAAACCAAATTAAGATCCAGACAAAGAAAAAAACCACCAGGAGATGACAATCTCAGCTTATAAAGCAAAATATCAATGCAACAGTAACTCCAGCCTATATTTTCTGAAATTTACTTATCTAAAATCCCAACTCTAATTCATTTTTCCCATCAGTTAAATCAAACTTGCTTTGGAATTGAGAGGAATTCTAGACTGAAGAAAAAATGAGAATCTCTGCCTCTTTGGATTTCTGGAGTTTCAGGTTTCTAATCCCATGTTTGTGCCTTGGAAGGCAAGAGAGACTGCCTTTATAGGCCAGTCCTTTAGGGTAGGCCTCTTGATCAATTTACCCATATTTTCCCCTTTTACCCCTGAATTTTCCTAGCTATTTTACTCTCTTGCCCCTTTCCAGAATATTTGAATTTTCCTCCTCCTTCACATGCCATTCCAACCTTATTCAATAGAACTTTCCTCCTAACAGAAATTATTCCCCATGGTAAATCCCTAGAAAACCCTTTACATAGCTAGCCAAATAGACTTGGGCCCCAAAACCTAGTCACCTTTGATTTCGGATCACAAATGACCCAAGGGGCCTTGAACCAATTTTAAGATAGCCTAGAAAAACCAGTCACCTCAAATTCGACCCAGACCCTCAACAAAACCAAACAATAGTGAAACCGATGAAAATTTTTCCCAAATCGATCTATTACCTATGTAGAAACCAAAAAAAATAATGATTCCTCCGAAATAAACTTTGGGATTTGAAACCGAAAAATGAAATACCGAGAAAGAAAAATATACTTGCTAACTCAAACTCAAAGCTTACAATACTACACTTGTAATTTCTAATACAAGTTTTGGCATGATTTTACAATGAGTTCTACAACCTATTTATACTAACACCTTACACCAAAAATTTCAACATTGGCATACAAAAATAATAAAACATGGCATGTAAGAAAATTCAAACTTATACAAATCAATTTTTTCATGCAAGACAACCAATGTTCTTGAATACCATTTTTGACTTTTATTTTTAAAACTACTCTATTTTAATTATTTTGATCAATTTATATAATTTCAACAGCCTCCCTTAAATTGATCAAAATAATTTACCTATACCAACCATCGATTTCAATCTCTCGAACATTTCTGCCTTCAGCGGTTTAGTCAGAATATCCGCTATCTGATCTTCTGATTCACAGAACTTAAGTTCGATTTCTCCATTCTTGACAAGATCTCTTATGTAGTGATACTTAATCCTGATATGCTTGCTCCTGCCATGAAATAGTGGATTCTTGGCTAAAGCAATCGCTGACGTATTATCACACATAATCTTTTTCGGACCATCTTGCTCGTGGTTCAACTCACCGAGCATTCTTCGAAGCCAAACTGCTTGACATGCTGCAGAGGTTGCTGCCATATACTCTATTTCAGCTATAGATAAAGCAACTACTTGTTGCTTCTTTGAAGACCACGAAAAACACGCCTCCCTCGAGAAAGAATACATAACCGGAAGTGCTTTTCCGAGTTTTAGTATCACCCCCCAGTCACTATCGGTGTATCCTACAAGTATGCACTTGTCAGAATATTTATAGAAAATTCCATGATCCTGGGTACCTTTAATGTACTTCAGAATCCGCTTTGCTGCCTTCAAATGGGATTGGCTCGGTGTCTCCATGAACCCACTGATAATCCTTACTCCATAAACATTATCTGGCCTTCTTGATGCTAAATAATGTAGACTACCAACAATGCTTTTAAAATAAGTAGGATTTACCGCATCACCCGTTCCTTCTTTCCTTAACTCAAGATGTTCTGCAACAGAAGTCTTCATCAGATTTGCTGATTCCATCTTGAAATTCTTCAAGATATCTCTGGAATATTTATTTTGAGAAATAAAAATACCATCTTCAGTCTGTTGCACTTCTATGCCCAAGAAGTAAGACATCAGCCCCATATCTGTCATTTCAAACTGACTTGTCATAGCCTCCTTGAATTCAGCAAACATAAATTCACAGTTTCATGTAAATATTAAGTCATCAACATAAAGATAGAAAAACATAATGTCGCCATTAGTCTTTGACTTAATATACAGTGTATGCTCATAAGGACACTTCTGAAAACCTGCCTCCAACATGTAAGTATCAATACGCGTATACAAAGCTCGTGGAGCCTGTTTCAAACCGTATAACACCTTCTTCAACCTGTACACCTGGTTCTCCTGTCCTTTCTTGGCATATCCAGGTGGTTGCTCGACATAAACTTCTTCCTCCAAATAACCATTCAAGAATGCCGACTTTACATCCATCTGATGTATCTTCCACCTGTGTTGGGCTGCAATGACTACTATCATCCGTATAGTATCCATTCTGGCAACTGGTGCGAAAACCTCGTAGTAGTCAATTCCCGGCTTCTGCTTGTAGCCTTTGACCACCAATCTTGCCTTGAACTTGCCCACCTCTCCATTGGGTCGGTACTTTGTCTTGTACACCCACTTGACACCGATTGGCTTCTTTCCTTCTGGCAAAGAAGTTAACTCCCACGTGTCATTCTTCTCGATAGAATGAATTTCCTCATTCATTGCCTTGATCCATTTCTCGTCACCTGCTGCATCTTCATAATGCACTGGATCACAATTTGCAAAAAGACAAAAATTCACCAGAGTTTCATTGGTGATGTCATCATCGCCTTCATTGTCTTTAGTGACAACATAATCATTGAGGCGAGCTGGTGGCACGCTCGTTCGACCCAAACGCCGTAATTGTTCTACCGGTTCTACTGGCTTAGGAGATGGAGGAACACTAGCTGGTGGTTCAGGTGTTGAGATATCTTCCTCGTCTGGCTCTTCTAACTCGATCAGTATACCTGTCCCAGCATCATCTTTATTTCTCCAGCTCCACGCTTCATCTTCAGCGAACCAAACATCTCTGCTGATGATCATTTGTTTCGTGACTGGACTATATAACTTATAACCCTTCGTGACTTCATTGTACCCAATAAAGATACACTTCTGGCTTTTATCATCCAACTTCTTTCTCCGCTCATCTGGTACATGGGGATAAGCTATACACCCAAATATCCTTAATGAAGAAACATTCGGCTTACTGCTACTCCAAGCTTCTTCTGGAGTTCTCCCTTTCACGATCTTTGTCGGGCACCTGTTCAACACGTAAACAGCACAGGCAACAGCTTCTGCCCAAAATTCCTTCGGCAAACCTTTCCCCTTCAGCATGCTTCTTGCCATTTCAAAGATTGTCCTGTTCTTCCTTTCAGCCACACCATTTTGTTGAGGTGTATAACTGGCTGTCAACTAATCAAAAATTCCTTATTTTTTGCAAAACTCTCTACATTCGTTAGAAGTGAATTCATCACCTCTATCGGATCTCAGAGTTTTCAAATTAAAGCCACTTGTTTTTCAACAAAAACTTTAAATTCTTTGAATTTTGAAAAAGCTTCTGATTTTTCTCGGAGAAAATAAACCCAAGTTTTTTTGGTACAATCATCTACAAAAGCAAGAATGTATCTCTTACCTCCTAGAGATTCCACCTCGACTGGGCCACACAAATCTGTATGCACTAATTCCAAAGGTTTCTTTGATGCCTTCAATTTTCCAGTTGGAAAAGAATCTCTGTGCTATTTCCCAAGAAGACATCCTTTACACTGCTGATCAGGAGCATCGATCACCGGTAATCCTGTCACCATTTTCTTTTGGGACAACAATTTCATCCCTCTGAAATTTAAATGGCCATATCGGAGATGCCATAAGCAGTTGCTATCCATTGCCACTGCTTGAAAGTTCATCACTCCTTTAATGAGAGTGAGAGAGTACATCCGATTTTTCACCATGTTTACCTGAGTAATCATCTTGTTGTTTTTGCTCCGGATGGTGCAAACTCCGTCTTGAAAGAGAATCTGGTGCCCCTTTTTTGAAAGTTGGACAACACTCAATAGATTCCAGAAAAGACCGGGTACAAAAAAACATCTGCAATAGTAACATCGCTGCCATCCTTGGCTTTAATTTTGATGTCACCTTTGCCTTTCACACTAATCTTTGTCTTATTCCCAAAGTTCACTTCTCCGCCCTCGTACTCGTGCAACTTTGAAAATAGATCTTTCCGCCCACACATATGATTCGAGCACCCGCTATCAAGGTACCAAACATCTGGATCTCTAACCACTTGTTCACCAGCGTCACATGCTAGAACCATATCTTCACCAGCTTCTGCCACGTGTACCTGCTGCGACCGTCTGTTCTGATAATTTGGACATTCATTTTTAAAATGTCCAAATTTTTGACAGTTGTAACATCTGACCTTTGATTTATCGAAGTTCCTTCCAGAAGAATTATTTGCCTTTCTTCTGTTGCCGCCTCGTTCGCCATTGCGCTTGTGACCGCCATTGCCACCGCAATTTCCTGGTATGAAATTACCCTACAATGCCTGCTCTGGTTGAGAGATTCCATCCTTCTCATTTATTCTCTGCTCGTGAGAACTTAATGAACCCAACAACCTGTCAACTGACATGGTTGATGTATCTTGGCCTTCCTCGATGGCTGCTACAACATAGTCAAATCTTGCGGTTAGAGATCGTAGTATTTTTTATACTACTCTTTGCTCATCCAACACTTCCCCGTTGGACCGCACCTGATTCACCATGGACTGCACTCGGTCGAAATAACCGGCAACACTTTTCGAGTGTGTCATTCTCAATGACTCGAAATCACCCCGCAATCGGACCCGCTTCACTCGTTCATCACCTTTGTAGGCTTTCGGCAAGATAACCCACACTTGGTGAGCTGTCTCAGCCGCTGATATTCTTTCAAATACCAGCTTGTCAACAGCTTGAATGATGGCATATAATCTATTTGATCCCGCTTACGAGTTTCAACTAATACCTGTTTCTCTTCATTTTTCATAGCCTCGAACGCAACTGCATTAGCTACCTCTGTGTAGCCGCTCTCCACCAAATCCCATAAATTTTGAGATCGGAAAAATACCTTCAATTGTGTTGATAATTTTTGTAATTTTTCCCGGTGAGTTTTGGAAGCTGAAATTGAATCGTGTTACTAGACGACACGATTCAATATTTTTGTACCTCACAACACTCAACCAAGCTTTGATACCAAATGTAGAAACCAAAAAAATAATGATTCCTCGGAAATAAACTTTGAGATTTGAAACCGAAAAAAGAAATACCTAGAAAGAAAAATGTATTTGCTAACTCAAACTCAAAGCTTACAATACTACACTTGTAATTTCTAATACAAGTTTTGGGATGATTTTACAAATGAGTTCTACAACCTATTTATACTAAAACCTTACACCAAAAATTCAACATTGGCATACAAAAATAATCAAACATGGAATGTAAGAAAATTCAAACTTATACAAATATATTTTATCATGCAAGACAACCAACATTCTTGAATACCATTTTTGACTTTTATTTTTAAAACTAGTCTATTTTAATTATTTTTTATCAATTCATATGATTTCAACAACCTACACATTCATGGATTAACAAAAAGATAAAAAATAATAATAACCAAATTAAACAGGGGGAAACGGCTCTAGACTATATACCAACTCATGAACCAGTTCAAGCTATTTAAATTTGTTACTAGTCAATGGAAGCAAAATGAAAGAAAAAAAGAAGAAAAGAAAGAAATATAGAGAAGACGAAGGACAGAAACTAAACCTAATATAAAGAAATGATAGAGATGGAAAGGAAATACCCCCGAACGGATGGCTCGATAACTAGCTTGAAAAAGGTCCTTTGTTCTCTGATTTGGATAGGAGCGAGTTTTACTCAAACGTTCTCAGGTGAAAACGTAGGCGTAACACTCCTTCCGACTCGAAATCTTCAGCATGGCTTCTGAAATTCGCTTTGGAGACTTCAGGCTAACCTTTATGAACCAAGATTTGAATGATTCTAGAGGCGTTTGAAGGAGGCAGTCATGGGATTTGGGATGGGGAAGGGCTGATGGTTAATTGGTGCCAATTCGGTGGTGGTTTGCGACGGCTACCAGTGACTATGGTGATTTTCAGTGCTAGAAGAGACAGAGAAGACGATGAATTTTGAGAACTGGTTTGGCTCTGCCAGTTTTGGACATATAAGAGGAAATAGAGGCCTTAGTTCCTGGCCATTGGACGGGTGGAAATGAACGGCCAGGATTGATCATTAATCAAATGGGGTCGTTTGGGGCTGGGAGATGCTGGACCGGCTTAGGGTGGTTTTGGGCCTGGTGAGAAGTGGTTTGGACGGGTCCCAGGGGTAATTGCTTGGGCTGGGGGAATTAATTCATTAGACTAGCCCAACTAATTTGATTTCTATTAAGACTTCAATTTCTTTTTATTTTTCTTTCCTTTTTCTTTTCAAATTACAAATATAATCCTAAATTGAAGTAATAAAAAAACCAATTTAATTTAACAAACACTGATTAAACTTAAATAATTACCACAATTAATAAATTTAAGAAAACTAACTCAAAAATCGCAAATTAAAATTAAAAGGTGCAAGATGACAATTTTTGTGATTTTCTTTTTTTATTATAAAATAACCTAATTAATCTAATAATCCTAATGCATTAAATTAAATCCTAAATGAAAATTTCAAATGTGAATATATATATATATATATATATATATATATATATATATATATATATATATATATATATATATATATATATATATATATATATATATATATATATATATATATATATATATATATATATATATATATATATATATATATATATATATATATATATATATATATATATATATATATATATATATATATATATATATATATAAATACACTAATAAATGCAACAATTAGCAGAAAATAACACAAAATTCAATAAATTGTAAAATAGTGAAAGAAAATCATTTTGAATTTTCGTGTATATATATATATATATATATATATATATATATATATATATATATATATATATATAAATGCACAAATAAATGCAACAACTAGCAGAAAATAACACAAAATTCAAAAAATTGTAAAATAGTGAAAGAAAATCTTTTTGAATTTTTGGGAATAATTTGCTTAGGGCAAAAATCACGTGCTCACAACTGCCCTTTGTCCGGAAACACGAAGAGTTTTCGTGCAAAGATAAATGAGTGGAAACGAGCGATTTTTTGCCTGTCTGAATATTCCATGTGAAGCATTATTAGAAGAGTTGATTGCACCCTGCTGCAGAGGTTACCTCAATATCCTTGGTTAAAAAAAAGGAATCAGGTCAGTGTAGTTCGGGAATGTCTAGCAGCTGAGACTACCAGGAGCTGTGATTTCACTGCGAGTGCTGCTGTTACTACTTGCTGACCTCCCTTATTACACCTTGTCAAAAAAAAAAGTTAAGCTAAGCTATGATCTATGGTTACGAAGGTCCTATCTAAATTCTTCAAACTTGCTCTTGTACTTCTGGTTGCCTTGTTGTCCTGTGTTCCCTTTGTGAAATCCATTGTTGCTGCTTCAAATTGCAAACTTGAGATGTTTCCCTTTCTCTTCAAATTGCTGAACTTCAATGTATTCCCTTGTTGTACGGGTGGGCTCCCAACTTCTAAACTTGGACTTGAATGTATTCCCTTGCTGTATGGGTGGGCTCCCAACTTCGAAACTTGAACTTGAATGTATTCCACTGCTATACGGGCGGGCTCCCGACTTTAAAACTTGGATTGTATTCCTTTGTTCTCTAGGCGGCTCCTGACTTCATAAAAATAGATAAAACAAGGAAAACTTTCTGCCCCAATTTGGAAACTGGGTGCATGTTACCAGGTATGAATAAAAACTGGAAAGGTAAAGCTCGAATTGTAATACCTCTGTTCTCCAGGCGGGCTCCTGACTTCCAAACTTGAATGTATTCCTATGCTCTCCTGGCGGGATCCTGACTTCAATACTTGAATGTATTCCCATGCTCTCCAGGCGGGCTCCTCACTTCAAAACTTGAATATATTCTCATGCTCTCCAGGCGGGCTCCCGACTTCAAAATAGATAAAACAAAGAATTTGAAAGCTGAAACTTAAATTGTACTCCCTTGTTCTCAAGGAAGGTTCCTGACTTTTTGCGCTTGAAAGTATTCCCATGCTCTCCAGACGAGTTCCTGAATTCAAAATATACAAAACAAAAAATTTGAAAGCTCAAACTTAAATTGTACTTCCTTGTTCCCAGGCGGGCTCCTGACTTCTACGCTTGAATGTATTCTCATGCTATCCAGGTGGGCATCCTGACTTCAAAGTTGAAATGTATTCCCATGCTATCCAGGCGGGCTCTTGACTTCAACATAGACAAAACAAAGAACTTTAAACCTAAAACATAAATGGTACTCCCTTATTCTCCGGGAGAGCTCCTGACTGCTGCGCTTGAATGTATTCCCATGCTATCCAGGCGGGCTCCTGACCTCAAACTTGAAATATATTCCCATGCTATCCAGGCGGGCTTCTGACTTCAACATATACAAAACAAAGAATTTGAAAGCTAAAACTTATATTGTACTCCCTTGTTCTCCGGGCAGGCTCTTGACTGTTGCGCTTGAATGTATTCCCATGCTATCCAGGCAGGCTCCTGACTTCAAATTTGAAATGTATTCCCATGCTCTCCAGGCGGGCTTCTGACTTCAACAAAACATACAAAAACAAGGAAAATTTTCTGCCCCAATTTGGAAACTGGGCCACGTGGGTAAGTGTTACCGAATCATAAATCAACTATTACTAAGAATTTGAAAGCTAAGTCCTATTATCCATGGAGGTCCTGACAATTCCTAAATATTATGTACCTAATTTAAATTTTCTAAAGGTATTTCTCCCACTGCATTATGTCATTTACAAGGTTTTGAACTACATCCTATTATTCAGGAAGGTCCTGACTACTCCTACTTAAACTTTATTCTAATCATGCAAACTTTCATTCCCCCATGTTATTCCTAAATGTTCTTGTATATTAATCACTCCACACTTTGCGGTCAAACCTGATTACTGCTTGTTTTTCCTTTATGAAAAATTCCTCCTGAACAACCAACTATATTCCCTTGTTTCAATAAACGAAAATTTTGTCAGTTTAAAATGGTGGTTAGTTGATGGCATTCTTGCTGAAATCCTCCCACTGCATTGCTTTGTTTTGACTGGCTTCCTCGAGGCCCTGAACCGCTTGAATTTTTTACTGACTTCAAATTCACCAACCTTTGACAACTCGAGTGTTTTGTACCCATGCTGTTGTTTCACATCCCTGATCCTTTTATCTGAACTTTTGCCTTTCCCACAATATTTTCGAATTATTACACCGATGAAAACTTTCGGTGATTCCCTATATTCCTCCTTACGTCATGTTATGCTTGACATACTCCGACCACACTATGCTTTACAATTTTTGAAAGCCGGTAGTGAGTTTTGAAATCCCTTCCTGCTTTCTTTGAACAAGACTAACATAGAAACATCTTAGATAGATAAAACCCCAAAATAAACGAAATTATGATTTTATGGGTTAAAGATAAGAAGAATCCAAAACCAGATGACTGTTTAAAAAGAGAAGGAAAAGAAATTTATCTGACCGGAACAGCTGGCACCAACGGTCATGACATGCACTTCGGACTAATCGGGCCAATCTATCCAACTAACCAGCTCTTGGTTTCCTCACTTTGTTGCCCTGAAATTTCCATCACTTGGTTATTTTACACAAACCTTGACCTTGTTCATCCCGCGGTACCTCAAAACATTTTTTCATCAACAGACCTCTCTCTTTTGTTCACTTCTTAACTCATTTCGCCTCAAGGTGCCCGTGAGGGTTTTCACTAATGAGACTCTCTCATTTTTATATATCTCAGCTCCCGTCGGCTTACGGTGCCCGTGAGGGTTTTCATCAATAAGAGTCTCTCATTTTATTTCTTTTCCTACTTGAACCAGAGTGTTGCCCCTGTCTTGAATTACCTTTACCTGCTTAACTTGGCATTTCTCAACGATTGATCAGAATGTCTTTTTTGGATCGTAATGTAGGTTTTGGATGGGCTAGAAAAGAATGGTATAAAAGGCTCAAAAATAATATCAAAATGGGTTAAAATTAAAACTTTCGGAATCAAATATCTCCCAACAATCAAAACTTCTTCCCCAGTTTCTTGCTTGGGGACTTTTAAATTTTTGTTTTGGCATGATTGAATCTCAGAGCAAGGCTGCCTACGTACCCCTTCGGGATCAAGTCAAACATAGTTCACGTCATAGAAATTATTTTATTGTGATTCTTTTTCTTCTTTTTATTTTGTTTCTTTTCTTCTTTTCTTTCTTTTACATTTTTCTTTTCTATTCTTTTCTTCTTTCTTTTCTTTTCTTTTCCTGTTTCACTCACTTATACTCAATACCAGCATTTTTTAATTGTGCCCTTGATTCCGAAATAGGGGTATGGAAGTAAATAAGTAAGGATCAAAGGGGATGACAAGGGATAAAAGTGTTTGGATAGCAGAATAAAATGACTTTGTCTTTTCAATCTTCAAAATATGAATACAATCAAAACAAGGAAAGCATACATAGTATCTCTTGACCGCATCAGAATTGATGGCCATTTCTACACATTATCCTTTCACGTCTGTTAAGAATAAAGCACCGTCAGACAACACTCTGGTTACAACAAATTGTCCCTGCCAGTTTGGAGCAAACTTTCCTTTTACTTCAGGCCAATGCGGCAAGATACGTCTCAGCACTAACTGTCCCACGTGGAATTTTCCTTGGAAGCACTTTCTTGTTGTATGCCCTTGCCATTCTTCATTGGTACAGTTGACCATGACATACTGATGCCAACCTTTTATCATCAATCAGACTCAATTGTTCAAGGAGGGTTTTACCCATTCATCATCATCGATCTCAGCTTCCGCAATAATTCAAAGGGACGAGATTTCCACCTCTGCGGGTATTACTGCTTCAGTACCATACACCAAAGAATAACGTGTCGCCCCCACTGAAGCACGAACGATGGTATTGTACCCCAACAATGCAAAAGGCAGCTTCTCATGCCACTATCTAGAAACTTCAACCATTTTCTGAAGTATTTTCTTTATATTCTTATTGGCCACTTCAACCACACCATCTGCCTTAGGGCGGTATGGAGTAGAATGAAGATGAGTAATCTTGAACTGATCACATGTCTCCTTCATCAAATGACTATTGATATTAACTCCATTGTCTCTAATGATCACTTTTGGTATCTTAAATCGACAGAGAATGTTTGAATGCACAAAATCGACCACAGCTTTCTTGGTCACGGACTTGAATGTTTTAGCCTCTACCCACTTGGTGAAATAATTTATGGCCACCTAAATTAACCTATGCCCATTTGACGCTGCTGGACTAATGGGCCCAATGACATCCATGCCCCATGCAACAAAAGGCCAAGGTGCGGACATCGTGTGTAGTTCTGATGGCGGAGAATGAATAAAGTCTCCATGCACTTGGCACTGATGACATTTGCGTACGAAAGTGATACAATCCCGCTCCATAGTAAGCCAATAATAACTTGCTCGGAGAATCTTCTTTGCTAGAACGTACAGTCCGTAAACTCCGGAATCTACCTCAGTCATGATAGTTGTGGCTTGCCTCGAATCCATGCACCTTAACAACGCGAGATCTGGAGTTCATATATACAAAACTTCTCCACCAAGGAAAAATCCGCTTGTCAACCGTCGAATCGTTCTTTTTTATCACCAGTGGCCTATACCGGATACACACCCATTCTGATATATTCCATGATATCACAAAACCACGGCTCACCATCAAGTTCCTCTTCCACCATATTACAGTAAGCATGCTGATCGCGGACCTGAATCTGCAAAGGGTCTACATAAGCCTTATCCGGATGATGTAACATCAATGCCAAAGTAGCCAAAGCATCGACAACTTCATTATGAATCCTTGGAATGTGCCTTAACTCTATTGATTAGAGCCGTTGACAAAGCCCATGCAAACATTATCGGTACGGCATAATCTTTAAGTCCCGTGTTTCACATTCTCCTTGAATTTGGTATACCAGTAGGTCCGATTCACCCATGACCAAGACTTCCTGGACACCAATATCTACATCTAACCTCAGCCCCAAAATACATGCCTCATATTCCGCCATGTTATTTGTACAATTGAAACGAAGTTGAGCCGTAATAGGGTAGTGCTGACCTGTTTCAGAAATTAGTACCGCTCCTATTCCCACGCCTTTCATATTTGCAGTCCCATCAAAGAAAAGTTTCCATCCCGACTTCTCAACTTGTTCCAGCTCATCGATGTGTATCATCTCTTCATCAGGGATATAAGTTTTCAACAGTTATAAACTTCATCGATTGGATTCTCAGCCAAATGATCAGCTAATGCTTGTGCTTTCATCGTAGTCCAGGTCACATAGATAATGTCGAACTCCATAGGCAAGATTTTCCACTTTGCAAGACTTCCGGTGGGCACGGGATTCTGAAAAATATACTTCAATGGGTCCAAGCAAGATATGAGGTAAGTAGTGTAGGATGACAAATAATGTTTCAGCTTTTGTGCGACCCAAGTTAGGGCACAACACGTCCTCTCCAAATGAGTATACTTATCCTCGTACGATGTGAACTTCTTCCTGAGATAATAAATAGCCTACGCCTTTCTACCAGTGATATCATCCTGCCCCAGTACGCAGCTAAACGAATTATCCAAAACCATCAAATATAAAATTAGAGGCCTTCCTGGTTCTGGCGGGACCAACACTGGTGGGTTTGACAAATACCCCTTTATCCTGTCAAAAGCCTCCTGGCACTCATCTGTCCACTTGACCGCAACATCTTTCTTTAACATTTTAAAAATGGGCTCACAAGCAGTCGTGAGCTGAGAAATGAACCTGCTAATGTAATTTAATCTCCCCTACAAACTCATCACCTCAATTTTGTTTCTCGGAGGTGGCAATTTCTGAATAGCTTTAATCTTCAACGGGTCGAATTCAATACCCCGGAGGTTGACTATAAATCCCAATAACTTCCCAGATGGCAACCCAAAAGTGCATTTTGCAGGATTGAGCTTAAGATTGTACCTGCGAAGCCTTTGAACGAATTTTCTCAGATCCATGACATGGTCAGACTGCTGTCTAGACTTCACGATCACATCATCCACGTAACCTTGATCTCCATGTGTATCATATTATGGGATATTTTTGTCATTGCCCTCATATAGCTTGCCCCAGAATTTTTCAAACCAAACGGCATGACCCGATAACAGTATGTTCCCCACGGCGTGATGAATACCGTCTTTTCTGCATCTTCCTCGTCCATTAAGATCTGATAATAACCCACATAACAATCCACAAAAGAACTAATCTCGTGTTTGGCACAATTTTCAATTATGTGGATGTTCGGCAATGGAAAATTATCTTTTGGACTCGCCTGGTTAAGATCCCGATAATTGACGCACACCCTAGTTTTGCCATCCTTCTTTTGCACAGTCACAACATTGGCTAACCAGGTGGGATACCTTGTGACCCGAATGACCTTTTCTTCAAACTCCTTTGTAATATCCTCTTTGACTTTTACACTTATGTCTGTTTTGAACTTTCTCAACTTCTACTTGACAGGAGGAAGTGTCGGATCAGTGGGCAATTTATGAACTACTAAATCCGTGCTCATACCCGACATATCATCATACGACCATGAAAAAAAATCTTTGTACTCAAACAGTGCTTTGATTATCTGCTTCTTGAGTTGTGGTTCCAGATGAATACTTATTTTAGTTTCTCGGACATTATCTTGGTCCCTTAGATTAACTATTTTTGTGTCATTTAGGTTAGGTTTGGGTTTTTTCTCAAAGTGGCTTAGTTCTTCACTAATTTCATCATAGGCCTCATCATCATATTCCACTCCATCATCACACTCGATTTCTTGTATTATTATTTTTGAGTTAGATTGGCTTGTAAAACTGGGCCGAAGATTTCTCATGCATGTCATGTCATTGATATCAACATAAAAAGAACTCAATAGAAAAGAAAATGGAAACAAAATTAGGAATTAAGAAAGAAAATTACATTTCATTGAATATAAAGATATAGGGTTTTAACTCATCCAAACGGACGGAATATAGCAACTTAATTAAAAACAGGTGAACTAAGGAAAACAAAGACCCACTACCACGACTCCCTCCGAGTTGGAAGAGGAGTGGATTCCCAATTGTTTACATTAGCACGTGGTTCGATGTACAGTATATCTGCTTTGCTCGAACCTTCCCCAGCTTCGGCCATGTTAACCTTAGCAAATACCCTTTCAAACCCCTTCTCCAAGTTCCCATCAGCACCAATCAATGGACCAGACACCTTTGCCAAAAGTTGCTTTCCAACACCCGGCCTGACGAAGGGCCTGGATAGACGTGGAATCGGCTTAGGAAGAACCCAAACTCTTTTCTTCAATTTATGGTCCCGCCTCAAATCCGTCGTTGTAGGCTTGAACCCTGGACCGAAGGTATCCATATTCTTGGGCAAAGAAACCGGTTGAACAATACCTTGAAGATCAGCCCCCAAACCTTTACCTGGAACGAACCCATTACTAAGCATCTCCAAAACTACCATGACAATTGCGGATACTATTTTGGGGAGTGGAATACTTTTACCCTCCGTCACCTTGTCCACCGAGATTGTATCGAAGACCTGATAAACCCACGGCCCCTTATCGTCATCAGTCTCTATGAAGGGCATGATGACGTCAGTTACAGTGCACGTCTTGTCTTCCCCATGTACTACGATCTCTTGTCTATCCCACTTGAATTTGACCATCTGATGCAGTGTAGAAGGCACCATTTTGGCAGCGTCCATGGTCACCCCAACAGAAGATTATAGGACACCGCCACGTCTAATACTTGAAACTCCATGGTGAACTCGATCGGGCCAATTGTCAATTCAAGTATAATGTCACCCATGGTGTCTGTACCACCAACATCAAACCCTTGAACACAGATGCTATTCTTGTGAATTCTGTCATCATCAACCTTTAGCTTGTTCAATGTGGTCAAAGGACAGATATTGGCACTGGACCCAATATAAATCAACACTCGAGTGACTAATGAATCTTCACACTTCACGGTCAAATAGAGAGCTCTATTATGTTCTGTGCCCTCTACGGGAAATTCATCATCAGAAAATGCCACATGTTCTCCTCAAAGATTTTGTTCACTATTTTCTCCAAATGATTCACTAAAATTTTATCGGGGACATGAGCTTCGTTCAATATCTTTATTAGGGCCCGGAGATGTTCATCCGGGTGTATAAGTAATGAAAGCAACGAGATTTGGGCTAGTGTTTTCCTCAACTATTCAACAATTGAGTAGTCTTGTACTTTCATCTTTTTCAAAAACTCTTCTGCCTCTTCCTCCGTCACAACCTTATTGACTAGTACTTGATTGTTTTTAGGAGCCCTGGCCTTTCTTAACTCTTGGGGGGGAAAACACCTCCCCAAGAGAGTTAACCTTGTGCTTTGCAGACTTCCTCTTTGGTTTCCTTCCCCTTGTAGGTCACAAATACATGTTCATACTTCCATGAAACATCTTTACTATCCATCATTGGTAACTGGGATACTGGCTTTATGATAACCGGTTCTATGTAAGCCCCCTTATGACCACCATCGGTGTACTTGATACCCCATGCACCACTAACTTGATCGGCTCTGGCTTCTTCGCAACAACATACGACCCTTTCCCAATAACCATATCTGGTTTGTCATCTATCCCTTTTGAATTAACCGCTGGTTTCACACTAGCTGCCTTTTCATTCACCTTGGCTTTGCTAGAACAGATCATCATGACTGTCTGCGAGGGCTTCTTAGGCTATGCTCCCTTATGTATGAGTTCATCTATGTTGGCCTCATGTTGTGCTGGCAATGGGTTCTGGTTGATATTCGGTGCATCCGGGGCCTGAACCTCGATCATGTTTGTGTCAATAAGCTCTTGCACAATAGTTTTCAACCTCCAACTTCTAAGTATCATGTCCGGGAGCTCTCGAACATTAGTCACAGCTCACTGAATGGTCCAGATTTCTAGGAAGGGCATTTGGCGTTTTGGGTTCAACCGGGGTCAACAGGCCTAACTGCCTCAATTTGTGGAAAAGAGTGGTATAGGATTATCCCAGAAGTGTAAAGGTTTTCTGTTTCTGTACCCTCTCATTTCTAAAAGCTTGGTTTGGGCGAAAGCCAGATCCTGGTATGTAATCCCTAGGGGGTTTATATGTGTTTTGTGGAGCTGGATATGTGCTTTGGGGAGCCGTTGCACGCCATTGCGGGTGAGCCGGAGGCTGGGTATATGTTTGGGCGTGATGGACAAAAAAATATGGCTTTGGTTATGGGTAGTAGGGTTCTGGAGAGCCATATAGGGTGTATGGTTAATTTGGGTGGTGGGGTCTGGGTTGGTAGTAGGGTGAAGGACCTCTGGATCTGGACCAAGTACTGACTTCGGCTGTTGCGACCTCTTCTTTCCTAGCACACCCCCAGTTCCGCTTTGGATGGCCTGGGTGGTTGCTTTAATTGCTGAGTAACTCATGATCTTATTAGATTTCAATCCTTCCTCAACCATCGCCCCCATCTTCACCACTTCATTAAAAGATTTACCAACTGATGTCACCAGGTGAACAAAGTAGGTTGGTTTCAAAGTCTATAAAAAGTAGTCTACCATTTCACTTTCCCTCATTAAAGGATCGACTCTCGCAACATGTTCCCTCCAATGGAAACCGAACTCCCTAAAGCTCTTTCTGAGCTTTTTCTCGAGCTTCAACAACGATAGACGGTTATGAACGATCTCAAGATTATACTAGAAATGACCAATGAATGCTTGCGTCAAGTCATCCCAGGTGTACCACCTGCCAGGATCCTACCTCGTGTACCATTCTAGTGCATACCCGTTCATGCTCTGGCCAAAGTATGTTATTAACAGTTCATCTTTCCCACCAGCCCCTCTCATCTTACTATAGAAACCTCGCAGATGTGCCACTGGGTCACCATGTCCTTCATACAAATCAAACTTTGGAATTTTGAACCCTGCAGGCAACTGAACATCGGGGAAAGGACACAGATCTTTGTAGGCCACACTAACTTGGTCGCCTAATCCAATCATATTCCTGAAGTACTGCTCCAGGATTTTGACTTTACGAAGCACTTATTCCTGCTCTGAATTCTTAGACGACTTCTCAGTTTCTTCCGGAATCTTAAAATGGGGTGTATAGGTATATGGATCAGGGGCTTTGAAAGTGGGTGCATGAGGATAGTATTTGTTATTGTGATCTTGGAATATCGGCTCACTAAATAATCTTTGTAGTGTGGCCGGGGGAGGTGCCACAAAGACTGTAACAATTGGTGGAGGAGGGTTCTGTTTGGGAGGGGCGTAGGAAGTGGTACCATAGCCCTGTGTATGGTATGGGAAGGCTGAACATGTGTTGGGAGTGGAGGGCGCCTGAACCAGAGATGGGATATAAGATGGATTGGCGGGATACACTGGCACCGGATATCCCTGACACCAGGCCTGATACATTTCGACCATTTGTGCTTTCAATTTGCGCATCTCCCCTTTCATGGCATTAACCTCTGTCACCTCAGCCTCATTCGTCGGGTCCACAATACACTTCTCCGAGTCCTGCCCTGTCATGTTCACTTTATCTTTCGTCCGGGTGATGTATGGATGGGTTACCAGAATGCCTGATCAACTAACCACCTGTCTGACTCACATATACAACCTTGTTTGCGATTGGGCTTTAACATATTTGATAACCGCATATTGGTCATGAATTCAACTATACAGTTAATCGTCTCTATTATGCAATTGTTTGATTGCATGCATCATCCCGACCCTTTTTCAATTTCAACTGCAAACTTTCTCATTTTCTCTTTTTGCCTCTCTTTCCTTTCTTACTTCTCTCTTTTTCTTTCTTTCTTTTCTCATTTCTACTTGCCTTGTATTTCTTTTTTTTTCTTGTGTTTCCGCTCTTTCTTTTTGCTTTTGTTTTTGCCTTATTTTCCTTCTTCTCTCTTTTCCTTATTTTTCCGCTCCTTTTTTTTCTTCTCTTTTTTATTTGGTTATGGTCGAATCCTATGTGCATTGACTACGTATCACGACCCCGCATGAATCAGACCGAGCTTAGTTCGTGCAAATAAAAGTGAAAAATAAAGAAATAATTTTTGGGAATTCTCAAATTTTCATTACTAAAACATTCTATTACAAAACTAGACACACATTTTTTTGGAAAGCAAAACGATAGACTCGAATATCAAACACCCCACATTCTCTAATAAAAAGAAATACAAACTCACAAAACATAACATATTCCTTTCCCTATTTGCCAATTTCAACCAAATGGCTGTTTTTGCAAATGTGGCCCCTTCCCAATTTCACATGAATTTTAAGACCGAGATGATTATTTTATGGCACTTCACAAACTTGTCCATTCTTTTGCGAAAATAGCCTTTCGACAACTGAAAGATACTCTAGGGCTATCTCGGCAAGAACGGTTAAAGACATTGCCGAAGCTGGATCGGCTTATTTTGACCAAAAATCCAAACGATATTCACTTGACCACTGACTTTTTTTCTTATTTTTGAAATTAAAATAAAAGACCCGATTTTGCAAACACGACTTTTCAGAGCCTCAGGGACGAAGTTTTTAAAGTTGCGTTGGCTAACCGGCCAAAATCTTTAAGAAATGATCAAAAGTGGTTGTTCTTGTAAAAGCAACCTCCCGGCGTCCTTTTCAGGAATATTTGGCTATTTTCGACAAAAACGGCATCGTCCGACTTATTTATGACGAACATTAAGATTTTGATATTTTTTGGTTATTTTTGCAAAAGGGGAGGTTGGACCCGATGAGGGTTGCCTACATATCTCACGCCCTGTGAGAATCAAACTTGTATAGTTCGGGCAAATTAATCGAAATACTTTAAAACAAGACTCTTTTTTATTTTTATTTTTGGTATTTCATAAGCAAATAAATAAAAAATCTACTTTTAAAACTAAGACTCTTTTTCATTTTCTTGTTCAACAAATAATCAAACAGTCTATTTTTCAAACTTAAAATAAAAGACTCTTTTTCTTTCAACAACCTATTTTTTTAAACTATAAAATAAAAGACATTTTTTCTTTTTAAATTTTTGTTGGCAAATAAACTATTTTGAAAACAAGAAAAACCTAAGTAAGACTCTTTTCCTTTTTTTTTTGCTTTTTGGGTAAAACAAACTATCTAAAACTAAAACATTTTTCTTTTTCTCAAAATTTCAGCAGAGTTTCGACAGTATTTGAGCATTGGTTTTTTCCCTAAAACTAGGCCATTAGCTCTCTACACTGTTATTTCTCTCTTTTTATCAATTTTTTGATATTCCCGATTTTCAGAGGCTGGTCACCATGCAAGCCCGAAACAAATAAATGCACAAAACCATGTAGGATGCATCATGATGGTCTTTTTTCATTTCCGATTGCTTGTCCTAGACGGACCCAACCCCTATGTTGAGTCCCCTAAGTCAAATGCAACATGATGCAAATAAGCGTTCCTACTAGGGATTCGACATGAAGTCAGGTTATTCTAGGTTCAAAACCTGGGTATGTGTTCTAAACAGTACACCCGAGCGGACAACTCGAATCGAGGAGGGGGATACGTACCGGGGACCCGCAAGATCATCTGGCTTTGTAACTTTTCCGAGCCTCTTTTATTTCAGGGTATAACGCTAACAGAATAGGAAGTCTCAACCAGTAAGAACATCCCCGGAGGTGAGAAAAGAAGGGTTTCGACACAGTTTGTATACATTCCATATAATATCAAAGAGGTAAACATTTAACGCATTAAGCACAGAACAAGTAGGAAAATCAGATATTACAAAATACAACCATTTATTTAAGCTCGAGTTCTGAACCCTGAGCAAAACGTTCTGGGTTCTAGTCCCCAGCAGAGTCGCCAGAGCTGTCACACCTCCGTTTTCACTACACCCACAAGGATGACAAGGAGATCTTCCAATTAAAGGACAATTGGAACGGGATTTATTACTAAGATTTCAGAGTCGCCGCTTGAGAGATTAATGGTGTCTCAAGTCACTGATTGAATCACGAACCGAGGAAAATATGACTCTGTTAACAGTCCGCGAACCAGACATCCGAGTAAGGAATTCTTTTAACACGAGAGAAGGTATTAGGCATTCCCGGGTTTCGTGGTTCTAGCACGATCGCTCAACTGTTGTATTTGATTTTATCTGATTTCAAAACATGTTCTAGCTTATGTGATTTTAATTTTAAACTGATTTTATTATTATTTTTTAACAAGAATTATAACATCGTGAAAACACATCTCGAACCACGTCACATCAATGCACCCATGGTTGTTGACACATTCCAACTTCGTTGAGATTTGGATTTGGGTGGCATAAATGCGCACCCAAGTTTAGGAAGATGGATTATTAAAATATGTGCCTAAAGAGGCTATCGCATTTATTATTTTGGGGAAGGCCGTGAAATTCGCTAAATGGCTCGTCCTGATTTGAAAGTATTTGTAAAAATTTACCGAGGGCCTCGCAATTATGCGTTTTATTTGGCGAGGCGAGGCTCATCTGTTATTCAGGACGTTTAATTATTCCTAAGTTTGAGAGATAAGGCTTCCACTATTTATCTAAGATGACTAAGGTCGTAGTTCTACATCAAAATAATGAATAAAAAACGCTAGGATGGAGTCCAAGGGCCTGCAGCATGCGAGGGCCATTCCACCTAGCCAAAACTGGACGGCTAATCAGATTGGGCATGTCGAAAGCCCAGGTGAAAGAATAGGCCTACGCCTTTTCGAGTCCCCTCTTAGAGAACCTTGACCAATTACTCCACAACCTATAAATCAAGTTATTTCAAGAAGTTCAACCCCTATCGACTACAAATTCACAATTGAACCATTCTTAACATTGATGCATCCCGTCTCACTCCAAAACCAATGCGAATGATTTAAATTAAAGGCAGAAGTCAAAATTAAATGATTAATCCTAAGCTTTTAAGCAGATAATACAATTAGCTTAATGAGAAGTCTACTGTTATTTTGACGTACATTTAGTCAAGTTCTCAAAATGGAAACCAACATTTCAATCAACAAACCATACCAACACGAAGAGGGTCACCAGCTGACTTGAATTGCTAATTGACAAATTTCAACCTACTTTAACCTTGAGAAATCAGAAACTAATAGCCATTCGTTACTAAATTAGGGTGTTAGGCATAATTCACACATGGCTGCTCCATTAGTTATTTCAGTCATGCTATCAAACAAATGGCAATGATAATAATGATCATCTAAGCTCATGAGAAATCAATACTAACCAAGATTAATAGAATGTAAACAATAGCCCCATTCACAACTTTAAATGAGCCTAAAATGTTCATAGTACATCATCGATTGATATACCTAAACAGAGAGACCAAATGAACTAATCAACTAAAAAAAGAAATAGAGTAAGAGTAGATGGATCTCAAACCAATGGTCCAAACTAGAACTACAAATGAACAATGATTTAAACTATATAAAAACCACCAATAAAAGTAGTAAAATCAAATTCATAGATAGAAAGCTAGAAACATGTTGGGGCTTTAGGATTCCCATCTTTATTCATCAAATCAGTCTGCACAAGAAATGGAATGTGAACATGTACCTGAAATGACATAGTAGCAAAACCAAACAGGATCAGCCAGCTATCAGCTTAATAACACAGCAACAGATTCGAGTAACAACCAACAAAACCCAAACAGAAGATCAATGGAACAGTGCAAGTTTAAATAGACTGAATACCAGAGGAAATGCAATTCAAAAGATCATGTAACAAACTTCAGACACACCCATACCAGCACACGCACAATCTGACTCTATGACCAAGACTCAAACCATATTAAGATCCAGACAAAGAACAAAACCAGCAGAGGATGAAAATCTCAGCTTATAAGGCAAAATATTAATGCAACAGTAACTCTAGCCTATATTTCTGAAATTTTCTTATCTAAAATCCCAACTCTAATTCATTTTTCCCATCAGTTAAATCAAACTTGCTTTGGAATTGAGAGGAATTCGAGACTGAAAAAAAATGAGAATCTCATCCTTTTTTGGAGTTCTGGAGTTTCAGGTTTCTAATCCCTTTTTTCGGGCCTTGGAAGGCAAGAGTGCCTTTATAGGCCAGTCCTTTAGGGCAGACATCTGGATCAATTTACCCCATTCTCCCCTTTACCCATGATTTTTCTAAGCTATTTTACTCTCTTACCCCCTCCCAAAAAATCTGACTATTCCCTCCTCATTTACATTCCATTCAGACCTTATCCGCTAGAACCTTCCTCCCAACAGAAATTATTCCCTATGTTAAATCCCTAGAAAACCCTCCCAATTCCCGGTTAATTACATAGCTAGCCAAACAGACTTGGGCCCTAAAACCTAGTCACCTTTGATTTCGGATCACAAATGACTCAAGGGGCCCTGAACCAATTATAAGATAGCCTAGAAAATCCAGTCAACTCAAATTCGACCCAGGCCCTCAACAAAACCAAACAATAGTGACACCGATGAGCAATTTTCCCAAATCGATCTATTACCTAATCATTCATGGATTAACCAAAAGATAAAAAATAATAATAACCAAATTAAATAGTCGAAAACGGCTCTAAACTATATACCAACTCATGAACCAGTTCAATCTATTTAAACTTGTTACTAGTCAATGGAAGCTAAATGAAAGAAAATAAGAAGAAAAGAAAGAAATATGGAGAAGACGAAGGACAAAAACTAAACCTAATATAAAGAAATGATAGAGATGGAAATGAAATACCCCAAATGGGTGGCCCGATAACTAGCTTGAAAAAGGTCTGATGTTCTCTGATTTGGATCGGAACGAGATTTACTCAAACATTCTCATGTGAAAACATAGGCGTAGCACTCCTTCTGACTCCAAATCTTCATCATGGCATCTGAAATTTGCTTTGGAGACTTCAGGCTAACCTCTCCGAACCAAGATTTGAATGATTCTGCAGTCATTTGAAAGTGGTAATCATGGGATTCAGTATGGGGAAGGGCTGACGGTTAATTGGTGCCAATCCGGTGGTGGTTTGCGACGGCTACCAGTGACTATGGTAATTTTCAGTGCTAGAAGAGACGGAGAAGATGATGGATTTTGAGAACCGGTCTGTCTCTTCCAATTTCGGACATATAAGAGGAAATAGAGGCCTTAGTTCCTAGCCGTTGGATGGGTGGAAATGAACGGCCAGGATTGATCATTAATCAAACGGGGTCGTTTGGTGCTGTGAGATGCTGGACCGGTTTGGGGTGGTTTTGGGCCGAGTAAGGGGTGGTTTGGACGGGTCACAGGGGTAATTACTTGGGCTAGGGGAATTAACTAGCCCAACTAATTTGATTTCCATTGAAGACTTCAATTTCTTTTTATTTTCCTTTCCTTTTTCTTTTCAAATTAAAACTAGAATCCTAAATTAAAGTAATAAAAAAAAACCAAATTAAGTTAACAAACACTGATTAAAATTAAATAATTACCATAATTAATAAATTAAAAAAACTAACTCAAAAATCACAAATTAAAATTAAAAGATGCAAGATGACTATTTTTGTGATTTTTCTTTTTTATAAAATAACCTAATTACTCAAATAATCCTAAAGTGTTAAAATAAATCCTAAATGCAAATGCCAAATGTATATATATTTTTTATATTTTTATATAAATAAAAATGCACAAATAAATGCAACAATTAGCAGAAAATAACAAAAAATTCACAAAATTGTAAAATAGTGAAAGAAAATCATTTTGAATTTTGGGGAATAATTCACTTAGGGCAAAAATCACGTGCTCACATATGGGTCGCTCTAGGGTAAAGCCATTAAAGACTGCTTTAGGCCCCCAAAAGTCAAAGGCTCTCCCAAAAGTTTTTCTATTAATTATAATTATTTATAGTAGTAAGATATTTTTTAAGTTATAAAACATTAATACTTTGTTTCAATACACTACATCGGTTTTAGTCATCATGTTATTAGTAGATATAAATGTTTGAATAATTTAACTCAAAATTTTAAAATATTGGACAATGTTATTGTGTGGAATACTTAATGAAAATTTGTTAGGACCATACAATCTTTTCTTGGTTATCTAAATTAATCATGTCTATTTGTCCAGCTGTTATCACATTACTAATGTTATTTCCTCACATCTTCTTAAGTTTTGGCTTTAGACTTCCAGTTTTATTGAGCCACCCATGAAATTGACGAAAGAGCTAAAGAATTGTTTGCTTTCCTACTCAAATCTGAGGATTTGGGGGAGGTTTGGGAGGGGGAAGGATTGGGCCAAAATTGAGAAAAACGATGAAAGTTTTACCTTTTGGGGATGCGGCGGAAAATGTTTACCTGCCTATACCTGAGCCCCCTACCCATATATTGTAATGACCCGCTCGATCGTTTTACCTTTCAGAATCCCGTTTCCTTAAATAAAACTTCTCATGCTTGCTTTAACTAATTTATGACTTGCGGGGACGGTTGGTTCGGGATTCAAAATGATTTTGAGTGAAATATGCACATTTGATTCTTTAGGATTTTCTTAAAAGACTAAGTTTGACTTTGGTCATTATTTTGAGAAGGCGAACTCGGATTCGTGATTTGACGGTCCCGATGGTCTATAAAAAATATAGGACCTGGGCGTATGCTCAAAATCGAATTCCCAGCTTCCTAGCCCGAGAAATGAATTATTATTATAAATTGTTAATCTGAAGTTTTAAGGATTTAAAGAAACCCAATAATGATTGATTTCATGGGTATTGGGCTCGTATGTTGGTTCTGCAAACCGGTACAAGTTCGAATTATCATTGAAGATTTGTCCGTAAAATTTAGTGTCAATCCGAGTAGTTTAAGGGCATTTTGGGCCGTTAGAGGAAAATTAAGAATTTAAAGTTTAGAAGTTTGATTCATTTGATTTTAGGGGTGATTCATAGATTTAGCGTTGTTTCGGGTGTTTCGAAGATTCGAGTGAATCCGTCTCGTGATTTTAGACTTGTCGGTATATTTGGGCAGGGCCCGGGAGCCCCGAGCGACAATCGATATAGGGTCGAGTGTAAGTGGAAATTTTTGGAAAGGGCTGAAACTGCTGCTTCTGTCATAACTGCACCTGTTGTTGGTGGACCGCATGTGCGTGACCGCAGATGCGGTCGTTCCATCGCAAAAGCTCTTGTTGAGCAATTAATTTCTTAAGAGCATCATCAAGTGCTTGTTCGTTCGCGACTCTGTCATTTTGATATGCTTCAGATCCGTTTTGGTTCGCAACTCTGTTATTTGCTTCAGAGCCATCTAGAGTCCCTTATCGTGATTGTCGTTGAGAATGATGTGGCGAGGGAGGTGGGGTTCTATCATCCGCATCACTCACTTAATGTTGTAGATCTTGTAATGGTAAATTGTGTTGGTTGTTGTCATTGACATTTAACATGGTTGTTTTTTTATGAAATAATTGATTTAGAAAGAAAACGATTACCAGATTCCTGACAACAGAACTAATTTGTTTAACCAAAAATAGGAATTTCGGTAAAAGCTTTATTTTAGAAAAACTCGGGTTACTGATAATCAAAAGTGTAATGAATAAAAGAAATTGACTTTAATAATAACAAAATGAGCAGAAGAAAGTAAAGTAAATGAGTACATTCCAATAGTATTTCGTGTCCTTACAAATGTTCTGTCTTCACCTTTTATAGCTATATCTAAGTAATACGTTTTGTTTCTCGGGTAATAGAGGCATTATGGACAATTAATGACATTTAATGTAACGTTATAATTGGTAATCATAGCCGATTCAATACATATTCGATAACGTTTTCCATAGTTAATGCCTGTTAATTACCAATAACACGTATCTATACGTTTTTTTGCTATCCAGGTTCATTCTCCTGATACGATTTTCGAATATTAAAAGGTTCGAACACCTATCCTTCCTAATTTTTCTTGGATCTCTGCCCGTGCCTGTTGAAGCTCGTACCTCTTCAACTATTTCTTGCCACTTGTCATACTTTAACTAGTCTACATATCATAACGTGTTATATTATAATTAATTCTATATATAAACTTAATTTTCCAAATACAAATAGAGGAGCGATCAGTGGCTTCGATCACTCAGTGGTGGCTTGGAGGTGAAGAGAGGGAGATGCAAATTAATTGATGGTTGAAGTAGATGCAAAAGAAAGGTCTAAAAGAGATGATAAATGGATAAAAGACAATGAGAGTTGTTGATGGTTTTTTTGGTGTCTGCCAGTGGATCTTTACTTTGATTGTATTTCATAAAAAAAAAAGAAAAAGGAAATTTTTTATTTATATCCGTTCGATTTGATTTTCAGTTCGATTTTTTGATTTTTTAGAAATACTCTAATACAATAATAATAACCCAGTATAAAGAATAGTATCTATGCAGACCTTATTAATTCTACTAAATAAGGTTTGAGAAGAATAATGTGTATATAGATCTTATATCTACCATAGGATAGAAAAACTATTTTTAAATAGATCCCAGCATTCTTCCTCCGAGAACTTATAACCCTTCCAAATAGACCCATCATCATGAATACCCTAATGATGATGAAAATACACCCGACTCCTGAACCTCACATTTCCACGCTGTAACGGCATAGGAGTGCCATGTTTTTGCCACTCTATCGTGTATGTCACTACCCACCAAAATATGCGTTGGTTATTGCGAGAAAAAGGAGGGAAATAAGGGACAAAATTCTAAACTGGAGTACAAAATTAAAACAATAAAAAATTGCAGGTTCACAGTTCACACAAACCCTAGAATACTCCTCTTCCCTTTTTCTTTTATTCTACTTTTGACCCCCTTACTTTAACAAAATTTCAATATACTTTCCCTCCGGAGTGTGGTTTCCTCCATGAAATGGGAAATGGAGGTGTATGAAATCGAAGCTGTGCTCGAGAAAATCTGGGATTTACACGATAAGCTCAGCGATGCTATTCACTCCGTTTCTCGAGCTCACTTCCTCAATTCCGTTAAGTCTCGTTCTAAGTCCGATGACAACTTCTACAATCACCGGTCTAAGAAGAAACCCGACCTAAATTCCGATGAAAACCCTAACAATGGCGATCAGGTGAAAACCGGCTATGTTTTCGTTAAGGAATTCCGTGTTGACGATGATGATAACGCCGTTCATGAGGCTAAGAGTCTCAACGCTATTCGTACCGCTCTTGAACACCTTGAGGACCAGCTCGAGTTCTTCCATGTAACTTCCATTTTACTTTTCTATTTTGTTTTTAATCTATTTTTCAGTCTTATGGCGTTATTGTTCTATTTTGTTTATTCAATTTTGGTTACCTAACGAGGCCGGTAACACAATAGGGAATAGAAATTACCGAACGTTGCGGTAAGCCTTAGTTTGATGTTTTTCGACACTAGACGTTATGCTGTTATTAATGCGAATGCTAAATTGAATTAAAAGGCATAATATGGCGATTTGTGTTATCTTATTAGGTGCTCCGCATGTTTCAAGTATATGTGTTACATCTTATTTAGCGCTCTGCAGCAATAACTGCACTACTTGCAAGAGACGCTGGAGGGCTGGGAATACGAAATAAAAGAGAGAAAAAAAGGAGTTCATGCTTCTAATTAAGCGGTGTATTTTTCTCATGCTGATGTTACTGTTATCAAATTAGCTCTGAAAATTCCGTGTTGGCCACTGAGGATGTTGCAGAGATTTTTTGGTTATTTGATACTGTGACATGCAATTCACGATTGGGTACGATGGTGTCTAATACGACCTTGAACAATGCTTTTAATTGAAATGAAACAGAAGTCTCTTAAGTTTTGACAGCTGGTTTCTATGTGCTGTCCGTAGAGAAAAAGATTGATACTATAGCCCGTTTGGCCAAGCTGCAAAAATAAACTTATTTTGAGAAATATTTTTTTTCAAAGTGTTTTTATCAAAAGTACGTTTGGCGAGAAACAATTTGTGTTTGGCTAATTAGTTTGAAAAGCACTTCTGAGTAGCAATTAGTGTTTGGCCAAGCTTTAAAAAACTACTTCTAAGTATATTTTTCTCAAAAGTGGTTCTCAAGAAAAGTGCTTTTGGATACTTTTTTCTGCTTTTCCAAAACGGCTTTTGCTTCTCCTCAAAAGCACTTTTTTTCATTCTAAAAGTTTGGCCAAATACCTCGCTATTTGGCCGAAAGTGCTTTTGGCCAAAAAAAAAAAAACTTTTGGCCAAAAAGAAGCTTGGCCAAACACGCTAATATGTTTTGCAGACTTAGAAAAAGTTTTGTAGAACTTCTAAGACAATGCCATGTGGGAAAGCCAGATAAATGCAGTTCTCTTTTAGGTTGCTAAAGATGTTTATTTTACTTTGCATATTAAGCATCTCTTTTGGGTTGAATGAGGATGGGAAAATGGTTATGAACTAGCTGGGTTTAGTGTATGCATCTCTCATGGTGTATTGTCATTGAGGTTGGTATCAATTAATTGGTTGATATTTATTGAAAACAATATAAAGATGTACATGTACGTTAAAGAGCTTTATCGAGCTTAATCGGTGTGTGCAATATAATGTTAAAACTTGATATTGATAGGATCATTAGCAATAAAATGGAGCGAGCAACTAGGAGTAGTAGGGATGGCCAATCATCTGGTAACTGGTTTGAACTGATCTCTTTTGGTTTTCCTAATAGATAATCTGAGTTCTTCTTTCAACAAGAACCGACTTTGTCCACAGGATTAGATCCGAAAATGCGAAGGCAGATTCCTGCTATAAATAAAGCAGATTCCTCATCTAGACAAACAACAATAAGCAAAAAGCACCACCAGACGCTGCAATACTTTCAATTTTGGCTTTGCAAGTTGTCGAAACCCAAAATGAGACGGCAAGTGACCATTGGAGTCACAATCTTCCATAATCCAAGAGGTGAAGCTAACAGATTTGATGGAACTAAGAAAGTGAGAGAGCTGTAATGTCTTAGCCACCAGAGCTTAGAAGAAGTTGATTTCACAGTTTTAGATTTTTTGGGGCATATATGTGGTATAGGTATAATTTTTGGTTACTTGAAGTTTTTGATTCTTCTACCTTAATGGTTCTATTCTTTTACAGCTGAGATCCAAGCGAAAGATTGAAGCATTTAAAGTTCAAAACCCGATTGTTTTCCGAATGTAACCAAAACAAAAGTACCAGGAAATTTTGGATTGACTGATATTTCTGTTTTCTATAATTGCATAAATATTTGGCATTTTCTTTATTGTTAAATATTTGATATTTGAATTAGAAAGGTGGAATTAAGGCTGTATCCGGTTCCGGTTCTGGGTCTATTTGGGTCTGCGGTTCCGGTTCTGGCGGTTCTGAATTTTTTTTTTTTTAAACCAATATCTTGTATAGTAGTCATTAGTATATTGTAGAATATATTTTATATGGTGTACTATGTGATTAGTATAGTATATATTGTGTTTGGTAATTAGTATATAATGTGTATAAGTAGTGTATATTTTGTATATAAGTAGTATATATTGTATTTAAGTAGTATATATTGTATATAAGTAGTGTATATTGTGTTGTAGTTAGTAATTAGTATAAATTGTATATAAGTAATATATATTGATAAAAGAATGTTGTCATTAGTATATTGTGTTGTATGTTATATATTGTATGTTATATAAATATTCAAGGATTGATATAGAAGTAAAGACAAAGAAATATTGAGACAAAAGATATTCAAGGATATGATAAAGAGCATATTTATTGACCAAAATGGCATATCTTTCTTAGTCTTCCTTCCCCCAATGGAATGAGCACAACATGGTACTAATACCACCATTAAAAGGAAAAAAAACTAAAAGAAGACGTGCCAATGTACAAGTTACATAATAATTTATGCATTATTTCTAACAAATCTCATAAAACCTTCAAGGTTTGGAGGTGGTTGTGTTGGCGGTGGTGGAAATGAAGCTTGTTCATCACCACTTCCGGGTGAAGTTGCTTCCTGAGCAAGTTCTGCTATCATTTCTTCATAGTACTCATCTATTTCTGGTTGTGATTCTGCTAGGCCAAAGTTCCTTCTTTCTGCGCGGATCCAATCTCGTAAAAGCACTGATTTTTTCAAGCTGTCCCGCATCGACGCTCTGTATCACCTATTTGTAGTCTTGCTTGACTAAAAGCGCTCTCCGATGTAACAGTTGACGCTTGAATCGACAGAACATCCCAAGCCATCCTTGCAAGAACGGGAAAATGCGTTTCCCTTGTCTTCCACCATTCCAAAAGGTCGAAAGAGCCGTTTGGATTCTCATTCTCTAGTCCCTGCGACAAATAAACTTGAAGCTCATTTAGATGGGAAATTTCATCTAAATTATCACCTTGAGTACCCCTGAACTCCGTCCACGATTTAAGAGCTGTTAAGCTAGCAGCTCTTTTAGACGACTGTGATGTAGACGAAGCAGGGGCTAGAATATTAGGCCTAGCATGTTCTAACGCCTGTTTATAAGCATTATAAACAGTTTGAGCATTTACTTTAATTGATGCTTTCGCATCAGCTAGTGTAGCAATTTCTACTTCTGAAAGATCTAAAGATTGATAAATAGTGAAATACCAAAAGTGAGGACCTCCTAATTTCATAGTTGGATTTAACATAGCAGACACACCAAATATAGGAGGGATTGGGAAAAAATATTTTTTTAACTTCTTTTTCATTTCAGTTATTGCAAGTTCATAAATGTCCCCTCCCTCGCTAAAATCAACAAACAAATTAGCAAGTGCGGCAATATAAACTAAACAGTTAGAAATAGTTGGATAATATTGGCCAGATAAAGCATTTGTAGCCACATGAAAATGTTCTAAAAAATCTAAAAGAATTTTAACGTTAGTCCAATATAGGTGCATTAGGATAAAGAGCATTCATAATATCATCGTCTATTCTATCACGAACTGCTACATCATGTAGAAAATCAATATCGCTAAATTGAAAACAAGGGTGATCACTATCAAGGATTCCGAAGGGTTCATTAGGATTTCTAGGTTGGCTACTACTTTGAACTTGCTTATCTTTTCTAGGTCGGGGAGCCGGGGGAGGGGTGGTATTTTGGCCACTACTTTCACCGGTTTTAGCTTTTCCTTTACCGAACTTTTTTTCAACGAAAATGCCATAATAATTATAATTAAGCTAACTAACAACACAAAAAAATACTATTAGCACGTAAGAGTTGAAACGAGTTTACCGGATTGACGAACAACTTCTTGAAAATTGAAAATCGTTGAACTTGAACACTTGAAAACTTCAATTCAACAACTTCCCAATTTTTCACGAATTTGCAACAATAAATTAAGTACTTGCACTAGAAAGATTGAAAGAGAGCTTGAGAGAGATTGAGAGATATTGATGAATTGGTGAATAAAAATGAAAGAATGAGGGGGTATTTATAGTTGAGAAATGAGAAATAGTGTAATTATATAAAGTTTGGGGGCCAAATGACTATTTTTTAAATTGTCAAACAGCTACTTTTTGCAAAGAGCCGTTTGGAAATTATTATTATTATTATTTTTTTTTTGAAAAATGCCCGTTACAGAACCGGCAGAACCGTTTGGAACCGCCAGAACCGGTCCGGTTCCGGTTCTGGCGGTTCCGGTTCTGGCGGTTCCGGTTCTAGCGGTTCCAACGGGTAGAACCGCCCCGCCACGGTTCCCGGGAACCGCTAGAACCGGAACCGCCGGAACCGGGCCGCTGGAACCGGCAGAACCGGCAGGGCCGCGGTTCCGGTTCGGAACCGCCAAATTTACAGCCTTAGGTGGAATTAAGAAACCTTAGGAGATACAGATGCCAACTTGTTTGAAGTTTATTCATTATTCAAGGGCCATCCGTACGTGACTAACAACCAAAGTATGAAAAGCACTATACAATTGAGGAGGCTTCAAGTAAACAAAAGATCATAGTGCTTATCACCACAAAATAAAAAATAAGAAAAGACGAAAGAAAGAAAAAGATCAGAGTATAACTGTTAAAAGAGCTAACCGATTGTAATTCTAAATCTGTCATAACTTATCCAAAAAAAATAGTAAATCCATCATCAAAATTTTGGGATTGCAGTTGAGTCAGGGATATCACCCATCTATCAGAGTATTACTTTTAGAACTATGTCCACTTCCAGCCCAATATTTATCACTGATCTCAATATTTTAGGATCAGAATTTGCTTCATGATAAGTGTGAAGTGTCCCATTTATAAACTTTTAGATTTATTTTAAAGGGATGCTCCAAAGTGTTCATAGTTTCTTTTGAAATAGTAATGGTCAAAATGTTCATAAATTTCACCGTCGAGAATTATTCCGGCTGTTAGTTATCGACATGCTACATATATATCTGAACCTAGAAGGGATGCCAATTTTCTGGTTTAATCGCTCTGCAGTTTCTGTTTAACACTGGTAAGTTAGGGAGATTCCCTATTGGGAGCTGCTCTGGTTCTTGTGGATTTCTTTGGTTCCTGAGGGAAGTCGTGGTACACAATGCACAGACCAACTGTTCTGCTAGTCAGCTTGGAAAATATTGAAGTAATTGCAGTAAAAGCATTCTGTTTCTTCTCGAAGTGCATTATTTGAAGTGGGTTGGGTCAAAGCAGTGCGGAGGTGTGCGAGTAGAGTAAAGTACGTTATAAACAGAATCAAGAGAATCGGTTAAAGAGAAAGTTAAAAAGCAAGTAGCAATGGTAGGGAGATGTATTTGAAGACAAGTAGTTGATTTGACCTTTTTACACTGATAAAAGTATGAGAAAGTTAAAAAGCAAGTAGAAACGGTAGGGAGATGTATTTGAAAACAAGTAGTTGATTTGAGCTTTTTGCACTGATAAAAGTATGTTTAAAATAGAGGAAACCTTGAGTTTGATTTACACAAGGATAGATATATCCTGTCATTTAACTGTTTCTGGGTTACTTTTTCTTTATTGCTGAAATATAGTCCTCTTGAAGCATTTGCATAGTGATAACTTAGTTGGCTCTTTGCTTTATAACATTCACAGTTTGATTGAGTTTAATATTGTATTGCGTCTAATACATAATTAACTTTAGTTACCTTTTTTCTTCTTTTTTGGTGTATTAATACCAGACCGTGCAAAATCAACAACGCGCAGAAAGGGATGCTGCACTTGCTCGCTTAGAGCAAAGCCGAATTATACTTGCAATGCGATTGGCTGAACATCAGGGTAAGAACTATAAATTCATTGAAGAAGCTCAATCCTTGGTGGGAGACGTCCGTAATGCCTGTCAGTTTGTTTCTCCCGAAAATCTTTATGGGCCTACTTCAAACTCCCCAGGTGAGAATTTCATGGGACAGAAGGGGAAGAGATCAAATGCTCTAATCAATATACTCTTCTCTAGTTTTAATTTCATTAGGAAGTCTCTTAGAGTGGATCAAGTGGGTGGAATTTTGGGAAACGCGGCCCTTGTTGCAATCAGCATGCTTGCACTGATGCATCTGCAGCAAGCTGGTAGCAAGGAAAAATACCTTTTGGACCTCCCTTTAGGACAAGATGCTGGCTACAACAGAAATATGAGAAAAATTTCTCAGCTCGAGGGGTCATCTTCCGGACTAAATTTGGATGTGTTGTCAGCCAGGGGCTGACACGTAAAATAAAGTTGGTATGATGAGAATAGCAGAAAAAGAGGTATTACATAACTGCTTCCCCTTGGCTGCTGAAGTTTTGTTGATTGATGGGAGAGCTTTTGTTTTGGTGATTGTTATACGTGGTCCGATGAAAATAGTGGGAGGTTTACTTAACTGCTTCCACTTGCCTGCTGAAGTTTGTTGATTGATGGGAGAGCTTTTGTTGTGGTGATTGTTATATGCTTAGTCATGTACACCAACTTTTAGATCTATTAAAGCAGAATGTTAGTTTGTGTTCAGTGGTGTTTCTCTTATTTTCTGATAAAAAGTGGAGTCTTGTGTATATAAGATAGAATGTCAACTGTCTTTATGGAGTATGAAATTGTATACCTCGAAGAAAGCTAACAAATGAAGAATTTTTGTTTGTCCCAATTACGCCTAGGTTCTTATTGCAGCCAAAGCATACAAGGTGGAAACACCAAGTTTCTTAACTTTGTAAAATCAGACGAGGATATATTGTCTGTGTTTGCTATCTTTAATGTTGTAAGGAGTGACAGCTACATTTCTTTGGAACATATGACCAATTTTATACTACTATGCATGTTTCAGCGAAAAGTTCAAGAAATTTGACTACTTGTTACCAAAAATCATGTCATTCTTGATCTAAATGTAATATGCAGAAATGATGTTTATTAGTAATGAATGTTAGAAGATGAATAAACATGCACGAATGCTAACTGTCAATTGTGTTAAAGTCCGATTATAGGAGTACACCAGGTCAAGAGCATGGAATGAGAATAGAAGTTTTCGGGAAAGATTGGGTGATCCCTGAATTCTATTTTCTGCACCTATGCTTCCTCTGTGGACAATGTAATCAAAGGCGGATACAATATTTAAACTTGATGGGCACTTCTTGGCTTCTTGGATGATTAAGGTCACCTTAGTACCTTATCTAATTTTCAAGATTACAACAACAATAACATATCTAGTAAAATTTCGCTAGTGTGATATGAGGAAAGTAAGATGTACGCAGACCTTACCCCTACTCCGGAAGAGTAGAGAGGCTATTTCCAGGAGACCCTCGGTTCAATAGAAGACTGCGGCCTTATAATTGAAAATTAGTCACTTATGTTTAAATTTAACTGCAAAAATTCCAATGACAATTTGTGGAATTTGAAACTCCATGATAGTGGGTATTTTTCAATTACGGGGCTGAAAACTATATATGAAAATTTTCTAGTTTGAACTCAATGTAAGACTCGGGTTTTTATTGGTCCTCCTGAGTTCTGAAAGCCCAAAAATATTGAGCTCATTCCCAGACTGAAGTCCACCAAAGACTTTAATGACACTGTACGCTCTCAAATAAAAGCCGAAAAATATATATTTATATATATATATATATATATATATATATATATATATATATTTATATTTATATTTATATCTATCTATATTATTATAAAAGCACGAATAATTCAGGTTAAATGTTTAACGACTAAAATATTCTTAAAACATTGATCAACTTTTATATCCTTATTTATTTCTATAATTCAAGGATATAATTGTAAAATTATCTAAGACTAATTTTCCTTTCCATTTAAATTACGTATACATTATGCCACGTAAATTGATTTTGGGTCAAATTCTACATGCCTACTTCTCGGCCGCTTTGGTTTATGATTTCGTTAGCTCAACCTTTTTTCTAAAGCCTTTTCCTTGCCAATTTTATTTACGGTTGGTTTCTGTAGCTAATTTTTTTTAAAGCTTTTCCCTTTTTAACAAGGATATTTTTTCTTATCCCATAAAATTCAGTATCACCGCCAACGTTTTTTTTTTGGCTAATTGAGTAATACTTTAGGGTCATGTAATACTTTAATGGTCGCGTGAAGGCTGCTAATTCTACCTATTCATCCGTGCACCCTTAAAATATTGATAGATTTTTATACCCTTTACAATTGAATTATTTCTTTAAAAAATATAGAATATGGAATAAAATTGTAATATTTAGCGCCTAAAAGGAGTTTGATGCCAACTAATACCAAAAATTTTAAAACCATAAAATAACGTGAATTACGTAATAGAACTTAAATGTCACAGGAAAAAAAATTCACAAGCCATAACATAACGTAATGCCTATGCCATCCTAACTCCTTATTTAAATATACGAAAAAATATCTAAAAGATAACAAATGTTATAAAATAGAAGTCTATTTAGAGTGAATGTCTAAGAGTTTTAGCTTGAAGCTAAGTCATTCTCCTCCCTATAAATAGAGGTGCTCTCTACCATTGTAAATCACCCCCAAGTATTAATAAGAATACTTCTCTCCCTCCCTATCTTCTCTCTATTTGCTCTTGTTCTTGAGTTATTGTTCTTGTCTTTTATATTATTTCATAACACGTTATCAGCACGAGACTCTACCGTCTCAAGAAGCTCTTTAAGAAGATTAAGCCGCCGTCAATTTCTCCGCATCGGAGCCGTCGTCGTCTGCATCAGTGGAGAAAAGGAAGAAAACATTGAAAATATAATTGATATACCTTAAAGGTAAGTAATTTACTTTTCCCTTTCAAATTCTTGAAATTCTACGATTTGATTGAATATACAAACAAAGTTTGATTATAACTCTAATGGAGTTTGTAAGAAATTATAACCACATGAAGTGGTTAAATCTCTATGTCCTGCCATGATTAAATTCATGTATGATTGTGGGCAAATAATTGAAAATCCGTCCCATTGAATTTGCTCCATTCCCTTTAGAGAATGTGGAAGCAGTATATGATAAGTCTGAAAGAAGACTAAAATATTACCATGAAGGTATCAATGAATGTGGACGTGGCAAAGAATTTCGTCCAATTGAATTTGCTCCATTCCCTTTAGAGAATGTGGTAGCAGTATGTGATAAGTTTGAAAGAAGACTAATTACCGTAAAGGTATCAATGGATGTGCACATGGCAATAGACGAAGTTATAATCGTCATTATTGTGGTAATGAGAACAATAAGGATTCTCAAAATATTCTTTCACTTTATGAAAGTAATATTTGACATGAGATTGTGTAAAGCACATGATTTTGATCCATTCCCTGAAGTGAATGTGATAATTGTAATAGAGCCCGTAAGTATGAACACGCTTTTGATGTAATTTTGGTTTATGTCTGACATTATGAAAAGAAAGTTCGTTGCCCTTGAAATTTCGGGCAAGAACTATATGATATGGGTGTTGGATACTTAAATCCATTTTGGATGCTATGGGTCTTAGAGACGCCATTAAAGACAGAAATAATGCATCCACCCAAAACTATGCTAAGGCCTTGATTTTCTTGCGCCATCACCTTGATGAAGGTTTGAAACTATGCTAAGGCCTTGATTTTCTTGCGCCATCACCTTGATGAAGGTTTGAAGATTGAATATCTCACCGTCAAGGATCCACCTATCTTGTGGAATGGCTTAAAGAAGAGATATGACAACCTGAAGTTGGTCACTCTGCCACAACCACGATACGATAAGAATCCAAAAGCAAATAGTTTATAAACTATATATTATCGTTGCGGTGGAAACGGGCACTGGTCAAAGGCTTGCCGTATACCATGACATTTGGTTGACCTTTATCAAGCATCTCGAAAGAGTAAACGCCCTGAAACGAATTTTGTCTCTGACGACAACTTTGACATCACCCACTTGGATGTGGCAGACTTCTTTGAGCAACCCGAGGGGAAGATAGACCACCTAATCGGTGATGGATCCGTGATGAAAGAAGATGGAGTTATTTGATTTTATTTTACTTGTTTGTATTAGTGAATGAATAAACTAATAGCCATTAGTATTAGCTCGTATTAGTTAGTTCATGATATAACATTAGTATTAGTTCTTTAGAATGTATCAATATGCTCAAATATCAATAATATTTTTACTTTCCAGTAGAGGTAATCGACTAACCTGAAAAACTAGTCGGTTATCTCATATTTCGCATAAAAACTGCAAAATAATCGATTGTCAATGATCAACAATCGATTGTCTTTAAAACAGTGATCTGGAATTTTTCAAAAACAGTCAACAATCGATTGTCTATGTCTAACAATCGATTGTTGTTAGACAGTAATCAAATTTTTCAAAAATCATCCACAATCGATTGTCTATGTCTAACAATCGATTGTCGTTATACAGTGAGGTCTGGAATTTTTCAAAAATAACCAACAATCGATTGTCTATGTCTAACAATCGATTGTCTTAAGACAGTGATCTGAAGTTTTTCAAAAATAACAAATAATCGATTGTGTGTGTTTAGCAATCGATTGTCTATGTTCAAACAATCGATTGTGTGTGTTTAATAATCGATTGTCTTATGAAAAACGCTAAAAATTTTCAAACTGCAAAGTAATCAATTATGGATAACATATCTGTTTTTGTTAGTCAACTGTTAGCAGCAGATTTTGAAAATATTATGTGACACAAACGAATTGAAGTTGTTTATTCTCATGTTCGTATATTTTCTTTTATATGTCAAACCATGGGAAGTAAATTGATTGAAGGCTCCGGAAGAGCAACTGTAACTCTGCCCAAAGGCACGACGTTTATCTTAGAGAATGCAATATTCTCCTCCAAGTCTAAGAAGAACTTGTTGAGTTTTAAAGATATCATTCAAAATGGATATCATATTGAGACAATAGATGAGAATAATCTTGAATTCTTCATGAAAACGAGGCTGCCCATTTCGGTTTGGGTTCACGCCATTTTGCATGCAGAAATGCTAGTTCGTCGGCTGCCCACTTTGGTTTGGGTTCATGCCATTTTGCATGCAGCATTTTAGTTTGTCGGCTGCCCACTTCGGTTTGGGGTCACGCCATTTTGCATACAGCAATGCTAGTTCGTCTCTGACTGACGAATTGACACAAATATTCCCCGTTGCAATTGGTTTTGGGTCATAGACCCAATATATCCCATTTAAGAATTTTTGGATGCGCAGTATATGTGCCTTTAGCACCGCCATCCCACACTAAAATGGGTCTGCAAAGAAGGTTAGGAATATATGTTGGGTTTGAATCGCCCTCCATCATTCGCTACCTCGAAACATTGACAGGCGACTTGTTTACTGCACGATTTGCAGACTGTCAATTTGATGAGACACTTTTCCCAAAATTAGGGGGAGAAGTTGGTGAAACCAAACGGGAAATTTTGTGGAAAAATGCATCATTATCTCATCTTGATCCACACACCTCTATTTGTGAGAAAGAGGCACAAAAGATTATCCATTTGCAAAGAATAGCAAATCAAATGCCTGACGCATTTATAGATTTGAAAAGGAAAACAAAATCACATATCCTCGAAGTGAATGTGACAACATTTGATTCACAAATACATATTCATTATTGGAAGAATATGAACATGAAATTGGTATTAAATATACCACACTCACCCCTAGAAGGAGGTTTGAGATGATACCACACTCACCCCTAGAAGGAGGTTTGAGATGATATATGGCATGAATGATCGTTGGTCACGTACCTATTGTACGCCAAAGTATTTTGGAAATATGACTATTAAAGGACAACGATAATGCAAGAAACATATCTTGCATATAAGTTTGACATGACCATAATGGTATAACTTTCTCTTTAAGAAAGATATTCACCACATGGATGTTGATGAATCTGTGGTAGTACAAAATTAATTGAGAGCTCTAGAAGAGCCAATTATTACTATGTTGGAGAAACACAATTGAGTATTGTGCTGTAGTAAGTCTCAAAGAAACTTATTCAGTTTCCAAAGTACACGCGAAAGCGATTGATTATATTGAGACTATAAATAAAGGAAGGCTTTGATATCTCCTATTACTACAACTTGTAGCGGGGTAATTTGCATATGAAAAGCTACCCGCTTTGTTCTCCAGTTTGTACTACACAAACGAAAGAATGCCACAATAAAGTGGATATCTATTGGTATAAAAACCCATGTCATAATAAACCTGAAGTTTATTGATAAGTGCACATGTCATGGTGTAAATTTAAAGTTTACCAATATTGATAATTTATTCAGTTGGCATTCGTGTTAGCCATCTCATTTTAAGTATGATGTGCAAATTCACATAGGTGAATATCAAAGAACTAGAAAGTTCTTTACGAATTCTCTTGTATCACTTGTTCTCATTAATGAACTGACCAACTAAAGAGTTCGGGTTGAAGCCCATAAATTCTGGAAATATCAAAGGTGAATATGGGCCCATTCACCTGCCATGTATACCACATATGATGCATCTATGATATGGTTACATGCGCAATTGTTATTAACCCGCAGCCTGGCCGGTGCTTGCGAGGTAAATTGCTCAGTAATCTAACTTCGAGCATAATTTCCAGATTTTCTACTCAAGATAGTTCATCTTGATAAGTTGGTTTATATCAAAGTTGGTTTAGCAAGATAATTATTGAGTGCTTCCACTTAATAGCTAAACTGTTTCTTATGAGAACAAAGTTATATATATCAGTTTGATATAAGTTGTATACGAGAGTATATTCTCCCCTCACAAGTGGTTCAGGGTCAGGAACCAAATAATTTCATCTTATTATTAATGTGCCGTGTATATTGACATGATAATGCACAAAGATGATTTCCCAAAGTTGAGGAAACAAGTTAGCTTTACTAACATGAGGGGGAGACATGATAAACACTTGAGAAAAGGTTACATGGGATGAATTATCATTTGTATATGTATATCCCCGAATATCATGATATGAACCTGAAGTTCATAAAAGGGATAATTCAATTGCAACATATTGCAAAGCATGCTATACGCATTTGCTGACCCAAAGAAAGTAACTAAATAGAAGAGATACAATTCAAGAAGAATTGATTCCATATGAAAGACATGTAGTTTTGAACCTATAGTTCAAATGCTTGAAAGTATAAAGTCAAAGGTATGTATAGTCAGTTTTCGATATCTTATTTGTCTAGCATGACATAGAAAACTTGATATGCATCTAAAGTCTATTATATGGCTTATATGACTTAACTTGAAAGATTTAAGTTGCTTGAAGCATATGCAATTCTTGGTCCTGAAGTACCACATCCCAAGTACAATTTGTGTACATATGTATCTTGCTATAACTATAAGCATGATGGCATTGAGAATGCATCTATGGAGATATTGAAGAGTCATTCCACGACATTATATGAAGATGTTCATATCTATCAAGAATGATGATTTCAAGGTACGGAATATTTATTCAAGTCAATATGGTTGATTTATTTATCAAATCTCTATCAAAGATCGTTTTGAAGATGATGCACAAGATTGGAATGCAAATGCTCAAGGATATAAATTGATGTACTCATTAGGGAGAGTTAATGCGCGTTGCACTCATTTTCCCTTTCAAGGTTTTTTCCCACTGGGTTTTCCTTGCAAGGTTTTTAACGAGGCAACCAATAGGCGCATATTCAAACATGTGTACTCTTTTTCCTTTCTTTAATTTTTCCCAATGGGTTTTGGTTTTAAGGTTTTATGAGGCACATTATTGAATAGACATTCAAGGGGGAGTGTTATAAAATAGAAGTCTATTTAGAGTGAATGTCTAAGAGTTTTAGCTTGAAGCTAAGTCATTCTCCTCCCTATAAATAGAGGTGCTCTCTACCATTGTAAATCACCCCCAAGTATTAATAAGAATACTTCTCTCCCTCCCTATCTTCTCTCTATTTGCTCTTGTTCTTGAGTTATTGTTCTTGTCTTTTATATTATTTCATAACAACAAAAAAATTATAGTAAGTTTAAAAGTGGATAACATATAAGTAGCAGCCTATTTTTTCGGCTTCAAAATCAGAGGCAGTCTTAAACGTGTCCTTGTAATCTAAATATTGAATGACTTCTATATATTCTTCATTTTTTGTTCTAAGCCATTATGAAATTCACACATATTTAGTAACAAGTAGTTTTCGAATATATACGCAAGTGCAAGTTTATAACTTTTGATAAATGTGTTAAATGTTGGTGACACAAGATATTTCGTGTCACACATAAACATAGAGACTAGTACTATATTAAAAGCATGAAGGTTCTTAACGAAATGTTGATTGAACTTTCTACCCTTGATTAAAAAATACCACAATAGACAAAATTGTCATTTTACTATTTTTCTCAAATTATTGGCTAATTATTTTTATAATGTTCACCTAATAATTACGCACAAATTTATTAAACGAAAGTCCTTATTCCCTTTGATTTCTTTTCAAATATGGAGACTTGAAAAAGTCACTATATAAGCATATTTCCAAACAAATTTGGAGAATTGAAAACGTATAGTTGTCCGATTTGTTTTATAGTTTGTTTTGATTTGATTTAGGTTTAGCTTTATTCTTTGTGGTATTTTTATGAATTAATATCTAATAATAATTTTGACTATCAATTCAGAACTCCCGCATAAACTCTTCGCTAAAATTCTTGCTTATGTTTTCCATGATTTTATTGTAATCTATAGTACCAATCGAGTAGGTATACTTTTATGTTCATTTTAAAGTGCTGAGATTTTTTTGCATAATTATAATGTGATTTCTTTTATTATCATAATAATAACAGTGAAATTTGCTTCTTCCAGCCTTTCTACAAAAGTAAAATTATTCTTTTTCCTAAATACAGTTTTTTGCTTTTTTATTTTTGCTTTTATTCTTTGTAATATATTTTTATGAACTAATATCTAACAATAATTTTGACTTTTAATTTAGAACTCCGCATAAACTCTTCGCTAAAATTCTTGCTTATGCTTTCCATGATTTTATTGCAATCTATAGTACCAGCCGATCAGGTATGCTCTTATATTTATTTTAAAGTGCTGAGATTTTTTTTGCATAATTATGATGTGGTTTCTTTTATAATAATAATAATAATAATAATAATAATAATAATAATAATAATAATAATAATAGTGAAATTTGCTTCTTCTAGCCCTTCTACAAAATAAAATTTGTTAAGAATAGAATTCTAATTAGAGTGAATATCTATCTTGTAGAGAGTTTTACTTTGAGGCTAAGTAATTTTTCCTCCTATAAATAGAGGGGTCTTACCCCATTGTAAACCACCCCAAAACTCAATAAGAATTGCTCTCTCTTTCTCTGCAATATTGCTCTTGTTCTTTTATTGTTTTATAACACGTTATCAGCACGAGACTCTACCGTCTCAAGAAGCTCTTTGAGAAGATTAAGGAGAAATTCTCCCACACGAATTTCGCTACTTCCAGGCATTATTCGGGTCACACAGCAGAAGATTGTGGAACTGGAGAATGATCTCGTGGACGGATTCGTTCTTGCTTGGAGGCTTCTCGCGATCGCGGTCACGCTTCAAGATAAGTATCGATTTTATTTTCGATTAAAATCTATAATTATGTGTTGTCTATACTACATCTAAGTGATCCTGGCTATTTGCTTCCGCTGTTCATACCTGCTTCCCATCATGAATGAATATCTATTCTTTTTCATTTGACCAATAAATAACCTTTTTAGATTACGTATTTTCTTCCCCTAATTTCAAGAAATTAACGAATAATAACCTTACATGAGAGATGTGAAATCAAATATACATAGGCTATCTAAAAGAGTTAAAATAATCAAAGTTCATTCAGTAGTACAAGAGTAGATAACGGACAACGATATATTTTTCACCTCTTACAAGTTATATTTTATAATTTATTTTATATAACTTTTGAATATTTATATACTTTGATAATATCATTTATTTGTTGTTATATATTTTTTGTCAATCAAATTTTATTTGGAGATGATAGAAGCTTTGTATTTAGCTACATCGCAAGATTTATTATAAGATAGCCCTAAATAGAAAAAAATGGAATATCAATTAAACATGGTAGAGAAAACTAAAGCTAATAGGGTTTTCTTGGTTTAGAATTAAGATTGTTTATTACCGCATTCTTTACGGTTTTCTTTGTTTTGATTCTTTAGGTATGGCTTTCCTTTAGGACTTAGAATTCTTTATTATCAATATTACCTAGGTTTACAGTGTGTCTCTTACGTTGTGTTTTTCCTTTGTTTAGGTTTATACAAGGGTTTACTTTGGTGTATTTCACCATAGCAGTATTTTTCACTTTTCTAATTTATTCTACAATATTTATTTGTTGTATTACTTTACACAATATAGTAAGTATTAGTTTAATAATTCTTTGTTTCTGTTCCTTTGTTTCAGTTTAAACAACCATTGAAACAGGGAATAACAGTACCTATTTCTTGAGTATGGATATCTCACAAAACAAATTTGGATCAAAATTCAATTGTAAAAATATTTGTTTAACTGATTCATGTACCTCACATACAATATTCAAAGAGAAGAAATATTTCTCTTATTTAAGTATGTGTAAGGCAGATGCTGCTACAATTTCTGGTAGTAGTAAATTGATTGAAGGCTCCGGAAGAGCTACTATAACTCTGCCTAAGGGAACAATATTTATCATAGAGAATGCAATGTTCTCCTCCAAGTCCAAGAGGAACTTGTTGAGTTTTAAAGATATCCGTCAAAATGGATATCATATTGAGACAATAGATGAGAATAATCTTGAATACCTCATCATTACAAAGAATGTCTCTGGCCAAAAGAGGGTTATTGAGAAGTTCCCATCGTTATCTTGTGGCCTGTATTGGAAAAAAAATTAGTGCAATTGAGGCACATTCCATAGTAAACCAAAAAGTTACTGATTCCAATACTTTTGTACTTTGGCATGATCGATTGGGACATCCTGGATCAATTATGATGAGACGGATTATAGAAAACTCATATGGGCATCCATTAAAGAATTTAAAGATTCTTTTAAATAATGAATTTTCTTGCACTTCTTGTTATCAAGGCAAGTTAATTATTAGACCATCACCAACAAAGGTTGGAACTGAGTCACCTACGTTTTTGGAACGTATACAAGGGGATATTTGTGGACCTATTCACCCGCCTAGTGGGTCCTTTAGATATTTTATAGTCTTAATAGACGCATCCTCTAGATGGTCTCATGTGTGCCTATTTTCATCACGCAACCTTGCGTTTGCAAAATTAATGGCACAAATAATTCATTACGAGCACAATTTCCTGATAATCCAATTAAGTCTATTAGACTAGATAATGCTGCTGAGTTTTCATCCCAAGCATTTAATGATTATTGTTTATCAATTGGGATAAAAGTGGAACATCCTGTAGCTCATGTTCACACTCAAAATGGTCTTGCAGAATCTTTAATTAAATGTCTGCAGTTGATTGCAAGACCATTACTCATGAAAACGAGGCTGCCCACTTCGGTTTGGGGTCACGCCATTTTGCATGCAGCAATGCTAGTTCGTCTCAGACCGACGAATTATCACAAATATTCCCCGTTGCAATTAGTTTTGGGTCATGAACCTAATATATCCCATTTAAGAATTTTTGGATGCGCAGTATATGTGCCTGTAGCACCGCCATACCGCACCAAAATGGGTCCGCAAAGAAGGTTAGGAATATATGTTGGGTTTGAATCACCCTCCATTATTCGCTACCTCAAAACATTGACAGGGATTTGTTCACTGCACGATTTGCAGACTGCCGATTCGATGAGACACTTTTCCCAAAATTAGGGGGAGAAGTTGGTGAAACCAAACGGGAAATTTTGTGGAAAAATTCATCATTATCTCATCTTGATCCACATACCTCTATTTGTGAAAAAGAGGTGCAAAATATTATCCATTTGCAAAGAATAGCAAATCAAATGCCTGACGCATTCACGGACTTGAAAAGGATAACAAAATCTCACATCCCCGCATAGAATGTTCCAATCCATATTGATGTCCCTATTGGACAATCTTCTAGTGTCATATCTAATGAGTCGAAAGCACGCCTAAAACGTGGCAGGCCATTAGGTTCCAAAGATCGAAATCCTAGAAAAAGGAAAGCAAATGATCAAAATGACACTACGAAAGAATCTCATGAGGAAATTCACGATTTAATAAATTCTGAGATTCATGAAGAATCCATTGAGACCGAGACTCAGGAAAATAAGGAACTATCAATAAATCCAATGGATATTGAGACAAATTTTAATCGAGTGGATATAGTGGTGGATTATGTCTTTGCATATAATGTTGCATCTAGCATTATGCAAGAAAGTGAGGATCTTGAACCTCAATCTGTTGGAGAATGTCGACAAAGACTTGATTGGCCAAAATGGCAAGAAGAAATCCAATCAGAATTGAATTCACTTGCAAAACGTGAAGTTTTTGGGCCTATAGTTGAAACACCTAATGGTGTTAAGCCTATTGGCTATAGATGGGTCTTTGTACGCAAGAGAAAATGAGAAAAACAAGGTACAAAGATACAAGGCACGCCTTGTTGCACAAGGATTTTCTCAAAGGTCTGGTGTCGATTATGAAGAGAAATATTCACCCGTAATGGATGCTATAACTTCCCGTTATCTCATTAGTTTTGCTGTCCTTGAAAAGCTTGACATGCATTTAATGGATGTGGTTACTGCCTATCTTTATGGCTCACTTGATAATGAGATATACATGAAAATTTCCGATGGATTCAAAATGCCAAACACTCATAATTCAAAGTCCCGGAAAATGTTTTCAATCAAATTGCAAAGATCTTTGTATGGTCTAAAGCAATCAGGACGAATGTGGTATAATCGTCTTAGTGAGTATTTATTAAAGCAAGGCTATATAAATGATTCCATTTGCCCATGTGTTTTTATAAAGAAAACAACATCGGAATTTTTTGTACTTGCCGTATATGTCGATGACATAAACCTTATTGGAACTCCCATAGAACTCCAAAAGGCAATTGATTATTTAAAGAAGGAATTCGAGATGAAAGATCTCGGAAAGACAAAATTATGTCTTGGTTTGCAAATTGAATATTTGGCAAATGGAATTTTTGTTCATCAATCTGCATATATAGAAAAGGTATTGAAACGGTTTTACATGGATGGAGCATATCCTTTAAGTACTCCGATGGTTGTTCGATCACTTGATGTGAATAAGGATCCATTCCGACCGCAAGAAAAGAATGAAGAGCTACTTGGTCCTGAAGTACCATATCTTAGTGCAATTGGCGCACTAATGTATCTTGCAAATACTACAAGGCCTGACATAACTTTTTCAGTTAATGTCTTAGCAAGATATAGCTCTGCTGCCACAATGAGACATTGGAATGAAATCAAACATATATTGCGGTATCTAAAAGGGACTACCGATATGGGCTTATTTTATAGCAATAATTGCAGTCCTGATCTTGTTGGTTATGCTGATGCTGGATATTTATCTGACCCACACAAGGCTCGATCTCAAACAGGTTATGTGTTTATCTGTGGAGGCACTGCCATATCTTGGCGATCGACTAAGCAATTAATTGTGGCTACTTCATCTAATCATGCTGAGATAATCGCTATTCATGAAGAAAGTCGAGAGTGTGCGTGGTTGAGGTCTATAATACATCATATTCAAGACAAATGTGGTTTGAAATGTGACAAACTACCCACGATTTTGTATGAAGACAATGCAGCATGCATAGCCCAATTGAAGGGAGGATTCATAAAAGGAGACAGAACAAAGCATATTTCACCAAAGTTATTTTTCACACATGATCTTCAAAAGAATGGTGATATCAATGTACAACAGATTCGTTCAAGTAATAATATGGCTGATTTGTTCACAAAATCTCTACCAACGTCAACCTTCAAGAAGCTGGTACACAAGATTGGAATGCGAAGGCTCAAGGATGTGAATTGATGCTCTTTTCAGGGGGAGTTAATGGGCGTTGCATTCTTTTTCCCTTACAAGGTTTTGTCCCACTGGGTTTTCCTTGCAAGGTTTTTAACGAGGCAACCAATAGGCGCATTATTAAATATGTGTACTCTTTTTCCTTTTCTAGAATTTTTTTCCCATTGGGTTTTATTTTAGTTATGGTTTTTAATGAGGCACATTACTTATTGAGTAGACATTCAAGGGGGAGTGTTAAGAATAGAATTCTAATTAGAGTGAATATCTATCTTGTAGAGAGTTTTACTTTGAGGCTAAGTTATTTTTCCTCCTATAAATAGAGAGGTCTTACCCCATTGTAAACCACCCCAAAATTCAATAAGAATTTCTCTCTCTTTCTCTGCAATATTGCTCTTGTTCTTTTATTGTTTTATAACAAAATTATTCTTTTTTCCTAAATACAGTTTTTTCTTCTTATATAGGATATAATTTCATACACAGTAATTATCAAGTTCGTTAATCCAATACTTGGTGATTTTCATGGGTTATTCTACATGCTAGGATTATCTAAACTCGATGCTTCTTTTGCTATTTGTAACATATGTATGTTTGTGCACGTGTGATCCTCTGTATACTTTTTAGATAGCAACTACATTAAAACTGCAAAAAAATTATAGGTTGTGAAACATAAATAACTGAACTCTAAATAATTAAAAATTTAATGTAATATGTGCTAATTTGTAAGTTAGAACTGTTATATTTAATTTAAAGAAAGGGTCCTGAAATATTTTGTTTGACGTCTCCAATAATTTATTCTCTTATATTGCTTGGCGCGACGCTTTATAGACAAAATTGTTATTTACTATTTTTTTCAAAATATTTTTTAATTTTACCTTATAAAAGAAACACTACCATTTAGGAAGAAATTTTCTCTCCCATGGTAACAATGCATCATTAATACTCTGAAATATACTAAATTAAAGGAGATAATTTTATTTGTTTATTTACAAGAGTTGTTCGAAACTTTGGATTGCTTTTTTGTTTTTTCAAATGGAATTAAATTGCACATATGAATCTCCTAAAAAGATGGGTTATAATTAATTTATTCTAGCAACTATAAAAAAACATGTTTTGTCTCATAATAATAGAAAGGAGTCCTTCACTAACTGTAATTACAAGAAAACAAATTAGCAAATTATGTTTAGAAGAGACTTACGCAAAATTTGTTTATAAAAGTTTTAGAAATATAACCAACAATTAATTTGTTTTTTTTGCAGGATACATAATATAAATTCAATGCACAAATAAATAATATAAAAAATAAAAATGATAAGGTCCTTAAAAATATTGATTTAACCTTTTATCATTCACTAAAAATTTCAAAGTCACGAAAAGTCATTTGCTATTTTCTAAAATACTAAATAAGTATAATCTTATACAAAATATATGTAGGCTATTTTGGTTAATATACGCTGAAAATAGAAAGTCAAATAAATATGTCATTTAGTGTAGCGATTCAAAAGTATCTTTAATTAAGAAGATACAAAAAATATTATACAAATAATTTATAAGAGGAGTTTTTACAATAAAGTCGCCACTGATAAAGTTTAATACAATTCGTTTGCAAAGTTTAAGAAATAAAACCAATCTAATTAATTATTTTATATTTTTTACAAAATACATATTATAAATTCAATACACTAATAAATAATACAAAAAATAAAAATGATAAGGTCCTTAGAAATGTTGATTGAACCTTTTTGATTCACTAAAAGATTCCACAGTGACAAAAAGGTCATTTATTATTTTCTAACACATTAAATTAGTATAATCTTATACAAAAATATATAGGCTATTTTGGTAAGAAGTGTGCTAAAAATATAAGTCTAAATAAATATTTGTCATGATTCAAAATTACTTTACTTTAATTAAAGAGATACAAAACAATATCATACAAATAATTAGGAGTTTTTACCATAAAGTCGCCAATCATAAAGTTTATCAAATAATACTTTACAACAATTTATTCTTCTTGTATACTGCATCTTTTACTTATTGATGATGACATAGGCATGCAAAGCACGTACACAAGGGGTATAAAATATAACGGCGAGTTATTTAGCAACGGATTAATGACGAAGTTTGTAACTAAGTCCAAATTTTTGCTGTAGTATTTGTTGTCAAATGATGTACGCTTTTTAATCACGCGCAAAGCGTGTACACTTAAACTAGTATGTATATATATTGTGTGTTATATATAAAAACTATACGTATTTTATACACTTTTTCGGTTAATAATATAAGATAAAAAATATTTTAAAATAGTGGCTTAATAGTAAATACATATCTTATTACTGGCTAACTGTGCACTTCCCCGAAGTTCTATTGTTTGGTGTTAACCAATAGTCTAGATCGGGTTATTTGCAAGAATGGCCCTTATAAGGGGAGGTCATGATTTTTACTCCACTCAAATGGTTCGTAACTTCTTGAAATGTCCCAGTATCCTGCCTGAAAGACAAAACTAACTTCTACACACACTACAACTACAATCAAACATCTCTATAACAGGCTCGTTTGTTTCGAAAATTTTTGGTTGCTATGGCGAAATGCTGTTATAAAGAATACTACTACTATTTCTTTAACATAACATGAGAAATTGGTTCCAAGAAAAACTTAATCATTATAGTGAAGTATTGTTATAGATGATGGCTTGTATAGAGAAGTTTGACCGTAGAACTTATGCCCTATTGGCAACAAAGGTTAACTTTTGAAGGTTTTGTTTAGCTGGGCCAAAAGTTGAAGACCACACTTTATGCCTACAATGCCGGCCCAAGAATAAAATCAGAAACAGAAATGGAGGGGAAGAATGTTGGTACAACAAGAATAGCTTAGTGGTTAAAACTCACACATTTCGAATTGTCTCTCAAGATCAATTCCAATAACTATGTGAGAAAGGTGTAAGAAAAGTAGGGAAAAAATAGAGGGAAATGACTAATGAAAGAAAATAGAAAAGTAAAGTGAATTGTAGGTTGTCAGCAGATTCAGACTTTCAGTAGTATTAATGCCGCGAATTTACTAAAACTAGTTATAGCCACTCAGGAGGGGTTGCTTTGATGGTAAGCAAACCTTCACTTTCAACCGAGAGGTTGGGAGTTCGAGTCTCCCCAAGAGCAAGGTGACAAGTTGTTGGAGGGAAGGATGCCGAGAGTCTATTTGAAAACAGCCTCTCTATCCAAGTGTAGGGGTAAGGTCTGCGTACACACTATCCTCCCCAGACCCCATTAAATGAGATTATATTGAATTGTTGTTATAGTTATAGCCATTCAATACCTCAGGGGTCACCGTAGATTTATGCCCAATTCAAAATGCAAGAATCACAAAATAATGTAACAGCAATTTTTTTAAGCATCTCCTGAAAAATTCGTATTAAGTCTCCCTGGAGTGAGCCATGTGATTTCACTTCGATTTTCAGAGTAAGTGCATTTATATTCTGTGCTTTTCCTTGTCAGTTCTGCACAGAAGAAATTACACGATTTTACATGATAAGCAAATATTCTAATATTTCTTGAAAGTGAAGCAAGAAATGATGGAGAGCTGATACAAATAAGTCGAGAAATCTTCGAAACTTGACTCAGAAAAGCTCAAAAAGTTAGAAGTAAAGAACTAATTCCTAGTTGCTAATTTTGTTACCTCTTTCCATGATTTAACGTTTGCCACAAAATATCAGCTGTCATTTAAATACAAATTAAATGGTATTCCATCAGTTTCAATTTATGTGAATCTATTTTCTTTTTGATATGTTTAAAAAAAATGGCTCTTTTTTAAATTTTGGTAATAATTTAGCTTAAACTTACAATTCTATTCTTAATGAGAAGCTTTTATAACCACACAAATACTCTGGGCCCCTTTTTGACTTGTTTAGGACCACAAATACCAAAAGTCTTCATTTTTTCTTAAACTTCATACCCAGAAACAAGTTCTCATAAATTAGAATGGAAGGAGTAACTCATTTTAGCTTAATTATGATCGGAACGCGGCAAAAGGACACTGTAACTCAAATGCGGATCTAGGATTTTTGTAATATGGGTGCATCATTAAAGAAATGAGGAAAAAAAAAGTATTAAATGAAAATTGATCCCTACTCCTCTAGGTAAATAATTTAACATTCAATAAAGTGCATTATTTAGCATCTTTGGAGCATGGGTGCCAACAGATGATATTAGATTAATTTTAGATAATATGTACATAAAATACCTACTTTGACGGAGAGACAATGGGTTTATGCTCCGTAAATTATGCTATACATCCGCCTCTGCCAAGACTTATGTCAGTGTTCACGAGCTGCAGTTACTACTATATTAATTTCGGATATTTATAAGAATAACCGTTCAGATTCACTTATACTTTTTCTAATAGGTATATATAGATAATGTACACATTATATATTGGTTAAACATATATTTTATGCATTTGCCGCCTTTTTTGTTTTTAACGATTGGGCGGACAAATATTTGGGTTAATTTTTCCATTGTTTTTATATGTTAATGGCCAACAAAATAAATTGGATTATATAACTTAAAATGGATTAATACAGAAGGATCTGATAAAAAGCTCCTAAAACCTTGATTTAACGAACATAATGCTGCTAATTAAAGATCGTGCACACGACACGAGTGGGGAGGAAGAAAGACAATAAGGCATGGTCCCTGAAAATCAGGTTAATTAATATTAAACCAAATTACTTCCTCAATATATTCTTAAAACTAGTTTAAAAATGCTGACATCCTTTCCCGAAACTCGAGAAGTTTGTTTAATGTTCAAGACAAGGCTGAGAGGGACTAGATGACTCCCACTTCCCTTTTCATTTCTTTAGTGGATGATTACGCGTCTATGGCCAGGGGCCGATTTAGAGGGTTTAATATGGGTCACGTGAATCCATTATTTTTTCGTAAAATTAAATATTTTATATATTTATTTTTCAAAATCGGTATAATATTAACTATTGATATCCATGTTTCAAGAAGGTTGAATGGTGCACTTGATTCAAAGTTGAGTTATTTACCAAGAAATATGGATTAATTCACATTAGATATATTTTTGTCTCCTTTTTTTAGAAATACGCCCATATATTAAAAATCCTAAATCCGCTTTATTACTGGCCTTATTAGCTTAAAAGTATATGGTTTAGTATATTTTTCCCTTACTTATTTCCTGTTATTCTCCTTATATAGCACTCCCTTTGTTCTCATTTAGTTGTCATGTTTACTAAATATAGTTATTTAAAAATACTTGTCATTGAATATAAAAAATCAAGACTAAATTCATTTCTTTTAACTTTACCCGTACCATTAACTATACTAGAAAGTTAAAAAATTATTAATTATAATTAAACATAAATTTGGCAAGAATCAATGGTTCTAATTTGAATTTACTATGCAAGAACTATTTTATTTCCTTATAAGAGTTGCATTTGGAAGTTTGCTGGTCTATTTTGCTACCAAAATGGCCTTAACGAAATACCATGGCTTTAAGCCAGACTAATAAGAGACAGAGGAGATATTGCACCTCCACCGATAACTGCAAATATGTATAGTCAAACTTCGCTATAACAATAGCTATATATAATATTTATTTATTATAAAAGTTAATTTTTTTTCAAAACTAATTTTTAAGTTATATTTATCTTTCTATAACAGCTTTTTATTATAACAACAACAATCATATTTATAGCAGAATGCTCTTATAAAATTACCCATCTATAATAGCAATATAGAAGCTTTAAGATTACTAATAATACTTCTAAAAATATACACACAATCTTTTCCATTAAACAAAGTTCTATCTTGCATAAGATATAAGATTTAAAGATTTGCACATGTTATCTTTTCTATTGGACAACTTCCAAAAAATATTTAGATAGAAAATTTAACTCTCTTAGATTGTCTTCAAAGAAAAGCTATTGGATACCTTTTTGCTGAAAATTTGGACACAAATCTTTGCCAATTCAAGCGTTATATCGCTAGCACGAGAATGAAATCTATGATACAAGCTACAATTACAAAGTTCTTCCATCAATCTTGAAAAAATTATTTTTTAGGCAACTTTAAAATGTATGCCTTAGAGTTTTAATCTTTATACTTTTAGTTATGAATTTGTTAATAATATATTAGTTTTCTTCATATTTAACTAGTGAAATATGTATATCATTTGAGATTTTAAATTTGAATAATTTTCTTATATTTTATATGTAACATTAGAAAAGGAAAAATACTTAATTTTTGGATAATTTTTATCTATAGCAATCAAAAAATATTTAAACATTAAATGTTGTTATAGGTGTATAACAACCATACACTACTATAAAAGCCAAAAAATATCAGAACAAATGATGCTATTATAGAAAGGATTAACTGTAGCTAAGATGCATATATTGGGACGACGTTCGGAAATATGAATATATGACCCAATTTAAGTACCTTAGAACCACAGATTTGCAAAAAAAAAAAAAGAAAAGAAGAATGATTAATGTTGTCACGACCAAAATCCACTAAGGGTCGTAGTGGTGGCGGGCGCCGCTGTCAGACAAGCCAACTGAAATACTTAATTAAAATTTTATTTTAGTAATTTTGAAAATACTTCTTTTATGCGATTAAAATAATACTCAATAATATTTAAACAACTTTTTAAAATTTCTGAATAAATCCAAATACATCCTAGAATCCAGTGTTACAAGTGCATGAGCAATTTCTAAGAAAGACCAAATAGAGTACAACAACTGTCCGGAATACAATTGGACAAAAAATAAATAAAATCCTAGGAGAGGCTATACTAGATGCGAGTCGCCTTGAGAAAATACAACTCACCTAGTCTCCGCGTCAACCATGCTGCTATGCCCAGTAGGCCACTAGAGATGCATGTACCTGTGCAATAAAAATACACAGAAGTGCAGTATGAGTACGAAAATAACATGTACCTAATGAGTATCCCGTCTAATCTCGAAGAAGTAGATACGAAAGGTCGGCTTCAACACTTGCTAGTGGTCAAATAATAATATCCTAAAATGTGAGAAAATCATGGATTTATATAATAGTTCTAACTTACAAAGTTGGAGAACAGGTAAACACTTTTAACAAATCATAAAGGATTTTCAAGATTTACTCTTCATTATCTTTCTCAATTTATATCAAGCCATGAAAGGCAACATCAACATTTAAAATTCTCAGGCAACAATATATATCATGCGCAAATCGTGCCAAGGTCGACGATTTGCTCCAACAGAAATGTAAACTGTGTACTGCCGAGGGTCGAACGGTTCGAACCATAAAAACATCTATTACCCCGCTCGCGAATTATCTTGCGACGGGATCAACATAAAGTAAACAAATATCCTGCTTGCGAATCATATATGCGACACATGTACACATAAGAATACATGCTCACACAACAAATTAAGGATTAATCGAGGAACACTTATCCAAATGAAAGTCAATCCTCTTTTAACAATTTAAAAAAATACAGTTTAATCTTTTTAGAAATTCATTTACTAATTCAATATGATATAAGAAATTCAAGCTGTCATCAAAATTACGATTACTCCAAGTATAACATGCTTCAGGCTCCAATAACATAACAGTAGCGACGCACGGACTCTCGTCACCTCGTGCGTACGTAGCCCCTACAATTAGGAGCACATAACTAATTATTTCACTTACAGAGACAATTTTATCTTATAAGGTTAGAAAGGAGACTCACCTCGCTATGAAGATCTATAACCGGTATTCCACGCCCTTCCGAAGACTCGAATCGATGCATAACGCTCTAAAATTTATCAATAATTATGTAAACCCATTAATATATGCTAAGGTACTCATTACAATCTAATTTATAATAATTCCTAACACCAATTGAAAAGTTGACAAATGCCCTCGGTCCACATGCTCGGAATCCAAAATTTTTCGAAGATAAAGTTTACCCATAAACTCACGAACTCAAATATATGATTTTCTCTAAATTTCATACCTAAAATCGTGGTCAAAATCCGAGAATATCAAATTTCTAGGTCTTCCCTCAAACCCCAAGTTTTTCCACAAATTCCTTATCTAAATCCATATATAAACTTTGTATTTAACTCAAAGCTAGCATAAATTATTTACCTCATGACGAGTGATGAAAATGGCACCTCAAAGTTGCTCCCCATAAGCTCCAATGGAAGAAAATGGGGTTGAAATGAACCCAACCCCAGATCTTAAAAGACCTCACTGCCTCATGAATTTCCGTACATGCGGTCCCTTGACCGCTTGTGTGGCTCCGCATGTGCTGTTAAAATGCCGCTTTTGCAGGCCTCCCTAGGCCGCCCTTTTTTGCTTCTGCGACATACCTTCCGGTAGATACAGTCCCGCTTCTGTGGAACCTTGACTGCATCTGCGGTCCATGAGCCCCTGACCAAAAATCCGCTTATGCAGCTCCCTTCCCGCTTCTGGGGGGCTGCTTCTGTGGTTAACCCACCGTAGAAGCGGTTATACCAGCAACTAGATCCTTCAGCTATTTAAAATTCCAAATTTCGATCAGTTAATCAACCGGTATCCACCCGAGGCCCCTGGGTCCCAAACCAATCTTACAAACCAGTCCCTTAACACATTACGGACTTGCTTAAGGCTTCAAATCACATCACACAACGCTAATACCTTGAATACTGTTCAATCCAAGCCTTATGAGCTTAAATTTCAAACTTCTACATTCGATGCTGAAACCTACCGAATCATATTCTATTGACCTCAAATTTTACACACAATTTATATTTGACATTACGAACCTACTCCAACTTCCGGAATCAGATTCTGACCCAGATATGAAAAAGTCCACTTCTGGTCAAACTTCACAATGACCTACGGACCTTCAAATTCACTTCTAATTGTGCTCCCAACTCCAGAATCACCATACGGAGCTACTCCCAGCCTCAGAATCCTAAACGGATATCAGTAACACTGAAATGCACTTCAAGCCAAATTTATGAAATTTCTTCCAAAATGCCAACTTCCACAATAGGCGCCATAATGCTCCCGGTCATCCAAAACCCAATCCGGGCATACGCCCAAGTACGAAATCATCTTACGAACCTGCTGGAATCTTCAGATCCCGATTCCGAGGTTGTTTACTCAAAATTCCAATCCTAGTTGATTCCTTTAACTTTAAGCTTCCGAAATGAGAATTCTCTTTCCAAATCAGCTTTGAATTTTACGAAATTCATATCCAACCATGCGTACAAGTCATAACACTTGAAATGAAGTTGCTCATGGCCTCAGACTGTTGAACGACGCGCTATAGCTCAAAACGACCAATCGAGTCGTTACATTCTCTCCCACTTAAACATACATTTGTCCTCGAACGTGCTAAGAACTACAATGAAGTAGTCTTAAATCACTGTTTAACACCTCATGCACCTTCACGTGCTACCGCAACTCAGTTGAGCATATTAGCTCAATCCGTTCTGAAGATATTCCCTTTTTATTCAAGCAAATAAGCCTTAGAGACAAATTCTAACATCCGGAATTCTATGCTAGACCTGTTTCCAACATACGCTCACCATAACAATAACTACACGCAACACCAAAATATTACTGCGTACCTTGGTTGAATTCACACCTTGCACTATTTTACTCATAGGACTACGATAATATTCTCTGATTAATTTAGTCGAAATTCCATGACTCTCATGCTCCCATTGCACCTCATAACCTACATAGGTCTTGCTCTAATTCTGCCAATATCGCCACAACTAAAGAGCTGTGTAGAGATCCATAACCAACTGCCGAATCAACAATTCGTTGGGTCTGTACTCCTGACAGAACCATCACCTCCTTCCGAACCAAATAATGGTCTTATCTCCATAATATACTTCATATAGTCGGATTGCACTGATCCTAGATTAAGGAATCTTGTCTCGTCCAGTACAACTGCTCAAGTAATAAGCCGCCCCAGACATAATCAAAAGTCTCATATGATGTCACAATGTGCCAATAGGCCACCAATTCAAATGCAATACAATAGGAAATCGAACTCTGAAAGGAATTACCTAACTCCCGAACGAATATAGACTTTCCTTAGAAGATAGGAAGGGAGACACACAAAAATAGCATATAGAAAACTATACTCAACATCACACTATTGCGAGCAACCCGATCTAAATAACATACCCATGGCAGCGTGCCACCCAATCCATACATAGATATCACATAAGGAGATTGAACATCGAGCTAAATCTGCTCATTACAATAAAATATCGAATTTCGATCACAAGAACGCTAAGTGCATAATACCATCCGTAAGGGGACATATGTCTCTATAAGGTACAAAACTCAAGCACAACTGAGGTGCGATATACAATTTGAATCTCAAGAGCCATTTGGCTCATATAAAATCATTTCTACGCGGATTCTCAACACCTAAGCAATTTCTCAATACGTCTCACAACTCACACGGTGTAATGCATCACTGCATGAAATATCTGGAAATGAAATAACACCCTGATTACCCCCCATAAGGAGCACATTACTGGAATGAACATGTTTGGCCTGATATAGAGCCTAATTCGCATTTAAATCCATCTACCAACCTCAAGTCGATTCTGATCGCACTGACTAGGCTAATAACCTTTCCAAGGTCCATAATAACCCTCCTTTCTGTTTCATAACACATAAGAACAGCCCTCATAACTGGAGAAAACCTCCACAGTCCATAACCCACTGACCAGAGTGACCTCCAGAAATAAATTCTTAAATTAATGGTATTAACACCATCCTCATACTTGGTTTAAAGCTTTAATCAATCAAGTGACCAATGTCACACTTATACAATTTTCTTGTGGGACACGATCCCACAACCTTTCAAAACACTTAATAGGTATGTACATCCAAACCATCGGCCGCACCAATGCTGAAAATCGATCAAGAATCGTTAACAATGATACAAGACCTTTTTACAAAACACTGATCTAAGGTGACGTTGAAGACAATACCAACTTACTCTAAACATCAAAACTCCTTTCCTGCTCATCCGAGCTTGTGACATCCTTGCCCACACCGAATTGCAACCTTTATTCTCACTTCAGATTCCATACTACTCACTGCACCCAACATGCCAATGTAAGATAGAACATGATTCTTATCATAACTTTGGAACCACTAATAGGTAAACACTTCATCATATAAAAGCTTTTCACTGAACTCACATTAGGAGAAACATAACAACAATGCAAATTCTTATAACTGTGGAAATATGCAAATCTCTAAGTAGGGCCTCCCCACCATAGCCCTTCCGGGGTCCACCTTGTCACGACCCATTTTTCCATAATAGATCAAGATGGCGCCCGACACCATTGTCAAGCCAGCCAACGCGGAAATATAATTATGTTCTCATTTTCTTTCTTTTACCAAAAATAAGTATAATAGTTTTTCAGATTAATGTTAATGCCAGAAGCGATAAATAATATGACAAAATGATTATACAATCCAAAAATAAATGTCTACCAATGTGTGTGTCAGAACCTGGTGTCACAAGCTACAAGGACTAGTAGAATATGCACAAAAGAATAATATACTATCCTACTATCTGAATCAGGATAGACAGAAACAAAAGTACATAGAAAGACTTCTTCGGCTGCGGATCGACATGAAAGAGAAGCAGAAGTCCCAAGGGTGCTCACTGATGCGCACCAGAGTAGTGTCCAGATCCACCTGCGTCAAATCCTGTACATTTAAGTACAAAAGCATAGCATGAGCACATAAACAATATGTACCCAGTAAGTATCCCGCCTAGTCTCGAAGAAGTAGACACGAGAGATAGACTTGATACTTATTATGGCCAATAAATAATGAGAATAATTTATAATAAGCAAGTATAACTCAAGTTATAAAACTTCCAAGTATGAAATAGAAATTCTTCATTTAACCTTCCATATAGAGTGTTCATTCATATCTAAATATTTAAACAATTCTGAAGTTTTAACCAGATGTAGAAAGCTAGATAATTCATGCACAAATAACCACTGAGGAACGTACGACCCGATCCAACAGAAAAGTAAATGTGCACTGTCGAGGGTTGAACGACTCGAACCATAGATGCATCTATTATCCCGCTCGTAAATCATATGTGCAACGCGGTAAAAATGTAAATAAACAATCATCCTGCTCGCTAATCATACATGCGACGTATGTACACATAGAAATACATATTCTTCAGAGTACAAGTCAATTATCTTTTAATAACTTAAGAAAAATGAAGTTGAATGCTTTTAGAATTCCAGTTTCCAAATCGTTAGGATCTAAGCAATTTAACAGCCAACAAGATTACAGATATTCCACATATAACATACTTTAGGGTCCTAGACTACCAGAACTGTCATATACTCGCTACGCACTGACTCTTGTCACCTGGTATGTGTGTAGCCCCCGCATATAAAAGCAATTTAGTTATTTATTATACCAATGGGGATATTTCCCTTTTACAAGGTTAAAAGGAGACTCATCTCGCTCCAAAGTGCACTTTCAATTTCCAAGAATGAGTCCAAGTCCTTGATTCGAAGCCGAAAAATCCCAAACTAATTAAACGAAGTAAGAACTAGTCAATAAAGGTATACAAGGTTGAAGTCTAACTATTTAAGTGATTTACCAACCTTCCCCACCAGTTTCCTAAATTCTGACCCCGGGCCCACGTGCCCGGATTTTGAGATTTTTCGAAGGAAGTTGTTCTCCATAACTTAAGGATCACTAATATATGAATTCTAGTTTATTACATAACAATTACATGATTAAATCTTACTTTTATTAAAACCCTAGATCTAGCTCTAACCCTTTATTTTTTACTTAGTTTTTAGTGTTTAATCTACTAAGTGTTGATGTATCTACTAAGTGTTCATGTATTTATACTAAGGGGGAGTGGAAATTACTTACCTTGTGATGGTATGTATAAATCCTCTCTTTGGAAGCCCCAAAATCGCCTAAGCGCGGAGTGAAATATGATAAAAATGATGTTGAGTTCGTATTAAATGAGCTTCTACCCCAGCTATTTTCGCTTCTACGGGATAATTTTCGCTTTAGTGGAGTCCGTTTCTGCAGATATTGGTCTCTTCTACGGTTCTGTCCTAAAATAGCTGGACCACTTCTGCGGTCAAAGTGCCGCATATGCGAAACCGCTTCTGCTGTTCCATGACCACTTCTGTGGTCTTTCCCCTTGGCAGCCTTGTCCACTTCTGCGGAGTCCTGATCGCATTTGCGGTCCTACTTCTGCGGTCCAAAAATCACAGATGCGATTATGATAGAAGCAGTAAACTTCAGTCATTTTCCCAGTTTTAACTTCACTTGAGCTTCGCTTGTTTGACTCTTAGGGCTCCCGCGCCACGCCCGAACATACCGACAAGTCTAAAATTGACGGATTGACACCAAATTTCATGGGTAAGTCTTAACTGATATTTCAGACATGTACCAAGTTTCTGAACTAAAATCTGAGCCCAATACCTAGGAAATCAATGATTACTTAGTTTATTTAATTCTTTAAAACTTCAAGTTAACAATTTCATAGAAAAATTCACTACTCGGGCTAGGGACCTTGGAATTTGATTCCGGACATACGCGCAGGTCCCATATTTTCCCACAGACCTTGTGGGGTCATAAAATCATGAATTTGGATCGATTTCTCAAGAAATTTGACCGAAGTCAAACGTGGCGTTTTTAGAAAAACATAAAGAAGAAAATGGACATATTCTTACCCAAAACTCTTCCAACTTCCGTACCACCCGTCTCCGCAATTCATAAATTAGTTAAAACAAGTGCGGAAAGTTTTATTTAAGGTAACGAGGTTCTAAACAGTAAAATGACCAATCAGGTCGTTAGATTCTCCACCTCTTATACAAACATTTGTCCTCGAATGGACATATAAAAGTACCTAACTGCTGAATAGGAGGGGATATCTGCTCCGCATGTCCTCCGCGGACTCCCAAGTCTCCTTCTCAACCGGTTGGCCCCTCCACTGGACCCTCACCATAGAAATCCTCTTGGACCTCTACTAGCGATCCTGTCTGTCAATAATGACAACTAGCTCCTCCTCGTAGCCCAAGCTCTCATCTAGCTGAATGGCTTTGAAGTCCAACACATGTGATAGGTCGGCATGATACTTAAGAAGCATCGATACATGAAAAACTGGATGAACTCCCGATAAGCTGGGAGGTAAAGAAAGCTCATAGGCAACCTCTCGAAATCGCCTCAACACCTCGAAGGGACCAATAAACCTTGGGCTTTCTTCTAGAACCTCGTAATGCCCTTCATTGGCGAGGCTTTCAAGAGAACCTTGTCGCCCACCATGAATGATATATCACGCACCTTCTGATCCATGTAACTCTTCTGTCCGGAATGAGATGTGCGAAGCCTCTCCTGAATCAACTTTACCTTATCCAACGCATTCTGTACCAAATTTGTACCAAGTAACTTAGCCTCACCAAGATCAAACCACCCGATAGGGGAATGACAATGGCGACCATATAAAGCCTCATACGGGGCCATCTCTATGCTGGAATGATATCTGTTGTTGTACAAACTCTTCTAAAGGCAAGAACTGATCCCACTTCCCTCCAAAGTAAATCACACACGCTCTAAGCATATCTTACAAAATCTGAACTATCCGCTCCGACTGCCCGTCGATCTGAGGATGGAATGCCATGCTAAGCTCTACCTGGGTCCCCAACTCACTTTGAACAGCTCTCCACAAATGGGAAGTGAACTGAGGGACTCTGTCTGATATGATAGAAACCTACCGTGCAATTGAACTATCTCGCGAATATAAATCTGAGAATCTCTCCGCTGTGTAAGTAGTCGCCACTAGAATGAAGTGGGATGACTTGGTCAACCTATTCACAATAACCCATACTGAATCAACCTCCCGCAAAGTCCGCGGCAACCCAACCACGAAATCCACGGTGATGCGCTTCCACTTCCACTCAAGAATAGGCATCTGCTGAAGTAGGCTACCTGGCCTCCGATGCTCATACTTGACCTGCTGTAAATTCAAACATCTAGCTACATACTCTAGGATGTCCTTCTTCATCCTCCGCCACCAGTAATGCCGCCTCAAGTCACGATACATCTTCATGGCACCCGGATGAATGGAGTACCTCAAACTGTGGGCCTCATCTAGAATCCTCTCTCTCAGGCCATCAACATTAGGAACACACACACGGACCTGAAGCCGTAACACACCATCCCCACCAATAGAAATATCCTTGGCACCTTCATGAAGTACCGTCTCCATGAGAACCGCCAAATGTGGATCAACAAACTATTGGGCCTTAATCTTCTCCAATAACAAAGACTGAGCAACCACACATGTTAGAACTCGGCTGGGCTCCAAAATGTCCAATATAACAAGTCAGTTAGCTAAAGACCGAATGTCCAAAGCTAATGGTCTCTCCTCAGCAAGAAAAAATGCCAAGCTACCCATACTCTCCGCCTTTCTGCTAAAGGCATCCGCGACCACATTCGCCTTACCTGGATGATAAAGAATGGTAATGTCATAATCCTTTAGTAACTCAAGCCACCTGCGCTGCCTTAAATTAAGATCCCTCGTCTTGAACAGATGCTGAAAGCTGCGATGGTCTGTATAAACCTCACATGAAACTCCATACAAATAATGCCTCTATATGTTAAGAGCATGAACAATCTCCGCCAACTGTAGATCGTGCACACGGTAATTCTGTTAGTATTTATGCCTGTCACTAGAGGGGGGGGGGAGGTGAATAGTGCGGCACAAGAATATTGATAAGTATTGCGGAATTAAAATTGCAGGAATAAAATAAATTTGGTAATTAAAATAATAAGGAAAGAACGCACCGAATTTATCCTGGATCACCACAACTTGTGGCTAGTCCAGTCCCCGAGAGACTCTCTCGAGATTCCACTAACTCCGTTAAGCTTACGGGTGCTTAACAAACCGTTACACTTGCTCGTAGATGTACACTCTACAAGACTTCAACTTGCTCGAGGATACCATACCTCAAGACTTCAACCTTGCTCGTGGATACCGCACCACAAGACTTCACGCACTAATACTTAGGGTACTTAGCGAACCCGACAATCAATGAGAAGATATGTTCTTCTCAAAAACCTTTCTCTTTTTACAATAAGAACTCTCTCAAAAGAGTAGATAAAGAGATACAAAATAAGCTCTATGAACAACACAAAGTTGTCTCTCAAATGGCTCAACAAAAGCTCTAAAATGATGCTCAAATAATGTCAATATGTATATCAATATTGGGAGGTGTTGTGTGTTTAAAATCAGCTCAAAAGACCTCTTTTTATAGGTGAAAAATGGTGTATGTCCGTTGCTTAATTGGCAATCAATCATGCTGATTTTGTGCCCAAATAATAGATTATTCACAATCTGATAATCGATTATTCTCCAACGTTCAGAAAATCAGAAGCTGATTTTCTGTTGAATAATCGATTATCTGATACTGCATAATCGATTATTCTGAGGCAGTGTTCAAACGCCTGGCAACGGTTATAACATAATCGATTATGCACTTTGTATAATCGATTATTCTATGGCAGTGTTCAAACACTTTGGCCACTGTTATAACATAATCGATTATGCACTTTGTATAATCGATTATTCTGAGGCAGATTTGAAAACTTACTTCAAAAATCATTTTGGTTAAAAACTTTAACATCATTTGTTTGAAGTATTTAAACTATGTTTATGATAAATATGATTTAATAAAATATGTTTATGTTAAATATGATTTAATAAAAAGATTTTATGCATATTTATGATGAACCTATGTTGAGCCAAAAGACGAGATAACTTAAGCGTTGCTCTTACATTTTTTCTACCTAACGACCTACGCCTTGGGTCTTCGGTCTTGAACATTTGAGCTCGTCTTTGGCTTTTCCATTTCGATCCGTTCATCAATATGCTTCTCGGCATTCAAGCTTGATTGTTTGTCATATGATATCGTTGTTTGACACTTGACTTCATTGTTTGTCATTCATCAAAACCTATACCTGAAAATCATGCTAATACAACCAAAGCGCACATATCATAGATAGAATGATTTTCTACAATTTTCCCCTTTTTGATAATGACAAACAACAGGAGATATGCATATTGAATTCCCCTTAACTTCATGCTATATCTCAACATACAATTCATGCAAAAAATATTCATGCAAACAATTCAATATAATTCCCCCTTAATTGAATATTCCCCCTCAATTAAGGCATACTAGAATGTGAAGACATTCCCCCTTATTCGATGCATATCGCCTAAATTCTTCCCCCTTTTGGCATTAGCAAAAAGGGTATACCAATTGTTAATAAAACTATTGATGATACCAATTGTAAAAAAAAATCATACCAAATGTTAGTAAGAATATTCCAATCATAATAACGGTCATTTTTCGCAAATATACCAACTATTATAAAAATATATTCATCAAAACATGAATCAATCATTTAAATTGTTAGCACATATCAACTATTATGTTTTTATCAAAAATACGATAACTAACCGACGTTCCCCCTCGATGCAGTAAGGTTTCGTGCTTGGTGCATCTACTACAATATTGTAGTCTTCAAGCACACCTGCAAAAGTACCTAAAAATAGGTTTTCGGTACCCAACTTCTTTTGGGTCCTTGGGGGTTAGGCAAATAATAATCATAATCAAAATATGAATCTCTATGTTTAGCAAAACATACGGGTGCAATGTGTCCTACCCGGTTACAATAATGACATATGACATTAGGATTGTGCATATGTCTAGGTTGAGCCAAAAGCGTTCTAGGTAATCTAAAGTTGTTATTCCTAGAAGCGTTGAAATTCCTAGAGTCATTTCTAGGTGGTCTAAAATTATTCATTCTAGATTTAATAAAATTCCTAGAATTGTGTCTAGGTGGTCTAAAAAGATTAGTTTTAGACTTATTAACAAAAATTCTAGAATCATTTCTAGGTGGCCTAAAATGATTATTTCTAGGCTCGTTTACAAAAATTCTAGAATTATTTCTAGGTGGTTTAAACTCATTTTTATCACCCTTTTTAATAACTTCACTTGTTTTAGAAACATTTACACTACATTTTTCTAGTGTATTTCTAAGTTCTATGTTTTTTATTTTCAAGGAACTACAAGAAGAACAATTTGAGCTTTGAACAATTAAAGAGGCTTCATTCATCTCCTTGATTTTATTTTTGAAATCAAAAATGTCATTTTTCAAAAAATTATTTTCTTCTTCAAAAAAATTTATTTTATTTGTAAGAACAGTATTGTCATTTTCTAAAAGATCATTTTCTTTTAAAGAAGGTTGTTTTTCAAAATCTTTTTCTTGCAAAGAAAGTGTTTTCTCAAGATCTTTTTCTTGCAAAGAAAGTGTTTTCTTCAAAACTTTTATGGTTTTGGAAGCTTTAACAAATTCACCATATAGTTCATCATAAGCATTTTACAATTCTTCTAACGAGTAAGAGTTAGAAATGCTTACCTCTTCTTCTTTGTTGGCCATGAGACATAATGCGGCAGTTTCATCGCCCGAGCTGTCCGAATCCCATATTACGCGCCTATGGTGTTTCTTTTTCTTGTCCTTTGATTTTGGACAATGTGGTTTGGTGTGGCCATGTTTTCCACACTTTTGACATGAAGGACTTGGTTCTTCCTTCTTTATTTCCTTCTTCATAAACTTACAAAACTTTTCAATTATATCATTGGAAATAATATTATCATCGCTTTCCGAATCACTTACCTCTACTCTTTTAGAAGATGAGGCTTTGAAGGCAATATTCGACTTACTTCTAAGATACAGATTAAGGATTGTGCTTTCATAAGCTTTAAGATTACCTCGTAGTCCATCAATTGTGACGTCCTTGATTCCTATCGACTCTTGGATAGCATTTGCTTTGGAGCGCCATTTGGGAGTGAGACTCCGTAGGATTTTCCGAACTAGATCTTTGTTCGAGTATATTTTTCTGAGAGCATGAAGATCATTGACGATTATTGAGAATCGTTCGAACATATTATCGATGTTTTCATCTTCCCTCATTCTAAAAAGTTCATATTCATGTGTTAGAAAATCAATTTTAGATTCTTGGACTTGAGACGTACCTTCATAAGTGATCTCGAGTTTATCCCACATTTCCTTTGCGGTTGTGCAACAAGAGATTTTCCGATAGTCGTCCGGATTCACCGCACAATACAGTAAGTTGACGGCCGTTGCGTTTCTTTCAATTTTCTTGATGTCCTCGGCATCATATTCATTTTCCTCCTTTGGAACCATGATTTCCCCAACTTTCTTTGTTGGCATTTGTTCACCTTTCTTGATGATTTGCCACAATCGAAAGCTGTGTGATTGGATGAATATTCTCATCCGCTCTTTCCAGTATGAATAATTTCTTCCATCAAAGAATGGAGGCCTCTCGGTGGAGTATCCTTCGCTCATTATTCCTGCGTTCAATATTCTCAACAAAAAAATATATATCGCTCTCAACCGGTTAAGGCTTTCAGAGAGTTAGGCTCTGATATCAATTGTTAGTATTTATGCCCGTCACTAGAGGGGGGGGGGGGGGTGAATAGTGCGGCACAAGAATATTGATAAATATTGCGGAATTAAAATTGCAGGAATAAAATAAATTCGGTAATTAAAATAACAAGGAAAGAACGCACCGAATTTATCCTGGTTCACCACAACTTGTGGCTAGTCCAGTCCCCGAGAGACTCTCTCGAGATTCCACTAACTCCGTTAAGCTTACGGGTGCTTAACAAACCGTTACACTTGCTCGTAGATGTACACTCTATAAGACTTCAACTTGCTCGAGGATACCGCACCTCAAGACTTCAACCTTGCTCGTGGATACCGCACCACAAGACTTCACGCACTAAGACTTAGGGTACTTAGCGAACCTGACAATCAATGAGAAGATATGTTCTTCTCAAAAACCTTTCTCTTTTTACAATAAGAACTCTCTCAAAAGAGTAGATAAAGAGATACAAAATAAGCTCTATGAACAACAGAAAGTGGTCTCTCAAATGGCTCAACAAAAGCTCTAAAATGATGCTCAAATAATGTCAATATGTATATCAATATTGGGAGGTGTTGTGTGTTTAAAATCAGCTCAAAAGACCTCTTTTTATAGGTGAAAAATGGTGTATGTCCGTTGCTTAATTGGCAATCAATCATGCTGATTTTGTGCCCAGATAATCGATTATTCACAATCTGATAATCGATTATTCTCCAACGTTCAGAAAATCAGAAGCTGATTTTCTGCTGAATAATCGATTATCTGATACTGCATAATCGATTATTCTGAGGCAGTGTTCAAACGCCTGGCAACGGTTATAACATAATCGGTTATGCACTTTGTATAATCGATTATTCTGTGGCAGTGTTCAAACACTTTGGCCACTGTTATAACATAATCGATTATGCACTTTGTATAATCGATTATTCTGAGGCAGATTTGAAAACTTACTTCAAAAACCATTTTGGTTAAAAACTTTAACATCATTTTGTTTGAAGTATTTAAACTATGTTTATGATAAATATGATTTAATAAAATATGTTTATGATAAATATGATTTAATAAAAAGATTTTATGCATATTTATGATGAACCTATGTTGAGCCAAAAGACGAGATAACTTAAGCGTTGCTCTTACATTTGTTCTACCTAACGACCTACGCCTTGGGTCTTCGGTCTTGAACATTTGAGCTCGTCTTTGGCTTTTCCATTTTGATCCGTTCATCAATATGCTTCTCGGCATTCAAGCTTGATTGTTTGTCATATGCTATCGTTGTTTTGACACTTGACTTCATTGTTTGTCATTCATCAAAACCTATACCTGAAAATCATGCTAATACAACCAAAGCGCACATATCATAGATAGAATGATTTTCTACAAATTCTTCTCATGAACCTTTTGCTGACATGAAGTATATGCAATAACTCGTCCTCCTGCATCAACACACATCCCAAGCCAATGCGATAAGCATCACAATATACCGTATATATCCCTGAACCGGAAGGCAATACAAGAACTGGTGCCATAGTCAAAGTCGTCTTGAGCTTCTAGATGTTCTCCTCACAATCATCAGACCAATAGAAAGGAGCACCCTTTTGGGTTAATCTAGTTAGAGATGATGCAATAGATGAAAAACCCTGTACAAATTGTCGGTAGTACCCTGCTAATCCTAGTAAACTCCTGATCCCGATCACTGAAGTAGGATGTGGACAACTCTGAACTGCCTCAATCTTCTTGGGATCTACTTCAATACCCTCTCCTAACACTACATTCCCCAAGATTGCCACTGACTCTTGCTAAAACTCACGCTTGGAGAACTTAGCATATAGATTATGCTCTCGCAAGGTCTGAAACACCACTCTCAAATGCTACTCGTGCTCCCCCAGGCTACGTGAGTATATCAAGACATCGTTAATGAAGACAATAACAAAAGAATCAATATAAGGCTTGAACACCCTGTTCATCATGTCCATAAATTCCACTAGAGCATTAGTCAAGCCAAATGACATCACCAGGAACTCATTGTGGCCATATCTAGTCCTGAATGTAGTCTTCAGAACATCTGAATCTCGAATCTTCAGCTGATGATACCCTGGCCTCAAGTAAATCTTAGAGAACACCCTAGCACCCTGCAGTTGGTCAAACAAATCATTAATACATGGCAATGGATACTTTTTCTTGATGGTGACTTTGTTCAACTGGCAGTAATCAATGCACATCCGCATAGTACCATCCTTCTTCTTCACTAATAGCACTGGTGCACCCAAGGTAATACACTGGGCCTAACAAACCCATTTGCTAACAACTCCTCCAATTGCTCCTTCAGCTCCTTAGGAGCCATACGGTATGTTGTGATAAATATGGGCTGAATTCCTGGAGACAAATCAATACAGAAATCAATATCACGATCTGGAGGCATTTCAGAAATATCAGAAGGAAAAACATCGGCGAAATTTTGGACTACTGGCAGTGAATCAATCGTCGGAGACTCTGCGCCGGTGTCTCGAACATAAGCTAAATAAGCCAAACACCCTTTCTCAACCATGCGCTGAGACTTTAGGAAAGAAATAACGCTGCTAGGCATATCAACTATGGAACCCTTCCACTCCAATCTCGGCAACCATGGCATCGCTAGTGAAATAGTCTTGGCATGGCAATCAAGGATGGCATGATATACAGATAGCCAATCCATGCCCAGGATGACCTCAAAATCAATCATGTCAAGCAACAAAAGATCCACTCTAGTCTCGTAACCACAGAAAGTAACCACACAAGATCGGTAGATCCGATACACAACCACAGAATCGCCCACATGAGTGGACACATGGACAAGAACACCCAAAGGCTCAGAAGAAATAACCAGGAAACGAGCAAACAAAGATGATACATATGAATAAGACCCTTGATCAAATAATATCGGTGCCTTCCTACCGGTGACTGAAATAATATATGTGATGACGGAATCTGAGGCCAATGCATGTGGCCTGGCTGGAAGAGCATAGAATCTAGCTGGAGCACCAGCTGTTTGGCCTCCACCTGACTGAGTAATAGCTGGCTGACCTCTCCCCGTCTGGCCTGTTCCCCTTGGGCGACCTCTACCAGTCTTCCCTCCACCTCTAGGTGGCTGGGCAACCGGTGCTTGAACCATACACTGATGACCTTACTGCACCGCCTTACCCCAAAATCTGGGACAACTCTTCTTCATATGACCTGGATCTCCACACTTGTAACATCCTCTCGGCACCATAGCCTGATGCCCTGAAGTCTGAGCCTGTTGACCTGAATACCCACTAGAAGACCCCTGGATGGCCGGTGGGCTATATAAACTCTCTGGTGTGGCATTGGAATGAGCACTAGAAGAACTCTGATAACCAGAATACCCACCAAAAGGACCCTGAATGGCTGGTGGGGAGTAAGAACTCTCCGGCATTGTACTAAAATAAGGCCTCACTGGAGCACCTCGGGGAGGGGGTGGTGGTGCTGTGTATGGGGGCCTGCTGGGCTGATCCTTCCTGAACTGGCCTTTACCTCTAGCTAGGGAACCTCTGAACTCTCCAGAGAATCTGGCCCTCTTGTCCTGCAGCATCTGATTTCTACCTCAGACGGTAGCCCTCAATCTTGCGGGCGATCTTAATCACTAGCTGGTACCCCGTACCCATCTCTACCTCTCAGGCCATACCAGATTGGATAGTGGGGTATAACCCCGTAACAAACCTCCGCACTGTATCTGTCTCTGTGGGAAGTATCATGAGTGCATGGCGGGACAGCTTCAAGAACCTCGCCTTATAACCGGTCGCTGACATTTGACCTGCTTTAGATGCTCAAACTGATGATGCAGCTCTCCCATCTCAGAGGGTGGAATGTACTAATCAAGGAATAACTGAGTGAACTGACCCCAGGTGAAGGGAGGGGAATATGCTGGCCTGCTATGTGCACAGGACTGCCATCATCTACGGGCCCTGCCCTCAAGCTAAAAAGTAGTGAAATCGACTCCATGCGACTCCAATATCCTCATGTTGTGCAGTCTGTCCCCGCACCTGTCAATGAAGTCCTGGGCATCCTCATGATGTTCATCCCTGAAGAGTGGAGGTGAAGTCTAGTCCATCTGTCTAGTAACTTCTGCGGATCACCATCTACCGCTGGCCTGTGCTGGGGCGCCACTGCTGCAACTGGCTGTACCCTATCTACGGGTAGTGTACCCAGAGTCTGATAAACTGCAGATGTATGACTTGGAGAATGGGCACTAGGGGTAACCGCTCTCCCTTTTTCCTGTGAGGTAGATGGATCTGCTGGAAATAAACCAGCCTGAGTCATAGTATCCATGAACTGAAGCATGTGGCATATGACCTCCTGAAATCCCTGTGCTGTCATGAAATCAACCGGGTAGGCTCAGCTGCAGACACTTTTCCCTATTCCTTAATGGTCGGATCCCTCGCAGGATCTGCTGGTGGTGCAACTGGAATGTCTATGGGACGCCCTCATCCCCTACCACAAGACGGTGCCCTCCTTGGCCTCTACCTCGGCCGCTAGCAACGGGGGGAGCAGCTCCTCCAAGGTCCAAAACATCGGCGGTGCGAGTCCTCACCATCTATGAGATAATAGAAGATGAAATTTAGTACACTTACAATTGCACGATGGAAATGAATAAATAGTCTTTCCTAATACCCTATTGCCTCTTAAAGATAAATACAGACGTCTCCGTACCAATCTACAAGACTGTATTAGGTTTGCCCATAACTTGTGAGACCTACTTGAACCTAGTGCTCTGATACCATGTCGTCATGACCCATTTTTTTATAATAGGTCATGATGCCGCCCGACGCCATTGTCATGCTAGCCAACGCAGAAATATAATTAAGTTCTCATTTTCTTTCTTTTACCAAAAATAAGTATAGCCGTTTTTAGATTAATGTTAATGCCAGGAGTGACAAATAATGTGTCAAAATGATTATACAACCCAAAAATAAATATCTATTAATGTGTGTGCTAGAACCTTGTGTCACAAGCTAAGGGCGAGTAGTATAATATACACAAAAGAATAGTATACTATCCTACTATCTGAATCAGGATAAACAGAAACAAAAGTACAAAGAAAGACGTCTTCGGCTGCGGATCGACATGAAAGAGAAGCAATTCACTGTAGAAGTCCCAAGGGTGCTCACTGATGTGCACCAGAGTAGTGTCCAGTTTCACCTGCCTCAAATCCTGTACATTTAAGTACAGAAGCGTAGCATGAGTACATAAACAACATGTACCTAGTAAGTATCCTTCCTAATCTCGAAGAAGTAGAGATGAGAGGTCGATTTGATGCTTACTAAGGTCAAGAAATAATGAGAATAATTTATAATAATCAGGTATAACTCAAGTCATCAAATTTCCAAGTATGAAATAGAAATTCTTCCTTTAACCTTCCACAGAAAGTGTTCATTCATATCTAAATATCTAAGCAATTCGGAAGTTCTGACCACAGGTAGAAAGATAGATAACTCATGCGCAAATAACCATCGAGGAACGTATGGCCCGATCCAATAGAAAAGTAAATGTGCACTACCGAGGGTCGAATGACTCAAACCATAGATGCATCTATTACCCCGTTCGCGAATCATACGTTCGATGCGGTAAAAATGGAGATAAACAACCACCTTGCTCGCAAATCATACATGCGACGCAAGTACACATAGAAATACATGTTCTTCCAAGTACAAGTGAATTCTCTTTTAATAATTTACGAAAAATGAAGTTGCATCCTTTTAGAATTCCAGTTTCCATCTCGTTAGGATCTAAGTAATTCAACAGCCAACAAGATTACAAATATTCCACGTATAACATGCTTTAGGGTCCTATGCTACCCGGACTGTCATACACTCGCTACGCACGGACTATCGTTACCTGGTATGTACGTAGCCCCCACATATAAAAGCAATTTTGTTCTTTATTATACCTATGGGGACATTTCCCTCTTATAGGTTAGAAAGGCGACTCACCTCGCTCTAAGGTGCACTTCTAATTTCCAAGAACGAGTCCAGGTCCTTAATTCGAATCCGAACAATCCCAAACTAATTAAATGAAGTAAGAACTAGTCAATAAAGGCTTACAAGGTTTAATTTTAACTATTTAAGTGATTTCCCAACCTTTCCCACAAGTTTCCTAGGCCCACGTGCCTGGATTCCAAGATTTTTCAAAGGAAGTTGTTCTCCATAACCTAAGGATCACTAATATATGAATTCCAGTTCATTACATAACAAATTACATGATTAAATATTAGTTTTATTGAAACCCTAGGTCTAGCTCTAGCCCTTGATTTTTACTCAGTTTTTAGTGTTTAATCTACCTAATTTTCATGTATTTAAACTAAGGGGGAGTGAAAATTACTTACCTTGTGATGATATGTGGAAACCCTCTCTTTGGAAGCCCCAAAATCGCCCAAGTGTGGAGTGAAATATGATAAAAATGGTGTTGAGTTCGTATAAATGAGCCTATGCCCCCAGCTATTTTCGCTTCTGCGGGATTATTTCCGCTTCTGCAATTCTGGCCCAAGATGGCTGGACCGCTTCTGTGGTCAAAGTACCGCATATACGGACCCGATTCTATGGTTCCATGACCGTTTCTACGGCTGCCTTGGCCGCTTCTGCGGAGTCCTGACCGCATCTGTGGTCCCGTTTCTGCGATCCAAGAACCGCAGATGTGGTTATGACAGAAGCAACAATTTTAGTCCTTTTCCAAGTTCTAACTTCACTTGATCCTCACTCGTTTGACGATCGGGGGTCCCGTGCCTCGCCGAATATACTGATATGTCTGAAATCACAAGGCGGACCTATTCGAACCCTTGAATCACTCAAAACAACGTTAAATCTAGGAATCATGTCCTATGACCAAATGAATCAATGTATTGAGCTCCAAGTTCTTAATTTCCCTCTAACGGGTCAAATGCCTTTAAACTACTCGGATTGACACCAAATTTCACGGGTAAGTCTTAACTATTATTTCATACATGTACCAAGTTTTGGAACTAAAATCTGAGCACGATACGTAGGAAATGAATGATTATGTAATTTATTTAATTCTTTAAAACATCAAGTTAACAATTTCATAGGAAATTTCATTACTCGGGCTAGGGACCTCGGAATTTGATTCCGGGCATACGCCCAGGTCCCATATTTTCTCATGGACCCTGCGAGATCGTCAAATCATGAATCTGGGTCCATTTCCCAAGAAAGTTGAATGAAGTTAAACTTGGCCTTTTTTTAGAAAAACTTAAAGAAGCAGATAGACATATTCTTACTCAAAACTCTTCCAACTTCCGAATCACCCGTCCCTGCAAGTCATAAATTAGTTAAAGCAAGTGCAAAAAGTTTTATTGAAGGGAACGGGGGTTCTAAATAGTAAAATGACCAATCGGGCCATTACACGCCTACACGAAACAAGCCATATAACACTGGAATACCTCTGAATAACATCAATTACGACGATCGACAAGCCTCACACGTACTGCCACAATTCACTTGCATAATTTAATCACACTGAAAAAGACAATCTCTACCACCAATATGACAACTAATCTATGGCTACCCAATCTATCTTCTTTCAATTTACACTGATTTCCTTAGAAGCAATAACAACTCCATTCAACATTTACCACATTCTATCCGCACTCGTCCCGAGTGACCTTGAATCACGAGACCATGCCATCTGAAATCCCAGGAACCATTTCATACTTCCCAATTGCTACATCACAAGCTAAAACATCACAGAACATTCTATGTCTCTTCTCATTGGCTGCTAACAAGCTTGACTCTTAACCGTACCTATACGCCCAAAATCATTAGGCATCACACCTCATCTTGTGAATTTACTATGACTCTTGTTAAGAGCCACCCGCTCTGACTTAGCCCCGAATATAATAAATTCCATTAGTCTTCTATCATATGAATACCCTCTTGGCAAAGAACCCGTCGAATAACTTTCCTTGGAACCTGCATCTATACAAAGCAAAATCCTGAATCTTTTCCCAAGTCTGAACGTGGGCCAATAAGACCAACGATAGCCCACCTTTTATAGTTCCTTTGCTCAGATTACCCCTTATGGTCCTTTCCCGTTGCTGAAATAACCCATCAACATGCGAATATATGGAAACCCCTCAAGTAGTTAAACATGCAACTCAATCATAGGCAGTAGGACTCTCCCACTTAGCTCGAAGCCACTATTACTTAACTGTAGAATTCCCCAGGATTCTTAATCTCTTATTGACATGACCTTGCACAATCAACCACCAAAGTTCTTGAAATCTTTCTGTAAAACCCCTCTTTTATATTCTGAATCATAAAACACATTTGGACAACCGATCTCTTTGCTATATAACCGATAGAATTCTTCGCAGAAGCTTCGCCAACCACGCGACTGCTAACTTCCTTACAAGGGATGACCCACCTGTAGAAATCACTTCCCGACATCGTCCAATGTTGCCGCACGGGGTACAATTAGTATGACTTCAATAACCCATCCTAGGTCTGAGCTCACTCTCCAGCTGCGCCAGTCCATTCATCCATCGTGGACATTAATTAAATGTGCAGAAACACCCTTCCAATTCAGAGTTATGCTGCATCCTTCAACATTTCAAGCAGCTTCTTTTCGTTATCCCAAATCTCCTGCCGCATAATAGCCCATACTTCAAATTGACCCCCAGACTTCAATTGCCAATCACTAAAATCCCAGATCATTCCAAACTCTCCTTTGGCACATACTCATCCTACTACCAAGCCCATGTGCAACTCCACCACTCTCTCACTTCGAGCAAACTCGATTCTTTAATCAACCAATGGACCTGCGCTTCTTATACCTGGCCTTCGAGAGTTTTAAACACCACATGACACTTCCCATACGTCCTTCCTCATACTTTGATGCTCAATTGTTGCCTTAAATAAAATCTATCTTCGTAGCACTTGAACCCCAAATCGCTACCAACTTTAAACCTTTCTAATAATCATCTTTCTTGTGTTGTCAATATTAGGCACACCGACTCAATCCCGAACAACTACACCCTGCGATATATGGCTGCTGCATCTTCATTACTGACTCGCAATATCCTGCTCCAAAGGTGAATTAAAGAAAACTAGCACACCAACTATTCAATCGAGGACGACGATACCACGTCGCTGATGGAAACTCCACCATACTTGAAAACACCAAGTCTCATCATCTCATCATCTCAAATCTGGACATTCTCAGCTTGATTGCCCTTCCCCAGCCGGGAATAAAATATTGAATCTCTAGATCATGCACTGAGTAAACCTCCCTTCAAGTCATTTACTGCCCCGACACGCAGTCAAACATCCTACCATCACAACAATACTGCATAAATATTCCCTAATAAGCAAATTGATAAAAGGTGTTATTGAAATTATAAAATAAGAAAAATTTCTTCTAAAAAGTTTTATATTTATAAAGAGTTGGGAATCATTGAATTCCCTTGACTCTAATATTTTGTGCTCAAGTGTAGTAAACACTTCGTGAGAATATTTTTACTAGAAAATCAATAATCTTGCCTTCAATAATTCCTCCGTGAGAATTAAAACCGAGGAAAGCAAGATTACAGACATGAAATAATAATCTTATTAACATTACTTTCATTCTAATATTCTATTCATCAGTTATGATAAATTAATTTTGTTCCGTGATAATTAAAAAATTAATATAAGAATATCTCAGATATAAAATATGGATGTGATAATAATGATTAAAAAATTGCCATTTCTTCAATATATGAAATGTAAATAGAGTTTCAGGCCAAGAATATATTGAAACTGAGATAGTATTATAATTAAATCAAGCTTCATCAACTATCTCAACAAAAATAAATTACTCAATTATGAAGTAAAAAAACTAAAAAAAGACTTTCAAAAGACTAAGAATATTTTTACTACAAAGAGAGACTAGAGAAAGAGAGCTAGATTACTCTTCTCTTTCTCTACAAGCATATGGCTATTTATAGAAAAATTTCTACAAGGCCTTGGTGAGAAATTAAAATATAATATTAATATATCGTATGTCATTGATGAGAAATTGCAATATAATATTAATATATTATATATCCTTGATGAGAAATTGATATGGTAATTTGTCTTGAAATTATGGTGAGAATTTGCCATAACTTTGTATCTCTTGATTTTGTGTAGTCTTAGATGAAGTTGTCACAGATGTATCCTTCTTCCTTGAACTGTAGTTTTTTCTTTTTCTCTTTTTTCATTTATTCTTTTTCATCCAAGAATTGTTAGAAAAGTGCGAGAAGAAGATATAAATTGGTCATGTTTTATATCTAAAATATCATATTCTTTAAATTTTTCTCGTCCTCGAGGAAAACAATTTTGAAAAATATATTAATATTTTTTTGTTTAAAATTGTGGCACTCTTGTAAAATAAAAATTTAATCAAATGAAATCTATCACGCTTTCAAACTTTATAAATTTTCTATATTCATCAAATCTTTACCTCTTTTTACATTTTTTTTATTTTGACAAAAATTGTACCTTATTTCTTTTTGAAACTTCTCTGAAATTGATAACTTTATGATCATTTGCATTGAGTATTCTTCATCTTTTTTCCATAGGCTTACCCTTTATGTCTATCTCCACTAATGTAGACTAAACACTGATTTCTAAAATATTTTAGGACTTTTTCAGGCTTGTAATGTTAGCTCCAGGCTGGTAGGTTAAAGATTATATTTGTAGTGACTTGTGTTTTTCCAATTTTGGAGCAGATTATTTCTAAGATCAGACTTTCCAAATATTTGCTATTGACTTTTTCTTTACTTATATGCTTGAACATAAGATCAATCTTTTTTTTCTTTTTTTCCCTCTCTAATTTTGATTCTTTTTCAAAATGAACTCCAAACTTATTTTCTGAAAAAGGACTTTTAAAATCATAAGCATGAGCGTAATATTTAAATTTGGACATACTTAGGTATCAAAAGAAAAAATTAGGTCTTCAAGTTTCTATGACGACCCGGTCCGTCGTCACGTGAGTTACCGTCCAGTTTTCCCCGTTTTATTCTTCTATATGCTCCATTATATGTGTTTGTAAAGTTTGAAGTGATTCAGACAGAGTTTGGTTGAAATTGAGACAATTAGTATCTTTAAGAGAAGGTTAGTTTGGAAAAAGTTAACCGGATGTTGGCTTATGAGTTATAGGGCTCAGAATGGATTTCCGACTATTCAGCTAGTTTTGGGTGGTTATTTAATACTTAGGGGTGAAATAGGATCTGAATTTGGAGGTTCGGTGTAGAATTAGGCTTGAATTGGCTAAGTTTAAATTTTGGCAAATTCCGGTTGATAGGTGAGATTTTGATCCGGGGGTCGGACATGAATTTTGAGAGTTGTTGTAGCTTCGTTAGGTGATTTTGGATGTGTCTGCAAATTTTCATGTCAATTGGATGTCGTTTGGTCAAGTTTTTGATCGAATGTTAGTTTTGGAAGTTATAGTTGAAACTTAGGCTTGAATTCGTCATGATTTGATGATTTTTGTGTTTAGGGTCATATTTTTACGATTGTATTAAGTTTGTATGATGTTTTGGAGTAGTTGGTATTTTTGGTTGGGGTCCCGGGGGCCTCGGGGTGATTTCGGAGGTTCAAACAGATCATTTTTGGCTGGCTAGGAGATCTGATTTTGCTGTCATAAATGCTGCAGACTTTTGTTCAATGCGATCGCAGGAGTGCTGTTGTGATCGCATAGAAGGTTTGGGGAGGCTTTGAAAACTGTTCAATGTCAGGGGTATGCGGTCGTTTAGGTAGAGGAAATTGTTCTCTGCGATCGCAGGGGGGCTTATGCGATCGCTAGAGTAATGCACCTGGGTTTCCTGAGGGGGTATCTGTGCAGTGCGATCGCGAGGCAAGGTATGCTATCGCGTAGTGTTGGAATCCGAAGCAATGCGATCGCGTAGTAGGTGTTGCGATCGCATAGGCCAATTTGGAGTTCTGGCAAAGTTGTTCAATGCGATCGCAGGTGAGATAATGCGATCACATAGAGGAAATGCCTGGGCGGACAGAAGGGTTTTATAACATAACATCGGCGAGCAAATACCATTTTCAACCATTGTTGAGTACATTTTGGAGCTATTGGACGAAAGAGTAAGAGGATTTATCCTAGGTTTTGACTTAAGGTAAATTTTATGAGCTAATTACATGATTTTATTAAAGAATCATCATCTAAATCCCTGAAAATTCGGTGGAAATTAAAGAAATTAGGGCTTGGTTTTTGGTATTGAAAATTTTGAATTTGAAGGGGCTATTGGAATCCGATTTTCATAAACTTTATATGTATGGGCTCGTGGCAAGACGAGGATTTCGAAAATGTGAATTTTGTAATTTTTTGAGAAGTGGGTCCGGGCTCAGGTTTTCCAACTTCGTGTTTTTGGGTGTTTTTCGAATTCTTTCTATTGGGTTATGTTCCATTAGCCTATTATAACATATTCCTTGTGGTTTTGATAAGATTCCACACCCGAGGAGGTCGATTTGCGAGGAAAGCGTAAGGCGAGCTAGGATTTGGCTGGTTTGAGGTGAGTAACGGTTATGAATGATATACTGAGGGTTCGAAACCCCATATTTTCAATCTACGGTGCTATGTTGAGATGAGACATGCGTCTTGTGATGAGCATGGTGATGTAGCTACAGGGGACTCAGACTTGGTCCATCCCGACTGATGATTTACTGAACTTCTTGGCTGAGACTGAGCTTGTACTCATATAATTTGGGGTAGTGCCATGTTTGGGGCCTTGTGCCAATCTGTAGAACTCCTAGGGAGAATGTTGAGCTGATTGACCTCACTTTACCTATTGGTCACATACCATCTGTCCTGACTTTTGACTGTAAATTATGAGATAAACTGAACGTAGTAACTTGCACCCTAAATGAGCAATACCTAGGGTTGAATACCCTGTCTTACCTGAGTGTGCTTGAGAGGCCAAGTTTATATTGACTGAGAGGGGTCAAGGACCATGTAGTGAGGTTATTTTATATATACCGGATCGGGATGCATGCCGTATCGGTATATACACACATGTATTGGATCGGGCTGGACGCTGCACCAATATATATATATATATATATATATATATATATATATATATATATATATATATATATATATATATATATATATATTATATGAATCGGGCTGCATGCTGCAACAATATATTATATGGATTGGGCTGCACGCCGCAACAATATATTATATGGATCGGATTGCACACCACAGTATTATAGCGCTTGGGCTGAAGAAGCCCCTCCGTAGTCTGCACATTCCCCTTGTGAGTGCAGTGATATATTATATTGAATCGGGCTGCACGCCGCACCATTATATATATTGGATCAGGCTGCACGCCGCAGCATTATATATACTATATTGGATCGGGCTGCACGCTGCAACATTATATATACTATATTGGATTGGGTTGCACGTTGCAGCATTATATATTTTATATTGGATCGGGCTGCGTGCCGCAGCACTATATGCATGAGAGATTGTAACTAGTCGGGCGGAAAGAGAAGTAATTTCCAGACTGTTCTCCCTGTTTAGCATTATTCATTGTCATTACTGTTGATTTTAGAACTGTATAGTGTTCTTGCCGGATTTCTTACATTCAGTTGTTATTTATTGCTATTACTCACTGAGTTGGAAGTAGGGGTGTGCATTCGATTTATCGATTCGATTTTGACCCTTATCGATAATTACTTATCGATTATCGATTTGTACATATGCTTATCGTTATCGTTTCAATAAGGTTTCGATTTTTTCGATTTCGATTTATCGATTTTGGAGGCTTATCGATTCGGTTATCGATTACACCAATAAGAAAATTTGCGGGATTCCACGAAAAGTATTCCGCTATAAACGCGCCTAATTTATATGGACAAAAAGAAGCTAAAATAAGACGAACATCATTTATAACATAAAAATTGTATCAACAAGCACATGCAACAAAACTAAAGTAAGGGATCAAATGTATGCCACCAATACTCCAACAGTATAAGAAAATAAAACAAAACAAAATACATCATCACGGCTAATTTTTTTTTCTTAATTTGAACTTCAATCCCTTGATCTTTATCATTCCTTAAATGTGGTAGAGGAAATAGTAGGGTAAGGGACTTAGGGTAAAGGAAAGGGTATAGATTAGGGAAAATGATATTGTATAGCCGCTTTCAAAATAGTAGCGGAATATATATACATTTTATATGTTATATTAATCTACACAAATAGGTAATTACTTATTTTACAAATGTCTACCGTCTAGGGGTGTGCATTCGATTTATCGATTCGATTTTGACCCTTATCGATAATTACTTATCGATTATCGATGTGTACATATGCTTATCGTTATCGTTTCAATAAGATTTCGATTTTTTAGATTTTGATTTTTTCGATTTCGATAACAAATAATCGATTCGATTTATCGATAAACCGATTCGAATGCACACCCCTAGTTGGAAGTACTCACTCTACTCCCTACATCTTGTGTGCAGATACAGGGATCCCGGAGGCGTAGTTGCGATTTGCTGTTGCTCGTTTAGTTCTGTACCGGAGTTGTCAAGGTAGCTGCTGGCATCCACAGGACCTGATCTCTCCTTTTATCTTTCTTTGTTTTCGTATCTAGACTTTCTTTTTTAGAGTACTGTTCAGCTGTATTTAGAGGCTCAGACTTGTGAAACCTGTTCCTTCTGGGCTGTTATTATTTTCACCTAAATTCAGTATTTAAGTAAATGATTTTGTTGGAAAATATTGTAATGGCCGGGCTTGCCTAACAAGGTGTTAGGCGTCATCACGACCGTGGTTTGGGTCGTGACAAGGTGGTATGAGAGCCTAGGTTACTAGGACTCATGAGTCTTGAGCTCGTTTAGTAGAGTCTCGTGGATCGGTACGGAGACTTCTGTACTTATCCTCGAGAGGCTGCAAAACCTTTAGGAAAAACTGCATATTCTTGAAATTCTTGTCGTGCGACTTTGTTGATCCGAGAACTAAACTTCTCTATTCTATTCTGTCGCATATGGAGAGAACGCGTGCGACCAGACATGGAGGACGACCACCATTGCCAACCACTAGAGGCCGAGGATGCGGACGTGGTCGTGGTCGAGGCAGAGCAGTAGGGGCAGCACTAGTTGACCCACCAGTTTCCCCCATTCAGGATCAACCTCCAGCTGTAGAGGTTCTAGCAGCACCTGCTCAGGCACCAGCAATGCTTATTGTGATTCCAGGTCATCAGGAGGCCTTGGCTCAGATCTTATCGGTTTGCACTAGCCTGGCTCAGCCAGTCTCGGCTAGTTGCGCATCTACATCTCAGACTGGGGGAGGTCATCAAACCCCCGCAACTCGCACCCCGGAGCTGGGTGTTCAGGGTTTGCATACCCTAGAGGCACCACCAGTTTAGCCAGTTTCCCCTGTTCAGCCAGTTGTTCCACTTTAGGGTGATGGGGTGTCGGTGATGCCAAATGACGAGCATCGTCATCTGGAGAGGTTCAACAGGATTTCACCTCCTACTTTTAGAGGTGTTCTGGGTGAGGATTGCCATGGGTTTCTCGATAAGTGTCAACGCATGCTTAGGACAACAGGGATCTTGGAGGCTAGTGGGGTATCTTTTACCACTTTTCAGTTCTCAGGAGCAGCCTTTACCTGGTGGGATGCTTATGAGCGGCGTAGGCGGGCAAGTGCAGCACCATTGTCTTGGTAGGAGTTCTCTACTATCTTTCTGGAAAAGTGGTTGCCTCGGTTGCAGAGGGAGGAGTTACGCAGGCAGTTTCAGTGGCTTTGTTAGGGGGATATGTCTGTGATGTAGTCTGAGATGAGATTTGCAGGTTAGAACGTTATGATACGTGGATAGTTAAGATGGATCAGACAATTTGTGGACAAGCTCATTTATCCCATCTGTTTTCTGATGACTCGAGAGAGGATCCTGAGCCATACCTTTGAGGCGGTGGTGGATATAGCCCGCGATATTGAGACGGCCCACCGTCAAGAGAGAGAGGAGAGGGAGGCCAAGAGCCTCGAGGATCAGGTGGCTCTAGTGGTGCTCCGTCTAGGAGCCAATTTCAGCAAAGCAGGGGTCGTTCTTTCAGAGCTCCACGTCCAGTTCGGTCAGAATACCGTGGTTCATCTTCTGGTCGGGGTTATCAGGTCTCTCAGCAGAGTCAGCCATCTTTGAATGCACTTCCAGCGCAGAGTTTGTCTCATGCCCCATATGTTCAGGGTTCGTCTCGGCCTAGTTCTTCAGCCAGCTACTCTGGTGCGAGGGGTTCCCTTCAGTCCCAGCCCCCAGCGCGTGTTATGTATGTGGAGTTTGGGCATTTATGGAAGGATTGACCCCGCCATGCGTCCAGTTCATCTCAACAGAGGGGCCAACCTTCATTTTATAGTCCAGTGTCTTCAACACCCGCTCAGTCAGCTAGGGGTGAGGGTCAGGCAGTTAGGGGTCTTCCCAGAGGGGGAGGTCGATCCGGTGGTGGTCATGCCTGTTTTTGCGCTCTTCATGGCAGGTCAGATGATGTTGCTTCGGATGCTGTTATTATAGGTATTACTTCAGTCTGCTACAGGGATGCCTCAGTTTTATTTGATCTCGGATCCACATATTCTTATGTATATTCTTACTTTGCTCATCATTTTGGGACTACCCGAGGGTGTCTTACTTTACTTGTGCATGTATCTACCCATGTGATGATACTGTTATTGTGGACCACATGTATCGGTCCTATCTTGTTACTATTAGGGGTCTGGAGACCCGAGTTGATTTGCTGCTATTGAGCACGTTAGATTTTGATTTTATTCTGGGAATGGATTGGTTATCATCGTACTATGCTATTCTGGACTGTCACGCCAAGACAGTCAATCGGCTAAGCGAGTATCCCGAGGATTGTTTGGCGTGGTTCGACTGATTATGTACCCAGTAGGGTAATCTCTTTCTTAAAGGCCCAGCGTTTGGTTGGGAAGGGGTGTTTATCATATATTACATTTGTGAGGGATGTTGGAGCTGAGGCTCCTAGTCTTGATTCGGTCCCCGTGGTGAGGGAATTTCCAGATGTATTTCCAGCAGACCTGTCGGGCGTGCCGCCGGACAGAGATATTGACTTCGGTATTGATTTGGTGCCGGGCACTCAACCCATCTCTATTCCTCCCTATAGTATGGCACCAGCAGAGTTAAAGGAGCAACTGCAGGAACTCCTAGATAAGGGGTTCATTCACCCGAGTGTGTCGCCGTGGGGCGCACTGGTGTTATTTGCAAAGAATAAGGATGGCACAATGAGAATGTGCATTGATTACAGACAGTTGAACAAAGTGATAGTGAAGAACAATTATCCATTACCCCGTATTGAGGATTTGTTTGACCAGCTTCAGAGAGCAAAGGTATTCTCTAAGATTGATCTCCGTTCAGGCTATCACCAGCTGAAGATTAGAGATTCTGATATCATGAAGACATCTTTCAGGACGAGATATGGGCATTATGAGTTTCTAGTTATGTCATTTGGGCTGACTAATTCTCCAGCCGCATTCACACAGTTGATGAACAGTGTATTTCGACCGTATCTGGATTCTTTTATGATCGTGTTTATTGATGATATACTGGTGTACTCGCGTAGCCAGGAGGAGCATGCACAACACTTGAGGGTGGTATTGTAGAGGTTGAGAGAGGAGAATATTTATGCAAAGTTCTCCTAGTGTGAGTTCTGGCTCAGTTTCGTGGCTTTTCTAGGGAACGTGGTGTTCAATGATCGTATTCAGGTCGACCCAAAGAAGATTGAGGCGGTTCAGAGTTGGCCCAGACCTTCCTCAGCTACTTAGATTCGGAGTTTCCTCAGTTTGGCGGGTTATTGCCGCAGGTTCATTCAAGAATTTTCATCTATTGCTTCGCCTTTGACGAAGTTGACGCAGAAGAATGCACCATTTGTGTGGTCAGATGAGTGCGAGGAGAGCTTCCAAAAGCTCAAGTCAGTGTTGACTACAGCTTGGTGCTAGTGTTGCCATCAGCTTCAGGCTCTTACTCGGTATATTGTGATACTTCGAAAGTTGGGATCGGATGTGTATTGATGCAGGAGGGTAGAGTTATTGCATATGCTTCACGTCAGCTTAAACCTTATGAGAATAAATACCCTGTTCATGATTTGGAGTTGGTTTCCATAGTTCATGCTTTAAAGATTTGGTGGCACTATCTATGTGGCATATCCTGTGAGGTGTTCATGGATTATCACAATCTTCAGCACTTGTTTAAGTAGAAGGACCTCAATTTGAGATAGAGGAGGTGGATTGAGTTACTCAAGGATTATGACATTACCATATTGTATCATCCGGGGAAGGCCAATGTAGTGGCCGATGTTTTGAGCCGGAAGGCAGTGAGTATGGGTAGCTTGGCATACATTCCAGTTAAGGAGAGGCCCCTTGCAGTTGATGTTCAGTCCTTGGCTAATCGGATGGTGAGGTTTGATATTTCTGAGCCCAGTCGGATGTTTGCTTCTGTGGTTTATGTTCTTTGTATTGTCGCATCAAGGAGCGCCAGTATGATGACCCACATTTGATTGTCCTGAAGGACAGGGTCCAGCATGTTGATGCCAGAGATGTGACTATTGGTAGTGATGGTGTGTTGCGGATGCAGGGCCGGATTTGCGTGCCCAATGTGGATGGGCTTCGAGAGTTGATATTAGAGGAGGCCCACAGCTCGCGGTATTCTATTCATCCGGTGCCGCAAAGATGTACCAGGACTTTAGGCAGCATTATTGGTGGAGAAGAATGAAAAAGGATATTGTGAGTTATATAGCTCGTTGTCTTAATTGTTTGCAGGCCAAATATGAACATCAGAGACCCGGTAGTGTGCTTCAGCAAATGGATATTCTCGAGTGGAAATAGGAAAGGATCACTATGGACTTTGTGAGTGGTCTCCCTTGTACCTCGAGGAACTTTGATTCTATTTGGGTGATTGTGGATAGGCTGACCAAGTCTGCGCACTTCATTCCGGTGAGTACCACCTATTCTTCGGACTGGTTAGCAGAGATTTTCATCCGTGAGATTGTGCGGTTGCATGGGGTTCCAGTTTCAATTGTCTCAGATAGGGGTACTCAGTTTTCTTCCCAGTTCTGGAGGACTTTTCATCGAGAATTGGGCACTCGGATTCAAATGAGCACAGCTTTTCATCATCATACGGACGGACAGTCCGAGCGTACTATTCAAATATTGGAGGATATGTTGCGTGCTTGTGTTATTGATTTTGGAGGTTCTTGGGTTGAGTTCTTACCGCTTGCAGAGTTTGCTTATAACACTAGTTATCTGTCCAGCATTCAAATGGCGCCGTTTGAGGCTTTGTATGGGAGATGGTGTAGATCTGAAATTGGCTGGTTTGAGCCCGGCGAGGCTAGATTATGGGGGTAGAGTTAGTTCAGGATGCCGTAGAGAAAGTGAAAGTTATCCAGGAGAGACTTCGTTCGGCTTAGTTGCACCAAAAGAGTTATACGGACTGGAAGGTTCGTGATGTATCTTATAAGGTGGGCGAGAAGGTTTTGCTGAAGGTTTCACCTATGAAAGGCATGATGAGGTTTGGAAAGAAAGGAAAGCTAAGTCCGCGGTTCATTGGACCTTTTGAGATACTCATGAGGATTGAGGAGGCGGCCTATATACTTGCTTTGCCACCCAGTCGGGGGTTCACCCGGTGTTCCATGTTTCTATGCTCAGAAAGTATGTTGGGGACCCATCTCATGTATTAGACTTCAGCACGATCCAGTTGGATGAGGACTTGACCTATGATGTGGAGCCAGTGGCTATTTTGGGTCGACAGGTTCGAAAGTTGAGATCAAAGGACATACCTTCGGTGAAGGTGTAGTGGAGAGGTTGGCTCGTGGAGGAGGCCACTTGGGAGACTGAGTAGGAGATGCAGAACATAGATCCTCGTTTGTTTGAGTCTCCAAGTATGTTTCTTGACCCACTCGAGGACGAGCGTTTGTTTTAGTTGGGGAGGATGTGATGACCCGGTCCGTCGTCATGTGAGTTACCACCCTGTTTTCCTCGTTATATGATTCTATATGCTCCATTATATGTGTTTGTAGAGTTTGAAGTTATTCGAACAGAGTTTGGTTAAAATTGAGACAATTAGTCTTTTTAAGAGAATGCTAGTTTGGAAAAAGTTAACCAGATATTGACTTATGAGTTATAGGGCTCAGAATGGATTCCCGACGATTCGGCTAGTTTTGGGTGGTGATTTAAGACTTAGGGGTAAAATGAAATCTGAATTTGGAGGTTCGGTGTAGAATTAGGCTTGAATTGGCTAAGTTTGAATTTCAGAGAATTTCGGTTGATAGGTGAGATTTTGATCCGTGGGTCGGATTGGAATTTCGAGAGTTGTTGTAGGTTCGTTAGGTGATTTTGGATATGTCTGTAAATTTTTCAGGTCAATCGAACATCGTTTTGTTGGGTTTTTGATCGAATGTTAGTTTGAGAAGTTATAGTTGAAACTTAGGATTGAATCCGTCATGATTTGATGATTTTTGTGTTTAAAGTCATGTTTTTATGATTGGAACAAGTTGGTATGATGTTTTGGAGTAGGTTGGTATTTTCTATTGGGGTCCCGGGGGGCCTCGGGGTGATTTCAGAGTTTCAAATGGATCATTTTTGGCTGGCTAAGAGATCAGATTTTGCTGTCATAAATGTTGCAGACTTTTATTAAATGCGACGCATAGAAGGTTTGGGGAGGCTTTGAAAACTGTTCAGTGCGATCGCGGTCAGGGGTATGAGATCGCATAGGTGGATGAAGTTGTTCTCTGCTATTGCAGGGGGGCTTATGCGATCCCGTAGAGTAATGTACATGGGTTTCTTGAGGGGGCATCTGTGCAGTGCGATCACGAGGCAAGGTATGCGATTGCGTAGTTTTGGACTCCGAAGCAATGCGATCGTGTAATAGGTGTTGCTATCGCATAGGCCATTTTGGATGACTGGGAAAGTTGTTCAATGCAATCGTAGGAGAGTTGATGCGTTCGCATAAAGGAAATGCCTTGGCGGATAGAAGGGTTTTATAACATAACAACCGCGAGCAAATACCATTTTCCACCATTGTTGAGTACATTTTGGAGCTATTGGACGAGGGAGTAAGAGGATTTCACCTAGGTTTCAACTTGAGGTAAGTTTTATGAGCTAATTACGTGATTTTATTGAAGAATCATCATCTAAATCTCTGAAAATTGGGTGTAAATTGGAGAAATTAGGGCTTGGTTTTTGGTATTGAAAATTTGGAATTAGAAGGGGCTATTGGACTCCGATTTTGATATCTTCATATGTATGGACTCGTGGCGAGGAAAAGCTTCCAAAAATGTGAATTTTGTAATTTTTCGAGAAGTGGGACCGGAGCTCGGGTTTTTCCAACTTCGTGTTTTTGGGTGTTTTTCGAGTTCTTTCTATTGGGGTATGTTCCACTATCCTATTATAACATATTCCTTGTGGTTTTGGTCAGATTCCACACCAGAGAAGGTCGATTTGCGAGGAAAATGCAAGGCGAGCTAGGATTTTGGCCGGTTTGAGGTAAGTAATGGTTATCAATGATATACTGAGGGTTCGAAACCCCGTATTTTCACTCTGCGTGCTATGTTGAGATGAGACACGCGTCTTGTGATGAGCATGGTGGTGTATCTACTGGGGACTCGGGCTTGGTCCATCCTGACTGATGATTTACTGAACTTCTTGACTAAGGTTGAGCTTGTACTCGTATAATTTGGGCTAGTGCCATATTTGAGGCCTTGTGTCGATCTCTAGAACTCCTAAGGAGCATGTTGAGCTGATTGACCTCACTTTACCTATTGGACACATACCATATGTTCTGACTTTTGACTGTTAATCATGAGATAAACTGAACGTAGTAACTTGCACCCTAAATGAGCAATACCTAGTGTTGAATTCCCATGTCTTGGCTGAATGGGCCCAAGAGACCAAGTCTATATTGATTGAGAGGGGTCAAGGACCCCGTAGTGAGGGTATTTGATATATACCGGATTGGGATGCATGCCGTATCGGTATATACATACATGTATTGGATTGCGCTGGACGCTGCAGCAGTATATATATTCATACATACATACATATATATATATATATATATATATATTATGGATCGGGCTGGAAGATTAAAGTACCTGTGTCTCCAAGTTTAAAATCTCTTTGTTAGATTAAATTGTCTACCATTTTTTTGTTTTTTATTTAAAAATTTTGGCATTTTCATAGGCTTCTACTCTAATTTCTTCCAATTCATTCACCTGAGAAAATCTATTTTTACCAGCAAGGGTTAAATCAAAGTTCAATACTTTTAGTGACCAAAACTCTTTGTGTTCTAATTCAACTGGAAGATGACAAGCATTTCCAAAGACTAATTGATATGGAGACGTACCAATTGGCGTTTTAAATGCCATTCAATATGCCCACAGTTTGTCATCTAATTTTGAAGCCTAGTCTTTTCTTGAGATTCCAACCATTTTTTCAAGTATTCTTTCTAAATCACGGTTAGAAACCTCAACTTGCCCTTGTGTTTGAGCGCGGTATGGTGTTCTTGTTCTGTGAGTCACACCATATTTAGACAATAATGCTGAAAATTGTCTATTCATGAAATGAGATCCTTGGTCACTAATGATGACTCGTGGTATACCAAACCTAGTAAAAATATTTTTTTTGAGAAAAGTACACACAATTTGAGCATCATTGTTCCTTGTTGGGATGGCTTCAACCCATCTTGAAACATAATCCACACCCACAAGGATATATTCAAAAGAATGAGATGAAGGAAAAGAACCTATGAAATCTATTCCCCAAACATCAAATATTTTACATACTTGTATTGGTTGCAATGGCATCTCATCTCTCTTAGTGATATTACACGTTCTTTGACACCTGTCACACTGTGCAACGTAGGCATAAGCGTCCATAAAAAGTGTTGGCCAGAAAAATCCAACCTCTAGAAGTTTAAAAGCAGTTTGATTTGCTGTATAATGTCCTCCAACTACTCCATCATGGTAATGATACAAAATTTTGGTCATTTATTCTTCTGGTACACATCATTTGATAATATTATTTTCACACATTTTAAACAAGTAAGGGTCAATTCCACAAATAATATTTAGCATCAGATATAAACTTTTTCCTCAGTTGGTAAGTGAGATTTTGGGGTGTTCATTTTCCAACCAAGTAATTTACAATATCTGCAAACTGAGTTCATAGAAAAAAACTGCTCATCAGGAAACCCTTCGTTTATATCACATAACTCAAGTGGGGATTCTCTAATCTAGACATATGGTCAACTACCTGATTCTCTATTCCCTTTTTATCTTTTATTTGGAGCTCAAATTCTTGAAGAAGTAAAATCCATCTTAACAATCTAGGTCGCGCATATTTTTTTGCTAAGAGGTATTTTAGAGCCGCATGATCAGTAAAAACAATGACCTGGCTCCTATTAGATAGGAACGAAACTTATCAAATGCAAATACCACTGCTAGTAGTTCTTTTTCAGTCATGGACATAATTTAGTTAAGCATCATTTATTGTCCCGATGGCATAGTAAATTGGAAAAAAAATCTTATCTTTTCTCTGGCTTAAAACAGCTCCAACTGCTGTATCACTAGCATCACACATGACCTCGAAAGGTTGGTTCCAATCAGGAAACACAACTATATGGGCAGTTGATAATTTTTCTTTAAGGGTGTCAAAGGCTTTCATACTATCATCTAAAGATTCAAACTTAATATCTTTCATTAAAATGTTAGTCGGTGGTTTTGAAATCTTTGAAAAATATTTTATGAACCGTCTGTTCATAAAATAGTGAGGGTATTTGATATATACCGGATTGGGATGCGTGCCGTATCGGTATATACATACATGTATTGGATTGCGCTGGACGCTGCAGCAGTATATATATTCATACATACATACATATATATATATATATATATATATATATATATATATATATATATATATTATGGATCGGGCTGGAAGATTAAAGTACCTGTGTCTCCAAGTTTAAAATCTCTTTGTTAGATTAAATTGTCTACCATTTTTTTGTTTTTTATTTAAAAATTTTGGCATTTTCATAGGCTTCTACTCTAATTTCTTCCAATTCATTCACCTGAGAAAATCTATTTTTACCAGCAAGGGTTAAATCAAAGTTCAATACTTTTAGTGACCAAAACTCTTTGTGTTCTAATTCAACTGGAAGATGACAAGCATTTCCAAAGACTAATTGATATGGAGACGTACCAATTGGCGTTTTAAATGCCATTCAATATGCCCACAGTTTGTCATCTAATTTTGAAGCCTAGTCTTTTCTTGAGATTCCAACCATTTTTTCAAGTATTCTTTCTAAATCACGGTTAGAAACCTCAACTTGCCCTTGTGTTTGAGCGCGGTATGGTGTTCTTGTTCTGTGAGTCACACCATATTTAGACAATAATGCTGAAAATTGTCTATTCATGAAATGAGATCCTTGGTCACTAATGATGACTCGTGGTATACCAAACCTAGTAAAAATATTTTTTTTGAGAAAAGTACACACAATTTGAGCATCATTGTTCCTTGTTGGGATGGCTTCAACCCATCTTGAAACATAATCCACACCCACAAGGATATATTCAAAAGAATGAGATGAAGGAAAAGAACCTATGAAATCTATTCCCCAAACATCAAATATTTTACATACTTGTATTGGTTGCAATGGCATCTCATCTCTCTTAGTGATATTACACGTTCTTTGACACCTGTCACACTGTGCAACGTAGGCATAAGCGTCCATAAAAAGTGTTGGCCAGAAAAATCCAACCTCTAGAAGTTTAAAAGCAGTTTGATTTGCTGTATAATGTCCTCCAACTACTCCATCATGGTAATGATACAAAATTTTGGTCATTTATTCTTCTGGTACACATCATTTGATAATATTATTTTCACACATTTTAAACAAGTAAGGGTCAATTCCACAAATAATATTTAGCATCAGATATAAACTTTTTCCTCAGTTGGTAAGTGAGATTTTGGGGTGTTCATTTTCCAACCAAGTAATTTACAATATCTGCAAACTGAGTTCATAGAAAAAAACTGCTCATCAGGAAACCCTTCGTTTATATCACATAACTCAAGTGGGGATTCTCTAATCTAGACATATGGTCAACTACCTGATTCTCTATTCCCTTTTTATCTTTTATTTGGAGCTCAAATTCTTGAAGAAGTAAAATCCATCTTAACAATCTAGGTCGCGCATATTTTTTTGCTAAGAGGTATTTTAGAGCCGCATGATCAGTAAAAACAATGACCTGGCTCCTATTAGATAGGAACGAAACTTATCAAATGCAAATACCACTGCTAGTAGTTCTTTTTCAGTCATGGACATAATTTAGTTAAGCATCATTTATTGTCCCGATGGCATAGTAAATTGGACAAAAAATCTTATCTTTTCTCTGGCTTAAAACAGCTCCAACTGCTGTATCACTAGCATCACACATGACCTCGAAAGGTTGGTTCCAATCAGGAAACACAACTATATGGGCAGTTGATAATTTTTCTTTAAGGGTGTCAAAGGCTTTCATACTATCATCTAAAGATTCAAACTTAACATCTTTCATTAAAAGGTTAGTCGGTGGTTTTGAAATCTTTGAAAAATATTTTATGAACCGTCTGTAAAACCCTGCATGACTTAGAAAGCTTCTAATGCCTTTAACACTTGTGGGAGGGTATAATCCTGCTATAAGATTTTTATCTCTTTAGAACTGATTTTATGTTCTAAAACAATTCCCGTAGTAACCATAAAATGATACTTTTCCCAATTAAGATTTAAGTTTGTCTATTCACATCTCTTAAGAACTAAGGTTAAATGGTGAAGACAATCCTCAAAACTCTTGCCGAAAAGTGTAAAATCATCCATGAAAATTTCAAGAATTTTTTCACTCATGTCAGAAAAAATTGCTGACATGTAACGCTAAAATGTGGCAGGAGCGTTGAACCAACCAAATAAATGGCATTCTCCTATATGCATATGTTCCATGAGGACGTGAAAGTTGTCTTATCTTGATCTTTTGATGCGATTGGTATTTGGTTATACCCTGAATAGCCATCAAGAAAATAATAAAACCTATATCGTGCAATTCTTTCTAATATTTGATAAATAAATGGTAAAGAAAAGTGATCTTTTCTTGTGGAATCATTAAGACGTCAATAATCTATATAGACTCTCCATCCCGTGACGGTCCTAGTAGGTATTAGTTCATTATTTTTTTTATCACTGTCATACCTCTTTTTTTATGGTACTACCTGAACATGACTTACCCAAGGGCTGTCTGAAATAGGGTAAATAATACCTGCCGCCAAAAGCTTCACAATCTCCTTTTTTCCCACTTCTTGCATTGTTGGGTTTAATATCCTTTGGGGTCGGACTATCGGTTTGTAGCTATCCTCCATGAGGATTCTGTGCGTATAAATTGCTGGATTAATCCCTTTGATATCTTCTACAGTCCATCCCAAGGATCATTTGCGTTCTTTTAATACTTCAATCAATCTTTCTTCATGTTTTGCAGTTAGAGAAGATGAAATAATTGCTGGAAATAACTCATGCTCAAGATAGACATAGTTAAAATGAGAAGGGAGAGTTTTGAGTTCAATTTTTAGTTGAACTTCTTCTAGTTTCATGTGCCCTTCCTCATAATCTTTTTCCAATAATTTTGCATCACTTCTGATAGTCGGATCTTCATCCTGTATGGTGCCGGATTTTGCCAAACATCTTTCCATTGATTCAGAAATCAATTGATCATCTTTAAATTCATCTATAGGATTATTAATCTTTTTAATTGAAAAGCATGAAGATGATGTATCGTCTTTTGAGAATCTATGTATCTTTTGCATATCAAAAATAACTCTTTCTTCATCAACTCTTAAAATTAGTTGTCATTGATGGACATCTATGATTTCCCTGACTTTTGCAAGAAATGGTCTACCCAAAATAATTGGTTCATCAGGACATTCCTTCATTTCAAGTACTATGAAATCTACAGGAAAAAATAAATTTATCTACTCTTACAAGCACATTTTCAATTGTTCCCTTTGGTTCCTTAGTACTTTGATCAGAAAATTGAAGTGAAACACATGTGTCTTTCATTTTACCAAGATCTAATTTTTAAAAATAGAAAATAACATCAAATTAATTGGAGCTGCAGAATCGCAGTGTGCTTTTTTAATGTATACTCCTCCCAGAGTACATGGAATGGTAAAACTACCTGGGTCACCAAGTTTTTGTGGTAGCTTATTTAAAGTATAACACTACATTTTTCAATAAGAATTACCACAGAAACTTCTTCCAATTTTCTTTTGCTTGATAAAATTTCTTTAGAAAATTTGGCATATGAAGGAATTTGAAATAAAGCATCAGAAAGGAATATTAATATGAATTTGTTTTAAAATTTCCAAAAAACTTTGCAAATTGATTATCCAGCTTTTCTCTTTTCATCTTTTGTGGGAAAGGAATTGTAATAGGGAAATAAGTCAAATTTGTAGTATTTTTTTCTTGGCTGTTTTCTCTTTCTGATGGTTGAGAGGGTGTCTCAACATTCTCACCCTTGCCTACCAGTTATTCTGATTAATTCTTTTCTTGTTTGTTTTCATAGGGTTCATCAAGAGTCATACTTGACCATAAGGCAATGGCCTTAAGGTGTTCTTTTAGATTTTTCTCTGTATTGCTTGGTAAAGGATCTTGAATCTTTTCAGACACAAGAGTTGGCAATTGGCTTAACCGAATTTCAAGATTTTTAGAGCTGAATTTTGGCTTTCCATTTTTTCATCAATAACCTTAATGTACTTGTACAAAAGGTCATCAAGACTTGTATGACCTTGTTGAGGCCTTTGCTGATATGGAGTTGCTTGTTGATAAGGCCTAAAATTGTGTTGTCCACAATTTTGATTTTGATATCCGGTTGGACTCTGTACCTGTTGCTTTTGGTAGTTTTGAGAGTTCTTAGCGCCATTTGCATTGCTCTATTGAAATCCTAGATGTTTTTGCGCTAATGGACTTCCAAAAGGATACAACTTGTATCCGATGACATTGACCTGTTCATCATTTTGACTGGTTGCTTGACATTCGTAGTTTAGATAGTTTCCTTCGCACAAGTCACAAGCCTCATACTGGCTTGGTTGTTGTGTATTTACTTGAAAGGATTCAAGTTTTTGTGCCAAATAAATAATTTGTTGTGTTAGTGTATTTAAGGCATTCACCTGATTTACTGTAGCATCTTTCTTAATGATTACACGCTCAGAAGTCCACTGTATGGCATTTTCAGAAATTTCATTAAGCAATTACAATGCTTCTTTTGTGGGTTTTTCCATTATGGAACCTCATGCAACTATATCTATTATATTTCTAGAAGATGGTTTCAAACCACGATAAAAAATGTACAATTGCCATATGTTCAGGAATGTCATGATGTGGATATTTTTTTTAACATTGTTTTCAATCTTTCCCAAGCTTGCAAGAAGTTAGATATATCCTATCTTTACTTTGTTGTTTTAGCAGGTGAAAAATATTTAATTAAAAATTTTAAGTCATTTGGTCCCATGTGGTAATAGAACCTTACAGCAAACCGTAACCAAGTTTTGGCCTCTCCTTTTAAAGAAAATACAAAATTGCCTTAATTTAATTACTTCAGAAGGTACTCCATTATACTTTGCAGTTTCAACTAATTCTAAATAGTCGATTAAATGAATATGTAGGTCTTCACATAGATCACTAGTGAAAATGTGAGATTGTTGAATTGTTTGAATCAGGTCTGTCGATTTCAAAGTTATTAGATGTTATTGGTGGTTTCCTGACACCAGGTTCACAGTTAATGCGATCAGGTCTAGCATAATCACTTAGGATTCTATTTGCTGGTCAGGTGCCACTTCATTTCTGATGACCCGAGCCGTCATCTCGTGATTTACCACTCTATTTTCCCCGTTTTATGCTTCTTCATGTTTCATTACCAGGGTTTGGTGTGTTAGAGTTGATTTGGATTGGTTTTGGTAGAAAATGATACACTTGGTCTCTTTAAGGAAGACTTGTTTTGGAAAAGTCAACCAGACATTGACTTATGCGTTAAAAGTTGCAAATGTGATTTCGGTGATTCAGTTAGCTTCAGGAATTGATTTATGACTTAGGAGTGTGATCAGAATTGATTTTGGAGGTCCACTGTAGAATTAGGATTGAATTGGTGAAGTTTGTATTTTGGCGAGTTCGTTGGTAGGTGAGATTTTGATACATGGGTCAGAATGGAATTCTGAGAGTTTTTTAGCTTTGATATGTGATTTGTGATGTGCGTGCAAAATTTCAGGTCATTTGGACGTCATTTGGTTGGGTTTTTGATCGAATGCGTGTTCCAGAAGTTTTCGAAAGAACTTAGGTTGAAGTTGATGTAATTTGACTATTTTAATGTTAAAAATGGTAACTTGATGATAGGAGCAAGTTCAAATAAGGTATTGGATCATGTTTGAGATTTTGGTTGAGGTCCCGGGGGCCTCGGGTAGTTTCGGATGGTCAATCGGACCCATTTTGGCACTTGGGAGTTGCAGGTTTTTAGTCTTTTTGTTGTAGAGAATTTAGTCATTGCGATCGCGGGGGTGTTGTCATGATCGCATAGAAGGAGTTTGTGAGGCAGACATTTTTTTTTGTGTGTTCACACTAACAGGAATGCAATCGCATAAGAGAAAGTGAGGACCCAACTGAGTTGCCTTATGCGATCACATAAGGTGGTCCGCGATCGCATAGATATGGCCAGTCGTTCATCGCATTCACATGGGTTATGGTGCGTTCGCATAGTGAATTGAGGTTGTGCAATTTTGTTCATTGCTATCACAAGGCTTGGGCGGCGATTGCATAGAAGGAAAGTAATGTAGCAGACAGAAGGGTTTTAAATATTTCATCCGCTAGTTTAGTCATTTTTCCACCATTATTGAGTATTTTGAGAGCTCTTTGGGACAAATTGAAGAGGGATTCAAGGAGGATTGATTGGAGGTACGTTCCTTGGCCTACATAAACGAGGTTATGGTAGATTTAACATGGAAATTGGTTGAAATTCTTCAAAAAAGAGGTAAATATAGGGCTTGAGTTTTTGATAATTCAAATTGGGATTTGATAGGTCATTTGAGCTCGGATTTGGAAGTTCTTGGTATGTATGAACTCATTGCAAGAAGAGGAATCCAGTAATGTGAGTTTTGTAATTTTTTTGGAAGCAGTCCCGGGGCTCGAATTTTGCTAGGTTCGAGATTTTTGCTATTTCTCGATTGTCTTCGATTGGGTATTGCCCCCTTAGCATATTGTGATATATTTGCTCTGATTTTGGTTAGATACGATGCGTGTGGATGCCGGTTCTAGGGGCAAAGGCATCGTGGTCTAGAGATTTCACTGGTTCGAGGTGAGTAATACTTGTAAATGATATTCTAAGAGTTTGAAACCTCGAAATTACACATCATGGTGTTGTATTAAGGTGACTTGCATGGCGGATATGAGCGTGGGGTAGAGCACCTTTGGGGATTGTGACTTGGTCCATCCCGGTTGTTGATTTTTGCCGCGTATTTAAGTGAAACTACTTTTTATCATCATGATATTGGTATGATTGCCATGTTTGGGCTTCGTGGCAACTATGTGAATCCTTCAGGGATTGATATCACTATTTTCGCATTAATTTGCATATTATTTGATCTTGGTCCAAGGTTTTTAATACTATTTTGCAAACTCAGCTATTTTCATAAGATTTGAAAACTTAAACAACATTTTATTGACATCTTGAGCTGAGAACTATGGTTTTAATAGTGCCTAAGTGGTTTATGTGCATTTCTGGACTGAGCATTGATCGGGCTGCACCCTGTAGCAGTGTTATGGTGATTTCTGGATATATGGATGGCTCGGGCTGCACGCCGCAGTGGTGTTACATTGATATTGTTCTTGGGCTGTAGAAGCCCATCCGGAGTTTGAACCCCCATTGTGAGCGCGAGTACCGAAATGGATCGGGCTGCGCACCACAGTGGTCATATACATTGCTTTGCATTCATGCTTGGTTCCTGTTTGTACTACTTGACATTCAACACTCTTATTTCATTGGCATCCGTGCTATGTCTTGCACTGATTACCAGATACCATGTTGTTAATTGTTAGTAGAGTGCTGTGTCCGAGGGGATGACTTATGTGCTGATTTGCACTATCTGTCTTCGCATTCATTTTCTTAACTGTTGGAAAAAGATATTTTCAATAGAGGTTTTTAATTGAGTCAAGATACTTTCTAAAGGATTTTTACGATTTTCACTGTTTTCTCAAAGGGTTACACTGTACTATATACCATGATGACTTGCTTTACGAGATTTCTTGCTGCTCAGCTATTATTTACTTTTATTACTCACTGAGTTGTAGTACTCACTTTATTCCCCGCACCTCGCATGCAGATGCATGTATTGATTATCCGGTAGCGGGTTGAGATGGTTGAGGATTTGCTATTTTAGCTGAGTAAGGTGATCGCCAGCTTTCGCAGCACTGGATTTCTTCCCTTTTAATTCCAGATTTTATCCATGTATTTTAGACCGTGTAGTTGAATTAAAAATCCTTCTAGATGCTTGTGATGTGTGACACCTTGGTCGGGCTGCGTTGAGTGTAAATTTCGTTAATTAATGTCCTTAATTCGTATTTTTCTTTTTCATTTTTGTTTAATTATTTGGAAGATGTCTAATTGGGTTAGTTGACTGGATTTGTCTTCATGAGAGGCGCCATTACAACTAGTTTGGGGAATTGGGTCGTGACAAGTTGGTATCAGATCTCAGGTTACTAGGTCTCACGAGTCATGAGCAGGTTTAGTAGAGTCTCGCGGATTGGTACAGAGACGTTTGTATTTATCCTCGAGAGGCTGCTGAACCTTTAGGAAAACTTTCCATTCTTGGAATTCTTATCGTGCGTACTTGATTCAGCTTGGAATACAACTCTTAAAATTCCTCCCACACGTCTGTATGAGCACATGAGCGTTCGGTATTGTATGTGCCTTGATGGATTGGGATTCCTTGATCGAGGGGCGAGATGTGATCTATGTGAGTATGTTGGGCCAGTCTGGAGGACTTGAGGCCGGTTCTTTTCCTATGGCTTGAGCACTGAGGTATTTATTGTGTGAGGAAGTATTCTGAGCTTATATATTCGGTATTGTCCCTATTAGCCGGAATGGTGGTTTGGTATTCATGTGATGAGTATGTTAGTACTGTGAAATATATGTATATGACTTGGTGGTGACAAACAAGTCTGCAGGATAATAGATGAACTGTTAAGTGATTCGATTTATATTGTGGTTTGAAGGGTAGCCCGAATTATGGGCGCGTAAAGAATATTTTTGTATCTCCTAGTTGGGAAGTGAAGTGCATTGCATGCGGCGATATGAGTTCAGACTCAGGAAGACTAATGACTATGTAACGTATATGATGGTGGAAGGTAAACCGATGTGATAAATTGAGTGGTTATATTCTGCGGGTGTTCTTAAGTATGATACTTATGCGTGTGTTAGAACGTCTCATGTGTGATTGAATGGGACGTGTTGAAAATTTGAGAAACTGGGGTCGCTTAAGAGAGTGGACTCAACTAATGTAGAGATGTATGTGAGAAGAATAGAGGATTAAAGTACGAGATGGTTCGTGTTTTCACAAACTGGTAGATGATTTGAGTTTAATCTCACTATGATATTGTGGCATCATTAGGGTAAAAGTACTATGGGTTATTGAGTGTGTCCTGATATATGACTTCGAGCCAGGTTGGGAAGGTTGCTGTTGATCAGCTGATCGCACGGTCATGTGCTATACTGGTTCCATTTCGAGGTATGCTGGCGGATCAGTCCTGCTTACAGAAATTGAGTCGCTGATGGAACGAGTAGAGCAAAAGTTTGACAAAGGTTATATGGTGCTTCGTAGATGTGTGAAACTAATATGATGTCTTGGGCTGTCATTGATAAAGAATGCTCAGTGTATCGAAAAGGAAGATTTTTGTTTGTATTGGAATAAGATCATACCCTGCAGTAGCAGAGTGATAATTAGGCACGAATGGTTATGCCTGTTTGATTAGGTAAATTGCAGTTCGAATATAAAGTAAATAACTCTCGAGAATGGTTTTATTGTGTTCAAGATTCTACATGTAACAATCAGGTGTGTTAAGGTTGTGTAGGCGGGTAGAGACTGCGTTTTCATTGAAAAAGGTCAAGACTTGTTGTATTTTTATGTGATTATGGGATCCTATATATCAGTATCTGGAAAGTAATGGTACGAATTCAGATTCGTAGGAAGTTCTTCAAAGTAAATTATTCTGGAATGGGGTATTTCTGGGAGCATTTGAGAGAGTATTCAGTGGCCTATGGGTCTTAGACAATGTGGTCTTATGTTCGAGTGTCGTGTAGTAAGCCTAGATTGAAGCATTGTGGTGCTACAACGAGGGGGAATATCAAGTTGATCATGAATCAGAAAGAAAATTAAATGGAAGGAATAGCTTGATAGTAGACCGAATCGATATGATAAGGATATGATTAATTTTTTGTATGTGTGCGAGGTTGTGAGCCCTTACAGGTATTCTGTAGCAAAGCTTTTGAGTTTTGACAGCTTGCTTAGCTTGGTTTAGATTGTAGGATTCAATCCTGGCAATTTAGCCTGTGCAAATGGAACGGGGATGGAGTTCTTGTTGAGTTTTACCGTGATTCGAAGAAGTATATATTTTCTTGGGGCATGTGAAGCGTGGAATGTGTAATTATTCTTCCTTTGGATGGGATTGACGGAAGGTTTTGGCTAGATGAGTTGCAGTTCAGTTCTAAAAAGAAGTTCATAAAGCTATTAAGTAAAGAGTACCCTTAGGTAATCAAGGAAATGGTACTTCTAATCGGAAGTGATTTGACGAGAGTAAAAGTCTCGGAAGGATAATGTGATCAGACTGATGATACTACTTTAGTATTGCGGTGCTTTCTTGCCAGATTGACTGCTGATATCTAAGTGTGTTTGATGGCACAGGGGAATTCTAGAATATTGCTTGTGGAATGATTGGGAATTTAAGGTGTAACATGTATTTGTACTGTGGAATTTGGGATCAGGTACAATGATTCGTGTTTTATATGGAGTTGGAGACTGGGATTTCTCAGGTACAGACTTCGTAGTGGTTGTGGATCATGTGTATTGGTACCATTAGTGGCTATTGGGATTTGGATGCCCGAGTGGATCTCTCTTTGCTTGGTATATTAGACTTTGGACATGATGTTGGAGTGTAGACTAGATGTCTCAGTGTTGGGTTATTCTAGACTATTGTGCTTTGGGCTCTGTCGGAAAAAGGCCACAGGTTGCGTGGAGAGGTGCATATGATTATGTTCTAGCGGGGTGGGTTGATTCCAAAGACCACTGGACGACTAGGAAGGATTATTTTTCTTAATCGAGCCTTCGTGGCGGATGTCAGTGCAGAGGTTTCTACCATTGATGCAGTTCCAGTATTAAGGGACTTTTTCGGATGCGTTTCTTGTGGCGGGGCATGTCGCCGAGTGAAATTTTAGATTTTGATTTATGTTTTGGTGTCGGGCACCATATCGTACGGCTCGGAGCAGCTCCAGCCTTTTTGGAATTGAGTTCGTGGGCAGGCCGATGTGGCTATGTATTTGGCTTGAGTTAGCCTTGTTGGCCCCAAATTTTGTTGATGAGCGATATGTTGATTCACTAGTTATTGAGCTTGCTAGTAATCTAAGGAGATCTATTAGTTGCTTTTCAGTGTTTTGAGATGTCATGATTTGTTGGATATGGGCACATGTGGTGCGGTTCTAATAAGGATTCATAGAGAAAGTCGAGCGGGAAAAGTAAGTTAGTGTTGCTCGGTAAATGGAGTATTGGTTATGGTCTATCGGGCTGCGTGTCATATGTTATTTGTTTCACCGTGGATGTAATGAATTGCTTTGGTTTCAGACATGAAATATTCATAGCTGTCGATTTTGATCATTGTGACTTGAGGTGCTTCATGTGTAATAGTGTTTAGATAGGATCGTGCATTGTAGTGAGGCTACATGGAGTTATGACCCTTCGGGGTTGATTCAGGTATTCTATTTCTATGATGTGAGATGGGGTCCCAGCCGTGTGTTGTGATGGTACTGAGGAATTTGAGTTATAGCTTATTCATTTGAGTCATTTGTCATGATTTGAGTATGTTCAAACCGTTTCTCATTGGTACATGTATTATGCAAGTTGTGGCTTAGGCATGTGTTGAGGTGTCATATCACCAGAGTGGTGTGTTGTATTCGAGGTGATCGTTGGAGTCATTAATGAATACGAACAGATTTGATCTCAGCTTGTCAGAGGGATAATATCGAGGTTTGGCCCGAAACTATGCTGTGAGATTAGTCATAGGGAGTGGCTTCATGAATGGTTGATATGAGGAGTGGTTACGGTTTATTGCGTGTTTCACTTGTTGTTGGAAGTATATGAAAGTGTTGGAATTAATTCAGCTAATAAAAGGTTTTCTATCGGTATTTGTTTATTGTCGACAACTGCTGTGAATAGAGGCTACCATTCGAGTGTTTGGATTATGTGATATATCATATTATTTCACCTAAGGTTGCAGGTATGGGTTATTACTGCTGGTTCGGGATTATACTGAGTGTAGATGTGGGGTTATGATCTTGTGTATGATTTCGGAAAGTGCAATGCGGTCCTACGGGCTATGGTTTTGATGGACTGTGAAATTTTAGCTATATTGTGTTATCGGACCTATGGGAGATAGGGTGATGAGGGATCATCCCGGGTATATGCTTGGTAAGGTCATTCATCTATTGGGTTGCTTCTAGTACAACTTTGGGTACACTCGAGGACGAGCGTTTGTTTAAGTTGGGGAGGATGTGACTAACCCATCGTCTCATGAGTTACCGCTCTGTTTTCCCTGTTCTATGCTTCTTCATGTTTCATTACCAGTGTTTGGTGTGTCAGAGTTGATTTGGATTGGTCTTGGTAGAAAATGACACACTTTGTCTCTTTAAGGAGCTTGTTTTGGAAAATTCAACCGGACGTTAACCTATGAGTTAGAAGGTTCGGATGTGATTTTGGTGATTCAATTAGCTTCGGGAAGTGATTTGTAACTTAGGAGTGTGATTGGAACCGATTTTGGAGGTCCGGTGCAGAATTAGGCTTGAATTGGCGAAGTTAGTATTTTGGCTAATTCCGGTTGGTAGGTGAGATTTTTGACCCGAGGGTCAGAATTGAATTCCGAGAGTTTTTTAGCTTCGATATTTGATTTGTGATGTGTGTGCAAAATTCAGGTCATTCGGACATCGTTTGGTTGGGTTTTTTATCGAATGCATGTTTTGGAAGTTTTTGAAAGAACTTAGGCTTGAATTTGATGTAATTTGATGATTTTAGGGTAAACAAGGTAATTTTATGATTGGAGCAAGTTCGAATAAGGTATTGGATCATGTTTATGTTTTTGGTTGAGGTCCCGGGGGCTTCGGGTGAGTCTCAGATGGTCAATCGGACCAATTTTGGCACTTGGGAGTTGCAGGTTTTTAGTCTTTTTGTTGCAGAGAATTTAGTCATTCCAATCGCAGAGGTATTATCGTGATCACATAGAAGGAGTTTGTGAGGTAGAAATTTTGTTCTGTGCGTTCGATAACAGGAACGCGATCGCATAAGAGAAAGTGAGGACCCAGCTGAGTTGCCCTATGCGATCACATAAGGTAGTCCGCGATCGCATAGATATGGCCAATCATTCATTGTGTTCTCATGGGTTTATGGTGCATTCGCATAGTGAATTTTTGAGGTTGTGCAATTTTGTTCATTGCAATCGCAAGGATTGGGCCGTGATCGCATAGAAGGAAAGTACTATAGCAGATAGAAGGGTTTTAAACATTTCATCCGCGAGTTTTAGTCATTTTTCCACCATTATTGAGTATTTTGAGAGTTCTTTGGGACAAATTGAAGAGGGATTCAAGGAGGATTAATTGGAGGTAAGTTCCTTGGCCTAAATACACGAGATATGATAGATTTAACATGGAAATTGGTTGAAATTCTTCAAAAAGGGGTAAAGCTAGGGCGTGAGTTTTTGATAATTCAAATTGGGATTTGATAGGTCATTTGAGCTGAAAGTTCTTGGTATGTATGAACTCGTGGCGAGACGAGGAATTCGGTAATGTGAGTTTTGTAATTTTTTGGGAAGTGAGTCCGGGGCTAAGGTTTTGCTAGTTTCAAGATTTTTGCTATTTCTCAATTTTTTTCGATTGGGTATTGTTCCCTTAGCATTTGTGATGTATTTTATCTGATTTTGGTTAGATACGATGCGTGTGGAGGCCGGATTTAGGGGCAAAGGCAGGCTAGAGATTTTACCAGTCCGAGATGAGTAATACTTGTAAATGATATTCTGAGTGTTTGAAACCCCGGAATTGCACATCATGGTGCTGTATTGAGGTGACTTGTATGACGGATATGATCGTGGGGTAGAGCACCGTTGGGGATTGTGACTTGGTCCATCCCGGTTATTGATTTTTGCCGCGTATTTGAATGAAACTACTTGTTATCATCATGATATTAGGCTGATTGCCATGTTTGGGCTTCGTGCCAACTATGTGAATCCTTCGGGGATTAATATTACTGTTTTCGCATTACTTTGCATATTATTTGATCTCAGTCCAGGGTTTTTAATATTGTTTTGCAAACTCAGTTTTTTAAGATTTGAAAACTTAAACAACATTTATTAACGTCTTGAGCTGAGAACTATGATTTCAATAGTGCCCAAGCATGGATCGGGCTGCGAGCGGTAGCAGTATTATGGTAATTTATAGATATATGGATGGCTTGGGCTGCACGCCGCAACAGTATTAATTTATGTTGCGCTTGGGCTGTAGGAGCCTCTGCGGAGTCTAAACCCTCACAGTGAGCGCGGGTACCCAAATGGATCGGGCTGCGCGCCACATCGATCATATGCATTGCATTACATTCATGCATTTGTTCCTATTTGTACTATGTGTCATGACATTCAATACTCTCATTTCATTGGAATCCATGCTACTTCTTGCACTGATTACCTGATAACCTGTTGTTAATTGTTGGTGGAGTGATGTGCCCGAGGGGATGACTTATGTGCTTATTTGCACTGTCTGTCTTCGCATTCATTTACTTAACTGTTGGAAAAAGATATTTTCAAAAGAGGTTTCTAACTCAGTCAAGATATTTTCTAAAGGATTTTTACGTTTTCACTGTCTTCTCAAAGGGTTACATTGTACTATATAACATGATGACTTGCTTTACATGATTTCTTGCTGCTCAGCTATTATTTACTTTTATTACGCACTGAGTTGGAGTACTCACTTTACTCTCTGAACCTCGCGTGCAAATGCATGTATTGATTTACCCGGTAGCGGGTTGATGATTTGCTATCTTAGCCGAGGTGACCGCCAACGTTCCTTGTACCAGGTTTCTTCCCTTTTGATTCCAGATTTTATCCATGTATTTTAGACTGTGTAGTTGTATAAAATTTTTTTCTAGATGCTCGTGACTTGTGACACCCCGATCGGGCTGCGTTGAGTGTAAATTACATTAATTAATGTCCTTAATACGTATTTTTCTTTTTTATTTATGTTTAGTTATTTGGAAGGGGTCTAACTGGGTTAGTTGGCTGGCCTTATCTTCACGAGAGGCGCCATCACGACTAATTTCGGGAATTGGGTCGTGACATCATCAATCTGCTCTTCTATATTAGCTGGTGGTGGAATTTTTAATGGATTGTTATTATCTTCTAATTGATGCTCCATTATATTACAAGTTATATTTTGAGATGATATTTGTCCCTTCCTGTACAATCGCAAAGTTTTTTCAATTTCAGGATCATAATTGGCCAACTCTTTTGCAAAAGAGCGGGTCATAAACTATCTGAAATTAGAGTAAAATAATGACAGCTCCTAAAATAGTAATAGATATTTTTAAAAATAAATTAAAAAATTTATAAAAAAATAGTACGATATTTTTATAGTTTATTAAAATAGTAAATTGTAACTAACCATCGAAAGAAATAATATAATACTCATTATATGATATAAAAAAATTCAATAATAAATTAAGTATGTTGAAGGATTAAAGTACTATCAATTAAAAACAGTTGAATAAAATATTACAAAAATATAGTAAAAGTAACAATTATAATAATATTAATATAGAATAATACAAAGGATAATTTTAGAATTATAATAGTAAAAACAAGTACTTACAAATATAATAATAATAAAAATAATAAAATACACTTAAAAATGACAATTAAAAAGTTGAGATTGTGAATCACAACACTAATATATTATACTATTATATAGTTGTTAGTACTAACAATACTAATATAATAATATAATAGTAAAATATAAAATAAAGTAGATCGAAGTACTAACTATGAGGGATTTCTTTTTTCTTATTCTTTTTATATGTCTTTTTACAATATTATAGAGAATTGCTCCTAATAATAGTAACAATTATGATAATATGTAGGAGATAATATTTTGAAGGAAAAATTAACAATATAACAAATTCTCAAATTAGTAATAAAATATTTAATCTAAAGTAGATGCGTGCCAATCCCCGGTAACGACGTTACAAATTCGACGAGGCTTGTACGCATAGGATTTTCTGTCCCACAAAGATTGACAAATCTAAGCTACAGACTTGTAATATTTTGACTACTATTTGAGAGAACCAAATTGATGAAAGGTGTGTTTGAAATTATAAAATAAGACAAATTTCTTCTGAAAAGTTTTATATTTAAAAAGAATTGATAATCGTTAAATTCACTTGATATATCATTACAATAAAATCTCAGTTTCATATGTATTGCTTATTGCTGACACAATTATATTTTTACACTAATAAATAAATATTGTCCCCAAAATTAGTAAAAACTTCGTGAGAATATTTTTAATAGAAAATCAATGATCTTTCTTTGAATAATTTCTCAGTGAGAATTAAAACCGAGGAAAGCAAGATTACAGGCTTGAAACAATAATCTTACTAAAAATTATTTTGACTCTAATATTTTGTGCTCAAGTGAGTAAAAACTTAGTGAGAATATTTTTACTAGAAAACCAATAATCTTGCCTTCAATAATTCCTCTGTGAAAATTAAAACCGAGGAAAGCAAGATTTCAGACTTGAAATAGTAATCTTACTAAAAATTAATTTTACTTTAATATTCTATTCTTTGGTTATTATATATAATTTTGCTCCGTGAGAATTACAAAATTAATATAAGAATAACTTAGATATAAAATATGTAGATGTGATAATAATGATTAAAAAATTACCATTCCATCACTATATGAAATGTAAATAGAGTTTCAGGCCAAAAATATATTGAAACTGAGATAGTATTATAATTATATCAAGTTTCATCGACTATCCCAACAAAAAATAATTACTCTATTATGAAGTAAGAAAACTAAAAAAATTCTTTCAAAAGACTATGAATACTTTTACTACAAAGAGAGACTAGAGAAAGAGACCAAGATTACTCTTCTCTTTCTCTTTAGAACTTAAGCAAAACTAAATAGGAAATTGGATACAAAGTGGGATAATTTTTCATCTACAAACATATGGCTATTTGTAGGAAAATTCCTACACGGCTTGGGTGAGAAATTACAATATAATGTTAATATATCATATGGACTTGATGAGAAATTGTAATAAAATATTAATATATCATATGACCTTGATGAGAAATTGCAATAAAATATTAATATATCATATGGCCTTGATGAGAAATTGATATGTGTAACAACCCGACTGGTCGTTTTGAGCCCTAGCATGTCGTTCAACAGCCTGAGGCTATGAGCAACTTCATTTCAAGTGTTATGACTTGTACTCATGGTCGAAATCGAAATTCAGAAAGATCGGAGTTAAATTTAAATAAAAATTCTCATTTCAGAAGCTTAAAGTTGAAAGAATAAACTAGGATTGAATTTTTGATTAACGACCTCAGAATTCGGATCTGAAGGTTTCAGCAGGTTCGTATGATAATTTTGGGCTTGGGCGTGTGACTGGTGCGGGTTTTGGATAACCCAGGAGCATTTTGGCGCATATTGTGGAAGTTATCATTTGGGAAGAAATTTTTTAAGTTTGGCTTGAAGTGCAATTCAGCGTTATCGATATCCGTTTGGAATTATGAGACTGGTAGTAGCTCCATATGGTGATTCTGGTGTTGCGAGTCCGATCAGAACTGAATTCGGAGGTCCGTAGGTCATTTTGGAGCCTTTTGGCTAAAGAGAGAAATTTGGAGGTTTTGAGAAGTTTGACCGGAAGTGGACTTTTTGACATCGGGGTCGGCATCAAATTCTAAAAGTTGGAGTAGATCCGTAATGTCAAATATGACTTGTGTGCAAAATTTGAAGTCAATCGGGCGTAATTTGATAGGTTTCGGTGTCGAAAATGCAAGTTGTTAACTCAAAGTTCATAAAGCTTGAATCGAGGTTTAATTCGTGGATTTGGCATTGTTTGTATTGATTTGAGGCCTCAAGCAAGTCCGTAGTATATTTTGGGATTGGTTGGAAGGTTTGGTTAAGGTCCCAGGGGCCTCGGGGTGAGTTCGGGTGGCCAAAAGGAGAGTTTTTGGACTTATAATATTTTTTGGCCTGCTATTTCTGGTATTTTTTGCTTCTGCTGTTTTGGAGCCGCAGAAGTGGCTTGCCAGACGCAGAAGTAGAAAGTGGATGTTTGGCCAGGAACCAAAAAAGCAAAAGCGGTTGGTCGGGTGATTTGGGAGACCGCAGAAGCGGCCTGGATTTCCGCAAAAGCGGAACCTTGTTTTAAATCGTGGGATTGAGTGTATTTCTCCCATTTCTTCATGGCTTGGGCGATTTTTGGGTAGCTTCAAGAGAGGATTTTGTCGTCAATGTTGAGGTAAGTTTCCCATATCCCTTTTGAGTTGAATACATCACTTATATATGGATTTAAGCATGTAAATTAGAGCAAATATGGAGGTTTTGGTTGAAAACCTAGAAAATCTTAATCTTGGATTTTAGCAACGATTTTAAGTATGGAATAAAAGAAAATTATATATTTGAATTCGTGAGTTCATGGGTAAACTTCATCTTCAAAAAATTTCGTATTCCGGGCACGTGGGCCTGATGACATTTTGTGCATTTTCCAAAATAAAGTTGGAAAATTGTATAATTTGAATTGTTAGCAAGTGTTTATGTATATTCTCATTAGTTTGCCATTATTTGGCTAGTTTTGGAGCTCTGTGCGCTGGTTCGAGCTTTCAGAAAGATGTGGAGCGCCGGCTACGAGTCTTCGGAGCGAGGTGAGTCTCCTTTCTAATATTATGAGGGAGAAATTACCCCATAGGTGAGTTAAATTATTATGTGCTCCTAATTGTGGGGGATACGTACGTAAAAGATTACGAGAGTCCGTGCGTAGCTGGTATTTATGCTATTGTTCGGGTAGTCTAGGACCCAAAAATATGTTACACTTGAATTATTTGTGAACCCATTGATGGCTTGAATTGCCTAAATCACATTATATTAGTAAATGCATTATAAAGGGATTAAACTTAATTTCTTAAAATTTGTTAAAGGAGAATTGATTTTACATGAATAAATATTCCCCAATAAGCTCTTATTTGACTGATTGAGCATGTATTCTTATGTGTACCTGCGTCACATGTATGATTCGCGAGCCGAGTATGTGTTTATTTTTGGAACGGGCCAATCGCCTCGGTGATATAGATGCATCTATGGTACGGGCCGCTCGACCCTCGGCAGTGCACACATTACATTTCTGTTGGTGCGGGCCGTTGACCTTGGCATGATTTTGTGCATGATTGTGCTATTGTCTTGAACTTATTTGAGTTGTTTCATGCCTCACTATGGCTCAAGATCATATTGATAATAATAACAAGAAATCTAAGGAATTTTTCCATGAAAGAATTATATGTTTACTTGTTCCCTCTATCTAGATTAGAACCGCGTTGATAAAATAACCTTTATAATATATATTTATTATGGATAAATAATCATTGGACTGCAAGTCAGTGTCAAGGTTGACCATCTCGTCTCTACCCCTTCGAGATTAGGCAGGACACTCATTGGGTACCCATTTTTGTGTTCATACTACACTTGTTGTGCATTTTGTTGCACATGTACATGTGACTCCAGTAGTTTGCTAGGCATAGCAGCGCGAATGATTTTGGGACTAGGTGAGTTGCATAATTTGAGACGGCCGCAACTAGAGTAGTCCCTTTCTTTGTACTATAGTTACTTTCTGTCCCTTGTATTTCGTGCTGATGGTGTATTTTATTTTTCTTATCAGTAGATGCTCATGCACTTGTGACACTGTGTTTGGGATTGTTTGAAGTATTGCATTAATTCTTTAACCTTTAAATTTGATTTGAAAATATATTCCTTTAAAATTTCTAAACAATGAAGGAAAAATCGTGTATTTCAAAAGTGTTAAACGAGATTTAATTTAGCATTTGAGTTGGCTGGCCTGACTGCGATGCACGGAGCCACCACGACCCTTAGTGCATTTTGGGTCGTGAAAACATGGTATCGGAGCACTAGGTTCCCGCATGTCTTACAAGTCATGAGCAAGTCTTGTAGAGTCTCGCGGATCGGTACAGAGGCATCTGTACTTATCCTCGGGAGGCTACAGGGATGTTAGGAGTACTTCCCTTCTTGATTTCCTTATTGTGCGGTTCGATTCCTTCCTACTCAATCTTACGCGACGCGAGCACTTGCTAGAAATTGAGAATTTGAAGAATTGAAATGGCACTACAAATGTGGTGAGGGATGATTTTCCCGGTATAGTTTATTGGACTATTATAGTTGATTTATGGAAGGGTATTCTATGGTTCAGCTCAGTAACAGGACTTCTAAGAGCCTTGAGGATTGGCACATGTTTCCATGATGCTTTTGAGCGATTATCTCCGCAGTGTTGTTGTGATGGTAGGATGTTTGAAAAACTGTCGGGGCAGTGGATGAATTTAAGGGAGGTTTATTTAGCGTGTAATCAAGGGATTCAGTATTTTATTTCCAGCATGGGGAAAGGCAGTCAGATTAAGAATAGTCAAATGTGGGCTAGTGAAAGTAATGAGACTTGGCATTTGTAAGCGTGGTGGAGCTTTCTTCTATGATGGGGTGTCGTGGTCCTATTGGAACGTACCAAGTTCATTGATGTTATAATCTGCTACAATTCGCCTTTATGGAAGGATACCGTGAAATAGTATTGGAGATACGACTGTCAGTTGTCGCATGGTGTGGTTGTTCAAGATCGAATCAGAATTTCTAATATTGACAGATTGATGAAGATGACCTTTGGAAAGACTTAAAGATTAGTAGCTATTGTGGGTTCAAGTGCCACGAAGATAGGTTTTATTTAAGGCAACAATTGAGCAGCAGAGTATGAGGAAAGATGTGGTAAGTGTCAGGCGGTGTTTAAATTTCTCAAAGGCCTAATGTGAGAAGCAAGATCGAGTGACCGATTACGGAGATGAGTTCCGCCAAAGTGGGAGAGTGACGGGTGTTGCATACGGGCTTGGTAGTAGGAAGACTACGCGCCTTAAGGAGAGTTTGGATCGAATTGGGGATTTTAAGGATTTTTGAGTGAAGCCAGCGGGTATGATGTGAAGTATGGGCTATTGGTGTCATAGTGAATATACCCCGTGCGGCGGCGTGAGAAGATATCGGGAGGTGATTCCCCTAGGTGGGTTATTCCCCGTGAGCAGGTTAGCGGTCACGTGGTTGGCGAAGCTTCTGCAAAGAATTATATTGGTTGTTCAACAAAGAGATCGGTCGTGCGAATGTGGATGATGATTCAGAATACGAAAGATGGGGGTTTACAGGAAGATTCCAAGAAATTTTGATAGTTTATGGCGCGAGGTTATGTCAATAAAAGGTCGAGCGAACTCTAGAATTGAGAAATTATGGCTTCAAGCTAAGTGGGAGAGCCCCACCGCTTATGATTGGGCTGTATGGTTTACTACTTGCGTGATTTCTGGTAATTAGCATGTTGATGTGTTATTTCAGCTATGAGAAAAAACCATAAGTGGTCATTCGAGCAAATGAATTGTTGGAGGCATGCTATATTGGCCTTATTGGCTCAAGTTCGGACTGGGAAAAAAGGTTCAGGATTTATGCCTCTTATAGATGCAGGTTTCAAAGGAAGTGACTTTGCTGGTGCTTTGCGGAGAGAGTGTTCGTGTGTTATAAAAACTATGGAGTGAGTTATATTCGTAACCAAGATAGAGCGGGTGGATCTCAATAATGGTCCTAGTGAATTCAGGAGTTTAAGTGTGGTGCCCAATAATTTTGAGCCTATGGGTACAGTTAAGAATCAAACTTTGTAGCAGATTTTGAGAAGGTGCCCAGAATGTTCTATGATATTTTGATTTGTGATGTCGCATTTGAGTGGTATGAAATAGTTCGTGGGAATTTAGATAGCCTGGTCTCATGCTTCAAGGTCACTTGGGGCGAGTGAAGATGGAGTAGGTTATGTGTTGAATGGAGTTAGTCTTATTCCTAAGGCAAGCAAGGACGAACTGGAAGAAGGTAAATTGATTAGCCATAATTGAGTTGGCACATTGGGGCCAGCGATCAATTCATTCTGCGTGATCAAGTTATGTGTATGATTTGTGGCGGTACGCGCGAAGCTTGTCGGTTACCGTAATTGAAGTTATTCAGTAGCCTTCTTCTGTTATGTTTTGTTGAGTGAAAGTAGATTCCAGAAGGGATATGGTGGCTTGGACCACTACTTAGAGATTTGTATATCCTACGGTTATCAAAAGTTTCTTGTGTGTTGCTATGATTCTCCTGAAGTGAGTTAAGTAAAAAGTTCTTATGTGATGAAGTGTTAAAATATTAATGATTTTAAAGTTATGAAAATCGTGTTCTATCATATATCGGCACGATGGGTGCAGTAAGTGGCATGGAAATTTGGAGTGAGGATCAAGGTTGCAGTTCGGTGTTGACAAGGATGTCACAGGCTCTGATGAGCAAGGGAAGGGTGGAAATATTAAATTAAATTGGTATTGACTTCGGTGTCACCTGAGATCGATGTGTTGTGAAAGAGGCTTTGCATCCTGGCTAAGGATTCTTGATCGCTTTTCAGCATTAGTGCGTCGAGTGGTTTAGATGCGGACCCATTATTCATTTCGGAAGATTTTGGGAGCGTATCCCACGGGAAGATTGTATAGGTGTGGCATGTAGTCACTTTATTGGCTAAAGATTTAAACCAAGTATGAGGAATGTGATAATATTATTAATATGAGAATTCAGGCCTGGAGGGCACTTGTTTATTGGGATATGAACGAAGGAGGTTGCTCCAGTTATAATGGTTGTTCCTATATGTTATGAGGAAGAATGAGTAACTATGAACTTTTGAAAGGTTATTAACTATGTTGGTGCAATCAATAATCGGTTTGAGATCAATAGATTGATTATATGTGAACAGTGCTTTATATCAGGCCAGTTTTGTGTTTGTTCAAGTGAGCGTTCCCTATGGGGGAACAGTCGGGGTGTTATTTTGTCATCATCTATTCCAAGTAATGATGTATTACGCCGTATGAGTTGTAAAATGGCTTGGTAAATTCCTTATGTGTTAAGGTTCCACGTAGTGGTGATGTTATATGAGCAGGATGGCTCTTGAGATTCAGATCATGTATCGCACCTCAGTTGTGCTTGAGTTTTGTAGCCTATGGCACTATATGGTTCCTCAGGATGCTATTATACACCTTAGTGTGTCTACGACCAATATTCAGTATTTTTATGTGATGAGCTATTTAGCTCATTGGTACCTAGTGGCATCATATGAAGTGGTAGCCTATTGGTACCTAGTGGCATAATATGGGACATTTGATCATATCCGGGATGGCTTATTGTCTTAGCAGTTCGTACTGGGTTAGATGAGATTATATGATTTTGGATCAGTGCAATTTGATTATATGAAGTGTATTAAGGAGCTAAGACTATTAGATGGTTCATGATGAGGCGATGATGCTTGTCAGGAGTAAAGACCAATTGATTTGTTGAATTGGCAGTTGGTTCTGAATTTCGGCGCATCTCTTCTATCGTGTATGTGTTATAAAAGTTAGAGCAAGACTTATGTAGGTCGTGAGGTGCGATGGGAGCATCTGATTCGTTGAATTTTGGCTAAGTTGATCAGAAAATATTATTATGGCGCTGTGGGTTTTGTGTTGAAAAGTAAGAATCTAGCAAAGTTATGCAGTCATGTTTCAGGACGGCGTGTAGGGATTGATATGGTGATGGTATGTTGGAAACATGCCTGACATAGAATTCTGGATGTTGGAATTGGGCTCAAAGGAGTATTTGACGGAATAAAGGGGAGCATCTTCAGAATTTATCGAGCGAATGTGCTCAGCTAAGTCGTGGTAGCACGAAAAGGTGCATAAGGTGCAAATTAGTGATTTCAGACTACTTCGGTATAGTTCTCAGCACGTTCGAGGACGAATGTATGTTTAGGTGGGAGAGAATGTAATGACGCGCCTGGTCGTTTTAATCCCTAGCATATCGTTTAGCAGCCTAAGGCCATGAGCAACTTCATTTCGGGTGTTATGACTTGTACGCATGGTCGGAATCAAAATTCAGAAAGATCGGAGTTAAATTTAAATGAAAATTCTCATTTCAGAAGCTTAAAGTTGAAAGAATGAACTAGAATTATATTTTTGAGTAAACGACCTCGGGATTGGGATCTGAAGGTTTCAGCAGGTTCGTATGATGATTTCGGACTTAGGCGTATGCGAGGTGCAGGTTTTGGATAACCCGAGAGCATTTTGGCGCCTATTGTGAAAATTAGCATTGTGGAAGAAATTTCTTAAGATTAGCTTGAAGTGCAATTTAGTGTTATCGATGCCCGTTTGGAATTTTGAGATTGGGAGTAGCTCCATATGGTAATTCTAGAGTTAGAAGTGCGATCGGAAGTGAATTCGGAGGTCCGTAGGTCATTTTGGAGCAATTTGGCTAAAGATAGAAATTTGGAGGTTTTGAGAAGTTTGACCGGAAGTGAATTTTTCACATCGGGGTTGGAATCCGATTCCGTAAGTTGGAGTAGGTCCGTAATGTCAAATATGACTTGTGTGCAAAATTTGAAGTCAATCGGGCGTGATTTGGTAGGTTTTGGTGTCAGAAATGAATGTTGGAAAGTTCAAAGTTCATAAAGCCCGAATCGATGTGTAATGATAACAACTAGGTCGGGAATCCAAACTAGAGTAAGAATTTAAGAAGTAAATGCGGAAGCAATAACAACAAGATATGAACAACTAGAATTAAATAGATGAAAATAAAGGACATGGGAAAATTCATGGAATCAATTCCTAGAACTTCCAAGGACGCAAATTCTATAGCCTTGACAAGATCAAAGTAACAAAGTCTTAATTTATGGAATCAATCAAACACCTTTACTTAAAAACCGAATCAAAATAATAGATTCTGATCGTGACCGCTTTACGAGTAAGTCGAGACAACAATTAATAACTAGTATTAATCATCTTCTAAGAATACTACAAAGGAATCAAAGATATCACAAAAGAGAAGAAATCTTACTACCTTAAACTATGAACTAGTAAAGGTTGAAAGATAAATCTCAAAGAACAAGAAACAAACGCTCAAAAGAACTCTTAAAGTATGATATACTTAATCAATAATGTTGTATCTTATGAATAAGAAGAATTCTCTATTTATAGGAGAGTACTAAGGCATAAAAGTGCTTAAAATTAGGGAGGGTGATTTCTAAGGCATCCAAAGTCATTACAATTAGATAGGATGATTTGCTAAGGCATCCAAATTTAATACAATTAGGTAGGATGATTGCTAAAGTATCCAATGTCATTACAATTAGGTAGGAGTATTGTTAAAGAGTAAGAAAAGTCACCAAAATTAGGTGAGGGGCGCCCAAGACCCTTTGGGGTAGATTTGGGTCATAAAAATAACAAGTTTGGGCCATTGGTTTGGAACAACAATCGGGCTCCTTTTGAAACATTCCCTTTTGGATCTCTTTTAAACTTATTTTGGGCCTTTTTTGGTGGACTTCAAGGGCTGATTTGGTGATCCAGTTTTCCTCCACTTGGACTTCAATTTGGGCCACCATATAATTATAAGACTTGGACAATTCATCTCCTTTAGTCTTGAGCTCTTCCTCTATAATTAAAAGCTTCTTTATTTGCACTTGAAGTCTAATGACCTTGTTTTGTAATTCATTAGCTTGACATCTTGTCAAAGGGCATCTTTGAGATTCCAAAGCTTTATCCTTGTCCTTGAATAGAGTTGAGCTTTCTAGGATGCTATCATTCCCCTCTTCTTAAAGAAAATTTGTCCTCAAAATTTGACCTTGCAAGAAAAAGAAAACACGCACTAGCAAATGATATCTACTAATCTGAAAAAAAAATTGTAGGAATAAAACAAGATATTGATCATGTGTCCATTTAACCCACTCAATCCTAATATGTGTAAATACTCCCTTATAAAACATATGGACATAATCATTCCAATAAATTTTATGCCTACCTAGATATATACAATAAAAACCTCTCTTAGGTGCACCATGCAATAGAACTTGCAATTCAATCATGTCGGTAAGGTAATCCATAATTATACATGACAAAAAATTATAAAATATTGACCACACATCCATTTAATATAAATATCTATACCACATGTGTCAAACAAATAAACTTTCATAATATAGGCAACTATCTACAATTACAGATCTCATGGATTCCTCTACTTGAAAGAGTATTTGATCACAAATATTACAACCATCATGATATCCACTTTTCTAGTAACAAATACTTTTACAAGCTCACGATAAACATGACTTGAAGAATGACTCCCCCATCATACCACAAAAATCACATTCTAACAACTTATCACATGAAAACTCAATAGCCACTTGAATAAGAGAAGAAGAAATATTTAACTCATTCGCAAGCTTATTTTGATAAATTTCATGTATCTTTCCATAAAGTTGTAATATGTAATCATCTAAATCATACAGAATTTCAAAAGGAAGCAAATTACTCTTGCACTTTAACTTAGATATTACAGTTAATTACTTGATGTGCATCAAAATATCATCATCTACAAAAATTATAAAGTAACCAACATAAGAAATAAGACTGTAACTCATTACCTCCAAAAATACCTTACGTGTTCTAGAAAGACCAAGAATGCAAATAAAATAATTATACGTACCATATTTGGACTTGTTTACCAATGGAACATCATCACCTTGTATTCTTTTATGCAATGGCTCCAACTTAGCAATGATTTTAGGTAACTCTATGTCATAACCATGTAAATAAGAATCAAAATAGTCAAAAGGTTTAATAACAAAGAATTTAATCAAGCTTTTGTCTTCTACCATCCAACAAGAATTGATATTGCCGAATTTATGTTGGAATCCAATTGGATCTTTTGCCACCATCTCTTATGCCTCACCACCCCTTTCAAAAGGTATTTCATCACGTGGCTGCACAAAATTACAAGCTCTAAAACAAGAAAGAGTTAATGGGTTAGGAAGTAAAGAAACTTTTTTCTTGCTTATACTCTCTTTGGCCTTTTTCGCAAGACTAATGTTTCCTCACCCTTAGCCTCTTTTATCTCACTAAAGAGTTCTTTTTCTTCACTCAATATCGCTTGTTTTTGTCTCTCTACCTCACAGACTTTGTTTCTCTTATTGCTTTCTCTCTTTTCTTTTTTCTCAAGATCACTCTTTAACTCATTTGACATCCCACTCTTTTTGCTCAAGACAATCTCTCTTTTGTCCTCTCTTGGAATGTTAACATGCACTCCCTTACTCCTCTCATTCTTTTCTCTCTCGTATTTTTTCATATTCTCTTTAACGATCTTTTAATCTTCACAAATTTGTAAAGGAGCCAAAGGCCCAAGAATGAGTTTCTTCCCATTAACCTCAAAAGAATATCTATTTTTTACGATACAATATGAAGTACATCTAAAGATATACCATGGCCTTCCTAACAAGATATGATAATTATTCGTGGAAATTACATCACACCAGATCGCATCCTTATACCTTTCAATTGAGAATAGTAATAAGACTCTCTTAGATACCTTTACTCCTCTCAATATGTAGGGTTCAATATGCTCAACACAAGGCAAATTCAGTTTCTCAACCATATAAGTGCTAATCGAGTTATAGAAACATTCTTTGTCAATTCTAAGGGCACAAATCGTAGACATCACTTTAGCTCTAGTTTGAAAAATAACTTTACCATCGTGTTCCTTTCGTTCGCCATTCTGGAAATTTGACCTTTCAACTTGTTGAGCCATAGCTCGCCTCCTTTATTCATAACAACCTGTTTGTGACATATCGAACAAAGATTAGGAGAAATATGTATCTATCAAATTTGGCTTCTCTATTTTTTTTCAATTGTTTTTCACACACTTTACCCCTTTTTTCTCTCGAAATAACCTTTGAACAAAATACTTTGTAGATTTATGGTTAAACCCAACTCGTATGAAGTTCTTAGTAGTAAAATTTAGATTTTTGGGGAACTAATGAAAGAAAAAACCAAATCCTAGAACTATTAGGCTTGGTTGAAACAAGACCCGAACAAAAAAGGAAGGATATAAATATGTAGATTAGAATGAGTAAGGAAATCAAGGATCCCCTCTTCTTTTTTCCTTTGCCAACGATTTTGAAACAAATTAGATATAATTTTTTTTGGAGTGCAAGCAATTATATTTTTCTTAAATTGATTTTGGGCCCTTTTTGGTGGACTTCAAGGGCTGATTTGGTGACCCAATCTTCCTCCTCTTGGAATTTAATTTGGACCACCATATAATTGTAAGACTTGGACAATTCATCTCCTTTGGTCTTGAGCTATTCCTCTACAATTAAAAGCTTCTTTATTTGCATTGCAAGTCTAATGTCCTTGTTTTGTAATTCATTATCTTGACATCTTGTCAAAGGCCATCTTTGAGATTCCAAAGCTTCATCCTTGTCCTTGAATAGAGTTGAGCTTCCTAGGATGCTATCATTCTCCTCTTCTTGAAGAAAATTCATCCTCGAATTTTGAATTTGCAAGAAAAAGCAAAAACACGCACTAGTAAATGACATCTACTAATCTGAAAAAATAGCAGGAATAAAACAAGATGGTGACCATGTGTCAAATTTAACCCAATCAATCATAAAAGATGTAAGTACTCCCTTATAAAATATATGGACATCATCATTCCAATAAATTTTATACCTACCTAGATTAATACCATAAAAACCTCTCTTAGGTGAATCATGCAATGGAACATGCACTTCGATCATGTTTTTAAGGTAGTCCATAAGTATACATGACAAAGAAATATTAAAATATTGACCACACATCCATTTAATGTAAATATATATACCACATGAATCAAAGAATATACTTTCATAATATAGGCAACTATTTATGATTACAAATCTCATGGATTTCTCTACCTGAAAAAGTATTTGATCACAAATATTACAACAATAATGGATATCCTCTTTTCTAGTAACAAATAATTTTACAAGCTTACAATAAACATGACTTGAAGAATGAATCTCCATCATACCACAAAAGTGACATTATAAAAACTTATCACATGAAAACTCATTAGCCACTTGAATAAGAGAAGAACAAATATTTAACTCATTTGCATGCTTCTTTTGATAAATTTCATGTCTCTTTCCATAAAGTTGTAATATATAATCATCTAAGTCATAAACAAATTAAAAAGGAAGCAAATTACTCTTGCACTTTAACTTAGATATTACAGTTAATGACTTGATGTGCATCAAAATATCATCATCTACAAAAATTATAAAGCCACCAACATAAGAAATAAGAGTGTAATTCATTTCCTCCAAAAATACCTTACGTGTTCTAGAAAGAACAAGAATGCAAATAAAACAATTATACATACCATATTTGGACGTATTTACCAATGGAACATCATCACCTTGTATTCTTTTATGCAATGTCTCCAACTTAAAAATGCTTTTAGGTAACTCCATGTCATAATCATATAAATAAGAATCAAAATAGTCAAAAGGTTTAATAACAAAGAATTTAATCAAGATTTTGTCTTCTACCATCCATCAAGAATTGATATTGTCGAATTTATGTTGGAATACAATTGGATATTTTGCCACCATCTCTTATGCCTCACCACCCCTTTCAAAGGTATTCATCATGTGGTTGCACAAAATCACAAGCACTAAAACACTAAAGCGTTAATGGGTTAGGAAGTAAAGAAACTTTTTTGTTGCTTAAACTCTCTTTGTCCTTTTTCGCAAGACTAATGTTTTCCTCACCCTTAGCTTCTTTTCTCTCACTAAAGAGTTCTTTTCCTTCTCTCAATCTCACTTTTGTTTCTCTCTCTACCTCACAGACTTTGTTTCTCTTATTGCTTTCTCTCTTTTCTTTTTTCTCAAGATCACTATTTAACTCATTTGACATCCCACTCTTTTTGCTCAAGACAATCTCTCTTTTTTCCTCTCTTGGAATGTTAACATGCACTCCCTTATTCCTCTTATTCTTTTCTCTCTCGTATTTTTCATATTCTCTTTAACGATCTATTCATCTTCACAAATTTGTAAAGGAGTCAAAGGCCCAAGAATGAGTTTCTTCCCATTAACCTCAAAAGAATATCTATTTTTTACGATACAATATGAAGTACATCTATAGATATACCATGGCCTTCCTAACAAGATATGATAATTATTCGTGGAAATTACATCACACCAGATCGCATCCTTATACCTTCCAATTGAGAACAGTAATAAGACTCTCTTAGATACCTTTACTCTTCTCAGCATGTAGGGTTCAATATGCTCAACACAAGGCAAGTTCAGTTTCTCAGCCGTATAAGTGCTAATTGAGTTAAAGCCACATTCTTTGTCCATTCTAAGGGCACAAATCGTAAACATCACTTTAGCTCTAGTTTGAAAATAACTTTACCATCGTGTTCCTTCCATTCACCATACTGGAAGTTTGACCTTTCAACTTGTTGAGCCATAGCTCGCCTTCTTTCTTCATAACAACCTGTTTGTAATATCTGGAAATTATTACAAATTGGGTTGTAAAGTTTAATTGAGCTTATATTAATGGATTTGTATGACTACTGGCTAGTTTTGGAGCATTGTGCATTGGTTTGAGCCTTCAGAAGAATTTGGAGTGCTAGTTATGAGTCTTCAGAGCGAGGTGAGTCTTCTTTCTAATCTCGTGAGGGGGAATTTATCCCAAAGGTGAATTAAATTGGTTATGTGATCCTATTTTTGGGGGATACTACGCATGAGGTGACGAGAGTTCGTGTGTAGCTACTATTATGCTATTGTCCAGGTATAGGACCCAAAAATATGTTACACTTGGATTAATTGTGAACCCATTGATGGCTTGAATTTCCTAAATCACATTAAATTAGTAAATAATTTCAAAGGGATTAAGATTCATTTCTTAAGATTGTTAAAGGAGAATTGATTTTATTTCAATAAATATTCCCCGATAAGCTCTTTTTTGACTAGTTGAGTATGTATTATTATGTGTACCTGTGTCGCATGCATGATTCGCGAACAGGGTATGTGTTTATTTTCTGGAACGAGCCGAACGCCTTGACAGATTAAATAGATGCATCTATGGTACGGGACACTTTACCCTCGACAATGCACAATTTACATTTCTGTTGGAGCGGCCTGTCGACCTCGGCATGATTTGCGCATGTTTGTGCTGTTGTCCTGAACTTATTTAAGTTTTCAGTGCCTCACCCTGGCTCGAGATTTATTTGTTAATAATAAAGAGGACCTATGAAAAATTCATATGAAAGGATTATGTGTTTACTTGTTTCCTCTATTTAGATTAAAATTATATTTGTTAAATAAATTCACCGTCTAATATGTTAATTAAGGATGAATAATTATCAGACCACTAGAGAGTGTCAAAGTTGACCATCTCGTCTCTATCCCTTCGGGATTAGGTGGGATACTCATTGGGTACATGTTATTTTTGTACTCATACTACACTTGCTGTGCATTTTGTTACACATGTATATGTGACTGCTTTCTAGGCATAGCACCACGGATGATTCCGGGACTAAGTGCGTTGCATCATTCGAGACGGCCGCAACTAGAGTAGTCCCTTCCTTTGTAATGTATTTACTTTCCGTCCACTGTATCCCGAGCAGATATTGCATTTTATTTTTCTTATCAGTAGATGCTCATGCACTTGTGATACCGGGTTCTGGGATGGTTTGGAGTATTGTATTAATTGCTTAACCTTTAAATTTGATTTGAAAATATATTCTTTAAAATTTTTAAATAATGAAGGAAAAAAATCCTGTATTGCAAAAGTGTTAAAATGAGACTAACTTAAAGTATTTGAGTTGGCTGGCCTGACAACGGTGTCCGGTGGCACCACGACCCTTAGTGAATTTTGGGATATGACAATTTATATCCATCAAACACCTTTAACAAATAATAAAAAAATTTAAAATTTTACTTTTCATTATCTTTCCCAATTTATATCAAGCCATGAAAGGCAACATCAACATTTAATATTCTCAGGCAACAACATATATCATGCGCAAATCATGTTAGACATCAACGACCACTCCAATAAAAATATAAATTGTGCACTGCCGAGGTCGAATGACTCGAACCATAGATGCATTTATTACCCGGTTCGCGAATCATATATGTGACATATGCACACATAAGAATACATGCTCACGCAAATAATTAAGGATTTATCGAGGAACATTTATCCAAATGAAAACCAATCATCTTTTAATAATTTAAGAAAATACAATTTAATATTTATAGAAATTTATTTACTAACTAAATGTGATTTAAGCTATTCAAGTTGTCATCAAGATTACGATCACTCCAAGTATAACATGCTTAGGGGTCCTAACTACTCGAATAATAATATAGTAGTAGTTACGCGCAGGCTCTCGCCACCTCCTGCGAACGTAGCCCCCAGAATGAGGATCACATAACCAATTATTTTACCTATGGGGACAATTCCCTCTTACAAGGTTATAAAGGAGACTCACCTTGCTCCGAAGATCCATAACTGGCATTCAACGCCCTTCCGAACACTCGAATCGATGCATAATGCTCCAAAACTAGCCAATGATTATGTAAACCCTTTAATATATGCTAAGGTACTCATTATAATCAAATTTATAATAATTTCTAGCCCCAATCGAAAAGTTGACAAAAATGTCCCCGGGCCTACGCGCCCGGAATCCAAAATTTTCAGAAGATAAAGTTTACTCATAAACTCACGAACTCAAATATATGATTTTTTCTAAATTCCATAGTCAAAATCGTGGTTAAAATCCAAGAATATTAAATTTCTAGGTGTTCCCTCAAACCCCAAGTTTTTTCACAAATTCTTTGTCTAAATCCATATATAAACTTTGTATTTAACTCAAAGCTAGTATAAATTACATACCTCATGACGAGTGATGAAAATGGCACCTCAAAGTTGCTCCCAATCGGCTCCAATGGAAGAAAATGGGGTTGAATTGAACCCAACCCGAATCTTAAAGACCTCACTACCTCAGCAATTTTCGCACATGCGGTCCCTTGACCACTTCTGCGGTTCCGCAGGTGCAGTTAAAATACCTCTTCTACGGTCCTCCCTAGGTCATCCTTTTTAGCTTCTGCGACATACCTTCCGCAGATGCGGTCCCGCTTCTGCGGAACCTTGACCGCATCTGCGGCCCACGAGCCATGACAAAAAATTTTCTTCTGCGGCTCCCTTTCCCGCTTCTGCGGGGCCGCTTCTGTGGTTAACCCACCGCAGATGCGGTTATACCAGCAACCAGACCCTTCAGCTATCCAAAGATTCCAATTTTTGATCCGTTAATCATCTGGCATCCACCTAAGGCCCCTGGGACCCAAACCAATCATACCAACTAGTCCCTTAACACATTACTGGCTTACTCGAGGCCTCAAATCACATCACACAATGCTAAAATCATGAATCAACCTCCAATCCAAGCCTTGTAAACTTTAGAATTTCAAACTTCTACATTTGATGCCGAAACCTATCAAATCATATCCGATTGACCTCAAATTTTGCACACAAGTCATATTTGACATTACGGGCCTATTGCAACTTCCCAAATTCGATTCCGACCCCGATATCAAAAAGTCCACTTCCGGTCAAACTTCTCAAAAACCTTCAAATTTCTATTTTTAGCCAAATGGCTTCAAAATGACCTACGGACCTCTTAATTCACTTCCGATCGTGATCCCAACTCCAAAATTACCATATAGAGCTACTCCCAGCCACGGAATCCCGAACAGACATCGGTAACACTGAAATGTACTTCAAGCCAAACTTATGAAATTTCTTCCAAAATATTAACTTCCACAATAGGCGCCAAAACGCTCCGGGGTCATCCAAATCCAGATCCGGGCATACACCCAAGTTCGAAATCGTCATATGAATCTGCTGGAACCTTCAGATCCTGATTCCGAGGTTGTTTAGTCAAAATTCTAATCCTAGTTGATTCCTACAAATTTAAGCTTCCGAAATGAGAATTCTCTTTCCAAATCAACTCTGAATTTTTTGAAATTCAATTCCAACCACGCGTATAAGTCATAATACCTGAAATGAAGATGCTCATGACCTCAGACTGCTGAACGACGCGCTAGAGCTCAAAACGATCGGTCAGATCGTTACAAATGTCCATTGCGTAGTCTTTCAAGTACTTCTACTTCCTTTGTTTCTTAGTTATGTTCTTAGCTTAGTCTTCGATCGTATTTTCTATTACCCGGATTGAATAAGACATGTCATATGTTTAGCTAAAGTGTTGATTAAATTACTATACCTTTGTTCTTTTCTTTTTCCACAAGCTTTAGTGTGACTATATATGCTGTGCAGTGACATTATAAAGAAAGAGAAAGGACCTAATTGAAAATTTTGACATCAGAAAATAGAAGTCGTTGTTCAAAATTTTGGCACAACTTAGGGAACTATTAATACCAAATCCCACTAAGTTTTGTTAGCTAAAGTCCACTTTCCCTTTTTAAGGCCGAATATGGGGTAGCCAGCTGCCCCTTTTATTCTCAATTTCGGAGTAACTGGAAATTTGGATTAATTTTTTTTCTTTTTAAAAAAAGCAATTGGTTTTGAAATCTTTATACAAATAGCCGATAGAATTCACAATTTATTTTTTCTAACCAGCATACATAAAGTATACCACAGATTATACAAGGCATGCATATATTATACATGAATTATACGCATATTACATATTCATTGACTATTTTTAATTTAAATAACTAGACGAGCAACTATTTAGATTAATTCTTCAAACACTAGCTCTTGTATTTAGGATTTGCAAATCCTTCTACAAGTGCAATACTATCTGAATCCTCTCTGAAAAGCAGACTGTGTCTGTGTGTGTTCGCAGCCCTCTTTAACTATTAAATTTGGGTTATCTTGTTTTTCTATTTCCTATCCAAAATGCCATTGAATTAAAAATGTATATTTGGAAACTCAAGATGGGAAACAGAGTTCGAAAGTGGCCCGACCATGATAGATAATCGATGGTTTCGTGAAAGACTATTTTTTCATCAAAATTACTACACTGAAGTTTAGTACAAAGTCGTAAAATCAGCACCGTTGAAGAAGCATGTGAAATGTTTCTAATGGTTTCAGAAAATTGAAACAAACAGTAGACTTTTATACGTATCTCATTTAGATCGATGCATGGGAATATTAAGCACCATAAAGGTCCACTGACAAGCTCTACACATGAGCACTTTAATTTCTCGTCACATGCAGAGACGGAGCTAGAGTTAAAATTACAGGTTTGACCAAATTTAATAGCTTTATCCAAACTGTATCACAATCCAAACCCCGCTCCGATCGTAAAGGCATCTCTCGTGAAGACAAGGCCAGCTAACTAATCTTAATTGCCTTTTTCAACATAGTTAAATATAAATAAGCAGTCTAAATACGGTTTAGTATTAATATTTAGCAGAAATACAAGCCAAACACAGCCCAAACCGGGGTGTCACAAGTCACGAGCACCTAGAAAAGTATAAATACAACTACATGGCCAACAATATACCGAATAAAATTTGGAACCAAAGGAGGAAATCCGGTGCCGCGGACGCTGGCGGTCACTCTGCTCAGCTACAATAGTAATACCTTCAATCTGCTCAAAACTCACTACCGGGTGAACAATACCTGCATCTGCACGCCAGGTGCAGGGAGTAAAGTGAGTACTCCATCTCAGTGAGTAATAAATGTATATAATAACTGAGCAGTAAGAAATCACGTATAACAGATCATCATGATGTACGTAAGCAGTGAAAAGCCCTTAAATTGAGAAAATCGGTGAAAACTGTAAAATCTTTCGAAATATCTTGGCTTAGTTTTAAACCTCTTTTGAAAATGAGCATTTCAACAATTGCAGAAATAATTTCAACAATTAGTGACACTATGCACAGAAGCCTGCCCCTCGGGCAATTATTCTTATTCCTGGTCAGCCATTGTTACCTTACCAAAAGCATCATGCAGTGTCATTGTTACCACTATCTAAAATTTATCCACTTTAGGAGTGATCAGATAATATCACAACAACAGATAAATATCTCAAGAAATATCGTAATGAACAAATGCATGAATGTAATACAATGCAAATAAAGGTACACTCTGTTACCCGCAGCGGCGTGCAGCACGCTTTATTTATTTATCGTCGATGGCGCTCACTGCGGGTATGTACATACTCCGAAGGGGCTCTTACAGCCTAAGTGCTATCAGCGATCTCTTGGCATCAAATAGGCTCTCGGCCTCAAAATCAATATATCATTGCTACGGCGTGCAGCCCGATCCATATCATAGGAAAAACATCCTCACTATCGGGTCCTCAGCACATCTCAGTCAAATAAATTCACAGCCACTCTGGCATAACATGTTGTAAGGACCTCAACCCTTATAGTCATTCCATTTATGATTCAAGTTCAAAATACAGTTCTTATAATATTTTTTTAACAGTTGAAAACATGACTGAGAGAATCATTTATGCAAACAAGTGAGGAAAAACAGATGAAGATCCTCTATGGATTCTACAGGTCGGCACAAGGCCCCAAACATGGCAATAAGCCCAATTCACAGTAATAAAGTATGCTTCTCAATCACCAATATAGTAGAAATAACACTCGCGATCCCCAACAGTAAATGACCTCACACTCATCATAGAATGCGTGTCACACCTCAATATATCGCTACGATGTGAAATTCGGGGTTTCAAACCCTCAGGATGTCATTTACAAGCATTATTCACCTCGAACCGGCAAATTCTCTAGCCTGTGACGCCTTTGCTCCTCAAATCGTCCTCCAAGCGCTTCGAATCTATCCAAAATCAGACCGAATACATCATAATATGTTAAGGAAAAAAGCCCAAGCGAAAATAATCATGAACGGGTACAAATCCCGAAATTACAAAAACCCGAGCCCTGGGCCCACTTCTCGAAACTCAGAATTTTTTTACATATTTAGATTACTCATCTCATGCCGAGTTCATACATATCAAGAATTCCAAAGCCGGAGTCCATTTGACCTCAAAAATTCCATTTTTAAATTACTAATTTTCAAGCCCTAGCTTTACCTCCTTTTGATGAATTTCAACCAATTTCCGTATTAGATTTATCATAAGCTCATGTATTTAGGCCAACGGACTTACCTCCAGTCGATTCCCAGTCAAAACTCTCTTTTATTCTCGCCAAAATCTCTCAAGGTCGCTTAAAAATGGTAGAAATATCTCATGCTCACGGATGAAATATTCAAATAAAACCCTTCTGCCCAGGCCGATTTTTGCTTCTGCGGTCCCGCTTCTGCGGCCAAAATCCCGCTTTTGCGGATATTCATTGAAATAGACAAACCAGTTCTGCGTCTATATTTCCGCTTCTGCGGAACTTCCTCTCAAGGTCCATATCGCTTATGCGAAAAGTGGTACGCTTCTGCGGATCCTACCTTACCAACCCATGGACCGCTCCTGCAATGAGATACTCTGCTTAAGCGCCTCCGCTTTTGCGGTCCAAAGCCCGCAGAAGCGAGAATACAGATGCAACAACCTTCAGCAATATGCATTCCCAAAACTTCTCGTTTAACCATCCGAACTCACCTCGAGGCCCCAGAACCTCAACCAAAAGTACAGACATAATCCAATACCCTTTTTAAACTTGTTCCGATTCTAAAAACACATCCAACAACACAAAAATCCTCATTTCTCATCAATTTCTAGTCTAAGTTCTTCAAATTCTTCCGAAACTCGCATTCGATCAAAAACCCAATCAAAAGACGTCCGCATGGCCTGAAATTTTGCAAACACCTCACAAATCACATAATGAAGCTACTGCCACTCTCCGAATTTCATTTCGACACTCGGATCAAAATCTCACCTATCAACCGAAAATCGCCAAATTACTAGTTTCGCCAATTCAAGCAAAATTCCACAGCGGACCTCCAAAATCAATTCTTATCACGCTCCTAAGTCATAAATCATCCGAGAAAACTCACCATATGATAAAAACTCCGATCCGAGCTCGCATACATATAAGTCAACTCTTGGTCAAATCTTTCAAATTTAAAATTTCCAACTGCAACTATTCTTTCAAATTCATCCCGATTTTCCTGAAACTTGAAACCAACGACCCATATCAGTCATAATGCATAACGGGGGACAAGTCATACCCGAGAACTGGCGATAAAAACATAAAAAAGCTCAAAACGACCGGTCGGATCGTTACACAGACCTGATATTTACTTTAAAAAATTCATTACGTACGTATACATTATTAATTTAGAGCTCAATAACTTATATAAAAGGACTGAAATCACTAGCCCGTAAAGTGGACTTCAACCCTCATGATCTCAACATTTTAGTGATTTTACGTGCAAGCACCCTCAGGCAGACACGAAATTGCACTTCCCCACCTGCGCCCATTGCTATTAATTTCCACTTCTCGTTACAATTTAAGTGGAAAACGTCTAAATAAAAACATGACTCGACCGGTAATATGTCCGTGGTTTCTATTGAATACTGCAAATTCTAGCTATGACACTTTCTTGAGACATGAAATTTGGAAAGCACCATCCCTTTTTATGGTGTAATTTTGTAAGTTTCCCGTGATGTTTGTTCCTCGTGTACCATAGTAGAGTACTTAATATCTTATAGTATAGTAGTACAAGACTAAGTGGCAAGCAGAATAGGACAACTTCAATGTGTCATGTCAATATAAGTTAACTATTTCGGAGCTCGTGAAATTTAATGATTGATTATTGTTTAAATTGTTTGAATGTTAATAATTTATGATTAATCTTCTTTCGACACTGATTTAGTCATTTGTTTTATTAATTAATCTCAAAATTTTATTGTTGGTCCTTAGAGAATATTAAAAAAGACAAGGTGGGTTTTTCATGAATTTGTATTATTTTTTAAATTGGTGAATGGGTATCATTTGCGTCGGTATTTGGATATTTTGTTTCAATTTGAGATCAATTGGAACATATTTGAGGTGGTTTATTCCAATATTAAAATTGTAATTTCGAAGAACACTTTGTTGAATAACCTAAATAAATTTTATCCATAGGGTAGACTTTAATGAACAATTTAACTATAGGTTCGATTAAAGATGATACAAAGTCATATCAATATGGTAAATTTGGTCAACAATTGAACAATCACGACATCATGCCTACTGTTTATTGTGAACAATTTAACAAATAGGCCGAATATAGATAACACAGAGTCATACCAATATATAATAGAATTTAGTGAACAATTACAAGGTCATACCAACGTGCTAAAATCTATGAAAAGATTACAATATATGTAAGAATAATATAACATAAAATCTGTCAATCATATAGAGATTCTCAACGAGCAATAAGTGTGTAAGGCTAAATGGCATGGTCTAAATAGATTAAAAAACATAGATAATATTTAAAGATCAGACCCTGTAGGATTATTCCTATAAAACACCCTAAGAGTGAAGGGTCTTCCATGAGATTGAAACCTTAAACTTAACAGATGTATGATGACGTTGCAACTATTTAATTGTTGGGATTTTTTCTTAACTATACTATGAAACTTTATTATAAAAGATATGCATTGTTTACATATTACCTGTCCAGTGCATATTTTAACTATAATTTATATACCAATCGTTAGTTAGACAGAATCTGCCATTTATAGCGCGCGAAAAATCTGTCACAGAATCTAGGATTGATTTATTCCCCATTAAATTCGAAATTTAAAACGGAAAGGAGATCTGGAAGCTGCGTAATTCTTTCTGAAACTACAATTCAAAAACGTACGCAGAGCTTCAAAAGCCTCAGCAAACTGAATATAAATTTTAGAATTCGAATCTGTTCTTCATCGTTCTCAGTAATCAAATTGTCGATCATATGTCTGTTTTTCATATTTTTTTTCTCTCAACTACACAAAATCATGTCAAAAATCCCAATCATGCTAAAATTTAATGAGAATCGGGATAACTATGGCAGATTTAAAGATTGTGAAGTTGATGCCATTGTAGTAGATGAGAATGTAAGCTACAAAATTCTGATTTCTACAATTGCAGAATAACTATCGAGTGATACACCAGAAAAAATTGTAGAAATCAAATACATTTTGAATGGCAATTGTCCTCCTATGGAGATTAGGAATGATATGAGGGTTCGTGTGTGTATGGAGACTAAAAAGGAGAATAAAAACTTAGGTTCGTCATATATAAGTGTAAGAGATTTCAATATGGAATTGGCAATCACCAACGATAACACAAATACAGATTTGTATAATTCGACATTGCATAGAGTTATGGTTTTAGTGTGTTATCTACAATATTACTGAATTTACCTATAATTAAACTACAAAATAATGTACTGAAGAGGATAAAGCAATATTATTTTCAAAATTATCTACATTGTTACTACATTTATCTGTATGTTGATACGGGTTCGTCTGGATCCCTAAAGTTACTTGATATTCCATCCTCTCCAGCTATAGACGAATATCAAAGTGAAATAATAACAGAATCCTCGCAAACATAAATTGAAGAAGGACAAGTGTATCAGGACAAGAAAACTATGGCTGCTGCATTGAAGAACTTTTTGTGATGCATAAGTTCCAATTCAGAGTAAAAAGATCTAGTCATAGAAGGAATGGAATTATTTGTGGAGAAAAGATCACTAAGAGCAGTGTTTTAGTGAATATATGTGGTTTTTACAAATTGTAGTTAGATTGTAGTGTAATTGTAGGTAAATTGTAGTTTATATCGATTTATGTTAAAACAGTCCTTTTATTGCATCTACATTTATAGTATGTATTATTGTATTTTTGTAGCTACTGGCTTGTATGTGTTGCTGAAAACTGTAAATGTCTCTTCAAGGTAATGTCAATTAATGATTCTGCAATGTTCAAGATAAGGAGTTTTATCCGAAAACACACATTCTCCTTAATGGACGAAATATTCATACAGTGTAAACGTACTGCAGTTGTAGTTGGTGCATGGTCGTTCCAAAGTATTGTGATCCTAAGACTGTTTACACACCAAAGGACATACAAACTGACATGTTATCAGAATATGGACTGAACCTAAGCTACATAAAAGCATGAAAAGCAAAGGAAAAGGCTTTACAGTTTTTGAGAGGGAATCCGGTTGACTCATACAGCAAATTACCCAAATATTTTTATATTCTTGAGGATACTTATCCTGGTTTTGTTATTAAATTGAAGAAGGCTGCAGATGATTGCATCTTATATGCATTTGTTGCTCTTTGTACATCAATAAGTGGTTGGAAATATTGTAGGCCAGTAGTAGTTGTTGATGGGATATTCTTAAAGTCAGCCTACAGGGGGATTATGATGATAACAAGCACCATGGATGCAACAGGTAAAAAGTGTAAAACTTTTGTAGGCAGTCTATAAAATGTAGTAAAATTATAGTAATTTTGTAGTTATTACATAAAATGTAGATAAATTATCTATATTATAAATATTTATTGTAGTTTTTATCTAATTATATTTTTATTAATTTTTCAGAGCTTCCAATTAATATTTTATGAATTAATAATATAGGTACAATATTGCCCTTGGCATATGCTGTGGTTGATTATGAATACGACGCATCTTGGCAGTGGTTCTTTGAGCAATTCAAGCAGGCATATGGTGAAATATCTTCTATGTGTGTTGTTTCAGATAGGAATGAGAGTATACTGAAGGCAGCATCAATTGTCTATCCGGGCATGCCACACTACTCTGGCATGTGGCATATTTGGATAAATATAAGGTCCAAATTCAAGAAGGGACGTCTACAATTACATGAATTGTACTTTGTTACAACACGGTCATACACTCTGGATGAATTTAATGAAAGTATGTAGAAGATTGAAGAGGTAGACCCGTGTGTGAAATCTTACCTATATGATATTGGCTATCATAGATGGTCAAGAGTACATGCAACGGTGGATAGAACTTTTACTATGACATAAAATATTATCGAGTCGTTGAATGCTGTAACAAAAGAGGCAAAGAGATCTGTCAATATTTGACCTATTAGAGTATATGAGGACACTTCTTTGAACGTTGGACGAAAGAGAAGTTTTTGAAGGCAAAGGGTACTTTCACATACCTTGATACAAATACAACAATGAACAAGCTTAGGGTAATATCTGTCTATTTGGTGCAGAAAAAATAAATTACTTAATATACAGTGTTTCCAGATTGTAGATAAATTGTAGTCAAATTGTATGTTGTAGATAAGGTGTAGAATATTTGTAGTTGATTTGTAGATAAGTTGTAGATAATCTATTTTTATGATTGAGATAATAGTTTTTCTATTTGTTCTGCAATTGTAGGTGAGGGCTTCAACAAATCATATACATATTGTGTTAGATGGTATGAAGCAGTATATTGTGTATCTAGAAAACAAAAAATATAGGTATGGACAATTTCAACTTGAAGAACTTCATGTGCGCATGTGTTGGCAGCATTAAGACACAAGAATGAAACACATGAAAACTATTGCTCTCTGTATGACACAAGGAAGAGCCTTCTGCGTTCCTATAAAATACCAGTAAATCCTCTTCCTGATGAAAGCAAATGAAATGAGCCACAACATATTTAAGATGAGGTAGTAAACCACCGGCGGGAGATAAAAGGCAGCCAGGGAGACATCAAAAGGCAAGACATAAAACATATGATGAAATAAAGTCAAACAAGTACAAGGTGTCATGTAGAAACTGTGGAGGTGAATGGCATAACAAAATAACTTGCAAGAGTGCACCCAAAAAGAAATGAATATCATGTAGCTAGAATCCTAATTCAAAATAAATGTTAGTGAGTTTAAATTAGCAGATTTTTTGTGTAATCGTTTAAGTTTTTGAAGATCATTATGAAGTATGCTATAATTTATGTATTTGCATTTGATTTGATTTTATGTATTCTGTCATGCATTTAAATTTGTCTTTAATATAGTTTAGTTAAACTTTAATATATATTATCGAAAAAACAACTTATATTAATAAAGTAACCTTAATGTAAAGTGACTCCAGATTGTAGGTAAAATGAAGGTTAAATTGTAGTCTTGGTAATAAGTTGTAGATGATTTGTAGATAAATTATGGATAATTTATTTCTATAATTTGAGTAGTTATTGTCATGACCCATAATTCACTAAGGGTCGTGGTGGCGCCGGACACTACTGTCAGGCAAGCCAGCCAAATTACTTAATCAAAATCTCCCTTTTAACACTTTTGAAATCTAGGATTTTCCTTCCGTATTTAGAAATTTTAAATAATAAAGTCTCAAATCAATTTAAATATATAGTAGCTACGCAGGGACTCTCGTCACCTCGTGCGTACATAGCCCCGACAAATAGTAGAAAGTAACAATTTAACTTACCTATGTGGTAATTTCCCACTCATAAGATTAGAAAGGAGAATCACCTCACTCCGAAGGCTCATAACCGGAACTATACATTCTTTCGAAGCTCGAACGAATGCATAATGCTCAAAAACTAGCCAATGGTCATACAAATCCATTAATATATGCTCCATTAAACGTTACAACCCAATTTGTAACAATTCTTAATCCCGAACGAAAAGTTGACAAAAATTCCCTCGGGCCCACGTGCCCGGAATCCAAAATTTTTCGAAGATAAACTTTTCCCATGACCTTAGGAACTCAAATATATAATTTTCTCTTAATTCCATACTCAAAATGGTGGCTAAATTCCAATAATTAAATTTCTAGGTCTTTCTACCAATACCCCAAATATTTCTACAAAATTTCATGCTTAAATCCATACATAATTGATGTTTTTCACTCACAATAGGTGGAGATAACTTACTTTATCGTTGATGATGAAAACCCTCTCTTAAAAGTCCCTAAAAATTGCATAAGACATGAAATATATGAGAGAAATGGCAAAAATCCGATTTTAAAAGAACACTGCCCGGGCGACCCTTCTATGCGATTGCAACAAACGCTACGCGATTATATAGGCCAACCCTGCTGCCTCCCAAATTCCTTATATGCGTTCACATGAAATCTCCCACGTTCGCATAATCTTGTAATAACCCGACCCATCGTCACGTGAGTTACCGCCCCATTTTTCACACAAGTCATATTTAACATTACAGACCTACTCCAACTTCCGGAATCAAATTTCGACCCTGATATCAAAAAGTCCACTTCCGGTCAAACTTCTCAAAAACCTTCAAATTTCAATATTTAGCCAAATGGCTTCAAAATGACATACGGACCTCCAAATTCACTTCCGATCATGCTCCCAACTCCATAATCACCATACGGAGCTACTCCCAGTCTCAGAATGCCAAACGGACATCGATAACGCGGAAATACACTTCAAGTCAAACTTAAGAAATTTCTTCCAAAATGCTAACTTCCACAATAGGCGCCAAAATGCTTCCGGGTTATCCAAAACCCAAACCAGACATACGCCCAAGTCCAAAATTATCATACGAACCTGATGGAACCTTTAGATCCTGATTCTGAGGTCGTTTTTACTCAAAAATCCAATCCTAGTTTATTCCTTCACCTTTAAGCTTTTGAAATGAAAATTCTCATTCCAAATCAACTCTGAACTCCCTGAAATTCAATTCCGACCATGCGTACAAGTCATATCACCTGAAATGAAGTTGCTCGTGACCTCAGACTGTTGAACAACGCATTGAGACTCAAAACGACCGGTCGGGTCATTACATTCTCTCCCACTAAAACATACATTCGTCCTCAAATGTGCTGAGAACTATTCTAACGTAGCCTGAAGTTACTGCTTAGCACCTCATGCACCTCCCCGTACTACCACAACTTAGCTGAGCACGTTAGCTCGATAAATTCTGAAGATATTCCCTTTTATTCAAGAAATTAAGCCTTAGAGCATCCAACATCCGGAATTCTATGTCAGGCCTGTTTTCTAACATACGATCTCCATCAATCACTACGCGATGTACTCAAATATGACTGCATAACTCTGTTGGATACTTACTTCGCAACATTTAATCCACAGGACTGCGATAAAATTTTCTGATCAACCTAGCCAAAATTCAACGAATTAGATGCTTCCATTGCACCTCTTACACACAAAAGTATTAATCTAACTATTTCAATACCTCCACAACGGAAGAGATACCGAAATTCATAATCAACTGCCGAGTCAACCAATCATTGGGTCTATAATTCTTACTAGAAACATTACCACATTCTGAACCAAATAATGATCTTTGCTCCTTAATATAAGTCATATAGTCAGATTTCACTGGTCCTAAATCCCACAATCTCATCTCATCCAGTACGAACTGCTCAGGCAATAAGCCACTTCGAATGCAAACACAAGTCTCATATGATGCCACAATGTGCCAATATGCCACCAATCCGAACACAACGCAAACAGGAAATCAAAGTCCGGAAGGAATTACTTAACCCCCGCGCTAATACGGACTTTCCTTAGAAGATAGGAAGCGAAGCACACCAAAAATAGCATATAGAAAACCAAACTCGATATCACACTGTTGCGGCGCGCAACCCAATCCAAATAATACACCCATGGCGGCGTGCCACCTGATCCACACATAGATCTCACATAAGGAGATTGTACTTCGAGCTAAATCTGCTCATTATAATAAAAATATCGAATTTCGATTGCAAGCACGCTAAGTGCATAATACCATCCCTGAGAAAACACATAGCGCTATAGGATACAAAACTCAAGCACAACTGAGGTGTGATACAAGATCTGAATCTCAAGAGCCATTCTGCTCACATAACATCATCACCACGTGGAATCTTAACACATAAGAATTTACCAAACCATCTCACAACTCATACGGCGCAATACATCATTACCTGGAATAGCTGACGACAAAATAACACTCCGACTGTTCTTCCATAAGGGACGCTCGCCGAACGTACACAACTGAACTGATATAAAGCCCTGCTCACATGTAAATCAATCCACTAATCTCAAGCCGTTTTTTTATTGCACCAACTTGGATAATAACCTTTTAATGGTCCATGCTAACTCACTTTTCCTCGTAATACATAAGAACAACCATCATAACCGGAGCAACCTCCTCAGTTTGTAACCCAATAAACAAAGTGTCCCCCAGGCCTAAATTCTCCAATTAATGATATCACCATAATCCTCATACTTGGTTCAAATCATTAGCCAACTAAGTGACTACATGTCACACTTATACAATCTTCCCATGGGACACGCTCCCACAACCTCCCGAAATAAACAACGGGTTCGCAAACCTGAACCACCGATCTCACCAATACCAAAAAACGATCAAGAATTCCTTAACCAGGATGCAAATCCTCTTTCCTGACGCATCGATCTCAGGTAACACCGAATACAACCAACTTACTTAAAACATTCCGCACTTCTCTTGCTCATCCGAGCTTGTGACATCCTTACCAGCACCAAACTGCAACCTTGATCCTCACTTCGAGTTTCCATGCTACTCACTGCACCCAACGTGCCAACATACAATAGGACACGATTTCATCGTAACTCCAAAATCATTAATATTTTAACACTTCATCATATATGAACTTTTCACTTAACTCACTTCAGGAGAATCATAGCAACACACGGGTAAATTCCCATAACCGTAGGATATACAAATCTCTAAGTAGTGGTCCAAGCAATCATATTCTTTCCGGAATTCTCCTCCATATAACCAGCCATAACAAAAGAATGCTTCTGAATGACATCATTTATGGCGGCCGACAAGCCTCACACGTACCACAATAAATCACATGCATAACTTGATAATGCTGGGGGAATTGATCTCGACCACTATTTCTCCAACTCAACTATGGTTAACCAATATATCTTTCTTTGCTTTACCCTGATTGCCTTAGTAATAACCATGAATATTTTCAACACATAACACACTCTATTTGCACTCACCCCAAGTGACCTTGAACCGCGAGACCATGCTGTCTCAAATCCCATGAACCATTTCACACCTTTCTTGTGCGCCCATGTGCACCCTCAACTAATTTGCCCATTCTGCTAATCCTTCTATGAATGTGGAGTCCCTTCTAATTTTCCTCTCACGTGCTACACTGCAGTCAAAACATCGTAGAACATTCTGGGCCTCAACTCAAAAGCTGCTGCAAAAGTTTGATTCTTAATTGTACTTATAGGCTCAAAATTATTAGGCACCATACCCTACTTCTTTTGAATCCATTGGGACCGTCGCTGAGAGCCACCAGCCCTGACTTTGCCCTGAATTTAATCAACTATAAGAATTTTGTAGGACAAGAATACCTTCTTGGTGAAGCACCCAGCAGAATCACTTCCCTTTAAGCCTGCATCTATACAAGGAAAAATTCATGAATCGTTGCCCAAGTCTGAACATGAGCCAATAAGGCCAACCATAGCATGCATTCAACAATCTATTGCTCAAATTACCACTTATGGTCTTTTCTCATAGCTAAAATATCCCATCAACGTGCTAATAACAAGAAATCACGCAAGTAGTTAATCATACAACCCAAACATAAGCGGTGGGACTCTACCGCTTAGCTTGAAGCCATCATTTCACCATTCTTGAGTTCGCCCGACCTCTTTACCTTTTATTGGCATAACCTTGTGCCATCAGGTATCAAAATTTCTCGAAATCTTCCAGTAAACAACCCCTTTTGAACTCTGAATCATCAGTCACATTCGCACGTTCAATCTCTTCGCTGCATCACTGGTAGAATCACTTGCAGAAGCTTCGCCAACCATGCGACCACTAATCTACTCATAGGGAATAACCCACTTAGGGGAATCACTTACCAACATCTTCCCACGTTGCTGCACGGGGTACATTCACTCTAACACCAATAGCCCATCCTGAGTCCGAGCACACCTTCAAACTGCAAAAGTCCATTCACCCCTCGCGAACATCAATTAAATGTGAGGCAACATCCTTCAAATTTAGGGTTATGCTGCACCCTCCTCAATTTCAATCAGCTCCTTTCCTCCATATCAATCTTCTTCCGCATAATAGCCCATACTTCGAATCATACCCGCAGACTTCAATCACCAATCATTTAAAATCCCCAATTCGATCTAAACTCTCCTTAAGGCGCATAGTGATCCTACCACCTAGCCCATAGGCAACACCCGCTACTCTCCCACATTGATGGAACTCATCTCTTTAATTGATCACTCGACCTTGCTCCCCATACCTAGCCTTCTAGAAGTTTTAATCGCCTTATCGCACTTCCCACATGTCCTTCCTCATACTCCGCTGCTCAATTGTTGCCTTAAATAAAATCTATCTTCGTGGAACTTGAACCCACTATTGCCGCTGACTTTAAACCTTTCCAAGTGTCATTTTTCTCGAGCCGTTAACAGTAGAAATTCTGATTTGATCCTAAACAACCGTGCGATAATTGACAGTTGAATCTCCAATGCTATTTCTCAATATCTTGCCCTAAAGGCGAATTGTAGGAGATTTATAACACCAACAAACTTAGTAAGTTCAATCAGGATCCTGACACCCCATCATAGAAGAAAAGCTCCACCGTGCCTGTAAATACCAAGTCTCATTACTTCCACCAACCCACATCTGAATATCCTTAGTCCGAGTGCCTTTACCTTGCCGGGAATAAATACTGAATCCCTTGATTACACACTAGGTAAACCTCCTTTCAATTAATTCACTGCTACGACACGTGAGCAAGCATCCTACTATTACCACAACATTGCGAAAAATCGCTCATAAGTACCATGGCAACCTGTGCCTAGCCTCAAGGCTCTTAGAAGTTCTGTTACTGAGTTTTAACAATGGAATATCCCTCCATAATGCGACTATCATAGTCCATTCAACTATACCAGGAAAAATCATCTCGCACCACATTTGTAGTACCATTTTAATTCTTCGAATTCTAGATTTCTAACATGCACTCGCGTATGTAAGATTGAGTGGGAGGGAATCAAAGGCATAAGCCTCAAATGAATCTAACAGCATGATAAGGAAATCAAGAAGGGAAGTACTCCTAACAGCCATGTAGCCTCCCGAGGATAAGTATAGTGGTCTCTGTACCGATCCGCGAGACTCTACTAGACTTGCTCATGACTCGTGAGACCAACGGGAACCTGGATCTGATACCATGTTGTCACGACCCAAAATCCACTAAGGGTCGTGGTGGCACCGGACACTAATGTCAGGCAAGCCAACCAAATTACTTAATAAAAATCTCATTTTTAACACTTTTGAAATCTAGGATTTTCCTTCCATATTTAGAAATATTAAATAATAAGTATCAAATTAATTTAAATGTTAAACAGTTAATATAATACTTCAAACCATCCAAAAACCCGAAGCCACAAGTGCATGAACAACTAATGATAAGATAATAAAATACAACATCCATCCGGAATACAGTGGACAAGAAGTAAATACAGTGTACTGGAAAGAGCTGCTCTAGCTGCGGCCGTCTCGAATGATGCAGCTCGCCTAGTCCCAGAATCATCCGTGCTGCTATGCCCAGTAGGCCACTGGAGTCATGAACACCTGTAGAACAAAATGCACAGCAAGTGTAGTATAAGTACAACAACAATGTGTACTTAATGAGTATCCCGCCTAATCCCGAAGGGGTAGAGACGAGATGGTCAACTTTGACACTCTCTAATAGTCCAGTAATGATTCATCCTTAATATATCTATTAAACACTAGATTTATTTTATAAACATGATTTTTAATCCAGATAGAGGAAACAAGTACACGCATATTCTTTCATAGGAAATTTCCAAAATTCCTCTTTATTATTTACAAATTAATCTCAAACCAGGGTGAGGCAGTAACAACTTTAATAAGTTCAAGGCAACATCACAAACATGCTCAAATCATGCCGAGGCGATGGCCCACTGGGAAATGTTAATTGTGCACTACCGAGGGTCGAATGGCCCCTAACATACATCTATTTAATCTGCTGAGGCGTTCGGCCCGTTGAAAAAGTAAACTCATACTTGCATTGCTCGCGAATCATGCATGCGACGCAGATACACATAAGGAATACATGCTCAATCATTTAATTCGGAACTTAACGGGCAGCATTTATTCAAATATAACTAATTCTCCTTTAACAATTTTTTAAGAAATGAAGCTTAATCCTTTTGAAATTTATTTACCTATTTAATGTGATTTAGGCAATTCAAGCCATCAATGGATTCACAACTAATCCAAGTATAACATGTTTTTGGGTCCTAAACTACCCGGACAATAGCATAATATCGATACGCACGGACTCTCGTCACCTCGCGCATACGTAGCCCCCACAAATAGGAGCAAAAAACTAATTTAACTCACCTATGGGGTAATTTCCCCCTCACAAGAATAGAAAGGAGACTCACCTTGCTCCGAAGGCTCATAACCGGCACTCTAGATTTTTCCGAAGCTCGAACAATGCACAATGCTCCAAAACTAGCCAATGGTCATACAAATCCATTAATATATGCTCACTTAAACTTTACAACCCATTTTGTAACAATTCTCAATCCTGAACGAAAAGTTGACAAAAATGTCCTCGAGCCCACGTGCCTGGAATCCGAAATTATTTTTATGATAAACTTTGCCCATGATATTAGGAACTCAAATATATTATTTTCTCTTAATTACATACTTAAAATCGTGGCTAAATTCCATGAATTAAATGTCTAGGTATTTCTACCATAACCCCAAATATTTCTACAAAATTTCATGCATAAATTCATACATAATTGATGTTTTTAATCACAATAGGTGACGATAACTTACCTTATCATTGATGATGAAAACCCTCTCTTGAAGCTCCCCAAACGCCCAAGCCATGAAAAATATGAGAGAAATGGCCAAAATCCGATTTTAAAGAACACCGCCCAGACGACCCTTCTATGCGATCGCAACTAATGCTCCGCGATCGCATAGGCCAACCCTGCTGCCTCCCAAATTCCTTATATATATTCACATAAGCTCCAGCCTTCCTCCTGTGCGATTGCATATATGTTCACATAGGCCAAATTCAAGCTCCCTCAACCTTTGCTCTATGCGATCGCAAACCCACTCCCTCCCTCAAGCTTTATGAACTTTGAACTTTCCAACTTCTACTTTTGACATTTATACCTATAAAATCATGTCTGATTGACCTCAACAAGTAATATTTGACATTACGAACCTACTCCAACTTCCGGAATCGAATTCCGGCCCCGATATCAAAAAGTTCACTTTCGGTCAAACTTCTCAAGAACCTTCAAATTTCTATCTTTAGCAAATGGCTTCAAATGAAATACGGACCTTCGAATTCACTTCTGATTGCGCTCCCAACTTCAGAATCACCATACGGAGCTAATCCCAGTCTCAGAATCCCAAACGGACATCGATAGTGCTGAATGCACTTCAAGCCAATCTTACGAAATTTCTTCCAAAATGCTGACTTCCACAATAGGCGCCAAACTGTTTCCGGGTTATCCAAAATCCAAACTGTACATACGCCCAAGTCCAATATCATCATACAAACATGTTGAAACCTTCAGATCCCGATTTTGAGGATGTTAACTAGAAAATGCAATCCTAATTCATTCCTTCAACTTTAAGCTTTTGAAAGGCAAATTCTCTTTCCTAATCAACTCTGAACTCCCCGAAATTCAATTCCGGCCATGCGTACAAGTCAGAAAACCTTAAATGAAGTTGCTCATGAACTCAGACTACTTAACGACATGCTGGTATGAAAATCATCGGTCGGATCATTACATTTATTTTATCTATTTGTTGTGTAATTTTATTTCAACTAACAGATATTTACATACATTACCTAGTACTTGAAGGTATTTCATAATAATTATGTGAAAATTAATTGTAGGCAAATTGTATTCTAAAAAACAGAGTATTCAAGTCTAATATAATGAAGATACAGTGTTGTAAACAACCAAAATGGCATATTTTCTACAGTGTATTCTCCTTCAACTTCAAAAAGGCGTCAACTAAACTAGGAACACAAGATTCTATTTCTTCTTTCTATGTACTCTAGTCTTCTCATTTTTAGCTGGAGCACCCTTCCTCCTTGCTAGTCTGCCTGTTACCTTACTTTCACTAATTGACCCATCTTCTTGCTTCTTTGTAGCATAGTCCCATAGGAGGACCAGAAAAGTCTTCTGAAGGGATTGACAAAACTCCAAGGCTAACATACTCCGCAAAAGCAGGCAAAAGCTAACACACCACAATCGCTGCATAAAATAAAAAAATTTAATTATTTAACAAATGATTATAAAAAAATAATTAAACATCTAGAAAGAGAGAATAGATTTTTACAGTGATCCTTCCTTTTTCTGTGGAATCTCCGCAACCATCCATTGTATGGTGAGAGGGTGTGTAACTAGCTTTTCAATGTATGCCTTTGTGGTCTTGAAGTCAATGTCTTTACGTTCCCCATGGAAACCAGTGCAAGACAAATACATAGGGATATTGATTGAAAACTAATCATCTAATGATTCAATAGCATTATGATGGTGAGAAGTCACCATGGAATCATACAGATAAAGTTGCATGTCCGATATGTCGAAAACGAGTAACAACCAATGAAAATTCTCTACAATGTTCACAGGCATAATGACATAGTCAACTAGATCCCAGACAACATTAGCAAGAACTCTATACCCAAGAATATATCTTGCAACATCATCATTGGGTTTAACAATCGAATACTTTTGTTATGGCGGAGAACTTATGAACTTGTCATAGATTTGTTCAATCTTGATCTTGAACAAGCAATCAGTTGTTGTGAACTTAGTGTTGTTGTTGGGGCCATATTTGCCTATTTTACTCAGGTAATACATAAAAACATCAATGTGCTGTAAAATAAAATAAAATCTACTATAAGCTATAGTGTAACCACAGTTATCTACAGAACAGCGATCCTTTAAACTACAATTGTATCATTCATAATAATCTAACAGATTGCTGCACTTTAGCTACTATGCAAAGCAACAAATGCAACACAGCAACTAACATAAGGTCTCAATAATATCCAAATTCAAACTACAGTTAATATTGTAAGTCAAATTTAACTACAATTTAACTAAAATGATGATATATAGAGATTCTAATTCTGTCCAAAGTACCAAAAATACAATATGTACATATAAACCATCGTCAAATATGAGACATAAGTTCCAACAAAAGCACAATTATACTATAAATAATAAGAAACAGCATTTATATGAAATGTCTACATTATATCTATAATTTATAGTAAAATGCATGGTCACCTATATCCATGTCTATAATATAACTACAATTGCACAAAACAACTGAAGAAAATTTATATTGTCAATTTATTTTTTATACTTACCATGTTATTGATGACTTGTCCGGGGTGAGTAAAGGAATAAAACCAGTCCTTCTTATACACCTTTTTGAAAACCAAGGTCTAACCAAGGCTTGATTTGGTTATCCTTTTTTGAAATAATATTCTTTCCTCCTGTAATAACAAATAAATATCAAATAAAAAAATGACAGAATAAATTACATATTTAAACTTTAAAAATGCTAAAATAAAAGTGTTAAATTAAGCATTCATACCTCTTAGATACTTTGTCACTACGGTGGTATTAACACTTGGTGAACCTATCTATCAAATCAACATATACATTTTCACCTATATACAGTGTTGAAGGGGTGCTTGAGGTAGAAAAATTTAGGTCCAATAGAGCAGCTGCCTCCAGAACTATACGGAGGTGTGAAAGGTGATCGTGCATGTTTCCCCGGTTGCCTGGTTCTCCCTGAATGAATAAAGGTTGCTTCATCTGCTACGGGCTCACCATACATAACCAATTATGTTAAGTTGTCTGGCAACTCAAAGTCATCCAATGTCACACCCTTCTTGTCAATGCCTGAACCTTCTAGAACAACTTCATTCACATGCTCTCCATCTTCACTTTCATTTACCTGATTCTCAATGACTTGTTTTTTCCGAGCTGCTACATTCACACCGTAAATTGGGATTGTGCATTGTTATCTTCAATATCTATTACATAAAAAATAACTTACTTAACACGGTTCAGAATTGTATAAGCAACGATTATCTATTTAGAAGGATATTATGATACTATACCTGCATGTTCTACCTCAGCTTCAACTAGCAATGAGGACAATGTAAAAAATACTAGTTAACATTGTCTTCCAAAATCTAGATATACGTAGGAATTTGTAGATAAAAATGTGAATATAATGACAGTATGATATTAAATCTTCTTGTTGTACCTCAGCTACTTTTTGAAATTCTAGTTCTTCCTCAATATATGCTTGCACATGTTCTGTTGAAACTTCAGCTTGAATTAATAACTGAAAAATGTAAATTGTAGATATATGTAGGAATTTGTAGATAAAATGTGAATTATAAAATTTTGTTTTGTAACCTTATTATAATGAAAGTATGATATTATACATGCTTTATCTACCTCATCTGCTTCTTGACAATCTGGATATAAGTCAACATGTTCTGGAGAAACTGCAGCTGCAATTCATAGTGAAAAAAGGTAAATATAATTAGATAATTCTCCTTTGAAAGTTGCATATATATGTAGGAAGTTGCAAATAAAAATGTGAATAATAAAACTATGGTCTATAAACATTTATACTAAGTGTATATATTTATAGGCATTCTGTAGATACATGTATTGCTTGTGCATGTATCCACTTGATCACCAATATTGAACTGAAATTTCTGGTTGTTCTCTCTTTGTTGTTGGTCATTGTTTTTGAATGAACTACCAGCAAACTAAAGATTTTATATTAGTTTGAGTACATTATTTCATATGTCATAATTTGTTTTGGTATATAAATATATGTCAACTCTTACCTTTTTCTCGTCCACATCATATCTCCTGTTTACCAATTTCAAAACACTATTCACAGAAACATCTATAAACAATCGAAGGTCATTGAGTTCCTCAAATAAATCCTTCCCAAAATCCTCTAACTTTCCATCAACCTAAAAGTTAAAAATATAGTTAGTTGGTAATTTTATTCAAAGTGCTACAGTCCTAGTACAATTTAAGTGAGATGAGTGCAATACCAATAGGGCTGACTATAGAATTTTACTATAATTTAACTACAATGTATACATACATTATTTATTTATGGAATGTAGATAAATTGTAGAAAATATGAAAATATTATAGTTATTTATATTACCTGCTCAATCCCCTTTTCTAGCTTCATGAGCTTGCTAGCCACACATTCATTGTCCTCTTGACAATCAATATGCTTGGGTTCCAATGTTGGAGAACCAATATTTGGAACCTGTGATGATTGTGCACCTTGTTCATCCTCATAATGAATCTTGTCTTCCAGAGTATGCACTCTAATCACTTCACCAGTTTCAGTCATGCTTGTGAACTGAATGATGGAAAAAACAGTTAGTTCCAGTAACTCACTAAATGTGGAGTAATTGTAGTTATTGTGAAGGTAAATGTATCAACATACAAAGCCGAAAAATATACCTTAACCCACTCAGGCTTGATCATCTTCTCTTCAAATGCAGTAAACCAAATTTGCCCCTTATTAGCTGACCATCTTCATATGCGAGGTATTGAGTCAGAACAACTCATAGCAAGCTCCATGTTGACGGTCGAGAAACACTCATAAATCTACACTTGCAAGGCTAATGAGTATCCCCGTATGAGATAAGAATGTACACGGAGATTTAGACGATGCCAGACAGATTTCATAACCTGATTGAAGGATTTAATACCCCATTGGTATGACTCAAAATTACCAGACTCTACCAAATAGAACATAAACTGATGTATATAAGACACATTGTCTTTATTAGAAGGACAAATAATAAATTTCAAAAGATAAAGAATGCACAACTTCACTGCATCCTCATTATTTACCCAAGCTCTATTTGTTACTACATTTTTCAAATACCACTTCTCAACCCTTTGTTTGTTTGAAAAATATGTATTCATTAAATGCTAATATAAGTAGAAGTACCATAATCTGAAAACTTATTCACAAAATTTAGACCACAAATTAGACTAAAGCCTCTCAATGAAAAATTCAATTATTCACCCTTCAAGAGGACTGAAAAAAATGATTCATTAGACTTAAACAATTCATACTTCATCAAAAGATGAATTGCTTGATTTTGAATGCAAATGGAGAGGAGAGAAAATAAGTAACCAAAACAAGTGTTTTTAAAAGATTTAAAGCATTTGGAGAGAGTAACACTTTTATCTGGCTAGGAATACTAGGATCACACAAAGTGTGGAATCTAAGCACCCCATAATCCACATTATGTGGGATAAAATAATGGCCATTCTGCAGAAAATAATAAATGATTTAACATTAGTAGACTGAATAAAAAAGAAGCATTAAACTTGATATAACTACATAATAAATACAAATATACCTTACAAAGGAACAACCTACCCACACATATAACTAATGAAGGAAGAAAAAGGAAACCACATCTCCGTTTCAAAAATATAACAGCTAACGACAATATAAGTACAAAAGGACTACAAAAATAACTACAATTATGAACTCTAGAGAATGACAATTACAAAAAATCTACACAGTTAAGATAACTTAACTACAATTTACCCAAATGACTACAAAACGACTACACAATAATTATAATTATGAACTGTCTAAAAAATTAAGGCAACTAATTTACAATTTACCAAAACACTTAAACAAGAGATTTTTAAATCCAAAAGCAACATAAAACTGGAAAGAAAAATAATTAATGTTTATCTTCATCAAATTCTTTTTCTTAACCAATTTTGGGAGTTTTTTGGAAGGTTTCTTCTTTTTTGTTTTGATGAAGCATGAGACACCTTAGGTTTTTTATTAGATGAAATTTCTGGGACATCTTCAGCGAAATCATCATCTTCACAACTCTTTCCCCCTTCGTTTGAGTGGTTTGCCGACTGGTTTAGCACCCCATCCAGCATCTACATCGTGCAATAGCTTTGTTTTCATCTCGGTACGGATTGTTCTAGGAGATGAAATGTTTGTAGTAGGTTTCATTGCATGTGTAGATTTTGCTTTTTTTTTTTGGGGGGGGGGGGGGTAATTTTGGTTTTAAAACACCCAAATAAAAAGAGGGCCTATCACCTAATGTTGATTTTGTAGATTTATTTTTGGGAGTGTTGATGTTTTTCAATGTTTATCTTCAACTTGAATCAAATGGAACTTCAATTTGGGAGAATGACAACTTTGGGATATTGTGAAATTAAATGGAGAAAAATGTAGAACGTAGGTTCTGTAGAGAACAAAACAGACTGCAAACGTGGGGTAGTAAAGGTAAAATGTGGTGGGCGGTGGGGGAGAGATATGGGTAAAGGTAAACGTGGGAAGATATGGTCCTAAATTAGTGCCTAATATAAATGCACCCCTAGTTATATCCCTAATTTGGATTATTTTATATAAATGGTAATTTGGCAAACTGACGTGTAATTAATACAAACCTTAAAATGTGAGGGTAACAATAACAATAATAACAACCAAGTAAAATCCCACTAGTGGGGTCTGGGAGTGAGGGTAATAAGGTTTCATATATTGTAACAACCCGATCTGTTGTTTTGATCTCTAGCACATCGTTTGGTAGTCTGAGGCCATGACCAGCTTCATTTCAGGCGTTATGAGTTGTATGCATGGTCGGAATTTCATTTCGGGAAGTTCGGAGTTGATTTGGGAAGTGAATTCTCATTTCGAGGCTTAAAAGTTGAAAGAATGAACCAGAATTTGATTTTGAGTAAACAACCTCGGAATTGGGATCTGAAGGTTCCACCATGTTTGTATGATGATTTCGGACTTGGGTGTATATCAGGTTCAAGTTTTGGATAAACGGAGAGTGTTTTGGCACCTATTGTGGAAGTTAGCATTTTGGTAATAATTTCTTAAGTTTTCTTAAAGTTCATTTCAGCGTTATCGATGTTCGTTTGGGATACTGAGACTAGGAGTAGCTCCGTATGGTGATTCTGGAGTTGGGAGCACAATCGGAAGTGAATTCGGAGGTCCGTACGTCATTTTGAAGCCATTTGGCTAAAGATAGAAATTTGAAGGTTTTTGAGAAGTTTGATCGGGAGTGGATTTTTGATATTGGGGTTGGATTCCGATTCTGGAAGTTGGAATAGGTTTGTAATGTCAATTATAACTCGTGTGCGAAATTTGAAGTCAATCGAACATGATTTGATAGGCTTAAACATCAGAAGTAGGAGTTGGAAAGTTCAAAGTTCAAATAGATTGGATTGGAGGTCGATTGGTGATTTTAGCGTTGTTTGATGTGATTTGAGGCATCGAGCAAGTCCATAATATATTTTGGGACTGGTTGGTATGATTTGTTGAGGTATCGGGGGCCTCGGGTGGATTCCTGGCAGCTAACGAATCAAATCCGGAGTTTGAAGAAATGCTAAAGCTGCTACTTCTAGTATTTCCGCTTCTGCAAAAAAGGGGACCGCAGAAGCGGCATCGTATGTGCGACAGGGAGACCACAAAAGCGGTTTTGGTTAGAGCTGCAGGGATCCGCAGATGCAGTTCGGTTTCCGCAGAAGCGGACCACACCTGCGATGTGGAGAACCGCAGAAGCGGAATGCCTAGACGTGGATGGAAGCCACAGAAGCGGGACCGCGGAAGTGGACATGGTTTCGCAGAAGCCAAAATGCCTGGAGGCAGAGGGTTGTTTTAAAAGTCAATTTTTGGCTATTTCTCTGACATTTTTCATGGCTTGGGTGATTCTTGGGAGGGTTCAAGAGAAGATCTTCATCAACAATGTTAAGGTAAGTTATCCCTACCTATTTTGAGTTAAATACATCAATTATGTACGGATTTTAGTATGAAAATAGGTAGAAAATTAAGAGTTAGAGGAAGACCTAGAAATATTGTGTTCTTGGAATTTGACCACGATTTTGATTATGAAATTAAGAGAAAATTATATATTTGAGTTCCTAAGATCTTGGCCAAAGTTTATCTTCGAAAAATTTTGAATGTTGGGCACATGGGCCTGAGGCCATTTTTGTCAACTTTTCGTTCGTGGTTAGGAATTGTTATAAATTGGGTTGGAAAGTATAATTGAGCATATACTAATGGATTTATATGATCGTTGGCTAGTTTTGGAGCATTGTGCGTTAGTTCAAATCTTCGGAAGAATGTAGAATGTCGGTTATGAGTCTTCGGAGCGAGGTGAGTCTTCTTTGTAATCTTGTTAGGGGGAATTTACCCCATAGGTGAGTTAAATTGATTATGTGCTCCTATTTGTGGGGGCTACCTATGCACGAGGTGATGAGAGTCCATGCGTAGCTATTATTATGTTATTATCGGGGTAGTCTAGGACCCAAAAACATATTATACTTGGATTATTTGTGTATCCATTGATGGCTTGAATTGCCTAAATCACATTAAATTAGTAAATTAATTTCAAAAGGATTAAGCTTTATTTCTTAAAATTGTTAAAGGAGAATTGGTTTTATTTGAATAAATTCCAGGATAAGCTCTTATTTGACTGATTGAGCATATATTCTTATGTGTACTTGCGTCGCATGCATGATTCGCGAGAAAGGTATGTGTTTATTTCTGGAACAGGCCGAACGCCTCGGCAAATTAAATAGATGCATCTATGGTACGGGTTGTTCGACCCTCGGCAGTGCACAATTTACATTTTTCGTTGGAGCGGGCCGTCGCCTCGGCCTGATTTGTGCATGTTTGTGTTGTTTCCTTGAACTTATCAAAGTTGTTACTGCCTCACCCTGGCTCGAGATTAATTTGTTAATAATAAAGAGGAATTTTGGAAATTTCCTATGAAAGAATTATTTGTTTACTTGTTTCCTCTTTCTGGATTAATATCATGTTTATAGAATAAATCTATTGTTTAATATACATATTAAGGATGAATAATAATTGGACCATTAGAGAGAGTGTCAAAGTTGACCATCTCGTCTATTCCCCTTTAGGATTAGATGGGATATTGATTGGGTACACATTGTTTTTGTACTCATACTACGCTTGATATGCATTTTGTTGCATAGGTATATGTAACTCCAGTGGTCTAGGTATAGAAGTGCGGATGATTCCGTGACTAATGAGCTACATCATTCAAGACAGCCCCAGCTAGAGCAGTCCCTTCCTATGTACTGTGTTTACTTTCCGTCCACTGTATTTCGAACGGATGTTGTAATTTATTTCTCTTATCTGTAGATGCTCATGCACTTGTGACACCGGGTTCTCGAATGGTTTGGAGTATTGTATTAATTTATTAACCATTAAATTTGATTTGAAAATATATTCTTTAAAATTTCTAAATAATGAAGGAAAGATCTTGTATTTCAAAAGTGTTAAAACGAGACTAACTTAAAGTATTTGAGTTGGCTGGCCTGACATCGATGTCCGGCACCACCATGACTCTTACTGAATTCTGGGTCGTGACAATATGGTATCAAAGCCCTAGGTTCCCGTCGGTCTCACGAGTCATGATCAAGTCTAGTAGAGTCTCGCGGATCGGTACAGAGACGTATGTACTTATCCTCGGGAGGCTACACCGATGTTAGGAGTACTTACCTTTTTGATTTTCTTATCTTGCGGTTCGGTTTTTTTTTAGGATTATGCCTTTGATTCCTTCCTACTCAATCTTACGCGACGCGAGCGCTTTCTAGAAATCGAGAATTTGAAGAATTGAAATGGCACTACAAATGTGGTGCGGGATGATTTTCCTAGTATAGTTGATTGGTCTATTATAGTCGCTTTATGGAAGGATATTCTATTGTTCAGCTTAGTAACAGGATTTCTAAGAGCCTTGAGGCTAGGCAGAGGTTGCCACGATGCTCATGAGCGATTTTCCGCAGTGTTGTTATGATGGTAGGATGTTTTCCCACATGTCAGGGAAGTGAAAGAATTGAAGGGAGGTTTACTCAGCATGTAATCAAGGGATTCAGTATTTTATTTCCAGCAGGGAAAAAGGCAGTCCGATTAAGAATGGTCAGATGTGGGCTAGAGAAAGTAATGAGACTTGGCATTTGCAAGCGTGGTGGAGCTTTTCTTATATGAAAGGGTGTCGTGGTACTGATTGAACGTACTAAGTTGTTAGTATTAATAATCTACTACAATTTGCCTTTATGGCAAGATATTGTGAAATAGTATTGGAGGTATAACTGTCAGATATCTCATGGTGCGGTGGTTTAAGATCGAATCATAATTTCTAATGTTGACGGATCGATAAACATGGCCTTTGGAAAGGTTCTAAAGTTAGCAGCTATTATGGGTTCAAGTGCCACGAAGATAGATTTTATTTAAGGCAACAATTTAGCAGCAAAGTATGAGGAAGGACATGTGGGAAGTGTTACGCGGTGTTTAAAATTTCTAGAAGGCCAAGCAAGGTCGAGTGACCGATTAAAGAGATGAGTTCCACCAAAGTGGGAGAGTGGCGGGTGTTGCATATGGGCTTGGTAGTAGTAAGACTACGCACCGTAAGGAGAGTTTGGATCGAATTGGTGATTTTAATGATTTGTGATTGAATCCTGCGGGTATGATGTGAAGTATGGGCTATTATGCGGCAGAAGATTGATATGGCAGAAAGGAGCTGCTAGAAATAGAGGAGGGTGCAACATAACCCTGAATTGGAAGGGTGTTGCCGCACATTTAGTTGATGTCCGCAAGGGGCGAATGGACTTGTGCAGCTGAAGGTGAGCTCGGACTCAAGATGGGCTATTGGTGTCATATCGAATGTATTATGTGCAGTGGTGTAGGAAAATGTCGGGAGGTAATTCCCCTAGATGGGTTGTTCCCCGTGAGCAGGTAGCCGTCAGGTGGTTGGCGAAGCTTTTGCAATGAATTATATTGGCTGTTAAATAAGGAGATCGGTCGTGCGAATGTGGATGATGATTCAGAATATGGAAGATGGGCATTTACAGGAAGATTCCTATAAAATTTGATAATTTATGGCGTGAGGTTATGCCAATAAGAGGTACAGAGGTCGGGAAAACTCAGGAATCATGAAATGATGGCTTCAAGCTAAGTGGGAGACTCTCACCGCTTATGATTCAGCTGTATGATTAACTATTTGCGTGATTTCTGGTTATTAGCATATTGATGGATTATTTCAGCTATGAGAAAAGACCATAAGTGGTAATTCGAGCAAAGAAATTGTTGGAGGCATGGTACAGTTGGCATTATTGGCTTATGATAGGACTTGGAAAAAGATTCAGGATTTATGCCTAGTATAAATGCAGGTTTTAGAGGAAGTGATATTTCGCTGTGTGCTTCGCCGAGAGAGTATTTGTGTGTTATAAGATATGTGAAGTGAATTATATTCGGGACCAAGTCAGAGCGGGTGGATCTCAATAATGGTCCTAGTGAATTCGAAAGTTAAAGTGTGGTGCCCAATAATTTCGAGCCTATGAGTACGGTTAAGAATCAAGCTTTGCAGCAGCTTATGAGAAGATGCCCAGAATGTTCTATGATATTTTGACTTGTGGTGTAGCATTTGGGTGATATAAAATAGTTTGTGGGAATTGACACATCCTAGTCTCATGATTCAAGGTCACTTAAGGCGAGTGTAGATGGAGTATGTTATGTGTTGAATGGAGTTAGTATTATTTCTAAGGCAAGCAAGTATGAAGCGGAAGAAGGTACATTGATTAGGCATAGTTGAATTGGCATGTTGAGGCTAATGATCAGTTTGGTCGCGTGATCAAGTTATGTGTATGATCTGTGGCGGTACGTGTGAGGTCTGTTGGCCGTCGTGATTGATGATTTATCAGGGGCATTCTGTTGGTATGACTTGTTAAGTGGAAGCGGATTCTGGAAGGGCTATGGTGGCTTTGACCATTACTTGCAGATTTGCATATTCTATGGTTATGGGGATTTTCCTATGTGTTGCTATGATTCTCCTAAAGTAAGTTAAGTGCAAAGTTCATATATGATAAAGTGTTAAAATATTAATGATTTCGGAGTTATGATGGAAATCGTGTTCTATCGTATATTGGAACGTTAGGTGCAATGGCATGGAAATTCGGAGTGAGGATAAAGGTTGAAGTTTGGTGCTGGTAAGGATGTCATGGGCTCGGATGAGTAAGGAAATGGTTGAATGGTTGAGGTAAATTGGTGTTGTCTTCAACGTCACCTGAGATCGATGTGTTGTGAAAGAGGCTTTGCATCCTGGTTGAGGTTTCTTGATCACTTTTCAGCGTCAGTACGTATGGTGGGTTAGATGGGCAAACCCGTTATGTATTTCAAAAGGTTGTGGGAGCGTGACCCACGGGAAGATTGTATAAGTGTGGCATGTAGTCACTTGATTGACTAGAGATTTAACCAAGTATGAGGATTGTGGTAATATTATTAATTTGAGAATTTATGCCTAGAAGGCACTTTGTTTATTGGGTTATGAACTAAGGAGCTTGCTCCGGTTATGATGGTTGTTCTTACGTGTTATGAGAAAAAGGGAGTTACTATGGACCTTCAAAAGGTTATTATCCAAGTTGGTGCAGTCAGAAATCGGCTTGAGATCAGAGGATTGATTTATATGTCAACAAGACTTTATATCAGACCAGTTGTGTTCGTTTTAGCGAGAATTCCCTATGGAGAAACAGTCGGGGTGCTATTTTGTCATCAGCTATTCCAGGTAATGGTGTATTTCGCATGAGTTGTGAGACGGTTTGGTAAATTCTCATGTGTTGAGGTTTTGTGTGGCGATGATGTTATGTGAGCAGAATGGCTCTTGGGATTCAGATCTTGTATCGCACCTCAGTTGTGCTTGAGTTTTGTAGCCTATAGCGCTATGTGTTTTCTCAGGGATGGTATTATGCACTTAGCGTGCTTGCGATCGAAATTCGATATTTTTATTGTAATGTGAAGATTTAGCTCGAAGTGCAATCTTTTTATGTGATTTTTATGTGTGGATCGGGTGGCACGCCTCCACGGGTATTTATTTGGATCGGGTTGTGCGCCGCAACAGTGTGATGTCAAGTCTGGTTTCTATGTGCTAGTTTTGTGAGTTTCGCTTCCTATCTTCTAAGGGAAAAACCATATTAATGAGATGGTTTGGTAATTCCTTCTAGAGTTCAATTTCCTGTTTGTGTTGCGTTCAGATTGGTGGCCTATTGGACATAGTGGTGTCATATGAGACTTTTGATCGCATTCGGAGTGGCTTATTGCCTGAGCAGTTCGTACTGGGTGAGACAAGATTATAGGATTTATGATTAGTGCAGTCTGATTATATGAAGTATATTAAGGAGCAAAGATTATTATTTGGTTCAGAATGGGGTAATGTCCCTTGTCAGAAGTATAGAACCAATGATTGGTTGACTCGGCAGTTGATTATGAATTTCGGCACATGTTATCCGTCGTGGCGGTATTGTAAGAGTTATAATAAGACTTGTGTATGTTATGAGGTGCAATAGGAGCATCTGATTCGTTGAATTTTGGTTAAGTTGATCAGAAAATATTATTGTGGTCCTGTGGATTAAGTCTTGCAAAGTAAGAATCCCGCAAAGTTATGTAGTAATGTTTGGGTACAGTGTGTAGTGACTGCTATGGTGATCTTATATTGGAAATACATGCCTGGCATAGAACTCCAGATGTTAGAAATAGGCTTGGCATAGAATTTCGGATGTTGGAATCAGGTTCTAAGGCTTATTTGTTTGAATAAAAGGGAATATCTTCAGAATTTATTGAGCTGATGTGCTCAGCTAAATTGTGGTAGCACGGGAAGGTGCATAATGTGCTAAACAGTGATTTCAGACTACTTCGGTATAGTTCTTAGCATATTCGAGGACGAATGTATGCTTAAGTGGGAGAGAATGTAACGACCCGACCGATCGTTTTGAGCCCTAGCACATCGTTCAGCAGTCTGAGGCCATGAGCAGCTTCATTTCATGTGTTATGACTTGTACGCATGGTCTAAATTGAATTTTGGGAAGTTCAGAATTGATTTGGGAAGAGAATTCTCATTCTGAAGCTTAAGAGTTGAAAGAATGATCCAGGATTGGATTTTGAGTAAACAACCTCGAAATTGGGATCTGAAGGATCCAGCAGGTTTGTATGATGATTTCGAACTTGGGCATATGCCTGGTTCGAGTATTGGATAATCCGGGAGCATTTTGGCGCCTATTGTGGAAGTTAGCTTCTTGGTAGAAATTTCTTAATTTGGCTTAAAGTGCATTTCAGTATTATCAATGTCCGTTTGGGATTACGAGACTGGGGTTAGCTCCATTTGGTGATTCTGGAGTTGGGAGCGCGATCGGAAGTGAATTCAGAGGTCGTAAGTCATTTTGAAGTCATTTGGCTAAAGATAGAAATTTGATGGTTTTTGAGAATTTTGACCAGGAGTGGACTTTTTGATATTGGGGTCGGAATCCAATTCCGAAAGTTGGAATAGGTTCGTAATGTCAATTATTACTTGTATGCAAAATTGAAAGTCAACCGAACATGATTTGATAGGTTTAAATAGCGGAAGCAGAAGTTGGAAAGTTCAAAGTTCATAAAGCTTGAATTGGAGATCGATTGGTGATTTTAGCGTTGTTTGATGTGATTTGAGGCCTCGAGCAAATCCGTAATGTATTTTGGGATTGGTTGGTATGATTGGTTGAGGTCCCGGGGGCCTCGGGTGGATTCCGGGTGGCTAACGGATCGAATCCGGAGTTTGAGGAAGTGTTGAAGCTGTTGTTTCTTGCATTTTCGCTTCTGCGGAAAAGGGGACCGCAGAAGCAGTATCGCAGGCGCGACGCGCAGAAGTGGCTTTGGTTGGAGCTGCAGGGATCCGCAGATGCGGTTGGGTTTCCGCAGAAGCGGACCGCACCTGCAATGTGGAGAACCGCAGAAGCGGAAGGCCTGGACGTGGATGAAAGCCGCAAGATGTCCGCAGAAGCGGACATGGTTTCGCAGAAGCCAAAATGCCCAGAGGCAGATGGTTGTTTTAAAAGTCAAATTTTGGCCATTTCTCTCGCATTTTTCATGGATTGGGCGATTCCAAGAGAAGATCTTCATCAACAGTATTAAGGTAAGTTACTCCTACCTATTTTGAGTTAAATACATCAATTATGTATTGATTTTAGGATGAAAATTGGTAGAAAATTGAGGGTTAGAGGACGACCTGGAAATATTGTGTTCTTGGAGTTTGACCACGATTTTGAGTATGAAATTAAGAGAAAATTATATATTCGAGTTCCTAAGGTCATGGGTAAAGTTTATCTTTGAAAAATTTTGAATTTCGGGCACGTAGGCTCGAGGGCATTTTGGTCAACTTTTCGTTCGGGGTAAGGAATTGTAATAAATTGGGTTGCAAAGTATAATTGAGCATATATTAATGGATTTGTATGATCTTTGGCTAGTTTTAGAGCATTGTTTCAAGTCTTCGGAAGAATATAGAATGCGGTTATGAGTCTTCGGAGCGAGGTGAGTCTCCTTTCTTATCTTGTGAAGGGGAATTTACCCCATAGGTAAGTTAAATTGGTTATGTACTCCTATTTGTGGGGGCTACGTAAATACGAGGTGACGAGAGTCTGTATCATAGCTATTATTATACTATTGTCCGGGTAGTCTAGGACCCAAAAACATGTTGTACTTGGATTATTTGTGAACTCTTTGATGACTTCAATTGCCTAAATCACATTAAATTAGTAAATGAATTTCAACGGGATTAAGCTTCATTTCGTAAAATTTTTGAAGGAGAATTGGTTTTATTTGAATAAATATTCCCCGATAAGCTCTTATTTGACTGATTGAGCATGTATTCTTATGTGTACATGCATCGCAGGCGTGATTCGAGAGCAGGGTATGTGTTTATTTCTGGAACGGCCAAACCCGAACGTCTCGGCAAATTAAATAGATGCATCTATGGTACGGGTTGTTCGACCCTCGGCAGTGCACAATTTACATTTACGTTGGAGCGGGTCATCGCCTCGGCATGATTTGCGCATGTTTGTGTTGTTGCCTTGAACTTTTCAAAGTTGTTACTGCCTCACCCTGGCTCGAGACTAATTTGTTAATAATAAAGAGGAATTTTAAAATTTTCCTATGAAAGAATAATGTGTTTACTTGTTTCCTTTATCTGGATTAAAATCATGTTTATAAAATAGATCCATTGTTTAGTATACATATTAAGGATGAATAATTATTGGACCATTAGAGAGAGTGACAAAGTTGACCATCTCATCACTATCCCTTCGGGATTAGGCGGGATACTCATTGGGTACACGTTTTTTTTGTACTCATACTGCGCTTGCTGTGCATTTTGTTGCACATGTATATGTAACTCCAGTAGTCTACTAGGCATAGCAGTGCATATGATTCTGGGACTAGGTGAGCTACATCATTCGAGACGGCCGCAGCTAGAGCAGTCCCTTCCTGTGTACTGTATTTACTTTCCGTCCACTGTATTCCAGATGGATATTGTAATTTATTTCTCTTATCAGTATATGCTCATGCACTTGTGACACCGGGTTCTGGGATGGTTTTGATTATTGTATTAATTTCTTAACCTTTAAATTTGATTTAAAATATATTCTTTTAAATTTCTAAATAATAAAGGAAAAATCATGTATTCCAATAGTGTTAAAACGAGACTAACTTAAATTAATTGAGTTGGCTGGCCTGATAGCGGTGTCCGGCGCCACCACGACCCTAAGTGGATTTTGGATCGTGATATATATAATATATGAAGGTAAAAATCCTTTTTAAGTGTTCCTGTTAGAGCCCGTGATCATTGTTTGCCTAGAAATGATCTAAGGTCTATTGCAGTGTTGAAAATCGTTTTTTACCCTTTGTGCTTATTATCTCTTTATCTTGTCCGAGAGCTCATTTATGGCCTGGGCTTCGTCCATCAAAGTTTGGTTAGACTGGCTGAGGTAACACCTGGTTCAAAAAGAAAAAAGGACAAGCTATAACTTTCAGAAATCACTATATTTTAGTGGTTCTTAACTAGTTGTAGCTACCATTCACAATATTACTTCCTATAGTTATATTTTCAAGTTTTTTAGAGTGTATTTGAAGTATTTAGGCTACTGTATTCATGAATACAATAACATTTCTCGGCGTAAAAGAGGGGATTACAGCTAGATAAATCATTATATTCGACTGTTTCACGATATGTATTTGTAAATACAGTAATGTAAATAGTGCAATTCATGGTCTATTCAGTTGTTTTTAAATGGAAAGTGAATCAATTAACACAATAGACTACTAATATAACTCAGCAAACACAATTATATATCTGAATACATACATACATTATCAATTAAAAAATATATGAATACATTGATGGAATATAGCGAGACAGTGAATACAATAACATATATGAAATACAACGAGATACATTGAAATAGAGTGAAAAAAGAAGACAGTGAATACAACAAAATACATAGAATACATCGAGATACATTGAAATACAACGAAAAAAGGTAACAGACTCTTTAACTTGCTCAGCCCCAAACTCAATCGTCTTTGTTCAAGAATAACCCTAATGTCGTCTCGTCAAGAGGGCCGCGATTCTAACTCAAAACTCTTCCATCTTCTTCTTCATCGAATTTCATTCATCATTCCCTCAATGAAAAGGACGATCTTTCACCAGATGCTTCAAACTAAACGGATCTTCAGTTTCAACTAAATCCCATATCCCCAAATCTCAACCCATCAAATTGGACACCCCAATTATCCAAAAACCTGAAACAGTCAAATAATTAGATACCCAAATTATCAAGGAATCTAAGATGAAAACCCTAATTTTGATACTTGAAGGAGAGGAAACAGAGGAGTTTATAGAGGTCGATTTTCATTGCAAAGCAACAACCATCATAATCATAATAGTGTTTCTTTCTCCCTAGGTCTTGATTTCGACATCGATTCAGAGCCCCAATCTATTGACAATGAAAATTTCGCGAGACAATGAAGATGAATCAGTGCAGAGTAGTGGTTGTATTCACGGAGAAAGAATGACGTTGAGAGAGAGACGGGGTGGAGAAAAATCTGAAAGAATGAGAGAGAAAAAATAATATAAAGAGTATTTTATGGCTTAAGGGTAGGAGATAACTATAAATAGATATTTGACTATAAAAATCAAAAGGCAGCTATGGAATATAATTTTTTAAAAGGGTATTTATTTAAAATAATTAAAGTATCAACATTTGCTATAGGTGGTAAAAATAATTATATTCACTAGTTAAATATATAAATAATATATTAATTATATATACATAAAATACAGGTAAAAAAATAATGTATTTATACACATATAATATGTTTGAGTATATTTTGTACATAATACAATGTATTTGTATCATGGTATGTGATTCATTAGCAAAAAAGAGAAGAAATTTAACAGTGCTATTTAGATGTATTAAAAAAATATAGACATTCGGAATAGATAGAATACATGAGAAAAAAATAATGTATTTATATAAAAATATAATGTATTTGAGTATATATGCACAAAATACAATGTATTTGTATCACTGTATGTGGCTCAATTGCAAAGAAGAGAAGAAATTTTACTGAAGATGACGTTTTTTGGCCAAGCAAAATAGTGTATACATTGTATTAAACTAAAAATGGAGGCGAATAAAAACTGGGCCCTCAAATATTCTCTGGTGACTCTTCTTTAGATCTCCAAAAGCTCAATCCATAGTCATGATCAAACTTGTTCGCCTATTCCCTCCTCGCTTCAAATATATTCTCTTCTCTTCAGAAAGTTCGTCATGCCCACCAAAAATGGTGCTATGACGACCGCCTTAATGGAAAATGGAGACAGATTTGAGAGAGAAGAAAGAGGATTAAGAATCTTCCTAATATATATATATATATATATGCATAATTGACATATTTTATACCTCAATTGTAGTATATAAAATAAATACTTATTTTACTATAAAATAGAAAAAATAGTTATAAATAATAATACTTTAAAATTATATAATTTATAATAAATATGGCGTAATGGTTTGCTATAGGAAGCAAAATTGCCTTTAACTAATTTCTTCAACCTGGGCCCCAAACAGTCTAATAGTCTTAGGGGAAGCCTTGTTGTTCTCTTGCTTTTCCTGACAGGCCCAATACTTGGATTCCTTTCACCTGGCCCAACACCTTTCCAACTTTATCTTCTATCATAACTATTATACACATCTTATGCATAAGTTATGTATCCAACTCAGGTCCTGTATAAGCAATTGAATGTGCGACTATTTAAGTTAATTTTTCATATAAGTTGAACCTATCCAACTCAGGTCTGCTTGTTCTTTTCTAAAATTAAAAAAAGAAAAGAAAATAAATGAATGAGACAAGAAAGTGAAATAGAAAAGATTATAAATGTCAGAGTCAATACTCAATAGTATCAGTTGCATTAATTACACAAATCCACCACTAACGTTAGTTAGTAGTATAACTTATAACCATTCAACACCTCAAGGGTCACTGCTGATTTTTGCCTATGTCAAAACGCAAGTATATAACTAATTAATACTCTGTACTCTTAAACACACACTAATGGATCCCCAGAAATCTCCATAACAAATGAATTCCATGTGGTTTCACTTTGACTTTCTCACTAATGGCATATAACAATTGTACTTAATAATATCCTCGATCCATAATAAGTGACAATTTACTTTGGGCACACATATTAAGAAAATATTAAATTCTAGACAAAAATAATTAGTGTAATTGAATTACCCTTAATTATATATTGCAGCATATTTATAGTAGCAGTTACTTCTCTTTTCAAATGTGAGGAGTAAATGACTTTTTTTGGGTAATTTTAAAAAAATAAACTGAATTTTTTCTTGATTATATAAATGAATATTTATTTTGGACCACATAAAAAAATAAATTGATCACTTATTGTGGAGCGAAATGAATACTTAGGAAGAAAATTTGTACTAGGATTTTTGACTAAAGTTGTGTAGGATTGTTCGAGTGAAAAAACACACAGTTAAAATATAAAACCATTCTAAGATTATCTATTATTTGTATAATCCGATGTTTATCCAAGTGCCTATCCCAAATAGGATTAATTTCTTCATATATTTTTTAAATGAGTATTTTTTTTCCACATAAAATTTCATCATATTCTTCAGGTATTATTTGTAAATTTAGTGTTAACAATGAATATAACATAGGATTGCGTTGTTATATAGTGAAATAATATATATATTGATGGAAGAAAAGAAACAATTTAATTAAAGAGAATGTGCAAGGATTATGTAGCTGTTGATACACAAATATAGAAGGATTGTGTTGGTGTTGATATACAAATATTCCAATATATACTTGTAATTGAAGCAAGAAATGATGGAGAAGTGTTATAAATATGTCGTGGAAAGTAATCATTAGTTAATATTTTCAGAAAAGACATAAGTAGTATAGAAAGTGAGATGTGAAGAGTGAAGTACTCCTAGGAATCCCACAAAAACAATAAAATATGAATCAATATTACTCTATTATTATATGAGTTGGTGTCTCCCACAAAAAAATCATCTCTCATTTTTAAATACGAAGCTGGCCCAGTTTAGCTTATTATTTTTAATGGCAATAGGACATTGTGACCCATGTTGTGTGCACTGTCTGCACCTACTTCTATATTTTATTTCACTGGAAAATTGTAATTTAATTGCTTATTTTTTGTAATATGAATTACACGTCTCGAGTGAAGATCTGCGGAAGAATCTGATAAGAAGCTCTAATAACATTTAGTTAATAAAACATTAAATTATATACGCTAATCGTGTAATTATTTTTTTTTTAATACCCTCAATAAATTTTAACATCTAATAGCAAATTATTCACTATTTAAATTATTACCAACTATTGTATTACTTGTACCCTTAAGAAAATACTTCCCGTAGTCCATTTTATTTGATGTTCTCGCCTTTTTTTTGGTCTATAATATTTAATTTTTTCAGATATCAAGAAGGATTTAACTCCTTTTTTCCAAAGTTGCCCTTGGAGTAAAGAACCTAGAATTATTTGTTATATTTTCAGTAAACAGATTAAGATTAATATGATCAATTTTATTGTTAATTAATGCAAAACAATAAATTCTTTAAATTGTAGGAAAATAGCCAAAAATTAATTAAAGTGGACCGGAAAAAATAAAAATTACGAGGTATTTTTGATTAACCCTTATTTATGTCTTATTGGTATTTGAACTATTATTTTATTACTCCATAATTGAGATGGTTTATAGTTTTCAAGAACAATCACTACTAAGGTTAAAATAGAAAAAAAAAAAAAAGTTTGTTTTGCACTTCTAAAAAACAACAACAACCTAGTAAATCTCACAAGTGGGGTCGGGAGAGGATAGTATGTACGCAAACCGTAACCCTACCCCAAAAGAGTAGAGATGTTGTTTCTGGAAGACCATCGGCTCAAGATAATAAGTAAAACAAAAAGGAGGGATATTAGTTTCATCACAGAGATCAATGAAAAATAGAAGTAGAAAAAAAATGCAGAAGAAAAAATGCAAAAATAAAATAATAGCTAGTAAATAGGTACTGCACCGAAAAGCGAAATTAATAAGACACGACAATGCTCCTAGCTATTCCAGACAAAACCCTACAAGACTAGGGTCACAACCGAACCAAGTAACGCTAGACTTAGCTATTTCCTAGCCTACGACTGTAATACTCGACCTCCATAACTTCCTATCAAGTGCCATGTCCTCGGAAATCTGAAACTTCGCCATATCCTGCCTGATCACTTCTCCCCAATACTTGTTAGGCCGCCCTCTACCTTGTCTCATGCCCTTCACAACCAGTCGCTCACACCTCCTTACGGGAGCATCTGGGCTTCTCCTCTGTACATGTTTGAACCATTTGAGCCTCGCTTCCCGCATCGTGTCATCAATGGGAGCCACATGCACCTTCTCCCGAATATCCTCATTTATAATATTGTCCATCCTAGTGTGTCCGCACATCCACCTCAACATCCTCATTTCTGCTACTTTCATCTTTTGGATATGTGAGTTCTTAACTGGCCAACACTCAGCCCCATACATCATGGCCGATCTAACCACCGCTTTATAGAACTTACCTTTGAGTATCATTGGAATTCTCTTGTCACAAAAAACTTCGAATGCTAACCTCCACTTTATCCATCCTATCCCAATACAGTGTGCGACATCCTCGTCGATCTGCCCTCCCCGTGGATAATCGAGCCAAGGTACTTGAAGCTGCCTCTACTTGGGATAACTTGTGATTCAAGCCTCACATCCACGCCCACTTCCCCTAGCTCAGTGCTGAACTAACACTCCAAGTATTTCGTCTTCCTTCTGCTCAACTTGAAACCTTAAGACTCAAGAGTCTGTCTACCAACTTCTAGTCTCTCATTGTCACTAGCTCATGACTCATCAATCAGAACTATGTCATCGGCAAGTAGCATGTACCATGGAACCTCCCTTTGAATATGGTTTGTTAATGCATCCATCACTACGGAGAATAAGAAAGGACTGAGCACAAAACCTTGGTGTAACCCCATTTTAACCGAAAAATACTCGGAGTCGCCTCCTACTGTCCTAACCCGAGTCTTAGCCCCATCATGCATGTCCCTAATAGGGAACTAACACACCTTTAGTCTCCAAGACTCTCCAGAGAACTTCTCTAGGAACCTTGTCTTATGCTTTCTCTAGGTCAATAAATACCATGTGCAGATCATTTTCTCTCTCTTTGTACAGTTCCACTAACCTCCTAACAAGGTGTATCGCTTCTGTGGTAGAACGATCCGGCATGAACCCAAACTGGTTGTCAGATACAGACACTGTCATCCTCACCCTCGCTTTCGATGACCCTCTCCCATACTTTCATGGTATGACTCAGTAATTTAATACCCCTATAATTGTTACAACTTTGGATATAACATTTATTCATATACAATGGAACCAACGTACTCCACCTCCACTCATCCGGCATCTTTTTCGCCTTAAAAATAACATTAAACAACCCAATCAACCACTCCATGCCTACTGTCCGTATACACTTCCAGAATTCCACCGGGATCTCGTCTGGACCAGTAGCTCTGCCCCTACTTATGTTATTCATAGGCCCGTCAACCTCCTCCACCTCGATACGCCTGAAGTGCCCGAAGTCACGGTGAATCTCGGAATTCTCCAATTCGCCTAGCACAATATTCTGATCCTCTTTCTCATTCAGGAGTTTATGAAAGTAAGCCTGCCATCGCCTCTTAATCTAGGCATCTTCCATCAGTATCCTAAAATCTTCGTTCTTGATGCATCTCACCTGGTCCAAATCCCGAGCCTTCGTCTCTCAACTTGGCTAGCCGGAATAGCATCTTCTCTCCACCCTTTTCCCTAGTTCCTCGTACATCTCACTGTAAGCCGTGGTCTTAGCCTCCGTGACTGACAGTTTAGCTTCCTTCCAAGCTAACTTAAATCTTTCCATGCACGCTCGTCTCTCCTACTCACCTGTGCTCCTCACTAACTTCATGTATGCTGCCTTCTTCGCTTACACTTTACCTTGGACCACTTCATTCCACCACCAGTCTCCTTTATACCCACTAGAGACACCGGCCGAAACCCCTAATACCTCTCTTGCAGACGCCCTTATGTAGTATGTTGTCGTTGACCACATAGTATTTGCATCCCCTTGCTCTTCCAAGCACCCATAGCCGATAGCCACCACTCCAACTCTTGGGCTTTACCCTTTGTCAAGGCTCCCCACCGGATTATCAGTGGTCCTCGAGCAGTCCATTTCCTCCTCTTTAACCTAATACCAACATCTAGCACCACAAGTCTATGATGTATAGCGAGTGACTTGCTCGGAATGACCTTGTAGCCCTTACACAGCCCGCTGTCACACCTCCTGAGGAGGAGATAGTCAATTTGAGTCCTCGCAACCGCATTTTGAATCCGAATTTACATACGGTAATGTTCATCTATTACCAAAAACAAGCCATTTATGGATATTATTAGGAGCCGTGCAGGTCCAGTCTAGTCTACCTTTCGATCCACAAGGATCAAGATCAAATGAATACGCATTCTCTTTATGGCAAACGAAGATATACTTCTAACCTCTCAGTAACTAACGATCAGGCGAGGCAGAAATTATTTAGTTCGAATTTTTCCAACCAACTGCTCTCTCCTCTTCAAAAATCTAGAGTGCGCAATCACCAACCCAAATGCTAGCGAAGTCCAATAGCATGGTACCTCCTCCATTCCTCTCCCCAAAACCAAAGCCTCCCTGCACCTCGCCATAACCACTTGCGGTCGCCCCAATATGACCATTGAAATCCACTCCTATGAATAGCTTCTCGGCAGTTGGAACCTGGCACACTATATCATATATCCCTTCCTAGAAGCGTCATTTAACCTCCTCATCCAGGCCAGCATGCGGCGCTAATGACATTTAGGGTGTTCTCATAGACTACCAACTTAATAACCATCAACCTATCATCCACCCGTCTATCTTCTACAAGAGACTCTCTAAGATCGCAATCCACCAAGATACCTACTCCATTCTTACCTCTCTCGACCCCTGAGCACCAAATTTTATACCCGTCCACATCTTATGTAGTCTGTTGTCATTATTTGCGTCCCCACTTCTCTTCCAAGCACCCATAGCCGATAGCCACCACTCCAACTCTTGGGTTTTATCCTTAGTCAAGGCTCCCTACCGGATTCTCCGTGGTCCCCGAGTAGTCCATTTCCTCCTCCTTAACATAAAACCAACATCTAGCACCAAGAGTCTATGCTGTATCGCGAGTGAATCGCTCGGAATGACCTTGCATCTCTTACACATCCCGCTGTCACACCTCCTGAGGAGGAGATAGTCAATCTGAGTCCTCGCAAGCGCATTTTGAAAAGTAACCAAATGCTCACTCCTCTTCGAAAATCTAGAGGTCGCAATCACCAACCCAAAATCTAGTGAAGTCCAATAGCATGGTACCTCCTCCATTCCTCTCCCCAAAACAAAGCCTCCATGCACCTCGCCATAACCACTTGCGGTCGCCCCAATATGACCATTAAAATCTCCTCCTATGAATAGCTTATCGACAGTCGGAACTTGGCACACTATATCATATATCCCTTCATATAAGCGTCATTTAACCTCCTCATCTAGGCCAGCATGCGGCGCTAATGACATTTAGGGTGTACCATAGACTACCAACTTAATAACCATCAACCTATCATCCACTCGTCTAACTTCTACAACAGACTCTCTAAGATCCCAATCCACCAAGATACCCACTCCATTCTTACCTCTCTCGACCCCTGAGCACCAAAGTTTATACCCGTCCACATCTTTCGCACTCGCCCTACCCACCTTGTCTCCTAGACACACGCTATATTGACCTTCCTCTTTCGGAGAATCTTCTCCAACTCTATAGACTTACTCGTCAATGTACATACATTCCAAGAACCGATTTTTAACATATAGGCACCCTTGATCCCTTTACCTCCCTTGCCTCCCGACCTACCCCTACCCCCTGCCCAACCTCCCGCTCTACCCCCCGCTCTCCCCGAGGACATGAGCTCACTTGACCATCCCAGACCACAACCACTATACCCATGACAGACTAATAAGAAATCCTAACACACACGGGCAACAAACCAAGGTAGACAATGACACTAAACAACTATAAGTGCATTAATACGATGAGTAAACAAATAGGAACAAATAAAATGAAAAAGAGGAGGTACCAACTACCATGGGTAGAACCTACAGATTGTCTCGGTATAAACGATGATGTTGCGTTCGCCTACCACGTTCGCATCCAACTCATGCGGACCCTAGTTGACCCCTATCGCAGTTGTTCCTGCCAGCTGAAATGCTCCATTAATTTTGCGTGTGTACTTTCTTCCCTCCACCTAGAGGTCGCTGAACTGCTACCTGTAACACATATAACACCACATGACCAAGAGAAATAAAGGAATACAGGGTTGCCACGGTCACCTCTGATCTGGTGTTGGGTCGTCGGACCGGTCTGACATCGCCAGAGATACAGTTGGTAGAGGAAGAAGAAAAAAAGAAGAAAGGAGGAGAGAAGAGGAACATGAGAGGGGGTTGGATTGTAACCAGACTGAATAGAGGAAGAAAGAAGAGATGGCGTCGGCGCACAAGTCACCGGAAAAAATGGCTGCTTCTAGAGTAAAGAGGTAGGGGACAAAGAGAAAGAGAAAAAAAGAGAAAAAATAACGAAAAGAGAGTAGGGAGAAAAGAGAAACTAGAGGGAGAGGAGAGAGAGGGGAGGGTCGCGGGCACTTACCTGGTCGCCATAGCCGGAGCAAACGTTAAAAGTTAAAGTTGCTTTATGGGAGAGAGAGAAAGATTGTTTTGAACTTCTAAAATGATAAATAGTTTGAGATTATTATTTTTAAAAATCATGAAAGATAATTTGAGACGAGGAGAGTAATATTTATCTAGTGACTAATCTATAATTACATAACTTGTGACCCGACTGCAAATTTTTTACTTAAATATAAGTTAAGCTCATTAAAAAAATAAAAATAAAATTTTGTGGAAGGGTCGTGCCCACGACTGGGAGGAAGAAAGGCAATCAAGCATGGTCCCTGAAAATCAGGTTCATTAATCTTAACCTAATCCCCTTCAATAAATTTTGTACTTGAAAAATATTTTGCTAGATAGATTCTCAAGACAAAATATATATTTTTAGTGAGGAAAAAAAAAGAGTTGCATGTACTTGGAATAAAGGATTTGTCTATTTTGAAGACAAGGTTGTGAGGGACAAGTTGAATCCCACTTCCATTTTTGTAGTCGTTTTTTAGTAGAGAATTAAGTTGGATACCCTCTGGTTGTTTATCAACCTTATTAGCAAAAAAGTACATAATTTGGTACATGTTTTCCGTAATTGTTTCCCGTTAATATCCTAATTATACTTTTTGATGAATTATTATTAACTTTTTATGGACCTTTTGGTTTGTTTATAAGATTAGATGTCAGATTGTATTGTATTATGTTTTTTTCCCTTCTCATATTGGCAAAACTAAAAATAATGGTTTTCGATCGGAACGAAAATACAAAAAGAAAAAGAAAAAAAAGAAGAAGGGTAATTTGATGTACAAGCATTTCGTACTCAAGTATGGTCCGAGGAACGTCATGATATATAGGTCACACGGGGAAGAATCGTAACCTAATGCAAGTATTAGTTATTTTTATTGGTCGAACCATGAACTACAGATCATTCAAAAATAAATTTATCTGAAATAGGGTACCCCTTCAAAACACAAATTAAAAATCGAAAAAAAAATGAAATCGCATGACAAAAGCCAGGTCAGATATATAACTACTTGGATGATTTTACGCTTATAGAATTATTGTTAATCATTAGCCTTCACTTTTTGTATTTCATAAAGATATATTTTCTTTCGAGACGTTTGAGAAGACATTATGATCATTTTTTTAACCTTTGATAATTTAATTCTAAAATAGATTAAAAAGGGGAAGAAGAAGAAGAATGATAAGTGCCTATTACATATAGTATCAATTTAACTTTTAGCTTATGGCCAAGTATTTTAAGTACCTCATTTCTTTGTTTAATTTAATTTATTTATTAACTCAATCTTCAGCTTGGTCCTCTCACTGCCTTTCTGATGCGAGATAGTGAGTTTCAATCATCTCTACAACGATGTTTGACTCAAAAGATACCAAGTACATTATAAGTGACAATAACCAAGGTAAATCGTAATTGAAGATAATAAGACCCAGAGATATGTATTATACTTTTTATTGCTTTTAATAGATTGGATATTCAAGAGCGAGAGGGAATGATTTTCTAGAGAGAGAGTTTGAGTCTTGTTCAATAAATAAAAGATGCTCCTATACAATATTGGGATCCTCCTTTATATAATAGGAGACCCTCCTTGAAATAATAAAATAATATAGAGATTGGTCGCGTTCCTTCGAGCAGACGCCGAGACCGATGATACCATTAACTCCGACATTCTTAGGTCGTGCCCTTACTTCGGTTAGCGTATATTCGTTGGTTGTTCCTGCCAACGTGGAGACGTAATAGGTAGAATTTGACCCTATACAGTTAGTCCCTCCGTTCGTCGGCGACACATCGAGGTGCGTCCCTGATGGATGGAACCGTAAACCTTGTTCTGGGAGAATTCGACCATGTTTGAAGACGGCAGCGTGAATGAGAGTCAACATTTGAGATTATTGAAATGCTGACGCACAATCTCTTTCTTAGAGTGACATCATCACAAACCTGCGCCGTTATTACGCGTATTCCCGAGGAAGCACAAAATGCATTTTGACGTTTGGTTTCCCGTGCCCGTTTGAACTCCGTCTCTTCGATTTCAACGCCACCCAACCCTATAAATAGGGAAAGGGTTTAACTTGATCCAACTTTTGATCATTTGCAAGCATTTTATGGCCTTCTTAGCAAACACTCCCTTTCTTCGAAACCCCACTGTTTCTCAGAAATCACACTTTTGTTTTGTCATACACCACTCCCTAAACGGAAATCATGGAAAAACCCCGACGGGATAATAATCCAAGGGACCATGATAATACGCCATCCGATGTACCGCCTTCATCTAGCGGTGACGAGGGAGAGGGAAAAGAGTACCTCACCCCCTGTTGTGGACAACGTGCTACCGAAGCACCTTCTTATTAGGAAAGACTTCCAAAGTTACTCCTCTGCGCAACCTTCGGAGCGTTTTGAGTTAACGCAGGATCACTTAGATAGTCTTCGCACGTCATTCGATATATTTGCTCATGTGGAGAGGGTCCCAGTGAGAACGAATTATGCGGACGTCCACAGACCGGATATTGCACGTTCTATGAATATCCACTTTTAATTGGTTATGGTTTTCCCATCTTTCCTTTGGCGGAGAATCTTTGCTCCTTTTACAACTTGTGTCCGTCTCAACTTACTCCATATACCTTAAAAGTATGTAGGATAATGTCTACATACACAGAGCTGGCTAGGTGCAAGGTCTCCATCCACCACCTTTTGCAGTTATTCAGCGCCAGTTATATAAGGAGTACCATGCTGCATTTGAAGAGTCGTGGCTCGAAGGGGTTGGTAGACAAGACTGATGACCGACCAAACCGTGGTTATTGGCGTAGGTACTTCTTTATTAAAATGGAGCACCTGGTGTCTAACCCTGTCGGGTTCCCAGAGAGGTGGAATTCGAAACGTAAGCATTTCCATTCGCCGAATTCTTTGTCATACGTGACCTCGGCAGTTGTGGTCGTACCCTTGTTATGATTTTTCCTTTTATTGCAGTAATGGCTCACCCGCCCGGGTTCATCATTGGTATCAAGAAATGGGTAGCCGGTTTCCTGCCTTACACAGAAGAAACCCGAACATGATCCGCATTTATTCAACGCCATGGCCCCGTAGGGCCTTCAGATAGTTCTTCGAATTTAGTCGGTTCTTTACACAAACTTCATCAATTGAACTATTTGTGTCGATAGGTCAAAACGTTCCCAAGAAAAAGGTAACTGTATCTACTTCCGCTCGATCGGATATTGGCCCGGATGCTCAGGAGATATTTTGTGCATCCGTCAGAGAGGGTATTCCCGTAGTTCCTTTACAAGAGGTTACGCCTGTGGAGGAGGCTAAAAATGAAGCGACACCATCAACACCATCTCCGCAACCTGCGAATGAGCCTTCCAAGGGCGAGGAGCCTAAGGATAGAAAAAGGCGGAGTCTTGAGACGGGCAAGGCAGTGGCGACTGAGGATGAAAGGAGTAACATGCCTCATCAAATGCCTAGACCTTTCTTCATAGCCGGCGATATTCACTTGGGGAGGACGGCCTATCAGGCGATTTTTGCTTCCGGTGCTAGCTCAGTTCATGTTGGTAAGGTGGCTTGACGTCCATCGTTGGCGGGGATGCTGGGGGATCGGACCCTGAGATCGCCCAGGAAGATATGGATGGGCTAGCGGAAGGTCTCATGCATGTGGAGATGATGGCGGATGGGTCTGACCGCCGAATCATGATTTTGGGGGCATATAATTTGTTATAGCACAGCGAGCAAGCAGCATGGACATGGCCTTGTTATGTGTTGCCCCCGAGCATGAAATGCTAAGAGCTGTCAGCGATGCAGAGCTATCTTGAAGGGTCGCCGGCATGACTTTACAGGTAAACTTATGTTCTTCCGTGTGTTGTGGAGTTGGCTTTGATGTGTACTAACTCATGTTTTCTCCTTAGACCCTTGTTTTCTGGGTGGAGAGGAGGCGTCGCGAGCAGAAATTGGCGATCGTTTTCAATAAAATGGTGAAGAATTATAAGAGGTGCCACTCTAAGCATCAAGAAGTGGTGGACATTTTCCAACATGACCCCAAATTTCGGGTGTTTCGGGAAGGCCTTGAGCAGAAGGATTGCAATTGAAACGAAAGTTAACCGAGCAGGAGAAGACTGATGAGTACTTGATGAAGGCTGTGGCTTGTAATAGTGATCTGGAATCACTCCTCAAATTGAAGGAAGAGAAGAAGGAGCTTAGTCGTGGGGATTGTCGATTTGCACCGTAGGGTTGCATCCTTGACTGCCGAACTCGAAGCCAAGGCGGCAGAGGTCGACATTCTTAGGCAGATTGTCCTACCAAGGCCTGGAGACATAGATCGATCTTCTTCTTCCTAGCTCTAGTCTGATGAGGATGTGCGTCGTGATACACATGAGTTGTGGGTTTATGCAGAGGCCAGACTAGACGTATACAAGAAACTTCTTATTGCGGGTCGTGCCACTAAGGAGGAGGTTCAGGAGCAGTGGCACGAGGCTCGTGCCACTCGGGCAATCTGCGGGTATAGTTCAGACTCCCCTGATTGGGAGGGTTATGCTTCATAGGACATTAACTGGCTGGATTCTGACTCCTGGTACAATGAATCTTACCGCCTCGGTGGTGATAGACGGGATAGCAAACAGGTGGAGGGCGATGGGCAAGATGGAGAGGCTCCTTAAAATTTGTATATGTTTTGCTTTTTGTGAAATTTAATGGGGGACCTTTGCGGGACTGAATGTATATACTTTCTTGTCGTAATGTATGAATCATACTTTTGTTGTTATTCTTTTTGTGTTGTCCTTTGTTTTTCAGAACATCACCTCCACAGAGTTGATATTTGTTTGTTTGTAGACAATTTGTCGTCTTTTTGGGCAACGTCGAAGTGGTACAGGCGGTCTCGGGGGTGATCCATTGGGGCTAACCGCTTTCGTAGATAATTCACAGCCCGATCTTAGTGAATAAATAAGACGAAATTTTAACTATTGTTTGAATGTTGTTAGTCGTAATCGAGCTCGACTAACGCTTAATGGCGATGGCTTTTGCCAAAGGGATGTAACTTTGACTGTCGTTGAAGTGTCATCTGTCGCTGTCGAATTAGGTTGATGTTTAGTAGTGATGTCTTTGGTCAATAGGATATAACTTCGACTATCATCAAAGCGTTGTCCATCATTGTCGAACTGGGTCGGCGTTTAATGAGGATGACCTTAGACAATAGGATGTAACTTCAACTGTCTTGAAGTGTTATCCGTCATCGTCGAGCGGGGTCGATGTTTAATAGCGATGGCCTTAGCCAATAGGATGTAACTTCAAGTGTCATCGAAGTGTTATCCATCGTCGTAAAGCAGGGTCGATTTTTAATGGCAATGGCCTTAGCCAATAGGATGTAATTTCAACTGTTGTCGAAGTGTTATCCGTCGTCATCGAGCTAGGTTGACGTTTAATGGTGATGGCCTTAGCCAATAGGATGTAATTTCAACTGTCGTCGAAGTATTATCCATCATCGTCAAACTGGGTCGATGTATAATAGTGATGGCTTTAGCCAATAGGATGTAACTTCAAATGTCGTCGAAGAGTTAGCCGTCATCGTCGAACTAGTTGACGTTTAATGGTGAGGGCCTTTGCCAATATGATGTAACTTCAACTGTTGTCGATGCGTTATCCGTCGTCGTCGAGCAGGGTCGACGTTTAGTGGCGATGGCCTTAGCCGTTTATACAATGGAGATGGTGGCCTTAGCCGTTTACACAATAGAGATGGTGGCCTTAGCCGTTTACACAATGGAGATGGTGGCCTTAGTCATTTACACAATGGAGATAGTGGCTTAGCCATTTACACAATGGAGATGGTGGCCTTAGCCGTTTACACAATAGAGATGGTGGCCTTAGCCATTTACACAATGGAGATACAACAAGATTAGTCCCTTTTATTATATCGACCCGGAAAGCATGTCGAGTGGCTGATGATAAACTTATCCTCAGATACCCCCAGATGTCCCCTTCGCCACCTCGTTAAAAACCTCCCCAAAAAAACCCAATTGGGATAAAACTCCGATAAGGGAAAAAGAGTACGACTCGGGAGACGCCATTCAGAAATGGAAGTACTTGATATGGGCGACATTCCAGTTGTTTTGGAGTGTTTTTCCTTCCATTGTTTCCAACTGGAATGCTCCTTTGCTCGCTGCTGCTATGATTTTATATGGTCTATCCCAATTGGTGCCCAATTTTCCTTCACTCGGGTTTTTTGACGCCAACGTTTTGGCTTTTAATGGTTTTATTTTGGCTTATTTGTTGTAATACTTTTCGACCTGTTATTTTTGAGTCGTCATTCTTATGTGGGCCATGTCCCTTCGTTCTTCGGCCTTGTCAAGGTCTTGAAGTCCATTCATGTCATTGTCTGTTTTGCTGGTATGTGACTATCTTAGGCTTGGTTCTTCGATTTCGACGGGTATGACCACGTCAATTTAGTAGACCAGTGAGAATGGTGCTTCTCCCGTGCTGGATTTGGGCATGGTCCGATGCGTCAACAGCACTTCCAATAGTAGTTTCGACCACAGCCGCTTGGCTTCTTCGAGTTTCTTTTTAAGTATCTTTAATATCGTTTTGTTGGAAGATTTTGCTTGGCCGTTAGCAACAGGGTGATATGGCGTGGAGAGTATTCACTTAATGTGCCATTTCTCGAAGAACTCAATTATCTTTTTTCCAATGAATTGGGGGCCATTGTCGCAGCTAATTTCCTTGGGGATGCCGAAACGGCATATGATGTTTTTCCATATGAAGGCGATGACTTCCTGTTCGCGTACGCACCTATTTCTACCCACTTGGAAAAATAGTCAGTTAAAGCTAACAGAAATTGTACCTTTCCTTATCCCGCTGGTAGGGGACCGATTATGTCCATCCCCCACTTGATGAAGGGCCAAGGCGAGGATACTGAGTGGAGAGGCTCTCCTGGTTGGTGTATCATGGGGGCATACTTTTGGCACTATTCACACATGCGAATGTACTCTGCTGCCTCTTTTTTCATGGTGGGCCAGTAATAACCGGCTTGCATGATGCAAAGGACGAGGGCGCGATTACCTGTATGGGTACCGCAGTGACCCTCATGCACCTCTTCGAATACTTGCCTCATTTGGTGCGACCCTAGGCAGTTAGTGAGGGGTTCCCCAAACGTCCTTTGGTATAGATCTTGATCTATAAGGCTGTATCGGGTGACTTATACGTGGAGCTTCTTGGCTTCTTTTTTATCGAGTGGAGTGTCCCGTACTGCAGATAGGATACAAACTGGTTGTGCCAGTCCCAAGTGAGATGTAAAGAGAGTACCTTAGCGTGATCGAAGGCTGAGTGGAGGAGGGTGACTACATTCTCCCTGTTGCTATTATTGGTGGTTGCGCCCAGTTTTGCTAAGCCGTCTGCTTCGACATTTTGCACCCTAGGGATTTTCTCAAAGCGGCACTCGTCAAACTTAGGCATCAACTTGTGGATTTATTATTGGTATTTTTGTAGTCTCTGCTACTTGATTTGGTAAGTCCCGGTGACCTGGTTCACTACGAGTTGGGAAGCGCCAATGGAGGATGAGTCGTCGAGCCCCGTATTTGATGGCTAACTTCATACCTACAATCATAGCCTCATACAATACCTCATTGTTTGTAATTTCGGGGCATCGTATGGATTGACAAATTAGTTCTCCCGTGCGGACTTTGAGAACGAGTCCCAGTCCCAATCTCGAGGCATTAATGGCACCGTCAGTGTAGAGGGTCCAAAGATCGGTACTAGAGGAGTACGAATGGCCTCCAGTTCCGCCTTTGGCAATATCTCTGTGCTGAAGTGGGTGACAAAGCCGGAAAGTACCTGCGACTTGATGGCATTTCTTGGGCTATAGGATATGTCATGTTTGCTGATCTCTATGGCTCATCTAGCGAGCCTGCCCTACAGTTCAGGCTTTGTAGGATGCTTCTTAGGGGGAAGGTCATTATTACTTTTATTGGGTGGCATTGAAAATAAGGTCTAAGCTTTCGTGAAGCTACGACCAATGCCACGACCAACTTCTCGAGGTATGGCTACCATGTTTTGGCATCCACTAGGGTTTTGATGATATAATAAATAGGAGACTGTGTACCTTTGTTTTTGCGGACCAAGACTACGCTGACAGCAACTTCAGACACCGCCAGATATATCGGCAAAGATTCTCCTGGGTTCGCTTTGACTAGCAACGGTGGCGAAGATAAATATGCTTTTAATTTTCTCAAGGCCTCGACGCATTCCTCGTTCCACTTCAACCTCTGATCTTTTCTCAACACGTTGAAAAACTTGTGGCACCTGTCTGAGGACCGCGAGATGAACCTGGATAGGGCGGCTATTCGTCCTGTCAGATTTTGTACCTGCGTTTTGCTGTTAAAAGTCCCGGGTATTGCGTCTATTGCCTTAATCTAGTCCGGGTTGACCTCGATACCTCGTTGTAATACGAGAAAACCCAAAAACTTTCCCGATGTCACACCAAAGGTGCACTTTTTCGGGTTCAACTTCATCCCGTATCGTCTTAGTATCTCGAAGGCTTCTTTCAGATGGTCGATGTGGTCTTCTTTCTTTGCTGACTTCACTAGCATATCGTCGATATAGACCTCCATGGTCTTGCCATCTGTTCCTTGAACATTTTGGTACCCAGTCTTTGATATGTTGCCCCTGCATTTTTGATTCCGAAGGGCATTACCTTGTAGCATTACGTCCCTTGGCGGGTGATAAAAGTTGTCTTTTCTTGGTCCACCTCGGCCATCATGATCTGGTTGTAGTCGGGGTAGACATCCAAGAAGCGTAGCAATTCATGTCTTGCGGTGGCGTTGATCAACTGGTCGATGTGGGTTAATGGGAATGAATCTTTCGAGCATGCCTTGTTAAGGTCGGTGAAATCCATCACATTCTCTATTTCCTATTTTTTTACCATGACGACATTGGCGACCCATTGAGGGTACTTGATTCTCTGACGAACCCATTGGCGATTAACTTATCTACTTCTTTACTGACTGCCTCATTGATTGCGGCATTGAACTTTCTTCTAATTTGTCGCACAGACAGATATATTGGGTCGACGTTCAGCTTATGAGTGGCGATGTTTTTCGGGATTCCTGAAAAATCTGAATGAGAAAAGGCAAATAAATATGTGTGGTTAGTTAGAGATTCATGGTACTTACTTGGGTCGCAGAGGTTGTGCCCGATGTAGGATTTCTTTGTATGGTCGGTGTTGTCCAGTTGGACTGGGTCGAGATCCTCGATCGTTGCTTTGCAGGCTTCTACGTCGTCTGGATCTTTTATGGCTTCCACCATCGGATCGACCTTTGTCCCTGACATGGATGATTGCTATGACTCCGCACTTGCTCATTTCAACTGTTTGGTGTGGGCACAGTCTTGAGCGATTCGGTAGCATGCTTGTGCGGTGCGCGGCTCGCCCCGAATGCTAAATACTCCCCATGGGGTGAGGAACATGATCACTTAGTAGAAGCTTGAGGGGTCTGCTCGCATGGCATGTATCCAAGGGCATCCTATGATGGCGTTGTAGGCCGTCTTCTAGTTCAGGACAGGGAAAGTGGTTTCCAGCATGACTCCCCCCCCCCCCCCACTAAAATCGGTTATGATATCTCCCCGGAGGTCCATTCTACTGCATTGTTAAAACCTGTCAGTGTTATGCAACGCGGTATTATCTTATCTTCGAGTTTTATTTACACGAGGACTCTTGGATGGATAATACAGGCGCCGCTTCCATCATCAACCATGATTCTCTTAACATCAGTATCTGAAACACATAAAGTTATGACCAAAGCATCATAATGAGGAAAAGACAAACCGTGGGCATCAGACGTATTGAAGGTGATACTATCTTCGAAGTCGTCATACCGTTCGTGGGCGATTGTTCGTTTCAATTTGTGCGTGGTGGTGAACTTTACGTGGTTGACTGCTGAATCCTCGCCGCCTCCGACGATCACATTTATGGTGCGTGTTGGAGAAGGTGGTTTCGGCGGCCCTAGGGGTTGTTCGCGCCCTCGTACGAAGTTGGTCTTTCCCTTATCGCTAAGAAGCTCCCTCAGTATCCTTGGTTTAGCATCCTGACTACCTCTTGTCGTAGACCTATGCAGTCTTCGGTTTTGTGTCCTCTTTCCTGATGGAACTCGCACAGGATGTTCAATCTCGTTGCGATAGGATCTGATTTCATTTTCTGCGGCCATTGCACTTTGGTGCCCAGCTTCTCTAGTACGTACACTATTTTTGAAGGAGATACGCAAAAGTTATAGGAAGATAATAAAAGGGGCATACCTCTTTCATTCCGGAGTGGAGAGATATGTCGTTATGCCTCTATGTTCCTCGGGCGTGGTGGATGGGAGGATCTAGTTTAAGGTGATGCCTTTCTTTGTTGAAGTGCAGGAGTTGCTCCCATCGCCCGTCGCTACGTCGATCCCTTCTTGCTTCTGATTGTATTATCGTTAGCCGTTGGGTCGTCCATTGAGTTCGTCCTTATCTGCTCGTACTTTGGCACAATAGGTGTTGTGGATCTCTTCCCATGTGGTGGGGGGATATTTCATGAGTCGGCTCAGTAGCTTTTTGGTCGCTCTTGGACCATTTCTGTTTAGCCCGTTTTGAAAAGCTGTGACTGCCATGCCTTCCGATACATTTGGTAGACTCATCCTTACCATGTTGAACCTGGCCAGGAAGTCCCCGAGTCCCTCTCCTACGTTTTTCGTGACAGCGAAGATATCATTGACCCTGGCCTCTACTTTCTTTACTCCTGCATGGGCAGTGGCGAACTTATTCGCCATTTCTTCGAAGGTTGATATTGTCCTAGCTGGTAGTTGAGAGTACCATATCAGGGCCCTTTCTGTCAGCGTTTCTCCAAACTTTTTCACAAGTACGTATGGCACCTGCTCTTTTGACAAGTTATTTCCTTTTACAACGGTCACATAGCGAATTAGATGGTCCTCAGGATCCATAGTCCCATCATATATCCTCAGGTAGGGTGGTATTTTGAAGGTTTTTGAGATTAGGTGAGGGGCAGGCCCCTCGCTGTAGGGGTTGTTTGACAAACTTTCCTACGTCACGTTTGGACGGCAACTTAGGAGCGCCGGAAATTTTGTCTACTCTTTCCTGATGCTCTTTCATTTGATCTCGACGTACCTTGTTCTCGTTCTTCATTTCTTCCATCTTCTTAAGGATGGCCGCGAGTGCACCATCGTTGGCCTGGACATTGATGTGGTATTTGTTCGTACAATATCGGGTTCAGCGGTGGTAGCGACGACGTCTGCCAGTGATGGATTCTGATGTTGCTTTGGGGTGAATTTTCAAGCAAGCTACCTAAATGTTCATCAACCACTCCTCCAGTAGTTTCTTGACCACCAGAGGTGGTGTTTCTTTGACTGCCGATGTAGAGGCTCCTTTTTCGTGCAAGATTGTCAGGTCTTCAGATGGAGAGGGTGAGATCTCTCTATTGATGCACTACCAGGTGTTGTACTCAAGATGTTCTCTCTATTGGCCTCGTTGAGAGGGCCTATGAGATTAGCTCTAATGCCTGCTATTGCTTTCATTCTTGCGTCATTTTCTGCCATCTTCGGCTTTTGTAGGGTGTGAAGAACGGTGGTTCGTTGTTCTTTTTGATATTCTAGGTGCAAACTGTGATTTTGATTGCCGAAATCCCCGCAGACAGCGTCAAATTGTTTGACTCAAAAGATACCAAGTACTTTATAAGTGAAAACAATTAAAGTGAATCAAAGGTAAATCGTATTCGGAGATAATGAGACCCAGAGATATGTATTATGCTTTTTATTGCTTTCAATAGATTGAATATTCAAGAGAGAGAGAGAGAGAGAGAGAGATAGAGAATGGTTTTCTAGAGAGAGAGAGAGAGTTTGAGGCTTGTTCAATAAATAAAAGATGCCATTTTACAATATTGGGATCCTCCTTTATATAATAGGAGATCCTCCTTGAAATAATAAAATAATACAGAGATTGGTCGTGTTCCTTCGAGGAGACGACGAGGCCGATGATACGATTCACTCCGACATTCTTAAGTCATGCCCTTACTTCGGTTAGCGTATTCATTGGTCGCTCTTGCCACGTGGAGACGTAATAGGTAGAATTTGACTCTATACAATAGAAAGAATATTACATTCTGAACTTCACTTTTCGTCCAACATTTTGATTAATTATGTATCATCATGTTTTGCAAAATAATATTTAAAATTTTAACGCTTGACACCATAATATATAATTAAAATCTCAGCTTAAAATATTTGCGCATGTCAATTTACATAATTAAACTAATTACTTGACGAAATATATATTCTAAACTTTGCACCCATATTCGTTAGAGAACATATGCTTTAGATATCTTCAATCTCTTTACTTCCAAAGGCTTCTTCGTCATCCTCTTCAAAATTATACTCCTTCAATTTCAATTTATATGATATATTTTCTTTATTAATTTGTACAAAAAAACAAAATATTTATATATTAAAAAATAATTTAATGATAATTTTTTTATCTTGTCAATTTTACCTTAATGAAAACTTTTATAATCACATAAACATCATAGTCTCACGAAACTTTTAACCCTTAAACTTTTAGCATCACAAGTTTTAAAAGTCTTTTTTCCCTTAACTTCGTGCCGAATTAAACTACCTCATATAAATTAAAATAGAGAGAGTAAAAGCCCATTTGTATTAGCTGATTATAAATAGCTGATATATTAGAAGTGCTGAAACTAAATTTTTAAATAAGTATTTACGTATTTGGATAGATGTGTTGAACTGGTAACACACAGTTGATGTGTTTCATAGAAACTGCTGATAGACTATTCTTTTATTAAAATGACTGAAATACCCTTAAAATTTTTCAAAAAAAATAATTATTTTTAAAGAAAAGGATGAATAAATAATATCGTATAAAGAAAAAGTTAGAAATTTTATTTTACGAAAAATATTTTGTGAATTCAAAAATATTATTAAGGATAAATTAGTAAAATATTTAGTTAAATTAAAAATACTTATAACCTAAAAAAGTATAATAATTTTACTTTATAAATACTTTAGATATTTATCAAATGCACAAATAAGCTAATTTAACCCGTTTATAAGCTTGGCGACACACCTTGACAATTCGCTAATATAACACTTTTATTTTAAAAAATGTATAAATTCAGGAGAAATAATTAAGTATCTTTTTCTTTTTCCCGGGAATACGAATCTTCCTCCCTCAACTTTTCTCTCCACCACAACTTAAATTCCAAAATCTGAGTAAACACAAACGTGGAAATCGGAGAGCCGCAACTACCACGTGCAGCATAACACGTGCCGTGAAGTGGTAAGCCGGAAGGAGTGAAGAACGCCGGTAGCCGGTTCACACGGTCGCTGAAAAACGAAATTGTGAATATATATGCGGGCCCCACCAAAACCCAAAAGGTGGTCCCCTCTCTTGGAAAGCCCAAGACAATGCCCACCACTATGTCTGACGGCCAGCCCGTTCAATCAAGCTGCAAAAATCAGCTTATTTTGAGAAATATTTTTTTTTAAAAGTATTTTTCTCAAAAGTACTTTTGTTGATAAATAGTTTGTGTTTGGCTTATTAGTATGAAAAGTACTTTTGAATAGTAATTAGTATTTGATCAAGCTTAAAAAACTGTTTCTAAGTGTATTTTTCTCAAAAGTTTTCAAAAAAGTACTTTTGGAGAAAATCTACTTTTTCTGTTTCTCCAAAACTGCATATGCTTCTCCTCAAAGGTACTTTTTTTCTTTCCAGAAACTTGGCCAAACACCTTAATTTTTTGGTTAAAAGTGCTTTTAGGAAAAAAAAAACACTTTTGACCAAAAAAAAGCTTGGCCAAACAGGCTATTAGTGTTCGTCGCTTTTCCGTTTTTCCCTTTCATTCCTACCTCAGGTCCATGTCTAACTACAATTGGCTAAAATTGAAAAACTAAAATATTTTTGTAATAAAAATATAAATAAAAATTCTCTAATGTAAATTTGTTGAAAATAAAAATATTTATTGAATATTTTGTAAAACACTTAGGCAAACCTCCTTCATATATTTGCAAAATTTGGAGCGGAAAGTAATTTCTGAGAACTAAGTAGATTTTTTTAAAATAATTAAGCTTTTATATTTTTATTAACTTAATTAAGTTATTAAGATAACTTATTCATGTGTCGGAATAATTAATATTTGCCAGGCATTTGATTCTTTTATCCCCAATAATTGATAGTGGTAAGTTTTAAACTTAAGAAATTTGTTTGCTTCGATACATTTTAGGAGTACATAATCGGACAATCTTATTAAAGTTCGAGCGGCTAAAAGGTATAATTTTTGTTACTTTAATTATATCTTCGACAACTTAAACAATGTGGGAGGTCCGTTTAGCGTTATTGTTTATAATATAATTGTATGCGGTAAAATCCGACTTGCCCCGCTCCCGTCTAAGTAGACACGTCTTTCATGACAATATCGTCCTCAAATCGCGTCACCTCAGGCAAGGACGTCCCAGTCAACTAGGTAGAGGAACAACGTCGTTTAAGGCTTGACTTCCTTCATACGAGGAAGCCACCAACTTTTGTACTTTTCTTTTGATTATTTCGAGGAGGGTCTCCTAATATATAAAGGGGATCTTCACCTTTGTAACGGACATATGCTTTATTCTGAATAATATTATCTCCCTATTTTCTCTCTCTAGTGTTATCAAGCAAAATATCTCTCTATCTTTCTCTTTGATACTTAAGTTCTCTATCACCTTATATACTTTCAGATCTATCACATTTTTGGCTAAGTAATCTCTTCTAGCATTCATTATATTTGTTGAGATTAGAGATTATATGGCTTCCAAGCCCAAGCATAAGTGACATAGACCTGTATGTTCATTGTATATTTATTGTATGTTCATGGTATACATTGTATATATGGGTGAGTATTGTAGTTGGGCTGTGATGATTATTGCTGTTGGACTGTGAGTATCTAAGCCCGAGTTTATTTTAATCTTGGGTCGTCTGACCTGACCCAAGACCGGTGTGATGTATATAGACCTGTACAGAGATATTTTGTAATCAATCGATTCATTTTCCTTGGCAGAGTTTCTCGATCTTCTGGAGAGTTCTCTCAACTACTCTCTTTCTCTCTCTTCTTTCTCTCACTATATCATTCATATTCTTCAGCTTAATCTTCACATTTTCATGGTATTCTTTAGAGATATCACGTTTTCATGGTAACTTTACTGGTACTATGCTAACTGAGAGCCCTATTTCTGATTCCAAACTCTGCATGCTTACCCATATTAATTCTGTCACCTGGATCATAGATTTAGGTGCATATAATCATATGACACATGATAAACATTTACTCTCTAACATCACACCTTTAACTGTGCCCTATCTTGTCACCTTTCTAATGGCTATAAAGTGAAAGTAACATGCACATGTTCTTTTGCACTAACTCCATTCATTACCCTTCATAATGTGTTGCTGGTTCCTTCCTTTAAACACAACTTGATTTATGTCCACAAGTTAGTGAAACAATTGCATTGTGTAGTTTTGTTCACTGAAAATTCCTGCTTCCTCTACATGAACAGGACCCTTCTCTGAGGAGGCCTGTGGATCTTGGTAGAGAAGCTGCTGGCTTATATAAACTGGCTTGGGTTCCTCCTTCCCCTTCTTCCTCTATTAGTTGTTCATCTACTTCTGCATTTTCTGTGCTTCTTGTAATGATTACATTTTGTCTGATAACAAGGCTGTTCCCTTGCCCTCAAATGTACATAGTTCCATCTGTAATAATGTTGTTACAACTAACATGAATTACATTTGGCATTTAAGACTTGCCTATGCTTCATTTACTAATATGAGACACATTTCTGGTTTGTCTTTTCCATTTGCTTCTAAACAACCTTTCCCCTGTTCTGTCTGTCCTATGGCAAGACAGACTAGACTCCCCTTTCCTGATAGTTCTATAAGCACCTCTAGACCTTTTCAATTAATTCATGTGGATACTTAGGGGCCTTATCATACTCCAACTTCTTCTGGTAGTAGATATTTCCTTACAATAGTTGATGATTTCTCTAGGACAACATGGACACACTTAATGGGATCTAAAAGCAATGCTTTTTCTTTGCTTAAGTCATTCCTGTGTTTGGTTAAAACCCAATTTGATGCTGTGGTTCAAACTGTTAGAAGTGACAATGCTTTAGAATTGGGGTCTAGCATTGAGGGTGCATCTTTCTTTAGTAGCCAGGGGATTATTCATCAAACCACCTGCCCTCATTCTCCTCAACAGAATGGTGTTGTTGAAAGAAAGCATAGAACCCTCCTTGAAACATGTAGAGCTTTACTTTTTCAATCTGGGCTACCTGTGTGTTTCTGGGGGGACTGTTTGTTGACTGCCACTTACCTCCTTAATAGAATACCATCCAGATTGCTTCACAATAAGTCTCCTAATGAAATTTTGTATGGGAAAGCTCCAACCTATTCTCATTTGAGAGCATTTGGGTGCCTTGCATATGCTACTGTCCCAATTCCTCAAAGGGACAAGTTAAGGCCAAGAGCCATTTCTTGTGTTTTCGTAGGTTATCCTTTTGCCAAAAAGGGTTATAAATTGTATGATCTTGCTTACAAGAAATGTTTTGTTTCCAGGGATGTTATATTCCATGAAACCTGTTTTCCTTTTAAAACTGCATCCTCTGTTCATCCTTCTCCTTCATCCTCTCCTTTTGTTCCACCTGTAGAACATTCCACTGATCCTGACCCTTCCATTCCTATCTCCTCTCCTCTTCCTCCTACATAAAATGTTCAAGCACTTCATCATATTGCTCCAGATTCTACTGATCCTGCTTTCTTTCCTTCTTTCAATCCTGATATCTCTCCTCTTGCTTTGACCTCTTCCCTATCTGTTCCTGCTCCCAGAAAATCTCAAAGACAACATAATCCTCCCTCTTATCTTCAGGATTATGTCTGTCAACTTCCTGCCTTTTCTAGATCCTCTTCTTCTTCTTTGGAATCTAAACCTCTATATTACTCTCAAACTGCATCTGTTCCAGCATGGCAGGATGCCATGAGAAAGGAGTTTGATGCTTTGGACACAAACCATACTTGGGATGTTGTTCCTCTTCCTCCTGGTAAGAAACCCATTGGCTGCAAATGGGTTTATAAAATCAAATACAAGGCTGATGGTAGTGTTGAAAGGTATAAAGCTAGACTTGTCATTAGAGGTGATACTCAGGTTGAAGGTATTGATTTCACTGACACTTTTTCTCATGTGGTTAAAATGTGCACTGTTAAGTGTCTTATTGCTGTGGCTGTCAAAAATCATTGGAATTTATTTCAACTGGATGTTAATAATGCTTTCTTACATGGTGATTTCGATGAGGAGGTTTATATGAAGCTCCCTCTAGGTTTGACAGTTTCTGCTCCTGATTCTGTTTCTGTCTCCTCTGCCTCTACTCCCCTTGTTTGCAAATTGAATAAATCCCTGTATGGGCTGAGACAGGCATCCAGACAATGGTATGCCAAATTGTCTTCTGCCCTCTATTCCAGAGGCTATAGACACTCTTTTAATGATTATTCTATATTCATCAAAGGTACACCAGGGTCCCTTGTGATTGTAGCAGTCTATGTGGATGATATTATTCTGACTAGGGATGACAGTGATGAGATTGGTGCCCTGAAACTGTTTCTGGATGATCAGTTCAAAATTAAAGACCTAGGGTCTTTGCATTATTTTTTAGGCATAGAGATGTTAGTTGTTCCTGGTGGGATGATCCTTAATCAGCATAAATATATCTCTGACCTGCTGCATCAGTTTGACTGTGCCAGTGTCTCTTCTGTTGTCTGTCCGTTGGACATTAATGCCAAACTTCATGTTGATTCTAGTGACCTTTTACCTTGTCCTGATCAGTATAGGAGTCTTGTTGGTAAGCTCTTATTTCTGACTCATACTAGGCCTGACATCTGTTTTGCTATGCAACATCTGAGTCAGTTTCTGAAATGTCCCAGACTTCCACATATGACTGTTGCCCTCCATGTGTTGAGATATCTTAAAGGTACCTCCTCTATGGGTCTTTTTTATTCTGACTGCATGATTTCTCTGTTGTTGGTTATTCTGATAATGACTGGGCTGCCTGCCCTGATACAAGGAGATCTGTTACTGGGTTTTGTATTGTTCTGGGTGGTTGCCTGATTAGTTGGAAATCTAAGAAGCAACCAGTGCTTTCTTTGTCTTCTGCTGAGGCTGAATATAGGGCCCTCAGTAAGGTTGTTGCAGAATTGTATTGGCTGTCTCGTTTATTTCTTGATCTTGGGGTTCCTATTTCTCTTCCCTTTTCTGTGCTTTGTAACAGTCAGGCTGCTATTCACATAGCTAAGAATCCTGTTTTTCATGAACGGACTAAACACATTGAAGTGGATTGTCACTTTGTGCGCGATCAGCTCCAGAATGGCCTCATTCAACTGTTTCATGTTCCTACTTCTCGTCAACTGGCTGACCTCCTAACCAAGCCTTTGCCTGGCACTGTGCTTCATCCTTTGCTGCTCAAGTTGCAGGTGGTTTCCCCCTCGAACTTGAGGGAGGGTGTTGAGATGAGGGATTATATGGCTTCCAAGCCCAAGCATAAGTGACATAGACCTGTATATTCATTGTATATTTATTGTATGTTCATAGTATACATTGTATATATGCGTGAGTATTGTAGTTGGGCTGTGATGATTATTGTTGTTGGACTGTGAGTATCTGAGCCCGAGTTTATTTTAATCTTGGACCGTCTGACCCAACCCAAGACTGGTGTGATGTATATAGACCTGTACGGAGATATTTTGTAATCAATCGATTCATTTTCCTTGGCAGAGTTTCTGGATCTTCTGGAGAGTTCTCTCAACTACTCTCTTTCTCTCTCTTCTTTCTGTCTCTTCTTTCTCTCACTGTATCCTTCATATTCTTCAGCTTAATCTTCACGTTTTCAATATTTGATTACGATTTACCCAAATACTTTTTTAATTGTTTTCTAGTCTTGTGTATGAATGTTTAGAGCAAAATAATAATCTTTACAAAGATAAATTAAGAAAAATACAAAGCATGTATAATAAGAGAGGAAAAAACAGCTGAACAAGGCTAGATTTTAAGATCATGCAACCGATGCACACTTGTGTTCTTCCTACTGATTATGGTAATAATCATGTGTGTGAAGTTATTTACGCATTTATTGGAAAAATATGAACACCCTATACGATTAAGTATATACCTCTCATATTATTGTCGTAGATAGTGTATAACGGAATCAATATTTTTTACTTTTACTTGTCATTTGTAGCATATCAAGAGAATACAAGTTCTTTTTTTGTTATACTCACGGTATTTATTATTTAATTTTAATTATTTTCTAAAATTTATTAAGAATATGCATAATTAACATGAGTATTATGATAAATGATGTACTTTAATTATTATTTTTTAAGGGATATGCGAAGTTTATTGTGAATAATAAAAGTGAAGGGAGGGAGTAGTTATCAAATCTAATGATTAATTGAAACTAGAAACATTAACTAACCTTACATTGCTGTTCAAGACTTAGGACTTATGTCATGAAAAAGGAAAGCAGTGCTACGTTTTCTGGACTTTTGCGATTCTCATCTTCTACATTCTGGACAACTTCAATGTCTCATGTTGAATTAAAGCTAATTTACATTAGTTTTTCAAAATTTGAACCACTGTGGTCTTGTTTGGATTAGGTAGTCGCTTGGCTCAAAAGTTATCGATCTACTTTGTAAGCTTAAAAGTAATTAAAAATAAAGAAAAGTAAATCGTAATCAAATATAATAAGACCTAGACATGAATAGGATGACGTAGTTATAGTAGATCTGAAAGATAAAAAGAAGGTATGAACTTGAGAGAAAGTAATCGTTAGAGATAGTGATAGAGAGAGAGAGTAGGAGATAATCAGAGAGTTGTACTATTCGAGAATAACAATAATGCCCCTTTAACAATGTGAATGTCTCCTTTATATAGTAGGAGGCCTTCCTCGAAATAATAAAAAAAGTATAAAAATGTTGCGACGCTGAGTTTTAAACAACGTCGCCTTTGTCCCCACGTCCAAGTCATACCCTTGCTTTAGTCGACATACACTCACTGGGCGTACCCATCATCATAGAAACGTTTAGGATCAAATTTGACCCTATACAATTAGTCCCTCTATTCATTGGAGATGCATTCGATAGGCTTCTCCAATGAATGGAATTGCAAACCTCGTCTTTGGAGAATTGACCTTATAATTGGGCGGCAACAGGAATGAGGTGAAATGTATTACGTTGTTGAGCCGTTGAAACATGGTTTCCTTTTTGGGATGGCGTCACCGTCCGCATGCATCATTATTACACTTATTCCCGAGGCGGTTAAGGAGAAGATGTGATATTTTAGTTTCCCGCGCCCGTTTTGAATCATTCATTTTTGATTTCCGCGCAACTTAACCCAATAAATAGGGGAAAGGTTCAATCTGATTCATCTATCGAACCTTTGGGAAACATTTTTTCGGCTTCCTTCTTTGTCTTTCTTTCTTGTAACCGTTATTTCGTGTGAGACCCTTCCACTTTATTGAAGTCGTATTTCACGTCATTTGTTCCTTATTTCTTGAACAGAACAACATGGCAAAGCGCCATCAAGGTAGCAAAAAGACCAAGGACACACCCCATCTAGGGTTCTACCCTCCTCTGGCAGCGAAGAGGAAGAAGTAGAAAAGACCCTCGTTCCCCTCATGGTGGACAACGTGATTCCAAAGAAAATGCACATTTGAAGAGATTTTCAAAAAAAATCCAGCTCTACCCTGGGAGCTGAGTGAATTATTGCAGCCCCATTTGGACAATCTTCGAGCGGCACACAACGTTCTGGGCCATGTGGAAATGGCTCCGACTGGAATGGATTATGCCAATGTTTATAGTCCTAGATAATGCACATTTTACGAATATCCATTTTTGATCGGTTATAGTCTCCCGATTTTCCTTCTAGCGGAGGAGCTCTGCCACTTTTTCAACATATGTCCGGCTCAGCATACTCCTTACTCCTTGAGGGTGTGCAGGATTCTGACCACGTACGCGGCCAGGGCTGAGTGCGAAGTCTCAGTTCATCATCTTTTACAGTTATTCAACACTGGTTACTTGAGGGGTACCATGTTGCAATTAAAGAGGCGTTGTATGAAGGAATTGGTAGTTAAGGCTGACGACAAAACCAATCGTGGCTTCTGGAGCAGGTACTTTTACATCACAATGGAGCACCTGGTGTCAAACCCTAATGGGTTCCCTAAAAGGTGGAACTCAAAATATAAGCACCTTTGTGTGTGGAATTCCTTAATGTATGTCGTTTTGACCATTCGGCCACTTTGACTTATTTTTTTGTAGTGAGGGCTTCTCCACCCCAATTCATCGATGATATTAAATCATGAGTGGAAAAGTTGACACCTTATGCGGAGGAGTGCCATACCTGGGCCGCATTTCGTCAACAATACAGCCCGTTAGGTAATTTTTTGGCTTTGGTTTGAAAATTCCCGTAGGTTTTGTCACCTGGCTAACTCGTGTTGGTAGGTCGGAGCGCCCCCAAGAAGAAAAAGGTCGTCGTTACCTCATCTAGGGCGGAGACTGATTCTGATGGTGAAGACATACCTGCGGCTTGTTCAGTGATGGTGTTCCCGTGGTTCCTCAGCAGGAGGTTATGCCTGTGGCGGTGTCCACAAGTGAAGCAATTCCTTCGGTACCGTTCCCAGAGCCTGTGGAAGAGACTTCGGGGGGTAAGGAGCCGCCAGAGAGAAAGAGATGGCGGTTGATAATGGGTAACAGGATAGAAACTGACGACGAGAGGGTTAATGAGCCTCGACAAGAGCCGAGGCTAGTTTTCATGACCGATGGAAGCCCAGCCCACATTCCGGAGGGCGGTTAATCAACCGCTATTGGAGAAGTGGGTATTGATGTTGAGAGGGCGGTTCCTGAGGCCGCTCCTGGAGATGTAAATAGGTTAGCGAGGGATCCAGCCCGCGTGGGGATGCCGGCGAGTAGCTCTAATCTCTGAATCTTGATCTCGGGAGGGTATAATTTGCTAGAGAGCAGCGAGCAGGACGCATCGGATATGACCCTATTATGTGCGGCTGTTGAGCGTGAAATACTGAAGGGTGTTAGTGACAGGGATCTGTCTCGGAGAGTCATTGGCACAGACTTGCAGGTAGCTTTCAATTTTTCTTTGTGGGCCGTGAGGGCGACTTTGATGCGTATTTAATTGTCTTTCCTCTTTTTCCTTTCCTTTTTAGACTCTCATTTTGGAGGTGGAGAGGAGGCGGCGTGCGCAAAATAAGGCGACCACCTTCAACAAAATGGCGAAGAAGTACAAACGGTACCGTGCCAAGCACCAGGCATTGGTGGATATGCTTAAACAGGACCCAGAGTTTTGGGTGTTCCGTGAGGGTCTTAAACAATCGGAGGATCAACTAAAATGGAGGGTGGCTGAGCTGGAGGAGGTCTATGAGCAGCAGATGGCCGCTTTGGCTCGGAACATTGAGATGGAGACTCTTCTTCAGTCGAAGGAAGAGGAGTTTGATATTAGCCGCAGGGTAACGACGGAGGCTGCTCAATTGCAGACCAGGGTCGCTGCCTTAACCGCCAAACTCAATGCCAGGGTGGCTGAGATTGAGGTCCTCAAGCAGACCGCTCTTCCAATGTCTGAAGATGATGCACATGAGATGTGGGTATACACTGAGGGCAGATTGGTCGTACTCGATGAGTACTTGTCTGCCAATCGAGCCACTGAAGTAGAGGTTCAGGAGCAACGACGCGTAGCCCGCTTTGCTCGTGAAACTTGTGGATATAGCTCTGACTCCTCAGATCGGGCGGGCTATAACTCTGAAGACGTCAATCATATAGAATCCGGCTCTTGGATCTCTGCAACTTATCAACCCGGGGGCGGCAACGGACAAGATGGCTTCCAGGGGGGACAATGAGCAGAATGGCGATTACGCAGGAGGTGACGTGCGAAGCGGCAAAGCCCCATAGGACTTGTATATATTTTTTGTTTAGTTGTATTTTGGAATGTAATAGGGACCTTTTGTAAGGTCGGGTGTACATGCATTTTTTGGACGATAATGAAAGTCGTACTTTTCCTGTCATTCCTTTTTGTATCTTTTATTTTCGAAACCTCGTCTCAATATAGTGGGTGCTCGCTTTATTTGTCGTGGTCGAACTGGGTCGACAATCGATGATGGTGGCCTTGGCCAAAATAGTGTCGATGGACTTATCCATGTAGGTAACTTCGATTGTCGTCACAATACATGCTCGCCGCAGTCGAGCCTGGTCGATGATTGACGAAGATGGACTTAGGCATAATACTTTCAATGGCCTTATCCATGTACGTAACTTCGATTGTCATCACATTACATGCTCGCCGTAGTCGAGCCATGTCTATGATTGACGATGATGGCCTTAACCATGTATGTAACTTCGATTGTCATCGAATAACTTGTTTGCCGTAGTCGAGCTGGGTCGACTCATTAACGATAATGGCCTTAGCTGTAATACTGTAGTTGGCCTTAGCCCTATCATGTCGATGGCCGTAGTCACATAGTTTCGACGGCCTTAGAGATATGTGTGACTTCGAGTATCGTCGAATCACTTACTTGTCATAGTCGAGCTGGGTCAACTTATTAACGACGATGGCCTTAGCCATATCATGTCGATGGCCGTAGCCACGTAGTGTCGATGGCGTTAGCCATATCGTGTCGATGGTTGTAGCCACGTAGTGTCGATGTCCTTAGCCATATGTGTGACTTCGACTGTCGCTGAAATCACTTGTTTTCCGTAGTCGAACTGGGTCGATGATTGACAGCCTTAGCCATTTATATATTGGAGATCGTGGCCTTAGCCGTTTATACATTGGAGATCTTGGCCTTAGCCATTTATACGTTAGAGATGGCCTTAGCCGTTTATACATTGGAGATGGCCTTAGTTGTTTACACACTGGAGATGGTATTAGCCGTTTACACACTGGAGATGTCCTTATCCATTTGCACATTGGAGATGTCCTTAGCCGTTTATACACTAGAGATGAACTTAGCCATTTGCACATTGGAGATGGCCTTAGCCATTAACACACTGGAGATGTCCTTGGTCGTTTACACACTGTAGATGGCCTTAGTCATTTGCACATTGGAAATGGCCTTAGCCGTTTTCGACGCCCCCTTTTTCCTGAAGAGAGAAATAAGGTTTATGACATTATGGGAAGAACAAATCTTATTCCCTTGCGGGAATCGGGTTATAGAATTTGAAGAGTCGTCACCTAATGATTATACTGCATTAGGATACTTTAAAGAGTTTCGGGTAAGGGCTTGAGATTAAATCGAGGGGAAGGTGTTAGGTACCCCTCAAGATCCACTAGTGTGCTTCCCGGCTGTGCTTAATTGTGACTTTAAAAGGAGTATATGAAAGAAATTGAAGTTAACACATCAGAATTCACAAATAAATTTGAAAGATTTAAAAAAAAGCAGAAATGGACATAACCGGTCTTTTAAAAGGAGAAGAATCATTAGAAGAAAATATGATTTTAAGAAAGAGAACATTTTTTTGCGAATAAAGAAAGAAAAAGGGGTCCTAGGTTTATATGAAATATGGATCACATCAATGCAATACCCAGCAATCACTCATCAAAAGAGTGGTAACACGAGATATTAGCGCATCGGTCATCATATACATATTCTACCCTTCCCACCCCGTAAAGGTTATTTAAACGTGTGGATTGGTCACGAATGCCTATTGCGTGCTATTACCCGTCCCCGTCCTATAAGTCCTAGAGGTTATTTAGGACCACTTATTCCAATAAGGTAAGGACTAGGCTGAACCCTTAGGTTTAAAGGTCAAAATACTAGGCGACATATATAACAAGTTGGATTTCACATAAAGGAATCATACAAAGGCAGATAAAAGGCTCAAAATTTCATCTAATTAAACATGTATAAACATGTAATTAGCATGTCTCAAACACATTTAAGGTCTAAAAATAAATTTTTAAAAACAGGAATGTCGAAGATAGGTTTCAGTGGAAGCAGAAAGTTTAATCAAAATTTCAGAAGTATAACTAAAAATGGCAGTAAATATATAGTAGTTTAGGAATTAGTAAGAAACACGTTGAAAAATACTTTGAAAATATAGTAGAGGTATTAAAGATGCAGTATCCTTGATAAGCTGCAGAAAAAGTATCACAATTCTAGATAGGAAAGATAACCCAGTAGAAAGCATGATAGAACATATGCAGGGTTACGAGAGTATGTCAAAAATGGGACTGGAGTTTTAACAGAAAACAGAATAATCTTCAGCGAGGCAAACAAGGAATGGAGTTCAGTAGTTTTAAGAAAGAGGCTGAGTAGTCTGAAAACTGGCAAGACAAAATCAATCAATTTTATTACGCCTAAAGCTTGCCTAGGCATCGTATGTGTTGCCTACTTGAAAGGTGAGCATGAATATTAACCCAATTTTAAATATAAAACACAGTTAGCCCCTGAACTTGTATTACTATTAAACAACTGGCATGCGTTCCAAAATTATAACTCAGATATAATAAAGACCCTAAGTAACATGATATCTAATGCACATAAAAACTCCTAAAACATGGTCTCTAAATGCAGTAGTAATTTTATAACAGTTTTTTGTTGATTACGAACTAATTACAAAGTGAGTATAATAATCTGACAGTAAAGAGCCCAAACAAGATATCTATGTGGAAGATGTATGTCCTACACATGGTTTCTATTGCACAGATAGGTAAGTAAAGTCATATAGACATGCTTTCTACCCATTACTTATACTAAGCACACATAATCCCACCCAATTTCATTATAACCCCAATTATTCGTTACAAATTATTACAAACCAAGATAGCTGAAATACAGTAATGAAAAATAAAAATAAGAAGTTAATCTATAGGTAGCCCTCAACCAGTCCCAATCTTCCAACCTCCCTTCTTTCAAGTTTCACAGCCATTTACCATTGTTTGGGTGCGGCAAAGCTCCTTAAGGGCCAATTGGGGTCCTTGTCCAATACCAAGCACCCAAACAATATAAAAAATTGAACAAATACAGTGTGGAATAACTAGCCTTGTGCATCAAAGTTCAGTGAGCACTCACAAGGTGCTCAAAGTAATGCTTACACGAAGGGGTAGAGCCTAAACTCTAAGAGTAGTGAGTGTGATAGAAATTTTTATTTTAAAGCAATTGAAATTTAAGAAAATAGTTTAAAGATGATCCATATAGAACATGTTTTTTAATGAAAACAACATAAGAGTGCGATAGCTCTTGTAAGAAGACAATATCAGATTAGAGTATCACACATGGTTCAGGGAAGACAAACACAAATAGGAAAAAGGGGAATGGAGACAAGTAGTTCACATGTAAGAGTTTCCATATACATAGTCACCAGAGAATGGTATTTCAGAACTTAGGCAGCCACATTGTACCAAAGAGATTCAGGGTTATATGCTGATAGTTGTATCAGAACTTAGGCAGCCATATTGTACCAAAGAGATTCAGGGTTATATGCTGATAGTTGTACTGGGTTCGGGTAAGTAAGAACATGCATAAGAAAAATAAGGGAAGTAATATGCATGTTATACTAAGGGAAAGATAGATATATCAATTAACATAGAGGCATGCTAATTGCAATGCGAACATCAGAACCATAAGTTAAAGCATATAAGGAACAAAATAAAGTGTAGTATGTATAAAAACATGTTGTTTTGAGAGATGTAAATCAAATGGAGGCATACCAGTCGAGGATGAGATAATATAGAATAGTAGTGAGCAATAATATGCAGAGAAGTGAGCAATAGTATGCAGAGAAGTGAGCATCAGTATGCAGAGAAGTGAGCAGCAGTATGCAGAGAAGTGAGCAGCAGGATGCAGACCGAAAAAGTAGCAGGTATAGAGCAGTGAGTAGTATAGAAGCCCAAAATTACTCAGTCTTGGCTTTCAATCAACTGATTAATCAGTATTTTATAGAGGTAGTGAGAGATGATGTGTTGAAAAATAGGAGAGAACACCGAGTATGCTAAGAGAGAGTCAAAGCAATGAAGATTTTCGTTCGTGTTTATGCTAAAGAGAGGGTAGGGTACTTATAGCTCTCAAATAAGTGGAAAATAAGGTAATACATATAGACTGATTATAATTATAGAAATAAAACCTATAAAAGTCAATTACAAACTCGGGTTCACTTCAATTAGGGAGTCACATCTCAAACGGTAAAAGATGCATCAAATAAGGAAGGCGTTTGCAAGACTGATAGTACGAAATAATTGCAAGTAAGGAAAGTAAAAATAAGAATATATTATGCACATAAACGGACTGATTTTGAAAATAGTTGGTTTGGGAAATCAAGGGTGAGATGGAAAATCACAGGGAATCAGCATTAAGTAAGGAACCCATCTCACAAACAAGGAAGCGATTCAAATTAGTGGAGAATCTCCAACGAAGTCATACATAAAAATCAGGGATTCAAAGAGATGCACAGAATCGGCAGAACACTTAATAAATAGAAATATTTAGACCTATTTAAACACAATAGGCACAAAACCAAGAACCCTAAGTAAGTAAATCACAGAATCAGTAGAAGATTGGAACCCTAACAGAAAACTTAAAACATGAAACTTGGAGAGTAACCAGAAGATCACCTAAACAAACACATAACACAAACATAAACACATAATACTTAACCATCAGAAGATATAGTGATTTCGAAATAGGTTCAAAAACCCTAGCTTTTTGAGAAAAATAATAAAACGTTGAAAGCTTGAACAATCGAGGAAATCAAGTAGAGGGTAGTGTATAACACAAAAGAATAAGTTGAAAAATCACTTTAAAAGACAGACATCAAGAGAGTTAGGCAGAAATTAGGGTTTCGCAATAAATCAGTAAGAGATAAGGAACCTGGCTGCGAAACTTATTAATAATGGCATTCGTAGAACTATCGGACCAAAACCATCGAAGAAAGGCCGGAGAGAAGCCAGGCAAGGCCTCCAGCAACCATCTTACATGGTGGAAGCCCCTGGAGTCTCGAAGCTAGAGAGAGTCAACGAGATACGATTCCATGGTGACTGGTAGTCGAGAGAAGTTAAGGTGGAGGTAGCCGAAGAGGCGGTGGCTTCATCGGAGACAAGAGAGAGAACCAGAAGGTTCTAAAGAGAAGGGAGAGCAAACATTATCATAGAGAGAGAGAGAGAGAGAGAGAGAGAGACCATCTCTGAAGTGAGGGTTTTGGGAGGGGGTCATTAGGTTTCCATTTAGGAAATAGAATCTGGGCCGTTGATCTCATTTGATCAACGGCTCAGATTAGATCAAGGCGGGACCGGATCGCTAAATTGGGTATGGGTCGGGTTATTTAGGAATATGGGCCGTGGATTTGGGGTTGAAATTGGGGTTCAATTGGGGCTATAATTGTAACACATCTAGCTAGCAATTAAATAGCCACTTTTTCCTTTTTAATTTTATAAAATAGTTAAAATGATTTGAAAAATAAATTAAATGCACAGAATCAATTAATAATAAATAAATATTAATCTAAAAATAGTGGATATGATTTTATAATTACAAAGTATTCTTAATTGTAAAATAGGCTATAATGACAATTATGTGCAATTTATCTTTAGAAATGCTAAATAAATTTATAAGAATATGCAAAAATCATCTAAATTATATTTTGATGTAAATATGAGAATGAAATAAGTTATTAACCAAAAATAATAATTTTGGGAATAAATTTGGATTTTGTACTAATAAAATAAACCATAAATTAATTTTAAAAGTCTAAATATTTGTGGAAAAATATCAAAAATTTTGAGCATGCTTGTAGATGCCCACATATATTCTATTTTGAAAGTATTTTGAGTAAAAAAAATATATAGAGAAAAATTAGGTATCAACAGTCATTTAGACACTGGAGATCATGCTAGTCCAGTCCCTTTATCATGCCAGTCTGGAGAGCGTATGGAGTGGCTGGTATGATAAACTTGTTCTGCAAATATCTCCAAGTGTCCCTTCCACCATCTCATTAAAAAAATCCCCAAGAAAACCCAATTGGGACAAAACTCGGGTAAGGGAAAAAGATCACGACTCGGGAGATGCCTTTCAGAAATGGAAATACTTGAGGTGGTAGATGTTCCAACTGATTTGGAGAATTTTTCCTTCCATTATTTATAATTGGAATGCTCCTTTACTTTCTTCTACTGTGATTTTATAGGGTTCGTCCCAGTTGGTGCCCAGTTTTCCTTCGCTTGGGTCTTTTGATGCCAATGTTTTGGCTTTGAGGACGTAGCCTCCCACTTTGAGTGGTATTATTTTGGCTCTCTTGTTGTAGTATCTTTCAACCTGTTGTTTTTGATCCACCATTCTTATGTGGGCCATTTTTATTCTTTCTTCGGCCTCTGTCTTGAAGTCTATTTATATCGTTCTCTGCTCCACTGGTATGTGAATACCTCAAGCTTGGTTCGCCGACTTCGACTGGTATGACCATGTCAGTTCCGTAGACCAGTGAGTACATTGTTTATCCTATGTTGGATTTGGGTGTGGTCCGTGCGCCCTCAACACTTCTGGTAGTATCTCGGGCTATAGCCCTTTGGCTTCCTCGAGTTTCTTTTTCACTATGTTTAGTATTGTTTTGTTGGAAGACTCTGCTTGGCCGTTAGCGGCGGGGTGATATGGCGTGGAGAGTATTCGCTTAATGTACCATTTGTCGAAGAACTCTGTCGTCTTCTAGCCGATAAACTGTCGTTCGTTGTCGCAGCTGATTTCTTTAGGAATGCCAAAACGGCAGATGATATTCTTCCATATGAAGGAAATGGCTTCATATTCACGTATTTGGGCATACGCACCTGCTTCAACCCACTTGGAGAAATAGTCAGTTAAAACTAATAAAAATCATATCTTTCCTCGTCCCGCTGGTAGGGGACCGACTATGTCCATTCCCAATTTAATGAAAGGCCATGGGGAAGTAACTAGGTGGAGGGGTTCTCTTGTTTGGTGTATCACGAGGGCATACTTTTTGCATTGTTTGCATCAGCGAACATATTCTGCTGCCTCTTTCTTCATAGTAGGCCAATAATAGCCGGCCCATATTATGCAGTGCATGAGGGCGCGATTACCTATTTGGGAACTACAGTAACCCTCGTGTACCTCTTTGAGTACTGGCCTTGTTTGTTGCGGCCCTAGGCACTTGGCCAGGGGTTAGCCAAACATCCTTTGGTAGAGCTCGTGGTTTATCAGGCAATACCAGACGGCCTGTATGCGGAGCTTCTTTGCTTCTTTTTTGTCGAGTGGCAGTGTCCTATCCTACAGATAGGATACAAATTGGTTGCGCCAGTCCCAAGTGAAGTTTAAAGAGAGTACCTCAGTGTGATCAATGGTATGGAGGAGGGTGACCACTCTTTCTTTGTTGAAGTTTTTAGTGGCTGCGACTAAGTTTGCTAAACTGTCTGTTTCGACATTTTGTGCCCTTGGAATTTGTTCGAAGCGGCACTCTCAAACTCAGTCATTAATCTGTGGATTTCTGGCTGGTAATTTTGCAATCTCTGCTCCTTGATTTTGTAAGTCCCAGTGACCTGGTTCAGTACGAGTTGGGATTCTAAATGGAGAACCAGTCGTTGAGCCCCATATTTGATGGCTAGTTTTTATACCTGCAATAACAGCCTCGTACTCGGCCTCGTTGTTAGTCATTTTGGGGCATCGTGTGGACTAGCAAATTGTTTCTCTCGTTGGAACCTCGAGGATGAGTCTCAGTCCCAATCCTGAGACATTAGTGGCGCCGTCAGTGTAGAGAGTCCATAGGTCGATGTTGGAGGGGGCACGAAGTGCCTCTACTTACGCCTTTAGTAGTATCTCTACACTGAAATCGGCTACAAAGTCGGCAAGTACTTGCGACTTGATGGCATTTCTTGGGTGATATGAGATATCGTGCTCGGTGAGCTCTATGGCCCATCTGGCGAGCCTGCCTGATAATTCAAGCTTATGTAGGATGCTTCTCAGGGGGAAGGTCGTTACTACTTTTATGGGATGGAACAGAAAGTAGGGTCGGAGCTTTCGTAAAGCTACGACCAATGCCAAAGCTAAATTTTCAAGGTGTGGATACCTTGTTTTTGCATCCACTAAGGTTTTGCTAATATAGTAAATAGGAGATTGCGTACCTTCATTTTCGAGAACCAAGACTTCGCTAACGGCGACCTCGGATACGGCAAGATACACCAACAGGGGATCACCTAGACTCGCTTTGGCTAGCATTGGTGGCGAAGATAGGTATGCTTTCAATTTTCTCAAGGCTTCAACGCATTCCTCGTTCCTTTGTAACCCATTGTCCTTTTTCTACACATTGAAAAATTTATGGCACCTGTCAGAGGATCGTGAGATGAACCTAGATAGGGTGGCTATTCGACCCGTCAGCTTTTGTACCTATTTTTTGCTGTTCAAAATCTCAAGTATTGCGTCTATTGCCTTGATATGATCTGGGTTGACATCGATGCCTCGTTGTGATATGAGAAATACTAAGAATTTTCCTGAGGCCACGCTGAAGGCGCATTTCTCGGGGTTCAGCTTCATACCGTACCTTCTCAATATCCCAAAGGCTTCTTTCAGATGGTCGACGTGGTCCTCTTTCCTTGTCGAATTCACCAACATATCGTCGATATAGACTTCCATGGTCTTAACGAACTACTCTTTGAACATTTTAATGACAAGTCTTTGGTACGTAGCCCCTGCATTTTGAGCCCGAAGGGCATTACTTTGTAGCAATATGTCCCTTGGTGGGTGATAAAAGTCGTTTTCTCCTGGTCCTCCTCGGCCATCATAATTTGATTGTAGCTAGAGTAGGCATCTAAGAAGCTCAACAGTTTATGTCCTGTAGTGGCGGCAATCAGTTGGTCGATGTGGGGTAGTGGCAATGAATCCTTAGAGCATGCCTTGTTCAGATCGGTGAAATCCACACACATTCTCCACTTCCCATTTTTTTTTACCATGAAAAAATTAGTGACCCACTGGGGTACTTCGATTCTTTGATGGAACCGTTGGCCAGTAACTTATCTACTTCCTCACTCACCGCTTGATTGATAGCGGCATTGAACTTCCTTCTCATCAGTCGCACGGGCGAATGTTATGGATCGACATTCAATTTGCGGGTGGCTATTGTCTCGCAGGATTCCTGGCATATCTGAATGGGAAAAAGCAAATAAATCTGCATTAATCTGCATGGTCAGTTAGGAATATATGATACTTACTTGGGTTGGTGAGGTCGTTCCTGATATAGGCTTTCTTTGTAAGGTCGGTATCGTCCAATTGGACTAGGTTGAGATCTTTGACCGTTTCTCTACAGGCCTCCGTGACGTCGGGGTCTCTAATGGCATCCGTTGTCGGATTGACCTTCCTTGACAAAGCTGATTTATAAGCCTCTGCACTCCCCCCCTTTAACTATTTGGTATGGGCGCAATCTTGAGCTATTTTGTAGCATTCCTGTGCGGAGCGTGGCTCACCTTGAATGCTTAACACTCCCCATGGGTAGGGAATTTGATCACTTGATAAAAGCTTGAAGGGATCGCTTGCATGGCATGTGTCCATGGGCGTCCTATGATGGCATTCTATGTTATTTCCTAGTTCATCACGTGGAAAGTATTTTCCAGCATGACTCTTCCTGCTAAAAGGGGCAGTGGTATTTCTCAGGATGTCATTCCACTGCATTATTAAAACCAGTTAGTGTTATGCAACGCGGTATTATCTTATCCTCGAGTCCCATTTGTACGAGGACCCTCGGATGGATAATACATGTGCCACTTCCGTCATCAACTCTGATTCTATTAACATCCGTATCGGCATACGTAAAGTGATAACTAAAGCGTTGTAATGAGGGAAAGGCAAATTGTCGGCATCGAACTTATCAAAGGTGATACTATCTTCGAAGTCATCATACCGTTCATGGGCGATGGTCTGCTTTAGCTTGTGCGTGGTGGTGAACTTGACGTGATTGATTTCCATGTCATCTCCGCCTCTGACGATCATATTTATCGTGTGTGCTGGGGAGGTCGGCTTCGGCAGCCCGTGGGGTTGTTCCCGTCCGCATGCAAAGTTGGTTTTCCCTTTGTCACTGAGTAATTCCCTGAGAATCCCTGGTTCAATATTTTGACTACCTCTTGCCATAGGCCTATGCAGTCTTCGGTTTTGTGTCCCCGTTCCTGATGAAACTCACATAGGACATTTGATTTCCTTGTGATAGGGTCTGATTGCATCTTCTGCGGCCACTGCACTTTGGTGCCAGTTTCTCCATTGCGTACACTATTTCTAAAGGAGACACACAGAAGTTATGGGCAGATAATAAAGGAGGCGTACCTCTTTTGTTTCGGAGTGAAGTGACATGTCGCTATAGCGTGCCCGTATGCCTTGGTGGTGGTGGATGGGAGGATCTAATGTAAGGCTGGTGTCGATCTTTGTTGAAGGGTGGGAGTATGAGATAATTAGAGAGTTATACTATTCGAGAATAGCAATGATGCCCCTTTTTCAATGTGAAGGTCTCATTTATATAGTAGGAGACATTCCTCAAAATAATTTAAAAAGTACAAAAGTAGGTAGCGTTTGTTTTAAACGATGCCGCCTTTGTTCTCACGTCCAAGTCATACCATTGTTTTAGTCGACGTATACCCACTGAGCGTACCCATTAGCATAAAGACGATTAGGATAAAATTTGACCATATACAGTAGTGACACGTAAATTTGAATTAAGATTTTCAAGTACAAGACACACACATATATGACTTCCTGTTTTGAAAAATTGCAATTTAATTAAGTATAAGTATCATGTAACGATAAAACTAGTCAAGATACGATCGAGCTGACTGAAACACCTCAATTATTTTAAAAAATTCCCAATTTTGCATTAAGTATTATTTAATTTTGCAACACTTGATTGATAATTAGTATTTATTTATTTATAATTTATGTAACGTTCAGTTCGCCATATTTTATGTTGATGGCATGGAGAATAAGAATATTGGTATTAACAATATTATATGTCGTGTTTCTCTTTTACACGCCTCTTAAGAAATATTAATTAAGAGAGGGACTGGACTATTCTATCCTTATTTATGTCTTAAGATATAATCTCTTTTCATTGAATATTTATTTTATTTATGTGTTATCTCTATTTTCAAGAATAATTATTACTAACGGTAAAAATAAAAAAATAATTATTTTTAATTTGAATTTTTAAAATGGCAAAAAATTTAGACAATTATTTTTAGTATCATGACTATTAATATGTGATGAAGGATGTATCTAAATTATGCACCGCATAATAATTTCAGCATAAGTAGTTGATGCATTCATAATTTTTTTTGAACTATTGTAGTTTAAATGAATGCATTATTAGAGATCCCACTTGCTAATTGTAAAGACCAACATCTCTTGCTTGTGAGAAAAGGTTGCAAGTGTTCATCGTCTCACATGCTGAAGTTAATGCAATGTACTTAGTGATAATAATTTAATTAAGACATGAAAATTCGAGCTAAGGGTATTTTGTTGGCTTCCTCCTCGATCACTAGTATCAAAGTAGAGGCCATTAATAATGAAAAACTCGAAGATTGTGTTCATATGTGATGGCCCTTCTTTTAAGAATGTTATGCTTACTTCTTGATTTCTTTGCGATTAATTAGAGAAACATTGGGATTTAACCATTGTTTCTCTTCCTATAATTTTGGTTTTTATTATCTTCTCCAATTTCCACAGAACTCGAAAAATTATCATTTTCAGAGATACCCATGCTTATAATTCTGTACCTTTTGCTTTTCGTTCTCTTCTCCAGTGTCCGATCATTTGTAAACGGATAACGTCACACAATAACTAACATGATAAAAACTCGAAGGCAATTTAATATTGGGAAAAGCGAAAATTACCGTTTACTACTGGAAATATTTTAAAATTTTACCCGACCTATGATACCATTCACTTAACGAAACTCCCGAATTGGGGACCTTAGACCATGTCAATTTGAAACAATAAATTCCACGTGTTAAAATTTTACGAGAAAAGAATCAAACTATACCTTTCTAGTTTTGACTCCGTTTTAAAATGAACCAATATAGCTAATATTGGTTTGTTACTTGTAAAGTAATTTTTTTATAAAAAACTATTAAAATTTTAATACTTGGTTGCGAAGTTATACTGTTTATCCGTAAAACGGTACAGTTGAATGTTATGTGATTTATAGATAAGCGTATCGATTTGATCCAAAATGATACATAAATTAAATAAAATGCTAGACTTAGCGTAGAAATCGAAATAAGATAGCAAATAGCTTGGTTCCGCGAGCAAAGCTTCCGAATATAGCAATAAGAATATCAAAAGACAGAAAATAAAGCATTATTGAGCTTAGAACAATGTGTAGTATTAGCCTGTTAGATATTTTAAGTCCTATAATGGTCGTTGAAGTTACTATTTATAGCTACACCTAGGAAACAAAGCCCTAGGATCGAGCCCCTCTTAAATAACAATTATGGTAGCTATAGATGAACGTGTAACGACATGCTATGAATGCTAAAATTCTTTGTAACGAATTGTGTATTAATTGCTGAAGAATATTATTCTTCACTAAATGATATCGGGTAGCAAATATTCATTTGCCTTCATTAGTAATATTCCATTCGGGGTCTGCCTAGTGTCAACAGAAGTTGTTGTCCCCGATATTGCTTTTTACTTGCCTCGTTTTCCATCTGTCTCCTTTTCCACGTATCGTTTTATTATTCAAGTATTTAATACGAATCGATTTTACCCTATACAGATAGCCCCCCTGCTTTTCAATGGCACATTTTTGAATTACTGGGAAGTTGGTGAAGATGCCTTTTTTGCCGGGAAATTTTTTGATCCCTTCAGAAAAGTTTCTGACGCTTGATTAGACGCACGTCTCTTCGCAATTAATGCCCAAAACACGCGTAAATCCACGATTTAGCAATACTTTTATCAATTCTCGAGGTAATCATGACCACAATTCTAGTCGCGTATTCCTTTACTTGTACGCTGCATCCTTCTTCTTTTACAATTCACAGTTTTTCAATCCCTCTCAACTTCTTTGCATTCAACTATTTCTTGCTTTCATTCTTCTTTAATCTTCTTATTCAAAGAATTCTTATTACCTTTTGCTAACCCTATCTTCCTCCTCCAAGAACTCAAGTTCTCTAAAAATAAAGAAAGCACCGATGATGTTGCCCTTCCTACGGTGGGCACCATCATTCCAGCAAAATGGAGCAAATTCGGTTGAGGCCCGAGAGATGAGGGAAAGGAGAGAGAAGAAAAGGGAAGGTTCTGCTGAGACTCAAGTCCCCCTGCCAGAGCTCCCCGAACCTGAAGTGGAAGTCGAGGGGCTGCTCAGTGAGAAGAAGCGTCAAATGATTTGGACATATGTCGCTATTCCCACAACCCCTTAGTCCCGTACCGACTATCGGTCTATCTCATATTCGCAGAAAAAGGAACTTGCTTAATGCCGGAAGTGTAATTAAGTAGGCGGCTGGTCGTAGAATAGTCTTTTCAGTAAGTGTTGTTGCAGTTGCCAGAAGACTCAGCACAACCAAGGACTTCTAAGAGAAGTTTCCCTCTGCAAGCTCTTGTACATGGGTTGTTGGCGTGTACCCTTTTTTCATCTGCCCTTCTAGCATTTCTGCTGTGAAGGAGGATTGTGGTTTCCTTGACCTGAACATCATTGCTCCTAAACTGGTGGAGCAAGTAACCTTCCCTAAGAAGGGAGTTTTGTACATTTACACGTACCGCGTCACTTTGGGCCCATTCTCATTAAGAAGGGGACTTGACCCCGTGATCTGAGAGTTTTGTCACCGGTATCAAGTCTGCTTGGCACAAGTAGGCCCTCCCGTGTGACAGACCGTAGTCTGTCTACGACGGTTGCGCAAGGAGACAAGGGAAGAAATCACTTTGGCTCTCATAATGAACCTCTATTCCCCTAAAATTTTCCGTGGGAGAGTAATAAACTTTATCAAACATGGCCATTATGCTTTGTTCACCAGCATGGAGACAATGGCCATGGATGGATGGAGTGGTTCGTTGTTGTTGCCTCCAGGTACATCATCTGGACCATAACTACATCTTTCATTGAGTCACGATCTCGTGCACGTAAGTTCAATGTTTGTCTTTTCTCCGAAAAAAAAAAAGTTATTTCATGATGTTACTAATCCTTTTTCTTTTCATTATTTCAGCAACTCGGTGGACACCACCAAGGGTAGAAGGATTGGACCAGTGGGTTCAAAAGATTGTAGACATTACCATGCCTGAGAACCGCCTGTGAAAAAGACTGGCCCCAAAATACGGGTGAAAGATAAAAATCACGGTAAAGTTGTCTTGTGAGATTGATCTTACCGTCATCTTATTTTTTTTGAATAAGATAATTGGTTAACTTCTTTTTTCGTTGAATTCAGGTCTTTCGAAGGCCTCTGTTACCGTCCGTGATGAGGAAGTTTTGGCTTATCCCACACAGGCTACGAGATTGTTGAAGGAGGTCTTCACCCAAACACGCGCCATTGGAGCAGCCTCCGGTACAAGTGCTTCCTCTTGGAGTCCCCAGTCGGAGAACAAGCAAGCAAAAAGGCGGCAGTCCTTCTCGGCTGAGGAAAAAGTAAAAAAGGTAAAGAACGCCATGACCGAGCCAGGCACACCTACTGTGAAAAATGATGATGATGATGGGAAAGCTAGCGATGAAGGGGCTTCCCTATAGAGGAGACAACTACCTTCATCAGCTCAACATAATGCTCAATCTGAAGAGCTTGTAACACCAATGAAGAATGACTTTCAAGCACTCAGGGGAGAGTGTGATCTGCTGGAGAATGACAATTCTCGCTTCCTTGCCCCAGTTGTTGCTCCTAGTACTATGAGTCTGAGTACTGAGCCTCTTCCGTCTTCAGTTGATGAGCAACCTACAATCAGCACTGCCTCTGTCGTAGCTGCTTCTGGACCCACAACATAATCAGCTTCATCTCCTTCTGTGCTGATCATATCTTCATCACGAGCAACTGCTATATCACCCCCCCCCCCCCAACGGTAGCAGATACCCGAGAGGATGATGTCCCCCCTCCCAGTCCCTAAAGCGTGGGAATTTGTGGCATAACTATTCACCCCCCTCTGCAGATCCTTGGAGGAGGAAGAACATCTTCCTCTCGGTCTCTACCGAGTGCCAAATACTGCCTCGGACGGTGGAACTCGCTAATTACATGAAGCCACTAGCTTTAGAGAAAGACAAGGAGAAACATAGACTCTCTTTCGGGGGTGTGAAGGATAAATAATGCCATGCACAACGCAGCAACATTATGGTACTTGTTCTCATTGTTGTTTTTTTTCTCTTAATATGTTATGAAAGGATTTCTAACTTGGACTTTTCCTTCGTAGGCCAACTTCCTTTCTTCCGAGGGCCTTCAAAAGTTTATCCTTGGTACAGAAATTATTATGTCAGAGAGGGATCAACTGTTGGTCGAGAGGGACCAAGTTGTTGCTCGCCTTCTGGCACTTGAAGCACAAGTTGTTGAAGTCGATGAGTTGGAAGCTCAGTTGCAGCGGAGTGAGAAAGAAGTGATGTCCCTTATCCAAGAATCTTCCCATTTAAATGTACGATTTCCAGAAGACGAGGCTAAATTGCCTGAGGTACAAAATGTTATTCATGCAGCTTACGAGCGCGAGGATGCCTATACTAAGAGATTTAATAATGGAGGTAGCATTGAACTCCAAAGCATAAGAGGATGTTGCTGCTGAGGAGAAGCGTGCCCAGATAGAGGAGAAGTATAAGAGGGCGATGGAACACCATAAGGTCCATATCTCTACTATCCGTGACCTTGATCTTAGCCTTAAGGCCACAAGATTCGAGTGGGATAGCCGTTCAACCGAGTTTGATCGGCTCAAATTAGAGATCTAGTGCCGGACGAGTTCCCTCACTGTTGAGAAAACACATTCTATGAATAATATGAGGAGAAAACTTTGAAATAGGCTAAAGCGGGCTCATAGATTTTGATGTCGAGATTGCCAAGGCCTATGAGTTCGAGTCAACCGCCCGAAGGTGCCTCCCAGTTCCACTTGATGCAACTGACTATTCTGGTTCTGGTTCTGGTTCTGGTTTTGAGTTCTTGGAAACATAGAAGGAACTTTAAGGGGATGATGATGGAAGCCAAGATCCTCAGTAGGTGGCAGATCATCCTACTTCTCCTGGGGGCGCAAGCACTTCTCTTCCCCCAAGTTCTAAGGATGCAGTAGTTCAACTTTTTTCTTTATTTTCCCATTTTTATTTTCTTTTCATACAGTTGTACTTGTGTTGCTTGGCACATTTGTTATATTAAAGGGATTTTTCATTTAAACATTGTGCAAAGTTTAATGTTTTGTATCGAATTATGCAAGGCTTCAAATGCATTTTTCCTTGTCAGCATTTGGGTTCCAGGTAAAAATTCTTCCGGAACCACCTCTTTACTGTAAGGGTTTTGTAAGAGAAGGCCCTTTTATTCTTACGGTTCTTTTGAAGAGGACGTCTCCTTTCATTCCGGCACAAACATTTGAAGTACTTGATTAACTTTCAAATGATAAAATCAATTCATTGTTTGGACAATAAATAAGATAAAAATAAAAGGATTTAATTTTTTTCCTTCTATCTCCAAAAGAATTCATTTTGTTGATAAGAAATTGCCATTACTTGTGGCTAATTTGTACAAGATGTTTCTACAGGGGTGGACATGAAGTCTCCGGTCCTAATGATATATCGTTGTTCCCGGATTTTATAGTCTCAATTTCTATGGCAATCAGGTTGTTGTATTCTCATATCATCCCCCCCCCCCCCCAAGTGTTCAAATGCGAAGAATGCGAATTAGAATTCTAGAAGTCTTGTTCCATTGATGATTCCACTCGTGAATGATTGCATAATATTTGGTCTGATAGCAAGCTTCATTTCTCATTAGGAACTTTTCTACCGAGCCAAAGATTATTTAATCACATCAAGTGTATTGTAGTGAAGGGGAACTTGTGAACGATCGAATAACTTTTGGTCCAATAACAAGTTTTGTTTCTCGTTAGGAACTTTGCTAACGAGCCAAAGACCATCTAACCATCACGTAATGATCTGTCTTTTCATGGCTTGCATTTAAAGGTCTTATTTCTGTCGATCGCGTTTCTTTCATAGTATGTTTTTCGTTTCTTCCTCATTAAAAACCTTACTAGAAAACCCAACTGGGACAAAAAATGGACAAAGGAAAAGAGAGTGCAGCACATACTTTCAGTATAGGCGGTGCTCATCAGTAATAGTACCATTTGAGGTGTGCCACATTCCAGTTGTTTAGCAATTTAACTCAGTCTTGATTTTTCAGTTCATATGATCCTTTCCCAGTAACAACCGAAATCTGGTAAAGGCCATCCACATTGGACTCAACTTTTCTGCGTTGAGCTGTCGGGTGTTTTGAGTCAATTTTATTAAAACCAAGTCTCCCACTTTGAAATAATGAAGATTGGGACTTTGATCATAGTATCTTTCCATTCTTTGTTTCTGGGCTACCATCCTAATATGCACCAAACCAGCAACGCTTTGTTGTTTGCTTCTTTATCCGCCCGGAAGTATCTCATGGTAGGTTCTACCACTTCCATCGGGATCATGGTTTCTGCTCCATATACAAGTCAGAAAAGTGTCCCTCCCGTGCTTGACTTGGACATCGTTCAGCATGCCCATAGCACTCCCAGTAACTCCTCGGGCCATTTGCCTTTGGTTGCTTCCAATCTCCTTTTGGGATTATTAATAATCACCTTATTTGTCGATTCTGATTGCCCATTTGAACTCGGGTGGTTTGCTGAAGATGTGATTCTTTTGATTTTCAAGTCTTCAAAGAATTTTGTGAGCTTTGCGCCTATAAATTGTGGCCTATTGTCGTAGGCTATTGTTATACCTCATATTTTCATACGTAAAATTACGCCATAGGTAAACTGATGAATGCTTGGAAATGAGATATTACATCCCGCATTTTCGTACTCTAAAGTTTCGTCGTAAGTTAATCGGCATAAGCTCGGGAATAAGATTATTTTGAGGTTAGAAATATTGTGCTATTTCAAACAAAGTGATAAGTAAATCCGTAAAAGTGAGAGGGTAAGTGGGTCGGAAAAAATGAGTTTTGTCGAAGGTTAATATTTTGGAATATAATACTGTCCAAGCTACAATATTCGGTATTTATGGGCTAATGGCATTTACAAGGTAACACATGAGAGGTAACACATGACCATAATAGTATGATGTATGAAGCGTGTTAAAAATAAGTAGTATTTAATATAATTCGAGATAATTCTTAATTATGTGGATAATTGATTAATTAGTAGTTAGTGGGTGATTAACTATTTAGTTAAGGAGTTGCTGGATTAATTAAGGCTTTAGATATGTCTTAGCGTGGCAGCCCCTCATCCCCATCTAAGTGACTCTTATGTTATGTTGAAACTTGAAAGGTGTCCCATTAAAGAGGATTATGTGACACCAAGTCTTGCTAGTGGGGCCCATACCACCATGACTTTTAATCCTTTCTCTAGTTTACAAATGAATATATTTTACATGTATGTTAAGGTAAAAGGCTTCGATGAAAATTGCATTAGCAACGTGAATTTCTTGAACAATTCATACAAGACTATTTAGCAACGTGAGAATATTGATTCTAATAGTGTACGGTGCAATCTTTCTCAAGAATATCATACAAATTGTTCCTTACTCCAATTTCACCGTCACGTATTTTATCGCAAGTAACATGTGTTAGAGGGATTGTCAAGAGAATCGACTCCGATATGTTAAGCCTATCCCTTAATTTCTGTTGGCATGATCCATACGATGAAAAGAAACATGCAAATGCACAACTTCCATAAATGATTCTACTCATAGAAATACTAGATCTCCATGTGTTATATTATTCTATCATCTGTTCATGGGTCTCAGAAAAATACGTAAGTTGAAAAAGTTTTTATTATATTATTCAAAGGTATAATGGTCTTATGACAATTCAAGAGATTTTATTGATGTATTTCTCAGGAATTGCATTCATGTACATTCGCCCATGACCATATGGCGTTATATACGCGTATATATGTACAATATATGTATATGGGATATAGGAAAAGGTTACGGCGTTATATACGCACCACCACCTGATCAGCTGGTATACATTGATTATTTTGCCCACAGTGGTCGAGATGATATGATGGGATGCCCTCAAAGGCTTGATGATGTTATTATAAACACATGTACCTATGCACAATATGAAATTTATATGCATATGCATGAAACTATAAGTATTTCATGATTTACGGAGATATCTAGACTTACAGGTTGAGTCATTTACTCTATATTTCATTCATGTCTTTTATGTACTTATTTATGCGCCTTACATACTCGGTACATTATTCGTACTGGGGACGCTGTGTTTCATGCCCGCATGTCTTGGTAGAAAGGTAAGGAGACTGTCAGCTCATCAAAAGATGTTGGTGCGCTTCATTTTCTCCAGAGTTGTTTGTTTGGTCGGAAAGATTTAGATGCGTATTGTTTAGTATGGCCGGGCCCTATCCTGCCCTTTATGATATTATGTATTCTTAGAGGCTTGTAGATATGTGTCATGTATACGGATACTTGCATGGCCTTGTAGGCCTATATTTTAAGTATATAATGGATCACATTGGCCTTATAGGACCGTATGTCATAGGTATGAGTTTCTATATCAGGTTGGGTTGTCCTATATCAGGTATTCCTTCATGTTTACTCTGGTTATCACATGAAGACCCTCCCATCCCACTTACCTATGATGATGTAACAAGAAAGATACATTATGTTGGTACTCGGTAGAGTAAGGTACTAGGTGCATGTTGCGGCCCATAGGTTTCGGTCGTGACAAAAGTGGTACCAGAGCAGTTTTGTCCTAGGGAGTCTACAAGTCGTGTCTAGTAGAGTTTTGTTTATGGGTGTGTCATGCACCACACTTATAAGCAAGAAGCTACAGGGCATTTAGGACTATCACTCTTTCTTCTTACTCTAGATTGTGTGGTAGAGCTCAGTTGTAAGAACTAAATTTCCTAAACTCTATTTGATTTATAATATGACGATACCTATATCCAAAAGGCAACTGGTAAAAGATTGAATGTGGCTGTGGAAGAGTTGAGTAAGAGGAACTCAATTTTTGCATCATGTTTATGATGGATAAATATGAGGTATTTAGTAGATAATGTGTGTGCTAAGATGTGTAAGCTTCTTGATAAGGATCCCTAAGGGAAGAATATATATTCACTCATATGGTGAAAAGCAATACGAGATTCGGAAGGTGGATACAACCTTCAACAAGTAAAAGGATCAAGACGAGAAGGGCACGAGGTACCCGGTTAATGAAGATTTTCGGTATTTTCAATTCAAGCAGAGGAATGTAAGAAATAAGAGTTACTTTCATCAACAATGAAGATATATACAATTAGCTACACCATCTCAATTATGCCCTATGGGAGCTAATAGATATTGCTAAAGAGAAGGATATCACGACACGGTTGGGGTTAGAGTAACCCAAAATGGTGGATGGATTGTTAGTGTTAGTTGACATTTCCGTAGGATAGTGCAAATGTGGCTATGGATCTCCTTGTAAGACACCTAGATGGTGAACCTTAAAACAGTACATCTAGATATGAATACTACAAAAATAGATACTGGAAGCCTGGAAAGGATAACTATATCTTAGTATGGCTCCCTCCCCTAGTAGAGAGATAATGTTAGGCAACCCGAAGAGCCAGTGGATGGAGCAAAGGGGAGATAAAAACAAAATAATATCGTATTGAAGCTTTCAGAATAACATAATATACAGAAATGTTTGCATAAAATAAGAAGAGAGTTAATAAAGCATTATGAGTAAGGTGAGATACATGTATGACAACGGTAGATTAAAAAAAACAGTATTACAAAGTCTATTATAAAGTAAAGGAAAATACGAGAGGTGACAGGACTTGAGGTAACAAAAGAGTCATAAAGTCATGTCATCATTTCGAAAAAAATAAGTCCGTGACTCTAACGTGATTACCAGAAGAAAAATATAGACCTTCCGAGTAATAAAAATCTGTATGGGCAGAGGTACAAGATAACTAAACATGAATTAGGTACTGAGTGATTTGATAGTAGTCAACAACATAAGAAATTTAGATATTGCATTCCGGCTATAATAGAATCGACGATAGAAGGAAAACCCTTAAAGTTCATTCGGAAATATGCTTCCCTTGACAAGCATTGTGCGCAAAGTTAAGCTTAAGGGACTGTATGTGCCAGTTATACTAGGTTCCTCCCTTATGAGTAAGAAAATTTGTTATCATTGGTACAAAAATATTACCGCAAAGAGAGTAAGGGTAATTGATAATGTCAGAAGATGCCAAATATAAAGAGGTAAAACATCTATAGGTAGATCACCGTTGCGCTAAATCTTAGTACTCCCCTAAAGGAGGGAATATGGAGTGATATGGTATAAGTATGAATTAAGTGGTTCTAGTAATTATTGAATGGTAAAGGAAGAATGCGACAAAAATGAAAAAGGGAGGAGATTGCACTTATTCAAATCCTATAGATATGCCCCGATTCCAAAATATTAGGCAAACACAACGTCAAGGAAAGGAAGTAAGGGTTCCTACCTGTGATGTAATTGATAAATAAGGAGCCAGTGCGAGAGCTAAGTTAAGACAAAGGAAATAACCTAAGAAAGATTACACGTAATATTAAGATGAGAGTGGGCCAATGAATAGTTATTTGTTGATTTAGGAAGAGCCTAGTTATGGCTAGATAAGAGGATACAGACAAATCAATAGATCGTGCAAGATAAACAGAGTGAACCCCAACATAGGGAATTCAGTCTCGTAGATATGAAATCGTGATAATGAGAATTATTCAAATATGAGTTGGGTTAGTTAAAGAAACTGTATGAGTGTTATGGAAATAAAATAGAGTCCCACTGGGAAGACAATCAAATATCAGTTCAGAAGCTACCCTACAAGCACAAGAGTGTGGAGGTAAGTAACTACGGATAATTATAGGCAAGAAAACACATCAAAAGTTCCATAGAGTATACAATGTAATAATCTCACAGCTTTACAAGAGTTAGAGCATCCTCCCTAAGTACTACAATGAAAGGCTAGCCGAGGAGGTAAAGAAGAAGGCTTCAACCTAATCTTAGTGATCTAAAGAGGGAATGATCTTATAACAACAGTCTCACACAACATCGTGTGCACTCTATAAGAAAGTGGCACCCATCATGGCTAATGAACAGGAAGTAAAGTCAAAAGTAATATTTGAGATCATGTGAGTTGCACGAAAGTTCCGGCATTGATTTGGAACTAAAATAAGCCAGGTATGCATGCAAAAAGTGGCATAACGACTAGGAAAAGTAATTGCTTACATTTAACGAAAGTTGAGAAGGAACACAAGGAATTATTCGATCAATGATCCAGAGTTAGTTATGTTATGTATGCACTTGTGATTTTGGAATATTTTTCATGCAACATAAATACCGATATTCTTACAGCCATAGAAGACTCCGATATAAGTTAAAAGAAAGAATTGAGCCTAGGGCATATACAAATGATTAAGTTGTTAGATGATTGCATCATTGATACTCCATAGGAGCCATGAAAGGCTAAAGTAATAACTAATACCAGGAGCCGCAGATCGGAAGATAACCTAAGCCTACATGAAGGCTGATTAGAAGGAATATAAAACTAAAGAGTTACATCAACCAAATAAATCAGGAGCCTGATTATTGGACCTAAATTTTTGTAATAGAAATCAGGATTAAGAACATTATAGGACTACTCTTATTATCATAAGTACAAATGAGATAGTAAACAACCATATTCTATAACGGCTCTATGATAAATCATGTTAGAAGAGTACCTGCCTCATAAGAGGTTGGCATGAATCTCTCACCGAATCTTGTAAAGAGGTGCAAGTGTTACAATAGAAGTTCAAGTTGTGGATGTGAATCATACCTATGGTAAAGGGAGGTCATGAAATAAATAGAAGATGTGATGAGAGACTTTAAAGTTAGTAAGGTAAAGGTGAACAACGTACAAGATACTCAAATGCAAAATATTTTGAATAGTCCATACTTCGGATAGAAGCATAAAACCGCAGGGATTCAATATCCAGGAATGATAGCGGCGTAGTAAGTGGATAATCTTCAAGCCTATGGTTTCTAGGTACCAAGAGGTCTGTTTAAGAGAATAAAGAAGAGTTAGAGACGATGTGGTATCTCACTTGATGTTCCAGAATAACACAATGAAATCTATGGTGCAAGGAAGTTAAATAAAGGTTGCGAGTAGTATAAATGGATATGTGTGGGTCGCAAGCTAAAACATGGTAAAGCGACAAGTTTTGTAGGAAGACATGAGTATGGATAAGAAATGGCGAGTGCGAAGGTGAAGAGAATGGATAAACCCTCGGGATTAAGCCCAAGAAAATGAGAGAGAGCTGATGGGTTCTCAAAATTATATTAAGCTTAGTATAGCCTAAATGAGCTCAAAGGAGTCTAAGACAGCAGCGTTGAGAAGAGATGGAATGTTGACTCAGTAATATAATGAGGGTGTAATTGTGAAAGATAAAGGATGTCGTTAGGGCCTTCGATAGAATAATGATTTGAAGGGAAAAAAAGAAGAAGGAGAAAAGATTTTGCGGATGAAAAGAGATTAGAATACCCCCATAAGGTGAATCACATTGGGATACTAACAAATACGATTATGGAAATTACCCCAGATGTTACCTTATAAGACGTGAGCCCTAGTGATTACATAAGAGGTTTCAAGTTATCTGTAGTGGGTTGGGGTGAATCAACAATATATGGATAAAGTTCTAATGTATTAGAGGAAATAAGTATTCCATCCGTTAGATGAACAGTAATAAGGTAGTATTAAAGGACTTAGGTTTATACATCTATGATAAGACGTAACGAAAGTAACCTGGAGTTTGGTAGCAAACCTCAGTACAATAAATCAAAGTAAGAGTTAAAGGTATAGTATGGCGTAATTAGATGTATTAAAGTTAATGACGCCTAGAGGAATAGTTTTTCACATGGCTAAAAGACGGAGGAAAAAGGACAGAGGAGTCGCATAAGTACACTTACAAGGTTAGAATCGCACAAGCTGCATGACAGAAGGTAGCAATAGTACGATATTGGAAGGATTCTTAATACAAGTCGTGGTGTGAGAAAGAGGTCTAAAAGGGGGGGGGATGCCCTAACCTATGGACTTATTAAAAGAACAGTTGCCTAAATGGCAAGAAGAGTATTAAAGTATTCGCAAGAGCTATGAGTTATGAGAATGATAAGTGCATCTGTCATCATTCGAGGACGAATGTTCCAAAGGGGGAATGATACACCCCATGTTTTCATACGTAAAAGTACACCATAAGTAAATTGATGAAATCTCGGAAATGAGATATTACATCCCGTATTTTCGTACGCTAAAGTTTCATCGTAAGTTAATCCATGCAAGCTCGGGGATGAGATTATTTTGAGGTAACAAATATTATGCTATTTCAAATCATGTGATAAGTAAATTCGTGAAAGTGAGAGGATAAGCGATTCGAAAAAAATAAGTTTTGTCGAAGGTTATTATTTTGGAATATAATAATGTCCAAGTTACAATACCTGGTATTTATGGGCTAATGCCATATACAAAGTACCACATGATCATAATAGTATAATATATAAAGCATGTTAAAAATCAGTAATATTTTAAATAATTCGAGAATAATTCTTAACTACGTGGGTAATTCAATTTATTAGTTAATGGATGACTAACTATTTAGTTAAGTAGTTGGTGGGATTAATTTAGGCTTTAGATATGCCTTAGTGTGGTAGCACCTCATCTCCATCTAAATGACTCTTATATTTGGTTGAAAGGTGTCAGATTTAAGAGGATTATGTGACACCAAGTCTTTCTAGTAGGGCCACACCACCAAGAGTTATAATCCTTCCTCTAGTTTATAAATGAAGACATTTTACATGTATGTTTAGGTAAAAAGCTTCAGCAAAAGATTAAAATTGCATTAGCAACATGATTTTCTTGAACAATTCATACAAGACTATTTAGTAACGTGATAATTTTAATTCTAACGGTGTACCGTGTAATTATTCTCAATAATATCAAACAAATTCTTCCCTACTCTGATCTTCTCGTCACGTGTTTTATCGCAAGTAATGCGTGTTATAGGGATTTTCAAGAGGATCGACTCAGGTATGTTAAGTATATCCCTTCTTTCTTTTGGCATGATCCATACGATGCAAAAGAAATGTGCAAATACACAACCTCCATAAATGATTCTACTCATAGAAATGCTAGAGATGCTTATGTTCTTGATTCTCCATGTGTCATATTATTCTATCATCTATTCATGGGTCTCAGAAAAATACATAAGTTGAAAAAGTTTATTTCATAATATTATTCAAAGGCATGGACTTATGACACTTCAAGAGATTTTATTGACATTTTTCTCATCCGTTGAATTCATGTTCATTGACCCATGACCAGATGGAATTATATACACATATATATATGTATAATATATGTCTATGGGATATGGGAAAAGGTTACGGCATTATATACTCACCACCACCGGATCAACTGGTATACATTGATGATTTTTTCCACAGTAACCGAGATGATATGATGGGATGCCCTCAAAGGCTTGATTATGTTATTATGAATACATGTACCTATGCACGGCATAACATTCATACGCATATTCATGACACTATAAGTATTTCATGATTTAGGGAGTTATCCAGACTTACAGGTTGAGTCATTTACTCTATATTTTATCAATGTCTTTTATGTACTTATTTATGTGCCTTACATAGTCGGTACACTATTTGTACTGACATCCCTTTTGCCTGGGGACACTGTGTTTCATGCCCGCAAGTCCCAATAGATAGGTCCATCCCATTAGCGAAAGCCAGTGGTAGCGGATCGACTATGTCCATCCCATTTTGTAAATGTCCAAGGCGACAATGAATGTAGTATTTTTGTCGATTGATGTACTAACGGTGCATAGCATTGACACATTTCGTATTTCTAAACAAATGCCATAGCGTCTAGTTCTATCCGCGACCAGTATTATCCCGACCTAACTAAATTTAACACTAATGAGTCTGTACTTGAGTGATTTTCACAGATTCCTTCCTGCACTTCTCGTATGACGTAATTAGCTTCAGAGGCTCCTAAACATATGGCCAACAGTCTTTAGAAAGACTTTTTATACAAGTGGCCTCCCAGAAGCTTTAACGAGCTGCATTGGTGTGGAGGGCCCGAGATACCTTTGGATCTTCAGGTAGTTTGTCATGATCAAAATAGTCGATGATTTCATTTCTACTATCCAGACCAAATTTTTCGCATTTACTTCATAATAAACGTCTACATCCAATACCGAACGAATGATTTATACGACCGTACTTGAATCTGATACTTATATATTTGTGGACGAGCCCAAATTGGCCAATGTATCTACTTCTACGTTTTCTTCTCTTAGGATGTGGGTAATTGACTATTCCCTGAACCGCGTGAGCACAGTGTGGACTTTTACTATATATTGTTAGATGTGTTCCTCTTTGGTGTTGAAGATCCCGTATACCTAATGTACTACCAGTTGAGAATCGCACTTGATTTTTATGACCTCGGAATCTAGTCCCTATGCCAGTTCAAGTTCTGATATCAAAGATTTATATTCAACTTTATTGTTAGTAAAGGAAACAATTCTGATGGCCCGCCTCAGGGTTTCTCCCTTTATTATTGGAAACTCCATCCGTGAACAAGGTCCAGACTTCTGATCTCGTGTTTGAAACCATCAGTGCTTCTTTGGTGGCCAAAGGCAGTAGTCTAGGACAGAAATCGGTGATAAAATCAGCCAGTGGAATTGAAAATAAGGCCTAAGATTTTGAGCAGCGACTACAAGAGCTAAGGCTTATTTTTTGAGAGTGTATAACAAGTTTCCGCTCTCGTTAATATTTTACTAACATAATAGATAGGAGATTGCGTACCTTCATCTTCGCGGATTAAAATGACACTTACCACCACCTTCAAAATCGCTAAGAAAATTACAAATTGTTCGCCTTCCTCCGGGTTTGATAATAAAGGAAGGCTTGATAAGTACCTTTCAAATTTTTTAGGGGATGCTGGCATTCCAGAGTCCACTTGAAGTTGTTCTTCTTTTTCAAAAGTGAGAAGAAGTTGAACACCGAGAAATGAACTTGCTTAAAATGGCCAGTCTTGTAGTTAACCTCTATTTTTTTCCCTATTCGCTTTTCGAACATTTTGTTCACAAGCCTTTGATAAATGGCTCAGGCGTTTTTAACCCCGAAAGGTATCACATTGTAGCAATATGTGCCAAAGTTCGTAACAAACGAAGTCTTTTCCTAGTCCTTCGAGTTCATTTTAATTTGGTTGTACCTGAAATAGGCATGAATGAAACTCATCAACTCGTGCTCGGTCATCGCATCAATCATTTGATCATTGGCGTAGGAACTAGTGTTTTGGGCACGCCTTATTTAGATCCTTATAATATACGTATATGCAAAAATTATTTTTTTTTTGGAACTACTACTACGTTTTCTAGCCAAACGCGATACTTTACCTTCCGGATTGAACGTATGTCATGTAATCGAGTTACCTCTTATTTGAAAAACCTATTTTCAACCTTGAAAATATGGCGTTTCTTCTACCTTACCGGAGGGATTTTAGGGTATAGGCTTAACTAATGCACGACCACCTCTACCGGAATACCTATCATATTCACATGCAACCATGCAAAACAATCAACATTAAATTCAAAAAATTCTATAAATCCTTACATGAGCTCGGGGTTTAATCTTGTCCCCGAGTGGAACTTCCTCTCTAGGAACGTTTCGAACAAAGTGACTTGTTTGAATTCTTCCATCGTGGATTTGGTTGCATTTGTTTCTTCCGGTACCTGGAAGTACCTTGGTACCTGATAGGATTTCGACGACTCCTCCCCTTTTTCCACTTTGTGTGGTTTAGGAGTGGATGTCGATTCCTGCAATTGCTATTCGCATGTTCCTTCTCTTTGCTGCTGCAAGCTCAGATCATGCTCATATCTCTTGCCGCAGGTTAATCTCCTCTTATTTGTTCAATTCCCTCCATAGTTGGGAATTTTAAGAGTTGATAGTATGTTAATGGCACATCTTTCATCTCATGTAGCCATGGTCTACCTAGAATAATGTTGTCGCCCAAATCCACGTCTACTAATTCAAACAAGGTAGTCATTATGACCCCTTCGGCTTGGTGGGCAGTAGGATCTCTCCTTGGGTTGTCACACTTGCTAAGTTGAAGCCGACAAGGAGCTTTGTGGCTGCAATGACACTTTCGATTAACTTGGCTTGCTCCAAGATTCTCCATTGAATAATATTGGTTGAACTTCCTAGGTCCACCAAAACATGTTTAATTTTAAAATAAAAAAATGTTAAAAGAAATTACTGTAGCATTGTTGTGCGGTAGTAGGAGTCCATCTGTGTCCTCCTACGTGAAGGTGATTTCATCTTCGACAAATTCCCGGAGTTTTTTCTATGGGTCACCGATACCTTTGTCTTTTTTACCGTTGAAAAGGTTAAACCATTAATCTCGCTACGAAAATCATGTTGATCGATAGACAAGGAGGATCTTCTCCTGTCTTCGACGGTTATGCATTATCCAGATTAGGACTTTAGTTATTTTTAGCATGGTCGCTTAAAAACTCTCTTAGATGGCCATTTTTCAGCAAAGTCGCCGCCTCCTCGCGTAGATGTCTGCAGACCCCAGTCCGGTGAACGCTAGTCCTACGATACTCACACCATATATTAGGATCCCTTTGATTGGGATTGGATCTCGTCAGACTCTAGAACCATGCTTGATTAATGTTCCTCATCACCACTATCAGCTCCACCATGCTGATATTGAAATTTTATTCTGATAGTCTGGGGTAGTGAGAATACCAAGAGCCTGATATCTCTTTATACTATAACGATCTATTATTGTGGCCACGATCAACTCTCCTATCATTAGCGAACCTGTCTGGCGAACTGAAATTGTTGTCGCATCCTTCTTCCCTTTCGTAAAGCATAAACTAGCCTTTAGAAGGTCGTCGATCTGTGTCGAAATCATCCTTCAACTTCTGCTTGTTCTTATCTCGGTCTTGACCCTTGGTTGATGCCGGGAAACTGAGCTAGTCATTTTCTATTCTTATATTTGATTCATAGCGGTAGTGGACATCTGCCCGTGTTGTTGCCTAGAACTCGAGCAGAATTTCTATCAGCTTTCGGAAAGCGCCGGAACTCCTCGGTTTAAGTCCCTTAGTAAATGCATCAGCTACCCGTTCATCTAGAATGACCGTTAGAACAATCCTTTCCATCTGAAATCTGGTCACAAACTCTTGCAGCAATATGGTCTTTCGGTGTGAAATTCTAAATATGTCGGCCTTTCGAGCATCTACTTCCTGGGCCCAGTATTGGCTGATAAGTAAGGATTTTGATTACTTATTTGCACCCTTTTACTTTCATTTTAGCTAAAAAATACTTAAAGGTATTTCCAAAAATTGATATAATATGCTCTCTTGCATGAGTATTGGAAAGTAAGCCAACCTGATGAAATTCAACTCAAGAAGGAGTATTTTTGGACAAAGGCTAAAACCAATCAAAAAGTGGCAAAGTGCAGACTGCAGAATTTTGTCTACGTCTACAGAATGTGAATGAATTTTGATAGTACTACGTTGCAATGTGCGTCTGCACAAGAGGAATATTAGAGAGTTCTAACTTGAAGTCCATCGAGAAGTGCGGACCGCACTATTATTGTGTGGCCGCAGAAGTCCAGAGTGCGACCGCACTCAGAAATGTGCGGTCTGTATAACTTGAAGAAGTGTGGCCGCACTTCAAAATTGTGCGGACGCAGAAGTCCCTCCTATCAATCTCAACTTTAAAGTGCGTACCTCACACAAAATTGTGCGATCGTAAAACCTATAAGAGGGCAATTTTGTCTAAATTTTTTGGCAGTGTATAAATTATTATTTTTTTGTCAAAATTAGGTTAAATTTTGGAACTTAAGAAAGTGGAGAGCCATTGTTTATTTACTGGTGTAGGAAATTTTACAATAGGTTGTGTAATTTATGTTGGAATTTTATCTTTTTATCATCTAATATGAGTTTAATCTTCTTTTCTTCTTTAGTTTCTTTATTTTTATCTATGAGTAGCTAAATTTCTAATTAGGATTGTGAACCACCCTAGTGTGGGTACTTAATGAGTGTTTGATTTAGGGCTTGTTTAAGGTTGGGCGCGTCATATTTAGCCTAGTTCTTGCTTAATTTAGGAATTTGGTTGAAAATATTGATTCATGCCTAATTGACTTAGTCTCTACTTGAGAAAGAGAGATTGAGTCTAGAAAAACTTGGCTAACAAGAAATTAAGGTGAACTCAAGAAATTGATAGTCCTAATTAAAGGGTTGAATTTAGAGATAGTAAAACCAACTTGAGAATCTATTAACTATTTTGAAAATTATCCATTCGGGTTTGAGAAAACCAAATTGGAAAAAATTACTATATTACCGAGAGTTATGAAGAGGGTAATTGTATGTTGATTGCTATATTATGCCCCGACCAACGAAACTCGATCTAAAGCCCACAACCCTTTAGGCAACCACCTAGGTGGAAGTCACAAACCCTAGATCTTTTACTACTTGAAAAATAACACCAAAAATATCATTTTTAGTTTTATATTTACAAACAATAGCTTAATTTAGAAGTAGACATAAACAACAAAGTATGTGGAAGTGCATTTTGGACACATTATATGCTTAGTATGAGTATATACCTAATCCAATCTACGTACCCTGAGGAATCGATCCCAACTCCTAGTTTGGTAATTATAATTTCATCGACCGCTTCACAACCCCAATTTGAGGTGTGAACTTAGGTGACATCAATTTTTGGCGCCTTGAAAAAATAATCCACGAGCATCTCAAAGGAATCTGTTAATTGCTCGGGTAGAAGTGAATACCATGTCAAGGCCCCCTTCGTGAGGTTCTCCCCAAACTTCTTCAGTAAGACTCACTCAATCTCATGTGGAACTAAGTCATTTCCTTTTACCGCACTGTGTAGGTGATGATGTGCTCCTGAAGATCCAAATCTCACCATATTTTGGTACTTTCGAAATTTTAAACCGCTTCGGAATTAACTATGGTGTCGCGCTCGGTTTGAACAGCAACTGGTGCATTTATTTGAGTCCGATCCTTTAAACACTAGCAGTGCGCCCGGGGTTTGATCCATTCGGGCATTTATTTCTCTCATAAACTGCATGAGTTCCGTTTTAAAGGTATCATTCCCGTTATTATTACTAGATCCGTTGTCGTCCTCCCGGCCCCGTCAAAGTCGAGCTTACTTCTCGGGGTATTGTTTTCAACCGTTTGTGTTGCTTGATTTACAGGAGTACTGCGAGGAATTGGACCTCTTCCATTTGCGTTTTTGGAAGCACCCGACAATGCTTGCCTCAATTCTTTCATGGCCTGATCTTGCCTTGAGAGATAGCCAATGATAGCCTTTTGTTGTTCTCCAAGCATTCTCACCGTTTCCGCCATGTGCTCGTCTTCAGTGTCATCAGGAATTTCCTCACGTACATGTCATGGATATTGTCCCCCAAGGACTGGCGTGGCTACGTCCTCCTCTTTGCGGGTATCACTGATCGAATCTTCGTGTTGATGCAGATTTCCTTGTGCCTCAACGTTGTGTGCAATGTTGACATTGTTATCTTCCATCTTTTACAGTTTTTTGGTAAGGAACAGAGAATCAAACATATTAGTAATAGATGCAAGGATCACCTCAATTACGCATCTGGCTATGCCCCACGGTGGACGCTGAACTATTTACCCTTAAAAAGACGTTATGGAATTAATAACTTGGTTTATAAACAAGCGAATCGATTTAATCACAAAATAATAAATAAATTAAATAAAATGCAAGACTTAGCATTGAAATCGAGATAAGACTGTAAATAGCTTGGTTCCGGGAGCAACACTTTCCGACAGCAATAAGAATATCAAAAGAAAAATATAAAGTATTATTGAGCTTAGAGCAATGTGTAGTATCATCCTGTCAGAAATTTAGTGTCCTACAGTGGTTGTTGAGATCACTATTTATAGCGACACTTAGGGAATAAAGTCCTAGAATCGAGCCTTTCTTAAATGACAATTATGGGTCCCATTGATGAACATGTAATGGCAGGATATGAATGTCAAAATTCTCCGTAACGTATTGTGTACTTAATACTGAAAAATATTCTTCATTAAATGTCATCGGGTGGCAAATATTCGTTTGTCTTTGTTAGCAATACTCCCTTCGGGGGTCTGCTAGGTGCCAACCGAAGCTGCTGTCTCCGGTCTTCATTTTCACTTATCTCGCTTTCCGTTTGTCTCCGATTCCACGTATCACTATACTATTCAGGTATTTAATACGAATCGATTTTACCTTTTACATATACACCGTCAATTTGATATCATGAGATGTACAGACACATGTAACCTATGTGATTCTAGCAATATATATATATATATATATATATATATATATATATATATATATATATATATATATATATATATAAAAAATTAAAAAAAATATTATTCCATTTTAAGCGATAGGGAAAAACTTTTATGCTTATCACAAATATAACATGGAATTAAGGTATATCCGTATATGAATATGTTCATGTTCATGCCTTAGATATATGTGTTAATAGCTAACTCAGCGAGACAACTAGTTAAGTTATTGGATGAAAATACATTTGCACTTTTAGTGGGATGAAAATACAGAGCACTCCATATGGCTAGCATAATACGATTTATAAGTTCATATACAAGATTAAAAAGTACTATATATTATCTTGATGAGAAATAAATGGTGAAGATGTATTCTAATACTTCCCGAAAAGCTTCAAAATTAAAAAGAAAGAAGAAAAATTTAACTTAAATATAACAGAGTGTTATAAATAAAACTCTAATTAGAGTGAATTTCTATCTTATAGAAGAGTTCTACTTTGAGGCTAAGTCTTTTCTATCCCTATAAATAAAGGGGTTCTCTCCCATTGTAAATCATCCCAAAGTATCAATAAGAATACTCCTCTCTCTACTTCTCTCTATATTGTTCTTGTTCTTATATTATTTCATAACACGTTATCAGCACGAGACTCTACCGTCTCAAGAATCCTCTTGAGAAAATTAAGAATTTCTATACGGACAAAAAGGGAAAAAAAAGAGTGAAGAAAGAAGGAAAAGAAACGAGAAAAAAAAAAGTGGAAACGAAAGAAAGAAAAACAAAGAAGAAAGAAACAGAAACAAAAAGAGAAAAACGTGAGAGAAAGAAAGGAATTTACACAAGAGGTATATTTGATATCACAACATTTATTGGTATACCTTAAAGGTAAGTAATTTACTTTTCTCTTTCAAATTCTTGAAATTCTACGATTTGATTTCATATACAAACAAAGACAAAATCCGTCCAATTGAATTTGCTCCATTCCCTTTAGAGAATGTGGTAGCAGTATGTGATAAGTCTGAAAGAAGACAAAATCCGTCCAATTGAATTTGCTCCATTCCCTTTAGAGAATGTGGTAGCAGTATGTGATAAGTCTGAAAGAAGACAAAATTATTACCATGAAGGTATCAATGAATGTGGACGAGGCAATAGACGGAAATATAATCGTCATCATTGTGATAATGAGAATAATGAAGATTCTCAAAATAATCTTTCACTTTATGAAAGTAATATTTGACATGAGATTGCATATAACACATACAGATGATTATAATCCATTCCCTGAAGTGAATGTGATAATTGTAATAAAGCCCGTAAGTATGGACACGCTCTTGATGTAATTTTGTTTTATGTCTGACATTATGAAAAGCCCTTGAAATTTCGGGCAAGAACTATATGACATGGGTGTTGGATGCTGAAATCCATTTGGATGCAATGGGTCTTGGAGACGCCATTAAAGACAGAAATAATACATCCACCCAAGACTATGCTAAGGCCTTGATTTTCTTGCGCCATCACCTTGATGAAGGTTTGAAACTGTGCTAAGGCCTTAATTTTCTTGCGCCATCACCTTGATGAAGGTTTGAAAATTGAATATATCACAGTCAAAGATCCACCTATCTTGTGGAATGGCTTAAAGGAGAGATATGACAACCTGAAGTTGGTCACTCTGCCACAAGCACGATGCGATGAGAATCCAAAAGCAAATAGTTCATAAACTATATATTATCGTTGCGGTGGAAAAGGGCACTGGGCGAAAATTTACCGTGTACCAAGACATTTGGTTGAGCTTATCAAGCATCTCTAAAAGGTAAATGCCCTTAAACCAATTCTGTCTCTGACGACAGTTTTGACATCATCCACTTGGATGTGGCAGACTTCTTTGAGCAACCCGAGGGAAAAAATAGACCACTTAATCGGTGATGGATCTGTGATCAAGGATGGTGGAATTGTTTGATTTTATTTGTATTAATTAGTGAATAAACTAATAGTCATTAGTATCAGCTCGTATTAGTTAGTTTATGATATAATGTTAGTATTAGTTCTTTAGAATGTTTCAATATGCTTAAATTTCAAAGATATTTTTATTTTTCAGAAGAGTTAATCGACTAACCTAACAGTTAGTCGATTATCTAATATTTCGCATTAAAACTGCAAAACAATCGATTATATACTTGTTAACAATCGATTATATTAAGACATAATCGATTACGTATGTTTAACAATCGACTATATTAAGACAGTGTGATCTGAAGTTTTTCAAAATAGCAAATAATCGATTATGTATGTTCAACAATCGATTATATTAAGACAGTGTAATCTGAAATTTTTCAAAATAGCAAATAATCGATTATGTATGTTTAACAATCGATTATATTAAGACTGTGTGCTCTGAAATTTTTCAAAATAGCAAATAATCGATTATGTATGTTTAACAATCGATTATATTAAGACAGTGTGCTATGAAATTTTTCAAAATAGCAAATAATCGATTATGTATGTTTAACAATCGATTATATTAAGAAAGTATGATCTGAAGTTTTTCAAAATAGCAAATAATCGATTATGTATGTTTAACAATCGATTATATTAAGACAGTGAAGTTTTTCAAAATAGCAAATAATCGATTATGTATGTTTAACAATCGATTACATTGAGACAGTGCTTAAACTGAAATTTTCAAACTGCAAAGTAATCGATTATGAAAAACATATAATCGACTATCTGATTTAGTTAGTCAACTAACCTCAGCAGATTTTAAAAATATTGTTTAAATGTGAAACCAACGGATTAAATTTATTTATTCTCATATTCGTATATCTCTTTTTGATTAATTGATTCATGTACCACACATACGATATTCAAAGAGAAGAGATAATACTCTCATCTAAGTATGTGTAAGGCAGATGTTACTACAATTTCTGGTAGTAATAAATTGATTAAAGGCTCCGGAAGAGCAACTATAACTCTGCCTAAAGGAACAATATTTATCATAGAGAATGCAATGTTCTCCTCCAAGTTTAAGAGGAACTTGTTGAGTTTTTAAGATATCATTCAAAATGGATATCATGTTGAGACATTAGATGAGAATAATCTTAAATACCTCATTTACTCACGAAAACGAGGCTGCCCACTTCGGTTTGGGGTCACGCCATTTTGCATGCAGCAATGCTAGTTCTCGGCTGCCCACTTCGGTTTGGGGTCACGCCATTTTTCATGCAGCAATGCTAGTTCTTCTCTGACTGACGAATTTTCACAAATATTCCCCGTTGCAATGAGTTTTGGGTCATGAACCCAATATATCCCATTTAAGAATCTTTGGATGCGCAGTATATGTGCCTATAGCACCGCCATACCGCACCAAAATGGGTCCGCAAAGAAGGTTAGGAATATATGTTGGGTTTGAATCGCCCTCCATTATTCACTACCTCGAAACATTGACAGGGGATTTGTTCACTGCACGATTTGCAGACTGTCAATTCGATGAGACACTTTTCCCAAAAATAGGGGGAGAAGTTGGTGAAACCAAACGGGAAATTTTGTGGAAAAATGCATCATTATCTCATCTTGATCCACATACCTCTATTTGTGAAAAAGAGGTGCAAAATATTATCCATTTGCAAAGAATAGCAAATCGAATGCCAGACGCATTTACAGATTTGAAAAGGATAACAAAATCACATATCCCCGCAGTGAATGTGACAACATCTGATTCACGAATACATATTCATTATTGGAAGAATATGAACATAAAATTGGTATTGAATATACCACACTCACCCCTAGAAGGAGGTTTGAGATGATATATGAAAATAATGTCATTGTTATGGCATGAATGGTCATTTGTCACGTACCTATTGTACGCCAAAATAATTTGTCACTGTGATTATCAAAGGACGATAATAATGCAAGAAACATATCTTGCATATAATTTTGACATGACCATAATGGTATAACTTTCTCTTTAAAAGAGATATTCACCACATGGATGTTGATGAATTTGTGGTAGTACAAAATTAATTGAGAGCTCTAGAAGAGCCAATTATTACTATGTTGGAGAAACACAATTGATTACCAATAAGGTATTGTGTTGTAGTAAGTCTCAAAGAAACTTATTCAGTTTCCAAAGTATATGCGAAAGCAATTGATTATATTTAGACTATAAATAAAGGAAAGATTTGATATCTTCTATTACTACAACTTGTAGCGGGATAATTTGTATATGAAAAGCTTCCCGCTTTATTCTCCAGTTTGTACTACAAAAGAATGCCACAATAAAGTGGATATTTATTGGTATAAAAACCCATACCATAATAAACTTGAAGTTTATTGATAATTGCACATGTCATGGTGTAAATTTGAAGTTTATTAATATTGATAATTTATTCATTTGGCATTCGGGTTAGCCATATCATTTTAAGTATGATGTGCAGTAATAGAGAATTCACATGGGTAAATATTAAAGAACTAGAAAGTTCTTTACGAATTCTCTTGTATTACTTGTTCTCATTAATTAATTGACCAACTAAAGAGTTCGGGTTGAATCCCATTAATTCTGGAAATATCAAAGGTGAATATTGGCCCATTCACCTGCCATGTATACCACATATGATGCATCTATGATATGGTTATATGTGCGATTGTTATTAACCCGCAGCCTGGCCGGTGCTTGCGAGGTTAATTGCTCAGTAATATAACTTCGAGCATAATTTCCAGATTTTCTATTCAAGATAGTTCATCTTGATAAGTTGGTTTATATCATAGTTGGTTTAGCAAGATAATTATTGAGTGCCTCCACTTAATAGCTAAACTGTTTCTTATAAGAACAAAGTTATATATATCAGTTTGATATACGTTGCATACGAGAGTATATTATATTCTCCCCTCACAAGTGGTTCAGGGTCAGGAACCAAATAATTTCATCTTATTATTATTGATGTGCGGTGTATATTTTCATTAATGCCATAATGCACAAAGATGGACTCTCAAAGTTGAGGAAACAAGTTAGCTTTTCTAACATGAGGGGGAGACATGATAAACACTTGAGAAAAGGTTACATGGGACGAATTATCATATATAGATCCTCGAGTATCATAATATGAACCTGAAGTTCATAAAAGGATAATTCAATTGCAACATATTGCAAAGCATGCTATACGCATTTGCTGACCCAAAGAAAGTAACTATATTCTCACTGCAAATGCTCATATTAAGTCCCAGAAGGACAAAGTCTTTGATACGCTTAAAGCGTATAGACAAATCGGTTTCAAAATAACTTCTTAATGAAGAAGATGAGCAAATGATCAAAGTGATCATAATGGGGAGGCAAGTGATCTAGAAGATCACATGACATAACACTTCATAAAATCTCATGAGAGATTCAAGTACCTGAATATATGAATAAAGAGATCTCCATGTTATGTCTTTATGAAAATTTACTGGAACCGATATAAAATGTTCGTCGACGACATCTATGATAGCGCTAAATATCGATGAGGATCTTATGTTTGTCGAATACAAACAAAATATTGGCTAAATGGAAGAGATACAATTCAAGCAGAATTGATTCCATATGAAAGACATGTAGTTTTGGACATGTAGTTCAAATACTTGAAAGTATAAAGTCGATGGTATGTGTAATCAGTTTTCGATATCTTATTTGTTTAGCATGACATGAAAACTTGATATGCATCTAACGTCTATTATATGGCTTATATGACTTAACTTATATGTCAATCCATGAAAGATTGAAGTTGCTTGAAGCATATACAATTCTTGGTCCTGAAGTACCACATCCTAAGTGCAACTTGTGTACATATGTATCTTGCTATAACTATAAGCATGATGGCATCGAGAATACCTCTATGGAGATATTGAAGAGTCATTCCACGACATTATATGAAGATGTTCATATCTATCAAGAATGATAATTTCAAGGTGCGGAATATTTATTCAAATCAATATGGCTGATTTATTTATCAAATCTCTACAAAAGATCGTTTTGAAGATGGTGCACAAGATTGGAATGCAAATGCTCAAGGATGTGAATTGATGTTTTTTTCAGGGGGAGTTAATGCGCGTTGCACTCTTTTTCCCTTACAAGGTTTTGTCCCACTGGGTTTTCCTTGCAAGGTTTTTAACGAGGCAACCAATAGGCGCATATTCAAACATGTGTACTCTTTTTCCTTTTCTTTAATTTTTTCCCATTGGGTTTTGTTTTAGTTAAGGTTTTAACGAGGCACATTATTGAATAGACATTCAAGGGGGAGTGTTATAAATAGAATCCTATTTAAGGTGTGTCTATATTAAGAGAGATTCTAGAGTTTTACTTTGAGGCTAAGTCTTTTCTATGCCTATAAATAGAGGGGTCTTACCCCATTGTAAATCATCCCAAAAGTATCAATAAGAATACTCCTCTCTCTACTTTTCTCTCTATTGTTCTTGTTCTTGAATATATTACCATTCTTTTGAAGATCATGTGTGAAAAATAACTTTGGTAAAATATGCTTTGTTCTATCTCTTTTTATGAATCCTCCCTTCAATTGAGCTATACATGCTGCATTGTCTTCATACAAAGTCGTGGGTAGTTTATTACACTTCAAACCACATTTGTCTTGAATATGATGTATTATAGACCTCAACCACACACACTCCCGACTTGCTTCATGAATAACAATTATCTCGGCATGATTAGATGAAGTAGTCACAATTGATTGCTTAGTCGATCGCCAAGATATGGCGGTGCCTCCACAGGTAAACACATAACCTGTTTGAGATCGAGGAAAATTTTATTACATATTCAAATATAGAATATTTATTCGGTCCTTTTTCCGAAGTATTATGGAATCATCAATCGTGTCAATTTTCGGAAAGCACTAAGTTCATGCTGAGATCCATTAAAATCGAAAACAAATACAAAACCAATTTACGAATAGTAAAATTATCAATTGCTGGAAACTATAACGGAGGATAATACTAAAATGTTTCTAATTTATAGAGAGACATATTCTTCTTATAGGAGTACATGATTTGAAATGCCAAATATATCAGATAGTCAAATAATTCAAGGAGATTACATAAATTATTGTTCAATTCAGATTCAAAAAGTTGAATGATGAATTCGTAATAGAGCCAGAGCATGCCTCACTGGCAATTAAAAGACTAGCTAAATTCTTCACTATTAGTCTTTATTAGGAGTGTGCATTCGATTTATCGATTCTATTTTGACCCTTATCTATAATTATTTATCGATTATCGATTTGTATATATGCTTATCGTTATCGTTTCAATAAGGTTTCCATTTTTTCACTTTTGATTTTTGGATTTCAATAAGAAATAATTGATTCGATTTATCGATAAACCGATTCGAATGCACACCCCTAATCTTTCCGGTGTGATTCTCCTCATTTATAAATCCTATCGGTAATGCAAAATGACAGTAGGGATATTTACTGGCTATTTACCGTGTTCTCACCGACAATGTGAACCTCATCACTGACGTCGTCGGTAAAAAAAAATTCTTTACAAATTGAATATTCACTTATAATTCCAAAAATATAACATTTTTTAAGACTTGTAAGTTTTGTCCGCATATTATATGACATGGTTGCCTTTTCATCTTTAACCGATATGTTCAAGAAACATATTACTTTGTATCTAATAAAGTAATCTTGCATCCACAAAATTAAGTAAAAATAATAATTGTATATTGAATTCTTTTTCGTTAAGAAATACAAACGAAAAAGAAATGTGGTGGATGGGTACTAGTTTCGCTTACCAATAAGAAAAATGTAGGAAATGACCTATGAGGTACATGGGAAAAAATTTGGTTGTTAGTTGGTGGGGTAAATAAAGCTTCTTTGAAATTTTTAATAAAGATAAATAGTATATTTGCAAATTGAGTTTTGATACTAAATTAAGTTTCTGATAAAAGTAGAACGAAGGTAAAAGTTACGATCAGGGCGGCCGACGAATTTTTGTAGCCTAAAATCAAATTTTATGAGGAACTTTAATCTTTAATTTATTATTATATTATTATTTAAAGTATATCTTTTTTAGTTTTTCTTAAATATAAAGTTATTTAATTTTCTTAGAATCAATAACTCCAAATAAGTATTTCTCAATTGACATTATAGCTAATCCACTTAACCTTTCTTGTGACATTGTTGTTCCTAGGTAAGATTTTATCAATTTTAACTTTGAAAACTTCTTTACGCTGAAACAACGGTAACTTGACTTATGAACATTATTCCACTTAATCTTTTTATTTGATTAAGTATATCAGTTAAATTGTTATCTTCTGATTGTACTATTTTCCTTTATACTTTTAATTCAGAAAATAAATTATCACGAGTCCACCCGGTCGTGATGGCACCCGGCTCTAAGGCTAGGTAAGCCTAACCAACAATCGCTTTTAACATAACAATTAAGTCTCAAACCGAGAATTTAACAAAATAACAATCCAAGAATATTAGTAATGTGATATAGGTAAAATACGAAAAATCAAACACATCCATATGATCTGGGGTCACGAGTCTAGAGCCTCTAAACATAGCTAAGTAATAATAATAGAATATGAATACTAAACCAAAATCTGGGAAATTATATAATAATCATGAAATGAAGAAATAAGGAGGAGCAGCCGGGCCCTGCGAACGTCATGCAGCTACCTCAACGATTCTGAAATATCTCTGGAGACTACGAGAATCAGCTACGCCTCCGGTGCACCTGAATCTGCACACAAGGTGTAGGGAGTAGGGGTGACTACTACCGACTCAGTGAACAATAAGTATAGAAAATGACTGAAAGTAAGAAATCTACAAAGTACCACAACGTAAAGCATAACTAACAATCCTATAATTTAGCTACAGGCTAACATCATGACAGTATCACAACAACAAACAAGTATCATATAAAGATGCAATGCAATGCACATGAATACGATGCGGCGTGCAGCCCAAGCCAACCATGCATATGATTTAATGTCGACGACGCTCACTTGGGGTGTGTACAGACTCCGGAGGGGCTCCTTCAGCCCAAGCGCAATATATATCCGTTGCGGATCGTTCAGCCCGACCCAAACTCAGTTCATAATATGCATATGAGTCACATAAACAGATTCAACTTATTTCCAATTTCCAATTCTTAGGAAGAATATAATTAAATTTTTTAATTTCAGGAAAAAATCTGACTTAGCATTTCAATTTCGGTGATTAATCACGGGACTGGGATCAATGATTATGCAATCATGTCATAACACAGATGTTCACTCTAGACGGGTACTACAGATCGGTACAAGGCTTCAAACATGCATTAAGCCCCAATATCAACCACACAATGTGCGTGTCAGATGCCAATAATTTATTTAGCACACAGGATGGACCATGTCACAATCCACAATTATTTACAACCCCGCACCTGCCATGGGGTGCAAGTCACGCCCTAACATAGCGTCACGATGTGATAAGCCGGGGTTTCAAACCCTCAGGCCATCATCTCTACTAACTACCACCACTAACTGGTCGTAGCCTGGTGTGCAATGCCCTTTCCCTTCAAATCTTCTCCTACGAGCGTCGAATCTATTCAAAACCATAACGAATAGGTTATTATAGGCTACACAAACATAACTCAATTGAAATTATTCGAAAAACATTAAAAATTGCGAAGTTGGTAAAATCCGAGCCCCAGGCCCACTTCTCAAAAAATTCAGAAAGTTATATTTTTGGATTCCTCGTCTTGCCACGAGTCCGTACATATAAGGTTTATCAAAAACGGAACTCGTTTACCCTCTCAAATCACCATTTTACTCTCTCTTAGGCTTCAAGCCCTAACCACCATTTTTGGCCTCAAAACCTTGAATTATCATTGTTTAGCCTACTATTTTACACCATAAAGACATAATCCAAGGCTAAGAATCATTACCTGAAAGAAACTCTCGAAACCCTCTTCAAAATCACCTACAATAATCTCTCCCGAAGTCCAAAAGTGTTTACTTAACTTGTGAAATTTGATAACACTGTTTTATTAATGCCCTATAATTTCTGCTTCTGCGATACAATGACCGCTTCCGCGGTGGTCGCTTCCACAGTCAATAAAGCGTTTTTGCGGTCTCCTTTGTGCCGACTGGGACCGCTTTTGCAGTCCTTAACCGCTTTCGCGCTCTCTGCCTATGCGTCGACTTGGCCGCTTCTACGGTCGCCCAGCTGGACCAATATCGCTTCTGCGGTCGATTTACCGCGTCTGCAGTAGCCGCTTTCGCAGAAATACTAGAAGCTTCGCCAACAGATCTGCTGCATTTCCAAAAATCCTCGCTTTCATCATCCGATTTCACCCGAGGCCCTCGGGCCCCCAACCAAATGCATAAGTATGTCCCATTACTTCATTTAAAATTGCTTGCAACATAAAAACGCTATCATAAACATCAAAATCATCCAATTTCCACGGATTCAAGCCTAACTGAAACTAAAACTTCCGAATCTTGCATTTGCTCCAAAACCCAACCTAAACACCTCCGAATGATCTGAAAATTTGCACACATCTCAAAAATCACCTAACGGAGCTATTGAAACTGTCAGAATTTCATTCCGACTCCTGGATCAAAATATCACCTATCAACTGGACTTCGCCAAATTCAAGCCTAATTCTACATCGGACCTCCAAATTCGGTTCTACTTTAGCTCCTAAATAACAAATCACCATCCGAAACTAGTCGAACCCTCGAAAATCCATTCCGATTCCTCTAACTCATAAGTCAACGTTCGATTGACCTTTCCAAACTAACTTCCTCTTAAAGAGACTAATTGTCTCATTTCTATCCAAACTCCATCCGAATTACTCCAATCTCTCCAAATACACATATTGAAACATATAACAACATAAAAATGGAAAAATGGGGCAGAAATACACGGGACGACGGGTCAGGTCGTTACATCCTCCCCAACTTAAACAAACGATCGTCCTTGAGCGGGTCAAGAAATATACCTGGATTATCAAACAGGTGATGATATCTGCTCCGCATCTCCTGCTCGGACTCCCAAGTGGCTTCCTCCACGGGCCAACCCCTCCACTGCACCTTCACTGAAGCTATGCTTTTCAATCTCAACTTTCGAACCTGACGGCCCAAAATAGCCACCGGCTCCACATCATAGGTCAAGTCTTCGTCAAGCTGGATCATGCTGAAGTCTAACACATGAGACGGGTCCCCAACACACTTCCGGAGCATAGAGACATGAAACACGGGATGAAATCACGACAAGCTAAGTGGCAAGGCAAGCATATATGCCACCTCCCAATTCTCCTAAGTATTTCAAAAGGTCCGATGAACCTTGGACTCAGTTTCCCTTTCTTTCCAAACCTCATAACGCCTTTCATAGGAAAAACCTTCAGCAAGACTTTCTCGCCCACTGCATAAGAAACATCTCTAACCTTCAGGTCCGCATAACTGTTCTGACGCGCCTGAGCCGTGCGAAGTTTATCCTGGATTACTTTCACCTTCTCTAAGGCATCCTGAACTAACTCCATTCCCAATAATCTAGCCTCGCCAGGCTCAAACCAACCAACCGGAGATCTACGCCGTCTCCCATATAAGGCCTCATATGGCGCCATATGAATGCTGGATTGATAGCTGTTATTATACGCAAACTCCGCAAGTGGAAAGAATTCCGCCCAAGAACCCCCAAAATCAATAGTACAGGCACGTAACTTGTCCTCTAATATTTGAATCGTATGCTCGGACTGTCCGTCCGTCTGTGGATGAAATTTTGTGCTCAACTGTACCTGTGTGCCCAGCTCGCGATGAAAAGTCCTCCAAAACTGGGAAGTAAACACGGTACCCTTATCTGATACAATGGAAACCGGGACCCCATGCAACTGTACAATCTCCCGAATAAAAATCTCTGCTAACTTCTCCGCCGAATAGGTAGTACATACTGGAATGAAGTGCGTGGACTTAGTCACCCTATCCACAATCACCCAAACCGAATCAAACTTCTTCAATGTACGAGGAAGACCACTCACAAAATCCATAGTAATGTTTTCCCATTTCCACTCCGGAATATCCATCCGCTGGAACACCACTGGGTCTCTGGTGCTCGTATTTAACTTGCTGACAGTTGAGACACCGAGCCACGTAATTCACAATATCCTTTTTCATTCTCCTCCACCAGTCATATTGTCTCAAATCCTGGTAAATCTTCACGGCACCTGGATGAATCAAATACCGCGAGCTGTGAGCCTCCTCTAAAATCAACTCCTAGAGACCATCCATATTGGGCACGCAGATTCGGCCCTGCATCCTCAATACGCCATCATCTCCAATGGTAACATCTCTGGCATCATCATGCTGGACCCTGTCCTTGAGGACAAGCAAATGCGGGTCATTTTACTGCCTCTCCCTGATGCGATCATACAAAGAAGACCGGGAAATCACACTCTCCAATACCCGACTGGGCTCGGAAATATCTAACCTAACCATCTGATTGGCCAAGGTCTGAACATCAACCGCAAGGGGCCTCTCCCCAACCGGAATGTACGCTAGACTACCCATGCTGATAGCCTTCCAGCTCAAAGCATCGGCACCATATTGGCCTTCCCGGGATGATACAAAATGGTGATATCATAGTCTTTGAGTAACTCCAGCCACCTTTGATGTCTCAAATTAAGATTTTTCTCTTTTAACAAATGCTGAAGACTGCTATGGTCTGTATATACCTCACAAGATACACCATAAAGATAATGCCTCTAAATTTTCAACGCATGCACAATCGCAGCTAACTCTAAGTCATGAACAGGATAGTTTTTCTCATGGGGCTTTAGCGGACGAGAAGCATACGCAATAACTCTACCCCCTGCATCAACACACATCCGATCCCAACTCCTGAAGCATCACAATACACTGTGTATGAGCCTGAAGCTGATGGTAATACTAATACCGGAGCTGTGGTCAAGGCCGCCTTGAGCTTCTGGAAACTCCTCGCATTCATCTGATCGCACAAAAGGAGCATTCTTCTGAGTCAACTTCGTCAAACACGAAGCAATAGATGAGAAACCCTCAACGAATCTGTGGTAATAACCCGCCAAACCAAGGAAACTCCGAATCTCAGTAGCTGAGGACGGTCTGGGCGAACTCTGCACCGCCTCAACCTTCTTTGGGTCGACCTGAATACCATCACTGGACACCATGTGTCCCAGAAAAGTCACAATATTAAGCCAGTATTCACACTTAGAGAATTTTGCATAAAGCTTCTCCTCTCTCAATTGCTGCAAGACCACCCTCAAGTGTTGTGCGTGCTCCTCCTGACTACGCGAATACACCAAGATATCATAAATAAACACAATCACGAAAGAATCCAGATAAGGCCGAAATACACTGTTCATCAAGTGCATGAATGCGGCTGGGGTTTTAGTCAGCCTGAAAGACATTACTAGAAACTCGTAGTGCCCATATCTTGTCTTGAAAGCCGACTTCATAATGTCTGACTCCCTAATCTTTAGCAGATGATAGCCTGATCGAAGGTCAATCTTAGAGAATACCCTCGCTCACTGGAGCTGATCAAATAAATCCTTAATACGGGGTAGTGGATACTTGTTCTTCAGTGTCACCTTATTCAGTTGCTTGTAGTCAATGCACATTCTCATTGTGCCATCTTTCTTCTATACAAATAATACCGGTGCACCCCAAGGTGACACAATCGGGCGAATGAACCCCTTATCCATGAGTTCCTGAAGTTGTTCTTTCAATTCCTTTAACTCTGTTGGTGCCATACGATAGGGAGGAATAGAGATGGGCTGAGTGCCCGACACTAGATCAATACCGAAGTCAATGTCCCTATCTGGCGTCATGCCTGGCAAGTCCGCTGGAAATACGTCAGGAAAATCCCTAACAACGGGAACCGAATCAAGGCTAGGAGCCTCGACTTCCATATCTCTCACGAAAGCCAAACATGATAAACACCCATTGCCAACCATCCGTTGGGATTTTAAGAAAGAAATCACCCTGCTAGGTACATAGTCAGTCACACCTCGTCACTCGACCTCAGAATACCCGGAATAGCTAGTGTAACTGTCTTAGCATGATAGTCCAGAATGGAATGGTGCGGAGATAGCCAATCCATACCCAATAATAATAGATCAACTTAGGTCTCCAGACCCCCAATAGTTACCAAACAGGATCGATAAACATGATCCACAATAATAATATCACCCACCGGGGTAGATACATGCACGGGCAAGGTAAGACAACCACGGGTCGTACCCAAATAATGAGCAAAAATAAGAGTATACATATGAATAGGTAGATCCGGGATCAAATAAAACAGAAGCATTCTTGTGGCAGACTAAGATAATACCTGTGATAACTGCATCCGAGGCAATAGCGTCCCTCCTATCTAGAAGGGCATAAAACGGGCCTGGCCACCGCCAGTACGGTCCTCACCCCTGGGATGACCTCTAACTGCCTGGCCTCCACCCCTAGCTGTCTGAGTGGAAGCTGAAGAAACCTGTGCGGAAGACGAGGGCTGATCCCTCTGCTGGGTCTGCCGACTGCGGGGTCGAGGACACTGCCTCTTTACGTGACCCAACTCACCACAATCATAGCAATGAACTGAAGTCAGAGAAGGGGACTAATGAGAATCTCTCGCTGTAGACGAACCCTGAGCTGACGGAGCAGGAGCAGAGCTTTGAGTTGGAAGAGCACTCAATGCAGGCTGACTCTGCTGATAACCCGGATGGCCCCGACCTGAAGAGGCTCCACTGGACTCTGTGTGTTCGGACTGAGGAGGCCTGAAAGAACAACTTCTACCCTACTGGAAATGGCCCCTAGATGGAGCACCGTTGAAATTACCTGAACCTCGAGGCCTCTTGGCCTCTCTCTCCACATGCTCCCGGCGGCGATCTGTCTCAATCAAACGAGCAACATCTACAACCTCCTCAAAAGTAGCTGCTGTGGCCCTTTCTCTAGTCATCAATATACGAATCGTATAGTTAAGGCCATCTATAAATCTCCTGATCCTTTCTCTATCTGTCGGGATCATCCACATAGCATGCCTTGCCAGCTGAGTAAACCGTAACTCATACTGAGTCACTAACATATCACCCTGAGTCAACCACTCGAACTAACGACAAAGCTCCTCCCTGTGAGACTGGGGCACATACTTCTCCAAAAATACCGTGGAGAACTGCTTCCATGTGAGGGGCACTTCCCCAATAGGCCTACGCCTCTCGAACTCTTCCTAACAAGTAAATGCGGCTCTTGTGAACTAAAAAGTGGTAAAAGCCACTCCATCAAACTCCAGAATACCCGCCGTGCGAAGCATAGACTAGCATTTATCCAGAAAACCCAGGGCATCCTCGCCCTCAGCACCACTAAAAGTCGGATGTTGGAGCCTACCGAACTTCTCCAACCGCCGTTGCTCATCATCCGGCATAGCAAGGACGACATGAGCTGGAACTGGTGCGACCGATGCAACTGGGACAACCGGTGCAATTGGATGAACTGGCTGAACCGGAGCAATTGGCTGAACTGGAGCTACCCCAGGTGTTTGTAAGCCCTGAACAACCTCCTCGGGAGTGCGAGCATGGGGTGTCTGATGACCACCCCCGGTCTGAGAAGTAGTCGCTGCTGTAGTGGCTGAAACTGCATGAGCCAGGCCAGTGCAGACGGACAAAATATGGGCCAAAGCCTCCTGGAGACCAGGGATCACGATGGGCACTGCCGGTGCCTGAATAGGTGCAGCTGTAGCATCAACAGCTGGAGGCTGATCCTGGACCTGGGCAGCTGGTGGGTTTGCAGGTGATGCCCCTGCTGGTCCGCCTCGTCCAGCACCAGACCGCATCCACGGCTTCTAGCAGGTGGTACTGATGGTGGTCCTCCACGCCCATTAGGGCGAGTTCTCGCCATCTGCGAGAGAATAAAATACAGAATTTTAGTTTTTCTGTTATCACACCGCACGATATGAATTTCAAAAAAAGTGAGATGTTTCCTAAAAGTTCTGTAGCCTCCTGCTTATAAGTGTGGTGCACGACACACCCATAAACAATACTCTACTAAACCGGCTCATGACTCGTGAGGCCTAGTAACCTAGGCTCTGATACCAACTATTCATGACTCCACCTGGTCGTGATGGCACCCGGCCCTAAGGCTAGGTAAGCCTGACCAACAATCGCTCATAACATAAAATTTAAGTCTCAAACCTAGAATTTAACAAAATAATAATCCAAGAATATTGGTAATGTGATATAGGTAAAATATGAAAAATAGAACACACTCATATGATCTGGGGGTCACGAGTCTAGAGCCTCTAAGCATAGCTGAGTAATAATAATAGAATCTTAATACTAAAACCAAAATATGGGAAGATATATAATAATCATGAAATAAAGAAATAAGGAAGAGCAGCGGGGTCCTGCGAACGTCATGCAGCTACCTCAACGACTCTGAAATATCTCAGGAGACTACGAGAATCATCTACACCTCCGGTGCACCTGAATCTGCACAACAGGTGAAGGGAGTAGGGGTGAGTACTACCGACTTAGTGAACAATAAGTATAGAAATGACTGAAAGTAAGAAATCCACAAAGTACCACAACGTAAAGCTATAAATAACAATCCTATAATTTAGCTACAGGCTAACAACATAACAATATCACAACAACAAACAAGTATAAGATAAAGATGCAATGCAATGCACATGAATACGCTGCGGCGTGTAGCCCGAGCCAACCATGCATATGATTTAACGTCGAAGGCGCTCACTAGGGGTGTGTACAGACTCCGGAGGGGCTCCTTCATCCCAAGCGCAATATCAATATATATATTCATTGCGGATAGTGCAGCTCGACCCAAACTCAGTCCACAATATGCATATGAATCACATAAACAGATTCAACTTATTTTTCAATTTTCAATTCTTAGAAAGAATATAATTTAATTATTTAATTTCAGGAAAAAGGTGACTTAGTATTTCAATTTCGGTGATTAATCACGATACTGAGATCAATGATTTTGCAATCATGTCATAACATAGATGTTCACCCTAGACAGGTACTACAGATCGCCACAAGGGCCCAAACATGACATTAAGCCCAATTATCAATCACACAATGTACGTATCAGACGGCAATAAGTTAATTATCTCACGGGATGGACCATGTCACAATCCCCAATCATTTACAACCCCGCACCTGCCATAGTGTGCGAGTCATGCCCTAACATAGTGTCACGATGTGATAAGCGGGGTTTCAAACCCTCAGGCCATCATCTATACTAACTACCCACCTCTAACTGGTCGTAGCCTGGTCGGCAATGCCCTTTCCCTTCAAATCTTCTCCTACGAGCGTCGAATATATTCGAAACCACAACAAATAGGTTATTATAGGCTACACAAACATAACCCAATTGAAATTATTCGAAAATATTAAAAATCACGAATGGTAAAACCTGAGCCCCGAGACCACTTCTCGAAAAATTGAGAAAGTTATATTTTTTGATATCTCGTCTCGCTACGAGTCCGTACATATAAGGTTTATCAAAAACGGAGCTCGATTACCCTCTCAAATCACCATTTTACTCTCTCTTAGGCTTCAAGCCCTAACCACTATTTTTGGCCTCAAAACCTTGAATTTTCATTGTTTAACCTACTATTTTACACCATAAAGATATAATCCAAGGCCAAGAATCATTATCTGAAAGAAACCCTCGAAACCCTCTTGAAAATCGCCTACAATCGTATCTCCCCGAAGTCCAAAAGTGTTTTCTTAACTTGTGAGATTTGATAACACTTTTTTATTAATGTCCTGCGATTTCCGCTTCCGCGACACAATAACCACTTCCGCGGTGGTCGCTTCCATGGCCAATAGTCCGCTTTTGCAGTCTCCCTTGTGTCGACTAGGACCGCTTCTGCGGTCCTTAACCGCTTTCGCGGTCTCCGCCTACGCGTCGACTTGGCCGCTTCTGCGGTCGCCCAGATGGCCCAAGACCGCTTCTGCCGTCGATTTACCGCATCTGCGGTAGCCGCTTTCGCGGAAATACCAGAAGCTTGGCCAACAGATCTGCTACATTTCCAAAAATCCTCGCCTTTCATCATCCGATTTCACCCCGAGGCCCTCGGGCCCCCAACCAAATGCATAAGTATGTCCCATTACTTCATTCAAACTTTCTCGCAACATAAAAACGCTATCATAAACATCAAAATCATCCAATTTCCATGGATTCAAGCCTAAATGAAACTAAAACTTCCGAATATTGCATTTGCTCCAAAACCCGACCTACACACCCCCGAATGATCTGAAAATTTCAACATATCTCAAAAATCACCTAACGGAGCTATTGCAACTGTCGGAATTTATTCCGACTCCCGGATCAAAATATCACCTATCAACCGGACTTCGCCAAATTTCTAACTTAGCCAATTCAAGCCTAATTCTACACCGGACCTCCAAATTCAGTTCTGCGTTCGCTCTTAAATCACAAATCACCATCCGAAACTAGTCGAACCCTCTGAAATCCATTCCGAGTCCTCTAACTCATAAGTCAATGTTCAGTTGACCTTTCCAAACTAACTTCTTCTTAAAGAGACTAATTGTCTCATTTTTATCTAAACTCCATCCGAATTACTCCAAATACACATATTGAAACGTATAACAACATAAAAATGGAAAACGGGGCAGAAATACATGGGACGACGGGTCAGGTCGTTACATAAATTTAAACCACCAAAATATTGAATTGATTATTATGCTTTAAGGAACATTCAAGATTAATACAATATTTTTTCAAATTTCCAACATCTAGTGATCTTAGTTTTTACTGGCATAAAAAAATTAAGAATATTTTCATATGCTTCGATTTGTTCAAATCTATTTTGAAGTGAAAAAATAGTCTTGTCTATTATGTATAAAAGTAATCAACTCTAAAGGACTCTTCGAAAGGTTTTGAAATTTCATTATCAATATTCGGATCAAATTGTTCGCATATATCATACGTTTCTTATAAAATTCGGGTTCGATATTCATTTCAAGTGCAATTTCCTTGGGAGAAATCATAGCAGCTGCAAATCCTTCTTTTCTATATTTGTTAAAAAAAAATCCAAACTTTTTTACTTTACATAACACCTTTTTAAACTTATTTACATAGTCTATTAGATGTAATAAAAAATGGGACCCCACAAATAGAAAACCTAAAGCGATTATTTTACTTGTTTTATGAAAGAGTCGCCCCTAATTACAATTGCCCACTAAGAAAAATAACTTGTGCTATAAGTGAACCGAATCAAATATTTCCTTTCAGTAGAAGGTCAAGAAAATAAATTTTTCAATAACCATATATCTTAAAATAACACTCGCACCAATTATTACGTTCGTTATAAATAACCTAGAGACATAAGGAGTAGGATAAGCTTGTATACACTGGAATCAAGGGCATCTAGTGTTTGATGACAATTAAGTTTATTACTCCTTTAATTATTGATTATTTAGGACCGAGTTGAGACTAATATGACTAAAGATCTCCATATAAAGGCACATTGGATTTGGTGCTCATTGACTTATCCTTCAAACTGGTTTCAGCATAACTCGCCATTAACGTAATTACAATATAACAAGAACGAAAAAATTTCTTTCTTTGAGGATCATAAAAAAATGAACGTAGTACAAAATAGTTTAGTTTTCTTTCTGTTACATATATCTCGAACGTAGATCCGAGGTGTGATGTTGTCGATTTTTGGGATGTTTCCATTTTCTTTGCTTCTTATATAGTATTTGATTTTTCACTTGGCTCAATGCGAGGCCAAATTCCAAGATCCCCAAATCATACAGCTTTCCTTTGGGTTTATATGTTTCCCTTGTTTAATACATGCAACGGGATCTGCATATTTATGTTCTTAACCCTCTATGTTATTTGTCTTACTAATGCTTCTTGCTTTATATCCTCTATTTACAAATTATTTTTTCTATTATTGGTTTTTGTTTAGCTGTGAATGAAAAATAGAGGAAAATAAAAATTTAGAATTAATTTCTTTTTACGAAGGAGTTTCGTTCCTCATTGGATAGGAATAGAAGGATTATTGTGCTTATATATATACATATTTTTTCTAACCTTTAAAGAGTCGAGAAAAGAACAAGCCTCACGCTATTGTCGCTCGCTCGACTTCAGATTTAGATTTGGTCAGATGATCCAATTAATTGATACATTTTCTGGACCAAATTTATTTTTGTCGAGTAGACACTTTTTTTTATGAACATACGTCAGCACCTATTGAAACTCCAACAGGTTGGCTATAAGTTTAGATGATTCACCTCATTTTTCAGTCATCATGTTTACCCTAAAAATCGAATATAACAATTGGATTTATACGTGGTTTTAAGAACATATGAGATATCTTGATAGAAATTGAGAAGAATAAATAAGTATTGAAATAGACGATTAAAGAATAAATGCAAACCACGCAAACTGAACAGTCTTGATCCTCGAGTTCAGTCACCCTTGAACCAAATATGTAACAACTAGCTTAAGAATAGAATAACGAAATAATAATAGCTAGAAAATAACAGTATATTGCTTTGTATTGCGTAAATATGATGTTTTTACAAATAATCAGACCCTCTTTAGATAGTAGGGGAGTCCTACTCTAGGTAGAATTCTTCCTTCTGGAGAATAGTGATTATCCTCCGATTCTTCGTGAGCAAAATCGAGGGGTGTCCTTTCACCCTTGACCACCTTATGCGCCTTTGCAGTCCCCGACTCTTTCGAGGAGGTCTGATTAAGCTTGCTCATCGGGCCGTCAAGGCCCTATTCTCAAGCATAGATAAGGCTCACGATCGAGGTTAAGTGGGCGTTTTGTCCGAATAATGACTTCAGACCTAATTCATGTTGAAGACATGTCGTTTTCGGATAAATGGAGTATGAATCGTGAGTAGTAATTTTCCTTTTTAATTTTTCTATTTTACATCTTATCTTCTTTTCTTATCCATATTTTGTGGTGTTGCAGCTGTGACCCAGGTGCCGGAGGTAGTCCTCGATCTCAAACAATGGGTCGAGGGCCTGGTGTCGCAGAGATCATACTCCGAGTGTGCTTGGACGGAGGTATCAAAGGTTCAATAGGAGGCCCGTGATCATGGTAATTTTCTTTCTCAGAATGGTTATCATTTGAGAATTTTTCGAGCTTACTCATATTTTTTCCTTTGTAGGCCTCGGGAAGGATGTAGTAATGAGGCCCCCATCTGATGAAGGATAAATCCTTCCCCAACTATTCCGTGATCATGGTAATTGTCTTTCTCATAATGGTTATCATTTTAGGATTTTTCGAGCTTACTCATCTTTTTTCCTTTGTAGGCCTCGGGAAGGATGTAGTAATGAGGCCCCCATCTGATGAAGAAGAAATCCTTCCCCAACCATTTGATGAAGAAGAAGAACAAAGAAAAAATCCAATCTGGTAGGTTCCTTTGCTAGAAAGAGTTGCAGCCGCTCCATCCTAGGCTGAGATGGTCGAGAGAGAGACCGGGGGTGAGGTCTCCCGAGTGGCAGAAGATGTTCCAAGGGAGGAGCTTGGTGTGATATACATTTTTGAGTCCCCTCAGATTTTCGATGCCACGATCTGTGAGGCCCAATATATTGGAAGATCGCTCTTGCAAGGGTCCTCAGGGAACAGGCGATATCCACGGCTTCTTGGATGGGATTGAGTTTGATGCTTTGGAATATGTCACAGGGCATGGTTAGTTACCGATGCCTAAGAAAGCATCGTACCCAGGTGCCACTGGGTGGTCTTCGCCAAGCACAAAACTGGTGGACCGATTAACGACCCCAAGTATTAACTCCGACCGTAGGCGGAATATAGTGTTTTATGTATCGAAGGATGCCCAAGTCTTCACTCCCCCCCATGGGGATTGCTAGCTACCTCAAATGCTTGGTGACTGAGGAAGACCAAGCCGTGATGAATGCAGTAGGAGATGCTTGCCTGTTTAATGAGTCCCAACATGCTCTGAATCGGGTAACTTCGCTGGCCATTCCATTGTCTCTTTAAAACTTGGAGGCGTAAGTAATTATAACATCTTTTTCCTTGCTTGCATGATTTTTTGTTACATCACGAAGCTTTCCTTCGAATCTGGGTAGAGCGCGAGGCTGACGTTCGGAACCTCACTGAGAAAAATAACACCAACAAGCTTCTTACTGAGAAGCTTCAGGAAGATTTAGTGATGGGTCGGGATGAGCATGTTGAGATGGCCGAACATATATTTCGAGTGCTTCACGATCGTGAAGATGAATTAGAGATAACAACAAACGATCTGATTCTGCAGGTTCGGCGAAGGCTCGAACAAATCGGGGATCTTCAAAAAAAATAGATGCAATACGAGCATGGTAGGTCATGCGAAGTGGAAAGCTCAAAAGGAGGCCCTTGTGAAAGTCCATGCTCAGGGCTTTGATATACAGGCTGCACTCGAGAACGCCAAAGTAAAGGAAGCTAGAACTCAAAAGCTGGCCGTTCCTGAGGAAGACTCAGACAGTTTAAGTGAGTCTGAAGGAGGGGAAGATCTCGAGGGCGGAGATTCATCCTCAGATGAAGATCATGCCACTTAAGCCTTTATATTTTTTGTTTTTTCTTTTGTATTTTATTTAGGCCATTTCGATCATTGTAAAAAAAATTTGGATTAAGCCATTTTGTCTTTTGTAAAGATCATTATGTAAATATATACAAGGGTTTTTTCCCTTTGGATTTTGAATATTTCCTTTGCTTTATTTCTTGAATTTACAAGGGTCAGAATGCCTTAGAATAAAATATCTAAGGTTGTATAAGTTCAACAAACTTGGCTTTAGATTATTTTTGTTTTGAGTCACTTTAGAAGTTCGGGGTTACCATGAACCTTCTCCAAAGTAAGCATCTTAGACCATAGTTTATTGATGGTAGCCTTTAAAATCGGTTATGAAAATTTTGAAGGCCTATTTTTTCTACGGTTCTCGGACGTCTCCGAGCCGTGTTAACGCGTACCTAGACTTTTAATTCGGGCATAGCCTAGAGAGCTTACTTTCCCAAGTTATCCAGGATTGCCTAAGATAACAGTCCCCGAGTGGGTACGGCCGTGGCCTTTAAAATTTGGGGGCTGCCTAAGAGGTCTTATGCCCGCGACGCTCAATAGTTCGACTTGTTCGAGTTTGATTTTCCAACGGAGACCCCGTGTATGGGAGTGACCATCCAAATTTCTGTTATAATCGACCCTTGAACTTGTTTCCATAATACATCGATAGTACAGAATTGTAAAGTAGAAAAAAACCTAAGACATAATATAATTGCAAGGAAAAATACTTCTCTTTATTCTTGTGAAAAATGGTTACACAAGCATACATATTTTGTGCTAGGGCTTGAGCAACCTATGTGGGCATGGTTCTTTTGACTTTTGGCCCTTACAGCAAATCATACCAATCGAGACCTTGCTATCATAAAGTAATTTCCTCGCAAAAAGTTGGCATCCAAAGGCAATGCCCCATAGTATTCGAGATTGATTGTAGAGGAACCTCAGATACTGTTAGTGCTGTCTTTGACACCGATTCACGACCGGCCTTAAATTCTAAGTTAGCATGAACCACTATTTCCTCGTTAAAAACCTTGCCAAAAAATCTAATTGGGATAAAAATGGTTCAAGGAAAAAAGAGTGCAACGCATGCATTCAGACCTAAGGGCTTCGTGCCCATCCTTGTCGATCACCTGCAAGTGATAGGCAAAAATAAAAAGAATTGAAATGAGGTCGTATCTCAGCAGTAATATTGTTCAAAATGAGTCAAGTTCCAATTGTTCGGTAGTTGTTCCCCAATCATCATTCCGAGCTTATAGTACCCTTTTCCTATGATCTCGAGAATCTAGTATGGCCTTTCCTAGTTCGGACCCAATATCCCTTTGTTTGGATTTCACTTGTTTAATGTGACCTTTCTCAGCACTATGTCCTCGACATTAAAATATTGAAGGATGGCTCTTCGATTGTAATACCTTTTGATTCGTTGCTTTTGGGCGTCCAATCGAACAAAGGCAGCTTCATGCCATTCATCCAATAGCTCAAGGTTTGTATTCATGACCTCATCATTCAGTTCCCTCATTGCATATCAAAATCTAATACTCGACTCCCTGAGTTTGGCCGGTATTAAAGCTTTGGTGCCATAAACCAACGAGAATGGGGTAGCCCCAGTACTGGACTTCGAAGTTGATCGATACGCCCAAAGAACTTCGTGGAGGACCTCTCTACATTTCCATTGGCGTTAGTCAACCTTTTCATGAGGTTTTGGATTATGGTTTTGTTGTTTAATTCAGCTTGTCCATTCCTACGAGGGTTATACGGTGTTGATATGATCCTTTTGATCTTATGTCTTCGAGAAATTTGGTCATTTAGTTGTTGATAAGTTGTTTTCCATTGTTATATGCAATTTCGGAGGGTATTCTGAATCGACATATGATGTGGTCCCAAATGAAGTCGATGACTTCCTTTTCCCCGATCTTCTGGTATGCTTGTACTTTAACCCGCTTAGAGAAATAGTCAGTCATAAACAAAATAAATTAAGCCTTACCTGGCGTCGATGGAAGAGGGCTGACGATGTCCATCCCCCACTTCATGAAAATTAACGACGATAAAATCGAATACTGCAGCTCCCCGAATTGATGGATCATCGGAGCATATCTTTAATACTTATCACGTTATTGTACAAACTCTTTTGTATCCTTCTCCATATCGACCTAGTAATAGATAGCTCTGATTACCCTTTGAACTAATATTAGGCGCCAGAGTAGTTCCCGCATGTGCCTTCGTGGACTTCCGTCAAAACGTACTCGGTATCTCCTGGTCCTAACATATTGCTAACAGACCATCGAATATTCTTTTGAGTGAGGTTCCATCCTCGGATAAGCTAAATCAGGCTGCCTTTGTGGGCAAGGCCCTCAATTCCTTTAGATCTAATGGAAGTTTCCCGGTCTTCAAATACTCTACGTATTATTTTTCCAATACCAAGTTAAGCTTGTGGAGTTTATTTCAGCGTGACCTTATTCAACTACCAAACTTGTGAGTTGTACGACTGCCCTCGAGTTGAGATCATCGTCTTCAATCGACAACCCTAAGTTTGAAAGGGCATTGACTTCGCAGTTTAGATCTCAGGTTGCCCGTGCTGCAACGTACATTCTTTGAAATGATGCAACGTTTATTGTAACTTGACCAAGTACCTTTGCATTCATTCTTCCATGACCTCAAATATTCCATTTTCTTTGTTTACTATAAGGAAGGAGTCACATTTAGCTTCGATCACTTCCGGCCCCCGATGGAAGAGGGCTGACGATGTCCATCCCCCACTTCATGAACATTAACGACGATAAAGTCAAATACATCAGCTTCCCAAATTGATGAATCATCGGAGCATATCATTAATACTTAACACATTTTTGTACAAACTCTTTTGTATCATTTTCCATATCGACCCAGTAATAGCTAGCTCTGATTACCTTTTGAACTAATGATTCGGCGCCAGAGTGGTTCCCGTATGTGCCTTCGTGGACATCCCTCAAAACGTACTCGGTATCTCCTGGTCCTGACTTATTGCTAACGGACCATCGAATATTCTTTTGAGTAAGGTTCTATCCTCGGATAAGCTAAATCAGGTTGCCTTTGTGGGCAAGGCCCTCAATTCCTTTAGATCTAATGGAAGTTTCCCAGTCTTCAAATACTCTATGTAATTATTTTTCCAATACCAAGTTAAGCTTGTGGAGTTTATTTCAGCGTGACCTTATTCAACTACCAAACTTATGAGTTGTACGACTGCCCTCGAGTTGAGATCGTCATCTTCAATCGACAATCCTAAGTTTGCAAGGGCAACGGCTTCACAATTTAGATCTCGGGTTGCCCGTGCTGCAACGTACATTCTTTGAAATGATGCAACGTTAATTGTAACTTGTCCAAGTACCTTTGCATTCATTCTTCCCTGACCTCAAATATTCCATTTTCTTTGTTTACTACAAGGAAGGAGTCACATTTAGCTTCGATCACCTCTGGCCCCCGATGGAAGAGGGCTGACGATGTCCATCCCCCACTTCATGAACATTAACGACGATAAAGTCGAATACATCAGCTCCCCAAATTGATGAATCATCGGAGCATATCTTTAATACTTATCACGTTTTTGTACAAACTCTTTTGTATCGTTTTCCATATCGACCCAGTAATAGCTAGCTCTGATTACCTTTTGAACTAATGATTCGGCGCCAGAGTGGTTCCCGCATGTGCCTTCGTGGACTTCCCTCGAAACGTACTCGGTATCTCCTGGTCCTGACATATTGCTAACGGACCATCGAATATTCTTTTGAGTAAGGTACCATCCTCGGATAAACTAATCAGGCTGCCTTTGTGGGCAAGGCCCTCAATTTCTTTAGATCTAATGGAAGTTTCCCAGTCTTCAAATACTCGATGTATTTATTTTTCCAATACCAAGTTAAGCTTGTGGAGTTTATTTCAGCGTGACCTTATTCAACTACCAAACTTATGAGTTGTACGACTGCCCTCGAGTTGAGATCGTCGTCTTCAATCGACAACCCTAAGTTTGCAAGGGCAACGGCTTCACAATTCAGATCTCGGGTTGCCCGTGCTGCAACGTACATTCTTTGAAATGATGCAACATTAATTGTAACTTGTCCAAGTACCTTTGCATTCATTCTTCCCTGACCTCAAATATTCCATTTTCTTTGTTTACTACAAGGAAGGAGTCACATTTAGCTTCGATCACCTCTGGCCCCCGATGGAAGAGGGCTGACGATGTCCATCCCCCACTTCATGAACATTAACGACGATAAAGTCGAATACATCAGCTCCCCGAATTGATGAATCATCGGAGCATATCTTTAATACTTATCACGTTTCTGTACAAACTCTTTTGTATCGTTTTCCATATCGACCCAGTAATAGCTAGCTCTGATTACCTTTTGAACTAATGATTCGGCGCCATAGTGGTTCCCGCATGTGCCTTCGTGGACTTCCCTCGAAACGTACTCGGTATCTCCTGGTCTTGACATATTGCTAACGGACCATCGAATATTCTTTTGAGTAAGGTTCCATCCTCGGATAAACTAATCAGGCTGCCTTTGTGGGCAAGGCCCTCAATTCCTTTAGATCTAATGGAAGTTTCCCGGTCTTCAAATACTCGATGTATTTATTTTTCCAATACCAAGTTAAGCTTGTGGAGTTTATTTCAGCGTGACCTTATTCAACTACCAAACTTATGAGTTGTACGACTGCCCTCGAGTTGAGATCGTCGTCTTCAATCGACAACCCTAAGTTTGCAAGGGCAACGGCTTCACAATTCAGATCTCGGGTTGCCCGTGCTGCAACGTACATTCTTTGAAATGATGCAACATTAATTGTAACTTGTCCAAGTACCTTTGCATTCATTCTTCCCTGACCTCAAATATTCCATTTTCTTTGTTTACTACAAGGAAGGAGTCACATTTAGCTTCGATCACCTCTGGCCCCCGATGGAAGAGGGCTGACGATGTCCATCCCCCACTTCATGAACATTAACGACGATAAAGTCGAATACATCAGCTCCCCGAATTGATGAATCATCGGAGCATATCTTTAATACTTATCACGTTTTTGTACAAACTCTTTTGTATCGTTTTCCATATCGACCCAGTAATAGCTAGCTCTGATTACCTTTTGAACTAATGATTCGGCGCCATAGTGGTTCCCGCATGTGCCTTCGTGGACTTCCCTCGAAACGTACTCGGTATCTCCTGGTCTTGACATATTGCTAACGGACCATCGAATATTCTTTTGAGTAAGGTTCCATCCTCGGATAAACTAATCAGGCTGCCTTTGTGGGCAAGGCCCTCAATTCCTTTAGATTTAATGGAAGTTTCCCGGTCTTCAAATACTCGATGTATTTATTTTTCCAATACCAAGTTAAGCTTGTGGAGTTTATTTCAGCGTGACCTTATTCAACTACCAAACTTATGAGTTGCACGACTGCCCTCGAGTTGAGATCGTCGTCTTCAATCGACAACCCTAAGTTTGCAAGGGCAACGGCTTCACAATTCAGATCTCGGGTTGCCCGTGCTGCAACGTACATTCTTTGAAATGATGCAACATTAATTGTAACTTGTCCAAGTACCTTTGCATTCATTCTTCCCTGACCTCAAATATTCCATTTTCTTTGTTTACTACAAGGAAGGAGTCACATTTAGCTTCGATCACCTCTGGCCCCCGATGGAAGAGGGATGACGATGTCCATCCCCCACTTCATGAACATTAACGACGATAAAGTCGAATACATCAGCTCCCCGAATTGATGAATCATCGGAGCATATCTTTAATACTTATCACGTTTTTGTACAAACTCTTTTGTATCATTTTCCATATCGACCCAGTAATAGTTAGCTCTGATTACCTTTTGAACTAATGATTCGGCGCCATAGTGGTTCCCGCATGTGCCTTCGTGGACTTCCCTCGAAACGTACTCGGTATCTCCTGGTCTTGACATATTGCTAACGGACCATCGAATATTCTTTTGAGTAAGGTTCCATCCTCGGATAAGCTAAATCTGGCTGCCTTTGTGGGCAAGGCCCTCAATTCCTTTAGATCTAATAGAAGTTTCCCGGTCTTCAAATACTCTATGTATTTATTTTTCCAATACCAAGTTAAGCTTGTGGAGTTTATTTCAGCGTAACCTTATTCAACTACCAAACTTATGAGTTGTACGACTGCCCTCGAGTTGAGATCGTCGTCTTCAATCGACAACCCTAAGTTTGCAAGGGCATCGGCTTCACAGTTAAGATCTCGGGTTGCCCGTGCTGCAACGTACATTCTTTGAAATGATGCAACGTTAATTTTAACTTGTCCAAGTACCTTTGCATTCATTCTTCCCTGACCTCAAATATTCCATTTTCTTTGTTTACTACAAGGAAGGAGTCACATTCGGCGCTAGAGTAGCTCCCGCATGTGCCTTCGTGGACTTCCGTCAAAACGTACTCGGTATCTCCTGGTCCTAACATATTGCTAACAGACCATCGAATATTCTTTTGAGTGAGGTTCCATCCTCGGATAAGCTAAATCAGGCTGCCTTTGTGGGCAAGGCCCTCAATTCCTTTAGATCTAGTGGAAGTTTCCCGGTCTTCAAATACTCTACGTATTATTTTTCCAATACCAAGTTAAGCTTGTGGAGTTTATTTCAGCGTGACCTTATTCAACTACCAAACTTATGAGTTGTACGACTGCCCTCGAGTTGAGATCGTCATCTTCAATCGACAACCCTAAGTTTGCAAGGGCATCGGCTTCACAGTTTAGATCTCGGGTTGCCCATGCTGCAACGTACATTCTTCGAAATGATGCAACGTTTATTGTAACTTGTCCAAGTACCTTTGCATTCATTCTTCCCTGACCACAAATATTCCATTTTCTTTGTTTATTACAAGGAAGGAGTCACATTTAGCTTCGATCACCTCCGGCGCCCAATCATTTGGCAAATTTGAGACCTGCAATCATGGCCTCATATTCGGCCTCGTTGTTAGTCAATTCTACAGTTCTAACAGATATTCTAACTATATTGCTTGTGGGTGGCTTCAGATCGATGCCAAGTTCAGACCCCTTTATGTTTGAGGTATCTTACGTAAAAAGGGTTCATATTCCGTAAAGAGGGTTAGGGTATTAGAGTCGGTGTAAAAGCAGTCACAAAATCTGTCAAAATTTGGGATTTAATGGAGTTTCGGGGTTACTATTCGATATTGTTCCCGCTTATTTCCGTGGCCCATTTGTCTAATCACCCCAAAAGTTCGTGTTTATGCATTATGTTGCATAAGGGGTATGTTGTCACTACACGTATAGGGTGGTATTGAAAATATGATTTCAGTTTTCTAGAGGCACTTAGCAAGGCGAGTGCCAACTTTTCTAGGTGAGGGTATCTAGTTTAGGCCTCACATTAGGTCATACCGACATAATATATCGGAAATTACGTACCTTGTTCTTTCCAGACTAGGACTCCACTTACCGCTATTTCTGATACTGCTAGATTTAAGTACAGTTGTTCGTTTGCCCTTGGCGTGTGAAGCAATGGCGGGCTTGATAAGTGTGGATTAAGTTCTTCTAAGGCCCGTTGGCATTCTGGGTCCATATGAAATTATTTTTCTTTTTCAGCAATGAAAAAAATTGATGGCTTTTACCGGAAGATCTCCAGATAATTTGCCCCAAGGCTGCAATGAGCCCAGTTAGCCTTTGTACAACCTTCACATTGTCCAGTACCATGATATCCTTGATAGCCTTGATCTTGTCGGGGTTGATCTCGATCCATCGATTGGATATCACAAACTCAATAAATTGACCGGACCCTGATAACTGTAAATTATACATGATTTATGCCCCTTCTTACCTTAGCTTTGTGCATAATTTGCCTTTGATTAGTCCTGAATCACTTACAAGTTGCGCTTGATTGCAGGTTTGAGCGACAAGATGATTAGTCCTGAATCACTTACAATCACTAAAGTTGCGCTTAGATTTGTGATTTTAATCATCTTGTCGCTCAAACCTGCAATCAAGCGCAACTTGTAAGAGATTCAGGACTTATCAAAGGCAAATTATGCACAAAGCTAAGGTAAGAAGGGGCATAAATCATGTATAATTCACAGCTATCAGACCCGACCCCCAGTGCAAATTTTCTAGATTCAGCTTCATGTTGTATTTCTTAAATATACTAAAGGTTTCCTGTAAATGCTTTAAATGGTCCTCTGCTCGTAGTTCTTAATCAACATATCGCCACTATAAACTTCCATGATTTTTTATATTTGTTATTCGAACATTCTGTTTAAGTGACACCGGCATTGTTTAATCCAATAGGCATTACGTTATAGCAGTGTGTCATACTTAGTGATGAAAGAGGTTTTCTCTTTGTTATCCGAGTTCATCTGTGTTTGGTTGTACGCGAAATAGGCATAGAAAAAACTGAGAATCTTGTGGCCGGCCGTGGCATTGATCGTGCGATCGATATTAGTCTAAGGGATAGAATTTTTAGGGTATGCCATATTTAAGTCTTCATAATCTACAAACATTCTCAGTTTGTTCCCCTTTTTAGCAACTACTACTATGTTTTCTAACCATTCCGGGTATTTGACTTCCCATATGGACCCTATTTTAAGTAGATTAGTTACCTCATCCTTAATGAACATATGCTTGATCTCGGACTGGGGTCTCGTTTTTTGAATTACCAAGTGGAATCTCAGGTTCAAGCTCAACTTGTAAGTAGTGATCTCTGGTGGGATCCTTGTCATATCGAGATGGGACCAAACAAAATAGTCAACTTTAGCTTTAAGAAATTGAACGAGTTTTTTCTTGAGCTCGGGAGTTAACCTTATGCCCAGGTATACCTTTTGATCGGATAATCGATCTGCACGATCTACTCCAGCTCTTTGGCCGTTGATTTAGTATCAAGCCATGTTAAATCCATTCAGTACTCGCACCACAGGTACTATCTGGTCTAGCATGCCGAGTTGTTCTACGACCCTAGACTGAATGATGTTGGCTGAGCTACCTCGATCAATTAGCACACATTTAACTCTAGTTTTATTCATAAGTACAGAAATTACCAGCGCATCATTATGAGGTATCATGATTCCTTCTGCGTCCTCGTAGTTGAAAGATAGAGTCTCTTCTGGTAAGTAATTCCGAGTACATTTTTCTCTTATGATTGACACTTTGGTGCGTTTCATCTTCATAGTTATGAGAACATCGATCCCTCCAATGATTATATAGAGGATGGATTAGGGCTCGTCTTGTCTATTTTGTTTTTTGGAATCCTTATTTCTGAAGTGATTCTTAGCTCGAGCACTCAGAAATTCTTGAAAGTGACTGTAGTTGAACAACCGGGCTAATTCCTCCCGCAATTGTCAAAAATACTCTGTCTTGCGATCATGCGTGCCATGATATTTGCATATTTGGTTGGGATCCCTTTGTGCTGGATCAGCTTGCAAAGGTCGAGGACACTTGTTGATGGCAGTTGCGTCCACGTTAATGTTTTACTTCAACAATCTTGGTTCCTCTTTTGGACCGATAGATCTATCAAAGATGTTTTTACTCATGAGTTTTCATGAATTTTGACCTCGATCAATTCTCCTCTCATTCCGTGCAGATTTTCCCCAGATGTGTTGTCTTTACGATCTCCATTATAAGGCTGATATTGATCCTTCTTTGACCTTAGTTCTCGATCGATATCCCTCTTGATTTTATCGACATATTTGATAGGATAAACGGACCTTGAAGGATCCCCAAGTTGATCATTCTCAACCCTGATCTTTGACCTATATCGATTATGCACATCGTCCCAAGTAACAACGAGTATTCTATCAGATTATGCTTTAACTATTGTGAAGACACTGAGCTTCAGATGTTGAGCCCTTGAGTGAAAGCTTGAATAGCCCAATCATCAGCGACTGGTGGCAAGTCCATCCATTCCATTTGGAATCAAGACACGAATAACCTGAGCATTTTGTTCTGCTCTCTTCGATAGAATTAGGTGGTAAATTATGGTACCACGTCATAGCTCCTTTCGATAGGGTCTCCCCAAATTTCTTGAGCAAGAAAGATTCGATATGGTTATCGTCTAGATCATTCCCTTTGATAGCACATGTGAAGGAGGTGACGTGCTCATTTCGATAAGTTGCTCCATTATACTTTGGAATCTCTAGCATGCGGAACGTTTTGGGGATTGGCTTCAGAGCCGCACACGGGGGCAAAGGTTTTTGTACGAACTTTTTAGAATCCAGTCCTTTCAATATTGGCATTGTCCTCGGAATTTGGTCGACCCTAGATTTATATGTTTCCACTTACTTATCGTTTGCCTCAATTTTATTTTCTCCCGACTCAATTCGCTTTGTCAGCTCTTCCAACATCTTCATTATCACAGGTTGGTCTCTGACTCTTTCTCGCTTGATTTTCTTGAAACTGATTCGACCCTGTGTACGACTTCCTAGGACGACTTGCGCTCGACCCTGCTCGGTGTGTGATTCTGGTTTTGGAGTTGGGCTATTGCTGCCTGGTGACAGGGGCATACGCAGAAGTTTTGGTAAGCGGTGTCGAAATTTATAAAAGAATTGAAATATACCTTTTATTATCATTCCTTTAGACAAGAAATAATTTTAGTCTATTGATTTTGTTGAGTCTTAAGTTACAAAAGGTCCTGAATATTTGCAAAAAAAAAATGTGGTAGTTGAGGTTTGAACCTTTGACCTCCTAGAGAAAAATATCTGACACATTACCAACACACCAACAATTTATGTCAAGTGATGTTATTTTTTCCTACTTATTTGTTTTCGTACAGTGTTAGTACATATATTTAGTAAAATTTTCAGACGAAGTGGTGTTGCGTGAAATCACTTCAGCAAGCATAAATCCGCCCCTGCCTGTTGAGCTTGCAACTTTTCGAAGTTCACCTGTAGGCTGATCCCACCATCTGCATCACCACGTGTGCTTTGAGCAGCTGGTCGAGCATCCCCACGGACGTTGCCTTCCTGATCGACGGCCAAATTTCCACTGATGGCTACATATGAACTAACGTTAATTGAATCTACAACCGGAACTTCATCGAGGCCAGTAGGGGGCATCTCGTTCCCTGGTGGTAGTACTCATTTTCGTCGTGGTAGCCGAGATCATCATCAGCGTGTTGAGGTGCTGACTAAGAGTTTGACATTTTTTATCCCGTAATCAAAGATAGTTCAAAGAAAAAGTGTAAAATAGTATATGTTATGAAAGTTTGTACCAGGTAACCACGAATATCCTTAGCTCCACGGTAAGCGCCAAATTATTTACCCTAAAATCGGATATCAATTGAATTTATACGCAGTTTTAAGGACACGTGATATATCTTGATACAAATTGAGAAGAATAAATCAGTATTGAAATAGATAATTAAAAAAAATGCAAACCACACAAATTGAACAGCCTTGGCCCTCGAGTTCAGTCACCCTTTAACCAAATGCGTATCAACTGGCTTAAGAACAAAATAACACAATAATGATATGTAGAAAATGACAGTATATTATTTTGTATTGCGTGAATATAATGTGTTTACAAATTATTAGATCCCTCTTTATATAGTAGGGGAGTCCTACTCTAGCTACAATTCTATATGAGGTAATAAATCCGATGATTGACTAATTAATCGGCCTCTTGTTGATACGTGCCTTAATTCGCATCGTAATTCTCATCCGATTGTGGATATTTCAGTTTTCTGTTATTCGGCTCTGTAAGTTCCCTTTATCTCTATTCTGTTCGGTTTCGATCTCAGTTGATTTCGATCTTGATTGGTCTCAGGGCCTCAATCTCGGCAATCTAACTTTGTATGATGGTTCGATATAATACAATGCTGAATTTGGATTATCACACTCTAGTTCTGATCAGTCATACAAAAAAGGAAAACCCGATTTTGACCGTGTACATACCGAAATCCGCAAACTTCCCCTCTCTTCTTTGTATGCATATTTTTCAAAAGCAAAATATAAGGGTGCAGTGTGTGACTTGCTCCACTATTTGTCATCCATTCAGTACCTTTTAAAGAAAATGCGTATTTATAATATCAAGTTCAAAATTAACGTAATTTCCAACATTTGATATTCATCTCAAATTTTAGAAACGGCATCATCAAACTAATTTATAATTAATTTGGCTTCTTAATATCATCAGCTGTCGTACGTGAGCAACTGCTCGGTACGGCTGTACCTAACCTAGTGATACACAACCAGAATTAGACCACTCGTGTTTCAAGTTCAGTACAAATGTTTCTTGATTCAACAAACATTATATGAACACTCGAAATCATTGTATGTTAACAAAATGGAAACATTTGAAAGATGAAGACGGGAAGTTTCACATGTAAACTCTTTCTCATTAGTGATTTTACTTGCCAGCATACTGAGGGAGACACCAAACTGCATTTCCCCCCACTTTTGTGCCCGTTGTTATAGTCACTTGTATTTATAGTTCAACTAAAAAGTGTCTAACGAACTATAAACAAGGGAGTGTACAATTTTATTGATTATTCACTAAATTACTAGTTTTGAATTAAAGAAAGAAATAGAATTATTGAAAATAAAAACATGACTCGTGAATATGTCCAAGGTTTCATTGATGTGTAATATGTAAATGTTGCAGCCTAACTTAGACAAGTGCTCGGGACATGTAAATAAAAAATAACCTCCCTTTTGATCATGTAAATTGTTTAGCTCAAAGTTTTTATTTACTTTAGAAGCGTAAAACAATTAAAATGAATGGATGACCAATTATAGCAGATCGTAATAAATCCAAAGACCAAAGGAATAAAATATAAGAGACAATAATCAGAGATTAAAGGGAGTAGGATGTGGATTTCTTATTAATAATGTGGGTTCGGTCTGCCTCTCCATGGAGAGGTTCAGAACATTACAATGGTGTATTCTCTCTTCTTTTAGAAAGAGATGTGAAGAAGAAGAAGAAGAAGAAGAAGAAGAAGAAGAAGCAACTCCCCTTTTAGGGTTCTTTCTCTTAGTATTTATAGCTAGGAGGTTTGCCAGCTGGCGCCACGGGGTTGGACCTCTTAGAGAGGACGCCCTCGTGAGGACAACTAGGCCGAGGCCATAGTTGTCAGATTGGATAACCACCCGATAATCTTGTGAATAAATGGTCATACCATTTATTAGTCATAAATAGGCTTTAATAAATGCGTTGATCTCATTCATTATCGTGAGGTCAGGTTTTGACCCATACAGATAGTCCATCCGCTTATTAAGGTCAGGCTTAGGTCGAGCTCGATGAGCGGATTCCGTCAATAACCGCAACCATTTATGCGTTAGGGAAAATCGTAATCTTTTATTCTTCGGAGAAGGCCGTAGCCGTTTTTACTTTTAAATATGGCCGTAGCCTTTTTCAATCATTCGGAGAAGGCCGTAGCCGTTGCTACTTTAGAGGTGGCCGTGGCCTTTCATCTTTTGGAGATGGCCGTAGTTATTTCTACTCTGGAGATGGCCGCAGCCATTTTTACTTTGGAGATGGCCGTAGCCATTTTTACTTTGGAGATGGCCATAGCCATTTCTATGCGTGCCCGGAGAGAATACGATCACGCTTGCCGCTCATAAGGCAAACATCATGTACATGGTGACGCATGGGGCGTGCCCATGGTATCTTGTGGTCGTCATTGACCGTTTCATGAGGGACCTGCCGATTGACGGTTGAATGACCGTTCAATGGTATCTGTCATAATGGTTCCCGTCACTGCAGGCCAAAACCACTTTGCGGTTGGTCAGGTAGTTAATAGTGACCTTTGGGATTCGTGAAGGTCATTTTTGCTTTGTCTATAAATAAGGGGGTGTATCGTTCAGTTCTCACTTATTCGATATTTGTCTAAGTGGAATTCTGAGAGAGATAGCTCTTCTTGCTTTCAGATTATTTATTCTCTTATTCCTCGTTAATTCATTCTCTTCCATTTTCGTCGGATCTTCATATTTTCTTATTTTTCTAATGAATTTTGCCATTTATCTCTCGTTATACTGATAATGGCGAGCAGTTTTCGTTCTGATATAACTCCGGTGGCGATAGCGGCGGCTGAGGGCCCATCTACGGTGGTGGGAACCGCCGATTCGCCGAATGTTGATCAGTTCCCGTCGGTGACTGACATTCTTTCCTTGGCCGGCAATCCGCCCACCGATTTTACTGACCCCGAGGGAGAAGATCAAGTGGAGGAGGCTCCACTGATGGGGAAGTTGGCATTGCTCAGCTGAGGGAGCAATGTGATATTCCTCGCTTCGCTGACATCGTCCTTGCCAGGAGCGGTGACAGGGTGCACGTCGACCACCGAGGTTACTGCGTCTTTTACGCTTACCCTTTCAAGCTGAGATTTAGGCTTCCTCTCCCCATGTTAGTGGTGGACTTTTTCCGCTACTACAGGGTGTGCCCTGGTCAACTCGTCCCTTCTTGTTATAATTATTGGCGATGCTGATCAAATATGCGGAGTTGGCACGGAGGGAAATTACACTTGGGCATGTGTTGACTCTGTACGCCCCTCAAAGGGTACGCGGCACCATGATTCGGTTGGTCTCTCGAGGGACCGAAGACTTAACTGCGGGGCTTGATGATGAGGTCGCTACCCGTCCTTATGAGCATTTCTTCTACATCAGGATCGGGCACCTGGTAGCCTGCGCTACTGACTTCCCAGAGGAGTGTAACCATGCACGTAAGTTTCTTTTATGCTGGCCTTCATTTTCTTTGGTCAATGCTCTGCTTTATGTTCGCACGTACTAATCTTCTTTTTGTGCCGTAGCGGGAGGTGCACCATCAGCGCCATTCTCTGGCATTCGCGAGTGGGTTGTGGCCGTGCTCCTTGTCACGAAGGGGATTCGTGCGTGGGCATCTTTCTAGGAGGTCCATGGCCGTAGGACAGCTGTTGGTGAGAGTCTGATTTGCTGTTATTACTCTTCTTTCATAGTCTTTAGTTTATTTAGCTTACTCTTGTTATATGGTTGGTCAGGGCGACCACTGCGCAGGAGGGCTCCTCAGCTTGCTTTCCGTAGGGTGGGGGCTGCCCCGGTTGGCTCAGGCCAAAGAGACACAATCGCTTCGGCGTTTCAAGTTTAAGTTCCTGTTGCTAAGAGGGAAGGTAGTTCCTCGACAACTGTTTTCTTGGAAATTGCAGGCGTCGATGTTGTGGCGAATGCAGGCGCTTCAACGTCTCGGGCAGCGGAGGCCTCAACTTCCTGCTCGGCGGAAGGAAGGGGCGTCTCAGGATAGGGGGATGATTCGGAGTCTGATATGGATCCCGAGGACGTCCGTCTTTTTCAGAAGGGTTATACCCGCCCAGCGGTGTAGGCCGAAGGGGATTACTGTTATTTGGAGATCCCTAACGACCTGAACCTACAACTCGAGGAGGAGAACCTGGTGACACTATTCGGGGTCCTGTGCTCGGAAGCGGAGAGCACATCCCTGAGGGGCATCTCGGACGTCGGATTGATAAGCGAGGTGGCCGCCCTGAGAATAAAGGGATGTATAAACTTTGGTTTGTTTTCTTTCTTTGCATGTCTTCTTGTATTAACTGTCGCTCTATTCATTATAGACATTTTTGCTGGAGGTGAAGAGCATCACGCGGGCTAACTTCCGCTCGGCGGTTTTTGTATGGCTGTTCGGGAAGAAACGCCTCTACCGTGACTAGCGCCGCGGCTTGCGTGAACGCATAAGGAACGACCCGCGAAATCGGGAGTTGGTATAAGAGATGGCGCAGAGAGAGCTTCATATGCGACAAACCCTTAGCAGGGTAACCACTCTTAAGGGGCAGCTCCATCAAGCGAATGAAGGGGTAGATGCTGGAGAAGGGCAGAGGCTGAGAGGGAGCGCAAAAATCTGGCTGCGGCGGCAGAGGCCGCTGAGGCTTATACTAGGCAAGTGGTTGCACTAGAGGCTGAGGCTGCCGCTTCAAAGAAGCAGGTAGAGGGTGCCCTGGAGAGAGTTAAAACACTGCAGGAGACCAGATATGCCTAGGATATGGAGCGTGGATTAGAGAGGGCCGCCGCTGCCTTTCGAGAGCAATCGTTAGAAGGGCACATTTCTATCTGTGAGCGGGACGCCCGTGCTGGGGCGGATTGGATTGCGGACTTGGAGGCCTAGAATACAACACCTGAGGGATCAGGCTGTTTCTTTCGGTCCTGCTCGCGAGCTTTGGACGTATGCCGAGGCCCAGCTCGACGTATACAGGCGGTTGTAGGAAGCCGGCATCGTTTCTGAGGCCACTTATGAGGAGACACACCAAAAGGCTCGTGAAGCCTGCATCGACTGTGGTTTTGACCCGTCTATACTCGGGGGTGATGATGGCACCGATGGCGCTGATAATGCTAAAGGGGGCGTTGGGTGAATCAAGTGGAAAAATTTGTAATGTTTTTTTAGTTTTTGTTCTCATTTTCTCTTTTTTCTTGGCCGGCCTTGGGCCACTGTAATTGGGGGTAACCCCGTCTAAATATTGGGAATATATGGGGTCTTCTTCTTTTCTGTTTGCTTTGTATCGAATACATTATATATTTTTTGTGCCTGTTTGCAAGAGCTTTGCATTAGAGTTTTTCTAGTGGGCATGTTAATAGTCTCAACCGGTTAGGTGATTTCGACCATTGTCGAATTGAGTCCTTGCATTAAGGAAAGTTGGTGTAGATGGCCTTGGCCATAGATAGACGCTTTTGGCTGTCACCTTCCTCCACTTGTTGGGAGTGGATTGTGGTTGTATTTAGGCAGTGGCGGCACATGGCCTTAGTCCCAGTTCGGGATTAGTCGAACTACTGGCCGTGATAATGAGAAACACGGCCTTGTAGTCCGACTTGGGCCGAACTTTGCGTGGGTCAATACTTCAGTTTGAGTTAGTCGTACTTTCTTGAACGAAGGGGTGATTGGCCCGACCTGGGGTTCGTCCGTGGTTGGACATTTGGGGGCGCTTGTTCTCATCTGATTGCGGCTCGGCTAATAGCCTTGGGGACGTGTGTCCTTGGCTTTGATTCGCCCGTGGTTGAGTTAGTGGCTTTTGCGGCAGAGGCGTGTTGCCTGAGTTTTGGTTCGCCTTATAGTTGAATTCTTTTGTAGTTCATAATGGTGGAAGCACTTAGCCCGAATCCTAGTCTAATTTGTAGTCGAACTTTTAGGCGAAGGCACGTAGGCCGAGCTATCATTCAACCGTAGTTGAACCTTTGTAGTTTTTGAAGGCACGTAGCCTGAGTCCCAGTTCAATCGGAGTTGAACTTTTGGGTGAAGGCACGTAGCCCGAGCTGACGTTCAACCGTAGTTGAACTTATGTAATTTTCGAAGCCGCATAGCCTGAGTCCCAGTTCAACCATAGTTGAACTTTTGGGTGAAGGCACATAGCCTGAGTTGACGTTCAACCGTAGTTGAACTTATATAATTTTTGAAGGCGCATAGCCTGATTCCTATTTCAACCGTAGTTGAACTCTTGGGTGAAGGCACGTAGCCTGAGCTGATGTTCAACCGTAGTCGAACTTATGTAATTTTCAAAGGCACATAGCCTGAGTCCCAGTTCGACCGTAGTTGAACTTTTGTAATTATTGAAGGCGCATAGACTGAGTCCCAGTTCAACAGTAGTTGAACTTTTGGGAGAAGGCACGTAGCCTGAGCTGACGTTCAACCATAGTTGAACTTATGTAATTTTTGAAGGCGCATAGCTGGATTCCCTGTTCAACCGTAGTTGAACTTTTGGGTGAAGGCACGTAGCCTGAGCTAACGTTCAACCGTAGTTGAGCCTTTATGATATTTGAAGGAGCGTAGCCTGATTCGAGGGCGCATAGCGTGAATTGACGCTCAACCGTAGTTGAACCCTTGTGATATTTGAAGGCGTGTAGCCTGAGTCGAAGGCGCATAGCCTGAATTGACGTTCAACGTAGTTGAACCTTTATGATATTTGAAGGCGCGTAGCCTGAGTCGAAGGCGCATAGCCTGAATTGACGTTCAATCGTAGTTGAACCATTATGATATTTGAAGGCGCGTAGCCTGAGTCGAACGCGCATAGCCTAAATTAATGTTCAACCGTAGTTGAACCCCTTTTTTGTAATATTTGAAGTCGAAGGTACATAGCCTGAGTCCCAGTTCAACCGTGGTTGAACCTTTATGATATTTTTGTGACATAACTCGCTTCCTGCTGGGGGTTGGGATTTTCTTCTGGTTTCAAATCTTACCTAGCTTGCGCTTGTAGTTTTTTCGACCGGTTCGCTCGAGTTGCCCCATTGCAGATCTCGGTTAGAGGTATGCTTTAATGATGTCCTCCCTTTCGGCAGATTCCCGTGTGGAAAAGGGGGGTGAGGTACCTTTGGCCTATTTTCCCCATAGGGATGGGGGATCTGCTTCTTCTTCTTCTTCTTCTTCTTCTTCTTCTTCCCTTTGCTCGGAGACGCGGGGATGTGGAAGCAATCTCATCTCGAGGTTTTTGACTTCCTATGGTCCGATATGCCGTTTGGGCTTGTTCGAGCTAGGTTGTTCATTTTCCCTTTTTGGTCTAAGGAGAAACTACCCGGTTCTGCTACGAAATCCCCACTGACAACGCCAAATTGTTTAGTTCAAAGTTTTCATTTACTTTAGAAGCGTAAAACAATTATAATGAATGGAGGGCCAATCATAGCAGATCGTAACAAATCCAAAGACCAAAGGAATAAAATACAAGAGACAACAATCCAAGATTAAATGGAGTAGGATGAGGGTTTTTATTAATAATGTTGGTTCAGTCACTCTCCATGGAGAGGTTCAGAACCTTACAGTGGTGTATTCTCTCTTCTTTTAGAAGGAGATGTGAAGAAGAAGCAGCCCCCCTTTTAGGATTCTTTCTCATAGTATTTATAGCTAGGAGGTTTGCCATCTGGCGCCAAGGGATTGGGACCACTTAGAGAGGACACCCTCGTGAGGACGGCCAGGCCGTGGCTTTAGTTGTCAAATTGGATAAACACTTGATAATCTTGTGAATAAATGGCTATACCATTTATTAGTCATAAATAGGCTTTAATAAATGTGTTGATCTCATTCATTATCGTGAGGTCAAGTTTTGACCCATACATAAATATTACAAGTTAGTCAAATTTTGTATATCAGTGATAATATCTTAGAATAGATTGGGCTAAAAAAAATTGTTGGGTACTTAATTTTTATAACTACCATGAAAAGTATTTACAAGTATAATAAAAACCCTATATACTATCCGCCTAGGCTTGGACATGCAGCCCTAAACCTAAGGTCGTCAAAACTCAGTAACACCAGTTCTAAGTATAGACAAGCTAAGAGTAAAAATTTAACTCTTGAAATCTTTTAGCTAGACTAGGACTCAAGCTTCCTCGATAATAATAACAACAACAACAATAACTATCCAGTATAGTCCCACGGGGTGGGGTCTAGAAAGGGTAATATGTACGAAGGCCGTACCCCTACCCGAAAGGATGGAGAAGTTGTTTCCAATCAACCCTCGAGTTAGAAAAAGAAAGGGAAATACAGAAACCAAAACAAAATAAAAGAGCATTAGTAACTCCAGCAGAAATCGCGATACATAATTATGTAAACATGGACCATAAGTAACATGACATGCAAAAGGAAAAGGTAAACAAAACAGAAGTAAAAGGGCATCCACAAATATTAATTTAGCCACATCCAGTGAATAAAATGGATGCAGTAACAACGACCACTAACTAAAAGCCCCTATCCTACAATCCTGATACTAGACCTCCAGGCTCTCCTTTCTACGATCATGTCATCGGAAATGTGCATTCTAGCCATGTCATGCATAATCACCTCTCCCCAATACTTTTTTGGCCTCCCTCTACCTCGACTCGCGCCAACCACCTCCAACCTCTCACAACTCCTCACAGGAGCATCTGGGTTTCTCCTCCGCACATGCCCGAACCACATGAGCCTCGCCTCCCACAACTTCTCATCCACTGGGGTCACCCCCACCTTTTCCCGAATAACTTCATTCCTAATCTTATCTAACCCGGTGAGCCCGCACATCCAACTGAGCACTCTCAACTTCGCAACCTTCATTCTCTCGACATGAGATTTGTTCACCGGCCAGCATTCCGCCCCATACAACATGGCAGGTCTAATCAAGCTCTATAAAACTTACCATTGAGTTTCTGTGGTACTTTTTTGTCGCACAAAACTCCTGATGCAAGCCTCCATTTTGACCACCCTGTCCCTATACAGTGAGTAACATTCCCGTCGATCTCTCCATCCTCTAGATCACCGACCCCGAATATTTAAGCTGCATCGATAATAGACGTCTTGAATTATTGTTTTGACCAGCTCCTCACTTCTCCTCTTAGAATAGATTGGACTAAAGTTTAAAGGGATAAAAGCATATTAAGCTTTGAAATATTTGAAATATTGTAATGTCTTCCCACTCAAAATAAATCAAATTCGAAGCTAGACGATCAATTATGAACTTGCTTATGCATTTGACTAAAATAGGATTTGCCCAAATATAGTCATTATTTCTTTTTAAATCAATTACGTATAACAGATTTCTGGCCAAAGTAGCGCGCACTTTGATTTATCCACCGGATATCTAGGACCCATTAATTTGTATAAAAAGAATATCATCTCTTTTTGGTCCGAATATAATAAATTATTATCTCCGGTCCAAAATAAGTAATTTTTTAAATATTTTCATACAAATTAATAAATTCACCTTTAGTATTAATTAGCAATGAAATTGACCATATTAAACTTTACTATCTCACATAAACATTCCTAACGTCTTTTCCAACACTATTTACTCCAAGGACAATGTGGGAAAAAAATAACTAATTCATTCATGAAATTTAAAAAAATAATTTATTTTAGACGATAAAAAAGGCCAAAAAATCACTTATTTTGGACCGGAGGGAGTAGTGCTTAATGAGTAAAACACCAGGACATTAATTATCTGTTGCTTAGGTGTTTGCATTAATTGTGCTAATTGCTGCAATATCATCTATTGTAGGAGCTTAAAAAGCCAATTAGTTTCTTCATCATCTAATGGGCGAAATCAGAAGTTTAGGTGGATTTATAATTCTAACTTAATTAATTAATAAATATAAAGTCTCATTATGCCCTCTATTAATAAGTGGCATTAAGTACGTAGTTATTATAATTAATACTTTTTTCATATAAGTGCGTATGCCCCATACAAAATAGTACATTGGAAGGGTGAGTGACTGCTAAAGGACACTGTTGATTAAGTTCAATAATTTTGTTGCTCTTATAATAATTTACATCTAAAACAGAAAATGGTATTAAAAAGTACACTCTGTTTCTCAATACAGCTATTAAAAGGGAAAGGAAAACCAAACTGAATAATGAATTCGAATTCATGACAATAAAAGTCAAATTAGTTGTATTCAATTGACTACAGGAGTGTCATGACAGAGACATAACATTATGCTCTTAAAAAGGTGAATAATGACATCTTGGTATTAAGAAAACTAAAAGAATAAAATTATTTGAAACCAATGTTGTTGTAAAATTCAAGTAACTCATTCATTACTATTGTCGTCAGCCCATAATAAATGATCAATTTGTTTTTTAGAATATTTATTAAAAAAATATTAAATTTTTATATAAAAATACCTAGTATGATTAAACTTTCATTAATTAAATATTTAATATAAGGAGTAAGAAAACTTTTTTAGGAATATGTACATAAGGGTAATTTTGTAAAAACATATTGAATTCTTTCTTAATTATATAAATGAACACTTATTTTGAATCAAAATAAAATAATAAATTAGTCATTTATTATAGATCGGAGGGAAAATCAAATAAATATCAAAATTGTATTTGACTTGCTTCAATGAGACTTGGAAAAAAGTTATAATTTCTATATTTTTTACGATCAATTCAGCAATTATTATTTTTCTTAGTATTTCATTTCATCTTAGATATAAAATCAGAAGAAACCATAATCTCTAAAGGAAATTAAAATGCTACAATTCATGTCCAGTAGTATTTGGCATTATACGCTTTCAGAGAGTTAATCAAATTAAATTTTGTCCATAATTTTTGAACCATTTTAAATACTTTGTAATGAGAAGAAATTTATGTTGAGCGGCCCACAATTTTCTTACCATACGATTAACTTGTCGTATTTCTCTATGTAATTTGTATTTTAAAGTAATTTACATTTCTACCTAAATTTAATATTCTTAACAGTATTTAATTAAATTGATTATTATTTGAAGAGGAAGTGGAGTAATAAAAAAAAATAATACAACAAAAAAAGTAATGATAATATAGGTAATAACCACGTGCTGGAGCCCCCAAAAGAGTCACAAGAATAATCACATTGCGCAAGAGACCAACTCTGGTGAGTTATCATGTGCAATTTTTGTGGTGAAAGGCTGATTTTTGGGAACAATTTTACCGAAAATAGAGTCGACAATTAGGTGATATACTTTGTTTACTTCCTCACTCTCTAAAACGCATCTCTTTCTCACGTGCACAAACATTAAGGGGTCGTTTTGTATAAAGTATAAGAAAAATAATGCGAGCATTAATTTGGTGCATTATTATTTTTTTCTTTTCTTGGTATATTTTTAAATTTATGTATGATTAATATTTGTATTAGCTATACATCATATTTAGTATGATCCTACATATACATAACAAACCATGATATTAGCCTGCAAGAGTTTTTAATACTTGCATAAATATAGTTAAAGATATAATTGTCCCTCAAAGCCTATTCCAAATATTTTCCGCCATATTTGGAGGGTATTTCGGTAAACAACCAGGCTTTCTATAAGAATTAGGCAATGATTTAATGCACCAAACAAGTCGTGAATAAAAATAATCTCAGCATATCTAATGTCAGCATAACTAATCACATCATTACTAATACAAGCATTACTAAACACTCTATTCAACACTGTTCTATACCTCCCACCATACGACTCCAAATAACAACAAGTGGCGTACACCAATTGCTATCTCACAAATAGGATCTGGAATTGATAGTGTGTACATAGTCTTTACACCTTTTTTGTGCAAGCAAAAAGATTATTTCTGATTGATCTTCAACTCAAAAAAGCAAAGTCATAATATAGTGTAAAAAGAATCTACGATATTAAAAAGGCCATGGAGCAAAAATAAAAACAATATAATATGAAAAATCGAAGAAAAAAATTATTTTAGTAATAACGATCTAAAAATAAGAAAATATAAGAATAATACTAGTATTGTTGGTAAAAGAGAAAAAAATATTTGATTGCCTATTAACCTCACACACATTAACATTGTAGTATAAATTTAAGCACATTGTATTTACAACAAGTTAATTAATAAAAAATATATATCTCGCGTCCACATATTTATTATTTGGACATGAATAATGTGATATATTATTTTTAAGTATTAGTTTTTAAATTAAATTATTTGATTTGATATACACACTTGATGCTAGTAAGTATTTTACATCAATGTGACTACAAAATTGTTGCATGCACGAGCCTCACAGTCGCGTGAGTTTCATTTACCTTGATATACGTAAATAGTAAACAAGGTAAAACCCACAGGCCACCAAAAGCGGCAAATTCTAGGTGTCTCGCATTATTTCTAGCTGAAAAAGTAATTTTTGTTATGAAATAATATAAGAACAAGAACAATAATACAAGAACAAGAACAATATAGAGAAAAGTAGAAAGAGGAGTATTCTTATTGATACTTTGGGATGGTTTACAATGGAATAGAACCCATTTATTTATAGGGAGGTGGTGACTTAGCCACCAAGTAGTAAACCCTAGAATCTCTCTAAATATAGATATTCACCTTAAATAGGATTCTATTTATAACACTCCCCCTTGAATGTCTATTCAATAATGTGCCTCGTTAAAACCTTAACTAAAACAAAACCCAATGGGAAAAATTAAAGAAAAGGAAAAAAAGTACACATGTTTGAATATGCGCCTATTGGTTGCCTCGTTAAAAACCTTGCAAGGAAAACCCAGTGGGACAAAATCTTGTAAGGGAAAAAGAGTGCAACGCGCATTAACTCCCCCTGAAAAGAGCATCAATTCACATCCTTGAGCATTTGCATTCCAATCTTGTGCACCATCTTCAAAACGATCTTTTGTAGAGATTTGATAAATAAATCAGCCATATTGATTTGAATGAATATTCCGCACCTTGAAATTATCATTCTTGATAGATATGAACATCTTCATATAATGTCGTGGAATGACTCTTCAATATCTCCATAGAGGTATTCTCGATGCCATCATGCTTATAGTTATAGCAAGATACATATGTACACAAGTTGCACTTAGGATGTGGTACTTCAGGACCAAGAATTGTATATGCTTCAAGCAACTTCAATCTTTCATGGATTGACATATAAGTTAAGTCATATAAGCCATATAATAGACTTTAGATGCATATCAAGTTTTCATGTCATGCTAAACAAGTAAGATATCGAAAACTGATTACACATACCATTGACTTTATACTTTCAAGTATTTGAACTACATGTCCAAAACTACATGTCTTTCATATGGAATCAATTCTGCTTGAATTGTATCTCTTCCATTTAGCCAATATTTTTGTTTGTATTCGACAAACATAAGATCCTCATCGATATTTAGCGCTATCATAGATGTCGTCGACGAACATTTTATATCGGTTCCAGTAAATTTTCATAAAGACATAACATGGAGATCTCTTTATTCATATATTCTGGTACCTGAATCTCTCATGAGATTTTATGAAGTGTTATGTCATGTGATCTTCTAGATCACTTGCCTCCCCATTATGATCACTTTGATCATTTGCTCATCTTCTTTATTAAGAAGTTATTTTGAAACCGATTTGTCTATACGCTTTAAGCGTATCAAAGACTTTGTCCTTCTGGGACTTAATATGAGCATTTGCAGTGAGAATATAGTTACTTTCTTTGGGTCAGCAAATGCGTATAGCATGCTTTGCAATATGTTGCAATTGAATTATCCTTTTATGAACTTCAGGTTCATATTATGATATTCGAGGATCTATATATACAAATGATAATTCATCCCATGTAACCTTTTCTCAAGTGTTTATCATGTCGTGTTTATCATGTCTCCCCCTCATGTTAGAAAAGCTAACTTGTTTCCTCAACTTTGAGAGTCCATCTTTGTGCATTATGGTGTTAATTAAAATATACACCACACATTAATAATAATAAGATGAAATTATTTGGTTCCTGACCCTGAACCACTTGTTAGGGGAGAATATAATATACTCTCGTATACAACGTATATCAAACTGATATATATAACTTTGTTCTCATAAGAAACAGTTTAGCTATTAAGTGGAGGCACTCAATAATTATCTTGTTAAACCAACTATGATATAAACCAACTTATCAAGATGAACTATCTTGAATAGAAAATCTGGAAATTATGCTCGAAGTTATATTACTGAGCAATTTACCTCGCAAGCACCGGCCAGGCTGCGGGTTAATAACAATCGCACATGTAACCATATCATAGATGCATCATATGTGGTATACATGGCAGGTGAATGGGCCCATATTCACCTTTGATATTTCCAGAATTTATGGGATTCAACCCGAACTCTTTAGTTGGTCAATTAATTAATGAGAACAAGTAATACAAGAGAATTCGTAAAGAACTTTCTAGTTCTTTAATATTTACCATGTGAATTCTCTATTACTGCACATCATACTTAAAATGATATGGCTAACCCGAATGCCAACTGAATAAATTATCAATATTGATAAACTTCAAATTTACACCATGACATGTACAATTATCAATAAACTTCAAGTTTATTATTATATGGGCTTTTATATCAATAAACGTCCACTTTATTGTGGTATTCTTGTGTAGTACAAACTGGAGAATAAAGCGAGTAGTTTTTCACATACAGATTATCCCGCTACAAGTTGTAGTAATAGAAGATATCAAATCTTTCCTTTATTTATAGTCTCAATATAATCAATCGCTTTCGCATATACTTTGGAAACTCAATAAGTTTCTTTGAGACTTACTACAACACAATACCTTATTGGTAATCAATTGTGTTTCTCCAACATAGTAATAATTGGCTCTTCTAGAGCTCTCAATTAATTTTGTACTACCACAAATTCATCAACATCCATGTGGTGAATATCTCTTTTAAAGAGAAAGTTATACCATTATGGTCATGTCAAAATTATATGCAAGATATGTTTCTTGCATTATTATTGTCCTTTGATAATCACATTGACAAATTATTTTGGCGTACAATAGGTACGTGACCAATGACTATTCATGCCATAACAATGACATTATTTTCATATATCATCTCAAACCTCCTTCTAGGGGTGAGTGTGGTATATTCAATACCAATTTCATGTTCATATTCTTCCAATAATGAATATGTATTCGTGAATCAGATGTTGTCACATTTACTGCGGGAATATGTGATTTTGTTATCCTTTTCAAATCTGTAAATGCGTCTGGCATTCGATTTGCTATTCTTTGCAAATGGATAATATTTTGCACCTCTTTTTCACAAATAGAGGTATGTGGATCAAGATGAGATAATGATACAAAATTTCCCGTTTGATTTCACCAACTTCTCCCCCTAATTTTGGGAAAAGTGTCTCATCGAATTGACAGTCTACAAATCGTGCAGTGAACAAATCCTCTGTCAATGTTTCGAGGTAGCGAATAATGGAAGGCGATTCAAACTCAACATATATTCCTAACCTTCTTTGCAGACCCATTTTGGTGCAATATGACGGTGCTACAGGCCCATATACTGCACATCCAAAAATTCTTAAGTGGGATATATTAGGTTCATGACCCAAAACTCATTGCAACGGGGAATATTTGTGATAATTCGTCGTTCTTGAGACGAACTAGCATTGCTGCATGCAAAATGGCGTGATCCCAAACCAAAGTGGGCAGCCTCATTTTCATGAGTAAATGAGGAATTCAAGATTATTCTCATCTATTGTCTCAATATGATATCCATTTTGAATGATATCTTTAAAACTCAACAAGTTCCTTTTAGACTTGGAGGAGAACATTGCATTCTCTAAAATGTTGTTCCTTTAGGCAGAGTTATAGTTGCTCTTCCGGAGCCTTTAATCAATTTACTACTACCAGAAATTGTAGTAACATCTGCCTTACACATACTTAAATGAGAGTAATATTTCTTCTCTTTGAATATCGTATGTGTGGTACATGAATCAATTAATCAAAAGAGATATACGAACATGAGAATAAACAAATTTAATCCGTTTGTTTCATATTTAAGCAATATTTTCAAATCTGCTGAGGTTATTCGACTAACTTAGTTGATAGTCAACTATCTTGGGAAGCAGTCATTAGGTTAGTCGACTATCTAAATCAGATAGTCGACTATCTTGCCTTGCGGAAAAGTCCAGTTTAATGCGAAATATTAGTTAGTCGACTAACAAAGTTGATAGTCGACTAACTTAGTAAACAGTCATCAGGTTAGTCGACTATCTAAATCAGATAGTCGACTAACTTAGCTTGCGGAAAAATCCAGTTTTAATGCGAAATATTAGATAATCGACTAAATGTTAGGTTAGTCGATTAACTCTACTGGAAAATAAAAATATCTTTGAAATTTAAGCATATTGAAACATTCTAAAGAACTAATACTAACATTATATCATAAACTAACTAATACGAGCTGATACTAATGACTATTAGTTTATTCACTAACTAATACAAATAAGTAAAATAAAATCAAACAATTCTATCTTCCTTCATCACAGATCCATCACCGATTAAGTGGTCTATTTTCCCCTCGGGTTGCTCAAAGAAGTCTACCACATCCAAGTGGGTGATGTCAAAATTGTCGTCAGAGACAAAATTTGTTTCAGGGCCTTTACTCTTTAGAGATGCTTGATAAAGCTCAACCAAATGTCTTGGTACACGGCAAATTTTCGCCCAGTGCCCTTTTCCACCGCAACGATAACATATAGTTTCTGAACTATTTGCTTTTGGATTCGTATCATATCGTGCTTGTGGCAGAGTGACCAACTTCAAGTTGTCATATCTCTCCTTTAAGCCATTCCACAAGATAGGTGGATCTTTGACTGTGATATATTCAATTTTCAAACCTTCATCAAGGTGATGGCGCAAGAAAATCAAGGCCTTAGCACAGTTTCAAACTTTCATCAAGGTGATGGCGCAAGAAAATCAAGGCCTTAGCACAGTTTCAAACCTTCATCAAGGTGATGGCGCAAGAAAATCAAGGCCTTAGCACAGTTTCAAACCTTCATCAAGGTGATGGCGCAAGAAAATCAAGGCCTTAGCATAGTCTTGGGTGGATGCATTATTTCTGTCTTTAATGGCATCTCCAAGACCCATTGCATCCAAATGGATTTCAGCATCCAACACCCATGTCACATAGTTCTTGCCCGAAATTTCAAGGGCAACGAACTTTCTTTTCATAATGTCAGACATAAAACAAAATTACATCAAGAGCGTGTTCATACTTACGGGCTTTATTACAATTATCACATTCACTTCAGGGAATGGATCATAATCATCTATATGTGCTATATATATATAATCTCATGTCAAATATTACTTTCATAAAATGAAAGATTATTTTGAGAATCTTTATTATTCTCATTATTACAATGATGACGATTATAATTCCGTATATTGCCACGTCCACATTCATTGATACCTTCATGGTAATAATTTTGTCTTCTTTCAGACTTATCACATACTGCTACCACATTCTCTAAAGGGAATGAAGCAAATTCAATTGGACGGATTTTTAAATTCATTGCCTACAATCATACATGAATTTGATCATGGCAAGACATAGAAATTTTACCACTTCATGTGAGTGTAATTTCTTACAAACTCCATTAGAGTTATAATCAAACTTTGTTGTCTTTGTTTGTATATGAAATCAAATCGTAGAATTTCAAGAATTTGAAAGAGAAAAGTAAAATACTTACCTTAAATCCTGAATTTTAATCAGACTAAGGAAGAAATTGTTTGCGTAAACAGATTGGAAAAGATGCAATAATCCGGCATGGACCATTGGCGGATTGTCCGTCCCATCCATGCACAAGCCAGAAAATAGTTCATCGGGAAGCGGCAACAAATTCCGGCAACTTTGGTCGACTCCGGCGGCCAATTTGATGCCGGAGAACGCGACATATTTTTCCGTATAGAAATTCTGGAAGAAGGAAGAAATCAAATTCAATTGGTTAGAGACTCGTGCTGATAACGTGTTATGAAATAATATAAGAACAAGAACAATAATACAAGAACAAGAACAATATAGAGAAAAGTAGAGAGAGGAGTATTCTTATTGATACTTTGGGATGGTTTACAATGGAATAGAACCCCTTTATTTATAGGGAGGTGGTGACTTAGCCACCAAGTAGTAAACCCTAGAATATCTCTAAATATAGACATTCACCTTAAATAGGATTCTATTTATAATAATTTTAAAATTGATTAAAAAAATACAACTCATCTCCTAGTGGAATTACTAATAGTAAAAAAAATTAATAACCAAAACGCCTCTTTGTGAAAGTCCCAAATTTTGTAAATTAATTAAGAAAAAATAAAGGGACCCTAATCAAACACCAGTAAGTAACTAAGAAAAAATCCTTTATTAATTGGTCAAAGAATGAGTTGTTGGCAATATCTTTGAATTTGACTGGCATATATAACTGGGCCGGGTATCCTGGTTCTCATGTGACAAGCCACACGTAATTCGAGAATACAATAAGGAGCTGGTTCAGCAGGTGTTTGAAATTCACTCATCGTCCCACTTCCCCTACGTGTCAAAATCACTAACGGTGTTGCAGACGCATCGAGATGTGGCGAATCGTGATTCTTTGCCGTTGGCTCTAACCGGGATTCGGTCCCCAGTTACCTACGGCCGGTGACTAGATGTGGATATTTTATAGAATCTGCTAGTACGAATATATATTTATTTATTTCCCTTATTTGGTTTTTAAAAAATAGGACTAAATAATAGAGAGAGAAAATCTTTAAAAGTAAAATAAAAATTGGTGTACTTATTATGGATCTTCTAATTTCGGCTGGTTGGATCCTATAAAACAGCGAATTGATCGTTTTAGACTCACGCCCAGTTTGAAACACAACTCTGTCTCTCTAAAATCTCACACTCTCTTTCTCTCTCTCCTCATCATCATCAGCATCTTACCATTTGGAATTCAAAAGGAGCAAGGAAGTCATTTACAGTATCTATTCATTGCAAAATCTGGATTCATTACTTATTTCTTTTCCTTATAAACTCTCTTCCTTCCTTTACTGTACCCCTTAATTTCTTTTTTTATTCCCGGGCTTTGTTCTACGTGTGGGTGTATATGTGTTTTCCTTTTACCATTCCGTCTTTTAACGTTGGGGTCCTCTTTTTGTCAGATGTTGTTATGAATCAGCGTGTTTTTGCGTCTTCTCTTTGACGATTCCATTGCTCTTCTCATCTTTTAAGAGTCTCTATACTTTTGTGTCACTCTCAAAGCTATCATCCTTTACCTTCATTGGACCTCTAATTACCCTTTTTGTGGTGTTAGAAACAGAGAAATACTGAAAATAGCTAATCAAAAGAAACAGAGCTTCAATGGATCACTATATGCTGTGCCCGATCAAATATACAGAGCATCGAAACGTTATTAGAAAAGTCACTAAACCCTCCCGTGTAAAATCCAAAAAATTTCCTGAACCCCAGAAATCCAACCAATACAATCGCTTTGTTCCTCCTAAGACTGTTTGGATATCTGTTACAGACCCAGACGCAACGGATTCTTCCAGCGACGAAGAAGACGAGCTTTTCGGAAGAAGGCGCGTGAAAAAGTACATCAACGAAATCAGTATTGAAACCGCCGTTAAGTGTGAAGTCAGCATGCCTACCAATGGCAAGACGGCGGTGAAGAAACGAGCAGCTGACGTTCTTCAGCCCAAGCAAAAGCCAATGAAGGTCAAGGAAGTACAACCCCTACAGTCGGCTGGTACTGTTAAGAAGTTCCGTGGCGTACGTCAGCGGCCGTGGGGTAAATGGGCTGCTGAGATCAGAGACCCGGCTCGTCGGGTCAGGCTTTGGTTGGGCACATACGACACTGCTGAGGAAGCCGCCATGGTTTATGACAACGCTGCTATTAAGCTTCGTGGGCCCGACGCCTTAACCAACTTCATCACTCCCCCCAGGCCAGAAATCGATGTCCCTTCAAACTCCGGCTACGAATCCGGCAACGAATCCCGTAATATTCCTTCTCCAACTTCTGTTTTACGGTTTATAATGAGCCAGTCAAGTGAAGAAACCGAGCAACAAAGCCGGTCCGAACCGGTTCAGGAAGAGTGTCCATCGGTTCAAGGACCAATGGAGTGTGAACAACCGGTTCAGGATTTTGAACCGGTTCAGAATGTTGAACTGTTTGGATTACCGGTTAAGCAAGAAATGGAAGAATGTCAGGGCGAGACCAGCATGATACCAGATTACTCAAACGCTTATTTACCAATAGATGTTCCGTTTTTAGAAGATTTCTTCAATTTCGAAGCAGCGGAACAGACACTGTTCGAGGATACAACGACAGGTTTTCCCAATGATTTTGGCACGTCGTACAATGCCACATCATCATCGGATTTTATGAATGACTTCTTATTTAACGATGATTTTTACAATTTTTATGATTCGTTTCAAGACTTGGGGACATCATCGGATTAATTTTTTGCAAAGTGTCACAGTCCCGGCTTGCCAGTGTTAATCGGCAAATTTTGTCTTCCGGCGACAACAAGAAATCGGCTAGAGTTTTGTTTATTTATTTTCCTTTGAGTATATTAGAGTATAATTTATTTGTTTTAGAATCTCCGTGAAAGTGAACGGAGTGAAGAGTGGAATTTTATTTTAGTTTATATATGTTGGGTTTAGAATAAGTAGAGGTGTCCTTGGGAAGAGTTGTATCGTAAAACTCCATGGAGATTTCATGAGAATCACAAGCTTCACTGAAATTTGAGTTGTTCTGAATTCAGTATTTATTTCTTTTATTTTTTCTTTCTCCAGATTTTATATGTTTCCTCAGTTAAAATATTTGGTGCATATAATTTTTCGCTTCACAGAATAAAAAAGAAGGCGAAAAACGAATCAACATCTCGATGTATACTTATAATTAATTTCATATGTTCTTTATGATTAATTCTACAATTTTTAGTGAGAAGTACAATCTAACATCAAATTGAATCTCAAAATAAAAGAAAAACAACAAATTGATTTAATAAATAGGTGAATCACCTCTTAGATTTTGTATAGTGAATCCATTTGAATATACTGATACTGCCAAAGTGGCATTCTCTTTGTTACACACCATTAAGCGTGATTTGCGGTTTGTTTAATTGACCGACTCAACTTGGTGTGGTTTATCTCGTGTGTCAGTAAAGATTCAAACGACATTTTTTATGATAAGCACTTGAAATGATTTATTCTAGTTTTGGTGAAATTTGAAACTTAATATGGCTACGCTCCAAAATATAACCGCTAAAATTAAAAATAGTCAATGAAGATATAATATATTCATTATTTATATATTATATATGCATAATTATGTATCATCAATGTATAAATTATGTATTCCTATATGGCTAGAAAAGTAAAAAATATATATATGAACGACTATCTATATAAAGGACCCCGTTAAAAACGTGATTTTTTTCACATTTGTGCCGAAATTGAGCGGCAGGGGTTTACGATGAGAATAATCGACTCTATGAAAATAATGGGCTATAAATTGACAAAGGCTCAGCATAATTACTATGATATTATAGCCTTATTAAGATTGTTACTACCTCTTTTTTTTTTTTTTTTTTTTTTTGTAAAAAGTTGGTATGCTCATGTTAACTAATGTTGACAATTCAATTGTCGGTTGTTGGGGAAAAAATAATTCAATTGTGGGATATAATGTTTCACCCATAATTAGTGTCATTTCATCCGCTTTAATAACAAAATTATCACATGTACGATTCGTGTAATTTTCATCTGTAGAACTCACCTTTTTTTCTGCAAAAAATTATACTCCTATATGGTTTTTAATCATAATATATAAATATTTATATGCCGTTAATTGATTAAAGAAACTTGTGCTCTAGTTAAAAATAAAAACTTATTTTTGGAACTTGCTTTTCATACCTTAACTTTATGTGGAAACGCAAGTTCATTCAATAACTTGCGCGAAGGCGCAGAAAGATAATTGTTTTTGGTGGACAAGTCAATTTTCTTACGAATTGCTCTGCCTACATTTCTTCTTCTTCTTTTTCCTTCTGAAAAAAGAGAGACAAATTTAGCCGAAATTAAGAGGGAAAGGTAAGTGAAAGATGATGAATAAAAGCAATTAAAAATATTAATAATAGTTGCATAGTGCCTTTATGTTCTTACTAACTCAAAAATCGACAAAAACCAAAATTAGTTATGCCTCAATATTATTGACAATGCTCCCGAATACCTGGAATATAAGTGGCTCAAAGCCTAAAAATAGAGCAACAGTCGAAAGTTTATAATCAGCCAATTAAACAGTTGATAATTCCAATATACATGTAGCTTTGACCATAGGCTACTAGTAATGTCAACAGTCAACACCGTCTTTTCTTTTCTTGGTCAACGAGAAACTTCGGCTATCACTTCATTGGGCGTGAAAAAGAGAATGTTTCTTTCTTTTTTAAATTTTGAGTGTGAAAAGAGAATGGATTAGAGTAACATATTTCCCACAAGCAAAAAGGCTAAGCTAAACGATGAGACACAGGAAATTTATTTGTAAGATATGAGTCATATGCCACCAGCCAAAAATTTTAAAAAATGACCAACTACTCATTTTCAAGCTTAATTTCTTAAAATAAGCCTCCATATTATGGCCCTCACCATCTCTATATCTGCAGACAATTTCGTGGAAAAGATCTTTGAAGTGCACTTTACAGTATTTAATTATGATTAAAGTAAATAAACATATGTTATTTTCTCCTAATTGAGAAATTTATGCACGTCTTTTTGGAGGGTGGACACACGTCTCAACAGCGTTTTCTAATTTCACTCAAACAAATTAGTATTTGTTGTTAGTGGAGTAATTAGTAGGGAACAAAAATGGGGTATTCCCATTTAATAGGGTGCTGCAATCAAACAAATACTGCTACTTATCTTGACGTAATTTCAGTTCCCGCTTAATAAATTAATATACTCATTCTCCTGGAGGATAAAAGAAAAGTATATAAGTCATTGTCAATAGAGGGTGTTACAAGATAAAATGTGCATGACAATAATTGTTGATCTCACTTGCCTCACCCAAATATCAGATATTTACGTCAAATCTATATTATATTGAGTGTACTATTTGAAATATACTTTTATCACGAATATTAATATGAAAATTTTTTATCTCAAATTTCAGCGTTAACTATAGTAAACTGTGATAAAAATATCACATATATATATATATATATAATATATATATATATATATATATATATATATATGAGTAGAAAAAAGATTACTTTCTCAATTTTTAAGTGATATAAGATGGTCAAATGGGCTACCGACCATTAGTTCATTTCACAAGCCAACATAATGATTATGGATTAACTGTGTTTCACTCGTGCATGTGTGAGATTAACAGTAGGCTGCTGATTAACCTCCTCTTAGATCACTATCACTTTAATCAAACTTTACTCTTTATTCTTCTTCATTCTTCTAAACTTCTTCCCCGCCAAGTAGTTTTTGCTATTGGAAGATAACTCAAGAAAATTGACAGACAACGTTGAGGTAATTATATTGCGTGTTACACTTACAGGATATTTTTTTTCATAAGAAATCCTCAAGTATAGACTAAGATAATTCCGGATAAAAACAAACCGTTCATTCATCTACATATCTCTTATATTTAAAATAAAAAATTACTTCATGCCAACCCCTCACCCCATCCCACCTGTATGGGTCAAAACTTGACCTCGTGATAATGAATAAGATCGAAGCATTTATTAAAGTCTATTTATGACTTATAAATGGTATGACTACCTATTCACAAGATCATCGGGTAGTCATCCAATTTGAAAATTAAAGCCACGGTTTAGCCGTCCACACGAGGGCGTCCCCTCTATGTGGTCCCAGCTCCTCGACACCAGCTGACAGATCTCCTAGCAATAAATACTAAGAGAAAGAAACCAAAAAGGGGGCTGCGTTTCTTCTTCACATCTACTTCTAAAAGAAGGGATAATACATCATTGTAAGGCTCTGAGCCTCTCCATGGAGAGGCAGACCAAACCAATATCATTAATAAAAGATCTTCACCCTCTTCCCTTTATCTAATATCTATTGTCTCTCATATCTTATTCCTTTGGTCTTTGGATTTATTACGACCTGCTATGATTGGCCATCCATTTATTTTAATTATTTTATGCTTATAAAGTGAATGAAAACTTTGAGCTAAACACCACCCCTCCGCCCAAAAAAAATGACTGTATAATGAAAATCCAAATAAGTTGTATTCTTTTATTATAATCTTTTTAAATATTCTTTTACGAAAAGTAAGACGTGTATAGTAGTCTTTGTATTTTCTTAAAATTTATAACTATAAACAACCGACCCCATAAATTACTTGGTAGGGGGACAATACTGATGTTTTATACTTCAATACCACATAAGATGCGTGACTTATGTGGTGCATGTGTCTAAATTTTTGCGTGCATATATTATAAAAAGATTTGGTTTATCTACATGTTCTTTATATTACTGTTGCGGATAATAAATGCAGAAAGTAAAAAACACAAGTATTTTTACGTAAAAAAACACTTAGCTCAAAAGGTCAAAAAATTACGACCTACTACCAGTAGGATTTTTTCCAACACTTCACTAAATCTCTGAGCCAAAAACAGTATTTACAAAATTCTTTGTAAACCTAAGGATGACCTCTAACCCTTTGTGGTAACCAGTCACTAATTGTTGCGATAATTCCAAGTTAACTCTAACTTGAATATTACACTCAAAGTACCTAGTACAATTACTTCTAGATATAGCTGAAAGGTACAACTCAAAAGCCCTACTACAATGAAATTAGAATAAAAGACAAACACTTGAAACTGATTCTTCTATCTGGTTCATGTAGCTTCAGGTTCGCATACTTGAATCACACAGGAATTCCTTGCAAAAAGTATTGATATTTTGCACTCAACTCAGGTTTAACTTTAGCATTTGTGTGTGCCTTTAAAATGAGAACATCCTGAAATATATAGAGTTAGTAGAATAGGAAATAACTAGAGTTCTAATACTATACTCTTCCTTGGTGGAAGAAATCTAGTTATCTTCAACTTTTAACTCCTCCATTATTTAGGATAGAGTTCTCTTCGAGTAAGGAGTCCTTCTCCTTATCGCTTATGCAGGAGACATTAGATATAACCACTTAAACTTATCTCTTTTACGTGCATGCCTTGCGCTCGAATCTATCTGTGTCTATATGTAATGTGTATGGACCCGACTAATGCGTGAATTCATTTGTCAATTATCAGAATAAACTTCACTTAGGTCATCAAATACTTTTAAGGATCGATTGGTTTAAAACAAGATCAAGAAAAATTTGGTATTATAATTAGGATAGTTGATCCTATCTTATAGGGAATATAATTTTGATATAAACTTTATCTTTAATTTAGATAATATCCACATCAATACAAATTTAATCTCAAGTTTTATAATCAGATAACCCCTAATCCCCACAACCAAATTGGCTATATTTTGGTAGAGTGTAGAGGACATGTAAGAGCTCTGCAAGAGAAGTGTTTACTCTTCAAAAAGAAGAGTGGTACTTGTTGTGTGTCATCAATACACTTGGCATATAAACAAGCAAAACAGTATCATGCGGAGCTACAAACGAATGACAGTCGTTCCTACCAAAATGCCACGTCACCTTATTGTTTCAGGTTCCACAGGACCCGCCATACCTTTTCACGACTCATCTTTCTGTACTTTCATTTATTCCCCAATAGCGAATTACGAATTTTAATATTATGGGTTTTGAATATTTAAATAATAATTACCTTTCTGTGTTTCAGTTTATGTAAATTTACTTTTGGTCCGTTCTAAAATGAAATTTCTTTTTTTTAAATTTCGTAATAATTTAATTTAAAGTTACAATTTTACCTTTAATGAGAAGCTTTTATAACCACACAAATGCTCTGTGCCCCATTTGGACTTGTAATTAGCACCACAAATTCCAAAAGTCTTCATTTTTTTCTTAAACTTTGTTATCAGTCAAACATGTTCACATAAATTAGAACGGGGGAATATAAGTGTTAATAATTTAATTTTAAATTTTACACACACACACATCTTAACATAAAAAAATAGCTTGATGGATAAAATATTTTACATTCACACGGAACTCAGAGATAGGACCGCATATTTAAAGAGTATAACATAGACAATCTGCGATAATAAAAATATTAATAATTGCTTCCACAACTCAAACTGATAAATATATAATATTTGAGCAACAGCAATTGAATTCGACGGAATTTATATTTAGACTTCTACCTGCTTTGGGCTTCGGCTTAATAAATATCTTTGTGGAGGCATTCATTAGCATGGCCATAGCCCATATGCATGTTTTGCAGAGATTTATGCTTAAGATGCAAGTTTCAATCATAGTTAATTAGCAGATTAAGCCCCATTTTTATTCTTCTTTCATAATCTCCAGCACACTCTTCAGTGAAACGGATAATATATAGAATGGTCAACCACATGCACGCATGCATCCTCATGCACATTGCAGAAAACTGCTTATAATTAAGCTAAAGTAAGACCTAGTAAAAGAGATTAGCTTTTATACATTTTTTTAGAGTTAAAAGAAAAATACAACAAGTCATGTAAAATAATTTGCTATAACATTTCACAAAATATGAAATTAGAACATAAAAATGACACATGTTATCTGTAGCAATAAGGTAAAATACTCTAATAGTATAACTTACCTATTAGTGAATAAGTTAAATTTTTAACAAGCTTTCATTAACTGTAAATTATTATTCAGCTCATTAATGTTTAGAAAATAATTACATGTAAATGATACCACATATAGTCCTATAATATGTATGTGGTCCTAGTTTAGCCCGCATTATTTTATATATATATATATACAAGTATTATTGATGACGTCTCCATTAATTTTATTGGCTTTTTCCTTTTAAAAGAAAGCTTACATACAGCCATCGTAAGGTGTAAAATCTGTAACTCCTAGCAGTATACATGAATTTTATTATGCCTTACCGTGAATCTAATCACCCACCTCGATATTTATGATATTTACCAAACTGTACTATGTTTTATCTTTTTCGTTTTTGTAAAAAAAAACTGTAATATTTGAAGTATCGGTTGAGGTGGAATGTGGTGATGACACATTATGTTCAGAAGTTCACATTATGGATGACAATGCATAGACGATTGACAACGGTTGATAGGTTAGCAAAATGGGGCATTCACACTAATCAGTCATGCATATTATATGGGAGGGACATTGTAGAGACACATGACCATCTGTATTTTGAATGTTCTTATTCCCAAAAACTATGGCAAGGACTGTTACATTGGCTGAACTTTCATAGAATGATAAACACATGGGATTTAGAAGTGCAATGGGTGGCTGCCAGGGTAAACAACAAGAACCCAAAGAAAATTATACTAGGAGTGGTGTTTGCAGCAGTTGTATACAATATTTGGATGGAAAGGAATGAAAGAAGGTTTCGACAGTCGAGCAACGAAGCCACAGACAGAGCAAGGCAGATTGCAATTCAAATACACATCACTGGACTGAAGAAGCCAAAATGGCTGCCTATTCTGCAGAATATATAGTTATCCTCAATGTAATCCTTGACTATATATATATATATATTCTTGTATATTAGGAGTTAGGTAAACAACAATAGTTGTAGAGTATCTAGTTGATTAAATTTTGAGAGCTATTCTATAGTCCAAAAGAACAAAGGATGTACATTGATAACTGGTTGAAATAAAAATTTCCTTTCGACCAAAAAAAGATACATTATATTCAAATTAAAAGCAAACACAAAAATCTGACAATAAGAACAATTTTTTCAAGTTATTTCATTCAAAGATGCAAAAGGAAACTACAACTTTTCACATTGAAAACGTAAAAAAAAACGCAACCTTAATGAGTTAATCGGTTCTGTAACTTTGGTGTTCCACATATAGCCTCATATTGCTAACGTTTTCTTTTTAGATTTTTATTACTACAATAGTAATAAAGTGAAAAATATAACGAAAATCGAAAAAATATTTGGACCACGGCCGCCTACTAACTTTAAAGATATTGAAACTACTGCGAACTAGGTTAAAATCAATCATAAAAAAATCTTCAGAATATCTATTAACAGACAGATTTGTCAATGTTATATGCAGATACATTTAATTTGAAATGGCCAACTACAGCAAAAGACAACCCAATAAACCATGCTTTTTCCCTTCAAACTTGCTGTCAATTTTTGTCAATATTCTTCACAAGAAGAAAAGATGGCCGCTGTAATTTGCAGAAGCTTTTACAGTTGGGATTTTCGGATAATATTTTGAAAAATAATATTTGACAGAAAGCAAAATGTAAATCTAATCCTCATTTCCCTTATTGTACTAATTAACTCTTTAAGTAAACCACATTCTGAAATTGAGAATATTTATAAACATGGTACGTCGCACTTTCTTAGAAATGAAAACCAAAAATCTGCTTACTTTGCATCAACTACAAAAACAAAATAATAATAAAAAGTGGAAACAAACTTCTATGTGAAAAATATAAAAATTAATTTTCCGTTTACAAAATTTATAAAAAGTAATTAGTTTGATTGGTTATAGCAGGCGGCTGATACTAACTCCCATTGGCAGAATCTACGCCTCTTAAAACTGGACTTGCTATTCTGCTAGCTATGCTAACTTAGTTCCAGCAAGCTTTTATATCTGAATTTAAATTATAATACTAATAATGTAAAAAATATTATATTTCTAATGAATATTAACATGTTATAGTAGATAATCTGCTGTAGCTTTTTCAGGTTATGAATTTCGTTTATGGCAAATGAGTTATTTCTGTTGAGATGAAAGAGCTTACACGATTGTACACTATGTATATACACTGTATATTTATTGTATTCTCTGGTATATACTGTATGGGCTGTGATGATATGTTTGTTATTTGGGCCAAATGTATTACACAAGCCCAATCTGTCTGAGCCCCATTATTTCCGGTATTGGGTTGTCCATTGGGTCGTCTGACCCGACCCAATGATACATGTATATATAGTTGCTCCTCAGATATTTTACACTACGGATTTCATTTCATTTTATTTTCTGTTTAATAAAATTCTCTAGCTTCCAGAGTCTTCTCTCAGACGCTCCTCCTTCTCTCTAGATTCTCTGTCTACATTCTTCATGATTTTTTGGTTTAATCTCATTGTTTACATGGTATTAGAGCCTAGACGACGATCCGACTATGTTTCTCCGCATCTCGTTGTCTTGGTTGAACTCTTCTTTGAGATTTTTGGGGATTTTTCTGAGACCTTGTGGTCGATGATGATTCCGACCTAAATCAGATGCCTTTCCGAGTTTTTCATCATGATATCTGAGTGTATTTTCTTCTCTCGAACGTTCTGGGAGATTTTCTGCTGATTTTTGGGTGATTTTTCGGTGACCTATCGGCTTCTAGGGTTTCTGGTGGTTTAACCAAGAGTTTTACTGCTATCCGGTGGCTCGATTCTCACTCAGTGGATGTTTTGGGTGTCTTTCCGACATCCCTGACCACATTTCCAGTAAGGATTTCGACGGTTACACCTAGGGTTTTGTACCTAGGGTTTTCTCTATTGTTTGAAAGCCGATCTTCTCCGGTCGCGAAGAAGGAGGGTAACTCTGTCCTTATCTTGAGTAGTGTATGCTTTGTGTGTGATTATCTGACTCTGTATGTGAGTATCTGGTGTTGTGTGTGAATACCTGATTTGGTTATACTCTGTTTGTTGAAAAACTGTTTTTTAAGCCGGTTCATTGATTATGGCTTCTAACACAAATGCTGGTACCTCCTCCTCTGTAGACTCTTCTAGCCCCCTTTTTGTATATTCTTCTGATGTCCCTGGGGTTTCTCTTGTTCCACTCCCTTCTCGGGTAGTGGTTATGGGGGCTGGAGGCGTAAGATGGTTGTTGTTTTATCCGCTAAAAATAAAATCGATTTTGTTGACGGTTCGTGTCCTCGTCCTGCCACTAATGTGGCTCAACAGAGACTGTGGGACAGATGTAATAACATGGTCATTTCCTGGTTGACCTCCTCTCTGTCTCCTCAAATTGCTGATAGTGTGCAGTATTCCGATACTGCACAGAGTATATGGTCCCAAATTGAGAAAAGATATGGTACCCCTAACAAGACCAAAATTTTTGAATTAAAAAGGGAACTTTCCCACACATCTCAAGGCTCCTTAGATGTAGCCTCATACTTTAACAAGCTCAAAGGCTTGTGGGATGAATTGGGCACAATGTGCACAAATCCTGGGCAGAGATGTGTGTGTGCTGCCAAAAATGAAATACTTGAGGAAGATGATGAAAACAAGGTATTCCAGTTTCTTATGGGGTTAAATGAAGCATACCTGGGAGTTAGGAGTAATTTGTTGATGATGCAGCCATTTCCTTCCCTTGACAGTGTTTACAACATAGTGCTTAATGATGAGAAACAGAGACAAGTTCAATCTATCTCTCAAATCAGTCCAGACTCTATGTCTTTTAATGCTCATGCAAACAAGCACTCGGTTGGGTTTAACCAGGCCACAGTGCCTAAACCCCCTATTTTCAGACCCAGAATTAATTTTGAGCAAAGAAGAGGGCCCTTATTTTGCAGATACTGCAAGAAATCTGGGCACTTAATTGATAAGTGCTACAAGATCCATGGGTTTCCTCAAAACATCAATTACACCAAGGGAAGGAAATCTGTAGCTGCTTATGTCTCCACTGGTGATGACTGTGTGTCTGTTAATCATGGGAATCCTAATTTGTCTGTTCCTCTTGGGGATCCTTCTGCCAACCATCACCATGTTACACACATAGATGGTCACAACTCTGTGATACCAGGGTTGAGCAGACACCACTATGATCAATTGATGAGCTTGTTACAACAGACCAAGTCAGGGGATTCCAGTGATCAAGCTCCTCCTCCCATGTGTGCTGCTAATTTTGCTGGTACTATGTTGACTGAGAGTCCTATTTCTGATTCCAAATTATGCATGCTTACACATATTAATTTCCTTTATCATTGATTCAGGGGCATCTAATCATATGACACATGATAAAAACCTACTCTTTAACATCATACCTTTGACTGTTCCTTATCTTGTAACTTTACCTAATGGTTACAAAGTAAAAGTAACTTGGACAGGTTCTTTTACATTAACTTCTTCCCTTACTCTTCACAATGTGCTTCTGGTTCCTTCCTTTAAACACAACTTGATTTCTGTTCACAAGTTGATAAAACAGTTGCACGGTATAGTTTTGTTCACTCCAACTTCCTGTTTACTTCATATGATACAGGACCCTTCTCTGAAGAGGCCTCTGGATCTTGGTAAAGAGGAAGCTGGCTTATACAAACTGTCTTGGGTGCCTCCTTCCCCTTCTCCCTCTCCTGGTTCTTCTTTTACTTCTGTGTGTGCTTTGTCTGATTTTTGTAATAATGACAATGTGTCTGACAGCAAAAATGTTGGCTTGTCTCCAATTGTAAATAATTCCATTTGTAATAATGCTGTTACATCTGATATGAATTACATTTGGCATTTAAGACTAGCATATACTCCTTTTGCTAATATGAAACATATTTCTGGTTTGTCTTTTCCACTTGCTTCTAAACAACCTTTTCCTTGCTCTGTCTGCCCTATGACCAAACAGACTAGACTTCCTTTCCATGACAGTAGTATCAGTACCACTAGACCATTTCAATTAATACATTGTGGATACTTGGGGGCCTTACCACACTTCTACTTCTTCTGGTTATAAGTACTTCCTTACTATAGTTGATGATTTTTCTAGGGCTACCTGGACACACTTAATGGGATCCAAAAGCACTGCATTTTCCCTGCTTAAGTCTTTCATCTCCTTTGTTAAAACTCAGTTTCACACTGTGGTCCAGACTGTTAGAAGTGACAATGCCTTAGAATTGGGATCCAGTACTGAGGGAATATCCCTTTTTAGTAGCCAGTGGATTATTCATCAAACCTCCTGCCCTCATTCCCCTTAGCAGAATGGTGTTGTTGAAAGAAAACACAGAACACTTCTTAAGACATGTAGAGCCCTACTTTTTCAGTCTGGCCTACCTGTGTCCTTCTGGGGGATTGTCTGCTAACTGCCACCTATCTTCTTAACAGAATACCATCCCAAATCCTTCACCATAAGTCTCCCCATGAAATTTTGTATGGAAAAGCTCCATCATATTCCCATTTGAGGGCATTTGGATGCCTAGCTTATGCAGCTGACCCTATTCCTCAAAGGGACAAGCTCAAACTAGAGCCCATTCTTGTGTTTTTCTTGGTTACCCCTTTGCCAAGAAGGGTTATAAACTGTATAATTTGGTCACCAGAAAATGTTTTGTCTCAAGGGATGTTATCTTCCATGAAACATATTTTCCTTTTAAGACTACACCTATTTCTGCTCAACCTTCTTCTTCACCTTTTCCTTTTATTCCTCTTCCTGATGATTTAACTGACAGTGTTTTTCCCATACATGATAACCCTAATTCTACTGTACTTCCTTCTACTTCTGCTCCTCCTGCACCTAATTTTTCTGCTACTAGTCCATCTTATCTTCCTTCTTTCAATCCTGATCTCCCTGCTCCTGTGTTACCTCCTTCACATCCTCTTCCCCCACCTAGAAAGTCCACTAGACAGCATAATCATCCTTCCTATCTTAAGGATTATGTCTGTCAACTGCCTGCCTTTTTTGGTTCTTCTTCTTCCATTTTGGAATCTGAACCTATGTATTACTCTCAAGCTGCATCTGTCCCAGCATGGCAAGATGCTATGAGACAGGAGTTTGATACTTTTGAGGCTAACCATACTTGGGATATTGTTTCTCTTCCTCCTGGTAAGAAACCCATTGGCTGTAAGTGGGTCTATAAAATCAAATACAAGTCTGATGGTCTAGTTGAAAGATATAAAGCAAGGCTTGTTATTAGGGTGATACACAAGTTGAGGGAATTGATTTTACTAACACTTTTTCTCCTGTGATTAAGATGACTTCTGTGAAATGCCTTATTGCTGTGGCTGTCAAGAATCATTGGCCTCTTTTTCAGCTTGATGTCAATAATGCCTTTCTTCATGGTGATTTGGATGAGGAAGTTTACATGAAACTTCCCCCAGGTTTGACAGTTTCTGCTCCTATTTCTGGTTCTGTTTCTACTCCCTCTTCTACTTCTCCTCCTCTGGTCTGTAAACTCAAGAAATCCCGGTATGGGCTACGACAAGCATCCAGACAATGGTATGCCAAGTTGTCTTCTGCTCTTTATTCCAGAGGTTATACACATTCTTTGAATGACTATTCCTTGTTCATCAAAGGTAAACCTGGCTCCCTTGTGGTGGTAGCAGTCTATGTGGATGACATCATACTTACTGGGGATGACAGTGATGAACTTACTGCATTGAAACTGTTTCTGGATGATCAGTTTACATCAAAGATTTGGGATCTTTGCATTATTTTTTGGGCCTTGAGATGACAGTTGTCCCTGGTGGGATGCTCCTTAATCAGCATAAGTATATTTCTGATTTGCTGCATCAGTTGACTGTGTTAATGTTTCCTCTGTTGTTTCTCCTTTGGATATTAATGTCAAACTTCATGCTGATTCTGATGACATTTTGTCCTCTCCTGACCAGTACAGGAGTCTAGTTGGTAAGATGTTGTTTCTGACTCATACTAGGCCTGACATATGCTTTGCAGTCCAACATCTGAGTCAATTCCTCAAATGCCCCAGACTTCCCCATATGACTGCTGCCCTGCATGTTCTGAGATACCTTAAGGACACTCCTTCCTTGGGTTTATTTTATTCTGCTCATGCAGATTTCTCTGTTACTGGCTATTCTGACAGTGACTGGGCTGCATGCCCTGATACTAGACGATCTGTTACTAGGTTTTGTGTGCTTTTGGGTGGTTGTTTGATCAGTTGGAAATCGAAGAAACAACCTGTTGTTTCTCTGTCTTCTGCTGAGGCAGAATATAGAGCCCTTAGCAAAGTTGTTGCTGAATTGACTTGGCTTTCTCGTTTGTTGGTTGATCTTGGGGTATCTGTTCCTTCTCCTATTTCTGTATATTGTGATAGTCAGGCTGTTGTTCATATTGCTAACAATCCTGTTTTTCATGAACGTACCAAACATATCGAGGAGGACTGCCATTTTGTTCGAGACTTGCTGCAAACTGGTTTTCTCAAATTGCTTCATGTTCCTACTTCTCGTAAGCTGGCCGACCTGCTCACTAAGCCCTTGCTTGGCACTGTGCTTCTTTCACTGTTGTCCAAGTTGCAGGTGGTTTCCCCCTCCAACTTGAGGGGGTGTTGAGATGAAAGAGCTTACGTGATTGTACACTATGTATATACACTGTATATTTATTGTATTCTCTGGTATACACTGTATGGGCTGTGATGATATGTTTGTTATTTGGGCCAAATGTGTTACACAAGCCCAATCTGTCTGAGCCCCATGATACATGTATATATAGCTGCTCCTCAGATATTTTACACAACGGATTTCATTTCATTTTGTTTTCTGTTTAATAAAATTCCCTGGCTTCCAGAGTCTTCTCTCAGACGCTCCTCCTTCTCTCTAGATTCTCTCTCTACATTCCTCATGATTTTTCGGTTTAATCTCATTGTTTACAATTTCAGACACGTAAATTTTTTTTTTATTTTCGGTAAGAGGAGAAATTCACAGCCGCTAAAATTTCTGTCACAATCTCTATCCTTCGGATGAGCACTTTGTGCGCACTGAATATATCTACCCCTGTGTAATAACCTGTTAACTACACAGAGAATATAAATTGCACTAGGCAAATCTTATGCAATAAGCTTAATCCAGAAGACATCGAGGGGGACTCGATTCCAGGTCATCCGTATGGATGAGACAAATAAATTTGTTTAGGTTTATTAGAGTGGAAAACATGAGGGAGTGAATAGTAATTACTTCCTCTAGTCCATAATAAGTGCTTCTTTTACTTTTAATACGCCCATTAAGAAAATAATAAATCCTATACAAAATTACCTAGTATGACTACACTACTCTTATTAAATATTGGGCATATGATTATAGTGATATTTATTAGAGATATGCACATAAGGGTAAAAGAGTAAAAATATTGAATTTTTTTCATTACCTAACTAGACACTTATTTTAAATTAAAATTAAAAAGTAAAAAAGATATTTATTATGTATCGGGGGAGTAACTAGTAATAAAAGGAGGAGTTAGCAAACTGCGGATGCCCAATTTGCTTGGGTATGGCAAGACAAAATAACTGTGAGAAATCATCACGTAATGATTATTTGCAAGTTGAATATAGTTTAATTATACATTATTTTAGAGATTTCTGCAATGTTGAGATGTGTTAAACAGGTAGACAGAGCCACAATCTATAGTGTATAAATTCAAATTTTTGTAAGTATAAATTATTAGGTTTTAAATTAATAATTTATATATATTTACTAAATTTTTAAGATAAAATAAAATTTAAATCAAAGTTATTAAGTTTGAATGAGCCCGTATCCCGCTTCTAGCTCCGTCCCTTATGTTAAATGCTAAATTAATCACTGCATGCCTGCATGATTTCTTCAGGCCTTTCACGTTCTACAAGTTTCTTCTTCCAAGGTAATCATAATATCTTTTAAAAATATTTATATGGTTAATGAAGTTACACTTTATACAGTGGATAATATTCCTGGTTAGGTCAAAGTTAAAAGTGTGATATATACAAGTTGGGAGTAATAATTAAAAACCTGTTTGGACAGACTACTTTTATTATGGGACCTATCTAATAAAATTAAATAAAAAGGCTACTGGAACAAATATTAATTACTACAACACCTCTGCCCAGATAACTAACTATACTAGTACACTTGCAACCGCTTTGGTCCACAGTTGTTTTTGAAGAAATTCTTCACTGTTTAGGTCATCTCCAACGGTACTTTGCTTCAATGGTACTTTATTTGTTGCTTTATTATAAAGCATGAAAATCAAATTTAATATAACACTATTCGTTACTTTATATTTGATTTAATAATATTTTATTTATTTAGCATAAAGTAAATAGAAGATAAGAGAGAGAAATAGAGTGGTTGGAGTAAAAGATAATAATATAATATAGAAAAGTGAGAAAATTTGATGTAAAAAATAATATAACGGTTAAAGTAGATTTGATGTTGCATTATTTTAGAATGAAAAATATTACAAAAAAAATAATAATTATTGGAGATGTCCTTACTGGCCTAAAAGAGTTGGGACAAATTGGGCAGAGATGTGTGGTGAATTTGGTCCCTTTCTCAACCAAAAAAGGAAATAAAGTAAAGGGTATTATAATTTCACACCTAAAACAGTTAAAATTCTTGAAATTATAATCTTTAGGCATAAACATGTTGGTAAGCACCGTCTTAAGATTGACTTTGTGAAAGTAACACTTTGGTCCCAAAAATCAAGTCCGTACAAAATAAAGTCGATTTTGTACGTGGATTTTTTGCAGATGAAGCAAATGCATGTTGCAGCTAGTTCAACTTGCTTTTCCCTTTTGCTTTTCCTGTCCTTTACATTTTTTAACGTTTTACTTCTCTTTTTCTACCCTATACTGATGCTAACATCTCTAGTTAAACCATTAAACTTGGATTAGCAATTTAATTGGTCAGACGACAAAATATGCGTGATTATTGTAGGTGCTAGAAAGAGTTGCAACTATAATTAGTCGTATGTCTCAATTTATATGATTCAATTGGAGTTTCTACAGCTGAACGAATATTTCTTTTCAGGAAAAGGAAATTACAATTGCTTTCTTTTGAATACAAAAATGCAACTTTTGCTTCATTTTCTCCCTAGGTAAACATGGAACCCCCCCCCCCCCCCCCCAAAAAAAACCCTCGAAAGCCTTCATGGGCTATATATATAAATGAAATCTCTTCACTCCCACCGTGACTTGACGCGCTAGGTCTGTGGTGCGTTCTGGTCGTGACTCTAGGCACTGCTCTTTTCGATGTATCGAATATCGTGGAGGAGAAATAAAGTGGACTCTATTGACTTTTACTACCCTATCACTAAAAAGGTGTCATGGGCAACCTCGTCGTGGTGGTCAGATTTTGACCAATACAGTTAGTCCCTCCGTCCGTCGGGGTCGTCCTTTGCCGGGCTCGACGGAAGGATCATGTTTGCAGCATAGTCGAGAGGAATCTGACCTCCAATTTTCCGTTCCTTAGTCGCGTTCTGTGGATTTTTTGGCGGAGTGGAGGTGTTCTTTCGGTATGGTATTCATGTACCGTAGTGATGGTTTCGGAATCGAAACGCCGGTTGGCAATAAAGTATTGGTTCGTGTATGCCACCAATATGACATACGTTCCTGGAAAACTGAAACATTTCGTGCCCCATCAGATTCAAATGGCAACTCTTGGGTTTCGTGCTCTGGGAATTTATGTCTCTTATAAATAGGGAAACTTGTCATTCGATTGATTCACTTCATTATTTGTTTGAGAGAGTTCCTCAGATATCGCTTTTTCCGATACCTCAAATTCTTCTTACCTTCTTGCTCACAAAAACCTTTCATCTTTTCTTCGTATCGCTTCTCTTGAAAAATTTTCTGCTAAAATTGCTGACGATTCTTCCCGTGATAATCTCCCTACCGCTACCGCTACCGGAAAGCTCTGTTCGGATCGCTGGAGAAGTGGATGCAGTGGAGGACGAGGAGGTTCCCTCGGTAGATGAGATTCTGCCTCGCCCCGGGAGGGACACGACTGACTTTAGCTTCAGAGGTGGAGCGGAGCCGAAACCCATTGCTTCAGCTGTGAGAGAAAGGGGAATTGTAGATTTGAGGGAACGATGGGGAATCTCCAATTTCGTCGAGATACAGCCGGCGGAGGGGGATGAAAGAGTTCACTTCGACCTCCCCTTATATTGTGTGTTCTATGCCTACCGCTTCATTGTAGGGTACACACTGTCACACCTCCTTTTTCTACCCCCGGAGCGGTATATAAAGGAGTTTTTCTAATTTAAAATGACAATCAAAACGGAATTATTTATTTATTAGATTCAGAGTCGCCACTTGATATATTTTATGATGTCTAATGTCACCGGTTCAAATCCCGAATCGAGAAAATGATTGGCTATGTTTCATAGCTCGCAAAGACAGAAATCCAGGTAAGGAATTATGTTAAACTGAGAGAAGGTTTTATACATTCCCGGATTCCGTGATTGTAGCACGGTTGCGCAGCTGTTATAATTGGCCTACTATCTGATTTTATTACATGTTTTAACCTATGGTTTAATTTTAAACTTTATAACCGCTTTTATTTATTTTTAAGGATGATTCAACATCATCTAAAATAAATCTTGAACTACATCACAAAAATGCACCCGCGGTCCACGACACATTTTATTTAACGTTGTTAAGATTTGGATTTGGGTCACATAAATGCACACCCGAGTTTAGGAAAGTAATTTAAATTACGCGCCTGAGCAACTACGCATTTTTAAATTTGTGAGGGCCATGGAAGTTAAACTAAATGGCAGGCCTCGAGTTCTAAAAAATTAATGTATTAATTAAATAAGGGCCATGCATTTTGAGATTTTATTTGGCATGGCACACCTTGATTTTAATTTTTAAGGAAAATTCAAAGCTAAATTTTTTAGGACCATAAATTATATGTTGGGCTAATATAGCACGCCTAAAATTAACTATAAGGACCGACCAATTAAATAAGGCCTAAGAAAATCGTAGTTACTTCTAGACTAAAGCTAAATTTAAATCGTTAATCTAAAGGCCCGAACTAGATGAGATCCAATCCGTTTTTCATTTCATATTTTGGGCCGAGCTTGAGGCCCACTAACCATTGCTAGGATAAATGCAGAGACACAATTGGGCTCGCCATGAGGCCCAATGTAAGAGCTTAGCGCAGAAACAGAAGCATGATGCGTATGGATCCATGCCGATTGCCAACATAATGCTTCATCACTATATTTGAGATAATCCTGCATTTTTCATATAATTTTCAACTCTAAGATAACTGTTGATATACATTAAGCACATGTAAATCACATTTTGAGGTCAGTATATGTATTACATGGCAAAGTATAATTTTTAATTATAACAATAAGTCTGTGCATCAATTGTCCATCATTTAATATAAAAAAAATCAACGATTACAAAACTCATGCAACACCTGATTCATATTGGTGCATTTAGCAAGACTGCATTGACTCGAAACCTTTCAAAGAAGAGGAGAAATCAAAGTGATGAGCTGATTTAAATCTGGAGATTCTCAAATCTAAATTCAGATTCGTTTGAAAATTCCTTTTAAAATGCAAGATCTCAAAACATGAACAAAGCAGAACTACATAACAAATTATGCAAGTGTTGAAACAAACTTTGAGATACATAGGAACACACTTGAACATGATTAATGATAAATAAGCCCAAACCAAATTTTCTAGAACTAAATTTGAATTGACATGCACTCAAGCCATGGTTATAGAAAAGAACAATCCAAAAGCCAAATAGTTTCAACTAATTTAACTGAAAATCACAATTCTTAATTAATACATGTTCCATCTAAAGCACCCTTGAACCGCTTGTATTCAAACCAGCTTAAATTCAGTATTTGACATTAATTGCACACCAGGGAATGGGGCATTCAGAGCATGCTAGACTAAAGCAGAAAGGGGAATATGAAGGAAACAGTAATTACAGCAAAAACTACTATGTTCATTCAACTTCAATTTGATTCGTAGACCTTTACACAAAAACTCAACCAAGCTCACTTCCAACCATAATTTCAGAAGAGTGGCTGGAATTCAAAAGAGAAGCAAAAGAAATGAGGAATTAGCAAGAACAACAGCAGCATATTCCAGCTCTAATCTCCAGCAATGGAACAGTAGACTCAAAACAAGATACCTTCCCAAAATAAGCTTTGAAATCCCCCCCCAAAAAAATCAACCCAGTTTTTACTCGAATGCAGGAGTTTTTGGTTTTTCAAGAATTCTAGCTAATGGGAACGATCAGAAATCCAGGAAATAAACTAAATATCTTTTGCAATTTCCAACCAAAATGCAAGGAATTTAAAAGATCTTTTAGAGTTTTAACCCTTTCAATTTTCAACAGTTTTTGGTCTCTTTATCCTACATTGTTCAAGAAGAAAGTGTGTCTTTATAGGCAAGCTTTTAGGGCTGCACAAATGCAACTATTTTTGCACCCTAATCCTTTTCTAATTTTTATTTTTTCTTAGAAAACCTTCTTTAGTTTTTGCTTTTGCTCAAACACCCTTAACTTTAAAATCAGAATTTCACAATAGCCCCCCTTCCCCTCTTCTTAGAAGCCTACTAGGTTGGTTACATAAGATTCTTTAAACTAAACTTTCTAGACTACCCCTCAGGACCCAGTTAATTTCTTTCAGAAACCAAAACCGGGTTGAATCAAGCCCAAGACATAAACCAAAACCTATCAACCCAAATTGAGTCTTGAACTTAAAGTCATGAACCCAAACAGATAAACCAATAAAATTATAGATGAAAAATATTGAACTTCAAGGAAACACTTAGAAGCAGTAATGTGTAAGCAAATGCATTTAAGCTAATCGATACTGCAACCAACTAAAGCAACAATCGATAAACGAACCTAATTCAACCTTTGAAGCAATTAAATCAAACACGGCAATAGGAAATCAAATTAAATTAGAAATACTGCCATGTTGACCTAAAAAAATAACTAAACCTTAATTACAACCAAAAACCTAATTATTTACTGGCACCCATGAATTCAAACCTAAAATAACTAACTAAATTGACACTAACTAGACCAATTCACTTTTAATCAAAATAGAAACAGAAAGATTAAAAGAAGATGACGAAAGAGGATAGCGAGAAAATAGGAAAAAGGAACAAAGAATCGAATGGATACTGCTCTTGCAGTCCGGTTGCTCGGCTAGGTCCGTCTTCTTCGATTTAAATCCGCGAAGATGTATCAAATGAATGTTCCCCTTTGAGAACAAACAAGGGACACCTTTTTCTGGCTCAAATCATTTTAGAGATCCATGCATATTCGTCCGAATTCGACAATTGGTTTTGAACTTTCAATGCTCGAATTTTGATCTAAGATTTGAGGGGCTATGGGCAGATTCGAAGAAAAACAATTGTGGATTTGGTATGAGGAGAGGAAGGGAAATTTGGGGTGTTGATTTGGGTTGTTTTAGGACTGGCACCGTCGGGCTCAAGGCGGAGGGAAAATGGGGCAGCTGTTAGTGTTAGGGCTCTGAGAGGAATAAGTTTAGAGAGATGATGAGATGGGGGGTTTTGAGTGGGGGTGGTCTTGTTTCGGACATATAAATATTAGAGGGACCCAGTTCTTGTCTGTTGGATTAGAAGTAATCAACGGCTCAAATCAAAAGCTGCCAAAACGGCGTCGTTTGGCTCATGGAGATCAGATCGGGTTGGGACGGATCATGGGCTGGACTGGACGGGTATTTGGGGAAATTAAATTGGGCTGGAGAAATGCAACTGATTTGGACCAAAATCTGTTTCTTCATTCTTTTTCTTTTCTAATTTCTTTGAAATTAAATTTAAAAATAAACACTAAATTAATTCCTAATCAAATTAAATTAACTAACTCTAAATGACAACTACCACAAATAATTAAATACAAAATTAAAATAAAAACTCCCAAAATTCGAAACTCAAATTAAAATGTAGAATTGAGTTGTTGTTTTTTGGTGATTTTTCCTTTTTTTATAAAACACTAATTTACTAAATAATCTAAAAAAGTATTAAATTAAATCTTAAATTCAAATGCAACATAATTTTTTGTATTTTTTACGAATTATATGAAATTAAACATGTGTAGACAAATGAAAGCAATTAACGAAAAAATGCCACAAATATTCACAAAAATGCAAGCACTGGGAAAAATTTATTTGTTTGAATTTATTGGAGTAATTCACATAGGGAAACAATCACGTGCTCACAGCTTCCTCTCTTTGCTCGAAAACACGAAGAGTTTTTGTGAAAAGATAAAGTGAGCAGATACGAGCGATTTTTGCCTATTTGAATACTCCGTGGGAAGCATTTTTGAAATTTTTTACCGCACCCTGCTTCCGAGGTTGCCCACATATACTTGGCTATAAAGGAATTAGATCAGTGTAGTTTGGGGAATTTTGGTAGCTGAGACTACCATGAAGCATTGATTTCACTGATGCTGTTGCTACTGCTTACCGAACTACTTATTACACCAAGACAAAATTAAAGAAGCTAGACTAAACTATGATCTATGCATTACAAATCTTATCTATATATTCAAACTTGATCTTGCAATTTATGTTGCTCGGTTGACTTGCAATCTCTAGGTGAACTTCCTTTGTTGCTGACTTGAATTGTAATATGAGATGTTTTCCCTTTTCTCCAAGTGGGATCCTGATTACCAACACTTGAATTGCTTTGTTCTCCTGGTGGGCTCCTGATTACCCAAGCTTGAATTGCTTCGTTCTCCAGGTGGGCTCCTGATTACCGATGCTTGATTTGCTTTGTTCTCCAGGTGGGCCCCTGATTACCGACTCTTGAATTGCTTTGTTCTATGGGTGGGCTCCTGATTACAGACTCTTGAATTGTTTTGTTCTCCAGGTGGGCTACTTATTACCGACGCTTGAACTCCTTTGTTCTCTAGGTGGGATCCTGATTACTGACGCTTGAATTGCTTTGTTCTTCAGGTGGGCTCATGATTACCGTCACTTGAATTGCTTTATTCTCCAAGTGGGCTCCTGATTTCAACAAAATTGACAACAAAAAAAAAGAAAACTTTCTGCCCCAGTTTAGTGCCTGGGCACATCTATGAGTAATAACTGAATCATGTTACCAAATATCACTAAGAATTTGAAAGGTAGGTCCCGTTATCCAGGAGGTCTTGACAACTCCTAGTTAAATGACAGTTTTAAATCTAAATTATATCTTTTAGTTTTAAATCTAAATTATATCTTTTAAAGATATGTCTTCCGCTAAATCTTATTATCTAAGAAAATTTAAAACTACATCCCATTATCTATGGGGGAAATTTACGGTCACCTGTCTGGTGCTTGCTTTTCCTTACGGAGAGTTTCTCCAAAACAAACAAAATTTTTTGTCCCTGTTTCAAATCAAAGAAAAATCTTGTCAGGTTAAAAATATGGTGGTTGGTTTGTGGCCTTAACTTTGAGGGCGATTTCTGCTTCACTTCCCATGAAAACTTTGATTTCCACTCGAAGAACTTGCTTGTTTATTGACTAACTACTTTCTTTGTCACCCTTATCACAGAAACTACCTCTGATCTGTTCAAACCCAATAATGTTCATCTATTGCATTGTGCTCTTGTATTGACATGTACTGAACCTTTTTGTTTCACATGAATCCCAAAGCATGCCAATTGCCATCCAATCAGTGCGCATGTTGTTATTTCCTGACTTAAAACATTGTCCTTAGCCATGAGGTCCATTGCCCCTTCACTTTCCATGATAACTTTAATTTCTGCTTAGAAGACCTTGCTTGTCACTGGTTAACCACTTCCATTTTCAATCTATTCACAAAAAATACCTTTGATCCATTCACCAAACACCATCCATCTGTTGCATTATTCATGAATTGATATATACCAAACCTTTGTATTTCACCTGAATCCCAAAGTAATGTTGATTGTTACCAACTCAGTGCGCTTGCTGTTCTTTCCTGACTTATGACACCTTGATGTACTAACAGATCCCGTTTTATGCAATTTTAAAGCTGGTGGTAAATTTAGAAGTCATTATCACTTGTTCTAACCAAACAGACTCAGGAATAGGAAGTAAACAGGACAAAAGTAACAGATAAGGACAATGGAAATAGATGATTACTAACAAGAAAACTATAAAGTAGAAACTTACCTGATGTAGATACCAACTCTAATGACCATGACATGCACATTTGGATTAAGTGGCCTAATCTGTCAAACAAGTCTGATGTTCAGCTCTTGTTGTTCCTCTAAAGCGTGAAATTGGGATTCAATGCTCCGATTATCTAATCTGATTCACGATCCTTATTCGACTAGTGGTGCCGAAGGGTATTCACCATAAAGCCTCTCTCATTTTGTTCTTCTTCTCAACTCACCATCGTCATATGGTGCCTGTGAAGGTTTTCACCAATAAGTATCTCTCATTTTGTTCCTTTCTTCTTATTTTCTCTGATTCTGCAGATGGAAATGCATCAACCATGGTAAAATTATCATGCACTCTCAAAGACTATCTGGGAGGTCTTTTTGGACTGTAATGTGGCTTCTGGACAGGGTTAGAAAGAAGGGATATCATAACGTCTCAAAATAACTAAGTCAACGGGGTTAATTTATTTACAACTTTTGGAATCTATTCCAGAACTTTGCCCCAATTACTAAAACAAGGAATTTTCTTTTTCCTTTTCTTTTGATGAAGTTACTAAGAAAGATTGTCCCACTCTCGACTTCGTGGAATTATAAAATTTGTTTTTGGTATGACCGATTCCTAAGGCTGCTTACGTATCTTGTGGCGACAAGAATCAGGTCAAACGTAGTTGACAAGACTACTTTTGTTGTTGCTATTTTTCTTTTTCTTTTTCTTTTTCACTTTTTTTTCTTTTCTTTCTTTTTCTTTCTTTTCCCTTTTTTTCTTTTCCTTTTTATATCTATTTTGCTTCTTTTTTTTGAATTTTCCTTTTGGTATGAACCTTTTAAAATAAACCTATTGGGACATAAACGTTTTTTTTTACTCTAAGTTGATTCCAAAAGAGGGGAAGTCAAAGAAATTAGTACATAATCAAAAGGGTATTAAATGGTATAAGTGTTTGGGTAGCTGAAAGAGGGCCTCCCATTCCCTGAAAATGGCAAGTACAACACATGCAACTTGAAATGAAAATTGATGATCATGCACAATATTTCTTTTGCGACTTCAACGTTGATATCACCAATATGCCTTCCACTTTTAATTAGCGCCTTGTCAAGTACAGAACCTTCGTTGGGTGATTCCCTTTTCACAATGGATATCCTCCATCATTTCGGAGAAAACTTCCTTGACTTTATCTTGTTACTTAAGGTGCACTTGAACTCAAAGTTTCTTGCTTCAAATCGTCTGGGATGCACTTTCCTTCAATGAATTCTTGCCATCCTATAAGATTCCCAAATTATCTACCCCGGTTTCACGCAGTTCAGGCTTTAAATAATCTCAAAATTATCTGGCCAAGTTTCATACAGTTTGGGCTTCAAATGATCTCAAAATTATGTACTTATTTCTTTCAAATGCCCCAATCATCTTCACCATTGCTTCATTGTTTCAAAAGTAAACTAACTTTTAAGACCAGGCCTAGAATTATGCATGCATGTCATGTCACTAGAACCAGCATGAAAAGAACTATAAAAGGAGAAGAGAACTAAACTAATTCTTTTGCGACTTCGACGTTGATATCACCGATATGCCTTCCACTTTTAATTAGCGCCTTGTCAAGTACAGAACCCTCGTTGGGTGATTCCCTTTTCACAATGGATATCCTCCATCATTTCAGAGAAAACTTCCTTGACTTTATCTTGTTACTTAAGGTGCACTTGAACTCAAAGTTTCTTGCTTCAAATCGTCTGGGATGCACTTTCCTTCAATGAATTCTTGCCATCCTATAAGATTCCCAAATTATCTACCCTGGGTTCACGCAGTTCAGGCTTTAAATAATCTCAAAATTATCTGGCCAAGTTTCATACAGTTTAGGCTTCAAATGATCTCAAAATTATGTACTTATTTCTTTCAAATGCCCCAATCATCTTCAACATTGTTTCATTGTTTCAACAGTAAACTAACTTTTAAGACCAGGCCTAGAATTATGCATGCATGTGATGTCACTAGAACCAGCATGAAAAGAACAATAAAAGGAGAAGAGAACTAAACTAAGAAAATGACTAGAAATAACAAAATACAGGAAATTGCATTAGACAGATGGTGAAACGGTTCGAACAACAAAACAAACAAATAAACTGGGGTTAAAACCGTGGAACAAACATAGACAACACCTAACGAGTTACTGCAACTAAATAAACCAGGCAAAATAAATGGATAGAAGGGTTTGAGTCACAAGACAATTCGGAATTACAACCCTGAAAGTACCCGGACAACAGAATTGACAACAAAATAAACCACGAAGACTCCTCCCTAGCTAGCCGAGAAAGGAGCGTCTTTACAATTACCAAGCTCGGCATCTTATTCACTAAGTTCCACATCAATATTATCAAGACTATTACCAATTTCAATATCATTAACTTCACCAAGTGACTCCTTGACTACTTTGACCAACCCTTCATCATTGCCAGCCATCCAAACAATCTAAGCGTTGTCATGTACCTGTAGAGGATTACATGTGATATTTGGGGTATTATTGCCTTGGACCACAACCATTCCCTCTTGAATCATTCTTTATATTTCCCTTTTCAAATCACGACAAGTTTCAACATTGTGTCCCTGGGCATTGGAATGGTATTCGCACCTCTTACCAGGGTCAAAGCTTCTCGCACGTGGGTCTATATAATTTAGAGGAATAGGTGCAATCACGTCATAATGCTTTAATCTCTCAAACAAACTTGTATAGGACCATCATATTGGTGTAAAATTATCTTTCAGCCTTTGTTCCCTTCTGCACCCTTAGCTTGAATGTGGGTTATAGGGCATTTGAAAATTTTATGGAGACTGGTGAAGCTTTTACTGTGCTCGTGCTCACCTGTCGGAGTAACTCAGCGGTTGAACAAATGGCCGAATGTTGTTCGGAGGATAATGCTGGGGTGGATTAAGTGGATTTTGATGTTCATGGGATCGGTATTGAGGGTGAAAGTGTTTAGCAGGAATTCCCAATGGATCCTGCCGTTGGCTGGGCTCAGCAACATCTTTTCTATCAATGGGTGGACTTCCCTGAGCAACTTGTTCGTTCCATTTGAACCAAAATTCATTAAAAATTTCCTTGGGTTTCTTTTTCATCTGAGATAGGGAGGAGCGGTCTAGGACAATGTCTATTTTGTATAGAAAGTGTCGCACAAAATCTTGAGCCATGTCTCCCAATGTATGCCACTTACCGACATCTTGACGATTATGCCATTCCAAAACTACCCCAGTAGAGCTCTCACTGAAATACGCCATTAACAAATCATCTTTCTCACCAAAACTTCTCATTTCACTTCTATAACCCCTCATATGGGCTACCGAATCTCCACCCCATCATACATGTTAAACTTTGGCACTTTACACCCCGCGGGCAGGCGAACGTTAAGGAACATACACAACTCTTTATAAGACATGCTAACCTGGTCTCCCGTCCTTTGCATGTTCTTTAAGGACTGTTCTATGCATTTTAGCTTCCTGGATATCTTGTCTCGCCCTACTTTTCCTGTGATTTTTTATTTTCAGCTTGAAGCTCACCCCGAGGACTCTTCTTGTATGAGTCAGAAACCTTGTGGGCATCCTCTGCGGAGTAGTATTGGGCATCATGAGGTTTGAGTGGATATTCATTGTTGGGAATAATGGATATGACAAGAGGGCAATTTTGGGGAGGGGTAATTGGAGGATGAGTGATGGAGCTACTTGGATGATTGGGAAAGCTATGATAAACGGGTGGATCTGGAGAGTATGAGGGATCATCAGGCACTAAGACCGGAGTTTGGGTAAGGGTAGCATCTAAGAAGCTAGGTGGTGGCAAGGGTGGTACCTTACCGGTCATCCAGGCCCGATACATGTCCGTCATGTGTTGTCTTAACATCCTAACCTCATCAGCCAAACCACTATCATGTCCAACCAACTATTTTGCGGCACCGGTATCAACAAACCCAATTTTGTTGTGTCCGCCATTGCCTTTTGACTTTATGTTGTGGAGAGGAGTTATTACTTCGAGAACCACAAACTAACCACATTTATCCCGTTAGCATTAGGGCATTTCACAGCAAAATATCACATTACGTGCAATGCACCTAACAACAATTAATGTTCTAGATTGATTTCGTGGGTCATAAGGTCACTTAGCATCATCCCAATTTGTCCATTTGAATCTTCTCTTTTCTTTTCTTTCCTCGCACTTTTTATCTTGCTCATTTTCTTTCCCCTTTTTTCTTTCTGATTATCGCTCTTTCTTCCTTCTTATTTCTCACATCCCATAATTTCATCTCTTTTTTCTTTTATTTTTGTGTTTTTTCTTCTTTTTTTTATTTTTTTATTTATTTAATAATAATAAAAAATAATTCGGTCGAACTATGCAAGTTTCCTATGTATCATAACACCGCATGAATCAGATCTTGCGTAGTTCAGGAAGATCAGGAATAAAGGAAACCAAATGACGTTCTCTTTTTCTTTTTCCCTTTCATTTCATTCTCTTTTTAACTTAATGACTACTCTCATGAGAAAAGAGAAATAAAAGAAGCAAATCTCTTTTTTTGAATTTTCTAGACTCAATGTTCTACAAGCTATCCTAAACTCAAGCTTAACGAGCATATATGATTTTTCTCAATTTTACTTTTGAAACAAACACTCTATGGAAAATTATTAAGGAAAAATCTTACAAGAGAAAAATATTTTTGATTATTTTTTTTCTGAAATGAATGAACCAACGAAAAATATTTCGAATTTCATTTAATATCCCTGAAGAAAAACTTCGAAACGAGAAATGAATAAAATAAGAAATATTTTTTTTGGATTACGATTTTTGATTACCTAAGAAAGAAACTTTAAAGATAATGATAAAGTATGTTCTTTTTTTTTCTTCTACGCACAATATCCTAAAGTTCTTGGAAAAATAAAAGATTTTTTTTTATTTTTTCATTAATTTCCCAAAGAAGAACCTCAAAAGAAAATCTTTTATAATTTTTGAGATTAATACCTTAAAGAAATTTTTTTAAAATGTACCATAAGGAAATTCTCTCTTTCTTTTTTTTTTTTGAATTTTTATTCTTAATATATGAAAGGAAATATAAAAGTAATTCTTATTTGATATTAATTGCCTAAAGGAAAAACCACTTCAATTTTTTGTTTCATTTCTAGAATTAGTATTCTAAAGAAACTTATAACGGAAATGTGAAAATACAAAATCTTTTCTTGGTTCTTTGATTTATAACTTGCTTTTTTTCAATACGAAAATAATAAATACAATAACAAAAGACTCGACATCAATGTACAAAACTAGAAGGTAAAAGATAATAAAAAGAAAAACAGACTCAAAACACAAAAAGAAAAGTCCCCTTAAGCAACTCCTGAATGATCCTAACTGGTTGGTCTCGGGGTGTCTGTCATGCTCAAAATCCAGTAAGTAGATCCACACATGTATTAGAAAATTATAAACCAACACTATGTGAGATAATAATACTCCTTAGTGGACATATGCAAGACATGACTGATGCTATTTTTGCAAAACAACTTGTGTGTCCAAAAGGTGGATAGAAGTACAAAATTTGGCTAAGATCCCGCAAAGTCAAGAACCTAAGATTTACTAGGAAGACCACACCCTATGTGGGTTGCCTACGTATCACGCCTCGAAAGACGAGATTTAGGTGTGCGTAGTTGGGGCAGATTGGATACGAGTGAGAACTAAAAAGGCAGTAATTTGAAGAACATATGCATTTTTTTTTTGAAAAATGATGAAACATGTAAAATCTTTTTGGATTTTCTTTTTCCTTTTTTTATTTTTGAAAAATAATGAAAAAGTGCAAAATATTTTTGAATTTTTCAGGTTTGTTTTGTCTTTTTCTTAATAAAAATGTAACAAAAAACATAACTAGGCTCTACTTGCTTTATTTTCATACTTCACCCTCTTTTTTCCTTTTTTTTCCTTTTTCATTTGCCCTCAACTATCATTCATCCGCCAAATAACCCTTTTACTCTTGAAAATGCAACGTGTAGCACATAGGACTCATCAAGATGGTCTGTTATTTTGGATACACCTGTCCTAGATAAACCCAACCCATGTGTTGAGTCTCCAAAGTCAAATACACATGATGCAAATAAACATTCCTACTAGGGATCCGGCATGAGGCTGAGTTATTCTAAGTATTAAACTTGGGTATACTGTTCTAGACTTGTGTACCCAAGCGGATAACTCGAGTCGAGGAATGAGCTACGTACCAGGAACCAAAAGGCAATCCAGCTTAGTAACTTGTCCGAGCCTCTTTCTTATTTCAAGGTATGACACTAACAGAATAGGGAGTCACGCCAGCGTGCACATCCCCGAAGATGAGAAGAGAAGGGTTTCATAGCAGTTTAAATACAATTCAGATAATATCAAAGCGGTAAAAATAATACTTAGCATATTAGGCCCAAATATGTAATAAAACCAGAGAATAAATAAAGCCAATTATAACAATTATTCTAAGCTCGAATTCTGAACCCTGAACCAGAAGTTTTGGGTTCCTGTTCCCAGTAGAGTTGGCAGAGCTGTCACACCTCCTTTTTCCTCCCCCTTCCCCCGGAAGGAGATATAAGGGAGTTTTTCCAACTTAAAGTGACAAACAAAACGGGATTACTTATTTATTAGAATCACAGTCACCACTTGAGATACTTTATGGTGTCTCAAGTCACCGATTCAAATTTCGAATCGAGTAAAAGACTGACTCTATTTTACAAACTGTGAATACAGAAATTCAGGTAAGGAATTATGTTAACCGTGGAGAAGGTGTTGGGAATTTCCGGATTCTGTGGTTCTAGCACGGTCGCTCAACTGTTATAATTGGCTTATTATCTGATTTTAATACATGTTTTAACCTATGGTTCAATTTTAAACTTTATAACCGCTTTTATTTATTTTTAAGGAAGATTAAAACTCATCTAAAATACATATTGAACCACGTCACATAAATGCACCCGCAGTCCGCGATACGTTTTATTTAACATTATTGAGATTTAGATATGGGTCACATAAATGCACATCCGAGTTTAGGAAAGTAATTTAAATTACACACCTAAAGCAACTACGCATTTTTAAATTTGCGAGGGCCATGGAAGTTCAACTAAATGGCATACCTCGAGTTCTAAAAAATTAAAATATTAACTAAATGAGGGCCATGCATTTTGAGATTTTATTTGGCATGGCATACATCGATTCTAATATTTAAGGGAAATGCAAAGCTAAACTTTTGAGGGCCGTAAATTGTATGTTTGGCTAAAATGGAAGTCCTCAAATTAGCTATAAGGACTACCAATTAAATAATTCCCAAGAAAATTGCAGCTACTTTAGACTAAAGCTGAATTTAAATCGTTAATCTAAATGCCCGAACTAGATGAGATTCAATTCATTTTTCATTTCAGATTCTGGGCCTAGCTTGAGGCATACTAACCCATTGCTAGGACAAAAGCGGAGACACAATTGGGCTTGACATGACGCCCAAAGTAAGAGCTTAGCGCAAAAACAAAAGCCTGATGCATATGGATCCATGCCGACTGGCAACATAATGCTTCATCACTATATTTGAAATAATCCTGCATTGTTCAAATAATTTTCAACTCTGAGCTAACCGATGATATATATAAATCACATGTAAATCACATTCTGATATCGATATATTTATTCCATGGCAAAGTACAATTTCCAATTATGACAATAAGTCTTTGCATCAATAATCCATCATTTAATATAAAAAAAATCAACGATTAAAAGACTCATGCAACACCTGATTCATACTGGTGCATTTAGCAAGACTGCATTGACTCAAAACCTTTCAAATAAGAGGAGAAATCAAAGTGATGAGCTGATTTAAATCTGGAGGTTCTAAAATCTAAATCCAGATTCAGATTCGTTTGAAAATTCCTTTTAAAATGCAAGAGCTCAAAACATGAACAAAGCACAACTACTTAACAAACTATGCAAGTGTTGAAATAAATTTCGAGCTACATAGGGACACACATGAACATGATTAATGATAAACAAGACCAAACCAAATTTATTATAACAAAATTTGAATCGACATGCACTCAAACCATGGTTGTAAAAAAGAACAATCAAAAAGCCAAACGGTTTCGACTAATTTAACTGAAAACCACAGCCCTTAATTAATACATGTTCCATCTAAGCCACCCTTGAACTTCTTGTAATCAAACCAGTTCAAATCCAGCATTTGACACTAATTGCACACCTGGGAATGCGACATTCAGAGCAAGCTAGACTAAGGCAGGAAGAGGAATAAGCAAAGGCAACAATAATTACAGAAAAAACTATTGTGTTTCATTCAACTTCAAATTGATTCGTAGACCTTTACACAAAAACTCAACTAAGCTCATTTCCAATCATACTTTCAGAAGGGTACCTGAAATTCTATAGAGAAGCAAAAGAAATAAGGAATAAGCAAGAACAACAGCAGCAAAAGTCAGCTCTGATCTCCAGCAATGGAACAATATACTCAAAACCAGACAGCTTCCCAAAATAACGTTTGAAATACCAAAAAAACGTCAACCCCGTTTTCACTCGAATGCAAGAGTTTTTGATTTTTAAGAATTCTAGCTAATGGGAACGATCAGAAATCCAACAAAATAACCAAATGTTTTTTGCAATTTCCAACCAAAATGCAAGGAATTTAAAAGATCTTTCAGAGTTTTAGCCCTTTCAATTTTAAACAGTTTTTGGTCTCTTAATCCTACCTCTTTTAAGAAGAAAGTGTGCCTTTATAAGCAAGCTTTTAGGGCTGCTGAAATGCAACTAGTTTGCACCCTAATCCTTTTTTAATTTTCATTTTTGCTTATAAAACCTTCTTAAATTTTTACTTTTGCTAAACTACCCTTAGCTTTAAAATCACAATTTCAGAATAGCCCCCTTCCCCTCTTCCTAGAGACTTCCTAGGTTGATTACATAAGATTTTTTCAATTAAATTTTCTAAACTACCCCTCAGTACCATGTTAATTTCTTTTAGAAACCAAAACTGGGTCAAATCAAGCCCAAGACTTAAACAAAAACCTATTAACCCAATTTAAGTCTTGAACTTAAATGCATGAACCCAATCGGAAATTTAAACCAATAAAATCATAGATGAAAAACATTGAACTTCAAGGAAACACTCAGAAGCAGTAATTTGTAAGCAAATGCACTTAAACTAATACTGCAACCAACTAAAGCAAAAATTGATAAATGAACTTAATTCAACCTTTGAAGAAATAAAGTCAAACATGGCAATAGGAAATCAAATTAAATTAGAAATACTACCCTGTTAATCTAAAAAAATTACTAAACCTTAATTGAAACTGGAAACCTTATTATTTACTGGCACCCACGAATTCAAACCTAAAATAACAGACTAAACTAACACTAATTTGACCAATTCACATTTTGTCAAAAGAGAAACAGAAATAGTAGAAGAAGATTACGAAAGAGGACAGCGAGAAGATATAAAAAAGGAACAAAGAATCAAATACCTACTGCCCTGGATTTTTGGTTGCTCGGCTAGGTCTGTCTTCTTTGATTTAAATCCGGAAAAAGGTATCACATGAATGTTCCCGTTTGAGAACAAACAAGGGATACCTTTTTCTGACTCAAATCATTTTAGAGACCCATGCATGTCCATCCGGGTTCGACATTTGGTTTTGAACTTTCAAGGCTCGAATTTGGATCTAAGATTCGAGGGGCTATGGGCAGATTCGAAGGAAAATAATTGTGGATTTGGTATGAGGGGAGGAAGGGGAATTTGGGGTGTTGATTAGGGGTGGTTTAGGACCAGCGCCGCCGGGCTCAAGGCGAAGGGAAAATAGGGCGGCTGCTAGGGTTAGGGCTCTGAGAGGAGTGAGTTGAGAGAGATGATGAGATGGGGGGGGGGGGTTCTGAGGGGGGTGGTCTTGTTTCAGACATTTAAATATTAGAGGGAACCCAGTTCCTGTCTGTTGGATTAGAAACAATCAGCGGCTCAGATCAAACGCTGCCAAAACGACGTCGTTTGGCTCATGGAGATCGAACCAGGTTGAGGCGGATCATGGGCTGGACTGGATGGGTATTCGGGGAAATTAAATTGGACTGGAGAAATGCAACTGATTCTGCCCAAAATCTGTTTCTTCATTCTTTTTCCTTTTCATTTCTTTTTTTTTTTCTAATTTTTTTAAATTAAAATTAAAAATAAAACCTAAATTAATTCCTAATCGAATTATCCTATCAAATTAAATTAACTAACTCTAAACAACCCTAGAAAAGGCTCTGAGGCTCACATCAACTGTGGATACGAACAGAAACGCTCGAAGCTAATACGGGTACGAACGATGATAATGATGAGCCTCGTAGAGATGGTGATGATTGTGGGGATGATGAGGGCGGTGATGACTCTGATGAAGAATGTTGTCCTTTGTTTTAATTTTTATTTTGTTTGTTGATTGGCGTCTGTTCGTTTCGTCTTCTTTTTCTCTTTTTTCTCTTTTTTTTATTGGTTGGCTTGGGACATATGTATGCGGCGGTAGCCACACTATGACATTGCATAAATAAAAGCTCTTTTCTTTGCTATTTGCCTTGTACTTCACTTTGTATTCTAACTGTTCATGGACTTGGTGCAAGACCGGGGCTCAACCGTCGAGTCCCAATTTTTTCTTTTCCTTTGGTAATTGTCAAACTCCTTCCTCTTTGGTGAAGGCCTTGGCCTTTAAGGGTGTTATTTTGTACTTATCGAAATAACAGCCCGTCGTAATTCGTGTGAGGTTAAACATTTCTCTTTTCCATTGAGGGCGAAGGTTCGTGGCCTTAAAGGGTGTTATTTCGAACTTATCAAAATGACAACCCGTCGTGGTTCGAACGAGGTCGAACCTTTCCCTTTTTCTTTGATGGAAAAGGCCCTTGGCCTTAAAGGTGTTATTTCGAACTTATCAAAATGACAGTTCGTCATGGTTCGAACAAGGTCGAACCTTTCTCTTTTTCTTTGATGGCGAAGCCCTTGGACTTAAAGGTGTTATTTAGAACTTATCAAAATAACAGCCCATCGTGGTTCGAGCGAGGTCGAACCTCTCTCTTTTTCTTTGATGGAAAAGGCCCTTGGCCTTAAAGGGTATTATCTATAACTTATCAAAATAACAGCACGTCGTAGTTCGAGCGAGATCGAACCTTTATCTTTTTCTTTGATTGCTAAGGCCCTTGGCCTTAATGGGTGTTGTTTCGAACTTATCAAAATGGAAGCCCGTCGTGGGTCGAGCGAGGTCGAACCTTTCTCTTTTTCTTTGATGGCGAAGGCCCTTGGCCTTGAAGAGTGTTATTAAAAACTTATCGAACTAACAGTCCGTTGTGGTTCGAGTGAGATCAAACCTTTTTCTTTTTCCGAAAGCCCTTGGCCTTAAGGGTGTTATTTAGAACTTATCAAAATGGTAGCCGTCGTGGTTGAGCGAGGTCAAACAATTCTCTTTTTCCTTGATGGCGAAGTCCCTTGGCCTTAAAGGGTGTTGTTTCGAACTTATCAAAATAACTGCCCGTTGTGGTTCGAGCAAGATCAAACTGTTCTCTTCTTTTTTTTTGATGGGGAAGGCCTTTAGCCTTAAAGGGTATTATTTCGAACTTATCGAAATAACAGCCCATCGTGGTTCGAGCGAGGTCGAACATTTCTCTTTGTATTTGATGGCGAAGGCCCTTGGCCTTGAAGGGTGTTGTTTTAAACTTATCAAAATTACCGCCCGTCGTTGTTCGAGCAAGGTTGAACCTTACTCTTTTTCCTTGATAGCGATGGCCCTTAGCCTTAAAAGTGTTATTTTGAACTTATCGAAATGACAGCCTATCGTGGTTCGAGCGATGTCGAACGTTTCTTTTTTTCTTTGATGGCGAAGGCCCTTGGCCTTAAAGGGTGTTATTTGGTACTTATCGAAATAACAACCCGTCGTGGTTCGAGCAAGGTCGAACCTTTCTCTTTTTCTTTGATGGCGAAGGCCCTTGGACTTAAATGGTGTTGTTTTGAATTTATCGAAGTAACAACACGTTGTAGTTCGAACGAGGTGGAACCTTTCTCTTTTTCTTTGATGGTGAAGGCCCTTGGCCTTAAAGAGTGTTATTTAGAACTTATCGAAATAATAGCCGTCGTGGTTCGAGCGAGGTCGAACCTTTCTCTTTTTCTTTGATGGCGAAGGCCCTTGTACTTAAATGGTGTTGTTTTGAATTTGTCGAAATAACAACACGTTGTGGTTCGAGTGAGGTCAAACCTTTCTCTTTTTCTTTGGTGGCGAAGGCCCTTGGCCTTAAAGAGTGTTATTTAGAACTTATCTAAATAACATCCTTCGTGGTTCGAGCAAGGTCTAACCTTTCTTTTTCTTTGATGGCGAAGGCCCTCGGCCTTAAGGGGTGTATTTCGAACTTATCGAAATAACAACCCGTCGTGGTTCGTATTTCCTGGAGAGTCGAGCATCTTTCGTGGAAGTCCCAGTTTGCTTGGTATTGCTTACATCAGATGGTTCAAAGCTGGTGGAAATGAGGTGTCAATGTTTCTCATAGGCTCGCGCTGTGCGCGTGTTATAGTTTTCCTATCCCATTTCGACTGTTCATCTTGGAGATTCTGCCAATGGGGAGGGTTTTGACTGCATCGAAATTGTTTTTGTTCTTTAGTCTATATGTCCCTGTGTGCGTTCGCCCACGTGGATCTTATTTACCTGTTTTGACGAAGTGCGGTAGGCGAGGGTAAGATGTTCTTCGCTTCCGTTTGCCTGATTCAGGATGTTCGGTGCCGATAGGGCGAGGAATTCCAGGCTTCGTGAATCAGTTTGGTTCTCCTTCCCTCAACGTGTTGTTTCCATGTCTCACGTGAGTTAGGTTCTTCTTTCGTGCTTCTTTTGGTGAATGATCGTGTTTCTCAACTTTGATATGGTAAAAATTAGGAGTTTTCACTAGGAAATCGCCACAGACTGCACCAAATTGTTTGAGACAATAGATGTTCAAATCTTTTGAACAAATCAATCAAAAAATGAAGGGGTAAATCATAGTCAAACTTAATTGATTCCAAACCGAGTATCATATATAAGATGAAGAAAATATCCATGATCTCACTAAGATTCAATATCGCCTTCTTCCTCAGTCTTTGAGGAAAAGGAATTACAATTGTTTTTTCTTTTGAATACAATACTGGAGCTTTTGCTTCATATTTCCCCCAGGTAAACATGGAACCTCCCTCCCCCCCCTCCCTCCCTCCCTCCCTCCCTCCGAAAGACTTCCTGGGCTATATATATATAGTCGAAATCTCTTTACCCCCATGGTGACTTGGCGCGCATGGGTCAGTGGTGCGCTTGTGTTGAGAGCATAGACAAATCCATAATTTAAATCCTATGAATTTAACTTTTATGGGTTTTAGCATTGAACCCATTATATTTTTGAAGTTATGGGTTCATATCTATTACTCATATAATTTTAATGAATTTTTACATATTTATTTTTATTCCGAATAAAAAATTATAATTTGAGTTAAACCCGTTAGCAACGCACGCCCCTGGTTGAGAGAAAGGGCACAGTGACTTTGATGATAGAATTACGATAACAAGTCAAAAAATGTGGGCAACTTATCAATGGAAATTGGCCCCCCACTCTATAACCCTACTGGTTTGACACTTAGTATAACATCTTAAAGAGTAGAGAAGCGTCAAAAATACAATTTCCTTATGTTGTGTACGTAACTGATGTACATGTAACATAATCAAAGCCGACACCTTTTGTCATAGGCTTATCTGGAACCTAATACACAAAACAGCTCACCGGGTTATGGTCCACGGTGACGAAACTAAAAATTTACTCGATGATATTTAAATTTCAAACAAGCAAAAAAAAATTGATAAAAGGTGTTTAATATATGTTATTTACTTGTAAAATATAATATTTTATTAATATACACGGTGCGATTTTTCGACGGAAGATTGTCAACTGACCACCTTGTAACCATGTGACTTCGGCACGGATTGCCTAATTCACTTCTACTCCCTCAGTTCCAGTTTATGTGAACCTATTTGCTTTTTAGTCCGTTCCAAAAAGAATGAACCCTTTCTAAATTTACAAACAATTTAGCTTAAATTTACAATTCTACCCTTATTGAGAAGCTTTTATAATCACACAAATACTATGAGCCCCTTTTTGACTTGTTTAGGATCACAAATTCCAAAAGTCTTTACTTGTTCTTAAACTTCATGTCCAATCAAACATGTTCATATAAATTGGAACGGAGGGAACATACGCTAATAACATATTTCCTCTTCTTTTTTCATAGTCTATAAATAACCATTCATTTAAAGTGAAAAAGCATAAAGGTAAAAACATGCAAAATAATAATAGGGGCAGAGATAGAAATAACTAAGAATGGATTCACACTACTAGAAATTCGGGAAAAAGCGACCGCAAAAAAGAATCAATATTGGTCGTTTTTTTGGCTAAAAAGCAACCAAAAAGCGACCAAAGTGGCCTGATAGCTACATTGATGGTCCCTTTTATTTAGAGATCAACGTTGGTCGCTAATTAGCGACCAGTTTTGATCTCTACTTTAAATTGACTCTTTTTTTTATGTTGACTATAGAGACGAACTTTGGTCGCTATATTAATTTAATAGTATAAATTTTGCGACCAAAGTTGGTCTCTAAATAAAAAAATATTATTTATTTATTTATTATTAATCATTAAAAGCGACCAAATGTGTTCTCTAATCAAAAAATTATATGTTAAAATATGTAAACTAGAGACAATATTGGTCGCTATCTTATTCCAGTATTTATTTATTTTATTAATTTAGCGACCACCTTTGGTACCTAAATACATGAATTTAATTTAATTTTTAAACAATAGCGACCAACTTTGGTCGCTATACTAACAGATTTTTTAATGAGATAGCGACCAAATTGATCGCTGTTTGAAGAAATCTGGGAAAATAGCAACCAAAGTTGGTTGCTATTTTCCAGAATTTTTTTTTTAACTTGAAAAGTGACCAAATAGAGACCAACTTTGGTCGCTTTTCTGTGTATTATTTTGGCAGAAACTGCCTGTTTTGGCAGCTACACCACCTGCCAGTCATACCAAAACCCTAACAAGCAACAACAACAATAATTCAAACAACGATAGCAATAATAATACCAAATAATAACCAAACAATAACACAAAAATAACATTAAAAGCTACATTAAAACCAAGAAAGTATTAATTTCAATTAAGGTTGTCAATCGGGCCGGGTCGGACCGGGATCGGACCAGTATAAACCGGGACCGGACCGGCCCGGTAACTAAGGGCCGGGTGAGCTGGGTTCAAGGGGGGGGGTTGGTCCGTTTGGGATTTTTGGGGTTGGAACCGACCGGACCGGACCGGCCCGGTTTTACTAAACTGTTCCTTGAACCGGTTGGACCGACACGGTTCAACGGTAAATTTTCTTTTTCGATTTTTTGAATTTTTGGGGCCCACATGACCGTCGGCAACGGCCCATATCCGTTGGCCAACGGATATCTTTGCAAAAATGGCTATTTTTTGGTCATTTTTTGTATTTATTATTTACAAACTCTTCTTAAAATTTATAAATGCCCTCCACTCTTATTCATTTCTTCACTCAAAATTCTTATCTCAATCTCAATTCTCAAATTATCAATCTCTCTCTTCCCTTCAATTTTCAAGATTTCATATTCTAATTTTATAATTTTATTTGTCTCCTTTTTTAATTTATCACAATTTGTCATTCGGAATTTAAAGCTTGAAGTTCAAAAAATTTATCGGTGCACTCCTTCCAACTCTTTCTCTTATTTAATATTTGTATTGCATATTTAATTTTAGTTTATACTTTCATTTTTACAATATGTTTAGTGCTGCTAAAAGAGCGTGTAGAAAAGTTACTGGTAGGGGTGGAAATAAAAAAAAGAGGTAGTCCTGTAGCTTCCGGTAGTAATAGTAATGACCCAATAACACATGTTTCTGAATCATCGCCTCATGATAATGTAGAGATTGATTATGAACAATTACAAAAAGATTTTGGAATAGAAGATAAGAAGAAATAAAATATAAGGATGTTGCTGAAAAAATGCAAGCAAAATTCAAAAAATATTTCTTTCCAATTCCTCCGATTTACTTAATTGGTGCAGTATTAAATCCTTCTATTAAAATGTCTGGTTGTCACCAATTAATGAATGCTTTATATACTTATATGGAGATTGGAGAAACTGAAACCCCAAATTTATATGATTCTATGAACAAGCTAAATGAATATTTACAACAACTGTATAATTATTATGCAAATGAATGTGATAATATTGCTCGTGCTTCTGGCAATGTTAATCCCGCTATGCAATGTAGCAGTTCTACTAATGTGGATGATGAAGGCCTTGATAATTTTAGTATTTTTTCTACATTTTCTAACACTCAAACCAGTAGCAGGAATATTGATGAGCTTCAATTCTACTTGCAGAAGCAAAAGGAGCCTCGCACAAAGGAATTTTCACCGTTGGAATGGTGGCATGAAAATGAAAAGCAATTTTCCGTTCTTTTCACTATGGCTCGGGACGTCCTGAATGTGCCAATTTCCACTGTTGCATCGGAGAGTGCATTTAGCCAAGCAAGACAACAACTTGGAGACACCCGCCACTCATTGGGAAGCAATGCTTTGGAAGTTTTAGTATGTTTAGAGATTGGATTAGATCGTAACGAAGAAATCAAGGAAAGGAAGATGTTGATAGCCCAGAAGACGAGGAACTTGGAGATATATTAACCCATGAAAATCCATCCGAATTTAACTCCCCAGAAGAAAGTCAATCAGTTCATATTGATTATGATGAACTTGCTAGTGCGATGCAAAACATTTGAAATTACTACTTTACTAGTTTACTTGTTCGAAAAAATGTAAATATTTCATTTTCTACTTTTTCAATTTGAAATTAAGAAATAAAGTAGCACTTCCAATAAGTGCAATTTTTTTCCATCTTACTTGTATTCATTCAATTATTACAAAGTATTAATATAACTTAATAGTTATACTACACATAATTCCAAAAAATATATGAAAATATACTAAACCCGGCCCCGCCCGTCCCCCTCAACCCGTAACCCATATGGCTCAATTTTATCCCGAACTAACCCAGCCCGCTACGAATCCGTCACTGTGCAACCCAGCCCAGCCCGGCCCGGAACCTGGACGGGTCAAAAAAATTCTGACCCGAACCGGCCCTTTTGGCCTGTTATACAGGTCGAAGTTCAATAGAACTACCAATGGAACTCATTGAAACTACCAAGCTATTCTGTTAACTCTTATTACAACCCAATGGAAAACAAATTGAATTTGTCTAGTTCAAATTGTCTACAATTCATTCATTGTTTTGTACATCAATATCATCATCGTTTGATGAACTCTAATCATCATCATCATCACGATATTGAGATGGGTCTACTTGTCGATAACGGGAAGAATGATCACGGGGAGGACGGGAAGAATGGCCACTTGGAGGACGGGACGAACGAGCACGGGGACAGGCAGCCTCTGGGGATGATGGCCGAGACAGCGGAATCTAAAAAGATCCAGCTAAGAGAATTTTATCTGCTCTTGCATGTTCTGGCACTGAGTGACCATGCCAACATACTGAGCATCTCTAAGCTTTTCTCTTTTCTTGGACTCTTTTAGGTCGGATGTGAGCTTTGACACAGTCTCCCGCATAGAGAAGAGGCTCTCCCCATCAAGTTGCTCGGCTTGTGAGGAAGTCCTTATTCCTTGCATTCCACACATATAGCGATGGAATGTCTTAGTAGGAAGGCTGTATACCTTCCCGCATTTTGGGCCGCCTGCAGCCCGCATCCATGGTCTTACAATATCCTCGGCCAAAAGTTGGAATGGCTCGCCCGACTCACTAGGTGGCTGGCTGCGTATTAATTCCTCAGCTTCAACTCTGAAGCGATCCTATAAGAAAAAGTAAAGTGAATTAGTATTTCAAAATTTATATAAAAGTAAATGAAAATATTTAATGAAAAGTGAAAACTTACAAGTACATTCGAGGCACATCCCTCGACCCACCTTTCGTCATCCGTCCCTTTCTTCTTCTTCACAATATGAGTCTCCTTGAATAGCTCATCTTGGTTCATCGAACGGCTTAACTTCTTTTCATGAAACTCATAAATTTTAATTAATAAATAGGATAGATATACTATTAAAATTAAAATATATTAGGCAATTACGTACCATTCTTCTTTTTATTGTCCCCTTGCTGACCGCACCTCCGGTGTGCGAGGATCCTCCCTTCTCAGATGCCCGAGCTTTCTTCCCCTTTCGCTCTTCTGTAAGAACTCTGCAGTAAGCCATTACCTTTGCAAATCATCCCAATACTTCTGAAGCAACCAACCAGGCTTCTGGTTCAATTGTCTAGCTCTGAAGAAAGCATGCGACAAATGCTTGCGAGCTTTGAGATTAAAATTTGCAGCCATGTCCGTGCTATACTGGCGTTCCCATACACACTTGCTCTGTATTTCAAAAGTTAAATATTATATGGAAATATCCTAAATATAAATAATTATACTGCTTAAAAGAACATTTATACCTTAAATTAATTGAAAATTGCCTCCTTCAGTGAAAATGGGAATTCACGCCAAGACGCATAAGGGGCATCATAAAAATTTCTAGTTGTTTTGGTGATTATCCTCGTAGTAATATTACTCGGGAGGAACCTGCAATTTAATAAATAAAATAAAATAATATCTTAGTAAAAAGTGTACAAAATAATAAACATAAAAATAACAAATAACTCTTACCCATCACCCTCAGGGACTATGATAATCCTGCCATACTGATCATAATTCACCTCTTCACCAGCAACAGTAGCATCAACATTATCATCATGCTAAACATGTATATCAGAGGCATGTATGGATGGAGTAGGGGGTCAAAGATACTATCCCGCAAGCGAAGGCCTCCAATAGGTGGAGTCACTGATGACGATAGATGTGATCCCTGTGACTGCGACATAGCTGCACGGATCACAAGTGGCCGTGATACTGACTGCTGTGACCCGAGTGGCTGTGACCGGACTGGTCGTGAGACTGATGGATTTGATCCCCGTGGATGTGAAATGGATCTATGTGATCCATGTGATGTTACTGGGTGGGATCCACTTGGCTGTGAGGCAGGTGGACTGTATGTCAGACGCACGGTCCGATGGCCCTGTGAAGAAACACCTGGGGTCTGCACAAAGGTGTAGGGTTGGTGATGCTGTGGCAGCTCAGTATAGCCATGGGGTAGAGGTTGTGGCATAGTGACAGGCAAATCAGAAGAGTGTGGAAAAAATTGATAAGTACTATCTTCTACCCTCCTCTTTTGCTTCCTAGCCTTTTCTTTGCCCCGATAACTACTAGCTTCATTGTTATCTCGACCTTTTCCTGTCATATGCATAAGATAATTCATAATTTAGATTGATACATATAAGGAAACTATCTCTAAACGAGAGGTATCGAAGAAACCAACTTTTTAAAGCTCATCGACGTATTCTTCCTCGTCAGAGAATTCTTCTTCCTCACTAGTTTGAGCTTCATCAGTTGATTGTTCTTCCTCGTTTTCTATAATTCTTACTTCATTTATATCAACTTCTTCCAATATGTGTTCAGGATGTTCCAAATCATTTTCAAAAAGTTCGTTCACTATTTCGTGTACACTGGAGATATCATTTTGATATGCAACATCCAACATATTCTCGGCTTCGACCCTACCTACAACCTTTGTTTTGATTACAACCCACCAATCGGACTTATTCTGCCGAAATGGATAAGGAGAATAATACAATTGCCTAACATTATGTGCAATTATGAAAGGATCGTATCGATCATACTCCCTCGTACGATTAACCTCAATTATGTTGTATTGATTGTGAACTCTAGTACCTCTTGTTGGATTTGGGTCAAAACACTTGAATCTAAAGAGAATAATTTTCTTAAATGGCCTACCTGAATATTCTAGTTCTATTATTTCTTTGAGCACACCATAATAATCAATATCTCCAACTTGGTTGCCATCACCACCTTGAACCCACACCCTACTGTTGTTGCTTTTTTTATTTTTAGAGCAACCCTCTGTATGAAACTTATAACCATTCACAACGTACATGGAATATGTTGTGACCTCAACCCCAGGTCCCCAAGATATATCTTTCAAAAATTCATTTACACCATTATTTGGATCATTTACTTACATATTGTTAGCAAAATTCATAAGTTAGCATAACTTTCAAACATTGTTTACCTACATAGTGTTAGAATATTTTAAGGATAGAATTACAAATTGTTTGAACCACCTAGGAAATGTCATATATACATCATCTTGGCCAAATTGACCCACGAAGTGACTGTGACACATCAAATATTTTTAGTAGTTGCATTGAGATGTAATCACAGTAAATTTTATATTTTGATAACTATTAAATCAATACTTACTTGAGAAATGGTACTACTTCGGGACAATTTATCAACACATGAAGTGTAGCTGACTTGAACTCCATATCACTCAAACTTCTCTTTCTACCATCCATAGAACATCGGCCTGGTTGATTGAATATGGACATAGGCGGATATAATGGACCATTTGTAAGGTCGACCGTGTGCCTGTTGGGCCTATTCCTAGCACATGGCACATTGCTCTCAAAATAATAAGAACAAAAATGAGAAGTTTCCTTTACAAGATAACCTCCGCATATAGATCCTTCAATTCTATTCCTTTGCTTAACAAATTATTTGCATTTCCCAATTGTCCTGTATAGTTTCGGGTTAGCCAAGAACATTCAAATAAAACAAAAAATTATATATGGACTATAGTATTACCTCTCAAAAGGATACATCCATCTGCATTGAACAGACCTTCCAAGTCGTGCCTCATGTACAAGGTGGATTGGAAGGTGTTCCATCACATCAAAAACCCCACATGGAAATATCTTTTCCATCTTACCCGAAGTTATACAAATGTTCTGATCCATCCGGCGTAGGTTTTCTTCCCTTAATATGGAAGAACACAAGTCTTTGAAAAACAAACTAATCTCAGTGATGGGTTTCCATATTCTTTCAGGCAAACCAGAAAACGCAATAGGCACTAGGGTCTCCATGAAAACATGACAGTCATGAATTTTCAAATGGCTCAACTTCCCTACCTCCATATCAACTTTTTTCTCAAAATTCAACGCATAACCCTCAGGCATCTTCAATTTCATTACCCAATCACAAATCAGTCGTCTTTCCTCCAAAGTGAATGTGTAACTTGCTTTGGGCTTGAATAACTTCCCATTGTTTGTTGTCTGCAAGCGTAATTTAGGCCGCCTGCAATATTCTTGTAAGTCCAGTCTAGCCTTCGGTTTATCCTTTGTCTTACCTTTAACATCCATTACTGTGTTGAAAAAATTGTCAAAATAGTTATTCTCAATATGCATGACATCAAGGTTGTGACGGAGAAGATTATTCTTCCAATAAGGCAACTCCCAAAATATACTCCGTTTGGTCCAATTATGAGTAACACCGTATCCAGGGAATATATGCGGTGAAACTTCAGTAACTTTATTGTAGTTCTGGACCCTCTCCCAAATTTCCTCACCTGAACATATCGTAGGAGGATAATCATATTCCAGCTTATTCTTTTTGAAATCATTTTTCATACTTCTAAACTCATGACCCTCAGGCAAGAATTGACTATGACAATCAAACCATGATTGCTTTCGACCATGTTTCAAAGTGAACGCTTTACTATTTTCCATACAGTAAGGACAATCTAGCTTCCCAGCAGTCATCCACCCAGACAACATTCCATACGCAGGAAAATCATTAATTGTCCACATTAAATTAGCCCGCAAATTGAAATTGTGCTTGGTTGCTATGTCATATGTTTAACCACCATCGTACCACAATTGTTTTAGCTCATCAATCAAAGGTTCCAAATATACATCTATCAAACTTTTCGCATTACGTGGATCGGGGATAATACAATTTAAGATTATATATGGACTAGTCATGCACAACTCGGGTGGTAGATTATAAGGTGTAAGAAAGACGGGCCAATATGAATACAGTGTCATAGATATAGAAAAAGGTGTGACACCATCCGCACACAGACCTAACCGAATGTTCCTTGGTTTACTAGCAAAATCTTGATATGTTATATCAAAGTGCTTCCAAGCTTCTCCATCTGAAGGATGGCACATAACACCAGGTGGTCTTCTATTTTAAAAGTGTCATCTCCTATGAGGAGCAGAACTCATCGAAGCATATAACCTCTTTAGCCTAGGTAGAAGAGGTAAATAATGCATCGAATTGATAGCGACCATCTACCCGCTGGAAAGCGTCTTGAAACGAGGCTTTCCGCAAAATTTACAACAGCTTAAATTTGCATCATCTTTATAATATAACATGCAACCATCTTCACAACAATCAATTCTCATTGGCAAAAGTCCTAACTTAGAAACTAATCTCTTTGCCTTATAAAAATCACCAGGTAATTCGATTTCCTCGTCAACTAGTTCACGCATAAGGTCAATGAAAGAATCCATGGCTGCTTGAGAAATATTCCAATCATATTTGATGCTTAGTAATCTAACTGCAACAGACAACTCAGAGTGAATACGTCCATTACGAAGTGGACGACTAGCTTCCTCTAACTGTTCATAAAAATGCCTTGCTTCATCATCAGGAGTTTGTTTAACATTTTCGTTGGGCTCACCCCCAAATTGCATTCCAAAAGCATTCACAACCATATCATGAATTCTGGAATCACTATTTCTGTTCTCCCTCGGCCTACTACTTTCACCAACAACCATGTTATGAAATATCCCATCGCTACCATCTATCTCTCCATAATTAGTCCACACAAAGTAATTCGCAATAAATCCCTTCCTATAAAGATGAACCTTAACTTCCTCCGGTTTTCCAAACTTCATACAGTCTCACTTAACACAAGGGCACCTAATTACTCTTTCTTTTATGTATGGCGGAAGTGACACTGTATGTCTGATAAAGTCCTCAACCCCTTCTACAAAATTCTCCCGCAATCCCCGCCGATTAGGACAATTCCTATTGTACATCCAAGAACGATGTTCCATCTATTTAAATAAAGCAAGAACAAATTAAATTAGCTAATTCATATCCTAAAAGTTCAATTCATTAACTAAAAGTTCAATTCATATCCAAAAAGTTTAATACATTAGTTTGAGTTCTATTAAGAACTATAAATTCATAATTTAAGGTAGTTCCTAATTTCTACCTTAAGTTCATAATTTATACAAAAACCTAATACTAAATAGACAAAAATACTAACCAATTACATAAAATTGTATAGCAAAAATTATAAATTAAAAAGCTAATAAGCTAGATTACTAATCTTGGTAGATGAAAAATAGAATTAAAAAGCTTTTCAAATGGTGCTCCGGCGGACAATGGCAGCGGCGGTGGTGGCACAACGATTTCAAGAGCGGCGGATCGGAGAGGGAGGACTTTAACAGCGGCGGTTCCGGCGGTGGTAGCACGAGGTCATAATGGTGGTGTTAGGTAGGGAAATTGATTTGTGTGAGGGAAATAGAGAAGAAGAAGAGTAGAGAGAGTCTGGGGAAATTTGGAAATAAAAATAAGATTTTAGGAGGGGAAACCAGATTTTGAGATCTGGTATTAAACAAAGAGACCAAATTTGGTCTCTAATTTGGTAGCTATATAAGTATTGACTGTTTGACCAAATTAGCGACCAAAGTTGGTCGCCATGTTTGACCGTTTGACCAAAAAAGCGACCAACTTTGGTCGCTATATTTCAAAATAAATAAAATAATTTTTTTCTGTTTTCACATTTTCTATATATATATATATATATATATATATATATATATATATATATATATATATATATATATATATATATATATATATATGTGTGTGTGTGTGTGTGTGTGTGTGTGTGTATATGTTAGAAACACGTTCTCAATGCAATATACTAAACGTGTACTCTTTTGTAGGTTTTGATGAATGACAAACGAAGCAAAAATTGATATATGACGGAATTCAAGTACAAGCGCACAATGGTTGCGAATAAGATTGAAGTTCAAGATATAGCTTTTAATTGTTATTGAGTTGTTCTAAATTGTAATCTCGATCCTATAACTTGACTCATAGTATGGCCTCTCTCATAAAACTATTTTCCAAAATCATGCATATTTAATTCTGTGTCAAAAAGATTTTAAATCATGCATATTTACATTAGACAAAATGTTTTCTAAACATGCCTCAAAAATCTGGGCTAAAATAATCGATTATGTACTTATGATAATCGATTGTTCCTGAGCCAAGACTGCATGACAATCGATTATGAATTAATGGTAATCGATTGTGAGTAAGACAGTGAACATCAGGTTTTTCCAAATCTGCATGATAATCGATTGTGAACAAATGACAATCGATTGTTGTTGAGGTAAAGTTTTTCAATACTCAAAATAATCGATTATGAACTAATGGTGATCGATTGTGTTGAGTTGATGTCTTCCAGTGATTTTAAATTTAATTAAGTAATCGATTATGTCTTTAGATAATCGATTATCACTGAGACAGTAAGTTTTATGATTTTCAGAAAATAACAAATAATCGATTGTTACATTGGACAATCGATAGTCAAAGAGACAGTGTCTAAAATGTTTTTCAAAAACTGATAAATAATCGATTGTTGACTTTGTGCAATCGATTGTGAAGCTGACCGTTGTCGTAAGTTTTCAAATACCGTCAGGTAATCGATTATTGATTCTGTATAATCGATTGTGTTGATTAAAATCCGGAAAAGATTTTTTGAACGTTATTGGGTAATCGATTACTGATTTTGTATAATCGATTGTTTTGATTAAAATTCGGAAAAGATTTTTTGAACGTTGCTGAGTAATCGATTGTTGATTCTGGACAATCGATTGTTTGTGGTAAAATCTGGAAAGGATTTTTTGAACGTTGCCAGTAATCGATTATGGATTGTAAGTAATCGATTATCAAGCGTAAAATCTGGGATTGAATTTTGGTCTGACTGGCAGACAGTCGATTGTTGGGGTTTGACAATCGATTGTCAGTGAGTAATTTCAGCAACTCTTAATTGGCAATTAGACAACGGTTGAACCAACTTTTTCAACTATAAATACAGCTTCATTTCAGTGTTTTAAAAACAACAACATACACAAACTGATCATTACATTGCTATAAGCTTTCATTCAATTGTTCTTCATTTTCTACTCATTTCATAATGCTTTTGAGAGCCATATTATTGCTTAAAGTTGTTGTGATCTTGAACATATTCTTTTACTCATATCTACTCAATAAGGAGTACTTTAGTTAAGTGAGTGTCCAAGTATTTGATATACTTGTAAGAGAATTGCGATTCTCTTGTTTCAAGGAACTTGCGTTTCCTTGGGTGAAGTCTTTGAGATTGCGATCTCCGAGCAACTGTTTGAGGCTTGTGTCCTCAAGTGTGTAACGGTTTGTTGAGCACCCTTAAGCTTAACAAGATAGTGAAAAATCTCGAGAGAGTCTCTCGGGGACTGGACTAACCACGTTGGTGGCCAACCAGTATACATCTTTGTGTAAGTTTATTTTTCTGCATTTATTTTACTTCCTGCAAAGTTTAAATTCCGCAAGAAAACGCTAAATTCTATTAATACGCTATTCACCCCCCCCTCTAGCGTAAAGCGTAGTTTCTAACAATTGGTATCAGAGCCCAGCTCTCTGAAAACTTAACCGTTTGAGAGAACCATCCATGGCTTCTACTCTTGACTCTTTTGCAGGAATTGAAGAAGGACAATGCTCTACACGACCTCCTCTATTCAACGGCACAAACTACTCATACTGGAAGGAGAGGATGCAAATCTTTGTGCAATCAAATAGCTTTCATTTGTGGAAAGTATTCACCAATGGAAACCAAATTCCAACCAAGAAGGTGGAAGACGAATGGGTTCCAAAGACCGAAGAGGAATATACCGCGGAGGATATTCGTAAGGTTCAAAATAATGCCAAAGCTATAAATTTATTATATTGTGCTGTTAATGCTAACGACTACAGGAAGATATCATGTTGCAAAACAGCAAAAGAAATGTGGGATAAGCTTGAAGTGACATACGAAGGAACCAACCAGGTACGAGAAGCTAAAATTGATTTCTTAACTCACTCTTATGAACTATTCCACATGAAGGAAGGAGAGAAAGTAGACGAAATGTTTGAGCGATTCTCAATGATCGTGAATGATCTACACGCCCTCAAAAAGACGTTTACGGATAAAGAACTTGTCCGGAAGATCCTCAGAAGTCTCACTCCGGCATGGCGATCAAAGGCCGATGCAATCCAAGAATCCATTGGCATCACAAATGTCACAATTGACGCATTAAGAGGTAATCTCAAAACCTATGAATCAACTATACTTAACCCGTTTGTTGATGATCAAAGAAGGCAAAGGATTGCTCTAAAGGCTAGCCAACCACAAATTGATGAGGAAGGTGACAACGAGTTTGGACTCGTTATCAAAAGGTTTCAAAAATTCATGCGCAAAGAGTATGAACGCAAGAACAAAAAGCAAGGCGATCAACTAAAATGCTATGAATGCGGAGAAACCGGGCACATAAAATCAAATTGCCCTAACATCAAAAAGGAGAAGAAACCCTTCAAAAAGCAACGTGCATACATCTCTTGGGGAGGAGATTCCGGAGATGAAGCAAGCGAAGAAGAAGATGATGAAGCAGCAAATTTATGTCTCATGGCTCAAGAAGACGGCAAAGACGAGGTAAGTCAAATTTCTTCTCAAAATTTCTTTACTCTTGATGAAATGAGAAATGCTTTTGATGAACTATATGCTGAATTTATCAAAGCTTCAAAAACTGTCAAAAGTGTTAAAGAAAGCGCTTCTCTAAAAGAAAAAGATTTTCAAACACAGCTTTCATTAAAAGAAAAAGAATTAGAAAAACTGGTTTTCGAAAATGAGAAGCTAAAAGAGGAAAACAAGTTTTATGGAAAAAGAAGTGCTGATAAACCTGAAGGTTCTACTAGAAACTGTTCTTCTTGTGTGCTTCTTAAGAATGAAGTAGCTAGTCTTAAAGGCACATTAGATAAGTTTAATTCTTTGCATAAAAACTTGAATGATGTGCTTGTTAATCTAAAATCAACTAAACATGGAATAGGATTCAAGAATGAAGAAAAGGTTGGTGCTAAACCACAACAACCTAGAGCTCAACCCAGGACTAATAACCAAAATGCTTATCCTAGAAGTAGAAATCCTAGAAATAACTTGCATGTTAGACCAAATAGTGAAAATGCTAAAAGACCTAGAAATGATGCATATTTTAGGCCAAACCTTGAACAATTTAGAAGACCACGAAATGACCCTCCACCTAGAAATAGATATTCTAGAAATGATGCATATTTTAGACAAACTTGTGAACCTCCTAGAGCTCATAATAGGAGAAACAATGGTGTTCAAAGTAGAGTAAGCAACCTTCATTCATCTAGTTACTATGTACCTAGAAAAATGCATAATCCCAACGTGACTTGTCATTATTGTAGACGTATTGGTCATATTGCTCCCGCTTGCTTTACTCGTCATAGACATATAAATCAATTGCATCATTATAACATGCCTAACCCTCAAGGACCCAAGATGGCATGGGTACCTAAAGAACATTAATTTGTTTTGTAGGTGTGCTTGAAGGGATCAAGTGTACTATGGTACCTTGATAGTGGATGCTCCAAACACATGACGGGAGATGAATCCAAATTCCTTCAACTAGAGCACAAAGAAGGAGGAAGTGTCACATTTGGTGATAACAATAAAGGAAAAATCATCGGCATTGGTTCGGTCGGTAAGGACGAAAACTCCTCTATTAAACATATACTACTTGTGAAAGGTTTGAAGCATAATCTCTTGAGCATAAGCCAATTATGTGACAAGGAAATCTTGCTCTATTTAATTCGGATGAATGTCTTGTATTTAGACGTAGTGATTTCAAGATCATACTTCGTGGTTTTAGAATTGATAATATCTATATGGTTGATCTTGCAAACTCCTCACCCGAATATGTTGATTGTTTAGTAAGCAAAGAGGATAACTCTTGGCTATGGCATCGTAGAGTAGCACACATGAACATGCATCTTTTGAACAAGCTTCTTTCTCAAAACTTAGTAGTTGGTCTTCCCAGTTTAAAGTTTGAAAATGATTCTATTTGCGATTCTTGTCAAAAAGGGAAGCAAACCAAAGCATCTTTTAAATCCAAGAATATTGTTTCAACGTCTAGACCCTTGCAATTACTTCACATGGATTTATTTGGTCCCTCTCGTATTGAAGTCTTGGTAAAAATAAATATGTTTTTGTAATTGTTGATGACTTTTCTAGATTTACTTGGACTCTATTTCTTGCAAATAAAAGTGATGCTTTTCAAAATTTCAAGTATTTCCTTAAGCGTGTTCAAAACGAAAAGGAATCGACCGTCACTTCGATTAGAAGTGATCATGGGGGAGAGTTTGATCACAATCTCTTTGCGGATTTTTGTGACGAACTCGGAATCGAACACACCTTTTCCGCTCCACGGACACCACAACAAAATAGGGTGGTGGAAAGGAAAAATAGGTGTCTCGAAGAGATGGCAAGAACCATGCTCGACGAAGCTAAGATTCCCAAATATTTTTGGGCGTACACCGTGAGTACCGCTTGCTATGTTTTAAATAGAGTAGCAATTCGGCCGATACTCATGAAAACCCCATATGAACTTTATAAGGGTAGAAAACCCAACATTTCTCATTTACGTGTTTTTGGTTGTAAATGTTTTGTTCATAATAATGGCAAGGACCAATTGGGTAAGTTTGATGCTAAATCGGATGAAGGTATTTTCATTGGTTATTCCTCACGTAGCAAAGCATATAGGATCTTTAACAAAAGAACCCAAATTGTGGAGGAATCCCCTCATGTTGTGTTTTCCGAAGATAATACTCGCTTGTCGAGAAAGGAATCCGGTTTTGATCTTGCAGGTATCTTGGATAGCTTGAAAGATAAAATCCAAGAAGAACCTTCAAAGGAAAACAAAAATGAAATTGGGGAACAACCAACGGAAGAAGCGCCACAATTAGAAAAAGGAATAAATACGCCTAACGAGTGGAGAACGATCAAGGATCATCCTCTCGAACAGGTAATCGGCGATGTTGGAGAAAAGGTAAGTACCCGAAACTCCCTCAAAAACACTTTAGAACTTACTGCTTTTGTTTCTCAAATTGAACCTAAAACCATCTCCGAAGCAATTGGGGATGAATTTTGGACCTTGGCAATGCAAGAGGAGCTTAACCAATTCGAACGCAATAACGTTTGGGATTTGGTGCCAAGACCCGAAGGTCATTCTATAATTGGTACGAAATGGGTTTTTCGCAATAAACTAGATGAAAATGGTATAATCACTAGAAACAAAGCTAGGCTTGTGGCAAAAGGCTATAGTCAAGAAGAAGGTATTGATTATGAGGAAACCTATGCTCCCGTAGCTAGATTAGAAGCTATTCGTCTATTACTTGCTTTCGCCTCTTCAATGAATTTTATTCTATATCAAATGGATGTGAAAAGTGCTTTTCTAAATGGTTTTATTGAAGAAGAAGTTTATGTCAAACAACCCCCCGGCTTTGAAGATTTTAAATATCCCGATCATGTTTTCAAACTCAAAAAGGCTCTTTATGGTTTAAAACAAGCTCCTCGAGCTTGGTATGAAAGGTTGAGTAAATTTCTTTTGGAAAATGATTTCATTAGGGGAAAAGTTGACACAACCCTCTTTGTCAAGCATAAAAACAATGATATTTTATTAGTTCAAATATATGTAGACGATATTATATTTGGTGCTATTAACAATGTTTTATGCAAGGAATTTTCCGATCTAATGACTAGCGAATTTGAAATGTCTATGATGGGCGAGTTAACATTCTTTTTGGGGTTACAAGTGAAACAAATGAAAGAAGGTACATTCATATGCCAAGCCAAATATTGCAAAGAACTACTAAAACGCTTTGAGATGAACAATGCAAAAGAAATGGCTACTCCCATGAGCACATCCGATCATCTAGACAAAGATGAAAAAAGTAAGGAAGTCGACACTAAAAAGTATCGAGGTATGATTGGCTCTCTTCTTTATCTTACCGCTAGTCGTCCGGACATCATGTTTAGCGTGTGTCTATGTGCTCGCTATCAGTCATGTCCGAAGGAGTCTCACCTTACTGCGGTGAAACGGATATTAAGGTATCTCATTGGTACTACAAATGTGGGTCTATGGTACCCCAAAGGCTCTTCATGCCAACTTATTGGATTTTCCGATTCCGATTTTGCTGGATGCAAATTGGACCGCAAGAGCACAAGTGGCACTTTCCATTTGCTCGGTAGCTCTCTTGTCTCTTGGTTTAGTAAGAAACAAGTAAGTGTTGCGCTGTCTACCACCGAGGCTGAATATGTAGCCACGGGGAGTTGCTGTGCTCAAATCCTATGGATGAAACAACAACTCTTGGACTATGGCCTAAGTCTTGATCACATTCCTCTTAGATGTGATAACACTAGCGCCATATGCTTGACGAAGAACCCCGTTCTTCATTCGCGAACAAAACACATCGAAATTAGACATCATTTTATTAGAGATCATGTACTCAAAGGCGATGTCGAAATTGAATTTGTTGAAACCAAAAGCCAATTGGCAGACATCTTTACCAAGCCTTTAGAGAAAGAGTCCTTCTTCCGAATTCGCAGTGAACTCGGGATCCTTGACTCCACTTTGATCTAAGTCATGCATTGCATTTTCTTTCCTACATGATTTCTAACTTGAGCGTCGGAGGCGTCTAACTTCTTTTTGCAGGTATCACCCTAGAGCTAAGAGCAATTCTTAAGCAAACCGCGAATCTGCAGCAATGTCCCTATAAAAATCGATTATCCCGTATCAATAATCGACTACCCTCTAATTTTTTTTCCAATAAATAAACCTTGTTTATTTCATCTTTTTGCATCTTTCCTTACTATTTTTTTGCTAATGGCAAAAGGGGGAAGAAAACGGGATATCGGGTATGCACCACCACGAAAACGGGATATCGGGTATGCACCACCTCTTAATTCATTGATTGCTTATAAGCTAATATTGAGGGGGAACTCTTAAATTGAGGGGGAATAAGAACAAAATTGCATAATTGTTACTTGTCTTGAATTGTCAATATCTTTTGCCTAAATTGCATATCCCGCTTAATGTTTGCCATTATCAAAAAGGGGGAAATTGTTAGAAACACGTTCTCAATGCAATATACTAAACGTGTACTCTTTTGTAGGTTTTGATGAATGACAAACGAAGCAAAAATTGATATATGACGGAATTCAAGTACAAGCGCACAATGGTTGCGAATAAGATTGAAGTTTAAGATATAGCTTTTAATTGTTATTGAGTTGTTCTAAATTGTAATCTCGATCCTATAACTTGACTCATAGTATGGCCTCTCTCATAAAACTATTTTCCAAAATCATGCATATTTAATTCTGTGTCAAAAAGATTTTAAATCATGCATATTTACATTAGACAAAATATTTTCTAAACATGCCTCAAAAATCTGGGCTAAAATAATCGATTATGTACTTATGATAATCGATTGTTTCTGAGCCAAGACTGCATGACAATCGATTATGAATTAATGGTAATCGATTGTGAGTAAGACAGTGAACATCAGGTTTTTCCAAATCTGCATGATAATCGATTGTGAACAAATGACAATCGATTGTGGTTGAGGTAAAGTTTTTCAATACTCAAAATAATCGATTATGAACTAATGGTGATCGATTGTGTTGAGTTGATGTCTTCCAGTGATTTTAAATTTAATTAAGTAATCGATTATGTCTTTAGATAATCGATTATCACTGAGACAGTAAGTTTTATGATTTTCAGAAAATAACAAATAATCGATTGTTACATTGGACAATCGATTGTCAAAGAGACAGTGTCTAAAATGTTTTTCAAAAATTGATAAGTAATCGATTGTTGACTTTGTGCAATCGATTGTGAAGCTGACCGTTGTCGTAAGTTTTCAAATACCGTCAGGTAATCGATTATTGATTCTGTATAATCGATTGTGTTGATTAAAATCCGGAAAAGATTTTTTGAACGTTATTGGGTAATCGATTATTGATTTTGTATAATCGATTGTTTTGCTTAAAATCCGGAAAAGATTTTTTGAACGTTGCTGAGTAATCGATTGTTGATTCTGGACAATCGATTGTTTGTGGTAAAATCTGGAAAGGATTTTTTGAACGTTGCCAGTAATCGATTATGGATTGTAAGTAATCGATTATCAAGCGTAAAATCTGGGATTGAATTTTGGTCTGACTGGCAGACAATCGATTGTTGGGGTTTGACAATCGATTGTCAGTGAGTAATTTCAGCAACTCTTAATTGGCAATTAGACAACGGTTGAACCAACTTTTTCAACTATAAATACAGCTTCATTTCAGTGTTTTAAAAACAACAACATACACAAACTGATCATTACATTGCTATAAGCTTTCATTCAATTGTTCTTCATTTTCTACTCATTTCATAAAGCTTTTGAGAGCCATATTATTGCTTAAAGTTGTTGTGATCTTGAACATATTCTTTTACTCATATCTACTCAATAAGGAGTACTTTAGTTAAGTGAGTGTCCAAGTATTTGATATACTTGTAAGAGAATTGCGATTCTCTTGTTTCAAGGAACTTGCGTTTCCTTGGGTGAAGTCTTTGAGATTGCGATCTCCGAGCAACTGTTTGAGGCTTGTGTCCTCAAGTGTGTAACGGTTTGTTGAGCACCCTTAAGCTTAACAAGATAGTGAAAAATCTCGAGAGAGTCTCTCGGGGACTGGACTAACCACGTTGGTGGCCAACCAGTATACATCTTTGTGTAAGTTTATTTTTCTGCATTTATTTTACTTCCTGCAAAGTTTAAATTCCGCAAGAAAACGCTAAATTCTATTAATACGCTATTCACCCCCCTCTAGCGTAAAGCGTAGTTTCTAACAATATATAGCTTAAATTGAATCAAATTCGTAATACACTTATACTTAGTGCATAGTATAGCGTAAGTACATATATTATATATATTAGCTGTATTCGATACGGTATTACCTCATATACACTTATTCTTAGTGCATAGTATAGCGTAACTACTTATATTATATATATATAGACACACGCCCGCTTCGTACTATTCATCCCTTGTATTACAAAAGTATTAACTACTTACATTTATATTATTTACATAGTAAATACAAAAGTGATTTTTAATTTTGACCATATAGAGTCCAACTTTGGTCACTAACTTTAAGTTAATTTAATTTAGCGACCAACGTTGGTCACTAACTGTACATGAATTTAATTTAGAGACCAAATTTGGTCACTAAAATTTAATCATATTTATTTATATTTTATATAATATTGAAAAAAAAGATAAAAATTGTTAAACGTTAGAACTGGGTCCCACAGTAGCGACCAACGTTGGTCTATATTTCTGTAAGCGACCAACTTTGGTCGCTAAATTTTAAATTATTTTTATTTATATTTCATAATTTTTTAAATAAATATTTATTTATTAAAATATTATAACCGGGTCCCACTTTAGCGACCAAACTTGGTCGCTAACTTCTTATCCTTCAATTAGCGACCAACTTTGATCGCAAGTTTTAAGTTATATCTATTTATATTTTATAAGTTTTATAAAATAATAATAAAATTATTTTTAAAAAATTATGTGGGTCCCACTTTTGCGACCAATATTGGTCGCTAACCTCAGAATATTTTTGGCCAAGCTAGTCACACCAGTCCAGTCAACAGTTTGACTAAATGAGCGTCCAAATAGTGACCAATTATGGTCGCTAATGTATTTCAAATATTTTTTTTATTATTTTCGTAAGTTTGGCGACCAACTTTGGTCGCTTTTTTTGATAGACCAAATTTGATCGCCATTTATTGATCGCTTTTTGACCGAATTCTAGTAGTGTCAGTTGAATTTAGTTGCTCATGCTCAAACGTTGTATTAGTTTTACATATTTTATTAAATTTGTATATATATTAAATTTATTACTCAATTATTAGCACGTAATGAAATTGTGTCATTCTGTTTCCGTAATTTATAAAGTTGAACTTCTTGCTCCGCCTTAATGAAATTAAATATACATGCAATTTAATGAATAACAACAATTAAACTTGAGTCCAATACGAGGAGGTAGGGGGATGGTCTAATTCTTGGTACCCCAAAACGTACTCGCATTTGTTAATCCAAAGCTACCTTTATCTTTCTTACGTCCCTTTCTTATAAGATTCATTGTACTAATATTTAGTACTACCTACGTACATTGATTTTGGCTGCTCGAATTTAAAGAAACGCATGCTATAATTCATTTTTGGTTGGTCGATTTCATGGTCGTATAACAACGTGTCTTGTCTACCTGCTATCTGCATGCAAATTGCATCTGACTTTAAAATTAAAATTACTGGCGAGATCAATTCTCACGCAAAGACTAAACCGTAATTAATTAAATGTTTTCCTTTTTCCCTCGAACCCTATAGGAGAGGACAAATCTCTTTTTTTCAATACTCACAATCCTTATTAGTTAATAATCCTTCTGATTGGATTTCTATGCTTAGTTTGATAGGAAATAAGATATTCAAATAAATAATTTTATAGCGAATGGATCCAAATTTGACCAATCATGACCAACAACGAATACGATGATTGACAGGGCCTCCTTGAATTGACGTCACGAGGGAGACAACCCTAAGGAAAATAAGAGGCTGGACGACCCTTATAATAATGTATGCTCATTAGGGGATATTGGGAATATTTCTTCGAATAATTCCATAAGATTTGTCTTTTACTGCTTAGAAGAGTCTCGCTCTTTATATATATATATATATATATATATATATATATATATATATATATATATATATATATATATATAGATATATATATATATATATATATATATAGGATAATAACCTTGTAAAGGAGAGATTCCGGATTCTGGCAACATTACTATTTATGAATGAAAAAATAATCTTGTGACACATCTTCTCTTTATCTATTGTTTTTTCTAGAGATTATTATTCTCAACTAAGATTTATCTCTTCATCTTTTATTGATTTGTTCAAAAAAGTTTCAATATCTTTTGAGTCAAACACCCTACATGAATGCAAAATATTTTATGTATCGGATTTCCTTTCTTCTGCTTGTAAAAGTCTCTTCTTCGCGGAACATTTTCTATCTGGATATATGATAAAACATACTCTATAATCAAATAAAATCACTTTGATGGAGTATATGTTTTTCCAAATAGAAAATATTTACTCTTGCCTAGTATCCATTCAAACAGAAAACGTGTTGACGTATAAAAATATATTATATCCTTTAGATAGGTAAATGTTTTTTCATAAGAGGATCTTTTAAGTTTATAATGCCACAGCGTAAATCTCACCCTCCCTTTATAGAAAATCCAATGGAAAGCCAAATAATTCTTAGTTGAATCGAGTTATTTCACGCTTTAATTTATTCAAGGATCATACCATAAAGCAGAATAACAGGCGACTATCCAAGTAAAATAGAAGTTCAAATACAAATTTCTATATGCAACCAAATTAGTCAAAAACACCTTTTGAAATTCCGTTCGATCAAAATGCATCGTCAAACTAAAAATTTTGCATTTACATTAAATTTTCACATCCGTCATAAACCTTTGAAAATTGTTTTGCTATATTTGCTTATTTTTGTAACTTTAAATTGTAAACATAATCAACGAAAGGGAAGGTGAAATGTTTATGGGCAATGGGCTTGTCAGTACCAAACTGTATTAATGATTAGGAGTCAACAAGATGGTATTATTGAGTCACGTGGTTTGGGTCAGTTTATGTCAAAGTTGCGAAAAATCATCTTCTCAAGTGGGAAGAAGGCCCTGTTCAAACGGGCCCATTTATACTACTATTTACCCACCGACACCACGTTGATGGGCCCGGGTGCGTTAAATCCTCTCTTTGTGGGTCGGGTCATAGTTTCTTCAACTTTTTCCACCAAACTGATCTGCCAACTGCTCATATGATCAAAATAGAGATTTGTGCAATCGAGTAGCCTCCACTCGAATAAAAATCAGAACAAATAATTTAAAAAAAAAGAAAAACAAGGAAGATCGACACGTAAATAAATGGTGAAATCTTACTCGCGTTCGGTGTTTAGAAAAAATCAATATACTTACGGTCTTGGGGCGTTTTTAATCAGCCCAAAGTCACACCCGCACGGAAGTTAAATTGCGCACTTGACTTAGTTTTCCTAATACTTAATTAAATTTTCAACAACTTTGCACTTAGAGTTAGTTTAGGTAGAAAAGTAAAGAGAACACAATCAAATACGGAAAAATCCCAACCTTTGTATTAATTCGAAAACTTACAAAGAAAACTCTCACTTGACTAAGATCACAACTCAATCACAGCCCCCACTTTGGCAAAGAACAAAGTCCAAATGCACCTATTTATAGCACATAGACAGCCTTTGGAACTTGACAACACATTGACACTTGTTGCTTACAACTTAGGCCATGATCTATAGGAAATGATAGCGGATACAAGGACTAAACATACATGGGTATAAGTAGTTACAAAAAGGTAACCGCCCACTACTTTGACATGTGCACTGCATGTGCGCCTTGGCTTGGCCAGTTGTTGTACGCCCAAGACTAACATTGCGCTCAACCTTGTCTACTTTTGACATTACTCCGCATCAATGCCTTACCCGCAACTCGTTGCCCATGACATTGCCGTACATGTTCTACGTCACTGTCGCTCGCACATATCTTGGTCGAGTTTTTTCCTTGTCCATGTCAACCATTATTTTGCATGTATCATTACTTGTATTTTGCTTCGCATAGCCTTGTCTTAGCTATCTGAAGCCTTTTCTATCATCCCGACTATTTTCCCTTAGTTTAGCCCCCACTTGGCGCTGCCACAACCCAAAGTGCTCGTGTCATTGGCTTTGGCGTGCATGACATGACGTGCCGCTCCAACTTTCCCATAATGCCTTGTCAAGCCTTTGCCAAGCATATCTTGCCTGCCCCAAGACCTTGGCAAATATTTCGCACTACATATCACATGACAATGTCTTGTCCATTGCCCTCATGATCGTTTGCCCGCACATAGGCCAATAGTAAGGGCATCACGTCCAATCCTTGCCAAAGTCGCGCCATGCCTGATGTCAAAGAGTCAGGCCACTAACAAATCACTCGCACCCTTTGAAATCGACGTCCTCATCGAGCCAACTCAGTTTATCAGCCCAAGGGGTTATTGACATACAACGCCCATGTTGCTCCATTCACATTTGCCACAATGGCATCCGCTACTTGTTCCTATTTTTTCGCAGCCACCATAGCATTTACCCTAGACTGCACAGGACATGCCTTCTTCAAGTGCAATCCATGACGAGCGCAAAACTAATGTATAAAACTTAGGCTTGCTGGTCAAAGATAGTATAGTATTAAATCATCTCCACATGGATTGGTTTAAATAATGTTCTAATAAATCTACAGATTAACACTACCCAGGAAAATAAACATTTGATTTATGTTATTATCAACTAATACTAACAACTAAGATTATCGATTGTGAGAAATTAAAGGGAATTAAATGACTAAGGTGCAACGATTGAATGTCAAGGTGAGAAGTAAGGGCTGTGACAAGATATGTGATCAACTATTATTCCGGGTAACTCTGTGCTAAGTTTTTTCTTAACTTCTATTAACTCTTTGGATTTCACAAGATGATTAGGCTATCTTCAGGATTCAAATTCTTCTTCCGAATGAATGAGAGTTCCGTTAACCACCCTAATAATAGGTCATATAAACATATGTTGGAAACACGTTCTCAAAGCATTATACTAGAACGTGTGTTCATATGTGTAGGTTTTGATGAATGACAAACGATGCGCAAATTGATATATGACGAAGTTCAAGTACAAGCGCACAATTGATATATAACGAGATTCAAGCACAAGACCAAGTTTTATAGTTTTATATGAGTCGTTCTTAATTGTGATCTTGATCCGACAACTTGACTCATGACATGGCTTCTCTCGTAAAATTATTTTTATAAAATCATGCATATTTACTTTAGTCAAAATGTTATTTAAACATGCCTCTAAAATCTGGACTAAGATAATCGATTATGTACTTATGATAATCGATTATGTTAAGCCAAGACTGCATGACAATCGATTGTGAACTAATGACAATCGATTGTGTTAAGGCAGTGAGCATCAGATTTTTCAAATCTGCATGACAATCGATTGTGAACCTTATGAAAATCAATTGTGATGAGGCAGTGTCCATCAAAGTTTTTCAACGCTCAAAATAATCGATTGTGAAGTTGATGACAATCGATTGTGAAGAGACAGTGTCCATCAGATTTTTCAAAGTCACAAAATAATCAATTGTGAACATATGACAATCGATTGTATTGAGGCAGTATCTTCCAGACTTTTTCAAAGTTATTAAATAATCGATTGTGAGTATATAACAATCGATTGTCACGAGGCAGTGTCTAAATTGATTTTTCAAGACTGATAAATAATCGATTGTTAACATTGCACAATCGATTGTGAAGCTGACCGTTGTCGTAAAATTTTCAAATACCGTCAGGTAATCGATTATTGATTTTGTATAATCGATTGTTGAAATTAAAATCTGGAAAGGATTTTTTGAACGTTGCTGAATAATCGATTATTGATTTTGTATAATCGATTGTTGAAATTAAAATCTGGAAAGGATTTTTTGAACGTTGCTGAATAATCGATTATTGATTTTGTATAATCGATTGTTGAAATTAAAATCTGGAAAGGATTTTTTGAACGTTGCTGAATAATCGATTATTGATTTTGTATAATCGATTGTTTTACGTAAAATCTGGAAATGATTTTTTGAACGTTGCCAATAATCGATTTTTGATCTTGAATAATCGATTGTTAAGCGTAAAATCTGGGATTGATTTTTGGAACGATTGGCAAACAATCGATTGTGGATTCTTGATAATCGATTGTCACACAGTAAAATCAGCAACTCTTAATTGGCAATTAGGCAACGGTAATGCCAAGTTTTTCAACTATAAATACAGCTTCATTTCAGTGTTTTGAACACAACAACACACAACAACTGATCATATAATTGCTATAAGCTTGCATACTCTATTGCTTATCATTTTATATTCATTACATAAGTTTTTGAGAGCCAAACTCTTGTCGAAAGTTGTTGCAATCTTGAGCGTATTCTTTTACTCATATCTACTCATTAAGGAGTGTCTTGTTTGAGTGCTTAGTGTTTTGTACACTTGAAGAGAATTGTTATTCTCTTGTTGTAAGAAGGAACTTGTGTTTCCTTGGTTGAAGTCTTGGAGTGTTGTATCTCCGAGCAAAGGTAGTTGAGGCTTGTGTCCTCAAGTTGTGAAGGAACTTGTGTTTCCTTTGGTTGAAGTCTTGGAGTGTTGTATCTCGAGCAAAGGTGTTGAGGCTTGTGTCCTCAAGTTGTAAAGGTTTGTTAAGCACCCAGAAGCTTGACAAGTTAGTGGAAATCTCGAGAGAGTCTCTCGGGGACTGGACTAGCCACGGGTTGTGGTGAACCAGAATACTTCGGTCTGTTCTTTCTTATTTATCGCACTTATTTATTTCCTGCAAATTTTAAATTCCGCAAGTTTACGCTAATCTTGATTATAACGCTATTCACCCCCCTCTAGCGTTAAGCGTATTATCTAACAATTGGTATCAGAACCCAACTCTCTGAAGACTTAACAGTTTGAGAGAAACTTCCATGTCTTCTACTCGTGACTCTTTTGCAGGAATAGAGGAAGGACAGTGCTCCACCCGACCACCACTATTTAACGGTACAAACTATACGTACTGGAAGGAGAGGATGAAAATCTTCGTTCAAGCAAACAATTTTCATCTTTGGAAGGTGATAACAAATGGAAATCAAATTCCAACCAAAAAGGTTGAAAACGAATGGGTTCCCAAGTCCGAAGAAGAATATGACGCGGATGATGTCCGAAAGATGCAAAATAATGCTAAAGCAATTAATTTATTATATTGTGCTGTAAATGATGACGATTACAGGAAAATATCGTGTTGCACAACGGCGAAGGAAATATGGGACAAGCTGGAAATTACGTACAAAGGTACGGACCAGGTAAGGGAAGCCAAAATTGATTTCCTAACCCATGCTTATGAATTATTTCACATGAAGGAAGGTGAAAAGGTAGATGAAATGTTTGAACGATTTTCAATAATCGTAAATGACCTACATGCTCTCAAGAAGACTTTCACGGATAGGGAACTTGTCCAAAAAATCCTTAGAAGTCTCACTCCGGCATGGCGATCAAAGGCCGACGCGATTCAAGAGTTCATTGGCGTCTCAAATGTTACCATCGACGCATTAAGAGGTAATCTTAAGACTTATGAATCTACTATACTTAACCCTCTTGTTGATGATCAAAGGAGGCAAAGAATCGGTCTAAAGGCAAGCACAAGCCAACCGCAAGTTGATGAGGACGGAGACAACGAGTTTGGACTCGTTATCAAAAGATTTCAAAAGTTCATGCGAAAAGAGTATGAACGAAAGGGCAAAAAGCAAGGAGAACAAATAAAGTGCTATGAATGCGGAGAAACCGGGCACATCAAATCAAATTGCCCAAACATCAAAAAGGAAAAGAAACCTTTCAAAAAGCAACGTGCATATATATCTTGGGGAGAAGACTCCGGAGATGAGTCAAGTGAAGGAGAAGAAGAGGAAAGCGCAAACCTTTGTCTTATGGCACAAGAAGACAAGCAAGATGAGGTATGTCAAATCTCTTCTAAAAATTTCTTTTCCCTTGAAGAAATGCAAAATGCTTTTGATGAGTTATATTGTGAATTTATTAAAGCTTCAAAAACTGTTAAATGTATAAAGGAAAATGCTTCTTCAAAAGAAAAAAATTTTCAAAAACAACTCTCATTGAAAGAAAAGGATTTGGAAAAACTGGTTTTAGAAAATGAGAAGTTGAAAGAGGAAAACAAGTTTTTTGGAAAAAGAAGCGCCGACAAGCCCGAAAGCTCTATTAGAAATTGTACTTCTTGCATGCATCTCAAAAATGAAGTAGAAAGGCTTAAGGGCACCTTATATAAGTTTAATTCTTCTCACAAAAATTTGAATGAGGTCCTTGTTAGTTTGAAGTCAACCAAGCATGGCATAAGTTTTAAGAATGAGCCTAAAGAAAAGGTTGATGCCAAACCCCAACTACCTAAGGCTCAACCTAGGATTAATAAAACAAATGCTCATCCTAGAAATAACAACCCTAGAACCAATATGCATGCTAGACCAAATGTTGAACACTTTAGAAGACCTAGAAATGACTTACCACCTAGAAATAACTACTCTAGAAATGATGCATATTCTAGGCCACACACTAGAAGGAAGTTTGAACCTTTTAGAACATCTAGAAATGGCCCTCAACCTAGAAACAATTATTCTAGAAATGCTGCTCATAATAGTAGGAATGACTTTCATGAAATGCGCAATAGCCATAGTGTCGAAAATAGAGTGAACAATTTTCGTCCGTCTAATTACTATGAACCTAGAAGGATGCATAATCCCAACGTGACTTGTCATTATTGTAGACGAATTGGTCATATTGCTCCTGCATGTTTTACACGACATAGACATATCACTCAATCGCATCATTATGATATGCCTAACCCCCAAGGACCCAAAATGGCATGGGTACCAAAAGATCATTAATCTCTTTTGCAGGTGTGCTTGAAGGCTACAATATTGTAGTAGATGCACCAAGCACAATACCTTATCGCATCAAGGGGGAATTTCGGTTAGTTATCCTTTTTGACAAAAACCGAATTGATAATATATGCAAGCAACCGATATTAACATATGTGTTGTTAATTTGGCCTTATATTGTTAAAAATTTTGATGTGCTTAATCATAATAGTTGATATGTGTTTAGATACCCTTGTTAATAATTAATATCAATTATCCTTGATGCATATGTTGAAAATTCGTTGTTAAACAACAATTGGTATATTAGCTTGCTTCTAGTAAAAATATTTCATTTATGATTTGATAACTGTTATTTGTGGTTTAAATAAATGTTAGTATATATCAGAAAAATAAATTATTTCCTCTGGTGTGTATTAACTGTTAGCATATTTTTGGCAAAAACTTCTTACTCATGCTTTTGATAAATGCTATTTTTGGTTTGAAAAAAAAATTGATATATTCCTGAAATAAATGATTCATAAAAGTATTTCTGTTAAAAATCGACTCTTGATGAATGTATCTTTTGGCCTGAATAATGGTCGGTATATTCGACTTTTGGTTGACTTGTTATATATTAATGTTTGATATTTTTTAAAAATAACATTTAGTATCACTGTTAATAAAATAACATTTGATACATTTGTTATGTTTGCCAACAAATGATTTTATCACTATTTTATAACAATTGGTATATCTATGGTTTGTTGGTATGTTTTGATAAACTTCTCATTAAGGAGGAATAGATTGCATGAATTTTATCTTGATGACATTATTGTTGTATTTCAAAACAACTTTCCATATTGGTAATATCATTCTTCAAAATTATGTTGATAACTTTTATGCTATTAATATTTTGCATTCCAAAACATGTTGAAAATGATATTGTATTATTTTTGAGCAACTAATGAGTTTTATGCAAGGAGTCTCTAAAATTTCATTTGAGGTGTCCATGATGGACAAGCGAAATTTCCTCTCGGAGCTGCAAGTTAAGCAAATGAAAGTGGGAACTTTCACTTGTCAAACTAACTATTGCAAGAAATTGCTGAAACGATTTAAAATGAACAATGCAAAAGCAATGGTGACTCCCATGAGCACATCTGATCATCTAGACAAAGATGAGAAAGGTAAGGAAGTCGACACTAAGAAGTATCGAGGTATGATTGGCTCTCTTCTTTATCTTACTGCTACTCGTCCGGACATCATGTTTAGCGTGTGTTATGCGCCCGTTATCAATCGTGTCCGAAGGAGTCTCCCCTTACTGCGGTAAAACGGATTTTGAAGTACCTTGTTGGTACTACAAATGTGGGTCTATGGTACCCCAAAGGTTCTTCATGCCAACTCATTGGCTATTCCGACTCCGATTTTGCTGGATGCAAATTAGGCCGCAAGAGCACTAGTGCCACTTGCCATTTGCTCGGTAGCTCTCTCGTTTCTTAGTTTAGCAAGAAACAAGTAAGTGTTGCGTTGTCCACAACCGAGGCTGAATATGTAGCCGCGGGGAGTTGTTGCGCTCAAATCCTATGGATGAAACAACAACTCTTGGACTATGGCCTAAGTCTTGATCATATCCCTCTTAGATGTGATAATACTAGTGCCATATGCTTGACGAAGAACCCCGTTCTTCATTCGCGAACAAAACACATTGAAATTAGACATCATTTTATAAGAGATCACGTTCTCAAGGGCGATGTCGAAATCGAATTTGTTGAAACCAAAGATCAATTGGCCGACATCTTTACAAAGCCCTTAGAGAAAGAGTCCTTCTTCCGAATTCGTAGTGAACTCGGGATTCTTGACTCCACGTTGATCTAAGTCATGCATTGCATTTTTTTTATATACATGATTTCTAACTTGAGCGTCGGAGACGTCTAACGAATTTTTGCAGGTATCGCCCTAAAGGTAGGGGGAATTATAAAGCATGACGCGCAATAATCGAGTCTTCTTCAGAAAAATCGGTTTCTGTCGTCTAATAATTGATTATCTTATATCAATAATCGATTGTACTGCTATTATTTGAGTTATTGTACTTTCTTTAAGAAATCACGCTTTATTTTCAATAAATAAACAAGTTTTTTTCCTTGCCATCTTATTACATTTTTTTTTCTAATGGCAAAAGGGGGAAGATAACGGGTATGCACTCTCAATACTTATCAGCATAAATTGAGGGGGAATTCATATATTGAGGGGGAACAAATTGCATATCCATATACTTGTTGCATATCTTTACTTGTCTTGAATCGTCATTATGAATTGTTTAATTTGCATATCCCGCTTAAAGTTTGCCATTATCAAAAAGGGGAAAATTGTTGGAAACACGTTCTCAAAGCATTATACTAAAACGTGTGTTCATATGTGTAGGTTTTGATGAATGACAAACGATGCGCAAATTGATATATGACGAAGTTCAAGTACAAGCGCACAATTGATATATAACGAGATTCAAGCACAAGACCAAGTTTTATAGTTTTACATGAGTTGTTCTTAATTGTGATCTTGATCCGACAACTTGACTCATGACATGGCTTCTCTCGTAAAATTATTTTTATAAAAATGTGCATATTTACTTTAGTCAAAATGTTATTTAAACATGCCTCTAAAATCTGGACTAAGATAATCGATTATGTACTTATGATAATCGATTATGTTAAGCCAAGACTGCATGACAATCGATTGTGAACTAATGACAATCGATTGTGTTAAGGCAGTGAGCATCAGATTTTTCAAATCTGCATGACAATCGATTGTGAACCTTATGACAATCGATTGTGATGAGGCAGTGTCCATCAAAGTTTTTCAACGCTCAAAATAATCGATTGTGAAGTTGATGACAATCGATTGTGAAGAGACAGTGTCCATCAGATTTTTCAAAGTCACAAAATAATCGATTGTGAACATATGACAATCGATTGTGTTGAGGCAGTGTCTTCCAGACTTTTTCAAAGTTATTAAATAATCGATTGTGAGTATATAACAATCGATTGTCACGAGGTAGTTTCTAAATTGATTTTTCAAGACTGATAAATAATCGATTGTTGACATTGCACAATCGATTGTGAAGCTGACCGTTGTCGTAAAATTTTCAAATACCGTCAGGAAATCGATTGTTGATTTTGTATAATCGATTGTTGAAATTAAAATCTGTAAAGGATTTTTTGAACGTTGCTGAATAATCGATTATTGATTTTGTATAATCGATTGTTGAAATTAAAATCTGGAAAGGATTTTTTGAACGTTGCTGAATAATCGATTATTGATTTAATATAATCGATTGTTTTACGTAAAATCTGGAAATGATTTTTTGAATGTTGCCAATAATCGATTGTTGATCTTGAATAATCGATTGTTAAGCGTAAAATCTGGGATTGATTTTTGGAACGATTAGCAAACAATCGATTGTGGATTCTTGACAATCGATTGTCACACAGTAAAATCAGCAACTCTTAATTGGCAATTAGGCAACGGTAATGCCAAGTTTTTCAACTATAAATACAGCTTCATTTCAGTATTTTGAACACAACAACACACAACAACTGATCATATAATTGCTATAAGCTTGCATACTCTATTGCTTATCATTTTATATTCATTACATAAGTTTTTGAGAGCCAAACTCTTGTCGAAAGTTGTTGCGATCTTTAGCGTATTCTTTTACTCATATCTACTCATTAAGGAGTTTCTTGTTTGAGTGCTTAGTGTTTTGTACACTTGAAGAGAATTGTTATTCTCTTGTTGTAAGAAGGAACTTGTGTTTCCTTGGTTGAAGTCTTGGAGTGTTGTATCTCCGAGCAAAGGTAGTTGAGGCTTGTGTCCTCAAGTTGTGAAGGAACTTGTGTTTCCTTTGGTTGAAGTCTTGGAGTGTTGTATCTCTGAGCAAAGGTGTTGAGGCTTGTGTCCTCAAGTTGTAAAGGTTTGTTAAGCACCCGGAAGCTTGACAAGTTAGTGGAAATCTCGAGAGAGTCTCTCGGGGACTGGACTAGCCACGGGTTATGGTGAACCAGAATACTTCGGTGTGTTCTTTCTTATTTATCGCACTTATTTATTTCCTGCAAATTTTAAATTCCGCAAGTTTACGCTAATCTTGATTATAACGCTATTCACCCCCCCCCCCCTAGCGTTAAGCGTATTATCTAACAACATATGCACAAATTCAGTGAATGAATGATCCTTCAAAGAATGTTTCTCAACTATTCTTCTTAATCAGGTTAATTGATAACTCTCTCAGCTCTTTAGATTACCTATCAGAGGCATAAAATCAACCAAACAAGGTAACACAATGTGAATTGTGGTAACACTTCTCTTTCGATTAAAGTAAAGCTATAATTGGCTTTGCAATTTGATTAATAACTCGTTCAACGAATTCTAACAATTAACAGAGAGTAAAAACCCTAAACAATTGTCAAATTAAATATCCGCCATTAACCCTAAGAGAAATTACTCCATGGTAGAGAAGTTATTCATCACAAGAGTATTAGAAGAACAAGAAGACATTACAATTCCTAAAATCAAATAAATTTTTGTATTGAATTAATTAGATCAAGTATTTGCGTCTCAGTTGTTTCCTTGCCTTCTTCTCTCCGAAAGTTGCTCATAAATTCGAGATGTCTCATTTTTAGACGAGCTAGGCTTCATATAGGTCAAAAAGAGTAGCCCCTAAAATTACAAAAATAGGTCTGGGTAAAGTTTTCGAAAGTGGATGTGCGTGGCCGTCCGCCTGGAGGTGTGACCGCGCATATCACCGCGCACCTCTGGTAGTGCATTGCATTACTTGTGCGGTCAAGTGCACTCTGGAAAGGGTCTTATGCATGGTCGCACCTAGTTTAGCCTCCTTCTCAACTCTTTGTTTCTCCTATCAAGTGCATTATCCATCCCTTGATCCCTGCACACGATCCCGACTTAATTCTTGTGCTTTTACTCAGACTTCAAAGCTTTAAAATAGCTCGATTAACTCCACAACATATTCATAACTCGGAATCGTTCCTATAAAGCATAAAAACACACAATTAGTGTAAAATATTACCAATTAAAGCTCAAAACAAGTAAACTGCAGTGAATAAAATTACAATAAGAGACTAAAATACTCAATTATAGCCTACCATCAATCCACCACAAGTAAAGCAGCCTTTGAATTTGCCGCTTCTCTCATTTCCATTGGAAGTCTCCGCATGTCTTCCATTCTTAGCATACTTGTCATCTTCAACAACTTGGCCCTTCCAGCTTTTCTTCTATTCCCTTGCCTCAGATTTTGAATGCGAAGATTTATTCAGGTCATCACCTAAATTAAAATCAGCCAACGCATCTGTCGCCACAATAGCAGTAGAGAGGCTTTGAATATTCTGCCTTCTCAACTATAATTGTGCTCATCCCTTTAGTCCGCTCATGAAGTAATGCATCTTGTATTCCTCAGTCATGTTACTCACATTCAGTATCAAGGATGAGAACACCTAGTCATACTCCCTTATCGTGCCACTTTGTTTTAAGCGACGCAATCTACCTCTTGCAACCCATGACGAGATGCTTGGAAGGAATTGGAATTTTAATTCCTTCTTCAGTATCTCCGAAGTTTCAATCTTAGGCAGTCCAGCACTTTCCACTTTCACGACTCATGTACGCCACTATATCTTTTGCATCATTAGTCAAATACATTGGTGTAATGGTCACCTTTTCCCCACTCAGCACACGAGCAACTTGGAAATACTGATCCATATCCCACAAGAAATTTTCTAGTTCTTTAGCTCTTATTGCACCACCATAAACCTTTGGCTCCGGAATCCTCATCTTGGTGCAATCATCACTTTTAGGGGCAATGTTTTGTAATGCCCTTATAAGTTGAACCACCTTATCGTGTAGTTCTTCCTTTTCCTTGAGTACTAAGGTCATTTATACCAGCGTAGTCTCATGCTTCGTTGCATAATCTGCTCCAAACGTGCCATTATCGCAAGAACATAAGAATCAACACTTATTTCAAGAGCCTGCCCAACGAGTTTTTCCAAATGTTCCATCTTTTGGTGAAGTTTAGCATTTGTGCCACTAGCCGTGTTCTCAAACGGTAACACAAAATCTGTTACTAGTCGTTCTTCCACTGCCACTGTCACTGCCACGAACATGCTCTGCTCTTATACCGGTTGTTGTGCACTTGGCTCAGCTTTCCCAACAACTAACCAATTTTTCAGCAAGTTTGCACTTAGAGTTATTTTAGGTAGAAAAGTAAAGAGAACACAATCAAATACGAAGATATTCCAACCTTTGTATTAATTCAAAACTGACAAAGGAAACCCTCATATGGCTATATTCACAAGTCGATCGCATCCCCACTTTGACAAAGAACACTAGTCATTCTTTAACAAACACTATGACATGCCCAATGACTAGCCTTAGTCCCTTTTGAAACACTTAGGAACCCTCACGTTTTACTCTTGTTTCTCACATGAATTTCACACGAAATTCCCACATAGATCTGACAAAGGCACCACATGGGCATCCTTTGGTACTTGACATCACATTGATAATGGTTGCCAACAATTTTTTTTCACTTGGCGGGCTAATGCAAAATCTATTCTTATCTTGTAGCTAACATCCCCAACTACATAGACCATGATCTATACGAAATGATAATGGGTACAAGTACTAAACAAACATAGGTACAGTTACAAAAGGTAATTGCCACTACTTTGGCACGTGCATTGCATGTGCGCCTTGTCTTGGCCAGTTGCTGCAAGCCCAAGGCTGGCATGGCACCCAGCCTTGGATCCTTTTGATATTTCTCTACTCCAATACTTTACTTGCAACCTATCGCCAATAGGTTTTCCGCACACGCCCGACGCCATTATCGCCCGCACATGTCTTGGCCAAATTTTTGCCTTGTCCATGTCAACTCTTGTTTCGCCTATGCCATTGCTTGTAGTTTTCTTTGCATATCCTTGTCATAGATATTTGAAGCCTTTGCCATCATCCTGCATTGTTTTGGATTAGTTTAGCCCACACTTGGCACTGCCATAACGCAGAGTGCCCGTGTCATTGACTTTGATGCGCATGCCATGCCATGCTGCCCCAACTTGCCCATACTGCCTTGTCAGGCATTTACCAAGCATGTCTTGACGGCCTCAAGACCTTGGCCAATACTTGTCCGCAATAGCCCACATGACAATGTCTTGTCCATTGCCCTCATGATCGTTTTTCCCGCACATAGGCCAATGGCAAAGCCATCGCTCTCCATCCTTGCCACAGCCGCGCCACGCCAGATGTCAAAGAGTCAAGTCCCTAACACTAAACACTTACCATAGTTAAGTAATACATAAGGTGAAAATGCACATTAATTGACCATAATTAGGTGATAAAAGGGTATGAAGAAGACACATGTCATCTTATCATTGGTTTGGTATATAAACATAGTGGGGTTTGAGTAAATTTTGAAATTAATAAATACTATTTTACATACACTTTTATCCGTTACTCACTAATTTGTGTTTTCATCTCAAATTATCTTTTAACCATGTTACATTAAACTTTGTGGTATACACCACGTTTTTAGATATTATAAAAAGATTCATGTAAACTTTATTAATGTGCTTATGACTTTAAGAAATCATTTTGAGAGTTAGTTTCCGAGAGTAAGTTACTCCAAATATTGAGTAATTATTTATTCACTTAACCAGAAGAAGATAACATATTTAACTTTTTTTAAAACATAGTTAGCTGAATAAGTTAACTTTTTATAAAAAAAAAACAAGTGAAAAGATCCTCCAGAGCTCAATCTAGTGGAACAACTGAATTAGAGTTTGATGACCAGCAAGTGAAAGCCGCCATTATTAGCTTATAAATAATCATGAAAAACTAAGGTAGTATCTATGGAGATTTAACATAGTAAAGTTTCAACAACCTTAAATTTCCTAACTCAAATATTAGAGAGATAAAATGAGTTACTTGACTCTATCAAACCGTTAAAAACATTAAAAGTAGTTAAATATATTGTGAAAAATAATGTTTCTCCGTTTCAATTTAAATGACACACTTTTCTCGTTAATCCGTTGCAAAAAGAATGACACATTTTTATATTTGAAAACATAACTTTAAATTTTTCATCTTACCAATTTTACCCTTAATGAGAATTTTTTATAACCACACAAATATCATGACCCACAAAGCTTTGCTCCTTAAGCTTCTAGAACTCGCTCCCATTTGGTCATAGATTTTGGCTTTATTATTTCAAAAAAAATTAATTAAAACATTGTTTGTATATGAATTATGATCATGTTTAGGGAAAAAAATTAAAAATTTTCAAATTCACAAAACTGGTTTAGGGCAATTTTTGGGTGAAATTTTTTCTTAAAATTCAATTTTCAAAAATTATTTTTCAATACAACTTTAAATTTATTTTTTTAAAGTTTCAATTAAATCTTTGTCCAAACGCTCGCTACATGTTTCAAAAGCTTTTTTTTATATATTTTGTGTCTAGTCAAACTAAATCATTTAAATTGAAACGAAGTAGAAAGGAAGAAATTAAAGAAAAGTGAATAGTGAGAAAGTCATAAGGAAAAAAAACAGTAAGGAATAAATGAGGAAAGTTGGAACTAGGGGGAAAAAAATCATGATTGTCTAGCAACCAAAGATTGAGATCTTATTAAATTAGAATATTATGGATGTGTAATATATGCATGAACGTACCAAAAAGATGAACGCATGATTGTATCATAAATACATCACCCTTTTGTGGTTGAGCATTGAAATAAAAAACAAAAAGAAATGGATCTTAGACTCTATGCCGATTGCCGAAAGCACATCAATTTTGCACGCCTAAATATTTTTATTAAAAGATTAAGGAGAAAGAAATGATGGAAAAGGTAGACAAGAAAAAGAAGAATGTTTTTCTGTTGTTTTGTCTTATCGACATAGGATGTGGATGGCCTTTCTAATATGGAATGCTTTGCTCCGTATTATTCTATCATTTAGGTAAATATATGATTTAAGTTTTATGAGTTTAATTTTTAATAATTTTAGTATTTAATTAATTATATTTTAAAATTATGATATTCATATTTATTATTATTTATTTATAATTTTAGTGAATTCTTAGACCTAAATGTTCTAGGTTAAAAGCACGAAGTTCAGATGAACCCGATGCTATAATGCTGCATCTGCCTCTAATTTCAATGAGAATTCAATAGAAGGGAAAGGAAAAAAACAATTACTATATATTGCTACATTACATATAAAATAACCTAAATTCCACCATTCCTATCCCAACCCTACCAAAGGATTTTCACACTCACAAGCTAAAATAGCAATTTGCAATGAAAAGGGCCCTCCCAGATACCATGCAATTACTTTGCAGACATTCCTCTTTGCCAAAAAGGAAGTTTTCTCTGGGCGTGACTCTGGTTGTTGTTTAATACAAATATTGGGGGTTCGAATCCCTCTCCATCTGTAAGGTCAGAAGTTCTCTCTTGTATTATCTATAAATAAGAACGAATCGGATCGACTCGACTGATATGATAGATGGAATAGGAATTTGTGTTCTATTGACTTTTAGCCCGTGTCATAAAATATTTTAGCCACTATTTTAATAAACTTTTACCTGCCCGGACGAAAATACCTTTCTGCTATAATTTGCTAAAACCTACAAAAGCTAAAGACACTTAGTCCTGAAGTTAGAGTTGGAAGTTCATAAATTTAAGGGCAGGTAGTCCTTAACTTAGGTTACAAGCACCAAAATTACGGACATGTAGTCTTGAACTTAGAGTTACAAGTTCAAAAGTTAAGGACGGGTAGTCTTAAACTTAGAGTTACCAGGTCAATAATTATGGACAGAGAGTCCTCAACTTAGACTTACAAGCTCAAAAGTTAAGGACATGTAGTCTTAAACTTAGAGTTACCAGGTCAATAATTATGGACAGGTAGTCCTCAACTTAGACTTACAAGCTCATAAATTAATGACAGCTAGTCCTGAACTTACAATAACAAGCTTATAAGATAAGGACACTTGGTTTTGAAGTTAGATTGGAAGTTCAAAAAGTAAGGACATGTAGTCCTTAATTTAAAGTTACAAGCACAGAAATTAAGTACAGGTAGCCTTGAACTTAGAGTTCGAAGTTCAGAAAATAAGGACATGTAGTCCCGAACTTAGAGTTACAAGTACAAAAGTTAAAGACATGTAGTCCTAAACTTAGAGTTACAAGCTCAAAAACTAAGGACGGGTAGTCCTTTACTTAGACTTACAAGCTCATAAATTAAGGTCAGCTAGTCCTGGACTTAGTCGGAGGAGTAGGAGTAAGGACACTACCGTCTTTTCATATTAATTTTAATAGACTAGTAGCTACTTTTGCTCAGCATTAAAAATGCTGGATAAAAAGTAAATACCACTTTAAAAAGTGATTACCCCACGTAATTTTTACTAGAACTTCCATGGAAGAAGCCCAGTCCATGAAAACTTGAGCTCTTGGACCATATAGTAATGAAATGGGCCAAGAAAGCAGAAGGTATACATTTCAAAAAGGGGTAATTATCATTTGGACCTCCTTAGTTTTGGAATGTCACTTGAACTTCTGTAATTCGAATATATGGTGGATATACGCATTCTTTTGCCAGGAAACTATATAAAAGAATAGCAAAAAGATTACCAACTTACGCCATTTTGGCCCTTCCTACTGAAAACGTTAAAGAGAATCATGAAATTGGAAGTTATTTGGAAAAGGGTTAAGAAATCAATATACACTTTAATAGTACATAAGCTCTAAATTTTACGCCAAATATTTGATCATGGTTTCGCATTTGTGCTGCAGAAATACAATTACAAACCAAATGGTAAATCAAAACATACATCTGGTCGTCAACAGTATAATCTTAGATTTTTGACGTTGTGATCCAGCAGGCTTTTCCTGGTTCAAAACTTTAACCCCACAAGCTTTTGCGAAATATTGAAGAACAGTAGAGGAAGTGAGAAGGGGAGTCTTAGAGAAACGATAAAGTTGTCTCTTGACCTATAGGTCACGGGTTCGAGCTGTGGAGGCAGCCTCTAATGTATTAGAGTAGGTTGTCTCTGTCACACCCAAGGTCCAAAAAATTTCTTGATAGTATGTTGTTATATGTAATACTTGTATGGTTATTGCTGATGAAACTCGTGCCCTCCGTAAAAGCACTAATAATTTCCTTCATCTACTCCTAGTTATATTCCATATTTAATTAGAGCTTTTGTAACGTTTTTCAAATTGATGTTGATCTTCTTGTTGTGAGGCATCCGAGGAATTTACTCTCGAGATTGTAAAATTATTTTAGAAGCCAAATGTGCTTCCGTTCACTAATCTAACAGCAAGGTTTACCAATGTTGTAATGGCGCAGATCATGTGCTTTTCCCTTGCATTTGTGATATATTTATTGAGTTGGTGTAAACTCGTGGTCCGAGTAAGTTTTTACGCCAACTCAGATATACCATTAAAACTGAAAAGCAGCGTCTCTCTTTAATTGGTTTTGTGGACCTTTCCTTCAATTGTTTGTTATTGCTTTCCTATGTATTGTTCCCTGTTTTAGATGGTCGTTTTTTATTAAATCAAACCAATCTACATTGCTCCGATATAAGAGCTTGTCAACAAACAGCCACCAAATATGACCAGAATACAACTAGCAGAAACTCCCGGAAGAAAAGTCTAATTAATTGGTTTCTTTCAAACATCAATTTGCACATATAAACATTTAAGAGCAGCGTCCATGATTTTCCTTTCCTCTTAAGACATGGACTCCATGTTACAACTCAAAGAACAGATTAACTGATTAGTACAATTAATGTAAACAATAACGTATCTGAAACTAAAATGCCCTTGACACCATGATACAAAGGTACGTTTAGCCCATGGCATACTTCTGGGTCCAGCTCCTTGCAGTTGTCTCATACTTGTTCCTGTCTGTCTTGTACATGTGTGCAATCTCCGGGACCAAAGGATCGTCAGGATTAGCATCCGTCAAAAGAGAACATATTGAAAGCAACACCTAAAATTTGAAACAAACAGTAAATAAGTGGTGAGGCACATAACAGACATAATTCATGATCAAAAACTCTCTTATATTGCCCTGCAGATGTTTAAAGCTTCAGTAGTACAAGACATCCTGGTGAAGCAAATGTATAGGTTGATCTTCCTAAAAGAAATTTTTAAGGTATCTGATCAACATTCAATATGTTTTGACGGTCCTCTTCCCTTTTCTAGATGCACCAATAGTGGGAAAGGCAGAACTAGGAGGAGGATTCCCTACAGTTGACACGACTTTGTATGTTGAATCAATGAAGTTTATCCTTTTATCTAAGATAGAAGGCAGAGGAATTAAATTAAGCATACGAGAAAGATGTTTGAATTGGTATTCAAATAGCAAGGTTAAAGGGCAAAACCAGGCCAACGATTCCAAAAACCTAAACAATTCTAGTCGATTATATGTCTCCAACTCCGTTATGGAACTTGAAAAGAAATCCCATAGATTGGTATTGAGAAACTTCCTATTAATTAGTTCCACCATTGTGTGTACCATGGCATTAAATGGAACTGCCAAATGACTTTTAATGTGTGATGTAGAGATCTGAAAAATATAGCTAACCTCATGGTTTTGGGTACCAAACAATAAACAGGTGTTTGGTCATTCAAAGGAAAGCTTTCTAGTGGCATAAAACAAGGCTGCAAAAAAAAGTTAACGTTATGGCAAAAATCTGTTTTTCTTTAATGTGAGAAAGCACAGGAGAAAAATTAACTAATATTAAACATGATACAATGAGCCATATGTATACACATAACCTATCCTACTCCTAATATACATTGGATTAGGCTACTCCTAATACACATTGGATTAGGGTTCTACTATTACATATTCTAACACTCCCCTCAAGCTGGTGCATTTAAATCATATGTACCGAGCTTGTTACATATGTAGTTAACATCGAACCCGGGTTTCTAGACCCGAAAGCATAACTGAAAACTGGAAACTGAAAATACTGTAGCTGCCGGAAAAAATACTGTAGCTACCGGAGAAAATTCAAGGTTGTCGGAATTGAAAAGTAAAAATATGGGTAGGCTCGGAATTTGAGGGCGATCCAACTGCCCTGAAGGACCTTCGTCAAAATCTCACCGGAACAGTGCTCACGCGCCGGTGCGTGGGACAGATGCGCCGCCGGCGGCAGAACTCCGGCGGGCGCGTGGGAGGTTCGTTTCCGGTGATTTTTCTGGGGTTGGTCGAAATTCTTTTCCGAACCTCTTGGTGGTCTCGGATTTTGCACAACACCAACAAAAAGGTGATTTAGTTACAGACAGCCGCTTAAGTCGCCGGAAAATTGCACGGCGACGAGGTCTTTCTTCCCGGAAGTAGCTGGAATGACGCACAGCTATAATATACTCACTGTAGATGTGATGGTGTTGGTTTTTGCACAACATTGATAATTAGTGACTTTGACGCAATAAGACACTTCGGTCACCGGAAAATTGCACGGTGACTGAGTTATTTCTTCCCGGATGTCGTTGGAATGACGCACAACGATAATTATCTCATCAAAGTTTTGATACCATGTGAGAAAGCACGGGAGAAAAATATAACTAATATTAAACATGATACAATGAGCCCTATATACACACACATAACCTATCATACTCCTAATAAACATTGGATTAGGCTACTCCTAATACACATTGGATTAGGGTTCTACTATTACATATTCCAACATTTAACAAACATATTACTACCTCAATCTTTATATTTCTTTCAAAATAAAAGGAAAATAAAGATACAAGATTTCCCCATAGAAGTTTAGAACAATCTATTGAAGTATAGGGGTAATATGAGCGCATGGAAACAAAAGCACTAAAACACTGATCAAAATTTTCATAAGTAGTACTTCAGATATAAACAACTTAAATGTAATAAGAAATGAACCTTGGAAATCGTTAGGGCAGGGCTCCACTGCTCCTTTAAAATGTCAAGGCATATGCTCCCGTTACTGTTTATGTTTGGGTGGAAAACTTTTGTCCTGAAAGCAACCTGCCAGATTCACCAATGGTCAGTGTATTTCAACCTTCTTCATTGCCAGTGACAAAAGTATTAGAAAGATGATATTTATGACTACAACTTGATTTAATGGAAAGTCCTTGATCTTTCTGCCTTAGTTATTGTATTTGACATATTTCATAATCCGATGAGACATTTAACCTGCTTTGTCAGGTTTGTTTAAACCGGAATTAAAATATATTGATGTATGTTTAACTCAGAGATTTACATGATTAACCAAAAATGAATATTTTATACGTGGTGGTCATTATTTATTCATATAATACGAAATGCAGAAGGCAACTAGAATTGGCTTTCTCGCTTGGTAGACTTGCAACATTTTTGTGCTAGTAAATTTGGTACATCTTTCACTTGCTATACAATTCTAAATGAAACGTTCCCTTTCTACAATATTCTATAGCATCACAAGCTTTTTATCTCCTTCAGGTCGCTAAGATTACTCTAAGTACCTGAATACAATACTTAAAAAAAAAGTAAAATAAAATGGTCAAATGCACAAGGAGGAAGAAGTTTATTTCATCTATAAAACTAAACACGATTTTCAAACAAGAGATACTGTATAAAGAAAATAAAAGATACAAATAAAAAACTCTTTCATGTGAAGTACCAATACATCAAACCAGAACCGTTTGATCTTCAGAAGATACATACCGCAAAAACAACATAAGCATACTAGCCCAAAAGAAATATGAGCTGAACTTAGTCCCTCTTCAACTAACCCTTAAATTTAAGATTAAGGAACTGTGCTATCATTCTCCCAATTTGACATAAAGGAGCGACTAGCGAGCTTAATCAATCAGGTCAGAATTACAGATCTACTAAAATGAAACAATGTATCCTAGCACCGATAACAATAGAAAACCAGATTCACTTTGCTGCTAAGTGGTCTAGTGGTCCCCAAAAGTCAATGGTAAACCCACTCTTGCAACTACTTTATGGCCAATTTTGAAACTTCATTTGAGTTTGATGAAAATTACGCCTAACAATCACCTACACAAATACAAGTTTTGCTATCAAGCATAATAAGATCAACATAAGCTAGGAGGTAAGCTAATCATATCAATTATGGATAAACTTATTCGATGGAGAGAACCTCTTTGAACCAAAATTTCTAGGCTAGGCTGTTAAGGACCATAATTTAACGATGAAGTTGTGCGTATCAACAGTCATTATCAATTTGTTAATTTAAGTAACAACAAGAGCTCAAAATGCACCTTAGGTGGCTTGAATGGATAATCTGGAGGAAAATGAATCGTCACCAGAAAAACACCACCAGAAAAAGGACTGTCTGGAGGACCCATTATCGTTGCTTGCCAATGAAACATGTCCTCAGCAACAGGTCCTGAGAAATCCGGCGTAATCAGAAAAACACACAAACAACAAACCCAACAAAAATATCCCTTAGAGAGGAGTTAAAGTTATTGGTCGACAGGGTGGTATTGATGCCGGACCAGACTATGACTTTAATACTTTACAGAATCCAAGCATTGACAAAAGAAGGAAAGAGCCTGCATGACTGGATTTCTGGTTTTGCTTTTTGAAGAACGTAAAAGAAATAAGCATATTTTGATATCGAGAACAAAACAATTGTTACTGCAACTTTATTAAAAAAAGGATCTGATATAAGCATAAACCGTCAATGCCAAAGGGCAATTTCTTCTTAGTTCTAGCCCAATTAAATTTGACTACTTCTTTTATAGGAATTATTCAACAGAATAAGAAACCACAAATGAACCGGCAGGCGAAGAATGCAAGGCTCTTTTATGGACTAGCACATCCAAAGGTAATCATAACCCATCTACATAGCATAAGAGCAGCAACACAAATCAAAATCCCTACATGATTAATGCCAAACAAATACTCTAGATCAGTGCACGTAAAGTAGAAATACATGCTGAATAAACTACTGCACAAGATCGAATATCAGAAGGAATAAAAAACAAGATTTCATTTTCAATTTTTTGCCAGCAGAGAGCTATGAGACAAGAGGGGTTGCTCTGATGATAAGCAATCCCCACTTCCAACCGAGAGGTTGTGAGTTCGAGTCTCCTCAAGAGCAACGTGGGAAGTTCTTGGAGGGAAGGATGCCGGGGGTCTATTTGGAAACAGCCTCTCTAACCAAGGGTAGAGGTAAGGTCTCTGTACATACTATCCTCCTCAGACCCCACTAAGTGGGATTATACTGGGTTGTTGCTATTGTTGCCAGCACAGAGCTATGCATTCTTACACCATATCTCTTTTCTGCAAAACTTACCTATTTCCTCGCTATTCGATTCAATTATGTCACTGCCAAGCCACTATTAAGCACTTGCAGTATACATATGACGAACAAAAACCAGAACACAAAAGTAATATCTTCCATTCGAGTGACAGAAAATGCAGCCATCACGTGTTTAGGGTTAATAAATCAAACTATTAAACTGGCATAAAGCCAAAAACAAATCTCAGATGCAAAGAAGATGAGAACTTTGTGGCAGCCAAATCACACTGATCACATGTCATGATATTCATAGGTTAGTGTGAAATTTTCTACATTTTAGACCAACAATGATTTCTCCAAGGATCCAACCATATGTGGAGTAATTCAATGAAGGATTTCATTTAGCAAACAGAACTCAAACAAAAGCAATGGTAACGTATGTATGCATAAAATGCACAAAACCATAGAAAGAGAAATGGGATATTTACCAGCACTGCAAGAAGTTGGAGGATCCTTTTGAAGATCTTTGAGCTCCTTCAAGATCCGCTTTGAAGCCATAGCGACTCCTGCAAATTCAACCACAGAAATCTCCGAATAAGATCCATCTCAATATATAACAATTAAACAAAAACAAATATTGATGTAATTTTTCTTAGAAAAACAAAACAACAACAGCAACAACAAAGAATTGATGAAATTGAGGAAGAATTAGACCTGAAAGAGATTAGGATCCTCCTGTGAATAAACAGTAATTAAGCAACAACGGAAGAAGAGAAGATAAAAATGAAGATTCCATCAGGAAAAAGATCATTTATATAGGCCCCCGGGCCCCGCATTAAACAGATTTATTTATTTACATATATTTTTTATAGATTTCCACTTTCCGCCATCCCACCTTTCTTTATTATTTATTAAATTCTGAAAATCATTCCAACTAAATTATTGACTCAAAATCTTGGCGACATCAATGGAGGTTTCATGCACATTAATGCATGTATTATAATTTAATTTCGTATTAAATTAGTCACCATAAATTTTTAGTTTTCATGATTTTGAACATAGAAATCTTTAAAAGATTAAAAAAAAGTCTAATCTATTTCTTGCTACTTGTTGAATTATATACTTCTTTCCTTGTGTATTGATGACTTCCTAACATAATGTAACTATTATTGGAAAATTCTAGTGGTTCTAGTTGGAATTGCATCTTCTCTTTATATATAAATTTTTTCTTTTTTATATGTTACTGTATGGGGTAAAATCTTATTCGCCCTGTTTCCGTCTAAGCAGACACGTCCTTCATGACAATGCCATTCTCAGATTGCGTCGCTTCATGCGAGGACGACCAAAACAAGGACGTCCTAGTCCACTAGGTTGAAGAACGACATCGTTTAAGGCATGGCTTCCTTCGTACAAGGAAGCCACCAGCTTTTGTACTTTTCTTTTGATTATTTCGAGAAATGTCTCCTAATATATAAAGGGGGCATTTACCTTTGTAACGGACATGTGCTTTTACTCTGAATAATATCATCTCTCTACTCTCTCTCTACTGTTGTCAGGCAAACTATTTCTCTATTCTTCCTTCTGATACTTAAGCCTTCTATAACTCTGTGTATTTTCATATCTATCACATTCTTGGCTAAGTAATCCCATCTAGCACTCATTATACTTTATTACAATTTACTCAAATATTTTTTTATTGTTTTTTAGCTTACAAGGTGTACGAATCTTTTGAAAAGCAATTTGGCGCCGCCTATGGGGATTTCGCGAATCAAAGATATAGTTTGTGCCTAGAAAACCCCACTGACAACCATCCCCTATATCGCACGAGCAAAAAGTTTTGACAACTGTGTAAAAAAGAAAGCGATAGACGATGTTGGAGTCAACCTCATGGATTCACTCAATGAGGTAGGTGAAGATAATATCATGAACACAACCCCCAGCACCACGATGAGTGGAGGAACCCCACCTTCTCCACCCAGATATCTGATGCATCCGCAAGAAAGGGGAGCTTCTACTTCCACATCTAAGGAAGCACCCCCGGAAATCAAGGAGCTACTAAAAGGGTGGTTCACAAGCACTCTAAGCGACCTAGTCGAAAAGTCACCACAACCTAGCGTGTGACGCACACCAATAATGGATCTCACTGCAGCCGAAGATGAATCCGAGATCGTGCGAGCCAACAATATGCTCATCGACACTCAAACCAACAATGGAGCGCTAGCAGCTATCCTAAGAAATATGGAGGAAATGGAGCACGAAAACAAATCGCTCCATGACCAAATGAAAGAACATCAAGAAATGGTAGATAAGATCCTGGCCGCTCCTAAACTGCTGCCGAAACGCGACGTGTAGAGGTTTGTAGAACAGCCCTACACAAAGGGGGTTGTACCATACTCTATCTTAAAAACTTTCAAGATGCCTCCCTATATGAGGGTATACGACGGGACTACGGACCCCGAAAACCATCTAATCTATTACGTCACAGCCATGAAGGTAACGATTTGACATAAGAAGAGGTACCGTTCGTATTGCTGAAGAAGTTCGGCGAAACATTGACAGGTGGAGCTTTGACGTGGTACTCCCATCTAACGGCTAGGGGCATCTCCAAGTTCGAGAAAATGTCGGACAAGTTTGTCACAGCACACGCAGGAGCAAAGAAAGTGGAAGCATGAGTCAACGACATCTTCGTTGTCCGACAGACTGTGGGAGAAGGACTCAGGGACTTCCTAGCTAGATTCAACAGGGTGAGAATAAGCCAGAGAAACGTGTCGGAAGGTATTGTCACTGCCGCTTTCTGTAACGGGTTAAGCATGGACGGCTCAAGAGAGACCAATAAGCTACTGAGTCGCCTTATGAAGTACCCTCCCACCACTTAGAAATAAATCCATAATGCCTACTACACCGAGGTGGGCACGGATGAATACGACCTCAACGGACCTACCCGGAGACTAACGACGATACTTCCGGAGGTCAGGAGGGACCGACGCAATGAAGGGTGACGGGAACAAATCCCACGCCCTAATAGAGAAAGACATCAACCATACATTAGATCATCTCACCCACCGCCACCAAGGCACACAGACGCACTATACCGACACATCGCCCCCATACGGAACGAGCGAGGTATGCCTCCTTTATTATCTGCACATAACTTTTGTGTTTCTCCGTCAGAGGTAGAGTACGCACCGGAGAAGTTGGGCAACAAGGTACAATGGCCAGCAAAGATGAAGTCAGACCCTACCACCCAAAAGTCAAACGCCCTATGCGAGTTCCACCAGGAGCGAGGGCATAGAACCGAAGACTGCATAGGCCTACGGCAGGAGGTGGTTAGGATGTTGAACTAGGGGTTCCTGAGAGAACTACTCGGCGACAAAGGGAAATTCAACTTCGCACGAGTATGGGAACAACTCAACGGGCCGCCAAGGCCACCCTCCCTGACACGCACCATCAACATGATCATCGGGGACGTGATGACTCGACGATCAATCATATCAAATTCACCACCACTCACAAGTTAAAGCAAACTATCAGCCACAAACGGTATGACAACTTCAAAAATAGTATCATCTTCGATAGCTCTTATGCCGACGGTTTGTCTTTTCCTCATTACAACGTTGCTTTACGCATTGTGGATACAAATGTTTGGAGAATTATGATTGAAGACGGTAGCGGTGCTTGCATTATCCACCCGAGGATCCTTGAACTTATGGGACTCGAGGACAAGATAATACCGCGCTGCATAATGCTGACTGGTTTTAACAATGTAGTGGAAAGAACCTCCGAAGAAATAACATTTCTCGTCCTGGCGGGAGGAGTCACACTGGAAACCACTTTCCACATGATGAACCACGAAACAGCGTACAACGCCATCATTGGACGGCCATGGATACATGCCATGAGAGCATTCCTCTCCAGATTTTATCAGGTGATCAAATTTCCTACCCCATGGGGGGTGTTCAGCATACGAGGTGAACCCCACACCGCCCAAGAATGCTACAAAATAGCTCAAGACTACACCCACACCAAACAACACCAAGGGGCGAGCGCAGAATCATAGCAATCATCTCTGTTGGGGACTAAAGTTCACCACGCAGAGGACGCCATCATAGATCTAGATATCATAAAAGCCAGCAAAGCCACTATCGAGGACCTCAATCCCGTGCAGCTAGACAATAGCGACCTCACGAAGAAGGCCTACATCGGGACGACCTTTCGAACCCAAATAAGTATCATGAATTTTTATCTAACCATGTAGACTTATTCACTTTTTCTCACTCAGATATGTCAGGAGTACCACGGAACATCGCTACCCACAAATTGAACGTTGATCCATTACACCCGCTCGTGCGGCAAATGAGCAGAAAATTCAACGCCGCCATCAACGAAGCTATGAGTGAAGAAGTAGACAAAATACTAGCAAATGGTTCCATCAGGGAATCCAAGTACCCTGAGTGGGTCGCCAACGTCATTATGGTCAAGAAGAAAAATGGAAAGTGGTGAATGTGCATGGATTTCAACGACCTAAACAAAGCATGCCCAATGGATTCATTCCCACTACCCCACATCGACCAGCTGATAGACGCGATGGCCGGACACGAACTATTGAGCTTCCTAGACACATATTCCGGCTACAATTAAATCATGATGGCCGAAGAAGATCAGGAGAAGATGACCTTCATCACTCACCGAGGGATATACTGCTACAAAGTGATGCCCTTCGGGCTCAAAAATGCGGGAGCCACGTACCAAAGGTTGGTGAGCGAGATGTTCAAGGAGAAACTTGGAAAAATAATGGAAGTCTACATCAACGACATGCTAGTAAAGTCGTCCAGAAAGGAAGACCACCTCGACCATCTAAAGGAGGCCTTCGAAATATTGAGAAGATATGAGATGAAACTGAATCCCAAGAAATGCGCTTTCGGCGTGGCCTCAGGAAAGTTATTAGGATTGCTCGTACCGAGGAGGGGTATCGAAGTCAATCCGGATCAGATCAAAGCAATAGACGCAATCCCATAAGTGCTAAGCAGCAAGAAACGGGTATAGAAGCTAACGCGTCGGATAGCCGCCCTCTCCAGATTCATCTCACGATCCTCCGACGGGTGTCATAAGTTCTTTAGTGTGTTGAAGAAATACCAGGGGCTTCAATGGAACGAAGAATGCGCTGAAGCCCTAAAAGTCTGAAGGCGTACCTATCCTCATCGCCCCTACTAGCCAAAGCAAACCCAGGTGAACCACTTATGGTGTATCTAGCCGTGTCTGAGGTCGCCGCCAGCACTGTCCTGGTAAGCGAGAATAAAGGTACGCAATCTCCCATCTATTACATTCGCAAAACACTAGTGGACGCCGAAACTCGGTACCCGTACCTTGAGAAGTTGGCGCTAGCACTAGTAGTAGCTTCACGAAAGCTACGACCTTATTTTCAATGCCACCCCATAAAAGTGGTAATGACCTTCCCACTGAGGAGCATCTTACACAAGCCTGAACTATCGGGCCGTCTCGCAAGATGGGCCATCGAGCTTAGCGAGCATGACATCTTGTACCTTCCATGAAACGACATCAAACCTCAAGTCCTAGCCGACTTCAGTGCAGAAATCCTGCCGAAGACAGAACTAGAGGCCCGACACGCCTCCCCCAATAACGACCTATGGGTCCTCCACACTGATGGCGCCGCCAATGCATCGGGATCGGGGCTTAGACTCATCCTCTAGGTCCCAACGGGCGAAACAATTCGCCGGTCCATACGATGCCCCGAAATGACTAACAACAAGGCCGAGTATGAGGCCGTTATTGTAGGTAAGAAATTAGCCACTAAATATGGAGCCCGGCGGATCCTTATCCATTGCGATTTTGTAAACCAGGTCGCTGGGACTTACCAGATCAAAGAACAAAGGCTAAAAAAATACCAGACGGAAATCCACAGGTTAAAGACCGCCTTCGATGAATGTCGCTTCAAACAAATCCCAAGGGCATGAAACATCGAAGCAGATGGCCTAGAAAAATTAGCCGCGGCTACCAAAAACATCAACAAGGAAAGCGTGGTCACCTTCCTTCAGTCAGCTATCGACCACACTGAGGTATTTTCTTTATGTCTAACCTGGGACTGGCGAAACCAGTTCGTATCCTACTTGCAGGACAGAACACTGCCGCACGAAAAGAAAGAGGCAAAGAAACTCCGCGTTCAATCTGCCTGATACTGCTTGATCAATAACAACCTCTACAAGAGGACTTTTGGCGAACCCCTGTCCAAATGCCTAGGCCCGCACCAAAGGAGGCCAGTACTCAAATAGGTACATGAGGGTCATTGTGGCGCCCATACAGGTAACCACGCCCTTGTACGGTGCATCATACGTGCCGGCTACTACTGGCCCACAATGAAGAAAGAAGCATCAGAATACGTTCGCGATGTGAGCAATGCCAGAAATATGCCCCAATAATACACCAGCCGGGGGAGCCCCTACACTCAGTCGCCTCTCTCTGGCCCTTCATCAATTGGGGAATAGACATAGTCGCCCCTCTACGCCCAGAATGGGCAAAGGTACGATTTTTACTTGTTTTAACTAACTATTTCTCTAAGTGGGTGGAAGCAGGTGCGTACGTACCAATACGCGAACAAGAGGTCATCGCCTTCATATGGAAGAACATTATATGCCGCTTCGGCATTCCCAAAGAAATCAGCTCTGATAACGTTTGACAGTTCATCGGTCAAAAAACGATCGAATTCTTCGAAAAATGGCGCATCAAGAGGATACTCTCCACGCCATATTACCCCGCCGCCAACGACCAAGCAGAACCTCCAACAGAATAATACTGAATATACTGAAGAAGAAGCTTGAGGACGCCAAAGGGCTATGGCTCGAACTGCTACCCGAATTGTTATGGTCACACAGAACCACACCCAAATCCAGCACAAGGGAAACTCCATATTCATTAGTTTAGGAAATCAATGCGGTCATACCCGTCAAAGTCAGTGAGCCAAGACTGAGGTATTCACACTATAGTGGAGGAAAATGACGCAAATAGGCTCCGAGACCTTGACGTAGCTACGAAAAGAAGAGAAATGGCCCACATCATAATGGTGGCCCAAAAACCACAAGTCGAAAGGTACTATAAAAAGAGGGCGAAAGTAAGGCCGCTCAAAGTAGGACACTACGTCCTCAAAGCCAAGACATTGGCCTCTAAAGACCCAAGTGAAGGAAAATTGAGCACAAACTGGGAAGGGCCCTACAAAATCACAGCAGATGTTGGCAAAGGGGCATTTCAGTTGGAAACAATGGAAGGAAAAACACTCCACAACAACCGGAACGCCGCCCATCTCAAATATTTCCATTTCTAAAAGGCGTCCCCCAATTCGCACTCTTTTTCCCTCACTCGAGTTTTGTCCTAATTGGGTTTTCTCGGGGAGGTTTTTAACGATATGATGAAGGGAACACCTGGAGATATTTGTGGAACAACTGTATCACGTCAGCCTCTCCATACGCTCTCAAGCCCGAACTGATACAGGGACTGGACCAGCGACATCTCCAATGTGTAAAAGGCTATGGCCATCTTCATCTCCAATGTGTAAAAGGCTACGACCAACTTCATCTCCAATATGTAAAAGGCTATGGCCATCTTCATCTCCAATGTGTAAAAGGCTATGGCCATCTTCATCTCCAATGTGTAAAAGGCTACGGCCATCTTCATCTCCAATGTTTAAAGGGCTACGGCCATCTCCATATCCGATGAATGAAAAGGCTACGGCCATCTCCATCTCCGATAAATGAAAAGGCTACGACCATCTCCATCTCCGATGAATAAAAAGACTACGGCTATCTTCAATAAATGAAAAGGCTAAGGCCATTGCTGCTAACAGTTGACTCAATGTCGACTACGGTAGAACAAAAGGCTCGACGACAGTCGAAGTCAACTTTATGGCCAAGGCCATCGACATCTACATGGATAAGACCATCGACATCTACATGGCTAAATCCATCGACAACTACATGGCTAAGGCCATCGCCGCTAAAAGTCGACTCAATGTCGACTACGACAGAATGAAAGGCTCGACGATTGTCGAAGTCAATTTCATGGTCAAGGCCATTCGATTTTACATGGCTAATGCCATCGACAACTACATGGCTAAAGCCATCGATATCTACATGGCTAAGTCCATCACCACTAATAGTCGACTTAATGTCGACAATAGGAGAACGAATGGACGATGACAGTCGAAGTCAATTTCATGGCCAAGGCCATTCGATTCAACATGGCTAAGGCCATCGACATCTTCATGGCTAAGGCCATTGATTCAAAATGGATAAGTCCATCGCCGCTAACAGTCGACAAAATGTCAACTACAGCAGAACGAAAGACTCGACGACAGTTGAAGTCTATTACACGGCTAAAGCCATCGACATCTTCATGGCTAAAGCCATTAGATTATACATGGCTAAGGCCATCAATATCACCTTGTCTAAGACTAGTGATCCAACATGGCTAAGGCCATTGTCGTTAACAGTCGACCCAATGTCGACAATGGTAAAACGGAAGACCCGGCGAAAGCCAAGTTAAGCTCAAACTATGAGTTGCAAACACGATAAAAGTTCCAAGGAAAAAAAGAAGAATAACAACGGAAAAAGGTATGTACTATTATATCCAAAAAGTATATACATATGTCCGGCCTCAGAAAGAGGCCCCATTTACAACAAAAGGGTACACATACAAACCCTAGGAACCCCTATCGCCCTGACTGGCACAACCAGCACTCGGGTCGTTACCACCTCTTGGCGAGTAGTCCCTAGATATCCAAGAGGAAGACTCCAAGAGATTAATATCTTCTGAGTTATATCCATCTCTAGCGGGCGAGATAGAGAGGTAACCGGCTACCTCACGAGCAACCCGGGTTAGACTCTGCTGCCTGTCCACGTCCACCTCGGAGACCTGACCAGCTGCCAGGAGCTCTTCAAACACGACTAGACGGGCATCATGGTACACCCACATATTATGAGCATCCTGGTGCTCAGCCTCTTGTGGGGCGGCCCGCGCAAGAGTCTCGATCTCGGCCTCCTTAGCCCTGAGCTCAACAGTCAAGGCCGTAACCCGCATCCGAAGTTCAGCAGCCTCCGCCGCTACGGCACGACCAAGCTCTAACTCATCATCCTTCGCCCAAAGGAGAGCCTCCAACTCACTATTTCGGGCGACCACCGCCACGAGCTGCTCATCCGTCCTCTCCAACTCGGCCAGCCTCTTCTTTAGTTGCTCCTCCATCTGGGTATGGCCCACGCGGAAGAGCCTAAATTTGGGGTCCTGCTTGTACACATCGTCCAATGTTTGATGCGCCTCGCGGACCCGTTTGTACCTCTGCAATAATTTTTATGGGCATCCGCCCTCTTCGCCAGGCGTCGTCCCCTCTCCACCTCCAAAACAAGAACCTGAAAAATATCAAACGATGGATTATTACACAGGCGGACTACCCCTACAACACCAAGGGGAAGGAGAGCTAAATTTACATGCAAGGCCGCGCCTGCTACCCTTCAAGACAGGCCCCCGTCACTGGCATCCGCCAATGCCTCACCCTCGGCACCCGCACAAAGAATGGTCACGTCCGCGGCCGCTTCCTCGCAGTTCTCCAAATGGCTATGGCCGCTAGGAATCGTAATGCGGCGAGTGGACCTACCAGCCGTCATCTCAACACGAGCCGGGGAGATCCTACCACTGTCCATCCTCTCCGCAGACGCACTAGTCCTCGCTGCTACAGCCGACAAGTTGCCCTCCTGATCAGGAAGTTGGCCATCCCCGACATCTGCCCTCCCACGAGGAACGATTCTCGCTAAGTGGATTGCATCGGTCATGAACGGCTGCCCCGATTCACGACGAGGTGATCGTACCCTCTTCTCCTCGGTGGCAATCCCTTTGCCGGTGATCAACCAGCGCTTCCTACTTTCAAGAGGCTCCTCATCTTCAAGAGCTACCTCCAATGGCTGCTAAGGCGACCCCAAAGAAATTGCCTCATTGCCGGACGAGACCTTAGGTGCCACCACCAGGACCTCCTCCGACGCCACTTCTGCCGTTATTTCGGCTGCCGCCTCTGGTATCGCTCCCGGCGTAACTTCCTGTTGCGGAGCCGAGAGGGCACTACTTTCGGCCGAACCCTCCGCAGACACATCCTCCTCTTCAGAGCCCGGCTCCGCCCTAGATAGGCCGGCATCAACTCTCATCCCTCTTGGCCCTCTTAGAGGTGCCCCGGCTTGTCAAGGAAAAGATATGTCGAACAAAAGGACTCCCGAGTCAAGACAAGGAAAAAGGAAAGAACAAGGGAAGATCGTTACCAGTTGGGCCGTGCATGCTACAGAACTGAGCCGAGGTACAACACTCATCTACGTGCGGTATCATCCTCTCCCCACACGACGTTGTCCACACAAGAAAGGGACGAGGAATCTACGGGCATACAAGCTGCCACTGCAAACAGCAAGTAGAAGAGATGCGAGACGCTAAGCCGTCATAACGAAAACCACTAAAAGAAGACATAAAGGGATACTTACACTCCGGGTTCCACACCTCCGGAAACCCTCCGGGTAACCACTACATGCTCCGTCCGGACGTAGAAAAATCTCTTCCAATAGCTATGGTTGGCTTTGTCATCACATTGAACCACGAAGCTCTTCTTGCCGCGGCGTGTCAGATGCAACATCGAACCCCTCAAGTAACTCGCATTGAACATTTGCAGAAGGTGGTAGATCGTGACCACACACCCGTCTTTCTCCGCGTGTGTGGTAAGTATCCTACACACTTTCAGCGTGTAAGGGGTGAGTTGAGCCGGACATGCCGTGAAGAAGCGACAAAGTTCATTCGCTAGAGGATTGAGCGGGAAATTGTAGCCGAGCCGAAATGCATACTCGTAGAATATACAGAACCCGGGCCTGTGTACGTTGGCATAGTCCTCTCCGGCAAGAACTATATCGACATGACCAGGAAACCCATACGCCATCCTGAGGGCATCAAAGTGAGAGAGCGTCAATTCACTACGTTCCCAGGGTGGAGGTGAGATTTTATGACTAAAATCATTCATTTTATTCATATTTTTTGGAAGAACATTCGCCACTGACAAAGGAACGAGAACCTCTCCGACCACCTCCGCCTCACTGTCGGAGGAGGGTGAAACCCTAGAGGGGGCATTATCTCTGGACCTCTTACTGCCTTGAGACCATTTCACCATGATCGAGTTTACAGAGAAGAGTGGTTTAATAATGCAAAGTTCGACCCGTAGAAACAACATCTCTTGAGAAAAAGCAGTGGCTGCCGGAGAGAAATGTACTTCAAACGTTCGAGTGGTGAATTATTTCAAACCACTCTGCTGTTTATAAAGGAGAGATACACGGAAATCGAAGCGACATCTATCAAAAGTTGGGGCAGGAAATTCAAACGTCATGTCAAGCTTTGATCCATCTCGGGAGCAAAAGTAATAATGACGCACGTGACCGGTGACGTCACTCTAAAAAGAAGACAAGTGTCAACGGCTTTACAAGGGCATGCATCGAGCACGCCTCCAACGGACGGAGGGACTAACTGTATGGGGTAAAATCCGATTCGCCCCGTTCCCGTCTAAGCATACACGTCCTTCATGACAATGTCGTCCTCAGATTGCGACGCCTCAAGCGAGGACGACCAAAACAAGGACGTCCCAGTCTACTAGGTTGAAGAACGACATCGTTTAAGGCCTGGCTTCCTTCACACAAGGAAGCCACCAACTTTTGTACTTTTCTTTTGATTATTTCGAGGAAGGTCTCCTAATATATAAAAGGGGCATTCACCTTTGTAACGGGCATGTGCTTTTACTCTTACTAATAGTATCTCTCTACTCTCTCTACTGTTATCAAGAAAACTATCTCGCTACTCTCTCTCTCTACTGTTATCAAGCAAACTATCTCTCTATTCTTCCTTCTGATACTTAAGCCTTCTATAACTCTGTGTATTTTCATATCTATCACATTCTTGGCTAAGTAATCCTATCTAGCACTCATTATACTTGATTACGATTTACCCAAATATTTTTTTGATTATTTTTTAGCTTATAAAGTGTACGAATCTTTTGAGCAAAACAGTGACATTGAGTCATATTTAGAATATTCTTAGAACTAGACGATATCTAAGGAATCAGGAGAATATATAGTAATTGGTAAGTTCTAAATTACGAAATACTTATGTCGAATTCACTCCAAATCGAACAATATTTGCCCGATAATATAAAGTTCAATTTTACATTAGGTCATTAAAATACTTGCTGCGTGAAACGATAGGTGTTGTACTTGTCGATAAGGTTAATCAAAAGAAATATCCCAATTAATATTGTTCAAAAGGAAAACAAACATAAAATAAAGAGCTCTTAAACCACCCGGAATTTGTTTTTTACAGAATAATAAATAAAGAAAAAAGAAAAGGCACCGGATAATACTACTTTAAAAGTACCCAACCTGACAAACACAAAATTATATTGTAACAGATAAGATCCAAGTAAAAAAAGAATGTCATTTCAGTAATATGTCATATTCCTTTTCCACTAAAGTTTTTAGGTTATCACTTTTGTGAGAGTGACTATAGTATTATTCATCCACTAACTAAATATGATGGAACGATAAGTACTTTTTTTAATTTTAATTAAAAGTGTCGACTTTTTGATTCGAGCCTTTATATAGAGTTAATCTTGATAAATGATGTTTTAATTCCAATATAAAATAAAGGATTGAACGTTTTAATTGTACATAAAAAGCGGTATACGATTATTTAAAGCTAGAATAAAATAGAGTTCAAGAGTTGGAATGCTGGATAGGTTGGAGAGAACGTAAGAGTTGAAAGCAAGGAATGAAGGTGTGAGCTGGATACAGTGGATGGGCAACTGGCCAACTGGGCTCCTGCCTTCCACCGTTTTCCTTTGCTTTCTAATTAGTTTAATGACCAACGATGACTGATTTTAATTTGCGTCTCACACAATTTATATTAGTTATATGAGGCCTTTTTTATTTTCAAAAATATTTATGGACACATATCTTACACATCTAGGTTCACAAAATTTTGGGACCCACACAATTGTGAGATAAAAAAGAGACCTTACACAACTAATATTTGTATAAGACACAAAATAAAAAATTTCACCAATGAGTGTCGACATCCTTTTTTTTTAAATCTCCTGCCCCATTATCCCAGTATCCCACTGCCAACTTTTCTTTTTCAAAGGAAAACAATACATTACATTAATGCAAATGTAGACATTTCTCAAGGGAGAAATAACAAATTTAAATTATTTTTTTAAAAGGATGTTTTCAGTGAAAAGTAGTTGTATTTAGTTAATCAATTTAAAAATAATTTTTGACTAGCAATTAGTATTTTGTCAAGTTTTAAAAAAGTATTTCTAAGCGTATTTTTTTCAAAATTATTTTTTAAAAAAGAACTTTTGAAAAGAAATTATTTTTTTCTATTTCTAAAAAAAATATTTTTGTTTCAATTCAAAATAACTTTTTTCCTTCTAAAAGTTTAACCAGATACCTTAACTTTGGAAGAAAAAAATATTATTGGCAAAAAAAAAAAGCACTTTAAACCCAAAAAAACAAGCACAGCCAAACAAGTAATTAGTAGATTCTGCGGGTTGGAGAATTAGAAGTAAACTAAAGCTGCTTCTTTGGTAATAAACCATCCGAGTTTATTTGACCATTGACTATTGACAGATCAATAGTTTAGCAACTTAGCGCAAGCGCAAAGGTATTATTTGAGACTGAAATTAAAAAGCTGCATCTATTTAAAGCTACCGAAGAATGGGTCTAATTGTGAATTAGTCCTAAAAGAACCGGCCCTCCATCATGCACAACAATTCTTGCCCACTTGCCTAGTGATGTCGAGCTTCATGCTTTATTGATGCTTATTATTATTCTTCTTCTGTTATGATAAATAGTAATTTATGGTGGATATTTAATTTTTTTTCATAATTTTTATCTCAAATGGTTTATGACATATTTTATGTGTTGAATGATATATTCCATGACATATTTTCTTCACTTTTTATGCCTATATAATGGTCTTGTAATAGATAGGAAAATACACAATTGAAGAAAAAAATCTCTTCCTTCTCTCTATCTATATTTCTTGTTCATGTTTCACTAAGTTGCTTATATTTCTTGTTCATATTTTACTAAATTGCTTTCATTTTATAACACGTATCAGCACGAGTCTCTAACCATCACGGTAGGTTATCTTCTTTTAAAGTTCTCGATTCTGATTTAAAATTATCAGGTACAACATGTTTCTCTCTTTTGTAAGAATAATGATATGTTTTGTTGGATACTTAGTTTTTCTCAATTATGTTTAAATCAAAAATAGAAAGAGAAAGATCTCATTCTTCACCATGATCTCTTTATTTATGAATAAAGAAGTAATAATTTTAATGAACTACTTCTTAATTGATTTGCATTATAAAAATATAAATATAAGTAATCAACAATAGACTTGATAACAATAATATTTTCTTGACAGTAGTACGTATCCAAAATATGAATGTAAATAGTGTTTGCATCATTAAAATATTACATCCTACTTTGACTAAATCCAAGAAGTTTTTATTGATTATTCATCTTCTTTTGTGCAGAAATAAAACATGTTAGTAATAGTGAGGTTACTTGAAATTGTTTTTGTTTTCAAGTCTATTTTCTTATTGAATTCAAGTATATCTAGTTACATGCTTAAGTACTTGGGTACACATAACATAATGAGTGATTATACATTACTGTGCAGTATAACATGATACACTACACTAGCTACATTTAACTATTTATTTTGACAAGCATACATACAAAATATTAGTACACATGGAGATACTATATAGGTATAGATTTTACGATATTAAAATTTTTATATTCTTTAGGTGCACATATAATTCTTTTATATGGTCAATCTAGAAAAGCAACAATACTAGTTATGTAGCATGTCAAATCACTTAGCCAAATTATTACTAAAATTGCTTGATAAATATCTTCGTGCAATAAGGGTATTCATATTAGCCGGTATTATCCTACACGTATTTAGTACACTTTAAATTATGCTAATTAACTTGAATAATTTAATGATGCATGCACTAACTAGACATACAAGATCAAGTATGGATATCTCATATAACAAACTTAGATCAAAATTCAATTGTAAAAATATTTGTTTAATTGATTCATGTACCACACATACAATATTCAAAGAGAAGAAATATTTCTCTCATTTAAGTATGTGTAAGGCAGATGTTACTAAATTTTCTGGTAGTAGTAAATTAATTGAAGGCTCTGGAAGAGCTACTATAACTCTGCCTAAAGGAACAATATTTATCATAGAGAATGCAATGTTCTCCTCCAAGTCCAAGAGGAACTTGTTGAGTTTTAAAGATATCCGTCAAAATGGATATCATATTGAGACAACAGATGGGAATAATTTTGAATATCTCATCATTACAAAGAATGTCTCTGGCCAAAAGAGGGTTATTGAGAAGTTCTCATCTTATCTTGTGGCCTGTATTGGACAAGAATTAGTGCAATTGAGGCACGTTCTACTGTAAACCAAAAGGTTACTGATTCCAATACTTTCGTACTTTGTCATGATCAATTATGACATCCTGGATCAATTATGATGAGACGGATTATAGAAAACTCAAATGGGCATCCATTAAAGAATTTAAAGATTCTTTTAAATAATGAATTTTCTTGCATTTCTTGTTATCAAGACAGGTTAATTATTAGACCATCACCAACAAAGGTTGGAATTGAGTCACCTGCGTTTTTGGAACGTATACAAGGGGACATTTGTGGACCTATTCACCCACCTAGTGGGTCGTTTAGATATTTTATGGTCTTAAGACGCATCTTCTAGATGGTCTCATGTGTGTCTATTATCATCTCGCAACCTTGCATTTGCAAAATTAATGGCACAAATAATTCGATTACGATTTTCCGATAATCCAATTAAGTATATTAGACTAGATAATGCTGCTGAGTTTTCATCCCAAGCATTTAATGATTATTGCTTATCAATTGGGATAAAAATGGAACATACTGTAGCTTATGTTCACACTCAAAATGGTATTGCAGAGTCTTTAATTAAGCGTCTGCAGTTGATAGCAAGACCGTTACTCATGAAAACAAGGCTGCCCATTTCGGTTTGGGGTCACGCCATTTTGCATGCAGCAATTCTAGTTCGTCTCAGACCGACAAATTATCACAAATATTCCCCGTTGCAATAAGTTTTGGGTCATGAACCTAATATATCCCATTTAAGAATTTTTGGATGCGCAGTATATGTGACTGTAGTACCGCCATATCGCACCAAAATGGGTCCGCAAAGAAGGTTAGGAATATATGTTGGGTTTGGATCGCCTTCCATTATTCGCTATCTCGAAACATTGACAGGAGATTTGTTCACTGCACGATTTACAGACTGTCGATTCGATGAGACACTTTTCCCAAAATTAGGGGGAGAAAGTGGTGAAACCAAACGGGAAATTTTGTGAAAAAATCCATCATTATCTCATCTTGATCCACATGCCTCTATTTATGAAAAAGAGGTGTAAAAGATTATCCTTTTGCAAAGAATAGCAAATTAAATGCCAGACGCATTTACGGACTTGAAAAGGATAACAAAATCACATATCCCTGCAGAGAATATTCCAATCTGTATTGATGTCCCTATTTGAGAGTCTTCTAGTGTCATAGCTAATGAGTCGAAAGCACGCCTAAAACGTGGCAGACTATAAGGTTCCAAAGATCGAAATCCTAGAAAAAGGAAAGCAAATGATAAAAAACACTACGAAAGAATCTCATGAGGAAATTTACGATTTAATAAATTCTGAGATTCATGAAGAATCCATTGAGCCCGAGACTCAAGAAATAAAGAACTATCAATAAATCCAATCGACATTGAGACAAATTTTAATCGAGTGGATATAGTGGTGGATTATATCTTTGCATATAATGTTGCATCTAGCATTATGCAAGAAAGTGAGGATCTTGAACCTCAATCTGTTGGAGAATGTCGACAAAGACTTGATTGGCCAAAATGGCAAGAAGCAATCCAATCAGAATTGAATTCACTTGCAAAACGTAAAGTTTTTGGGCCTATAGTTCAAACACCTAATGGTGTTAAGCCTGTTAGCTATAAATGGGTCTTTGTACGCAAGAGAAATGAGAAAAACGAGGTACAAAGATATAAGGCACGCCTTGTTGCACAAGGATTTTCACGAAGGCCTGGTGTCGATTATGAAGAGGCATATTCACCCGTTATGGATGCTATAACTTTCCGTTATCTCATTAGTTTTTCTGTCCTTGAAAAGCTTGGCATGCATTTAATGGATATGGTTACTGCCTACCTTTATGGCTCACTTGATAACGAGATATACATGAAAATTCCCGATCGGATTCAAAATGCCAAACACACACAATTCAAAGTCCCGGGAAATGTTTTCGATCAAATTGCAAAGATCTTTGTATGGTCTAAAGCAATCAGGACGAATGTGGTATAATCGTTTTAGTGAGTATTTATTAAAGGAAGGCTATATAAATGATGCGATTTGCCCATGTGTTTTTATAAAGAAAACAACATCGGAATTTGTTGTACTTGTCGTATATGTTGATGACATAAACCTTATTGGAACTCCCATAGAACTCCAAAAGGCAAGTGATTATTTAAAGAAGGAATTCGAGATGAAAGATCTCAAAAAGACAAAATTATGTCTTGGTTTGCAAATTGAACATTTGGCAAACGGAATTTTTGTCCATCAATCTGCCTATATAGAAAAGGTATTGAAACGGTTTTACATGGATGGAGCATATCCTTTAAGTACTCCGCTGGTTGTTCGATCACTTGATGTGAATAAGGATCCATTTCGACCTCAAGAAAAGAATGAAAAGCTACTTGGTCCTGAAGTACCATATCTTAGAGCAATTGGCTCACTAATGTATCTTGCAAATACTACAAGGCCTGACATAACTTTTTCAGTTAATGTCTTAGCAAGATATAGCTCTGCTCTTACAAGAAGACATTAGAATGGAATCAAACATATATTGCGGTATCTAAAAGGGACTACCGATGTGGGCTTATTTTAAAGAAATAATTGCAGTCCTGATCTTGTTGGTTATGCTGATGTTGGATATTTATCTGACCCACACAAGGCTCGATCTCAAACAGGTTATGTGTTTATCTGTGGAGGCACTGCCATATTTTGGCGATCGACTAAGCAATCAATTGTGGCTACTTCATCTAATCATGCTGAGATAATTGCTATTCATGAAGCAAGTCAAGAGTGCGTGTGGTTGAGGTCTATAATACACCATATTTGAGACAAATGTGATTTGAAATGTGACAAACTACCCACGATTTTGTATGAAGACAATGCAACATGCATAGCTCAATTGAAGGGAGGATTCATAAAAGGTGATAGGACAAAGCATATTTCAACAAAGTTATTTTTCACACATGATCTTTAAAAGAACGATGATATGAATGTGCAACGGATTCGTTCAAGTGAAAATATGGCTGATTTGTTCACAAAATCTCTACCGACGTCAATCTTCAAGAAGCTAGTGCACAAGATTGGGATGCGAAGGCTCAAAGAGGTGAATTGATGCTCTCTTCAGGGGGAGTTAATGCATGTTGCACTCTTTTTCCCTTACAGGGTTTTGTCCCACTGGGTTTTCCTTGCAAGGTTTTTAACGAGGCAACAAAAGGGCATATTTCTATACATGTGTACTCTTTTCCTTCACTAGAATTTTTTTTCCCATAGAGTTTTTTCCTAGTAAGGTTTTAACGAGGCACATTATCTATGGACATCCAAGGGGGAGTGTTATGATAAATAGCAATTTATGGTGGATGTCTACTCTTCTTCCATGATCTCCATCTCAAATGGTTTATGACATATTCAATGACATATTTTGTATGTTGAATATGACATATTTTTTTTCACTTTTTATGCCTATATAAAGGTCTTGTAATTGATAGGAAAGTACACAATTGAAGAAGAAAATCTCTTCCTTCTCTCTATCTATATTTCTTGTTCATGTTTCCCTAAGTTGCTTATATATCTTGTTCATGTTTTACGAAATTGCTTTCATTTTATAACATCTTCAACCTTTTTAATTGTTTTTATTTTAAGTTCAAAGAAATGGAGTATATTTTTTGGAAATAGATTCAAATTTGCTCATGAATTTTGCGATGTAGTCCAAATTTATTTTCCATTAGTTAATAGTTGGAGAATAACAATAATAATAAATTCTTCAACTTACATTTAGGTTGATTTGAGATTTGAGCGTGATCTGATTTATTATTGTTTGAGTTTTACTTGGGCTAATTTGAGGCTTAAGGATGATGCAATATTAACTAATGTTTGAGTTGTATTTGGATGGATTTGAGGCTTGAGGGTCGTCAATTTAAGGACTCGTTTGGCCATAAATTTTGGTGGCTTGATTTGAAGGAAAAAAAATTCAAAATAATATTTGTTCAAAGAATATGTTCAGGTTTTGAAAAATTTTTTGAATTTTTTTGTTGAAAGTTTTCAAGTCCCCAAAAACTGATTTAGGATAGTTTTTGCTTTTGGGTAAAAGATTTAGCACACCCCCGTAAAATATCTGGAATAAAATTTCATCATAGCGAGAGTGAGGGTTTTCCCGGTTTCAGAGCAAAATTGGCGGAGGCAAGCCACCTTACGCTGCACGGAGGAGCCTACTTGTGCCCAACAGACTTGGTACCGATGGCAAAACTATGAGATTATTGGGTCAATAATTCCTTTATCTACTCCCAAAGTGAAAGCGCCCTAAGTGAAAGTGTATGTACAAACATACATGAACTCTGACTTGGAGAAGGTAACTCTTTCTACCTCATTGGGGTTGAGAATTTCAATGTTGTTCCAATTACATTCCTCATTCACGACAAGAATGCTAGGAGGACGAACAGAAAAGGATATCAATGAACATGCTAAAGCTTGTCACTTTTAGGATTTGTAGGTGCTTTTTGTTCTTGAAGGTCAGATTTTGTACTAAGTTTAAGAGGTGTGATGGAGTTTACGGTAGGAGGTTCCGACTCAACTTCAATTTCCTTTATTTTTTGGTTTTCTTTAGGCCACCTCCGAAGAAAAGGCTACAGTTTCCGAGGGCGGCAGTGCTTGAAGACATATTACTGAGAAAGTTGAATGTTGCAAAAGATATTAAGGAGAATCAAAGAAAAAAGAGTTGTGAAAGTAAAGAGCAAAAATGATGTGTAGTGGAGAAGTTATAAAAGGCAAACATTGTAATCATGATTATCTCGAAAATCGGCGAAAATATTTGTTGAATCAGGGAACAACACATGTTCGGGTTATTAAATACGAGAAGACGTGCATCCTTTTAAGTGTCAGAGATCGTTCAGGAACTTTCCCGCCATGAAAAGAATTCTTATCTACTTCCTGATAACACTAAAGGAAAGTATGGAGACTATATATATGTGGTAAAATTGGTTAGTGACAGTTGGATGAATGACGAAGTGACGGGTGGAACTGAAGACAGATGATACGTGAGTCAGCAAATAATTAGAACTGCAAGTATGTGACCGGTGCTCGATGGATCCCAAAGGAAGAGTAGTTGCCAGTAAAAATTCAAAGATTTGGTGTCGAATAACATTCGACGAGCAGCCACTATAGAAACTAGTAGCATTTTATAGCCAACTGTAAGCATCCATGTTTTATTCTCATTCGCAAGGAGCTTGGATCTTGTTTCCCTAAATAATGATATAAATAGGAAAACTAGCATCATTTACGGACGCAAAAAAATATCCGTATACAAAAATTTTATTGTGCTCTCATTCTACAATAGTATTCTCAGTCTTTATTCTTGAATATTCTCACTTTTGCCACCGAAGAGGCTAAGTTCACAGTCATGCTTGTATTTTCTTTAATTTTATTTTATATTCTTACTTCTGTTCTTATTCATTTCGTATTTTAGGATTAAATCGACTCACTTATGTTACAAATTCAACGTGACTGTTTTACTAGTAAAAAACTATTTATATTCTTACAATAAGTCTTCCTTTATAGATAGTCAAATGGAATATTTGGCAACTATGTTAGGGTGTAGCATTTCCGTCCTTTTAATTTTAATTTGAAAAGTTTTGTAGACTCAACCACTCGAGAATATAGTTCATTTCGTTATTTTGCGACGATGCTGTTGAAGGAGGCAGAGTTTCTTCGTTCTCCTTTAGCTCAAATTAATTCTTACTCGTTTTACAAGAAAAATATATTCCTCGAACGTGAAAAAAAAATACTACTAACAATTAAGGGCTCGTTTGATACGATGAATACATGATAATTAAAAATCGAAATTAGATTTAAGGTAAATTTATAGCATATTTTGGGTCTACAATTTTAATATAACTAATCATGAAATTAGCCATTTCAAAATTGTAGTATTGTTTAACTTTATAGGAAAATTAAATAAATAATTTCGAAATAATTAGTTATGCAATAATTCGTTTCCCAACCAAACAAAGCTCGTTCAAAATTTTGGGATATAGGAAATGTGGGTCACCATGAAGGAAAAAAAAAAAGTGGGCCCCAGCTGGCACGCAGGTGATTTAACAATGGACGCCAGTTGTGCACGCTTTCTCCCCCCACCGGCAAATCAACAAAATCAAACAAACTTTTTAAGACATCGGCACTTCCGCCCACCATTTTTTCTACGGCATTTTCATAACTCTTTCCACTAACCGTTTCGTCGCCTGCGATGTCACGTTTTCTATCAAATAGGGGAGAAACTCACCTACAGGAGGTTCGTTTCGATGACGATACGATTCCCGACGACGGCGAAGTGGGTGGAAATTTGAAGTTGAGGCTCTCCGATAGCAATGTCACGGAAGATCAAGAGCCTTTTATGGGATTCAAAGTCCGTCGAAAAGCTTCTATTCATAGAGATTATTTGGGTGATTATCTTGACGTGCCTTCTCGACCTTATCTCATGAAGATTCTCGAGAAGCAAGGTATTCTAAGATTCTCCTGATTTTATTTTTGGTTATTTCTTTCGATTGAATACAAAGCTGAAGATAGTTTGGGGGTTTTTACTTTAATCTCAATGCGTTAAGTTTGGGCTTTTATCTTTTGACTTAATGTGACCTGTGATTAGGTATACTGAATTTCAGCCGCATGTTTCTTGCTAAAGACCTGTTCTTTGTTACCCGTGTACTGAAGATGAGCGTGAAGCAGCTCGTTTACAAAGTTTAAGGAACTAAGAAAAAACAAACATCTGATTTACATCATTTACATTATCGAGATTACACCTGCAAAAAGGTTCAAAAGCGTCTTGCATCCAAACCCCCCTTAAAACTGTTTGGCTAAAAAGTTATGCAAGTACTTAAGTAGCTCTAAAACAATCAAAAAATAATACGGGTTAATCGGAATCAATAGTAAGATGAACTAGAGAGCCTAGAGTGATCAAGATCTGTGATTATAGTGTGAGTAGTTCGTGATACGAGAACAATAAGACAAGAAATAAATTTTGCACAAGAGAGAGAAAGAAAGTCATATAGAGAGAGTTGTATATTTTCAATAGTAAAATACACATGAGTCTTTACAAAGGGAACCCCTTTATATACTAAGGGACCTTCCTCGAAATAATCAAACAAAAGTACAAGGGTTGGTGGCCTCAGTGTACGAGTGTCAGAGCTCGAAACGACGTCGCAGTGAGTCATGTCACTCGGCCCGTCTACTCTCTGAGGCCGGCCTTCCTCGAGTCGATCATAATTAAGCCGCTTTCTTCACCGAGTAAGGAACCAAATTTGCCCAATACAAAACATCTCAAGTTTCTCTAACTCCAGACGATCCTAAAATTGCCGCTTAGAATGGCTTGCTATAGTCTTTTGACATCTATCGAGTTACCAATGACCCCAGCTGATATGGGTTTCCCTTAAGGATTGTGGTTTAGAAACAAGTTCTTATATGTCTAGCTGCAGGGTGATACAAGAAAGATGGTTCATATCTTCTGCATTTGAGTTGCATAAGTAGCATCTGCTGGTTGGGATGAGATTCTTCTTTTCTCACATTGTCCTATGTAAGATAAGCCTCCTGTTGAAGTATCAAATTGAAGCATGCTATGTTCTCTGCACATTTGGTTTTCTGAGTAAATTCTGTTGCCAATCTTCAGTTATGCTATTCCTATTAATAAGGAGTAGTAACATTTTAAACACAGCATCTTCTAGTTCTTGCAACCTCTGTTGCATGCCTTCACATCACGCTGTTTATGTTCATCAAGTTCGAATAACTGATTTGCTTAGAAGGCTGTCAGAAACTATCTTGGTGGAAGTTATCTTCACTTTCAAGACAACAGTTGCTAAAGGAGATGAATATTCAGGGTTGTTGTATATGATAACTTGGATATGTGTCTATGTTATTATGTGGGATTTTTTCGGAGTTGGATGATATATATTGGAAACTCAACAAAAACATTATGTCCAATCTACGGTTAACATTTGAACGAAACAGAACACATAAAACTTTTTCATACAGGCCACCAAACCCCATATTTGTCCGTGTCAAAGAGTAGGTGAAAACTTTAATTCCAGCCCCCTCTGTAGCAAGTGATGCATGAGAGTAGTCGATAGTACTCACAGTATTATGAAATCAGCTTAGCTTCTGTGTGATGACCTTAGCTCCTAGATAGCTAACCAATTAGGCTCCAAGTGCAGCTTCAGCTGCAAAAGTTAGCCAACCTGTGTAATTTAATGTGAGAGAATACTGCTTCTTGTGCCCCTTATCAGATTTAACTCGGTGGAATTGATTCTTGTGGATCCTCCATTTTACATATTAAAAATTCTCATTTAAGTTGATCTGTTTGCCTATTGCAGGTGACAAAAAGGTTCTATTTGCAGACAAAGTTCTGAAGTTTACAGGTTCAGGGAAGATGAAGCAGCGGATTCTCCTTATAACTGATTTCGCCGTCTACATTGTAGACCCAGATTGTGGTGCACTTAAAAGGCGGATTGCCCTGGCAGCTGTTGAGAAGCTCTGTCTAAGTGAATTAAGTGATAATTTCTTTGCAATTATTATCCCGACTGAGTATGATCTGCTCATGGCCAGTACACGGAAGACAGAAATAGTAACAACCTTAGTAGAAGCTACCAAGAGTCAATCGGACTATGAACTTGATGTTCTCTTCTCTAATAGGTAACTTCAATGGTGCAATGTCATTTTCTAATTCATATTTGAAGTCCTAATCATTCTTTTAGTTGTAGCTCTTAACCAGACAAACTTTTGAGTTGCAATGATGAAATACATCTCCAGATATTGTGATAGATTCTTAGGGCAGTGTTGTTGAAGAAGTGTGGATGATAGGGTCAAGGTTTCTATAGTATGAGATAAAGATTGAAGGCTTAGAATATCTGCCTCAATTTTAGGACTTTCTCATATCCGCAGCAAATAACTGTCCACCCTCGTATGAATGCTCTCAATAGTTTTTGTATATCGTTTCTAGACTGCTAATATGTCAAAACTATCATGATTGTAGAAGCTGACTTCCAATTTGACCTCAATTTTTTTCTCTAATCAAGCACTTTCTGTTGTGACCATCTAAGAAATAATGTACGATGTAGACCCATTTTTTAACGTTTTAGATAGAATATTGAGTTTTTCGAGGACGATACATGGGAAAACTGAATCGTATGATGAATCTTAAATCAAAGGAGCATTTTTTTTTATTTGCACCTGGTGTCCAGGTCTCTTCGAGTCCCGACTATTCCCGGGGGTGCACAGGCCCTCGGCAAGGAGTTTTCCGCAAGTGCACCACAGTTAATTCAGGTTTTACCCAGTCCGATGGCCCTAAGAAATTGTTTGCACCCAGTGGATTTCGAACTTGAGACCTTGAAAGGGAGCAAACCCCAAGACTCAAGTCAATTGCCACCAGACCAACCCTGAGGATTCAAAGGAGCACCTTTGTAGGTGATGGAAATGTTGAAATTGCTTGTTCTAGACACAGAAAAAGGAAAAGGGCGTGGATTTGCTTGTTCTAGACACAGAAAAAGGAAAAGGGCGTGGATTCGGACGGGGTTGGAGCTATGTTATCACATGATTAGAGGTAGATTAGCATGCTATTTTCTCATGGCATCTGGTGGGAATTTGTATACCTTTATTTGACAGAGATGCTTTCTTGTTTGAAATTTTGGTGCTAAAAACTGGGATATTATACACATTTCAACTAACACAGATTTCATATGACATGATCAGCCTAGCATTTGGGACTGCTATGTAATGCTTGTTGCTCGTGATTATATATTTTGTCTTTAGTACACATGCTGTTTATTTTCCTCCACCTTTACCTTGGATAATTTTTATCATTTCCATTCCCTTTAGGTTTTTTTTCTTTTAATTACCTAACACTTGTATCGTTTCATAATCTTAATCTTGTAGGTTTGAGTACAATGCATCTTCTGTACTCGTTAAAGAAGTTCAATTTGAGGAAGTTGAAGGTTGGTTATGGTTTTATGGCATTTTCTGCATTCTTTATGTATTACTAACTTTTCTGCAAATTGTGGTTGGGCTTAGTTTGGCATCTGAACTATTTCTCTTATGCTGCGAGGTTTTATTCTCTTCTCAATTTCAGGGGGTGTGAAAACAAGAATTTTGAGGAAATGAGCAACCCTTAGTGTTTAATGATGTAAGAACATCAACTGCTCACTAGCATGCCTGCAAATGTGTGTCTTGCTGTTTTACAATGGGGAGCCTGTTGTATCATTCAATGTGGAAAGGTGATCGATTTTTACTTATCAGAGAACAGAGAAGTAAAAGAGAAAAATTGTATTATTTTTATCATATGAGCTAGTTTCATTGCTTTAGCTATGCTTGCCTGCCCATTTATATAGCTTGTTGCCGTGTTGTAAATCTTTAGAAGTTTTCTCCTTTTCGTTTATTTAATATTTTGTCTTCTCCAGCTTTATTTTGTAATTTTGTAAATTTCCCAATTTATAAGATGATATTCTTTCGTGACTAAAATAGTTGGAAAGCACAAGTTATACAATAGTTTCTACACCTAAGGGTAGATTGACTTAAACCGAACTCCTTCCGTCTCATAATATGTGTTGTAGTTACTAAAAATAGTTGTCTTATATTATTTGTCATTTTATAAGTTAAAGACAAAATTAATTATATTTTTACCCTTAATAATTAATTGCATTCACATTTAGCAAAAGTATGGATAATGTCACTCATAGAGGTGACACAAAAATTGAGAAAATATTTAATAAGAGTAAAGTAGTTAAAAATTATTTTATCTTAAGGGGCGTGCATAAGAGAATTATGAGAGGGAGGGAATATAAAACATCGAAGGAGGAAACGACCATTGTGGATTTCATATATTACAGTAACAAGACAGCCCATTTATTGATAATAAATAATGCAGGCAAGTTGATATTTTAAAAGAGAAAGTAGGTAACAGTGCTCTGGACGTAGGAAGCTTCTTTAAGGCACAGCAATGGCTAATATGGAAATGTATTACTTATACGTTTGAAGTCTGCGCAACCATGTGCAAATTGATTAGTTGTACCTGTTTGGCTTGTACTCGCAAAATTATTTTCTGATAATTTAAATATGTGACTATTTGCTAATTGATTAAAATTCTTCAATCCTGCTGAAGTAATATGGTAATACCGTCTACCATCTCTATTTACGAAGTGCTAATTAGGTGTCGTTAGGTTTAAAATCTTGGATAGTAATACAGTCAGACCTCTATATTTTCCATGTTATGTTGTAATTTATGTTCTATATAACAACATTTCGCTATAACATTCAAAAATATTCGGAGCAAGCGAAGCTGTTATAGGAAGGTTTGACAGTATATACTCAAGGTTAGGCACAAGGTATATACCAACAGAAACTGTATAAACATAAGAAACGACCGTTGTGGCTTTAATATAGTGCAGTAACTAGAAAGCCTACTCGCAGTAAATAATGTACGGTCAACCATTATCATCTATTGCAACTGGGGATTTCAGTACTGCAAAAGTGGCCCTGCTTTAACTGTAGAATGGACCACATACAAATTGATGTTTAGAGAGAAAACTAATGACTGCTACAGAGAAGTAAACACGTCAAGAAGTCAAAGAGATTTAATATATAATATATACATTTAAAACAAATTGAACTATGTAAATTGTGTGATTTTCCAGCCAAGAGGGGTCAATTAACTCTAGCTCCGCCTCTCAGTAGAAGCCTATTATGAAATACAATGTAGCATCAATCAGTCCAGCATATTATGAAATCTGCCTTACCATGTACAAATTCATTCCATTACAACTCAAAGATGCCTGGTATATATATATATATCCTGTTTGGCTAGTCTTATCAAAATTTTGACTAATTGATTAAGCAATGACTGTTTGATAATTGATTAAAATAATCAATGCTTTTCAAGTACAAACACTTTGTATTAGCATAAAAAATACTCTCTCTGTTTCAAATTAGATGAGCTACTTTCCTTTTTAGTCTGTTCCAAATAAATAACACATTTCTAATTTTAGAAATAATTTAACTTTAAACTCTTCATTTTACCCTTAATGAAAAGCTTTTACCCCTTAAGCTTTTAAGACCACATGTTTCAGACGTTTCTTTTTTTTTTATTAAATTTCGTGCTAAGTCAAACTAGCTCATCTAAATTGAAACAGAGGGAGTACTACAATAGTACTAATTTTCTTGTATAAACCACAGACTTAATGAAGTGATTGAATCAGTTATCTTGAAATAATCTAAATCAAACAGACCTATATACTTTTCTGCGAACAAGCTTAAAAGGAGAGATCAAGAAGAGAGAAATTAACTATTTAGCATCCCTATTCAATTTGGTAGCTGAAACAATATTTGGCAGAAGCACAAGAAAGGAAATCTAAGATGGAAAAAATAACTCAAAAAATTACCAGCCATGTCTTTGAACTCGTAACAAAGAAACAAATGGACGATAGACAACAGTAACTAATCTCTAAATAACAAGAAATATCAGTTTATAATAGAAGACGACCTTATTTCAGTCATCGGTGGTGTCAGGTTGGGAGTAGAACCTTCAGAGGATGGCCGAGTCCCTGTATTAACTCTTCTAACACCCTCTACCATCTTTACTACTTGTGACATTTTTGGTCTCTGGTCTGGCATTCTGGCTACACAGGTCAAACCTGTTTGTAACATCTCCACCATTTCTTCTTCTATATTAGGATACTTCAAAAGCTCCACGTCAAATACCTCTGCAGTCCACTCCTCACGAACGACAGAATGTACCCATCTGACTAAGTGGACAACCTCATTCGTCCCTGTGGCATGTATAGGTGATTTTCCGGTGAGAAGTTCAAGCAACAGGACTCCAAAGCTGTATACATCAGAGGCTTGGGACACTTTTCTTGAATCTGTAACTTCTGGGGGTTGATAACCTGCAGCCCGCATGACCGGTGGAACAAGTGGACTCATTATAGTTGCCAAGCCAAGATCAGAAATACAACCGAACCCTTGGGAGTTGAGGAAGATATTTGAGGATTTTATGTTCCCGTGGACAAGCTTTCCCCCTGTCTGTCCGTGTATATGAGCAATGCCTCTAGCTGCACCAATGGCAATTCGTAGTCGGCTATCCCAGTCTAGAGGAATCCGATCAACAGACCTCTTTGCTGCAATTGGAAAGTGCATTAGTATATACTGATAAGAATACTTGGTAGAACCAAATTCTTGTTGGCGATTATTTATGATTAAGAAAATGTTATTGTGAGATCTCATATGCCTTATTTATACTCTTCCTCAAAATATACATACTATGTGGTGCAAGGGATTCCCAACATCTTGTAGAGAAAGAGTATGCAATGTAGAATTCGAAGAAGAGCTTATGACTTCCACACCTAAGACACTATCCACCTAACAAAGATGAGAGTTGACTATTATGCCAAAGCAAAGTTCTACTCAGGGCATTATTTCACTGATATATTTATCATAGAAGCCAACAGTGAAAACCTCTCGAGGAACAGGATATTCATGAACTTCGACAAGTTAAAACCAAAATTGCACTTAAATTGGACCTAAAACAGGCAATTAATATTATGACTTCAGGACGCTTATGCTTTCCTATAAGCTATTGCTGATAAAAACTTTCAATGAGGATTACGACAGCAGATACTCCATCCTGGTGGATTCAATGCTAATTGGTATTACAGTTAGAATTAGCCTGCAAGCAGGGGAAAATGCTGAAAAATTGCAATGTTGCACAAGACACGTGACTAGAAATGATATGCACTATCTTTTTGGTCTTGATAATAAATTCTCTAGGGATTGGTTCAGGAACAACAAAAGCAAGATTAGCAGAAGTTAGGTGGGTGATTAGCATACCATGCAGCATTACAGATGCACTCCCTTGGCTGTAAAAATCATAGACCATGAGCTTCTCTTCTTTGGAATAGTAGTATGCCCTAAGTGGAGCCACATTCTCGTGCCTGATATTGCCAACAACCTCCATCTGTTGCTCGAAATCTTTTCTTCCAACACTCTCCTTCAACCTCTTCACCACAACTGTTGTAGAATCCTCCAAAGCTGCCTTATACGCAGTGCCAAACGTTCCTTTACCAAGCACCTCCGCTGAAGCTCTCAATAGATCTTCAAGGTCAAATGCGAGATTACAACCCTCAAAGAATACAAGATTCCGTTCTCCGTGCTGACTGCTGGAAGCTCCCTTCCTAACTGATGCTTCTTTCTTGACTGATTTCTCTATGGCCCCATTTTTACCCTCTTTCTTCGAATAGAGCATAATTAGCACTGCAGCTATTAACAAGAAACCTAAAACACATCCTCCAATTACGATCCCAAGTATTGCAGGTTCACGGAGTTTTAAGGATTTCTTTTTTGGTGGGATACTTGGAGGAGGAACTGGAGGAAGTGAAGGTGATAAATTTGCAGGAGAAAGCCGGTTACCAGCAAAAGCCGAACCAGGAAATCTTTGAAGAGAATTGGGGACATTTCCAGTGAAGTCATTGTTGGATAGATCTAATAGTTGCAAACTAGGGAGATTGAGATCAGGAATATTGCCAGAGAGTGAATTATTAGCAAGAACCAAAGCAGTCAAATGAGTCAAGTTTGAAACTGAAGAAGGTATACTCCCACTAAAATCATTATATGACAAATCCAGAACCGAAAGGCTTTTCCAAGCAGAAAAATCAGCAGGCAAAGAACCATTAAAGTTATTGGACTGAAGATACAGAGAAGTCAAATTTCCAAGGTTTGCAAACTCAGAAGGGAAAGGTCCACTAAGACTATTAGACCTCAAACTCAAGATCTGAAGAGCAGATAAGCGGCTTAGAGTGTTTACAGGAATCGAGCCGCGGAATCCAACTCCAGGTAATCTAACTGCTATAATTCTTGAATTATCATGATTGCAAGTGACTCCAGTCCAAGAATAGCAAGCAGAAGTTTGCACATCCCAATTCAGATAGCGAGAGTGGTTAATGTTATCAAGGAAATCAAGAAGCGCTTCTTTGTCTTCAAATGGTTCACTGCTTGCTAACCAGAACATAGTTGAGCAGAATAAAACTGACAAGAAATGGAACTTTGTGCCCATCTTTTCCTCCTCTAAACTAAATTACAGAAGTATCAACTACTAGCAACGGCCCCCCTTCATCTGAAGATATAGAAGAAACGGAATCAGAGTTAGAAACGGCATAATGTTCATTATTCAGTATAAATAATTACCATTAAAAATCAGAGAACCGTTTTTAGCAATAAATATACAGTTCATAAGGTAACTAATGTTACGTAGACACTTAAAAAGACTTATTTTTTGGTCAACCAAAGCGAACTAACAGAGAATAGCCAGAGAAAAGCAAGAGTTTGGTACAATTTCTGCCCACATTTACTGACTAATAATTCTTCTTCAACTTTTTTTACCGAGTCTTTTATTTGAGCGGCTAGAAAATAAGAAAAAGAAAAAGGAACTAACAGGCATTTCGTGTTCTTCACATATTTCCGAGTATAGACACATAAAAAAGGTTGAACTTAATGTTTCTTGATCTTAAAGCAAAGAATGCAAAATTTGAACTGTCGGTAGTAACAAAAGATCATTGGAATCAACCTGAATATCAATACCCATATGGCCAAATAGCATCACACGGAGAGTAATTCCTTCTAAGATAGATTTCCCCACAAAATTCAGCAAAGGTCAGAACTTGAATAGCAGTTATCATTTAGCTTTACTGGGGAATAAATCAAACAGCTGGAAGAGTTAACGGAAAGGACGGAGTAGATGAAGGGTACAGTAGAGGAAAATGATGGAAATAAATGGTGCAATTAGTAGCTTTGGACAGAGGACGAGAAATGATTGAATGAGGAGGAAGGGGGGGGGGGGGGGGGGAGTGGGGGAAAGGGGTAGGAGACAGAACAATAAATGATTGAGAGCAGGTTGAAGAAGAAAGCAATAAGCAAAGCAAGCAACAAATAAAGAAATTGGTTTTGCAAAGAAGGCGAAAAGAGTGGGAAATGCACGTGCAGACAAAAGCGGAACTACTATGAACAAGTTAACACTCAAGCAACTACTCTTTTTAACAATTCTTGGATTTACTATACAATACTGATAGTGTAGGAAAAGGAAAAAAAAAGGATTAATGGGGTTGAAGAAGAGGGAAGTGGGGGAGGTGCACGTGGTGCCAGTGGGGCAGGGAACACCAGAACAGCATTATCCACCATTTCCGCCATTTTTAAGCTGCTCCAACAATAAAGAAACAGACGTTACAAATGAGAAAATTAAAGGAAACTTACCACTCTTTAATCACGTCCCCCATGTTAGTAAAATCCAATTGGGTGAAGCTTTATTTGGTGAAGATAGTAGAATACTGCATTTCACATGACTCATGACTTACGCTTAGGTGATTTCTTGGTTCTCATATACAGAGAAGTATTGAGACATTTCATTTTCTTTGTGACAAACATAACTTATGTCAAAAAAAAAAAATAATTACACTTAATTGGCAAATGGTTTAGTGCTCCTGTTTAATTATAAAAGAATAGAAACACATGTGTAAAAGTTTTCCAATTTCAGACCATCAAACAAGTAACCCCAGGAAATAGAAACATAATATAAAAATTATTTCCGTATGACTTATAATTCACGAATAAATTATAAAATCAACAAATGATACTTGCATTAAATAGATTGTTTACATTACACCCTTTGGAGTGTGACCATTCCTTGAATCCTGAGTTAATGCGGGATGCTTCGTGCACCGGGCTATCCTTTAATGTGTCACTCCCAAAAATAATAGCCAACATAATGTATACTCCATAATATACATACTTATTAATATTTTTTAGCTAGTAAATATAATTAATTTAGCGCACCGATCAATTTTTTAATTTACTAAAAAATTTACATATCATCTTTATGAATTGATATGTGCGTATAGGGCGAATGCATCCTAGTCCAAGCAGTGTTATCGGGTACCGCTTCGCCGCTAAACTTTAGCTTTGGCACATACAAATATTGTGCAAAAGGTATACATATAAATCATATAACATTGCTGAACAAAAGATATAGTGTCCGGTATGATGGTCAAATGCCTCCTTGTAACATTGAGGTCTGCGGTTCAAATACTTTATATGCGTTTCTTTTGTATTTTTTCCTTTTAAGCCTCTTTTCTTTAAAAAAAAAGAAGAAAGAACTGTGTCATCTTCCCTGACACCATAAGTGATAAAGAAATATTATTTAACTTCTAAAAAATAATTATTTTAGAATAAGATAAAAGAATTTTAAACCATGACTACGAATAAATTCTCATCCTCTATAACTTCTAATTTCTGAGTGACGGGATTTGATGGCGTTATTCTTCTCTATTTCTTATCTTCCATATTTATTGTAATAACTTATTCACCATTTTAAATTTCGATACCGTTTACAAAAAGTTTTGTGTACGCCCCGTGTGAGGGCAGCTAGTCTCGTTTTGGCATATGACCAAACGAGAAGCATATGTGTTAAAAGGAAAAAGAAAGAAAATATGGAGATAATGTCATATAAAGCACGACTATCCATCATTAGACAATGAACACTCCACCTTCCACTGGTTAAAACTCCAGCTAAGATCAAACAAATATTATAATCAATACATCACATGGCCTATACTCTTACCTTTTCTCCTTTAGTATTTATGGACCACTAGAAATGAAAGAATTTTCCACACTAGTAGACAATACCCAGCATCAATAAAGCAATCAATAGCGCTCAAGAATTCCTATTCCTTAGCAAATGGAGCCATGTTAGATCACCAAAAAGAACAATCCTCCTAAAATGGTTGGTAACCCAGGAAAGGGAGGTACAGGGGGAGTCTTCAAAGACAGTAGAGGAAAATGGATTCTAGGATTTAGTAAAGGCTTCGCCAACTCAACAAATATTCAAATGGAGGCCATGTCCCTATTACAGGGTCTTCAACTAGCCATTCAAAATAGACTAACTCCTCTAGTCATAGAGACGGACTGCCAGGATCTCATTAACTTGTTTAAAAATGAAAATGTGCTTTACCAAAATATTATTAATGATTGCAGGTTCCTATTATCTGAGGTGGGGTCGCCACCAGTGAAGCATGCATTCAGAGAAGCTAATGAGGTAGCAGACGCCTTAGCTAAGCATGGATGTAGTTTGGACTCTTTGGCTAATTTAGAAATGTACTATTATCCGCATGTATTTGCTATTTTTGTTTTTGATTGAGATGGAATAGGCACTGAATGGCATAGACTAATCTCAAGTTATAATGACTACTAATCTTACGTTATGAATAAATGTCTTTAATTACCAAAAATAAAAAACAAACAGTTCATAGATTATTGAAATGCATGGTTCGAACACTACTACTATATTAGAACAGTAGCAACTTTTATGTTATTTTTCTACTATATAACAACAATTTAAGTGCAATTTAAGTGCATTTTTAGTTCTTCCCTAAATTAGTTTAAAGTGCACTAAGCAGGCACTTAACAAGTATGTTAACACGACACCTCATTTTCTGCATATTCGGTGGCCTAACTTTGACAATCGCAAATGTCCCACAAAGAATATGTGACATGTATATAGGATGGTGGAGAATAATATAATAAAATAAATAATTGACTTTTAGTTTTTAATTCTCACGCTTCCTTTTCCTTTGTCTTTTATGTATAGATAACACTTGATTATGGAAATAAAGCTTTAAGGATACATTTTCTCAGTTTATTTTAATTTTACGGCTTTCTGCTGTTTGCCACTTACTAAAAGAAAGGTTTGATTACATTATTTTGATAATTGGCTCCCATACAAAAACAAACATGTCAATTATCAATGTCTGGAAAAAAAAAATGAAACATCAGGACGAAGAGTTTTTTCTGCATAAAATTTCTGTAAATATGTGTTTTTCTGCTTTCGCAAAAATTGAAAAAACTCTTCTCTAATATATTTGCTTGAAACTTTTCCAATATTGAATATAATTTTCGGGAAAAAATGTTAATATCAAGATTATACGAGAGAATCATACAGATTATAGAGAGAGAAAGTAGAGAGAAGGAGGAGAGTAGGTGAGAAGACTCTGGAATCCCAGAGAGAAAATATCACATTAACCGAGAAAACAAAATAAAGAAATGAAGTCCGGGGGTCACATAAGTCGGTGACCCCTGTATTTATATTTACACACGTGGGTCGGGTCATTGACCCATTATAATAAAGAATGGACGGGTCACAAATGAGTCACATATCTGGGCTCAGATATGACTCTCGGTATTGGACTCGGGAAAAGCCCAAATGTAGGTTTTATCATCATTGCCCAATTGTATACCAACTATACACTATAAATACATTGTGTATACACTATTACAATATGATACAACATCATGTATCTCAACACCCCCCCCCCCCCCCCTCAAGTTGGAAGGGGGGAACCACTTGCAACTTGGAAAGCAGCGGAGCCAATAGAGTACCCGGAAGTGGCTTGGTGAGCAAATTAGCCAGCTGACGAGATGTTGGCACATGAAGCAACCGCAAGAAACCAGAAAGCAACAAATCCCGCACAAAATGACAATCCACCTCGATGTGTTTCGTGCGTTCATGAAAAACAGGAGTGTTAGCAATATGCACAGCAGCCATACTATCACAATAAACAGAAACAAGAGTGGAAACAAGAACCCCAAGATCACCCAACAAGCGACACAGCCAAGTTAATTCAGCCACAACCTTGCTCAGGGCACGATATTCTGCCTCAGCAGAGGAAAGAGAAACAACGGGCTGTTTCTTCGATTTCCAACTTACCAAACAACCACCCAAAAGAACACAAAAACCAGTAACAGAACGTCTAGTGTCGGGGCAGGCAGCCCAATCACTATCAGAATAACCAGTAACAGAAAAATCAGCATGATCAGAAAAGAATAAACCCAAGTAGGGAGTGCCTTTTAAATATCTCAACTCATGTAAGGCAGCATTCATATGGGGAAGTCTGGGGGACTTAAGAAATTGACTCAGATGTTGAACTGCATAACAAATATCAGGCCTGGTATGAGTCAAGAAGAGCATTTTGCCAACAAGGCTCCTGTACTGATCAGGAGAGGGCAAAAGATCACAAGAATCAGCATGTAATTTCACATTGATGTCCAAAGGAGATACAACAGATGACACATTTACACAGTCAAATTGCTGCAACAAATCAGAGATATACTTGTGCTGATTAAGGTGCATCCCACCTGGGACAGAAGACACTTCAAGACCCAAAAAATAATGCAAGGACCCAAGGTCCTTGATTTTGAACTGAGCATCAAAAAATTGCTTCAAAGCAGTCAATTCATCACTGTCATCCCCAGTCAGAATTATATCATCTACATACACAGCAACTACCACAAAAGATCCAGGTTTACCTTTGAGAAACAAAGAGTAATCATTGAGAGAATGATGATAACCTCTGGAATAAAGAGCAGAAGATAGCTTAGCATACCACTGCCTAGAGGCTTGCCTTAACCCATACAAAGATTTTTGAGTTTGTAACCAAAGGAGGAGAAGGAGAAGAAGGAGAACCAGAATCAGTAGAGATAGACAAACCAGGAGGAAGTTTCATATAAACATCTTCATCCAAATCACCATGAAGAAAAGCACTATTCACATCCAACTGAAATAGGGGCCAGTGGTTTTTGACAGCCACAGCAATGAGACACTTGACAGAGGTCATTTTTATCACAGGGGAAAAAGTTTCAGTAAAGTCAATCCCCTCAACTTGAGTGTCACCCCTTATGACCAACCTGGCCTTATACCTTTCAATAGTGCCATCTGCCTTATATTTGATTTTGTAAACCCATTTGCAACCAATAGGCTTCTTACCAGGAGGAAGAGGAACAACATCCCAAGTTTGGTTTGTGTCCAAGGCTTCAAACTCTTGTCTCATGGCAGCTTGCCAAGCTGGAACAGATGCTGCCTGAGAATAGTATTGAGGTTCAACTGCCAAAGAGGAGGAAGAAGAGCCAGAGAAAGCAGGAAGTTGGAACACATAATCCTTAAGGTAGGAAGGAGGATTATGAATTCTGCTAGATTTCCTAAGAGCTGGAACAGAAATAGTATCCAAGATAGGAACAGAAGAAGATGGATCGACAGGTGAATCAGAAGCAGAAGGAGAGGAAGGAATAGGAGAATCAGAACCATTAGAGTTATCATCATGTTCTCCAGAATGGATGAAAGGAAAAGTAGGAGAGGATGGAGGAACAGAGAGAGAGCCATTTTTGAAAGGAAAAACTGATTCATGAAACTGGACATCCCTGGAGACTAAATACTTCTTGGAAGTAAAATCATAAAGTCTGTAACCCTTCTTACCAAAAGGATATCCCAGAAAAACACAAGGAATAGCCCTAGGTTTCAATTTGTCCCTTTGAGGGATTGGAACAGTGGCATAAGCTAGGCAACCAAAGACCCTCAAATGAGCATAGGAAGGAACATGGCCATACAGAATCTCATGAGGAGACTTGTTATGTAGTAATCTGGTTGGGACCCTGTTAAGGAGATAAGTAGCAGTCAGTAAACAATCCCCCCAAAAGGATACTAGCAGGCCAGATTGGAAGAGCAAAGCTCTACAAGCCTCAAGAAGGGTCCTATGTTTTCTCTCAACTACACCATTTTGTTGAGGTGTGTGAGGACAAGATGTTTGATGAATGATACCCTGACTGCTAAAGAAAGAGATCCCCTCAGTGCTAGAACCCAGCTCCAAAGCATTATCACTTCTAACAGTCTGAACAACAGAACTAAATTGAGTTCTAACCATGGCAATAAAAGATTTCAGCATAGAAAAAGCATTACTTTTGGAGCCTAACAAATGTGTCCAGGTTTCCCTTGAATAATCATCAACAATGGTAAGAAAGTATTTACAACCAGAAGAAGTTGAAGTATGGTAAGGTCCCCAGGTATCCACATGAATCAGTTGGAAAGGTTTAGAAGTTCTAATAGAACTATCAGAAAAAGGAAGCCTGGTTTGTCTGGCCATAGGACAGACAGAGCAAGGAAATGACTGTTTGGAAGCACATTGGAAAGGAAGACCAGAAATGCATTTCATGTTAGCAAATGGAATGTGTGCAAGTCTCAAGTGCCAAGTGTAATTCATATCAGATTTAAAATCATTATTACAATTGGAACTATTAACATGAGAATGCATGAGAAACAGTCATTTGTTCAGATAAAAGATCATCATTACAAGAAGGTGCAGAAACAACTTGTTTATTACTAGCATTAAAAGAAATAGCTTGTTTATTACTAGCAGTACAAGCAACAGAAACAGGATTACAAGGAGTAGAGGAAGAAGGAGACCAATCTAGTTTATACAGTCCAGCAGAATGTCTACTAAGATCCAGTGGCCTCCTCAGAGAAGGGTCCTGTATCATGTGTAGAAAACAGGAATGTTCAGTGAACATGACAATACAATGTAACTGCTTCACTAACTTGTGGACAGATATCAAGTTGTGTTTAAAAGATGGAACAAGCAGCACATTGTGAAGAGTAATGAAGGGAGTCAAGGCAAAAGAGCCAGTACAGGTTACTTTAACTTTATAACCATTTGGAAGACTAACAAGGTAAGACAGAGGTAAAGGAACAATATTAAAAAGTAAATTTTTGTCATAAGTCATATGATTAGAAGCGCCTGAATCTATTATCCAGGTGATAGAATTAATGTGGGTGAGCAAACAAAGTTTGGAATCAGATACAGGATTCTCAGTCAACAATGTACCAGCAAAGTTTGCATATGAGGGAGAGGGAGCTTGAGCAGTGGATTCACCCAGCTTGGACTGGTGTATCATCATCATCATCAGCTGGTCATAATCATGCTTGCTCAACCCAGGGATCACAGAGCTTGGACCATTTAAGCTTGTAGCAGAATGATGGTCAACAAAAGCATTCCCTTGAGGAACAGGCAAAATACCATCAGAATTATTAGAATCCAAATCACTACTCAGATGGGCAGCAGCAGACCTCCTTCCCTTGTTAAATGTGGGACTCTGTGGATACCCATGTAGCTTGAAACACTTATCAATTAAGTGTCCAGACTTCTTACAGTATCGACAGAACAAAGTCCCTTTTGTTTGATCAAAATTAACCCTCTGTCTGAAAGGAGGAGGGGCAGCAGACACTGTGGCCTTGTTGAATGCAACAGGCTGCTTATTTGTGTGCACATTAAAGGAGACAGAGGCAGGATCAAATTGAGATGGAGACTGTACTTGTCTTTGCATCTCATCATTTAAAGCAATATTGTACACACTGTCAAGGGAAGGAGGAGGCTGCATCATCAATATATTGCTCCTAACACCCATATACACCTCATTTAAACCCATCAAAAACTGAAACACCTTGTTATCATCACATTCCTTAACTATACCTTCCTTAGCAGCACATGTACATTGCATACCATGATTGACACACATAAAATCAAGCTCATCCCACACACTTTTCAATTTGTTAAAATAGGAAGCAACATCAGAGGGTCCTTGAGAGATACGAGACAGTTCTCTCTTCAACTCATATATTTTGGACCTATTGGCAGTCCCATACCTAGTTTGGAGTTGGGTCCAAATACCCTGTGCAGTATCAATATATTGTACAGACTCAGCAATAGAAGGGGAAAGGGAGGCAATCAACCAGGAGATCACCATATTATTGCACCTATCCCATAACCTCTGTTGAGGAACATTGGTAGTGGGACGGGCATAGGTGCCATCAACAAAGCTGATTTTATTTTTAGCCGACAAGGCAACAAGAATTTTTTGTCTCCAACCTCCATAATCAGTACCCGAAAATGGGATGGGGACAAGAGGTACCCCAGGGAGATCAGATGAATACAGAAAAAGTGGACTAGAGGAATCCACAGTATTAGAAGCACCAGTACTTGTGCTAGAAGCCATAATAAAATCGGCTTAGACAAATAACTTGTCAACAAACAGCAGAACAAGTGTACAAACACAATAACCAACAGATGAACAACAATCAGGTCAAGTAATCAAAGATACCACCAGATATTCACAATTACAAAGTCAGATAAGCACACATAAATCGAGAAGAAGGACACAGAGTTACCCTCCTTCTTCGCAACCGGAGAAGATCGGCCTTCAAACACAGAGAAACCCTAGGTCTCAAACCCTAGGTTTAAATTTTTGGAAATCAAAAACACTTTACCAGAGAGTCAGTGAAGGAGGTCGGAAAAACACCCAAACCGTCCAGAGAATGACAATCGAACCACCGGAATGCGGTAAAACCGTAGGTCAAACCGTCAGAAACCCTAGAAGCCGAAAAGTCATCAAAATCAACCGTCCAAAATCATCACAAAGTCTTTCCGGAGTGTATAATAGAGAAAAATACACTCGGATACACTTAGAAAAGTTTCCAATGGATAAAAAATCATCATTGACGAAGCGGTCTCAGAAATCACCCCAAAAAACCTCGATACAGACTTCATCCATGAACACGAATACTTAGAAACATGATCGGATCGTCTAGGAGGCTCTGATACCATGTTAATATCAAGATTATACGAGAGAATCATACAGATTATAGAGAGAGAAAGTAGAGAGAAGGAGGAGAGTAGGTGAGAAGACTCTGGAATCCCAGAGAGAAAATATCACATTAACTGAGAAAACAAAATAAAGAAATGAAGTCCGGGGGTCACATAAGTCGGTGACCCCTGTATTTATATTTACACACGTGGGTCGGGTCATTGACCCATTGTAATAAAGAATGGACGGGTCACAGATGGGTCACATATCTGGGCTCAGATATGACTCTCGGTATTGGACTCGGGAAAAGCCCAAATGTAGGTTTTATCATCATTGCCCAATTGTATACCAACTATACACTATAAATACATTGTGTATACACTATTACAATATGATACAACATCATGTATCTCAACAAAAAAATATTCTAATATTCTAAACAAATATCATTGTTACGTAGCCCATGTAAAAGAATATGTGCCGACCATGACGACTGGAAGCCACAGATAATTACTACTACAAATTATTAAGCTGAAGAAAACAAAAAATAAAAGGAGAAAGGGATATATATACATTATATATTAAATCCATATTTACTGTTTGGAAAAGTAATAATAATACATAGTTAGTACAGGTACTACAGAGTTAAAATTCTAAATTTGCTCCTTAATTAGGGTCTAGGGAGAGGAAAACTTGCATGCATAAGTACTGTCATGAAATCCCACTGGCTGCCTAATATTGTTTAATCAACGGTGTCAGAACTTATCATTTTCGTTTGTCATCTGAGGCTTTTTCTATGGTTAATCATAAGTGATGACATTATTAGTGTTATATGTACTTGATAATTCATTTTATAATATGGTGGTCAGACATCAAAATGCATGTTACAGCTAATTGACGAAGGACGGTATGCGTGGTCCTGTTATTTAGTTTATTGTTCTTCGTATTCGTTGCCCTTATTTATAGTTAAACTATCTGTGCTTCCTGATTGATTGTGGTTCCAGTTACGCCAGTCAGATCAATAATTAAGGTTTTGTTTAATACTCAATATACATGATGGTCAAAGTTTAAAAAGAAAAAATCAGTTACTTCTTCAAAGATGGATCACAAAATTTAAGATAATAGTTATAATTATATTGGGGAAAAATTGAATTTACATATTGAAGGTGACGTGTTATGACGTGTGTATGGTCAAAGCATTATTATCAGCCACGAGGCACGAGCGAGAATAGATACGGGAGAAGAAACCTAAAGAGACACGAGTTGTTATTCAAATAACACAAGGCTCGTACCTATTCAAGCCATTTAAAGCTCGAGGTCAGAAGGAATTAAGGGAATGAATATGATAGCACAGAAGAGGCCAAATTCAACATTAAATGTCAAATACGTTAGAGAATTTGTATTTAATGTAAATGATTGAGTAACGTTTCTTTTAATGTCACCTATTAGTCATAATTGCCTCATTAAGACAAAGGCATTACACATTCTCCTAGAATCGACTATAAAATGAGAATGTTTGCACATCTGTAAAGACATGAAATACTATTGAGACACTACTGAAATATAATTGATTTCTTTGCTTTATATTTGCTCTCAAAGTCTTTTCTTATTTTCTTTCTAGATTATCAGTAACCCGTATTCTTCTTAATTTCAAGCTTTGACCAAAGCATCCATATTTTGGTTAAACAAATTGGTTCCGTTACTGGAAATTTGATAATTAATTTTCTTCTATTATGGGAAATAACAACAACAACAACAACAACAATAACAGTGACAACACCTTGGGAAACCATGAAAATCAAATCCAGCAAGATCAAGGAGATTTACAAACCATTAACGTGGTTCCAACCCCCCAGAATTCACCATGACAATCTCGTGAAGGTACTCCTTCTTCCGAATCTCATGCCGATGAACAGGAGCAATCTGAACATTTTGAAGGGGCAGATGAAACTTTACAAAAAGTAATTGATGCACGGGTTAGCAAAGCTCTGTAGGCTCTAGTTAGTCAGTTACCTATTGCACCACCCACACCTACGCCTAATAATAATACGTTGGAGAATCCTCGTTCTGGGCTTGTTAATTCTGGAAATGGAGGAACCCCAAGTAAACCACAGGAGGGAGAACCAGGTAATTCAACGACTTCTCATTTGCAAAATTTAGTTCTAACCTTGCAGAAACAGCTCAAGGAACAGATTGCCAGCATAGAGCAAATCCCTGGAGTTCCGCCTATAATCAAAGGAGTGGATGTAGATAAATACTCACAACAACCTTAGAAACCAAGTGCTGCTCCTCTTCCAATTCCTAAAAAGTTCAAAATGCATGACATCTAAAAGTACGACGGTACAACAGATCCACGTGATCATGTAACCGCGTTTACAACAGGCGTAAAGGGCAACGACTTGACCAAGCAAGAAATTGAATCAGTACTGGTCAAGAAATTTGGAGAAACACTCACTAAGGGTGCATTAACCCGGTATTCTCTTTTACCTGAAAATTCTATAAATTCTTTTGTTGAGCTTGCAGATTATTTTAATAAAGCACACTCGGGATATCAAAAAGTTGAGAAAAGAATAGAGGATATCTTCAAAATCAAACAAAAAGACTCAGAGTTGCTTAGAGATTTTGTCGATAGATTCTAACGTGAAAGAATGACTTTGCCTTGTGTACCTGATAATTGGGCTGTAATAGATTTTGCAAGCAACTTAAATAACAAAAATTCAGAAGCCATGAGAATTCCCAGCTACAACATGGAATGATGTTTACAACAAGTATAGCACGAATTTGGGGATTGAAGAGTTGTCAGATTCCAAAAAGAGGAAAAAGTAAGTACGAGACGTGCTGAAAGTGAAGGAAGATATTGTAAAAATAGGTACGAGCCATACATGGACATATGGGAAAAGACTCACGTTCAAGGTCAGATAACCAAAGGTACAATCACAAATCTAGAAATAATGATTCTAGTTCTTCATCAAGATTTAGAAACGAGCGAAACAGACAAGAGTCACGAGATGATGACAGAAGTTTAAAGGCAAGATTCGGTGGTTATAATTTCAATGTCACTACCTCTGAGCTCGTAGCTGTTTTGAGAAGCATGGGAGATAAGGTCTGATGGCCAAAAGAGATGAGATCAAATCCGAACCGGCGTAACCCTGACCATTGGTGTGAATTTCCTAATGATCATAGCCATAAAACATCTGATTGCGGATTTTTACAAAGTGAAGTTGATCATTTGTTGAAGCAAGGGTATCTCACTAAGTTGTTCAGTAAAAAAGGCAAGAAAGCTTATATGAAAAATAGGCAGGTGCCCCCAAAACCACCATCTCCCAAAATAACTGTCAATGTCATAAGCAGGGGAGAAGATATCAATGGTGTAACGTATACAACATCTAATAAAGTTTCTAAAGTCAGTATTACTCATGGGAAACGAGTAAGACAAGTTTTAGAAGAAAGTATTACCTTCAATGATGCTGATGCAGATAGCGTATTAACTCCACATAATGACGCACTGGTAATATCTTTACTTGTATCTGATACTAGTGAAATGAGTTTTGATTGATCTAGGGAGTTCTGTAAATATTATCCTACTAAGGGTATTGCGTGAAATGCAAGCTAAAGAAAAAATGATTCCAAAGGCACATACCTTGTCTGGATTCGACAATTCTAGCGTGGTAACAAAAGAAGAGGCAATACTAACAACTTTTGTAGAAAGTGTTACTAAAGAAACTAAATTTCAAGTAGTAGACATGGAAATGACTTATAACATAATCCTGGGGAGACCATGGAATTTAGGGGTGTTCAAAATCGATCCGAAACCGAAAACCAATCCAAACCGAAGCTTAACGGCTTACTGGTAACGGCTTAACGGCTTAACGGATGGGGAACGGATTGAATTTTTATTTATTAACGGCTTATCCATTTGGGGATGGATTATTCAATTTTCTTAACGGCTAATCCGTTAACCCGTTAAGAATATATATATATATATATATATATATATATATATATATAATTTATTTTTATTTATATATATTAAATCTAAAAAAACTAAAACCCTTAAAAATGATTAACAAAAGTTTATTTCTACTTCTAAGCATTTTTAATCTCGGGATCTAGATGATTTGCAGGTACTCGCCCAACATAAAGGAGATGAAGGTGATGGACAAGAAAAAAGTGAAGAGGGCAAAGCTATACTACCTCAGGGATAAAATGAATGCTCAGAAAAGACATTAACAAGCTAGCTCATATGAAGGTATACTGGAATAGGTGTTTGATCTATAATTGCCTGAAGAGATCTATCAAATTCTAGTAAACATGTATGTTAGGCAGATAAGCCGCCCAATAACCGCCCTATAAGAGCTAACCCGATACCAATCCGCCCGATATCTTATCGGGTGGCTAACGGATTAATACATTTAAAAGCCGATAACCGTTAAGCCAAACCGTTATGAGTAAAAGCCGCCAAATCCGCCCGATGAACACCCCTACCATGGATCCATGAATTGAATGTTTTTCCATCAACTCTACATCAAATCATTAAATTCCCTTCACCTTGGGGAATTTGCCAAATTCGTGGAGATCAACATGAAGTCAGGAGTATTAATGTTGTGACAGATGCAAACACCGTAAATGAAGAAAAATAGCAATCACAGAAAACAGTTGAGGATATCATAGCTCAAACCTCAACTGAACTGGAACTAACAGACATAGATTCCAGACCTGATACAATTCAAGAGCCAGAAGAAAATGAAAATATCAAAACAACAATTGAAGAGTTAGAAGCTGTTATATTACTTGAATAATGGCCCGATCAGAAGGTTTACATTGGAGCAAATCTGAAACCAGACATGAGAGGTATGATAATTGATTTTTTAAAAGCTAACGTGGACTTTTTTGCTTGGTCCCATGCTGATATGACAGATATACCACCACAGGTAATGACTCACAAGTTAAATGAGGACCTATCGTACACACTAATAAAGCAAAAGAAAAGAAAGCAAGGAGCTTTCAAAAATCAAGTGATCCAAGATGAGGTTCAAAAGTTATTAAAAATTGGGTCTATCCGCAAGGTAAAATATCCTAACTGGTTATCTAACACAGTGGTGGTGCCTAAAAGAGTGGCAAGTGGCGAGTTTGTGTAGAATATACAGATCTCAACAAAGCTTTCCAAGAGATTCCTTCCCTTTACTGCATATAGATCAATTAATTGATCTACTGCATGGCATGAATTGTTAAGTTATTTAGATGCATATTCAGGTTATAATCAAATCAAAATGGATCCAAATGATGAAGAGAAAACCTCTTTCATCACAGACAGGGAGACATACTGTTATAAAGTAATGCCCTTCGGTCTAAAAAATGCAGGGGCAACCTATCAAAGGTTGGCTACAAAAATGTTCCAAGAACATTTAGGAAAAACCATGGAGGTATACATTGATGATATGGTCGTCAAAACTCAGCATTCCCCTGATCATATCTCTCATTTATCTGCTACATTTCAAATTTTACGCAAATTTAATATGGAACTCAATCCAGAAAAATGCGCATTCGGGGTCGCATCAGGTAAGTTTTTAGGTTTTCTTATTTCTACCCGTGGTATTGAGGTAAACCCTTCTTATATCAAAGCAATAGAGAAAATCCTTGACGTGCTTACAAGTAAAAAAAAAAAAGTCCAAAGACTAACGGGAGAATTGCAGCTTTGGGGAGATTTATTTCCAAATCTTCAGAAAAGTATTTCAAATTCTTCTCGGCACTCAAAAAGCAAGATCATTTTGAATGGAACGAAGAATGTCAACAAGCACTTAGGAATTTAAAAATGTATTTGCCAAATCCACCATTGTTGGTAAAACCAAAGGCAGGGGAAAGATTACTTATCTATTTAGCCGTATCAGATGTTGTGGTAAGTGTTTTTTTAGTTCGTGAGGACCAAGGTAAACAATCCCTTATCTATAATGTTAGTAAGTCATTGTCAGATGCAGAGACACGTATCCACAATTAGAAAAACTAGCACTTGCTTTAATCATGGCATATAGAAAATTAAGACCTTACTTTCAGTGTCATCCCATTGCTGTAGTGACTGATTTCCCATTACGTAACATTTTGCATAAGCATGAATTATCAGGGAGGTTAGAAAAATGAGATATTGAATTAAGTGAATACGAAATCACTTATCAACCTAGAACTGCTATAAAATCTCAAGTACTAGCTGATTTTGTGGCTGATTTTAGCCAAGGGATACAATTAGAAGTGCAAAAGGAGTTACAAGTTTTTAATGGTGCAAACTCGGGAGCTTGGATTTTATTTACTGACGGTTCATCTAATGTAAAAGTTGCGGGTCTAGGAATCGTTCTTGTACCACCTACGGGCAAAACCATTAGACAAGCTATAAAATGTCATTCTGTAACTAACAATGAAGCAGAGTATGAAGCTGCGATTGCAGGTCTAGAACTGGCACAAGAACTCGGCATAGCCCAAATTATTATTAAAAGTGATTCACAACTCGTGGTTAATCAAATGCTGGGGACTTACACAGCAGGGAGGCAAGAATGTAGCAGTACTTAGAAAGAGTACGTGAATTTATAAGGCAATTCCAAAACTGGAAGGTTGTACAAATACCAAGAGATGAAAATGTTGAAGCGCTTTAGCCAATCTCGCATTTGCAGTTGACGTGGCAAACGATGCAAATGCTACGGTTGTTCATTTATTTCATTCCGTTCTCGAACCTGATAAGAATGAGGTAAACTTCAGTAATTTAACTTGGGATTGGAAAAACGAAGTTGTTGATTTTCTGCAGTACGGGACCGTACCTGATGACAAAAAGAAAGCTCATGCACTTCGTAAAAAGGCTGCTTGTTACTGTTTACATCAAGGAAATATTTATCGAAAAATGTTTGGTGGACCTTTAGCAAGGTGTCTCGGACCTTCCCAAACGGAATATATAATGAACGAAATTCACGAAGGACATTGTAGGAATCATGCAGGAGGAAGGTCGTTAGTAAAAATATTGATTAGGGCCAGTTATTATTGGCCTAAGATGGAAGAGGAATCAGAGAGTTTCGTATCTAAATGCGATAAGTGTCAAAGTTATGGTAATAATATGCATAGACCAGTTGATCTCTTGCATCCAGTTATAGCCCTGTGGCCCTTTATGAAATGGGGAACAGATATCATGGGTCCATTACCACAAGCAAAAGGTCAGTTAAAGTTTCTACTTGTACTCATTAATTATTTCACTAAATGGGTAGAATCAAGAGCGTTTAAATAGGTACGAGAAAAAGAAGTTAAGGATTTCATATGGAGAAACATAATATGCCGCTTTGGAGTACCAAAGGAGATCGTGTGTGATAAAGGTCTGCAATTCATAGGAGCTCAAATCACAGAATTCTTTCAAATTTGGCAAATAAAAAGGATAATGTCCACACTGTACCATCCAGTAGGTAATGGACAAGCAGAATCCACGAACAAGGTCATTATCAATCATTTGAAGAAGCGGTTACAAGATTCAAAAGGTAACTGGCCTGAGGTATTACCTGGGGTCTTATGGGCTTACCGTACAATGATAAAACAAGCACGGGAGAAACACCATTTTCAATGGTTTATGGTGTTAAAGCCTTAATTCCAGTTGAAATAGAAGAACCAAGCACACGGTTCATTCAAAAAATGGAGGAGTCAAATAATGAAGAGATGTGAGTTAAGCTTGATTTACTTGAGAGAAGAAGAGAATCTGCACTCATACGAATGGCATCACAAAAGCAAGTCATTGAAAGATACTGTAACCGAAAAGCACGCCTCAGATTCTTCAAACTTGGGGATTTCGTGCTTAAAAAGGGTTTTCAGTCTACGAAAGCTGCTAATTCGGGAAAGCTGAGTCCAATATGAGAAGGACCCTACAAAGTTCGTAATATTGCAGGAAAAGGAGCATATGAGTTGGAGACAATGGATGGGAAGTTCTACCTTCACAGTGAAACGCTGTCAATCTAAAGAGATATTACTTCTGAGAGAATACCCACGGTCAGCTATCACCATGTTAAAATTTTTACTTTTGAATTATTAATATTTACTAACGATTTTAGATGCTAGGCAAAATGCTAACCCGCACTAAATGATGAGTCACGACATGTACAGCAAAATGAAATATACTAAAATTCCTGGCCCAGGATTACAATTATTCTGATTGAAACACAAACTGGATAAGCAGTCTTCATCTAAAATCGCATCCCCGAGTCCCGTATGTTTTTCCCATTTCAAGAAAAGGACCAAGTGCAAGAAATTAACAAGTGCTCGAGGTCTCATACTTCAACGCTCAAACACTTGGGAGACTACATGATATACACAGATACATGTGGAAAATACTTGTGGAATACACAGATATGTGTGGAAAATCAAGCAAGATTTAATGGAAAGATCAAAGCTTCTAGTTAGCAAGTGCATGACAAAAACTATGAAAACGTGACATTCATCATAGTGTTCTTTTCCATCAAAACACTCATTATAGTGTTCTTTTCCATCAAAACACTCATCATAGTGTTCTTTCCCCTAAGAACAATGAAGTCACTTCTCAAACGCTTCTTAATGTTTCAAAGATAAAAAGATCTGATGTATCCATGAAATAGTTAGGGTAAAGACTATGTATCAAAACGGGTTATAAAGAGAAAATCCAGTTTTCATTGTTCTTCTTTTGTAATAATCTGTTACAAGAAAAACAGTTACGAGAAAGCTATAGATGTAATTCAAATACATGTAAAGTTTTATTCGAAAATTTATCAAGGTTCATAAATAAAAACCTGTCAAAGTTATTTTAAACAATACATGTGTGTTCCTATTTCTTTCATCATATTATAACACCATTATGAAGTTGAGACGTCTTCTTCATTAAGTGTCGATATAAAAAGGGCCCTCTTTTATAAAACTCATGTTAATAAGTCGTGAGGTTAATCATAAAGAATTTCAAAGGATAAAAATGCGAAATTATTCCCTAAGTCCTTAAGTATGAAAAGGCAACAATAAAACATAAAAGTACTGGAAAACTTCTCAATATAGTTAAAAAGACTAAGTAGAGACTTAGTCATCGAAATGTTTATACAACTGCCCTTTTATGATAACTGAGGACTTTTTCCAAAAACCCTTAAAACTAACTAAGGGACAAAACCATCATTCGTCAAAAAGAAATAAAAATAAGATAATAGACATAATATGATCACTGAGAGGTTGGAGCATCAGAAGTTGTGATATTAGCTTCACTTTCAGGAACAATCATAGGCATGATATCAATTTCTGAAGAGGCAGCAATAGGTGCGGTGTTAGCTTGAATTGAAGTAATAGGTTCAAAAAGGGGAGCAAGAGTCACGAAAGCTTCAGCTTCTGCTGACTGAGTCATAGAAGTTTCACCCTCGGGAGCTTGATCTACAACATTTTCAACTTCAGGAGCTGCAAACACAGCTTCTTCGTTTGCAGGTTCTTCAGCCACGGGAGCCTCAATTACCAGAGAAGGAAAGTAAAGTGGATTTTGAGTCTTTTCAATAACTTCTAAGACTTTGGCCAATTCTGAATTTAAATCAAATTTTTCTCGACTGGCCTCAGTTAAAGCATCACGACGAGAGTTCAGAAAAGCCCAACTCACCTTCATATCCAACTTCTCTTCTAGAAGTTCATAATCTCTCTCCCACGCAGCAAGCTCATTCTTTAGCTCTTCATTTTCTTCTAAAGTGAAATCAATAGAAGCTTGGAGGGAGGCATGAGAACTCTCTAAAGCACGTACCTTATCATAAGAGATTCTTAAATCAACTTGAGCTTGAGTCAAGTTTTGCACCAACTCTCCTGCATAATCTTCTTTTTTGCTCAGAAGTGCCTTGAGTTCTCTGATATCTTCACTTGACTTTGACAACTAATAAGAGAAGGAACACTCAAGACGGTCCTTATCTTTCTCAGCTTGGCTTGAAGAAGCCTTGGAAATCACTAACTCAGAGGTCAGTGCCTGAATCTACTGCTCCAGGTTGTCTCTACTTACCTGCAACTCTTCTATAGTTCCTTGAGCATTTTCAAAAAGCTCCTTCCAATTAGCTGCCTCTAGCTGAGCTCCCTTAGCTACCCATTCATCCTCGAGAATAGACTTCTCAGACTCACGAGCCTTCTTTTCTAGAAGGGAAATTCTTCCCATCAATTCCTTACCAATGAGGTTATCTTACAATGACAAATCATGAACGTAAGAATCTAGAAGTAATAAAAAAAACTTGTAAGTAAATAAAGAAAAAATACTTTTAAGGTGGAATGAACTATGTCATTCATTAAGGTTAAGCAGTTGTGGCTGTTCATTTTCTCCTTTTCAATGTCGCCAATCAAAGGCTCGAGCCAAACATCTGCTCGGCCAGATTTTCTCAAAAGACTGCTACTGGTGGGAACTTCAATTGTCACACTCCTCATAGCCATACTTCTACTAGTGGAACCCTCTTCTGTATGATGAACAGTGGAAGGGGAACTATGGAAGGGGGAGCAGTGGAAGAAGTGAAAATAGGAAGGGTCGAAGTTGAAGTAGTAGAAATAGGTAAGGGAGCAGGAGCGGCAAGGGAGAAATAGAAGGAACGGGAAAAGAGAAAAGAGGAGGTTCATCCAAGACTGGACCTAACTAACCACTTCCAAAACCACTAATGAAGAGACGTTGAATGTACTCATTAGTGTCCTTGGGGATGGTCTCGTCATCAGAAAGAAGGTGAAAAGGTTTGTTAAAAGAGGCACGGGCAGGAGAAGTTTCAGCCTCATCTTCAGAAATGATGCTTCTCCTGGCTCTTGGCCTAGCTATCAAAGAGCTATCTTCATCTTCATCTTCCTCAGAATCCTCTTCCTCTTCGACAACGTAGCTTGAGTTCTCTCCAAAGAGAGTGAAGTTCCAGAAGAGGCTCGAGTAGTGATAGCCATTTCAGTTGTCATTCCTCGAATAGCAAATCCTGATAAAAAGAAGGATAGAAGATTAAAAATAAAGAAGAAAGAAATTAACGTACAAAAAAGCATAAAAAATGCATACCGTGAGTTTTTACTTTCCAACCATAGATATTGGAAATGGACTTCCAGGTCCTCGCCTCCCTAGGCACGACTTTCAATATTGAATTTACCCAACCATGGAAATTAGGAACGGGTTCCACAAATCCCATGGTTGCTATAAAAAACAAAAAAAAAAGAATGAAGTTAGAGAAGGTGTTAAAATTCTTAAAAGGAGGTACGAAAAAGAAGAAAGACATACGTGCAATGTTCCATTTCTCAAGAAAGAGAATATTTGTTTCACCCACCAAACCAACTGTGGGTACCGCAACAAAACGAGTATACTAGACACGATCTTTGTCATCTTCCGGATTACCAAGACCATTTTGCTCCTTGCAGCTAAGGTAAATACATCATTACGAAATAACTTGGGGGAACAAAGATGAAAAGGATGAGGGAAGGTAAAATCAACATTAGCCTTAATTGACAAATGCCTCAAACAAGCCACTGTTCTCCAAACAAGTGGGCCAATTTGTCCGAAACAAACTTTGAAAAAATGGCAAAATCAAGTATTACTGGGACAATAGCAGGAATAAATCCCAAAGTGAAGAGGTAAGTATAAACGAAAGAAAATCCAATCCTATAGGAAGATATTCTTTGATTTGGATTAAGGATGACTATATGAAGATCACTTCTCCAACGACATTCTTTTTGAACAATAGGGATCAAAGGTGGTTTAATCAGAGAGGGATAAGTGTCAGCACAATCTAAACTATTAACCTATTTACGAAGAGATTTTCTATCATGCTCAAAAGATAGATCATTAGGTACTATATTTTCAACTAAAGGTTCATGAAGAGGCTCTGAAGGTTATTTGTCTTTAGAAGAGGATTTCTGGGTGAAAGAACCTTTAGTTCTAGAAATAATACCAGAACTAGAAGAAGGTGGAGTGGGACCAGAACTACCACCTCGAACAGACCCTAGACTATGAAGTTTACCTCCTCTACCCCTTCTCTGTCTTACAGGGGCATTGGGAAAGCTATCCAGAATTGGGACTATTCTAGGGTTAGTATTTGAAGATGACGTAGTGGAAAAATACGAATTAAGGAAGAAGTAAATACAGTTGTAGAGCAAAGTACTTAGTAAATACTTTATGAAGAAGAAGACAAGAGAAAAAGGGTTGAATTTATATATGAAAACAACCGTCAAAAGCAAGAAGTCTAATGATGGAAAGCCTATAATAAAGGCAACAATCTCTTCGTAAATAGTGGAGCCGTAAAAGCCTCGAAAAAAGGTTGCAAAACTGCAAAACTAGTGGGAGAATGACACGTGTATAAAAGCATTAAATAGACAAGTCAATTGAAGCATCAATGTTGTCATAACATTAATGATGGCAAAAAATCCCTATTTAATGAGATCCACTTTCCAAATATTTAATTGATAAATAAATGGAAAGTGGGGGGACTATTAGTATTGGAAAAAAATTGAATTTACATATTGAAGGTGACGTGTAGTGACACGTGTATCAGTCAAACGGTCAAAGTGTTATTATCAGCCATGAGGCACGAGCGATGACAGATACGGGAGAAGAAACCTAAAGAGACACGAATTGTTATTCAAATAATACGTGGCTCGTACCTATTCAAGTCATTTAAAGCTCTAGGATCAGAAGGAATTAAGGGAATGAATCAGATAGCACAGAAGAGGCGAAATTCAACATTAAATGTCAAATACGTTAGAGAATTTGTATTTAATGTAAATGATTTAGTAACATTTATTTTAATGTCATTTATTACTCATAATTGCCTCATTATGACAAAGGCATCATACATTCTCCTAGAATCAACTATAAAAGGAGAAGGTCTGCACATCTGTAAAGACACAAAATACTATTGAGACACTACTGGAAGATAATTTGATATTTTTGCTTTATATTTGCTCTCAAAGTCTTTTATTATTTTCTTTCTAGATTATCTGTAACCCATATTTTTCTTAATTTCAAGCTTTGACCAAAGTATCAGTTTTTTGGTTAAACAATAATGCCTTGCATTAAAAGAACTAAGCTTAAACTAAATTAAGTATTCAATTGGTATAATTAGGGGTGCACATGGACCGATTTTTATCACTACTGTTTGACCGCTTCGACATGGCGGCCTGTGAATGTGTCGCTAATGTTGTCATGACTTAAGCATTTTAGGGATGAATTTTGACACATATAGTTAGTCACTCTGCTTACTGAGGTCGACTTTGTGGGCAAGTTCGATGAGCGGATTACGTTGTTGGAGGCCGAGCTAATTAAACGGGCCATATGGGTCGTGGTTGTTTCGGCGATTGTGGCCCTCTATGAGCCGCACATTTCAAATCCTTCGAATTTTCTGGGTGATTTGCTAGAGTTACCCTATCTAAGGGACATCATGCGTCATTATGACATATATTCCCGATGTGTCGCTTCATTTCATGTGTGACCTTTGATTAGACCTGCCGCTTCAATTTCGGTGCCTATCATGATGAACCGTTTTTTATCTTGGTGTCATGACCTCTATAAATAGATATCCTTGAACCGAGTTTTGTAGTTTAAATCCTCTACCATTTTGAAGCACCATACTTCTCTCTTGCTTTCTTCTTCTCTGAATATCTTTTCTCCGTTTCATTGACCTATATTGTCCTTCAATCCTTCTTATTTTTTACTCGCTTCCGCTACATTGAATCATGTCAAACATATATTCTGATGCTGGTGAATGAAGCTCTGTTATTCCCTTAGCATTGTTGTTCCCCCCATGGGGAGGGCATTTCCTCCATTGTTGAGGATGAAGCTTTCCCGTTTGTGGAGGATATAATCCCACGTAACCCTGATTCCGAATCTGATTTTACCAAATTACCTGAGGGTGCACCTGTTGTTTTTCAATCAATAATAACGACAAAGGATTAGTGGAGCTCAAAGCCAAATTCATCCTTCCCAGTCATTTCGAGTTGATCCCGGTCAAATGGAACATAATATAGGATCGCCCTAGGTATTGCACTCTCTACACTTTCCCCTTCAAATCGGCTATTCTTTCCTCCTCCTCCTACTGGTGGAGGAGTTTTGTTGCCACTACAGCATTTGTCCTGCTTAGCTTGCGTTGTATGTCTATAAAATTATAAATATGTGCACTAAGTTTCCCGAGCTAGCCGGGGTCAAACTGACAATGCAACACTTAATACATTTATTTGCCCCTTGGTTTTATGGGGGAGAGATGCTGGACCTTCGCCACCGAGGGCTTAATTGCTTGGTGGTAAAGATGGAAAACAAAGCAAGTCATCAATTCTAGTTTAACTTCTTTTTTGTCCGAGCCGAGGACGTTGTGACTAATGTCAACAGCTTTCTTGAGACTGGAACTACACTCGTAAGTACCTTGTTTCTCCTCTTTGTTTGTTCGGTCCTGAATTCTAATTTCTCACCTTTTTCCTTTGCATCCAATATCCATCCTCCTCTTTTGTTCGCTCACATCTCTGACTGGGTCGAGCGGTTCCTCCCCTATATCATAGGAATTCACGATTGGCCGAGTTTCTTCAAGAAATTTAAACATGCCCTTCCTTTCACTAGTAATCATTTGATTATGGTCGTTCCTTTTCCCATTGTGTGGATTCATTTTTAACTTGAATTCTTTTTCTCAGGCAAGGGATTTTCTGGAGGAGCCAGGCATCAGTACCCTCTTATTCAAATGAAGGTTTCTGCGCCTTCAGCTTCTACCCCGGTTGCAACTCCCGCGTCTTTTGTACCGTTCTCATCCTTGACTACCGTAGTTTGGGAGTCTATTTTCGTTCTATATACCACTTCGGCTCCTCAACTTTTTTCATTTGTCGATGAGGATGATATCTCTCCTAACGACGATAGATTAATGCCTAGTAAGAGGAGAGTTATGAATGCGGGGGGAAGAGGCTGGTAGCCATAAATTTAGGGGATTGTGGATTTGTTCTTTGAGAGACAACCGTAGTGCATATTAGGTAAAGCCCCGAGGATTCGCATTTGGAGGATATGAGAACACATACTTTGGGGGAACACGAGAGAGGGCGAGTGCATAATGACGTCCTTGCACTTCCATAACAAGAAGAGGCCTCATCTTCTGGGCCGCGGTAGAGATATCTTCTGTAGCTGATGACAAAGGGAAGGTCCTGACTGAGGAGGAGGACAAAACTGACTCCGACATGGACGTGGAGAAGTTGATAATGATTGACGAGGGGTTCACTCAACTCTAAGTGAGGTTGGAAGGAGGATGCAGGACTATTATGATCCCAAAGGATTGTAATCTTCTTGTGAACACCGAGGAGATAGTCCCCTTCATCGGTCCTGTTTGTTCTGAAATTGAGGGTAGGACCCTTGAGAATATAAATGATAGTACCCTGTCGAATAACATTGCTTGTCTTGCTCTTCGGGTAAGTACACATGTTCTCCATTCTTTTCCTTATATTTTTGTTCCTTTTGTATGCTCTAATTTATTTCTTTCATTTTGCAAGTGGTCATTTTTGAGATTAAGAGTGCTCGTTGGAAGAAGAAATGTAAAGATATTTATGTAAAATTGAAGGGAAAGCATTTTAAATGTCTTTCAAAGTATCGGGAGATGTGGTGTGGGCTCCGCAAAAGCGAAAATGTGCGCCATCTAAGGGAGGACTTGAAGGAAAAAGACGAAGAGCTGACGTAGATTATGGGGAAGTGCTACGTCATGAAAGGGACGTTGAGGAGCAAAGAGGAGGAGCTTGAGCCTTGTGGGGGGGGGGGGGGTGTAGAAGCCCAGTGCAGTGATCTCCAAGCCCAAGTGGTCATGCTTTGAGGCCAACTTGAGGAGTATCAATTTGGGGCAAAGGCTCTTAGTGGCGAGGTCATCGAGAAGATGGAGAAGCTAGAGAAGGCAGAGTCAACTTGGTTGGAGGCTCAGAGAAGGGTGGAATCTCTTGAAGTGGCGAACCGAACTCTTTTCCCTAAGCAATAAAATGATTTGTCGATGATGAATCTTAAACAAGAGAGGCTTGACAAAATGTTTGGGGAGTTGGAGAAAGAGACCTCTAATCTTTATGATCAGGTTTCCACTCTGGAGGCTGAGAGGGCAAAAATAAAAGCATGACCTTCTTCATCTGCGACTTCTGGCTTCCCTAACATTCCTTGCGAGTCATACAAAGAGTGGATTCATGTCGATGACAGACAGGACATGCTGTGTGAATTACACATGACAGGTTCTACTCTTGCTACAAATTTTGAGGACGCTTGGGTCAAGGCTCGTGAGGCTCAGGTGTCTTGTGTCTTTGACCCGGATACGCCTCGTCTTGGTGAAGAAGATGAGGATGGCAAGGAATCTATAGCTGCCTTGAGTTTGAGGCCTGGTATGATTCCATATAACCCCCAAGCGAGGATGGAGAAAGCATTGTGTCGTGGGTCGTGATGGTGGTGACCAACGGTAGTCTTTGCTTTTTCTATTGTTTTTATGTATTTTTGTTAGTATCTTTATGAACCTTTGCAAGAAACCTTTGTTTATAAATATAAAAGTTGGTTTTGCTTTCATCTATACCTTTCTTATTTGCTGCGATTTATTTCTGCACATTGCATGTTTTGTTGCTTCATACTTTCGTCTTTGTCCTTGTATATGTCATAGTTAGTCAAAACATGGTCGAGGGTCGATGTATGTTGTTTGAATAAGGTCAAACTTGACCTTTTTGAATGTGGACGAGGGTCGATAGGTGTTATTCAAGCTAGTCAAACTTAACCTTTTATTAAATTGCAGTCGAGGGCCGATATATGTTGTTCGAATTGGTTCAAACTTAACCTTTTATTTAATTATGGCTGAGGGTCGATAGGTGTTATTCAAACTGCGGCTGAGGGCCTATAGGTGTTGTTCGAGCTGGGTCAAACTTAATCTTTTATTAAATCGCAGTCGAGAGTTGGTGTTGTTCGAACTTGGACGAACTTAGCCTTTTATTAAATTGCAGTCCAGGGGCCTATAGGTATTGTTCAAACTAGGTCGAACTTAACCATTTATTAAATCACAGTCGAGGATCGATAGGTGTTGTACGAATGGGGTCGAACTTAATCTTTTGTTAAATTGCAGCCGAGGGTCGATAGTTATTGTTCAAACTGGGTCAAAATTAAACTTTTATAAATTGCAAGCGAGGGTTAATAGGTTTTGTTCGAACTAGATCGAACTTAAACTTTTATTAAATTATGGCTGATAGACGATATGTGTTGTTCAAACTGGTTCGAACTTGACCTTAACTTGGAAGGAGCTCTGATAAACGTAAGTTTCTTATTACTTTGCCGTTGCTGCTTCTAGTTACATAATTTGGGAGATCTACATATTTTGGGTGTGGTGGTGTTCTAGTCCCCGTCCTGCTCTACCTAGTTCATTCATTGGTTGAGTTGGAGAGTAATGAGGAGTCATTCAATAGAAAAGAAACATTCCCTCCCTCGTATACTTTAATTCAAAGTGTTCCCTTTGTCGTCTCATTAAAAACCTCCTTAAGAAAACCCTATTGGGACAAAACTCAAGTGAGGGAAAATGAGTACGTCTTGGGGGACACTTCTTCCCTTAGAAATTGAAGTATTTGAGGTTGTTGATATTCCAATTATATGGTAATTGCTTTCCTTTCATTGTCTCCAACTGGAATGAGCCCTTATTTCATTTGGCCGGGATTTTTGTGGACCATCCTAATTTGTCCCCAGCCTGCCTTCTCATGGTTCTTTGCTTGCTTCAGTTTTCGATTTGAGCATGCAGTCACTGACTTTGAGCGGTCGAACCTTTTTTTTCTTGTTGTACTAATGTTCTACTTGCTGGTTTTAGGCAACCATCCTTATGTACGCCATATTTCTTCGTTCATCGATTTCATCGAGTTCCAGCCTTCTACTCCCATCATTACTAGTACCGCTTTCATATAAGTATCTTAGGCTAGGCTCTCCGACTTCGACTATATAACTGCTTCGATCCCATAGACTAAGGAGTAGGGAGTCCCTCTTGTGCTCCTCTTCGGAGTAGTCTTATACGCCCATAATACTTATGGTAGTATCTCCGACCATAGTAGCTTGGTGTCTTCGAGCTTTTTCTTCATGATGTTTAATATGGACTTGTTGGAGGACTCTGCTTATCCATTACCCGCTGGGTGATACAGGGTCGATAGTATCCTCCTTATAAGAAATTTCTCGAAGAATTTGGTAGTTTTATTTCTCATGAACTGGGTTTCATTGTCGTAGCTGATCCTTTTAGGCAGGCCGAATCGGCATATTATTTTCTTTCATATAAAGTAATTACCTCTTACTATCATATTCGGGCGAATGCTCCGTATTCCACCCATATAGGGATATAGCCACTTAAACCAAAATGAATCGTACTTTACCTCACCTTGTTGGGAGAGGGACCACGATGTTCATTCCCCATTAGATTAACGACCACGTGAGGGTAACTGAGAGGAGGTATTTGCCTGCTTAGTGAATTATTGGGGCGTACTTTTGGCATTGTTCGCATTTCTTCAAAAATTCTAAGGCATCCTTTTTAATGGTGGTCCAATAGTATCCTGCCCATATGAGGCATCTGATTAGTGCTTGAGTGCCAGAGTGAGCACCACAGTGGCCTTCATGGACTTCTTCGAGGATGCACTGGGTCTAGTTTCGGCCCATGTATTTTGCTAGAGGGCCGCCTTAAGTCCTCTTATATAGGTTGTTATGGAGGAGACTGTGTCTGACTTCTTGCATTCTTAGTTTCTTGGCTTCTTTTTAGTAATTTCAGAGTGATCCATCCTGCGAATATGCGATAATACGATTGTGCCAATCCCATGTTAAGATTATAGACCTTATCTCGATTTGGTCTAGTGATGAGTTGAGGAGGTGGGTTACACTTTTATCCCCGATCGTGATGCTTTTGGTAGTTGCAGCCAATTTGGTGAGGTCGTCTGCTTCAGCATTCTGGGCACGGGGGATTTGGTCGAGCTGGCATTTGTCGAACTCGGGCAACAGCTTACAGATCTCGATCTAGTATTTCTTCAATATTTGTTCTTATTATTTGGTAAGTCCATGTAACTTGGTTGACCACGAGTTAGGAATCATAATGGAGTTTCAACCGCATTGCCATGTACTTGAGTGCTAGCCTCAATCCTATAATTCTGGGCTCATACTCGGCCTTGTTGTTAGTCATGTATGGGCATCTAATGGATTAGAGAATTACTTCCCTTGAGAGAGCTCGAGCACTAGTCCCAGTCCAGATCAAGAAGCATTAGATACAACATTAGTATATAGGACTCAACAGTCTTGTGTTTGGAGGGAAACTTGGACGACTTCCTTCTCAACTTCGGGCATTATCTTTGCGCCGAAGTCTGCAACGAAGTCAGTGAGCACTTGAGACTTTATCGACATTCGCGACTGATATGTGATATCATGCTCTCTTAGCTCGATGGACCATTTGGATAGCCTCCCTGATAGCTCGGATTTATGCAAAATGCTTCTTAGGGGGAATATGGAAATGACCGAGATAGGGTAGCAATGGAAATAAGGTCTACGCTTTCGTAAAGCTATAACTAGTGCCATTGCCAGTTTCTTCAGGTGCGGATACCTCTTCTTGGCGTCGACTATTGTATTTCTAACTTAATAGATGGGAGATTGTGAACCTTTATTTTCTTGGATCAGGATTGCTCTTACTGCTACCTCGGAGATGACCAAGTTGATGAGGAGATGTTCCCAAGTTTGGGCTTTAAAAGTAGGGGTGGTGATGATAGATACACCTCCGGTTCTCATAAAGCTTGTACTTACTCGGGTTTCCACTCGAGGTCGTTGTCCTTTTTGAGCATACCAAAAAGTTTCTAACATCTATCTGATGATCGCGAGATGAACCTCGATAAGGTGGCGATTTGATCATTTAACCTTTGGACCTGCTTCTTGGTAGTCATGAGCTCCGATATCCCTTCGATAGCTTTGATTTGGTCTGGCTTAACCTTGATCCCCCGTTATAATACTAAGAAGCCCAATAACTTCCTAAAGGCCACGCCAAACGCGCATTTCTCTAGGTTTAGTTTCATTCCAAACCGCCTCATTATGTCGAAATCTCCCTTCAAATGGTCAAGATGGTCCTCTGCCTTTACGGACTTGACTATCTTTTATCGATATATACTTTTATGGTCTTCTCGAGCTTATCTTTGAACATCCTCGTGACTAGCCTTTGATATGTAGCCCCAAAGTTCTTCAACCTAAATGGACTGTACCAATACAATGCGTTCATTGGTGGGTCATGAATGTGATTTTCTCCTGGTCCTCTTCACCCATAAGTATCTGGTTATAGCCTGAGTACGCGTCCAAAAAACTCAATAACTCTTGCCCGACCATTGCGTCGGTAAGTTGGTCGACGTGTGATAATTGGAACAAATCCTTCGGATATACTTTTTTCAAGTTCGTGAAATCCACACACATATTCCATTTCTCGTTTTTCTTTTTGATCATCACTACATTGGCGATCCATTTAGGGTACTTCGACTTGCTGATAGAGCTATTTTCTAGTAGTTTCTCAACCTCCTCGTGGACGGCATCGTTGATGGAGGGGTTGAATTTATGCCTAACCTACCTTACTGGGGGGTAGAATGGGTCGGCATTGAGTTGGTGTATGGCGATCTCCTTGGAGATTCCCGGCATATCTGCATGGCTAAAATCAAACAAATTTGCATTAGCTATTAAGAATTGACTGAATTTACCTGGTTCTCAGAGTTTGCAACTGACTTATGCCTTTTTGTTATTGTTGTAGGGGTTTAATCAAATGGGGTCAAGGTTCTCTATGGTCGAGTGTGCGACTTCAACCATTTCGTGATCTATGATGACATCCCTAGTCTCTTCTTGTGTTGACCTCGACCTTGTTGATTGCTATGCCGTTTTTCCTTGCCTTTTTTCTGTTGGGTTGTTATGCTATCTAAAGCGATGCGATAAGATGTTCTTCACGTCTGCTGAATATTCCCCAAGGTTTTGGGAATTTGATTACTTGGCATAGGCTGGAGGGGATGACTCTCATGGGATGTATACATAGTCATCTTACTATGGCTTTGTACATGGTGGCCTAGTCCATGATGTGGAATGTCGTCTCCATCATCATGCCACCGACCAAGATGAGGAGAGTGATTTCTTGCGATGTCATCTTAACTGCATTATTAAAATCGGTTAGTGTTATGCAACGCGGTACTATCTTGTCCTCGAGTCTCATTTGGGCAAGGAATCGAAGATGGATAATGCACGCTTCGCTTCCATTGTCCGCCATGATAAGTTTGACATCGATATCTAAAACTAATAAAGCAATGACAAGGGCATCATTATGATGGAAAGTCAAACTGTCAACATCTAACTCGTCGAAGATGATACTTTCTTCGAGTCCTTCATATCGTTGGATCGACCCTCATCTTTGGCGGTCACTTTACTTTCGTACTGAGTTTCTCCATAGCATAGACTATTTCTAGCTGATACACAAATATTGTAAGTAGAAAATAAGGGCATACCTCTCTCATTCCGGTGAGTCCTTGTCCTCGGCTTGGATAGGCCTTCTTCGTAATGGATGGAAGGTGGGACATAGGTATTGACATATGGCTGGTGTCATTTCTTGTTGGGTCGTGAAACCGAGTGATCCCTCCTGATGTTGTCTTTTCATTTTTTTGGGCTCGACTTGTACTGAGATAAGTCGATGGGTTGGTCCATTGAGGTCATCCTTGTCTTCTTGGACTTCATCACAGTAAGCATTATGGATCTCGTCCCAAGTAGTTGGAGGATATTTCATCAATCAGCTCAGCAATTTTCTAGTTGCTCTCGAACCATCTCTACTCAACCCATTTTGAAAGGCCACGATTGCCATCCCTTCGAATACGTTTGGCAGAGTCATCCTTACCCTGTTGAATGGGGCAAAGAAGTCCCTCAGTCCTTTGATAAGTGGGGATTTTGACTACTTATGTGACAACCCAATGGGTCATTACCTATTTTCTCATTCATTCTTGGCTTCCAAGGCCTGAAAAACCTCACTTTTAGTTTCCTCAATTTTCGTGCATAGTCCGGGCGCATAATCAAAAAGCTTATATGCTAAATTCTATGAAAATTATTAAAATGTGGCTTTAAAATGATTAAAGTTTACTTTGGTTTACATTTTGGGTAAATGGACCCGGACTCATGATTCAACGTTCCCGGAGGGTCCGTAGAAAAATATGGAACTCGGGTGTATGCCTGGAAGCGAAATCCGAGGTCTCGAGCCAGAGTAATGAATTTTCAAAAAGAAATGTTTTCTGAAATGATTATGAAAATTTAAAATGAAAATGAATTAGAACGTATTGATATCAGACCCGTATTTTAGTTCCGGCGCCCGCTACATGTATTATATAATGTTTAAGATGCTCTTGTGTAATTTGGTCGAAATCGGACGTCGTTTGACATGTTTCAGATCAAAATATCAAAATTTGGAAATTTAAGAAGTTTGAACAAAAAGTGATGAATTTGAGGTTTAATTCCTCGTTTATGATGTTATTTTAGCGATTTGATCTCTCGGTTAAGTTTGTATGAGGTTGTTTAGTTAGTGTGTGAGTTTGGTGAGGAGCCCTGAGGGCTCGGGAGTGTTTCGGAGGTGTCCCGGGTGTTTTTCACTTAGGAGATATAGCAGATTTTTCTACAATTTTTGCACAGCAGCTCTCTTCTTCGCGATCGCGGACTTCATCCCTCGTTCTCATGCCTTTGGGCCTTCTCTTATTCGCATTCGCGGATCAGCCCCCGTGTTCGCATAGTTCCAACCCTTCCTCAATCGCGTTCGCGTCCTCTCTTATGCGTTTGCATAAGCCAACCCCAAGACCCCCCACCAGTTTTCCGTTCGCGTTCGCATCACCCTAATCGCGAAGGCGGTGCTCCCAGCTTCCCCTACATCGCGAACGCGGACCCTAAGTCGCGAACGCATAGAGTAAAGTTGTTCAGTGATTTTAAAAAAAAAACAAAAACAGTACATATGGGACTTGATCAAAATATCATGAACTCCATTCTCCCCCAAGTCTTAGGAATCCATTGAATCCCCCATTCTTCAAGACCACTTCGGTAAGTAATTTCCCATTTATTCCTTCATTTTTCTTCATTAATTAGTAAGTTTCCAAGCTTAAATCACATAATTAGGGTGGAAATTGGGAAAAAGGGTATAGTTAGGGATTTTCAATTTTCTTCGATTTAGACCTCGTGGGATCGAATTCGAAAACAAATTGTATATTCAGGCTCGTGGGGGAAAGGGTGAGATGGAATTCGTTTGAACCTCGGATTTTGTCCAAGCGGGCCCTAGGTAAATTTTGAAATTTTGGGAAGAAAGCTTAGAAATCCATAGTTAGGCATTGGGTTCAGTTTGTTTAGCTATTATTAATTTTGTAAAGTCATTATTTTATAGATATGACTGAGTTGGAGCCAAATTCGAGGGGTAAAGCTATACTAGAGGCCTGGGTTGAGTTTGGAGCATTCGAGGTAAGTGTTTGATATAACTTTGGCTTGAAGGAATATGATTAGAGTGTTATTTATCAATTGCTAAATATTGAGTACGGTGTATAGGCTTGATGACGAGTATCTATACACCGGTGTCTAGCATAACTGTGGGTCCTTATTTGTGCTTATTTGGGATTCTGTAGTGACTCTTCCTTGTTAAATGATGGTTTTTATATGATGTGAAGAGTATGAGAAGGAAATATGATTTATAAACTCCTTGGAGCATTGGCTCAATTTTTGACTTGATTAGAAAGTAAGAAATGAATGAAAGAGAAAGAGATGCAATTATTCCCTTGCTAGGACATGTAACTTATTGTTGTTACTCCCTTGCTGGGAATTAACTGCTTATTTGATACTTGTTCCCTTTCTGGGAAACTATTATGTAATATAAAATGGGATCATGTGGCACGCCGACCACTTATATATTATGAAATGGGATCGTGTGGCACGCCGATCACTTATATATTATGAAATAGGATCGTGTGGCACGCCGACCACTTATATTTTATGAAATGGGATCGTGTGGCACGCCGACCACTTATATATCATGAAATGGGATCGTGTGGCACGTCGACCACGTATATTGTGTTAGATGGAATCAGTTGTAGCTTACCTTATTTATTCTTGTCGTTCTATTTTTATCTATTACTCCCAAAAGCATGTTCCCCTCCCAGTCTTAATTATTATTTTCCGTTGTTATTTTGTTGTACTTGTGTGTGTGTGTATATATATATATATATATATATATATATATATATATATATATATATATATATATATATCTGCACAGTTTGATTGGTAGTCCTGTCTAGTCTCATCACTATTTCGCCGGGGTTAGGCCAGACACTTACCAGCACATGGGATCGGTTGTGCTGATGTTACACTCTGTACATCTATTTGCACATATTATAGATTTGGAGCAGCTTGTGGACCACGGTAGGAGCATTCGGAGCTGACTTCAGTCCAGAGATTCCTGAGGTAGCCTTGCTGGCGTCCGCTTGGCCCGGAGTCTCTCTTATCTTAGTTTTCACTTGATTTCCTTTGTATCGGAACAGACAACATTGTATTTTCATTAGGGGTGTTCAAAACTGATCCAAAACCGAAAACCAAACGGAACCGAAGCTCAATGGCTTACTGGTAAAGACTCAACGGACGAGGAATGGATTAAATTTTTTTTATTAACGGCTTATTGGTTTGGGTGGATTATTCAGTTTTCTTGACGACTAATCTATTAACCCGTCAAGAATATAACATATATATATATATATATATATATATATATATATATATATATATATATATACACCAAGGAGTTTAAACAGGCAGCTAACAACATGATGTAATCACAAATCATAATACTGTCAAATTGCTATCAACTGTGCATTCTCATATTTAAAGCAATCATGTTACTGGTCAGCGCTTTATTTTTCAAATAGAAACTCTTTTTAAAGAAAGTGAAATTCAACAGAAGAAAATCTAATGGCCAGTTAAAGTATTTCTTATGGTTTTTCTGAGAATGGTGAAGTGGTCGTATGGTTAACAATAGAAAACATTGATATTGCAACCATTTCGGATTTCCGAAAGGGGGTGGGTGTGGAGGTTGAACTCTCTTCCTGCACTTCTCTATTACCCTTGATGTTACGAATAGAAAACTACAGAGTTTGATTCCCAAGATGGTCAGTGATGTCTCGTATAACTTGTATAATTCTTGATCTTTGAGCGAAAAAGTTAACTAAAGGAAACCCCATCTTCACTGTAGATCAAACCAGCCATGCTATCATCTGAACCTTATTTGCAGAAGCTAACATATAGTGATACAAAAATTATGGAGATGAACAAGTATTTCCCATGTCGTAAATACTTGTTGGTTAGCAATATCCTTTTAAATCAAGTTTCCAGTTAACAAAAATAATCACTGGCATGCCAATGTCTGAGGCTCGTGAATGTGTGTATATATATATATATATATATGAATTGTTAGGCCGATAAACCACCCGATAAGAGCTAAACCAATACCAATCCGCCTGATATCTTATTCGGTGGCTAGCGGATTAATATATTTAAAAGTCGATAAACCGATAAGCCAAACTGTTAAGAGTAAATAATCGCCCAATCCGCCCGATAAGCAGCCCTAATTTTCATTCAGATTTTGTATTTAGCATTCTGTAGAAGTCGTGACTTAGTGACACCAGATCTGGGTAGAGTTGTATTTGAAATCCGCAACTGTTTTCAATTATTTATGTTTTAAGACTTCCACTTTTATATTAATTGTCTCGTTTTTCTTTAAAATTATTGGTGTTGATAAGAGAAGTATTAAATTAATTGGCTAGCCTAGCTCCTATTAGTAGGCGCCATCATGACGCTCGATGGTGAGAATTCTGGGTCGTGACAAGCTGGTATCAGAGCTCTAGGTTACATGGGTTTCACAACTCACGGACAACTCGATAGAGTCTAAAGAATCGATACGGAGACGTCTGTATTTATCCCCAGAGGCTACAGAGTTAGGAAAATTTTCACTTTTGTTCTTTCTTGTCGTGCGATTCTATTTCTCAAATACTGATTGTCTTTCTACTCTGTTCTTTCTAAAATGGAGAAAACACATGCTTCCTCTTCTACCGCGCAGCAGCCCGAGCCCCCAGCAGCAGCTCCTACGAGGGGTAGAGGGCGAGGCCGTACCAGAGGGCAAGGCAGGGACAGAGCTCAGCCCCCTAACAATAGTCTCAGAGGTGGAGCCTCATGTTGATTACGATGAGGAGGTTCCAGCTGCAGCAGCTCCGGTGGGCCCAGCTCAGTTCCTAGAGGGTTCATAGCCACCCCTGTTCTTCAGGATGCTTTGGTCAGATTGGTAGGCCTTATGGAGAGCGTCAGTAGGGCGGGTTTGCTTCCAGTAGCACCAACCACATCTCAGGTTGGGGGAGGAGTCTAGATTCCCGCTACACGTACTCCGGAGCAGGTAGCTCCTCAGGCTCAGGTTCTAGCGATGCAGTCGGCCGTGGCAGTTCAGTCGAGTAGTGTGGCTCAGATCGACGACGGAGCAGCTGTGTCCGCGGATGCTTTGTGGAGGCTTGATAAGTTCACCAAGCTCTTCACCACCACATTTAGTGGAGCTTCTTCAGAGAACCCCCCCTGGATTTTTTGTTCAGCTGCCATGAGGTTCTTCACTCTATGGGTATTGTGGAGACCAATCGGGTCGACTTCGCCACTTTTCGACTAGCAAGATCCACCCAGACTTGGTATTGGGACTATTGTTTATCCAAGCCAGCAGGGTTGCCATCATTGACTTGGGACCAGTTTGTAGAGTTATTTTTGCAAAAGTTTCTCCTAGTTACTCAACGAGAGGCTTTTCGCAGGTAGTTTGAGTGCCTCCATCAGGGCACTATGATAGTCACGCAGTATGAGACCCGGTTCATTGATCCGGCACGCTATGTTATTGTTATGCTCCCTACCGAGACAGAGAGGGTATGGAGATTTATTGATGGATTAATTCAGACGATCCGTCTCCAGATGGATATGGGAGCCGGGGGTGAGATTTCTTTTTAGGAGGTGGCCAATGCGGAGAGATGGCACTTGCACAAGGAGGTGGTTATGGGCCAAATAAGAGGCCCCGTCATGCAGGTAGGTTTAGTGGTACCTCGTTCGGAGGTGGGGATTCTTATGGTAGAGGACATACTCCGAGGCCCTTTCAGTCAACGCTACCGGTTTCACATGGTACTTCAGCTGCCCATGGTTCCCAACCGCAGTATTCTGACCAGCAGCTTCTCAATTCACCATCAGCACCTATCAATGCTCTACCACTCCATTATTCTCAGCAGTCGAGGGCTTGTTACACGTGTGGCGACACGAGACATATTGCCAGATATTGCCCTCAAGCATCTGACAGCTCTCAGCAGCAGGGTCCTCGTCCTATTGATTCAGGTATCAAGTGATCCATAGGCCGCCAAGTCAATTAGAGGTGGTGGTAGAGGCCATAGAGGTGGAAGTAGAGATCAGAGAGGTAGAGCTCGGACCGCCAGAGGTCGGTGTCAGCTAGTAGCTGATCATCCCAAAGACATGGTATAGGGAGGTGGGCCCTAGCCTCGGTGTTATGCTTTGCCAGCCAGGACAGAGGCTGAGTCATCAGATGCTATTATTATAGGTACTATTCTGTTCTGTGATAGATGTGCTTCAATAATATTTGTATCATGGGTCTACATATTCATACGTGTCATCCTATTTTGCACCATACTTAGTTATGCCTAGCGATGCCATGAGTGTTCCTGTTTGTGTATCTACACCGGTGGGTGATTCCATAGTGGTCGGCCGATTGCATTGTTCTTGTGTGGTAGTGTTTGAGGATCTTGAGACCCGTGTTGATTTATTGCTCTTAGGCATGGTAGATTTCGACGTTATATTGGGGATGGATTGGTTGTTCCTATATCATTCTATCTTGGATCGTCACGCCAGGACCGTGACCTTGGCTCTGCCAAATTTTCCCCGATTGGAGTGGAGAGGGACTCCATATCATGCCACCCGCAGTGTTATATCATATGTGAAGGCTCGACGTATGGTCGAGAAGGGGTGTTTAGCGTATTTGGCGTATGTTCGTGACTCCAGTGTAGAGGTCCCTTCTATTGATTTTGTTCCTATTGTTCGGGATTTCCCCGAGGTTTTCCCTTCAGACCTACCGGGTATGCCGCCCGATAGGGATATTGATTTTTGTATTGATCTGGCTCCGGGCACGCAGGCCATTTCCATTCCTCCGTATCGCATGGCCCCGCCAGAGTTGAAGGAGTTAAAGGATCAATTACAGGATTTGCTTGAGAAGGGTTTCATTAGACCCAACATTTCGCCTTGGGGTGCACCTGTGTTATTTGTGAATAAAAAGGATGGTTCGATGAGGATGTGTAGCGATTATCGACAATTGAACAAGGTGACAATAAAGAACAAGTATCCACTTTCTGCCGAGGATCAACGATTTATTCGACCAGCTTCAGGGTGTAAAGGTGTTTTCAAAGATAAATTTGAGATCTGGCTACCATCAGCTGAGGATTAGGGCGTCTGATGTCCCTAAGACAACATTCCGCACTCGGTATGGGCATTATGAGTTCATGGTCATATCATTTGGGTTGACCAATGCCCCAACAGCATTTATGGAACTGATTAACTAAGTGTTCAGGCCTTATTGGGAGTTGTTCGTGATAGTTTTCATTGATGATATTCTGATATACTCCCGCAGTCAGGAGGAGCACGAGTAGCACGTCAAAGTAAGTCTTCAGACTCTGAAGGATAGTCAGTTATATGCCAAGTTTTCGAAGTGCGAGTTCTGGTTGAGCTCGGTTGCATTTCTGGGTCATGTTGTATTAGCGGAGGGTATTTAGATGGACCCGAAGAAGATTGAGGCAGTCAAGAATTGGCCTCGACCAGTATCAGCTGCAGAGATTCGGGGTTTCCTGGGGTTAGCAGGCTACTACCGTTGGTTCGTGGAGGGGTTTTCATCTATTGCAGCCCTGATGACCAGATTGACCCAGAAAGGTGTCGAGTTCAGATGGTCAGAGGAGTGCGAGGTGAGCTTCCAGAGGCTCAAGACACCTCTGACTACGATACCGAATTGGTTTTGCTCACAGGTTCATGGCCTTACACAGTTTATTGTGATTCTTCCCATATTGGGCTTGGTGTAGTATTGATGCAGGATGGCAAAGTCATTGCCTATTCTTCGAGGTAGTTGAAGATCCACGAGAAGAATTATCTAGTACATGATCTAGAGTTGGCAGCCATTGTTCATTCTTTAAAAATTTGAAGGCATTATCTATATGGGGTGACGTGTGAGGTGTACACTAATCACAAGAGTCTTCAGTATTTGTTCAAGCACAAGGAGTTGAATTTGAGGCAGAGAAGGTGGTTGGAGTTGTTGAAAGACTGTGATGTTACTATTTTGTATCATCCGGGAAAAGCTAATGTGGTGGCCGATGCATTGAGTAGGAAGTCAGCTAGCATGGGTAGTCTTGCTTATATTCAGGTCAGCTAGAGACCACTTGCTTTGGATGTTCAGGCCTTGGCCAATCGATTTGTGAGATTAGATATCTCTGAGCGTAGAAGAGTATTATCTTGCACGGTCACTCGTTCTTCATTATGGGAGCGTATCTGTGATCGGCAGTTTAATAATCCCCATTTGTGTGTCTTGAGAGACACGGTGCAATGTGGAGGTGCCAAGGAGATGACCTTAGATGATGATGGTGTTTTGATATGGCAGGGGTGAGTTTGTGTTCCCAACATTGATGGGATTCGAGAGTTGATCTTGGCAGAGGCCCATAGTTCTCGGTATTCTACTCATCTGGGAACTGCAAAGATGTATCAAGATCTGAGGCAGCACAATTGGTGGCGCAGAATGAAGAAAGATATTGTTGCATATGTGGCTCGATGTTTGAATTATCAGCATGTTAAGTATGAGCATCAGAGGCCTGGTGGATTGTTTCAGAGGATTGAGCTTCCCGAGTGGAAGTGGGAGAGGATTAATGTGGATTTTGTTACCGGACTTCTGATGACTCGGAAGAAGTTTGATGCTATTTAGGTCATTGTTGATAGGCTGACCAAGTCAGCATATTTTGTCCCTGTTGTACCCATTTATTCATCTGATAGGTTAGAAAAGATCTACATTAGAGAAATTGTTCGCCTTTGTGGGGTGCCGGTATCTATCATTTCAGACCGGGGTACGCAGTTTACATCGTGCTTCTGGAGAGCAGTCCAACAGGAGTTGGGCACCCAGGTTGAGTTGAGCACAACATTTCATCCCTAGACGAACGAAAAGTCCGAGCGGACGATTTAGATATTAGAGGATATGCTTTGAGAATTTTTTGCCTTTAGTAGAGTTCGCCTACAATAACAGCTACCAGTCCAGCATTCAGATGGCTCCATATGAGGCGTTGTATGGTAGGCGATGTCGGTCTCCAGTTGGATGGTTTGAGCTATGAGAGGCTCAGTTATTGGGTATAGATTTAGATCTGGAGGCCTTAGATAAGGTCGAGATCATTCAAGACAGACTTCTGATAGCTCAGTCTAAACAGAAGAGATATGCATATCTCAAGGTTCGAGATGTGGATTTCATGGTTGGTGGTCGAGTATTGCTCCGAGTGTCGTCTATGAAAGGCATGATGCGATTTTGGAAGAAAGGAAAGCTTAGCCCTAGGTTCATTGGTCCATTTGAGATTCTCGATCGTGTGGGAGAAGTGGCTTATAGAATTGCCTTGCCGCCTAGCTTGTAAGCCGTGCATCAAGTTTTTCACATATCCATGCTTCGGAGGTATCACGGCGATCCACCCCACGTGTTAGATTTCAGCACTGTCCAGTTGGACAAGGATATGTCTTATGAGGAGGAGCCGATAGCTATTTTAGGCCAGCATGGTCGACAATTGAGGTCGAAGAGTTTTCCTTCAGTGCGTGTTTAGTGGAGAGGTCAGCCTCCTGAGGCATCGACCTCGTAGTCCGAGTATGATATGCGGAGTCGTTATCCTTATCTATTTCCCGACTCAGTTACTTCTTTCTTTCGTCCGTTCGAGGACGAACGCTTGTTTTAGAAGTGGAGAATGTGATGACCCTGTCATCACCTATTTTTTCATTCATTCCGTACTTCCGATGCCTTGAAAACCTCACTTTTATTCGCCTCGATTTGCATGCGTAGTTCGGACGCGTATCCAGAAAGCTTATATGTTAAATTATGTGAAAATTGTTGAAATGTGGCTTTAAAATGATTAAAGTTGACATTGGTCAACATTTTGGGTAAATGGACCCAGACCCATAAATCCACGGTCCCGGAGGGTCCGTAGAAAAATATGGGACTCGGACGTATTCCCGAAAGCGAAATCCGAGGTCCCGAGCCCACGTAATGAATTTTTGAAAGAAATTATTTTTCTGAAATGATTATGAAAATTTGAAATGAAAATGGATTAGAAAGTATTAGTATCGCGCCCTATTTTTGCGCCGGCACCTTACAGGTCTTATATATGGTTTAAGATCTTCCTGTGTAATTTGGCTGAAATCGGACGTCGTTTGAAGTATTTCAGACCTAGATATCAAAAGTTGGAAATTTAAGAAGTTTGAACAAAAAGTGATGAATTTGAGGTTTAATTCCTCGTTTATGATGTTATTTTAGAAATTTGATCACTCGGGTAAGTTCGTTTGAGGTTGTTAGTTGGTGTGTGAGTATGGTGAGGAGCCCCGAGGGCTCGAGAGTGTTTCAGAGGTGTCCCGGGGTGTTTTGCACTTAGGAGATGAAGCAGATTTTTCTGCAATTTTTGCAAAGCAATTCTCTTCTTCGCTATCGTGGACTTCATCCCGTGTTCGCATACCATAGGGCCTTCTCTTATTGACGTTCACGGAACAGTCCCCCGCGTTCGCGTAGTTCCAGCCTTTCCTCAATCGCGTTCGCATCCTCCCTTATGCGTTCGCGTAAGCCAACCCCAGGACCCCCACTAGTTTCCCTTTGCGTTCGCATCACCCTAATCGCGAATGTGATGCTCCCAGCCTCCCATTCATTGTGAACGCAGTCCCTATGTCGCGAACGCATAGAGTAAAGTTGTTCTGTGATTTTTTTTAAAAACCAGAAACAATGCATACGAGACTTGATCAAAATACTCACGAACTCCCTTATCCCCCAGGCCTTAGGAATCCATTCAAGCCGCCATTCTTCAAGACCACTTGGGTAAGTAATTTCCCACTTATTTCCTTTTTTTCCTTCGTTAATTAGTAAGTTTCCAAGCTTAAATCACATAGATTAGGGTGGAAATTGGGGAAAAGGGGTATAGTTAGGGCTTTTCAATTTTTTCCGATTTCGACCTCATTTTGGGGTTCGAATTTGAAAATAAATTGGATATTCGGGCTCGTGCGGGAATGGGTGACATGGAATTAGTTCGAACATCAGGTTTTGAACAAGCGGGTCCGAGGTCGATTTTTTCAAATTTTGGGAAGAAAGCTTAGAAATCCACATTTAGGCAGTTGGTTCAGTTTGTTTAGCTATTATTAATTTTGTAAAGTCTTTATTTCATAGATTTGACCGAGTTGGAGCCGAATTCGAGGGGTAAAGCTATACTAGAAGCTTGAGTTGAGTTTGGAGCATTCCAGGTAAGTGTTTGATCTAACTTTGGCTTGAGGGAATAGGATTATAGTATTATTTGTTAATTGCCAAATGTTGAGTACGGTATATAGGCATGGTGACGAGTATCTATACACCGGTGTTTAGCTTGACCGTGGGTCCATATTTGTGCTTATTTGGGATTTTGTAGTGACTCTTCCGTGTTAACTGATGGTTTCTATATGATGTGAAGAGTATGAGAAGGAAATATGATTTGTAAACTTCTTGGAGCGTTGGCTCGATTTTTGACTTGATTAGAAAGTAAGAAATTAATGAAAGAGAAAGAGATGCAATTATTCCCTTGCCGGGATGTGTAAGTTATTGTTGTTGCTCCCTTTTCCGGGAATTAACTGCTTATTTGACACTTGTTCCCTTGCTGGAAAACTATTATGTAATATGAAATGGGATCGTGTGGCACGCCGACCACTTATATATATATATATATATATATATATATATATATATATATATATATATATATATATATATATATATATATATATATATATATATATATATATAATGAAATGGGATCGTATGGCATGCCGACCACTTATATATCATGAAATGGGATCATGTGGCACGCCGACCACGTATACTGTGTTAGATTGAAGCAGTTGTAGTTTACCTTATTTATTCATGTCGTTCTATTTTTATATGTTACCCCCAAAAGCATGTTCCCATCCTAGTCTTAATTATTATTTTATGCTGTTATTTTGTTATACTTGCACAGGTTGATTGGTAGTCCAGTCTAGCCTCGTCACTACTTCGCCGAAGTTAGGCCATGCACTTACCAGCACATGGGGTCGGTTGTGTTGATGCTACACTCTGTGCATCGTTTTGCACAGATTACGAATTCGGAGCAGCTTGTGGACCACAGTAGGAGAATTGGGAGCTGACTTCAGTCTAGAGATTCCTGAGATAACCTTGCTGGCGTCTGCTTGGCTTGGAGTCTCTCTTATCTTAGTTTTCGTTTGATTTCCTTTGTATAGGAACAAACAACATTGTATTTTCATTCAAATTATGTATTTAGCATTCTGTAGAAGTTCATGAGTTAGTGACACCAGATCTCGGTAGAGTTGTATTTGAATTCTGCAATTGTTTTCAGTTATTTATGTTTTAAGACTTCAGTTTTTATATTAATTGTCTCGTTTTTCTTTAAAATTATTGATGTTGATAAGAGAAGTATTAAATTAATTGGTTGGCCTAGCTCCTATAAGTAGGTGTCATCATGACTCCCGATGGTGGAAATCTGGGTCGTGACAACTTATTAGCGCCTTTTAGTCTAAAAGCATTTAATTGTGTTCCTGAAAACTGATGAAATGCGCTTAACTGCAGGAATATTGGAAGATGAACTCCCAAGATGAAATCCAACTCAAGAAAGAGTAATCTGGACTCAAGGACACAAAAGGTACAAAAGCTCAGAAGCGCGGACCGTAGAATATCATCTGTGGCTGCAGATTATGAAAAAAGGCCAGCAAAGAAAGATGCAAAGTGCGGTCCGCACATGAATTGTGCGTCCGCAAAATCTACCAGGAGCAAAGTTCAGAGAGTGTGCATTCCAAGTCAATCAAGAGTGTGGACCGTACAAGAATTGGCGAATGCAGAAAAAGTGCTATGCAGGCGCAGATGTAGAAGTACAGACTGCAGAAGAGCAAGATGCAGCCACACTTACAAATCTGCGAATCAAAGAAAGAGTGCCTTGCAACCGCATAGGAGAATTATGTGGTTGAAGACTTCCAATCCTAATAAGTTAATGAATTATCCGCACCGCACATGGAATTGTGTGACCGTAGAAACACTGGAAGGATATTTTTGTTTGAAATTTCCAGCCTTCTATAAATAGACGGGTTTCACATTTTCAGGTTAACTTTTGACATCACCAGCTACAGTAGTCGTTTCTCTTTACTTCTTTTAGTAGTTTTTCATATTTTGGTTTATTTTTAACATAGATTTTATCATTTTGATTTTGCACTCTGAGTTTAATTAGAATATCTTCTTCTATTTCTTCAATTTCAAGCATAGTAACTAGATTTTTTACTAGGGTTGTGACTCAACCCTAGTGTGTAATCCTTATAAGTGTTTGATTTAGTGATTGGTTATGGTTGGGTGCTTATTAGTTAGCCTTATTCTTGCTTTAATTGCGGAATTAATGGTTGCAAATATTAATTCGTACCTACTTGAATTAGTTTCTACTTGAGAAAGAGAGACTTAGTCTAGGAAAATTTGGCTAACAATAAATTGGGTCAATAGAGATATTGATAATCTCAATTAAAGGGTTCAACCTAGAGATAGTAATAACCTAACTTGAGCTTTTACCAACTGTTTTATGCAATAACTATTTGGACTTGAAAAAGACAAATTGGGCAAAATCACTCTCTAACCGAGAGGTATTGAGTGAGTAATTCAGTGTTGATAGCTACATTCATAGCTCCATGTGGAAAATCGACCCCGACTTCTTGGTGGGTATTACTATTAAAATCGACCATTTCATATCCTTGAATTAAGGCGTGACTTAGATGAGATCATCCTTCTCCCAAGGATTGCTTGATGGCAAATATATCATTTGCCCTAGTTTCGGCCTTCTTGGCTTCGACATGTTCCGTTACGAACTTATTAGTCATTCTTCAAAAGTTTCTATGGAATGGGTTAGGAGCTATGAGTACCATGTTAATGCCCCTCCTATGAGGGTTTTGCCAAACTTCTTCAGCAAAATAGAGGTGCCTTTCATGATGATTACATAAAGAGTCACATGGTCTTTGGGATCAGTTGTTCCGTCGTATATCATGAGGTAGGCCAGCATTTTGAAGGTCTGTGGTATGGCATGTGGGACTACCTCTTCATTGTAGAATTGCTCTACGAACTTCAAAACCTTCAATGCACAAACTTTCAACTTTATGCACCGAAACGCTCTCGGGTCATCCAAAACCCAATCGGAATATACGTCTAAGTTCAAAATTATCATAAGAATCTATTGGGACTGTTAAATCCCGGTTTTGAGATTGTTTACTAGAAATATTGAATCCTTCCAAATCCTGAATTATCCATTCCTGCAAGTCATAAAATAGTAAAAGTACATCCGAAAAGTCTTATTTAGGAGAGCGGGGATCTAAAAATAAATGATTGGTCGGGTCGTTACAGTATCGTCCAGCCATGCTTCGAGAAGCTTTTTCACGACCGGTGGAGCCCCTTTATCGACCCGCTTCTTCATAGACGTGGATGCCCCTTTTCCATTGGGTTTTGTTATACTACAACGGGGAATAGGCGACCATTCACGCCCAGGGGCTCGTTAATAGCATTCATGAGGTTGCTATGGAATTCTCTTGTTACTTTAGTCCTTTCTCCTTTTTACCTGTCATGTAAGTATTTGTACGAGCAAAGAACGGATTAAATCTTGGGGTTTGTGAGATTAGTGACTCAGGTTAGCTGCAGATCTAAAGGAAACTAAAAAAAAACTAAAAAATTCCTATAGACCGCTAATTATTGACTTTGGATCAACCAATTAGATTTGTTTAAAGAAGATTTAATCTTAATCAAATATAATATCCAAAAGATAATGCTACATGTGCAAAGACCAATAATCAAAGTGTTTATCTGTATGGTTATGAGTGTAAGTAACAATAACGATATTCAATGATCCAAAAAAGTAAAATATGGCATTTAATAATAATAAATAACGATAAATGATATTTATATAAATAAATATGTGTGTCACTGGAAAAAAGATGAGATTAATGGATATTCTTCCTAACAATGATGAATGATTGATAAGCCTTTTGAGCACTTGAGCCGTTCTTGGATCCAATGGGAATGCTATACAAGAATCTTAGAAAAATGTTATTTTTGTATATATGCGATAAGGCCATATTCTTTCTTACAAAATCAATGTGTTTTTTACAAATGAATATCTCATGTTCTCTATCATTTTACCTCTTTCTATTTATAATGAACATGTTTCTAGAAATTCTAATAGTACAAGTGTAGAGAATATCCACTAGAATATTATCTTTAGTGACATATCCTTAAACTAAACGTTATAACTTCTATCAAGGGTGTTCGACTCGAACTCGATCTTTGATAACTCCCCGACCTTAATCGTTGCTGACTCTTCGACCGTCGCCTTCACTATTCCTTGAACCACTTCGACACATGGTGACTGTGAATGTCTCGCTAATGTTATCGTGACTTAAGCACTTTAGGAATGAATTTTGACCCATACAACAACAAAACCAAACCAACCATATCTGTTTGGATTGGTTCAATTTTGGCTGATTTTTCGAATTTTTTGTTACTTAACATATATTTACTAATAAAAAATTTAACAAAGTAAGATTGATATAATATTTTAGTAAAAATTTAAAAATATTAAATATTCTTATGGGAGAATTTACTTAGTAACACATGATAGATACTTTTTTAGTCGTCTTTTCAAGGTTAACCGAATTTAATAATTAAATATAAAAACCAATATGATACCTAAACAATAATAACCACTTCAAACTCGAAAAATATATAAGAATTGAATAGATCTTGACATATGAATATAGAAGAACAAAGAGATTGATGCATTTCAGTCACAAAAAGTTTCATTCAACCCATTATCTAAGATTAATAAATATGGAGCACTTCATATTTTATTAAATATCATATCTCGTAAGAGAATATCAAATATTCCTGGATTTTGTTTTTATAAAAAAAATATATATTTATATGCCGGTTTGGTTTGGATTTGTTTATTCATTACCAAACCAAATATAAACAAATCTATTCGGATCTTTTAATCGGTTTAGTTTGACTTTTCGGTTTGGTGCGATTTTTCTGTTCGCTTTGTTCACCCTAAGTATAAATTTTCATCGATTTAGTCATAAATCTGCAGCCATTTTCCGCTAATCTACTTCTGCAGCTAATCCTCTCATTGTCTGAAAATAAAGAGAAGAAAACTTTCTGTTACTTTACAGGAGAAAACAAAAAGGAAAAAGAGTAGGCTGAACTGAGATTCTTTTAGTTACTACTTCATCTTTGAGTTTTATCGAATAATGAAAACAAATTGCAAATTGCAAGTTATCACCAACAAATCAGAGTGGCGCAGCACAAGCGTTGGTGGGCCCATAACCCACAGGTTCCAGGATCGAAACCTGGCTCTGTATGAGTTGGCAAATTGCACTGTACGGGCGGGCCACGGGATTCGAAAATTTGAGATAAGTACGAGAAAAGAAAAGGAGATACTACATGTTTTTTGGGGTGAACATTCTATCCATTAATATTAAAAAATATTTACAAGTTGAAACTTTAGTAAGAGCTTAGACTACTCCTACTCATTTACATCAATCTTCTATACTAAAGTCTAACATTGTATCTAGTTACATTTTAGTATAGGAAAAACTAGTAAGGTATAACAACCAAGAAAACTAAAGAAACTTGTTAATTTTGTCCAAGCCAACGCTTGCACTTTCTGCCTCGGATATGGATGGAAATGGCTATTTCTCTGCACAGTTGAGACTCTTCATTTTTTTTCATGTTGAATCTAATGTTATTCCTCTCTCGCCAGATAACTGCGATTGTGTTGATAAAGGCACAAGCTGTTATACTATTAAGAACCACTCTACTCTTTGCCTTGCTACACACCCATTGTAATTCTGCTTCCCAATCACCCACTGTTTTGAATGCCAAATATGACGGATTTTATCAGTTGACACCTTCCAGCATAGGAGAGCAGTTTGGCAGACCAACATGTTACTCTAGCTGTAATCTTCTCAATTACAGGTAAGTATTGGCCAACAAACAGTTTTTTGGAATCAAGAGGAATCCCCAGATATTTGAAAGGAAACTTGCCTTCAGAAAATCCTAGGGTCTCCAGAATCACCTCCTTGGTATCATGTTTGACTCTAGCTATATATATGGCACTTTTTGCTGGATTAGCTTGCAAACCTGAAGCTTCAGAGAACTTGCGGAAAGCTTCCTTCAAGATTTGGACAGAAATAAGATCAGCTCTACAAAACATCAATAGATCATCAGCAAAACATACATGGGAACAGTTTAGTTTCCTGCACTTTGGAAAGTATAATTTTTTTTTTCCCAGAAAAAAAAAATACTTATGAAAATATAAATCATAATCATATTATACTAAAAGTGGGAAGCTCCTTTCTACAAAGTTGGATTACTATTTTGCCCCTATTGTAATTTATTTTTAAGTAAAATGTAATAAAATATTAAACATTTAATATAATAAATATTAAATATTAATATTATAAGTACATGACCTAACTAAAAAGGAAGAATACACGCTTGTCAAGGCCACCACTAATAGTTGTGATTTTTAAATTTTAATGATGAGATATATGAAGCGTTGCTTGGTGTTTTTACCGTTAGATTTTTATTTTATTTTATAAATAAATATTTTAGCTTTTTAAAAGGGTCCAACCAATTCAAAACTTACCGTCACCTGTGTACTAAAAGAATCATAAGGAGTTTTAGATGTCCCTTTATCCATAATTTGTTAAGAATAAAATTTTAATTAGAGTGAATGTTTATTTTGTAGAGAATTTTACTTTGAGGCTAAGTCATTTTTTCTCCTATAAATAGAGTGGTCTTACCCCATTGTAAATCATCCCAAAATATCAATAAGAATTCTTTCTCTCTTTCTTTGTAGTATTGCTCCAGATTTTCTATCAAGAAGTTCATCTTGATAAGTTGGTTTACATCATAGTTGGTTTAGCAAAATAATTTATTGCCACTTAATAATTAAACAATTTCTTATGAGAACAAAGTTTTGTATATCAAATTAATATACGTTATATACGAAAGTATATTACATTCTTCCCTGACAAATGGTTCAGGGTCAGGAACCAAATAATTCCATCTTATTATCATTTATGTGCGGTGTACATTATAATTAACATTATAACGCACAGATGGGTTCTCAAAGTTGAGGAAACAAGTTAGTTTTTCTAACACGAGGGGGAGACATGATAAACAGTTGAGAAAAAGTTACGTAGAATGAATTATCATTTGTATATCTAGATCCTCGAATACAATAATATGAACTTGAAGTTCATAAAAAGATAATTTATCTGCAATATATTGCAAAATATGCTAGATGCATTTGCTGACCAAAGAAAGTAACTATATTCTCATTGTAAATACTCATATTAAGTCTTAGAAGGACAAAATCTATAGTACGCTTAAAGCGTATAGACAAATCAGTTTCAAATAGAACTTCTTGATAAAGAAGATGAGCAAATGATCAAAGTGATCATAATAAAGGAGGCAAGTGATCTAGAAGGTCACATGACATAACAGTTCATAAAATCTCATGAGAGATTCAGGTACCTGAATATATGAATGAAAAGATCTATATGTTATGTCTTTATGAAAATTTATTGGAACTGAAATAAAATGTTTTTCGATGATATCTATCATAGCGCTAAGTATATATGAGTATCTTAAGTCTATCGAATATAAACATAAAAGTATTGGCCAAATGGGAGAGATACAATTCAAGTAGAATTGATTCCATATGAAAGACATGTAATTTTGGACATGTAGTTCAAATACTTCTAAATATAAAGTCAATGGTATGTGCACTCAGTTTTCGATATCTTATATGTCTATGCAAGACATAAAAACTTGATATGCACTAAAGCCTCTTTAGATGGCTTATATGACTTAACTTATATGACAATCCTTGAAGGACTTAAACCGCTTAAAGCATATATAATTTTTGGTCTAGAAGTACCACATGCTAAGTGCAATTTGTGCACATTTGTATCTTGCTATAACTATAAGCATGATAATGTGATAGCGAGGATACCTTTATGGAGATATTGAAGTGCCATTCCACGATATTTGTGAAGACATTATATATCTATCACGAGTTATAATTTTAAGGTGCAAATATTCAATATAGTTAATATGGCTAATTTATTTATCAAATCTCTACCAACGATCTCTTGAAGATGGCGCACAAAATTGGAATGTGAAGGCTCAAGGATGTGAATTGATGCTCTCTTCAAGGGGAATTAATGCGCGTTGCACTCGTTTTCCCTTACAAGGTTTTGTCCCACTGGATTTTCCTTGCAAGAGTTTTAACGAGGCAACCAGTAGGCACATTTCTAAATGTGTGTACTCTTTTTCCTTTTCTAGAATTTTTCTCCCATTGGGTTTTAGTTTAGTTAAGGTTTTAATGAGGCACATTACTTATTGAGTAGACATTCAAGGGGGAGTGTTAAGAATATAATCTAATTAGAGTGAATGTCTATCTTGTAGAGAATTTCACTTTGAGACTAAGTCATTTTTCCTCCTATAAATAGAGGGGTCTTACCCCATTGTAAATCATCCCAAAATATCAATAAAAAAAAATTTCTCTCTTTCTCTGCAATATTTCTCTTGTTCTGTTATTGTTTCATAACATAACTGAAATTTTTCATAATTGAGTAGTTATTACATTTTGTTCATATTCCATAACTGAAAATTTCATCATAAACCTCATTTATATAGATAACTGAAAATTTATATAGATAACCTCAATGCTCCCAGAAATGGAAGAGACCTGGCGTGGAGTTTCTTTGAGTAATTTCACTCTTTATGTTTTGTTCTTTCATCTTCCATGATAACTCCTTCTACAGTTTTCTTTACATGATTTTTGGTTGCCGCATCACAAAATTGGTAATAATTATTTACTCTTGTCATTAGCTTTAAATTTTATTAAGATATTCATATATTTTGTCAGCTGATGATGCTTGATTTTTCAATTAAACCTCAAGAATCAGTAGCTTCTTTGAACATTATTCTTGTCTTGCAACTATATATTGCATTTGGTGCTTCATCTTCTAAAGGATATATATTCGATAGGTAAAATTTCTATATTACAACAATATATTGTGTTTGCCTCTATTCTCCTAACTACTACTGGATAACTTACAATGGCAAACGAAGAAGAGCTAGGAAAGTTGTGCAATACCTATTAGCAAGTTGAAGAAATACGCTACAGGATGGGTAATTAAAGTTTTAGTCATTCTACGAGGCTTAATAAAGGAATACAAAAATGAGAATGACGAAGGTGTACGTTGGCAACTAATATTCGTTGATGAAGAGATAATTTTATTTTAATAGTTTATTTTATTCAATTCTCAATGCACTGCCTCCTTTGGTGACTTTATTGCTTGTCTGTATTGACACAGGGAACAAAAATACAAACTACTCTTTTCAACAACGATGTTCAAGTATGGAAGAATCTTTTCAACCAAAATAAAAGCTACTACATTATAAACGGAAAGATAAGTGGCACAAAACCAAATTTCTTATCTGTGCATAAGGACATCGAAGTAGCATTTAATAGAAATGCAGAAGTAATAGAGTGCAACACTGAATTTATGTATCAACAGTTCTCCAACGGTTTTATTTCTTTGGACGAGTCAGAACAATTTACTAATGAGATTTTATTTGGTAAATACCCACATATATTTATTGAGTATTTTACAGCTGCAATTATTCAATATTTAATATTTTATCTTTTTTAGATGTGATTTGCATTGTAATAAAAGTAAAAGCACTAGATGGAGAAGGACGAAGCAAAAGGCGAGAAGTAATAGTTACGAACTAGAGGTAAGTTACTACCTGTTATTTGTCACTCATGTTTTAAACTTTTGTAACTGCAAAAGTAGAATATAATTTTTAAGACACTCAATTTTAAATATGTAGGTATGATAGAAAAACTTTGACTTTAAGGGGGAGACTTAGCTAAAATTGAGGGGGAGTTGTAGCCTTCTGTGATGTTAAAAGCTCTACTTTCCAAGGTATAACATCTCATACCTTATGTATTTCCATAACTTTTTAGACAGTCTTAAGGTAACACTAAATTTGCTGATCCTTTTTAAATAGGGGATTTTGTCCTTTCGACGACACCTGTTAGTAGCGTGCTAATCTACCCAACATTTGAGAAGGTGAAAGATCTCAATAAATGGTAAATTGTCAATTTCTCTTTTAACTTATTTACTCTCCATATGTTAGGTATATGGAACATTCTAAAGGAAGTTTTACAATACAGGAATGACAATATGAAGGCAAGAAAGATAGACATAAGTTACATGCCAAGTAGACTAATGCAAATATCTAGAGAAGTCAAAATTGTTGATATTATAGACGGCTCAATTGTCAACTTGAAGGTAGATTTACCTTAAAAAATCTAGCACAATGTATCCTACATTTATATGTTTACAACCTAACAAAATGTCCCTCCTTATTTACATATAGGACATATATTGTAAGTTCAAAGCAAAAATTACTAACATAAACAGTAACCATGACCCATGGTACCATGCTTGCAAGAAATTCCACAAGCGAGTAACGGTTATAAAGAGTAATGCCACTTGTGGCTACTGTAAGATAGAAGATATTGATTATGATGAAAGGTAAAATATATGCACATATATATTATCCAGAACAAACAATTGAAGTTTTAATAATCTAATTACTAAAGTGTGCTTTAGATATAGGTTAAAGTTTGATGTTTCTGCGGAAGAACAATATATCAATATTACGTTGTTTGATGGTGCAAGATACTTTTTTGGTTGCGATGTCAGAGAGTATATTAATTCAACATCTAAAAAGGTAAAATACCTATTAGTCAAAAGAAACATTCAGGTTGAATAAGTTCTTCATATGTTTTAGCCAATATTTATACTAATGTATTTGCCTTTATACTCCTATAGAAAGAGGAATCAAAGTATTACCGCAAGTTGATCTTAGTAAGGGAAAAAAATTCAATATACTCGTGAAGATTGAGCGAAAAAAGGCAAAAGAAGATAAGAACAACAATTTGATTGCTGAGGAAATACATGAAGTTATAAAAGCTGTTCCGACCAATGAAATTGATGTTGACACACCATTAATTAAGCTAAGAAGGAAGAGGAGCAACAAAATTGAAGATAACAATGACAAACACAATCCAATGCTTGATAAAAAGATCAAAGTGAAAAAAAATTAGTTGCTTTTGTGATCTCTTATCTACGAGCAACGTCAGCTGGCATTATTTTAATTAAGTTTTCCATAAATGATTATTTTAAATCTTCTTATTTATCATCCATTCACTACGTTTACATTACTTCCTTATTACAGATCAACCATACTCTTTTGAAGAAAATCAAAATTGCATCCAATCATAAAAGACATCGATGCACTCTACACTATAGGTATTCATTCCCTTTATGTGGATCCAATATGATAAGCGAATAATTCGTTGCTTATGCCTACAAAACTATCTACATAAAATAGCGGCGAGCTTTATGCATTTGTTATTGCTTCAAATGAAAAATAAAATAAACTTAATATTGACCACCCTGCACAATGTTCTTGCATCATACAAACTTTGTACACCTCGACAAGCTTTACATAAAAGAATTAATGGTATAAAATGTGACATAAAAAATTGCTTCAAATTCCAGAAGACAAGCAATCAATCCATCGTATTCCCTAGCATATTATGATTTTGATTAGCAATGATTATTAAAAGGTAATACCTTAACTGTTGCATTCTTTTGTTCATTGTTGCAGTCGCCTTTTTAAGAAGAAGAAGTTGTTTCTGCACTTTGTTCTTGATCCTATAACCATCAAAGATACATAAAGAGAAGAACCTTTTAATTTGCTGCTACATACGGTAGATTGGTTCCAACAGAAATTTATTTTTCGTACTTTGCCGTTACAACAATTATCAAATGGAATCGAAAATAAAATAGAATCTTAACTATGCTATACAGGTTGAAAAATTGGAGATTGGCACATTAATATCTATTAAGAGAATAGGTCGTGCCAAAATTCTAAATTTCAACAGGTAAACTCGATTTAACTTAAGTAATTATTGTTTTTCATATTGTCTTGATCATTAGGTGCCTTTTATTTTTAATATTTCATACTTTAAAAAGTTTGAACTCTTCCCTGGTTTTAAATTTTTATATGTTCATGGGCCCGAATAAAGGAGTTTAGTTGCAGCGTCATTAGCATTCACTAGAGATGGAAAAGAGATGCAAAAATTGTTAATATTGAATCTCAGGTTCAAAAAATTCAAAGAAAGAGAAGAAAAATAACCAAACTAAAAGTGGTAAGAAGATAATAATTTGAGCATTCTCTCGCCGCAAGATAAGCAAGGAAGCTAACTTGCGCCTTCAGCCATGGCGAGACAACGACCAAAACCACCAGCGACAAATGTGATACTGGAGGAGGATAGTATAGAGACGCCTGCTGTTGACAAGCATGCTTAACATGGATGGGTTCGGCGCCTACAATTTTTCGCAACCCTAGCAGGAATGAAAATTTCTGAATGCAGATAACGCCAAAAAATGGAGTACAACAGCGATTAAAACCAGTTACGTTTGGAAGTTTTTTACCACTGAAATTCCAACCTATTATTGAGGGAATCGACGAAGGCGAGGGTGAAATTCTGGGGACGGACAATGCCGATGCACAGCAAGTTCTTCGACTTCTCCAATTTTCTGCACAAGCAAAGCAAGTTTAGATCTGTCAGAATTCTGAAGATCCTAAGGCAGTAAAAGATAAAAGGGAAACCATGCAACAGAATCGAAGCCCTCAAAAAGGGAAACCGTTGTGCTATGTACCACCTGCTATGCGTGATGGTACATTTGTGGTACAAATTAAAGACGAGGATACAAAGGAACGAGAGGCATACTGGAGCAGTGCATTGATTGTTTTTGTGCTTGGAGAAGACCCATACGAGCGAGCAATGGACAACTTCATCACAAATGTTTTGGATTTTGTTACAAAACCTCAAGTGCTGCATCATGAGGAAGGTTATTATATATTCAGATTTGATAATAGTGAAGACAGGGACCTTGTACTTCATGCAGGTCCATACACTTATCATAACAAGCCATTTGTGTTACAAAAGTGGAGAATGGATTTCAAGTATGAACCAGGCAGTATGAGTGTAATTCCTTTGTGAATTATCTTCCCTGGCTTACCATTGGGATTTTGGTCCACCGAAGCCCTCAGTAAACTAGCTAGTGTGGTTGGGAAGCCTATGTACACTGATAGAATCACTGCTGAATTGGAGAAAATATCTTTTGCAAGAGTACTGGTGAAAACAGACATATCTCAACCCTTGCCAGATAGTTTTGAGTTACATACTAAGAGGGGAGTTATCACACAACAGATTGAGTACGAATGGAGGCCAAAATACTGCTGTGACTGTGTAAGATTTGGCCATAACACTGATGATTGCTGGTATAAAAAGAAGCAGGGAAGTGAAGAGGTAACACAGAACCATTTCAAGGCAGCAGGGGAAAAGAAGCAAGTGCAAAGTGAGAACTGGAAATGGATACCAAAAACCAAGCAGAATGGTGAGGTGGTTAAAACTGGTAGGATAGTGGAGGAAAGCAAGCATACTGACATTGCTGGAAGCAGGGTGATAGTTAAGGGGTTGGAAAAAGGGAAAAATGTACAACACTATGCTAGAGCCTCAATGAACATGACCAACAGTTTCTCTTTGTTACAGATAGGTGATTACCCAGGGGACGCTGGCCCATCCAGCTTCACCACAACATGATTTTCAGCACATGGAATATTAGGGGCCTTAACAAGACCCATAAACAGAAGGAGCTGAAACTCCAACTTAAACAGGAAATTGCCTGGAACTATATGTAAGGGCACTCTCATCCACTGGCTGAAAGGAAACAACTGGATTGGCTTTTCTAACTCTCTTTAAAAGAGACTGCTTTCAAATTCACTTGCCCTAGAACCTGCTTTTTATTGATATTGATCTAGAATCAGCTATTCCTAGTTTTTTTTATTATTCCTAGCCAGAGAAATTAAACTAATCTCGAGATCCAGAAACCTATCTATACGCCTAGCCTTAAGCAAAAGAAATCTCGTTAGCCCTACCATAGAAACTATTACCTCGACTTGGATTGAAAGGAAGAACTTAGGACTTTGGGACTTACCCTAGGACGTAAACCCCTAGCATTCCAATTGAAACTCAAGGAGATGGAACTAAACAGGCTTAGGCCCTTTTCCTCTTTCAAGGGGACTAGAGGGAATGCAACTACTGAGACAGCAACTCAAACAAAATCTTCTGAAAAAGCATAAAGTAGACTGTATGGGATGCATAGAAACTAGAGTGAAGGAAGCAAAAGTACAAAGGATTATCACAAAATTGGGAAATAATTGGAGATATAGTGGGAATTACAATGAGCATCCAAATGGGAGAATCTCGTTACTGTGGAATTTAAATGTTGAGATGCAGATATTGAAGACTGATGAACAGTTTATACATTGTGAGGTTAAAGAAAGAAGTACAAATTTCAGAACACTGATAACAGTAGTGTATGCAAATAATGAGATGAACAAGAGACAGCAACTATGAGCTAAACTGTTGACCTTAGGAGCAACTTTTCAGGAGAGCTGGTTACTCAGTGGAGATTTCAACAATGTTCTCCATACTGATGATATGATAGGTGCTCCAGTTATGCAACAGGAGATTCAAGGGTTCCAAGACACACTCATTGCTCTTCAACTCACTCAGTTGAAGAGTTTGGGTTGTTTTTATACATGGTGTAATAAACAAAAACCAGAGACAAGAGTCTATGGCAGGATTGATTGGGCTTTTGGAAATGTGAACTGGATGCAGGAATACAGTCACATTGAAGCTGATATATTGACCCCGGGAGTATCAAACCATTCCCATGTCCTTTTACTGTGCAATGCTGAGGAACAAAGAAGGAACATTCATCTTAAGCCATTCAAACTGTATACATCTGTCATGGATCATGCTGATTTCCCTAGCATTGTGGAAAGGGTATGGAATCAAAGCCAGCATGGAGGGAAAATGCATAGAGTATGGAATAAATTAAAGGCCCTAAAAGTGGGGTTAAAGGATTTGAATACCTATATGGAAAAGTATAGGATACACCTCAGTGAGGAAAGGCAGAAGCTAGAAGCTATACAGAATCAGTTACAGATCAATTGTATGGACCAAGGTCTGATTGATCGAGAAAGGATGATGCTTATGGAAGTGGAGAAATGGAGTAACATAGAGGAGCAGATCTTACACCAGAAATCTAGAGCACACTGGATTGCTTGTGGAGATTCAAACACTATATATTTTCATGCTCAACTGAAGATGAGGACAAACTTTAATACTATAAACTCTATATATACTGAAGAGGGAGTAAAGAAGAAGAGTTTATTACTTGCTTCAAGAGTTTACTGTGTTAGAATATACGCTTAACGCTAGAGGGGGGGTGAATAGCGTTTTAATAAAAATCAAGATAAATTTGCGGAATTAAAATTGCAGGAATAAAATAAGTGCAGTAATTAAAGTAGTAAGGATAGAACACACCGAATTTATACTGGTTCACCACAACGTGTGGTTAGTCCAGTCCCTGAGAGACTCTCTCGAGTTTTACACTAACTCCGTTAAGCTTACGGGTGCCTAACAAACCGTTACACTTGCTCGTAGATAAACACTCTACAAGACTTCAACTTGCTCGAGGATACCTCACCTCAAGACTTCAAGTCAAGGAACTAAACGTTCCTTCTTACAACAAGGGATTAGAACTTCCCTTCAAGTGTATGCAAACACTTAGCACTCAAGACAAGACTCTCTTATAGAGTAGATGTGAGTAAAATTAATACGCTCAAGAACACAACAACTTCGTCAAGAATTTGGCTCTCAAAAACTATGAAATGAATATGAAATGATTGATATGAAAGTATGTAAGCTTAAGCAAGAATTGTAATTAGTTGTTGTACTTAAAAGAGTGGTTTTGAGGTGTATTTATAGTCCTCAAAGACCCAAAGACCGTTGCTTAATTGCCAATCACTAATTGCTGATTTTGTGCTAGAATAATCGATTATCTGATTTGCATAATCGATTTGCAGATTATCTGCAAATCGTTCAAAAATCATATGCAGATTTTAAGCTAGAATAATCGATTATTCAAATTGCATAATCGATTACCTGATAAAGTTCAAAAATCAGACGCTGATTTTATGCTAGCATAATCGATTATTGCCTTGTGCATAATCGATTATCTTTCAGCGTTTAAAAATACTTTGGCAACGGTCAGTGAATAATCGATTATGCTATATAGGATAATCGATTATTTTGCTGTTTTGTAAATTCCGGTTATACACTGTCTTAACATAATCGATTATCAAAAAGACATAATCGATTATTTTGCTGTTTTGTAAATTCCGGTTATACACTGTCTTAACATAATCGATTATCAAAAAGACATAATCGATTATTCTGCTATTTTGTAAATTCTGGTTATACACTGTCTTAACATAATCGATTATCAAAAAGACATAATCGATTATTTTGCTGTTTTGTAAATTCCGGTTTACACTGTCTTAACATAATCGATTATAAGAAAAATATAATCGATTATTTCTGTCCAGATTTGAAAGACATGTTTAAAATTCATTTTGGCTAAAATGAAGATGTTTGAAAATCATTTTGTTTTAAAACAAAGATGCATGGTTTGACGAAAATGATTTTACGAGAGAAGCCAAGACTTGAATCTATTGTTGGATCAAGATCACAATATAAAACGACTCATGTATATCTTTGTTGCTTTACTTGATCTTGTTCTTTGTTTCTCTTGTTCTTGGACTTCGGCATATGTCAATGTTCCATGCGTGTCGGTTTGTCATTTATCAAAACCTACAAAGATGAACACACGTTTAGTTTTAGCGATTTGAGAACGTGTTTCAAAAATTTCCCCCTTTTTGATAATGGCAAACCAATATCCGGATATGCATATTAAATAATTGATAATGACAATCCAAGACAAGTATATAGATATGTGAATAAGTTCCCCCTCAATTTATGAGTTCCCCCTCAATTTATGCCAATATCTATTAGTGTGCATAGCCCTTATTCTTCCCCCTTTTGACATTAGCAAAAATTAATAAACTTTTATTGAGGAAACAATAGTGAAAAATACATAATAAAGCAAGAAAAATAGACAAAATATTATTCAAACGAGACATAATGGAAGCAAGAAACAATAGACAAGACATTATTCATTGTCAACATTAACATCCGCCTCGGCATCCGGCACTTCTTCCGGAAGGGCAACTTGGGCATAGGGATAGCGGACGTGGTCAAAATATCCATGAAGCTCGTGGGATAATCGGGTGACATTCCTATCAATACGAGTCATGGGCGTGGACAAAGAGGCAAGTTGCTCAGAAATGGTTTGGAGGGAAGCAACGGACGGGGCCTGAGGACGACGTCTTTGAGTTGGAGGAGGAGCCGGATGTTCACCTATATTGGGAAATGAAGATTCTTGAATTTCCCAATGTTTTGTTGCCTTTTTGTGAGGACCGACGGAGGTGTCGATACCGGAGGCTTGAAGAAGAGCCATTATGACAAAAGCATAGGGGAGTGGCTTATCGTCCCCAATTGCATCATACATGTGAGTCATGACGAACTGGCACCAATTGATGCGAGCCCCGGTGATAATTGCGTGCATGAGTTTTGAATTCTCATGAGAGAGAGTCGTATGATTGAATTTGCGCGGTTTTAGAACGCGGGTTATGAAATAAAAGATTAGACGATATTCCGGGAGCATGTGCGTAATGGTTGGGCGACGCTGCTCCGGACTTGCAATAAATTCGCCAATGCCAATTTGGTTAAAAAGGAGTTGTTCATCAAATAAAACACCTTCTTCCCTAGTGTAGAGTGAAATGTCTTCCCCATTTCGTGGAAGTTTAGTAAGGACTTGCATGTTTTCCTCATTTAAAAGAATTGGAACTCCGTTGATGCTCGAGACAAGTTCACCATCTTCGTCCTTCCCGAGATTGGAATAGAAGGCACGAATTAGAGAAGGGTGAATGTAAGGGGATTGAAGATATATGAATTCAAGAAGTTGACTTTGCATGAGGATATTTGCTGTGGATGGAGGGGCGATGTGTCTAAGGAATCGATCAGTGGAGAATCGAGGAGGAAGGATTTCTCGATTTTCAAATTTTTCGACGAAACGAATAAGTTCGGCTTCACTGTCGAACCGTAAATAAGACCCGTCTTTATAACAGTGAACGGGTGGAGGAGCAATGGAAGAGGAGGCAATATGTTTGCCGGAGCGAGCTCGTTTAGAATTCTTGCCCGTCATTATAAAAAGAAATTTGAGAGCCTTTGCAGAAATTTTTGAAGGCTTTGGAAGAATATTAGGAGCTAGGAGTGATGTTGGAGTGAAGAATTTGAAGGGTGGAAGCACCTATTTATAGAGTGAAGGAGATGAAGGCATTTAATTGTACAATAACTTCAGATTTTAAGTCCCAAACGGTCAAAAAACGGTAAGAAGTTTGAAAAAGTGAACGTTGATAGTCGATTTTGTTGGTCAGATAATCGATTTTGGTGACCCAGTCTGAAAACAGATTCAGAGAATAATCGATTATCATTTTGAGATAATTGATTATGGCAGGAAATGTACTAACTGACGGAAAGTCGAAGCGATACAGGAAAATCAATTACGAGGTTGCCGATAATCGATTATTTTAATCTTTAGCTTAGACCTGCAAAACAGAATTAGTTAATAATCAATTGCGATAAATAGATAATCGATTATTCTATATGTTCACTAGTCATTTGACAAACAGAATGTTAAGATAATCGATTATGGCTATTGGGATAATCGATTATGTTGTAAGTTTGCCCAAAAATCTGCAAAACAGAACACAAATATAATCGATTATGAAATATTGATAATCGATTATTGCATATGGTCGCCAAAATCCTGCAAAACGGACATGTTAAATAATCGATTGTTGTATTGTAAAAATCGATTATTGCATTTGGTCAGTAAATATGTGACTGTATTCCCCCTGACTTTGGGGCGATACCTGCAAAAAAGAATTAGGCGCCTCCGACGCTCAAGTCAGTAATCGTTAAAGGAAAAATGCAATGCATGTATTAGATCAACGTGGAGTCAAGTATTCCAAGTTCACTACGAATTCGGAAGAAGGACTCTTTCTCTAAAGGCTTTGTGAAGATGCCCCAATTGATATTTGGTTTCAACAAACTCAATTTCGACATCACCTTTGAGAACGTGATCTCTTATGAAGTGGTGCCTAATTTCTATGTGTTTCGTTCTTGAGTGAAGAACAGGGTTCTTCGTCAAGCTTATGGCGCTAGTATTATCAAATCGAAGAGGGATATGATTGATACTAAGACCATAATCCGAGAGTTGTTGTTTCATCCAAAGGATTTGAGCACAACAACTCCCCGCGGCTACATATTCAGCCTCGGTTGTGGATAACGCAACACTTACTTGTTTCTTGCTAAACCAAGAAACTAGAGAGCTACCGAGCAAATGGCAAGTGCCACTAGTGCTCTTGCGGTCCAGTTTGCAACCCGCAAAATTGGAATCAGAATAGCCAACAAGTTGGCATAAAGAACCTTTGGGATACCATAGTCCCACATTTATAGTTCCAACAAGATACTTCATTATCCGTTTTACCGCAGTTAGGTGCGACTCCTTCGGACATGATTGATATCGAGCGCATAATCACACGCTAAACATGATGTCCGGTCTACTTGCAGTAAGATAAAGAAGGGATCCAATCATACCTCGATACTTCTTTGTGTCTACTTCCTTACCTTTCTCATCTTTGTCAAGATGGTCGGATGTACTCATTGGAGTGGCCATTGCTTTGGCGTTGCTCATTTCAAAATGATTTAGCAACTCCTTGCAATATTTAGATTGGCAAATGAAAGTTCCCTCTTTCATTTGTTTCACTTGCAACCCCAAGAAGAAGTTTAGCTCACCCATCATTGACATTTCAAATTCACTTGTCATTAATTCAGAGAATTCCTTGCATAAAGAATTGTTAGTAGCACCAAAAATAATATCATCTACATATATTTGAACTAATAAGATGTCATTGTTTTTGTTCTTAATAAAGAGTGTAGTGTCAACTTTCCCCCTAATGAACTCATTGTCCAAAAGAAATTTGCTTAAGCGTTCATACCAAGCTCGGGGAGCTTGTTTAAGACCATAGAGGGCTTTCTTAAGTTTGAAGACATGACGGGAGATTTAAAGTCTTCAAAACCCGGGGGTTGTTCAACATATACTTCCTCTTGAATAAACCCATTTAGGAAGGCACTCTTTACATCCATTTGATATAAAATGAAATTCATAGAAGAGGCAAAAGCAAGTAATAGACGAATAGCTTCTAGTCGTGCAACTGGTGCATAAGTTTCTTCATAATCAATTCCTTCTTCTTGATTATAACCTTTAGCAACAAGCCTAGCTTTGTTTCTAGTGATTATACCATTTTCATCTAATTTATTTCGAAAAACCCATTTCGTACCAATTATGGTGTGATTATCGGGTCTTGGCACCAATTCCCAAACATCATTACGTTTGAATTGGTTAAGCTCCTCTTGCATTGCCAAGGTCCAATGCTCATCCCCAATTGCTTCGGAAATGGTTGTAGGTTCTACTTGTGAAACAAAAGTCATATGTCCTACAGTGTCTTTAAGAAGGTTTCGAGTACTTACCCCTTTCTCGATGTTGCCAATTACCTTGTCGAGAGGATGATCTTTAGACGTCCTACAATCCTTAGGCATCATCGATTCTTCCTCTTGTGGTGGTTCTTCTTCCGATGATTGTTCCACAGCTTCATCTTGAACTTCCTTTGGATTCTCCTTTTGCACCTTGTCTTGAAAACTTATCTTGTTTACAGAATCTGAAAGATTTTCACAAAATACTACATGAGGAGATTCCTCAACAATTTCGGTTCGATTATTGAAAACTCTATATGCTTTGCTACGCGATGAGTAACCAAGAAAAATTCCTTCATCAGATTTCGCGTCAAATTTTCCCAAGTTATCTTTTCCGTTGTTGTGAATGAAACATTTACAACCGAAGACTCTAAGATGGGAAAGATTTGGTTTCCTTCCCTTATAGAGTTCATAGGGAGTTTCCATGAGTATCGGTCTTATGACAGCTCTGTTTAAAACATAGCTTGCGGTACTCAGGCATCCGCTCAAAACTTTTTGGAAATCTTAGCCTCATCGAGCATGGTTCTAGCCATCTCTTCGAGACATTGATTTTTACGTTCCACCACTCCATTTTGTTGTGGTGTACGTGGAGCCGAAAAGGTATGTTCAATACCGAGTTCGTCACAAAAATCCGCGAAGAGATTATGATCGAACTCTCCCCCATGATCACTTCTTATGGAAGTGACGGTTGTGTTCTTTTCATTTTGAACACATTTAAGAAAACTTTTAAAAGCTTGAAGGCATCACTTTTATGAGCAAGAAATAACTTCCATGTGAATCTAGAGTAGTCATCAACAATTACAAAAGCATAAAGATTTCCACCAAGAATTTCAACACGAGATGGTCCAAAAAGATCCATGTGAAGAAGTTGTAAAGGTCTAGTGGTTGAAACAACATTTTTAGATTTAAAAGAGGCTTTTATTTGTTTCCCTTTTTGGCATGAATCACAAATAGAATCTTTTTCAAATTTTAGTTTTGGAAGACCGATTACTAAATCTTGAGAAACTAATTTGTTTAAAAGATTCATGTTGACATGAGTTACTCTACGATGCCATAACCACATGTCGTCTTCTTTACTCAAAAGGCAATTCACAAAACTTGATGAAGAATTTTCAAGATCAACCATATAGATATTATCCATTCTAATACCACGCAGAATAACTTTAAAATCACTACAACGGATAACTAAGCATTCTTCGGAGTCAAACAATACAAGATTTCCCTTGTCACATAATTGACTTATGCTCAAGAGATTATGTTTAAGACCTTTAACTAGAAAAATATGCTTAATGGAGGAGGATTCATCCTTACCGACCGAGCCAATGCCGATAATCTTTCCTTTGTTATTGTCTCCAAAAATAACATTTCCTCCTTCCGTGGGTTTTAGTTGAAGGAAATTTGATGCATCCCCGGTCATATGTTTGGAGCATCCACTATCAAGGTACCAAAGTACACTTGATCCCTTCAAACACACCTACAAAACAAATTAATGAGATTTTGGTACCCAAGCCATTTTGGGTCCTTGTGTGTTAGGTGCAAAATAGTAGTGTGATTGACCTGCAGTGAAATGTCTATGTCTAGTGAAGCATGCGGGAGCAATATGTCCAATTTTATTGCAATAATGACAAATGACATTCGGATTGTGCATTCTTCTAGGATGATAATAATTTGGGGATCTAAATTCATTCACCCTATATTTTGGAATATGGTTTTGATGTAATTTTCGAAAATCTTTTCTAGGTGTTCTAAATTGCTCAACATTTCTCCTAGTGTTTATTCTAGGATGCATAACGATTCTAGGATTATTATTTCTAGGTTGAATATTTCTAGGTTGCAATTTTTGAAAATCTTTTCTAGGTGTTCTAAATTGTTCTACATTTCTTCTAGTGCTCGTTCTAGGATGTATGGTGGTCCTAGGATTGTGATTTCTAGGTTGTTTAGGAATGGTCTCATCCTTTTTGTTAGGCACATTTTTGAAACCTATTCCATGTTTAGTAGATTTCAAGTTTATAAGAACCTCATTGAGATTTTTGTGAGAGGAGTTGAATTTATTCAAGGTGCTCTTGAGTTTTTCTACTTCATCTTTTAGAGATTTGCAAGATGTATAGCCATTGTTTGAGCTTTCGGGTTTATCGGCGCTTCTTTTGCCGTAAAACTTGTTTTCCTCTTTTAATTTCTCATTTTCAAGAGTTAGTTTTTCAAAATCCTTTTCTTTTGAAGAAATTTGTTTTCTTAAATCTTTTATAGATTTAGAAGCGCTAAAACTCTTTATACAATTCATCAAATGAATCTTGCATTTCTTCTAAAGTGAAATAGTTCTTAGAAGTAGTACATACCTCATTTTGAGTTTCTTCGTGTGCCATAAGACACAAGTTTGCGGTCTCGTTTCCTTCTTCATCACTTGATTCGTCTCCGGAGTCGCCTCCCCAAGAGATGTATGCTCTTTGTTTCTTGACGGGTTTCTTCTCCTTTTTGGTATTTGGACAATTTGATTTGATATGCCCGATTTCTCCGCATCCATAGCACTTTAATTGGTCTCCTTGTTGCTTACCTTTTCGTTCATACTTCTTTCGCATGAACTTGTGAAATTTCTTAATAACGAGTCCGAACTCGTTATCTTCGTCGCTTGAGTCCTCATCATTTTGAGGTTGAGCCGTGCTTGCTTTAAGGGCGATTCTTCGTTTCCTTTGATCATCCAAAGGTGGGTTAAGAATAGTAGATTCATAGGTTTTGAGATTACCTCTAAGCCCGTCGATTGTAACATTTGTAATGCCGATTGATTCTTGAATAGCGTCGGCTTTGGAGCGCCATTCCGGAGTGAGACTTCAAAGAATTTTACGGACAAGTTCCCTATCCGTGAAGGTCTTCTTAGGAGCATGAAGATCATTAACGATTTTTGAAAATCGTTCGAACATATCATCTATCTTCTCGTTTTCCTTCATATGAAAAAGTTCATATTCATGGGTTAGAAAATCTATTTTAGCTTCTCTTACCTGGTCCGTACCTTCGTAGGTGATTTCCAATTTATCCCACATTTGCTTGGCCGTTGTGCAACATGATATTTTCCTATAATCATCAGGGTTTACAGCACAGTACATCATGTTGATGGCTTTAGCGTTGTTCTCCACTTTTCTGATATCGTCCGCATCGTATTCATCTTCGGATTTAGGAACCATTTCATTTTCAACCTTTTTGGTTGGTATTTGCTCTCCATTCTTTATAATTTTCCACAGTGTAAAATTATTTGATTGGATGAATATTCTCATCCTCTCCTTCCAATAAGTGTAATTGGTGCCATCGAAGAGTGGTGGCCTTGTGAAGCATTGTCCTTCACCTAGTCCTGCATAAACGTTACGAGTAGAAGCCATGGATTGTTTCTCTCAAACTGTTAAGTCTTTCAGAGAGTTAGGCTCTAATACCAATTATTAGAATATACGCTTAACGCTAGAGGGGGGGTGAATAGCATTTTAATAAAAATCAAGATAAATTTGCGGATTTAAAATTGCAGGAATAAAGTAAGTGCAGTAATTAAAGTAGTAAGGAGAGAACACACCGAATTTATACTGGTTCACCACAACGTGTGGTTAGTCCAGTCCCCGAGAGACTCTCTCGAGTTTTACACTAACTCCGTTAAGCTTACGGGTGCCTAACAAACCGTTACACTTGCTCGTAGATATACACTCTACAAGACTTCAACTTGCTCGAGGATACCTCACCTCAAGACTTCAAGTCAAGGAACTAAACTTTCCTTCTTACAACAAGGGATTAGAACTTCCCTTCAAGTGTATGCAAACACTTAGCACTCAAGACAAGACTCTCTTATAGAGTAGATGTGAGTAAAATTAATACGCTCAAGAACACAATAACTTCGTCAAGAATTTGGCTCTCAAAAACTATGAAATGAATATGAAATGATTGATATGAAAGTATGTAAGCTTAAGCAAGAATTGTAATCAGTTGTTGTACTTAAAAGAGTGGTTTTGAGGTGTATTTATAGTCCTCAAAGACCCAAAGACCGTTGCTTAATTGCCAATCACTAATTGCTGATTTTGTGCTAGAATAATCGATTATCTGATTTGCATAATCGATTATCTGCAAATCGTTCAAAAATCATATGCAGATTTAAAGCTAGAATAATCGATTATTCAAATTGCATAATCGATTACCAGATAACGTTCAAAAATCAGACGCTGATTTTATGCTAGCATAATCGATTATTGCCTTGTGCATAATCGATTATCTTTCAGCGTAAAAATACTTTGGCAACGGTCAGTGAATAATCGATTATGCTATATAGTATAATCGATTATTTTGCTATTTTGTAAATTCCGGTTATACACTGTCTTAACATAATCGATTATCAAAAAGACATAATCGATTATTTTGCTATTTTGTAAATTCCGGTTATACAGTGTCTTACCATAATCGATTATCAAAAAGACATAATCGATTATTTTGCTGTTTTGTAAATTCCGGTTTACACTGTCTTAACATAATATATTATAAGAAAAACATAATCGATTATTTCTGTCCAGATTTGAAAGACATGTTTAAAATTCATTTTGGCTAAAATGAAGATGTTTGAAAATCATTTTGTTTTAAAACAAAGATGCATGGTTTGACGAAAATGATTTTACGAGAGAAGCCAAGACTTGAATCTATTGTTGAATCAAGATCACAATATAAAACGACTCATGTATATCTTCGTTGCTTTACTTGATCTTGTTCTTTGTTTCTCTTGTGCTTGGACTTCGGCATATGTCAATGTTCCATGCGTGTCGGTTTGTCATTTATCAAAACCTACAAAGATGAACACACGTTTAGTTTTAGCGATTTGAGAACGTGTTTCAACATACTGGGGGGAAACAATAACATCTGCCAATGTCCAAACACTGCAGTAATCCATCAGGGTCCTTGTCTCAACTTGCAACAGAAAGATGATCTAGTAAAGCCAGTCACAAGTGAGGAAATACTAATGGCAATTAAGGACATTCCTCATGATAAGGCACCAGGTGTGGATGGCTTCCAAATTGAATTTTTTATAAGGCATTGGCATGTAGTGGGGGAAGACATCTGTGAAGCTGTGAGGGAATTCTTTCTCACTGGGAAGTTGCATAAAGGAGTTAGCAGCACTGCACTAACTCTAATTCCTAAAGTGCAAATTCCAAGCAAAATGAAGGATTATAGACCAGCCTGTTGTACAACTCTGTACAAAATCATCACTAAGATCCTTACAGCTAGGCTGAAAGCAGTTATTGACTATCTGGTTGGAAGATCACAGTCAGCATTCATTGAGGGTCGTAGCATCACTGATAACATTTTATTTACACAAGAACTGTTCAAAGGCTACTCCAGGAAGGGCATTTCACCTAGATGTGTTCTTAATGTAGATTTCAAGAAGGCCTATGACACAGTTGAGTGGTGCTTCCTAGAAAGACTGATGCAGGACTTGGGCTTTCCTTATAAATTCATTGGATGGGTAATGGAGTGCATATCCTCTGTTACCTACTCTCTCAACATCAATGGTGGACTCACTGCTCTATTTAAAGGAAGAAGAGGCATAAGGCAAGGTGACCCTATGTCTCCATACCTCTTTGTTCTAGCCATGGAGTATCTACAAAGAGAATTTGTGCAAATGATGAGGAGGAAAGAGTTCAAATTCCATCCTAGATGTAAGAAGCTGGGTGTAGCACATGTTTGCTTCGCGGATGATCTTCTTATGTTTTGCAAAGCAGACATTCAGTCTGTAATCTTACTGAAGCAGGCTTTTTAGAACTTCTCCAAAGCTTCTGGACTTCAAGCAAATGCTGAAAAAAGTGTTGTGTACATAGCAGGGGTAACAAACTGGCAGAAGGAAGAGATCTTACAGGCATTGGGTTTCCCTGAAGGCAGGCTTATATTTAAATATTTGGGGATGCCTCTGGATTCAAAGAAATTAACCATTGCTCAATGTTGGCCATTAGTTGAGAAGCTCACACAGAAAATAAGTTGCTGGTCATCAAGGCTGTTCTCTTATGCTGGTCGACTTTAGCTGATTAAATCAGTACTGTTTGGTGTTCAAGCCTATTGGTCCCAAATATTTCTACTGCCTAAAAAAGTTCTGAGCTGACTGAAGCAATATGCAGATCATACCTTTGGACAGGTTCAACTACAGTGTCAAGGAAACCTCTGGTTGCCTGGGAAACACTCTGTATGCCATATAGTGCAGGGGGATTAAATGTGTTGAACCTGATTAAGTGGAATAAGGCTAATATAGTAGAGCACCTATGGGCACTGACCAAGAAGAAGGATAGTCTGTGGATAAAATGGGTGCATATATTCTATATTAAAAATTGTTGTATTGATGACATGTCGTGCCTAGATCTGCTGCTTGGGAATTAAGAAAAATCTTTGAGTCGAGAGAGTTGATAAATGGCATTGCAACTCTTCACGGAAATCTGGACAGTCGACTGCTTCAGCTTCAGAAGGGTGATTCATTTAGCATCAAGAAGTTATACAGACACCAACACCCTCAATACCTTAAAGTCCAATGGAAGACCATCATACTGCAGACTCAATTACACCCCAGGTACAAATTATTTTGTGGCTAGCTCTGCATAGTAGATTGGCAACTGTGGATAGACTCCAGGAACTCAATATCCTGGTTCCACAGGTATGTATTTTCTGTGGAATTTCTCGTGAGACTTTTGATCATCTGTACTTTGACTGCTTAATGACTAAAGCACTTTGGAGTCGGCTCCTAAACTGGTTGGGCCATAAACGATCCATTTCTGACTGGAAGGAGGAGTGTGACTGGGTCAGTAAGCTGGCAAGAAGTAGAACTGGAAGTGGCAGAAATCACTGCCTGTCTGTTTGGGATCCTGGTGACAGTGATATGGAGAGAGCGCAATGAAATGAGATTCCAAGGAGGTAATATGCTGAGCGATAATGTTTGTAAGGAAATAGAAGTCCATCTCCACTCAAGAGGAGCTTCAACTCATAAATGGAGGGCTGCTCTACAAAGCTTAAACCATTACCCCTAGACTGCTCTTGGGGACAGAATTGTCACATTTAATATCAAATAGTGATATTGCAAATCTTATTAGATTGATAATAGGTGTAGTGATTGTATAGCATGTGAATATAGATGGTCAACATCTATATTTGTACTTGTACAATTTTTTGACGGAATGAAATAGAAATCTGTTTATTAAAAAAAAATCTCAGGTTCAAGGTAATGGCTTTCCTTGTAGTATATTGCTGCACTTTTGGAAGATTATGTTGGTAATATTGGTGCATGATCTTGAACACTTTGTGGATTAAACATGAATTATTTAAGAATAAAATAGCAAGATATAGAATACTATTTAATTGCAGATGATTTTTTTAATCTACATTGCGTTACTTTTTATGGATATATGTGCACATTCAGGTGTCATTTATATTTTTTGGAAAGAACAATTTTTACAAATTTTGGCAAAAACTGCATAAACTAGCCCTGTCCTTCAATTAGTACAATCATAGAGAGAAGCAGTATATGCTTCCCTTTATAGTGATTGCTTTAGGACACTTCTTTCCAATAACTAATTGCTTAATCATTGAAGTTTTGGCCTTCATCCAAGTTTACTGGAATCTTAAAACATAATTTGCCATCTCTTATCAACCATGAAGCTACATTAACTTGTCATGACTATTTAGATTTTGTCATTTATTAAGATTATTTTTTTCTGTCATTTACTTTATGTTTGTTTACTTACGTTCTTTTGCAATAGTTTTGACTCACATTTCTAACGTTCGATGTATTCTTTGTTATTACTATGTTATTTGAATTGTTGGAATTGTAAATTTTTTTATTGTGTATTATACGTGTATCATCGTTATTTTATATACAGCGCTAAAATCGGGTAATTCTGTAAATCCTTTCCCTGCCTTCTACTATCGTTATAGTCGAAATTCTTGCTCAAAATTCCTTCCATTCTGTTATGAAGAAAATTTAGGAAGAAACCTAAGCAGAAAAGAGGAAGAGTAGATGAATGATGTCGGAGAGCAATGAATAAGGTTAATTTTCAGCGACGAGGAGGATTTTCCACCACCACAGTCCTAAAGCTTAATTTTCACAATGAAGGTAGTGCAAAGAAAGACAACATTAATTCATTTGTTTTCAAGGTAATTAACAATTCTTTAATTTATGCATTGACGATTATACAATACAATATCGTAGATTTTTCTTTGCGCTATAGAAAATTAAAAACGGCAATTTTATAGCATTCATATGTACTTTGAATCTTGATGAGTACAAGTCTCTTCTTGGCACAAGAAAAGTTGAAAATAAAACAGTTTATTATACGGTTATTATTTGTAATTTGGGATTTAATGAAATTAGTTTTGGTTCCTTCTTTTCTTAAAATATATTTTGTTAACTCATTATTTAAAGAAAATTTAGAATATTCTGCTTTGAGAATTAGTGAAATGCATGACCAACTGTAAGAAAATCATTATTTTTCTTTACTTATAGAATTTACACAAAAACAGCTTTTTCCTTTTCTTATTTTAAGTCTTGTATAACTAATATTTTCTTATTTTGAATCTTTTGTAAATGCTTTATGATTTTTATCCTTAACTTGTGTGTCATTTTCTTTAATATAATACTGCAATTACTCAATAAAATAAGGATCTCATAAAAGTATGTTTAGACTAATACATTAATTAAAATCTTCAACTTTAAATGTGCGTATAAACAAATGTTCGATTACAAACAACATATATATATTTCTTAAATTCTGCTAAAAGAAAATTTTGAGATAATATGAAAATTAAAATAATATAATGTAACAAAAGGTTCACTTTTAAATTTAAAATGAAGAAATATAGTAGTAATAAAAAAGAAAAACATATTGTGCACACGCTTATAATTTAGACACTTGTGCAAATTTTTGTCATGCTTTGATTCAAAGTTTCAATTTTAGCTAAAAAAAATATAATTATTTATACTTATATGCGTTTAGAAGAGAAAATACAAGAGTTTGGGCTCCCAATCATAATATCCTCTTCTCAACTTTATAGTTCTTTTTATTTACTAGAAAGTTTTAAATTTGAATTATTAAGAAATATACAATATATTCTTTATGCTTTTATTCCTGATTAATAATATGTAGTATATCTTTGTATATTGTTAGATTATTCTTACTTTTATAATTGAAAAGCTTAAGAAGGTATTTATAAGAATGGGTTAGAGTTTATTCTTTTATTAAGTTGGCGTAATAGAATCAACGATCATCATTTTCTTTTACTGTGTCTTTTTCTTTACCTATTATATATTCTCCATGTCTCAAATAATATTTTTAGCAAGTACATTTATGTTTTTCTTTAAAGGAAATTTGTATTTATTGAATTGTGGTACAACGCGCAACACGCCTGCCGTCATCATTTACTGATGTTAGAGAACTCAATTCCTGTGATTTCTATCTTCCTAACATCAAGATGAATTTAAGAGATAAAAGGTCATGCAAAGTATTCATTAAACACTTCAACATTATAAATAGTGCAAAACAGAGAGCATTTCCAATATAAAGGTTGATATCTTTTAGATCTTAACCAAGAATCTTAGGTATTATAAGCTTGGGATGTCCTGCTATTTTTTCAATTTTTCTTAGTTTTTCTTTTGTAGATTAAGTTTAGTCTCTGTAGCAAAGATTATTTTCTCCATGCTTTCAGTGATTGCCGTGGTGATTGCAATCACTTCATAAAATATATAATCTTATGGATTTCCAAAACTAATCTAGTAGGTGCAACAACAACCCAGTATAATCCCACTTAGTGGGGTCTGGGGAGGGTAGTATGTACGCAGACCTTACCCCTATTCTGGGGTAGAGAGGCTGTTTCCAAATAGACCCCCGGCATCCTTCCCTCCAAGAACTTCCCACCTTGCTCTTGGGGAGGGTAGTATGTACGCAGACCTTAAAATGTATATGTTCAAAAATTTAAAACTGTTGTTATCATTATAGATAAAAAACAACTGCGTAGCGCGTTGCGGAGGGTTGACAAATATGTAGCAACAACACAACAGCTTACAGATTTAGAAATTGAACAACCGAGGAAACAGTCTAAAATAAATTAGCTATTTAGAGCTTTATCTGAAGAATCCGAAGTTGGAGGTAAATAAAATACACAACTAATACATATAATTGTTATCTTTTATATTTAGTTTCATTTTAAAATAATCATTTGAAGTATCTTCCTATATATCTATTTAGGAGATATTGCTTACAACTTATCATTATCACAAATTCATAAGTTGAAATTGGTCCCGGCATGCATATACTGTGACGCTAAACGATTTCAATATGAACCTCCGGCATTTTGTTGTGGAAACGGATATATCAAATTGGCTAGCACTGAAGTTCCCCCGGAACTACATGAATTGTTCGTGACTGACACAGAAGAAGCTACAACAACAACAATAACAACTACCAGTATACTTTCACCAGGTGGGGTCTGGGGAGGGTAATATGTAGACGAGCCTTACCCCTACCCGAAAGGGCAGAGAGGCTGTTTCCAATCGACCCTCGGCTCATAGGATAAAAGGAAAAACAGCAGTAAAACAAAAACAAAGACAAAAACAAAAACAAAGAAGAATTTCGCAAAAATATTCAAGCATTCAATAGTATTTTTGGTGTTACGTTTGATAAGGAATTGGCATCTTCAAGAAAAGGAGTGTACACTTTTAAAGCACAAGGTCAAGTATATCACGATCTACCATCATTGGTACCACGTGATAATAACCCTTGTTACTTTCAACTATACTTCTTTGATACAGATAATGAGTTGGGCAATAGGATATCAAAAATTAAAGAAGGCAACCTGTCGGACAGACTCAAGAGAAAAATAAGGCAAACAATGGATGGAAATCCATATGCACAATTCTTTCGCCAGCTAAAAGATTATACCACATTTCAAAATCTGCAGCTTCGAATTGCTGCAAATGCCTCTCTAGATCAACGAGTCTATAACACATCCTTGGTAGATCAAGTTGCAGCAATTTGGATAGATGGTAACAATCCAAATATACCCTTCGACCGAGAAATCATTGTTCATGAACATTCTGGGAACAAACATCGCATCAAGCAATATTATGATTGTTATGATCCACTGCAATATCCGCTGTTATTTCCAAGAGGCGAAGGTGGGTGGCATCAAGGAATAAGGAAAAAAACAAAACCACAACCATCTCCGCCACGACTCTGAGCAGTAATATTCCAACATTTATATCAGCAAAGTTCAATATTTGCTAACGAAGACCAAGGTAACACATCTCAATACAAATTAACTATAATTATATATGCTTATATATAACATACTTATTACAACTTTTAGATGTGCACCGCGAAACAAAAGGCGATGTTTCTTGCAGAGAATATTATTGCTATAAGTTACAAGTACGAGAATCAGACAGGTCCATATTACTATATTGTGGAAGATTATTGCAGCAATTTGTGGTTGACATGTACATAAAATTAGAAACAACGGGGCTTGAATATTTCAGAAAAGAACAATCCAATTTTAGAAGAGAGGTTTATCAAGGTATAGTTGATAGTATTATGGCTGGAGAATCTAGAGGAGAAAAAATTGGCCATAGAGTACTACTTCCAGCTTCTTTTATTGGAGGTCCACGAGATATGCGGAGGAGGTATATGGATGCAATGGCTTTGGTTCAACATTTTGGAAGACCTGATCTATTCATAATAATGACATGTAACCCTGATTGGGTGGAGATCCAACAAGAATTGGGCAAAGGCCAAACTCCTCAAGATAGGCCAGACTTGGTGACAAGGGTATTTAGAGCAAAACCGCAGGACCTAAAAGACCAAATTTTAAAAAAAAGAAATATTTGGAATTGTTGCAGCTCATGTCTTCGTGGTGGAATTCCAAAAAAGAGGACTACCTCATATACACCTCTTGCTCATATTGAAAGAAGGCCACAAGATAAAAACAGCAGATCAATACGATAAGTTTATATCTGCAGAAATACTAGACAAATCCAAATATCCGCTCTTGCATGAATTAGTAGTCAAGCATATGATGCATGGTCCATGTGGACAACATCGTCCAATGAGTTCATGCATGCAAGATGGCCAATGCAAGTATCATTATCCTCGCTCTTTTATCAACAAATCAATGCAAGCAAAGGATGGCTATCCTATTTACAAAACAAAAAATGATGGAAGGTTTGAGACTGTTCGCGGAATGAAAATGATAACTAATGGGTTGTGCCGTATAATGCTTATCTACTTACGAGATAAAATTGTCACATTAATGTCGAGGTCTGCTCGGGTGTAAAGGCAATAAAATACCTTTACAAGTATATATATAAAGGACATGATAGGTATGCCGTTTATATTGAGTCAGGTGATGGAGAAAAAATCATTGATGAAATCCAAAAATTTTCATGATGCGAGGTGGGTTTCACCACCAGAAGCACTATGGAGAATTTATGAATTCAATCTAAGTGAAATGCAACATCCGGTTATTAACCTTCAACTACATCTCCCCGACAAATATTCAGGTACACAAATTTAAAAGTTACACACTTAAAATTGCTGCATATTTTGATGCAAAATTATAAATATGAAAATTCCAACTTTATATCAACCCTTAGTATTTTATTGGAAGAACTGTAATTTGCAAAGTACCATAGCATGGGACAACAACAAACAAACCATGCCTACTGAGTATTTCAAGACGTGCTCCATCGATACCGAAGCACGAAAATACCTTTATAGAGAATTCCCTCAATATTATGTTTGGAATCCTCAAGGAAGGGTTTGGACAAAAAGAAAAAAAAGATCTGTAATTGGTCGAATTGCAACCGGTAAAGCATATAACAATAATTTTTAAATATATACAGAACTCATTCATTTATCAATTTTAACATATACAAAATATTGCAGCTAATCCTAGGGAGGGAGAAAGGTATTATAAGCGGTTATTACTAAACCATGTTAGAGGACCATTTTCATTCGAGGACTTACCTAATGTCAATGAAAAAAAGTGTGACACCTTTAAAGAAGTAGCCAAAGGAAGAGGGTTATTAGAATCAGATGACAGCATATCAGAATGTTTGCGTGAAGCTGCCCTTTTCAAAATGCCATCAGCTCTCAGAAGTTTGTTCGCAACAATTTTGGTACACTGTAACCCCACAGACATTAGAAAACTCTGGGATACGTATTTCGAGGATATGTCTGAAGACTTTGGAAGGACATATAAAAACTCACCCACAACTCAGTTGCAATGTACTCTTACGAGTATTAATTCTTATTTGGAGAGTATGGGCAAGAGCATCAACAAATATGATTTGCCTTGCATTTCTCACCAAATGCCCGAAGTTGCCCAATCGGAATGCAGAGAAATAGTTGAAGAAATGTCTGTGCAAATACCCACAGAAGATTTAGTGGCACAATCAAAATTAAATTCTGAACAAGAGCAAACTTTCAACACTATTTTGCATTCAATCGATTGTGGAAGAGATAGTTTATTCTTTGTTGATGGACCTGGAGGAACTAGAAAAACATACTTATATCGAGCATTGCTGGCAAATGTTAGATCAAGAGGTATGATAGCCTTAGCAACAGCAACCAGTGGCGTAGCAGCTTCAATTTTACTAGGAGGCCGTACAACTCACTCAAGATTTGACATTCCTCTCCAAACAAATGAAACGACCATGACAAACATGTCCAAACAAAGTGATGCGGCCAAATTGATTAGAAAAGCAAAATTAATAATATGGGATGAAGCGCCAATGGCCAAGCGACAAACAATAGAAACAGTCTACAGGAGCTTTAGAGATATAATAGACATTGATAAACCTTTTGGTAGAAAAGTCATGGTTTTTGGAGGAGATTTTCGTCAGGTATTACCAGTTGTTCCAAAATCTACAAGAGTAGAAATAGTCAATGCAAGTTTGGTAAAATTATATCTATGGCCTATGATGGAAAAAATAAAATTTATCAGAAATATGAGAGCAAGAACTGATCCAACATTTAGTGAGTTATTACTTCGTGTTGGCAACGGAGAAGAGCCTACAATAAAAGATAATTTGATCCTTCTTCCAGAACATTTGATTGTCAATTATAATAATGATGGTATTGCTGAAGAATGCTTGATAAACGAAATATACCCATCACTACAAGAGAATGTTATCTCTGCAAAATATATAACGGAGAGGGCTATCTTAGCTAGCAAAAATGAGCATGTTGATAAGCTAAATGAGAGGTTGATAGATATGTTCCCTGGTGAAAGCAAAACATTTATTAGTTTTGACTCTGCAGAAGACGACACAAATAATTATTACCAGGAAGAATATCTAAATACTTTAACACCCGGTGGTCTCCCCCCGTATAGATATTTTATCATATACATCATGGTTTATAATTATATTTTGTTCCACTACTATTTCTTTTTTACTTTGCCTCAAACATACACATCTGGAAAATGCAATAAAAATAATTTCCTTTTAACTTTTAAGTTTTTATGCAGGTTAGTATTGAAGGAGAATGCACCCATAATGCTACTCAGGAATCTAGACCCTTCGAATGGCTTATGTAACGGAACAAGAATGATATGCAGAGGCTTTGACAACAATGTTTTACATGCAAAAATTATGATTGGTCATTGTGCGACAAAGCATGTGTTTATACCACGTATTCAACTTTCACCCCCTGAAAATGAAGGATATCCTTTCAAGTTCATTCGGAAGCAATTTCCAGTACGTCTTTGCTTTGCCATGACAATAAATAAAGCACAAGGCCAAACCATTCCCAATGTTGGCTTGTATTTGCCACCACATGTTTTTTCGCACGGACAACTGTATGTTGCACTTTCAAGAGTGATATCAATGTCCACAACAAAAGTTCTCGTTATGACAGAACAACCAACACGTAAAAATGGAACTTATACCAAAAACATCTTCTACAAGGAAGTGTTAGGTACGATATAGACATCTAACATATTTGCAACAAATAACATAACTAATTAGATTATTATCTATATTGCATAACTAACTAAATTGACTAATTTTACTTTTCAGGTTCAGACGACATATAATTGTTGAAGTCCAATAGTCAACTCATAAAATAAAAAAAATCATGATCAAAGAGGACTATGGAACAGGAAGGTAATTCTATATGGCATTTTGCAACAAAAGTTGCAAAAGTATTTGTAATTACAAGAGCTTTTTACCACCTTCTATCTACCTTTATGATAGTTCATCATTAACCAAATACAGTTGCAGCATGCCTCATGACTTGGTGTTTTTTCATTTAAAAAAATTACAGAAATTAATACGGCAAAGGAAAGAGGAAAAAAGCAAACTATCTAGAGTGAAAACAATGGTGCATCTGCAGCAAAACTCCGATCATGAAAGTAAATTATAGTTGTTTCTACGGGAGTTAAGCACAATAGTAGCATACTAACATAAAATACTGCGAAGCTATAGTTACAACTTTTGATAAATCGTCTAATGTAATAAGCTTAATTGCCATTAAATGTTATATTTAAACTAATATGCACTTACCATTGATACACAAAATAAAGTTGATGTTCCATTGTACTTTATATACGGAATACATGAGATATTGTTTTCAACAATGAAATCAACACATTAAGATACTATACCTTAACTTCTAAAAAAGATAATATTCACGTGATTTTACAAAATATTTACTAATTTATATTGGGTCCACGCATAAAGCGCATGCCCAGAAACTAGTATTATTATAAAAGTGGGAAGCCCCGATGTCACAATTGGGGTTTTGAATAAAACGACCTTTTGATTTTTTATTTTTTATTTTTTTTTCGTTTTCATATTGAAAAGTTAAAAGTTGGGTTACGAAATTACCCTTCAAAAGTAGATTAACATAATTACCCTATCCAAACACTATTTCTACAATATTTTAAAACTACCAAATAGTAAATTGACAATCTAATAAATAGAATAATTATAAATGGTGAAATGAAAAGTCATTAGCGTGCAGTTCTATCTAAAGAATTTGAATAGTACTTTGAGTAGTTAATGCACTAAATTCAATTAATCAAAATATTTTTAATACATATATGGACCATAATCATTTATTAAATATCTATACATGGCAACAACATTAGTCTCCATTGCATCTCGCCTACTGTCTCTTAGATATGTGCAAGTTTCTATACCGTTTTTCCTTAGCAAATTACTAATTTATAATACTGTTAGAGGAAAAACCTACAACTGGCTGAAAGATGTACCTTCCAAGAAATTGAGCGAGTTAAAGCTACTGCAAAATGTGTGACCTTCTAAATTTGCTTCTATAACTATGCGTTGATTCTGTAGAAGATAAGTTTTTTCCTCTAACAAACTTTGTACTAAATAAGTATTGAATGGCTGTAGTGTGAACGGATGCAATTTATTTAGTTTGGCTTGTGAACAAGTTATATTAAAATTATTGGAAACAACATCTCTACCCTAGGGTAAGAATAAGGTCTGCGTATATACTACCCTCCCCATACCCACTAAGTGAGATTATACTGGGTTGTTGTTGTTGTTGTTGGATTAGAAGACGAAATAAAGCCAATAGTGATTTTCATATATTTTTCCTAGATGTTCCTTGTATTTACATATTTATACAACCGGGGTATTATGCTGGACTCAGGAGGCACAATACAAATATGGTGATTATTAAATTTTTTCTTTTTGAGATTCTAAGTGTTCACCAAAAATAACAACTAAATACTTATTTTAACCTTAAAAATCTAAATAATGAGTTTAATTTTAATAGTATTAACATAAGATTTTTGCATTTTCATAATAGCCAAACTAGCTACATGCCATTATCTAAAATATATATAAAAAGATAGAAAAGCGGGTATGTAAATAAATAGTAGATACTGAATATTTAACTTCTCTTGCCAGAAAATGTACAATATGTTTGTTATTTCATTATAAATAATTTTTAGTGTATTATTCTGCAATATTTTATGACAATTCACATGGAATAGACGTGCAACACATATAACCAGGAACTAGTCTGAGATAATAAACGAGAAGGTGAAGATAAATTAAAAGAAAATGAAAACTCTGTTAGTCCAAGAAATCAATACGAACTAAACCCTAGACTATTACAGCCATTAGACCACAAAATATCGCGATAAATCAAGCAGATCCCTCTTCTCTGCAAGTGTCGTCAAAACCGTTATCTCCTCCGTTGATAATTCGTCTCTTCACTTCTCCATGTGAGTTCTTTTCTTTTTTATTTCTCGTCTACTTTCTCTTCATATCTATTCCCCCCTTTCGATTTCTGTTTCGTTATTCAAAAATGGTGCAAATCAACACCGTAGATTGTCGAAGAATTTCATTTCCATGGAACTTTCAGCTGGATACTATAATTATAGAGTTCAATTTTGTCAATTCATTTTCTACGGTAACTGCAACTAATAATTTCATCTTTCACTTGGAAATTGAACCTCTAATGGTGATTATTTAGCTATTACTTTACTGATTTATGCTGTATTCGTTCTTCGTAATTTAACTAAATTGCTATTGCTTGTTTAGGTTTGTGTAGCCCCGCTCCACTGTGAAGCGCCTCCATAACTAGTAAGTCACTGGAGCTACGGTTTTCATGCCTTTGTTATTTCAATTTATGTTAAATCTATGAAATGTTAATTTAGTTAATTCAGATCTTACTATCGGATTATTTTAGAGAGAGCTTGGGGTTAACTACTCTAGATAACTCGTCTTCCCTAAATAAAGTTAAGAAAATATTAATTCGTTGGTTTAGGCACAATTACCACGATTCGTTCATTAATTACAGAATTCAAGCGGCTTTTTGCTTCTTGAAAGGAATGCAGTAGTACACACACTTTAACCATCGGAAATTATCCTTTTTGTTACAATGTTGTGCCTGATATAAAGTAGAATTAAAAGGATTGGGAGCTCTGGAAAAAGAAAAAAAAAACTAAAGCGTTATATAGGTCTTACTATCTTTTTTGCCTGACTTGGAAAGGGAATGTTGTTAGAGATATATTAGATATGTTGTAGATCTAATCTTATATTTGATGATTTAAATATATTTTTGTGAACGTTATTTCATATAAAATATATATGGCATTTGATATTATTTTATTATTATTATTATTAATTGCTTGATTAATTTGATAAAGTCCTTGATTAAATTTTGAAATTTGTCATCGTGATGGAGATCATGATAATGAGAGTAAAGTTTCTTATAATTTAATCTAAATTTTCTTCTTGATCATAAGATTATTAATTTGTACATTAGTAATCCGGTTAAATATCTATTGTGATGGAATAAAGTTAGTTGATTTCATTAACTAAATTATATAGATAGATGATGCAGATAGAGATATGATTATTGAACCGACTCATTGGATAATTCCTAATGGTTCGAATTACCATAAACTGTCAATGGGATATTTTCTTGAAGAATGCGATGTAAGAGTTTCCTTTAATTTGAGATCATCATAGTAATTGGCAAGTTATTATTGTGCTCTGATACCACTGTGTGATCGCATATAGATGTTCATAACATGCAACGAAAGACAATAACAATCATAGGCAGATCTTTTCGTATTTAAAATTTATTTACTTGTCAAAGATCGAATCCAAGATGTACTTGGTGAAGAAAGTCTCATTTTAAAAATTCTTCGATAGTGCGAAGATTCTATGCGTATCCACATCGAGACCGATATTTGCTATCAACTCTTTAATGAATGAAACCCGCAAACAAATTGAATGAAAATTATTGTGTCAAAATTTTTCTCACAGATCTCAACTCAAAAGTAGAAGAACAAGAAATAATTTTCTTCAAGTTCACGAATATATCTATATATACGTGAGTTTGCAATACTTTTTCAATGGGGCAAGGAAGAATTAAAATCGGTGGTTTAATTCCTTTCCAAGTCCATTAGGACTTTACGGAATCTTTCCATTAAAAAGTTGAATCCCATTCCAAATGTGTATGTGGCAGCCGACACATCCTTTTGGACTTTCCAGACCAATTCCAATTGCATTTCACGTTTTTATGGAATTTCATGTTACTTATCCAATTCAAAATTAGATTTAATTAGCAAGCATATTGGTACGGTGGGACTGTGTCCTTTATGGACTTTGACGTGAATCCAATTTCAAATTGGAATCACTTAATCCAACAATACTTTCCACTAGGTTAAGAAAAAAATTACAAGCGTTGGGCTTTCTTTTTCCTTTCCAATTCAAAATTGAACTTAAGTAAAATAATTCTATTGAAGATCCCATTCCAAAACAGAAAACACGTTTGCCGACTAAGTCTCTTTTGTGGACTTCATACTTGAATCCTATTCTTAATTGGATTTCACTAATTAGTTTCCATTAAAAATATTTGTAACCCATTTCTTATGGTATTACCAGTGTCGTAGGTAGTGATTTGTGGACTTTGAATTAGTTTCCTTATTAATATTTAATATATATTTCATATATAAATAAATATTAAATATAATATCCAAATATATATATATCACACATATATGTATATCAACCAAGAGATATAATTTAATTTTCTATTCCAAATAGAAAACTTTAATTTGTTCACATTATTAATTATATCCTCTGTGCTAGCAAAGAATATAATAATATTTCATTTGGACTAATAACTAAATTTATTTGACTAATTAAATTCTTTAATTTAATTATCAAATAACAAAGTAACTCATCCTTTAACAAAGATCAGAAGTTAGCACTAGAATATATGTAATCGTCCTTTTCTGTCACGAACTGGTATTTCAAGGTAGAACAATCGAAGGGAATAACATGGCCTTTCTTACCAAGGTCAATTAAGTCGAAGCATCACTTCTTAAATTCAAAAATAAAGCTATCTCCATTGTAAGGCGAAAGGAAGGATAGTGAAATGATCATCATAATGTATTTCTACCCTAAACTAAAACATCCCGGACAATTCTTGAGAATTAACCCAAAAGACTTCTAAATGATTTTAAAAGAATACTCATATGGTATGGGACTATATTTCTTGAACAAAGGTACGTGAAACAAAATTAAATCTATTTTGTGGACATTAAGTGCACTTGAACTGCCCATAGTCGTCTATTTACGGGCTTGCAAAGCATAGGCTACACAAGCAGTACACTGAACACCAACCCAATCTTGACGAAAAAATATATCCTTAACGGCCTCTATTCCTAATGTGAACGGTCGGTTAATCCATCCATATTTAGCATATTAAATGTGCTCAAAATCATAATATGTGGTTCTAAGACCCCATTCCATTCAATGCTCGACTTACCAAACGCTAAACATATGGTCAAAATCAAAGCTCCATTTGATGCTTCCCCTTGTTTAGAATGATAATCTTTAGAAGATAAAAAAAAAGAAGGCAAATGTCACTTATAAAAAAAATTGCAAATGTTTAATTACACTGCTACACCATATTATTATAAGGAATTTTGTTGATCAGTTTAACTAAATAGAAACCTAGCTTTAATTTGGGGATTTTGAGTGGAACCACTTTAGTTTCCTTCTTTTTGTCTTTTTACAAGGATTGAAATTCGATAATAGCGCTTTCACATAATTGATCAATGGTAAAACCACTGTGTGATTCTCTTGGGCTGCTTTTCCAACTTAAATACTGGCACTTTTTAACAGAATGGCAATTGTAAATAGTTGAGTGTTTTTTTTATAAAGTGGAGGTTTTTAAAAAGTATATTGGTATATGATTGAAGCCTATGCAAACGCATCACGCTTTGCTAGTGAATTAAGATACATCCTTGTTGCATGAGTTGAAGATGATTGACATATAGAAGGTAGCATTTGTTTGAGCATATTATTATTACCTAACAAGATATATATCTACCTTAATAGCAGATTAACACTTGATTTTACCATTGCATTCATTTCAAATTGTTAAAGAGATTTCCTAAATGATAATTTTGTTTCATTATTGTGCACCATATACAGTCTTTCTTTATCCCCACTCGTGGAATCACACTGGGTATGTTGTTGTTGTTGTTATTGTTGTTGTCGTTGTGTACAGTCTTTCTTTATCTTAAGAGGGGAAAGAAAACAAAAAGAATAAGAAAAATCATCTAGGATGAGTCATAAAATGATCTAACAGATTTTTCTCTGGCAGTGGTTCGAGAAAAAGATCTCTGTTGGGAATATGCTGAGAAGTTAGACGGGAATAAAGTGAGATGTAAATTTTGTCTTAGAATTCTCAACGGTGGCATTAGTAGGTTAAAGCACCACTTATCCAGACTTCCAAGTAAAGGTGTGAATCCATGTACTAAGGTGAGGGATGATGTTACTGACAGGGTAAGGGCAATAGTAGCATCAAAGGATGAAACAAAGGAAACTCCTAGTACTAAAAAGCATAAGCTCATTGAGGCTAAATCTCTTGTAAATATTTCTCCAGAAAAACCCCTTTTGTCTGTGGAACCAATAACTCCAATTGCAAGAACCTTTCCACCAATTGGGCAGGCTATCTCTTCACCTGGAAATAACCAAGAAAATGCGGAGAGAAGTATTGCATTGTTCTTTTTTGAGAACAAAATTGACTTCGGTGTTGCTAGATCTTCCTCTTACCATCAAATGATTGAGGCAGTAGGGAAGTGTGGCAGTGGGTTTTTAGGTCCTTCTCCTGAAACTCTGAAAGCAACATGGTTGGAGAGGATCAAGGATGAAGTAAGCTTACAGTCAAAAGATGTTGAGAAAGAGTGGGCAATGACAGGTTGCACTTTAATTGCAGAAACATGGACGGATAACAAAATGAAAGCTTTGATCAACTTCTTGGTTTCATCACCTTCCAGGACTATTTTCTACAAATCTGTAGATGCATCTTCATATTTTAAGAATCTAAAATGCCTCTCTGAGTTGTTTGATTCAATCATTCAAGAATTTGGCCCAGAGAATATTGTGCAAGTAATTGTGGATAATACACTTTACTGCACTGGTATAGTGAACCATATTTTACAGAACTATGGGAGTGTTTTTGTGTCCCCTTGTGCTTCACAGTGTATAAACGCAATCTTAGATGAGTTTTCGAAATTAGATTGGGTAAATAGATGCATTTTACAGGCGCAATCAATCTCGAAGTTTATATACAATAATTCCTCATTGCTTGATCTTATGAAAAAGTTCACTGGAGGACAAGAGATCATCAAGACTGGTATCACAAAATCCGTTTCACACTTTCTCTCCTTACAATGTCTACTGAAGCATAGGTCAAGATTAAAACTTATGTTTAATGGTCCAGAGTTTGCTGCCAATTCTGCTTATACAAATAAACCACAAAGCATTAGTTGTATTGGAATTCTAGATGACAATAATTTTTGGAGGACAGCTGAAGAGTGTGTTGCTGTTTCTGAGCCCTTCCTCAAAGTGATGAGGGAAGTATCTGGAGGAAAGCCAGCTGTGGGCTCTATATATGAACTACTGACCAGAGCTAAGGAGTCAATACGGACATACTATATTATGGATGAAATAAAGTGCACGACATTTTTGGATATAGTAGATAAGAAATGGCAGAATAACCTCCACTCTCCTCTGCATTCAGCAGCTGCCTTTTTGAATCCTAGCATCCAATACAACACAGAAGTCAAGTTTCTTGGGTCAATCAAGGAAGATTTTTTCAGAGTGCTGGAGAAGCTATTACCAACTCCCGAATTGAGGCGAGATATCACCACTCAAATCCTTTCATTTACAAGGGCATCAGGAATGTTTGGTTGTAATCTGGCAAAGGAGGCAATTGATACTGTTCCTCCAGGTATGACTGCATCTTTACTTTCAAACTTTTTGTGCATCCCCAGTACATAAACTTAAATTGAAGTGATCCTAAGAAAAGTCTTGTCCGCTCATTCTTCTTTCTTCTCCATGAGATAGTAGGAAAGCTGACTAGCACCTTCTTCTAAATTGACGATGTCATTGGTCACTTAGTGATATCATGCATTGGCAGAAAATTATTTCCTATTAGACCAATGGGTTCCTTTTGTGTTCCCTGGAGATCTCTCTCCCTTTATAGGTGTGGACTTAGGTGGAATGGGTATAGCCTATTTGCTTCTGTTACTTTTTACTGGCATAAAGATCTTTATTTCCAAGAGGTATAAATGCTTTTTAAATTCCTCTTGGAAAGGTGAAAAACTCAAGTTTTTGTTCCATTATTCTGACCAACTGTAGAAAAAATACAAGAAAAGAAATGAAAAATGTGCGATAATTCTTTCGTATCTTTCATGTGGTATCGACTCAGGCACTCACAACTAGAGAGAACCTTGTCAGAACTCAGAAGGAGATCATAACTCCTATTTCTCTTGGCTGCAGAATAGGTTTTCTTTTTCACAAGTTTCACTTGTATTTCCTTCATTTTAATTACATCTGGAAGTTTCATTGGTTGCCTATATGATATTTTCAAGAAAAAAATGATTTTTCCAAGGAAAGGTTTTCTTGTAAGCTTCTTGCAACTGCAGCTCATAGAATCCATTTTGGATATAGACCTGGAAAGTTTATAGAATATAGTGTTCTAGATGCTTCACTCATATAAAATGAACTCTCTTTTTCTTCCCTTTTGCATGGAGAAAATGATGGTTGCAACACCAGGTCAAAGGGCAGAACCCCAGTAATATCTGGTCATTAGAACTTGCTAGTGCTCTGGGATTCAATTTCTAATTAGTGCCTCCAGAAATTTTCGTGTTGTGAAGGTTCGAGACTACATTTTAAGTTTTCTTTTCCTGAAAGTTCTAGGCTTTAGAGTTAAGAGTACTAACATTAGTTCCAGACTCTAGTTTAAGCCTTAAGTTTCATCTGAATAAAGCACTAGTGTTGCAAGCTGATCTTTTGAGTTATCTGTAAACTAGTTGGAGTTTAGTTTTTTGTCCGAATACTTTGTAATCTAGTTAGATCTACTACCTTACAAGAAAATAAGAAAGAGAGACACCAGCTTTAAGAATCAGTCGTGAAGGTCATTTAATGTTTCATGTTTAATTTAAGCAAATCCAATGTAAGCTTTAAAACTGTTAGAAACTACTAAGCTATTGCTGTGCTTGTTGTTGTTGCTACCTCCTATGTTAAGTATAACCATGAGCTAACAAAAGGAGATGTACTTGGGTTTTCATTTCTCACTTATCAAAAGAAATAAAAAAGAGATGTACTTGAATGGCAATTCTGCCTCAGAATACATACGTAGCACTTCCTGCAAGACTAAACATTCCGGAAGCAATGAAGTCAGTAGAACTTTTAAAGTATATGGAAATGTGATGGCCCCTAAAAGTTGTAAAACAACATGAATGATTCGGTAGATATTAACTCGTAGTAAGACTTCCATAGGGCTTCAATATAGACTGGCTTAAAATACTGACTAAGCTGAAATCACGTCTAGTTGATCGCTAACCTTGAGTCGAGTTGAGTCTGAATGCGTCATTTCTATGGACTTTCTCCAGAATGTCTTAATTGACTTGAACTGCTCTGTTATAATTTTCTGTCATCTTGCTTGCATCAATCTCATAGATTCATGCTGTCAGAAAAATGACTGCTGCTGACACTTCATGCTTTTTATACAAGCTTTCTTCATTGCCTAACTAACTCTCAATGGACTAATACGAAGGAAATGCATTGTAGGTATTTGGTGGGAACAATACGGTGATGCTGCTCCTACGTTGCAGAGAGTCGCCATTAGAATACTTAGCCAGGTATGCAGTACATTCACTTTTGAACGACATTGGAGCACATTTCAACAAATCCACTCTGAGAGGCGCAATAAGATTGACAAGGAAACCCTTCTGGACCTTGTTTATATAAACTATAATCTGAAGTTAGCACGGTATTTGGTTTCTAAACCTACGGAGGAAGATCCCCTCCAACTTGATGACATAGATATGACATCTGAGTGGGTAGAAGAGGTGGAAAATCCTAGTCCAACTCAGTGGCTTGATAGATTTGGTTCTCTTGATGGAAATGACTTGAACACTCGACAGTTTACTGCTGCAATATTTGGTGCTAGTGACCACATATTTGGTTTATGACCAGGTTGTCGTCCACCCCCAACATACAGGGATTTAGTCGTCATAATGTAGTGTCATGGAATTGTGTGGTACTTTTAGCTCTTCTTTTTTCATGTAAAAACGTAGTTAGGAGTAGTGCAAGTAGCTGTTCTGATAGGCCATCTAAATGCCATTCCTACCCAGAAAGAGAGGGGGATGGTAGTTGGTAAACTGGACATGTATGTTACATACATTAGTGTATACATTGTGCAGTATGTGATAAAGGTGCTCCGTTTACCCTCATCTATCGAAATATTTGGGTAGTCAGGGGAATCAAATTATACTTTTGACACCCCTTTGGAATAAGTTGCAACAAAGGTCCTATCAGACACATGGGAGACCAAGCACTGTTTCCTTGTGAACGCCCAGTACATTTGCAAGAAATTCTGTTAGCAAATTTTCCTTTAAGCCTATCCATGCAAAAGGGAAGGCAAGCACAACTGTTCTATATGAAAGTTTAATAGCTCCAAAGTTGAAATGATATCGTTTTTGGGCGAAGCACGACAATAATTGAATAGCTAACTAGAATGCCAGGACACAAAATTGACATGGGAGAAGAATAACCACTACCAGCCGACTTTGCTTATCGCAACCTTGCAGCTATCAGATCAATGCCAAACTCACTTGTCTAAAGTTAATAGGACTTATCACAAAATATCTATCTGCACACGCACAAAATACATTTACAATGACATTATAATGTACCGACACCTTCATTACATTCTACAAATTTTATTTTATTTTTAGAGAAGCATCGCTAAAAAAAACTATCATGATGAATTGCCAATCAAATGAGATATCGCCTTGTCTGTATCGTTGTCATTCAATAGTAAGGCATCTGCAACACTGTTTGATGAGAATCCCATCTCTTCTTTCAAGCGAGTATATCTCTCTGCAAATTCCTTGACCTGATCAGTTGATGAAAAAAATGTTAGAACAACCTAATGAATGGTCACATTTACTATACACAAGTGCTCCTCAATGCTATTGGGCAAATTTTTGTATAACACTTCCTTGTTCACTTCAACATTCTAGAATCTCGGTCACAAATTAAATGACATGTTTTGCCTTTCAAAAACTAAAATTCAATTTTTGTTAACATTACTGTCTAAGTGGTTTTATGATGGAAAAAGATGCAGCATGTTGTACCTTCATGCAGTTTCTAAATATCAAACTCTCTTTACGAAGAATAATTTAGTCATTTTCCAATTTCACTACAAAAATGAGTTAACTTGACCGTCGATGAATTAAATTTGAAATTGGACTTGGGACAGGGTAAAATAAGAAATAGAAGTCTTTGTAGAGAAATGTCTTCACAAACTTAATTTAAACTAAGCTTTGTAGATAAGCTAATTTGACAGTGCTCCTAGTGCCACATGCAGACATAGACATGTAAGAGAAGCATGTAAAAGATATGTGACCTTGATCGGGTTATCTCCATAATTTGCAACCGCTATGGCCACAGCCTCTCTGTTGAAACCAAATGCTGTGTATTTGTTTATAACAGAATCTCCAGTGGATCCCTATATTCAAGTAAGAAAAGACTCATTCAAATATCAACAAAAATTAAGTGTCAGTTGATGAGCTCCAAATCAGAAATCACATAGAGTAAACTGCAAAATATTTAAATGTATTACACATTCCCAAACAAAGCACATGATGCGCTCTTGGCAATCAATGCTTGATGTTATCTGTGTGTGCGCGCGCACAGAGACACTACACGTGTGTGTGTATATAAAACGATGCTAACTACCTTTGTTCACAGACTTAATATTTGACATCCTAAAAATGTCAAAAAATAAATGACATGTTTTGAGACATGATTTTTTCCTCCTTGCAGTATATAAACCATATTTGGATCCACAAACTCCAAAATGAGGGCTCCAACTTGAGGATTTACTTGTTATGCTAGTTCTTAGAAAGGAGAAGGACAAACTTATTCTTCCTTAGGTTCGACTAAGCTATGCATAATAGCATATGTTGTTCAAAGAAAAATCCTCACCGTAGGAAGGTTTTAGGTAGTTAGTGTATGTACCTTCAGTGTTCCACATTGGTTCGTAGGTATATGTATTGTGTAAAGTATGTAAATAGGGCTCAATGTAAGATAATTAATGTTATGCATCTTAATAATACTTTCCCTCGCCTTCACTTCTCACAGAAGTATTTAACCACCTTGAAAACTTAAAAGTAGTCTACCTGAGCCAAGGAAAAGGAAGTACAAAACTAACACTAGCACCATTATCCCCGAGCTTAATTGTGGTAAACAGGGCAGAAAAGTAGGATTGCTTATTAGCATCTCCTCAATTATCCAGGAGTTCAACCCAGAGAAAGAGCCTGAACAGATATTAAAATCACGCCAGTTCTGTCACCAACTATGAACTGAATGACTGGCAGCCGCATCTCATAATCTTCAGTTTCAATGTAGACTAGGAATATGTAAAGACATGTTATTGGAAGTAATTTCTTACTCTTTAGAAAATAAAAGAAGTACACCTTAAAAATTCAGCTCCTTTTTCAAATTTGGACTTCCCTGGAAGCAGCAGTGCCAAAATCACATTTTGTAAGACCAAGTGATGAAAAAAAGATACTAAACCATCTCAAGGCTCAAACTATTTTACATATTTGACTGCCTCCACCATATGCCAGAGTACAGGTGTCTAACTTTTGGATATTTCTACCGCTTGTTGACGAGCTTTTTAATCTCTGTAGTTTAAGACCAAACTAAGAAAATAGATAGCAATAGAAATCTCCCTATTAAGATTTTAGTCTTCATACTCAGCTTCTTCCCTAGCAGTTAAATATAGAAATGCATATGGGTGTACACCAAAGTACTCTCTCTTTTTTCAATTTATATGACACTCTTTTCATTTTGAGGTGCCCCAAAATGATTGTCATCACTCCATGTCTAGCCAACTTTCACAACTTCAAGTATGCAAATCCAGTAAACTATACAAATTTTAAGCTTTGATGTGATGCTTTCTCTATCAAACTAACCTTTCCAATTGTTTCTTTATTATTTCTTCCACTACCACTAATAATATACAGAGGTCAAAATGCGTATCTTTAACTCCATGATCAGTCAAGCATTGTCATATAAATTGACATGGAGGGGCATTTCAGCTAACAATCAACTACACCTCAATTCTGAACTAGTTGGGTGGGCTATATGAATCCTCTTAAGCCCTTCACTCTATTCAAGGGCCAACACAATGTTGTCCTAGGAGGGTATGTCCCAACAAATTCAGTATTCAGGCGATTAATTATACTTTAGACATTTTTCATTCAGATACCGGACTGGATCCGCTTTGAGAAACTTATGTAAGAAGAGTTTACTGCTGCAGTTAACAAGATTACAAGAAATACAAAGTACCGTGTTAGTTTGTTCTGGCAATCTAGATGGAAGATTTTCCAGTCCTAGCCTGCTCCAATTCTGGCTTTCCTTTTCTGCTTCGGCCAGAATCTTTTTCTCAAAGTCAAAATCAAAGTTGAATGTGCTTCGAGGAATGTCTCCCACTTGTGTTGACAGTGGAGGCTGCAAGAAACCAAAAATAATATATTGTTCGCATAAACAACTTAAGCTATGCATCTGATACAATACTAAATTAAAATAGTATACACAATCTAGATATGGAAACAAACTGATGAGCAGAATTATATTCAGTTAGTCCTATGCACAGACAATGTAAAAAGTATTTTGACAATCAGATCATTTATTAGATACACTAACAACAACAATCCCACTATAATACTACAAGTGGGGTCCGAGGATGGTAGTGTAGTGGGGTCCGAGGATGGTAGTGTGTACGCAGACCTTACTCCTACCTTGAAGGTAGAAGATCATTTATTAGGTAATTACAGGTAAATCTCTCAATAAATATTAGATTATCGGTAAAAAATGGTAACTAACCTCAGGTATAATGTAAGAAGCTTTGAACAGTCAGTGTATATAACTTAAGTTCTATATGTGCAAAATGTTCTATGAAGCACGGTTGTATATCACAGTTGGAAGCATGTCCAGCATATAAGCACCTCAGAACTTGGACTGCATGTACAAGACTACAATAGTATATATTAAGCATATAGGATTCATACCGGAGGTGTAATCCGATATTCAGGTTTAATAGCGACTCTGATGCCAACTCCAGCTGCAAAAAACAGGTGAGAGATCAAAATTTCCCTTCATTGAAATTGACTCCAAACAGATTAACCTACAACGCTTGCATAAATGAGAGATCCAGGAAATACATACTGTTGGAAGACTGAGAAGAGGTGTGGTGAATAGGAGGGTTACGGCCGCCACCGGAGGTTTGACCAACCCTAGGATACAGTCCGGGAGCTTGTTGACCGTACATGGGATGTGGTTGTGGATGTGGAGCGCCGGTTGCTGGTCTGCCGTACATCGGCGGCAATTGTGTATCGTAAGGAGATCCTGTTCTGTTCCTGTAATCGTATTCCATGGCTGCGCGTCCACTGATTTCGATCGCAACAGCAGAGTTTGGAAGTGGAGGAAGATTGAAAAAGATGGCAGGGGAATTCTTCGAACCCGGGAGTTTGATTCCGTAAGTAACACGTTTGTGTTGCTGAATCTGATTTTTGGGTGTAAATGACACAAATAGCCACTCTTAAACATGATGTTTAAAATATATTCACACTTTATAATATATTTAAAAATTAATTAATTTCACTCAAAGTTTAAACCTCAAAATTCGAACTTAAGGAGATCGTGTCCTAAAATTTTAAAATTTTGTTACGGAGTTCGAATCTTATGTCCTGAATTTTAAATTAGGAATTCAGAAAATGTATTGGATTTGGATGGGCGATCCAAAGAGACTTTGGAATTCTTTTTTCCTCAAAGAGAAAAATATTGGGGAAAAAAGTTCAATAATAGCTAAATTTATAAGTGGTAATTAAAAAAATAGTGACAATTTCAAAAATAATTGAATTTTAGCCATTTGTTATGTAAAGATAAATCTGAACGAAAATCCTGCTTAAAATCCGAAAAATATTCCAGCATAATGTATTGAAATTCCAGCATAATATACTAACTTTACAACCGGTGGCTATTTTTCAATTATCAGTCCGAAAACTGGCTAACCCGTGCTATTTTCACGAAAATATTCAATGCACCTATTTACTTATTGTTAAGTGGAATAATAAATCTTTTATAAATGACATATGTTAATGTGTTTTTTGTTGAATTACTGCATGTATCAAATGCGGACAAATATTGTCTAGTGACATTATTACATCTTATGAAATACAATTATTGAAGATTTTACTAGAATGTAAGATTACTAACTTGTTATTAAATTGTAATTGAGCCAAAAAAAGTGACCTCCCAAGAATAGTTACGCCAGATGCATATTGAAGTGCGGATTTTAAGATGACTTGCAATTTCCAAAAGAAAAATATTAGAACTTGAAAAATCATCGAGTAAAATGACCTATGCCCTTCACACGAGCTGTAGACACACTTAATTGTAGACTGGCTAATGATTCCAAAACAAGCAACTATGAGAGTGAAAAAAAAATAATAAATGGTCATTTTCTTTTCCGCAATTCCATCTACATGAACTCCTCGTGACAAGAAGGTATATTTTCCCAAAATTCACAGATGAATTCAAGTATACATCCCCTTCGCTTCTCAAAGAATAAGCAAATAAACAATATCTTAATATGGTAAGATTAGTGTCTGTCCCACACAAGCAGGGGTTGGGTAAAACAATATGCTAGACTTCCTAAAGGATAGAAGCCTATACATCATATGTACTTTGGGTTTACTTATGTCAGAAAAGAATCCTCACAATTTCAGCAGCTCTGCAATCTACATATATTTTCTGATAAAGGAATGAACTCCCGAAGAATGCCTGACAGAGATGAGTTGACAAAACCCAAGTGTCATGAAGCTATGCTAGCAAATGAGAAGCAAGGGACTCAACAAGTTTGCCACTTTAAACGCCTTCTGCACATTTCGGTCAAGTTAAATCACACTCCCGAACAAATGGCTCCTGCAAAACACATCACAGGTTACATCAAGGAGTCAAAAAAACTGGTCCATGAAAAGAAACTTCATTCCACTTCCCTTGTTCCTACAAACTCGAACATCATTATGCAGCTAGCTAAACAGTATACTTCATAGGAGAACATGATTTAATCTGTCCAAGAATATACTGGTATAAACAGAGAGATATAAAGAGACCTGATGACCAAGACGAGCAGCAAAACTTCCTCTCATCTACATGTTTGACATCGGCACCAATAAACCAGGACCCAACACTGACATCATCATGTGCATAAGTACGGAGCAGGGATCTGCAATTCAAACCAAGGATTACAATTCGATAAGCGGTCATCCACACTCCATGGAGCTGAATGCCATGGAATGAGAACTCACCTATTTATTGAAATGTATCTAGCCAATGCTTGAGATATTACGAACAGCTCTGTGGAAGCATGACGGAAGTACCTAAAAGGAAGAAACAGAAAAGAAATTTGCTATTTTGGTTATCTTCTCATAATAGATAAATAATTTCCCAACTTACAAATACTAGGAAAATTTGAAACAGATAAAAGTACACTGGTAAAGATAGGGTAAAAAAAGAACTTCAGATTTGCGCAAAAGCAATTATGATACTTGAAAGTTGGCTTCAGCTCCAGGAAATACCATGATTAAGCTCCTGAAGCTAGGTTTTATGCATGTGTATGCTTAACCCCAGACATACACACACACACACACGGTTTCTTTTGGGATTTGGGAGGGAAGTGTGCATGGAGGCTTCCTATCTCTCCGAGAAAATGCACAACCACTACTTAATCTGTTAAGATTAGGTGCAGCGACTGTGCAAATTGTGAAATGACAAAAATCTGAATTATGTTGATTTGAAAATTTTGGCCTCGCAAGCAAATCAGGTAACTGGAAAAGTCAATCTCTGCAGTCTAGCTTCAACGGAAACATGCAGCAGAGCAGGAGCAGTTCTACTAATAAACAAAAAGGATACCAACCCTCTTACTGATAGTCCTCTCATATGAGGAGTACAGCAAATAAATTAGAACTAGTGTAACACAGAAACAAGTGAATGCACTTCCTTAAGGGCACGAGAAACTTACGTTTTCCCATCTCCAAATTTCCACCAATCGGGTTCATACCATTTCTGGCCCCTGTCAAAATCAAGACTGATCATATTCATAAAAGATGATCTCAAGCACTTTTATGCAACCGTTTCAGTTCAGAAGAATATTATCAATAAGCCGAGTTATTCAACGACGCTTACTTCTCAGAGAAAACTTCGCCTGATTTCATGCACCCAATATATACACGAGGAACACTCAAATATGACGCAAGTGTATTTCCCAAGGAATCTGCACCATATTCGCACTTTATTGAAGCTTATGTTAACTTGTTGACAGATGTCAAGAACAAGTATTTGCATAAGAATAGCCTTTTTTTAATAAAAAAGAAATTCTAGCAAGTTCTTTAGGTGGTCTTAGAAGTTAGCTTATAGTGCTTGCTGATCGTTATTCATACCAAGGTTTACAAAGACATTGTCATTGACTTTGGCATAGAAGTCAGCAGTCCAACTGTCTGCTGCATGTACAAAAAATAGCTTTGTTTTCATTGGGAGTTCCTCGGGAGCCTCAACATGATTTTCCTGTCCAAAAAAATGCTATAGTCAGCTAAACACCACTATGCCTCGCTGAATTTCTCAAGCTGGGAAGACTATTTGGGGCTTAACCGCAATATCTTTCTGTACAGACTCGCCGCTTCATTCAATTGCTCTGTCATAAAGAAAGGGAAGGAAATCTTTTTTTGATCAATCGCCTGAACCTGCCTTGCTCGTTCCTGCTGTTAGATCCTGTCTAATAAGCCTACTAGCTAATAAAGACACCGGGAGGAACTTGCTCTGATCTAACCCGTCGGTCCTTAGGGGAATCCCACACCTTTGTTTGAACGGATTTGGCTAAGAAAAGGAGAGGACTGAGTATTTCTTGGCTCGATTACCATTTCTTCGGAATTGTCCGCTCATAGCACGATGGAAGTGTCCGATTATAGCACGACGCGCTGCTTCAATGGCTCGATATGAAAGACGCCGCTAAGCAACATTTTCTGATGATGGTGAAGAGTATTCTCCCACAATGTCTGTTGGCAGGTCGGCTTCCGGAGTTTGAGTCTCAAGCTAGGGATCACCACTTCCTTTAGCAGAAGCTCCGATATGAAATAGCAATCGTTATAGATAGACTTTGAGATGCTTGAATAGCTGCAGCCTAGCCTTTTGCTTTCCGCAACCGTAACCACTTGTCATTCCGATTACTTCATCCATAAACCTTTTTTTTATTTCAAAATAGCGATACGCTCTAAAAAAGTAAAGGAGAAGCTTCCATTCTAGAAGCTACCGCTTCCCGCCTCCCTCGGGGTGAGAAGTTCCCAGTATTTGGGATTTATAGGAAATAAAGTTGCTGCTCAGGTTATCCATGCTGGTCTCTGAGCTATTTGTGACTGATACGAACAATTAAATCAATGAAAGATGAATTCATCTCAAGAAAACATCTTTTGATACTGCCAAGCATACAATGAGAAAACACATATTTCACTCACTGGCTGGGAACCAACAACTGCCTCCATTACCAAGCACGAGGAAAATGAACTTACTGAATAAAAATAGAATATACCACTTTTACAACTCACAAGAATAAAAAAATCATTAGTTTGACTTTTTTCACTGTCAATGCTCCTGTCCAAGCTGTCTCCACGATTAGCACTGCATATTGAGTGCAAAAGAGTGAACAAATTTGTACATACTCACAACAAAAGAGGTAATAACCATAAAGGAAATACCTTCTGCCAATGACAAAACGTGCAACAATGCCCTTTTCTTCCTCCATTTTTTTCAGAGCTGCACCTGCATATATAACATAATGTGATAAGAAATACTTCGAGCAGATATGCAGATTCTAAACCTCTAGGACCATGACATCAAGGACCTGTTTGTCCATAAAAAAAAATCCTTTTTTTCCAAATATTTTTTCAAAAATATACATGTCTATGAAATTTTGCAAGTTTTTGGAAATTTTTCGAAAATGACTTTTTCAAAAAATAAAAATTTCCCCACTCACAAAACTGCAACATTTTTTCAAGTGAACTGCACGTGCAAACAACAACAACAACTACCCAGTATACTCCCACCAGGTGGGGTCTGGGGAGGGTAATATGTAGACGAGCCTTACCCCTGCCCGAAAGGCAGAGAGGCTGCTTGCAATCGACCCTCGGCGAGTAGAGTAAAAATGGGAAAGCTGCATTAAGAAACAGAGATAAAATTAGAAACACAAGCAAGACAAAATCAAATAATAAAGCATGGGTTTAAGCTGTGGTACTCTGGGCTCGAGAGGGGTAAGAATGGAGTGGGCATCTTGGTTGATAGGGACCTAAGGGAGTCTGTGGTCGAGGTTAGGCGAGTGAACGATAGGTTAATGTCTATTAAGATGGTTATTGGGGGTGGGGTCCTCAATGTTGTCAGCGCCTACGCGCCGCACGCAGGCTTAGCCGAGGAGGTTAAAAGGCGCTTTTGGGAGGACTTGGACGATCTGGTGAGGAGTATTCCCCAGTCGGAGAAGTTAGTTATTGGAGGGGACTTCAATGGTCATATTGGGGCTGAGGCTGGTGGCTACGATGAGGTGCACGGGGGCTTTGGCTTCGGGGCCAGGAACGGAGGAGGCACTTTGCTGCTTGATTTCGCCAGGGCTTCCGAGCTCCTGATTGCGAACTCGTCATTCCGGAAGAGGGAGGAGCATTTGGTCACCTTCAAGAGTGCGGCGGCGAGGACTCAAATTGATTACATCCTCATCAGAAGGAGCGACAGGGGTTTGTGCAAGGATTGCAAGGTTATTCCGGGAGAGTCTCTTTCAACTCTTCATAGGCTCCTAGTGATGGATGTTGATCTCTGGGTGAAGAAGAAGAGGAGGGGCGCCCGGGGTCAACCGAGGATTAGATGGGGAGCTTTGTCTAAGGAGAAAGCTCGGGAGTTGGAAAGAAGGTTAGTGGAGGGCGGAGCTTGGAGAAGTTATGGGGAAGCGGACGCTATGTGGTCAGCGACAGCAAACTTGGTTAGGGGGTAGCACGGGACGTGCTCGGGGTTTCTAAGGGATATTCAGGTGGTCATCAGGGTGATTGGTGGTGGAACGAGGTAGTCAAAGGAAAAGTGGAGGTGAAGAAGGCGGCGTTCGCTAGGTTGGCAGGGAGCACAAGCGAGGAGGAGCGGAGAGTGAACAGGTTGTTCTACAGGGAGGCGAGAAGAGAAGCTAAGATGGCAGTCACGGAAGCTAAAAACGCGGCGTTCGGTCGCATGTATGAGGAACTAGGGGAGAGAGGTGGGGATAAGAAGTTATTCCGGCTGGCTAAAGCAAGGGAAAGGAAAGCTCGTGACCTAGACCAGGTCAGGTGTATCAAGGACGAGGATGGTAGAGTTCTGATGGGGGAATCGCAAATCAAACAGAGGTGGCAGGCGTACTTCCGGGAACTTCTTAACGAGGAGGGGGATCGGAGCATAGAGCTAGAGGAGTTGGGGCATTCAGAGCGTCATAGAGACCTTGGGTACTGCAGGCGCATTAGGGTGGAGGAGGTCTTAGGGGCGTTGCGTAGGATGAGTAGGGGTCGAGAGACCGGGCCTGACGAGATCCCGGTGAAATTTTGGAAGTGCATGGGTAAACCTGGAGGGGAGTGGCTCTCTAGGCTATTCAACGTGATCTTCAAGACTAAAAGGATGCCGGATGAGTGGCAGTGGAGTACAGTGGTGCCCTTGTACAAGAACAAAGGGGACATCCAGTGCTGCAACAACTATAGGGGTATTAAACTAATGAGCCACACGATGAAGGTTTGGGAGAGGGTGATTGAGGCGCGAATGAGGGAGGCGACGAATATATCTGGGAACCAGTTCGGTTTCATGCCGGGCCGCTCCACCACTGAGGCTATTCACCTAGTCAGGCGGCTGGCGGAACAATTCAGGGATAAGAAGAATGACCTGCATATGGTGCTTATCGACTTGGAGAAGGCGTATGACAAGGTCCCGAGGGAGGTGCTATGGAGGTGCTTGGAGGCGAAGAGTGTGCCAGAAGCCTATATCAGAGTTATCAAGGACATGTACGATGGGGCTAAGACTAGGGTGAGGACGGTGGGTGGCGATTCAGACCATTTTCCTGTGGTAATGGGGCTCCATCAAGGATCGGCGCTGAGCCCCCTGTTGTTCGCCTTAGTGATAGATGCTCTAACCCGTCATATCCAAGGGGATGTGCCTTGGTGTATGCTCTTTGCTGATGATATAGTATTGATAGACGAGACGAGCGCCGGTGTTAGTGAAAGGTTAGAGGTATGGAGACAGACCCTCGAGTCTAAAGGTTTCAAAATAAGCAGATCTAAGACAGAATATCTGGAGTGCAAGTTCAGCGATGAGCCGAGTGGGGTGGGCAGGGATGTGATGCTTGGTTCTCAGGCCATCGCCAAGAGGGACAGTGTCCGATATCTTGGGTCTGTGATTCAGGGGAACGGAGAGATTGACGGGGACGTCACCCATCGGATAGGAGCAGGGTTGTCGAAGTGGAGGCTTGCTTCTGGGGTCCTGTGTGACAAGAAAATCCCACACAAACTCAAGGGGAAATTCTACAGAGCCGTGGTTAGACCTGCGATGTTGTATGGGGCAGAGTGCTGGCCCGTGAAGAACTCCCATGTTCAGAGAATGAAGGTTGCTGAGATGAGGATGCTTAGGTGGATGTGTGGGCACACCAGGCTAGATAAGATTAAGAATGAAGTTATTCGACAGAAGGTAGAGGTGGCCCCGGTGGACGAGAAGATGCGGGAAGCGAGGCTGAGGTGGTTCGGGCATGTACGGAGGAGGGGTCCCGATGCCCCGGTGAGGAGCTGCGAGCGGCTGGAGATTGTTGGTGGTCGGCGGGGTAGAGGGAGGCCTAGGAAGCATTGGGGAAAGGTGATTAGGCAGGACATGACTAGTATGCAGGTTACCGAGGACTTGACCCTTGATAGGGGAGTCTGGAGGTCTAGAATCAGGGTTGCAGGCTAGGGGCTCTTAGAGTCCTTCGTTTGCCCCACCCGGGGTTGGGTGTGGGATAGTAGGGTTACCCGTAGATGACTAGTGTTTTAGCGTAGGTCCCCTCTCGGTTGGTAATATGATAGTTGTCGCTTGTTATTGTCGCATGCGACGGTATTTATGTTTCTTATGTTTACATAATCATTTACGTTATTTCTGCAGGATTACTTATGCTTTGTTTTGTTATTGTGTTTTGTCTTGTCTTGGTTCCTAACTTTATCTTTGTTTTCCAATGCAGCTTTTCATTCTGTCCTATGCGCCGAGGGTCGCTTGGAAGCAGCCTCTCTGCCCTTTTGGGTAGGGGTAAGGCTGTCTACATATTACCTTCCCCAGACCCCACCTGGTGGGAGTATACTGGGTAGTTGTTGTTGTTGTTGTTGTACTCCCACGAAAGTAACGTAAATAGTTATGAAAACATAAGCAACATAAATACAGTCGCATGTAGTAATATCAAGCAGGAACTACCATACTAAAACACTAATCACCTATGAGCCCCTAACCTACAACCTTGATTCTAGACCTCCAGACTCCCCTATCCAGAGTCATGTCCTCGGTAACCTGCATTCTGGCCATGTCCTGCCTAATCACCTCTCCCCAATGCTTCTTAGGCCTCCCTCTCCCTCGCCGCCCACCAACAATCTCCAACCGCTCGCAGCTCCTCACCGGGGCATCGGAGCCCCTCCTCCAAACATGCCCGAACCACCTCAGCCTCGCTTCTCGCATCTTTTCGTCCACCGGGGCCACCCCTACCTTCTGTCGAATAACTTCATTCTTGACCTTATCCAGCCTGGTGTGCCCACACATCCACCTAAGCATCCTCATCTCCGCAACCTTCATTCTCTGAACATGCGAGTTCTTCACGGGCCAGCACTCCGCCCCATACAACATTGCAGGTCTAACCACGGCTCTGTAGAATTTCCCCTTTAGTTTGTGCGGGATTTTCTTGTCACACAGGACCCCTGAAGCAAGCCTCCACTTTGACCACCCCGCTCCTATCCGATGGGTGACGTCCCCGTCAATCTCTCCGTCCCCCTGGATCACAGACCCAAGATATCTCACACTGTCCCTCCTGGCGATGGCCTGAGAACCAAGCATCACTTCCCCGCTTACCCCACTCGGCTCCTCGCCAAACTTGCACTCCAGATATTCTGTCTTAGATCTGCTAATCTTGAAACCCTTAGACTCAAGGGTCTGTCTCCATATCTCTAACCTTTCACTAACACCGGCCCTCGTCTCGTCTATCAATATTATATCATCAGCAAAGAGCATACACCAAGGCACATCCCCTTGGATATGTCGGGTCAGAGCATCCATTACTAAGGCGAATAACAGGGGGCTCAGCGCCGACCCTTAATGAAGCCCCATTACCACAGGAAAATGGTCTGATACGCCCCCCACCGTCCTAACCCTAGACTTAGCTCCATAGTACATGTCCTTGATTACTCTGATATAGGCTTCTGGCACACTCTTCACCTCCAAGCACCTCCATAGCACCTCCCTCGGGACCTTGTCATACGCCTTCTCCAGGTCGATAAGCACCATATGAAGGTCCTTCTTCTTATCCCTGAATTGTTCCACCATCCGCCTGACTAAGTGAATCGCCTCTGTGGTGGAGCGTCCCGGCATGAAACCGAACTGGTTCCCAGATATAGTTGTCGCCTCCCTCACACGCGCCTCAATCACCCTCTCCCAAACCTTCATCGTGTGGCTTATTAATTTGATGCCCCTGTAATTGTTGCAACACTGGATGTCCCCTTTGTTCTTGTACAGGGGCACCACTGTGCTCCACCTCCACTCATCCGGCATCTTTTTAGTCCTGAAAATTGCATTGAATAGCCTAGTGAGCCACTCCCCTCCAGCTTTACCATGCACTTCCAGAATTCCACCGGGATCTCGTCAGGCCCGGTCGCTCGACCCCTACTCATCCTACGCAACGCCCCTAAGACCTCCTCTACCCTGATGCGCCTGCAGTACCCAAGGTCTCTATGGCGCTCTGACTGCCCCAACTCCCCTAGCTCTATGCTCCGATCCCCCTCCTCATTAAGAAGGTCTCGAAAGTACGCCTGCCACCTCTGTTTGATTTGCGAGTCCCCCATCAGAACTCTACCCTCCTCGTCCTTGATACACCTGACTTGGTCAAGATCGCGTGCCTTCCTCTCCCTTACTTTAGCCAACCGGAATAACTTCTTGTCCCCATCTCTCTCCCCTAGTTCCTCATACATGCGTCCGAACGCCTCGTTTTTAGCTTCCGTGACAGCCATCTTAGCTTCTCTTCTCGCCTCCCTGTATACCAACATGTTCGCTCTCCGCTCCTCCTCGCTTGAGCTCCCGGCCAACCTAGCGAACGCCGTCTTCTTCACCTCCACTTTTCCCTTGACTACCTCGTTCCACCACCAATCACCCTGATGTCTGCCTGAATATCCCTTAGCTACCCCGAGCACGTCCCGTGCGGCCCCACTAACCAAGTTCGCCGTCACTGTCCACATAGCGTCCGCTTCCCCGTAACTTCTCCAAGCTCCGCCCTCCACTAACCTCCTTTCCAACTCCTGTGCTTTCTCCTTAGACAAAGCGCCCCATCTAATTATGTTTGAACTGCACGTGCAAACATAATTTTAAATTCCAAATATCATTTTTCAACTCAACTCCAATACTATTTTTTTTTTCAAAAATTGCAATGACAAAACGTGCAATAATGCCCTTCTCTTCCTCCATTTTTTTTCAGAGCTGCGCCTGAATGTATTAACATAATGTGATAACAAATACTTCGAGCAGATATGCAGGTTCTAAACCGCTAGGACCATGATATCAAGAATCTCACATGAAATTTCCAATAAATAACTTTCAAGGAAAACTAAAAGTGCTGGAATTATAAGTTCCCTAATCCGGAACAAATTGTTTCTCCATCATGAATTCAGTATCTCACCTTTTCTTTCTAAGTCGTCGATGGTAGGTTAGAATTCCGTATTTTAGCTATATTTAGCACTCTAATTAATGTACTTTACTTGTGTTTGAGCTTAAATGATGGTGATTTGAACTTATTACGTGTTTTATACCTTGCAGGAAATGATTCTGAGTTAAAAAGATAAATTGAAGCTAAATCGACTAATTTGAAGCTTTGAAGTATGAGTAAAAGCCCAAGGAACTAAACCGGGATTGCGTCCGGGGCTCGTGGACCGGCATTGCATACGAAAGTTGGAAGAAAGCGCAAGGGCAGAGACAAATGTACTAGTGCGTCGTATTGAGTGTCGCATTAGTACAAAAGTTCGTCAGAAGTTCAGAGACTTGGAGTTTTTGGGTCTGACAGAAAAATACACTTAATGCAATGCAGGACGTGTGGCAGGGAGCGATGCATTAATACAAAAGTTGGTGTGCGTAGCACTGTGCGACGCTAGAAGTGTAAAAGTTCTCAGGTTTTCCCGCTTCAGCTCAATGAGGATAGTTTGGTCCAGGCGCGTTCCAACTTGGTATAACAACAACAACCCAGTATAATCCCACTTAGTGAGGTCTGGGGAGGATAGTGTGTACGCAGACCTTACCCCTACCCTTGGGTAGAGAGGCTGTTTTCAAATAGACCCCCGACATCCTTCCCTCCTGTGAGAAGGCACGGGAGAAGAATATATAATTGATATGTAAACATGATACAATGAGCCCTATATATAATACACATAACCTAGCCTACTCCTAATACAGTTTAGACTAGACTTCTAATACAGTTAGACTTCTAACACTCCCCCTCAAGCTGGTGCATATAAATCATATGTACCGAGCTTGTTACATATGTAGTTAATACGAGGACCAGTGAGGGACTTGGTGAAAATGTCTGCAAGCTGATCATTTGACTTTACAAACTTTGTAGCAATATCTCCCGAGAGTATCTTTTCTCTGATAAAGTGACAGTCAATCTCAATGTGCTTAGTTCTCTCATGGAACACTGGATTTGACGCAATATGAAGAGCTGCTTGATTATCACACACAAGTCCCATCTGACTAACATCACCAAATTTCAGCTCTTTGAGCAACTGTTTGACCCAAACAAGCTCACATGTCGCCATAGCCATTGCTCGATATTCTGCTTCTGCACTAGACCGAGCAACCACATTCTGTTTCTTGCTTTTCCAAGATACCAAATTTCCTCCTACTAAGACACAATATCCAGAAGTAGAACGTCTGTCAGAAGGCGATCCTGCCCAATCAGCATCGGAGTATCCAATAATCTGCTCATGGCCTCGATCCTCAAACAATAAACCTTTACCTGGAGTTGATTTTATATACCGAAGAATGCGAACAACTGCATCCCAATGACTATCACATGGCGAACCCATAAACTGGCTCACAACACTCACAGGAAAGGAAATGTCAGGTCTTGTCACTGTAAGATAATTTAGTTTACCAACTAACCGCCTATATCTTTCAGGATCGTTAAGAGGCTCCCCCTGTCCTGGAAGAAGTTTAGAATTCGGATCCATTGGAGTGTCAACAGGTTTACAACCTGTCATTCCTGTCTCCTCAAGAATATCTAAGGCATACTTCCGTTGTGAGATCACAATACCAGAGCTAGACTGTGCGACCTCAATACCCAGAAAATACTTTAGTGTGCCCAGATCCTTAGTCTGAAAGTGTTGAAAGAGATGTTGCTTCAATTTAGTAATACCATCCTGGTCATTGCCGGTAATAACGATGTCGTCAACATAGACCACTAGATAAATACAGAGACGTGAATCAGAATGCCGATAGAATACAGAGTGATCAGCTTCACTCCGAGTCATGCCAAAGTCCTGGATAACAGTGCTAAACTTACCAAACCAGGCTCGAGGAGACTGCTTTAGACCATAAAGTGACCGACGCAAGCGACATACAAGGCCACGAGACTCCCCCTGAGCAACAAACCCAGGTGGTTGCTCCATATAAACTTCATCCTCAAGGTCACCGTGTAAAAATGCATTTTTAATGTCCAGCTGATACAGGGGCCAATGGCGAACAGCAGCCATAGAGAGAAAAAGGCGGACTGATGCTATCTTAGCCACTGGAGAGAAGGTATCACTGTAATCAAGCCCAAATATCTGAGTATACCCCTTGGCCACAAGACGAGCCTTAAGACGATCAACCTTACCATCTGGACCAACCTTGACTGCATACACCCAACGACAACCAACAGTAGATTTATCCGAAGGAAGAGGGACGAGCTCCCAAGTACCACTCGCATGTAAAGCAGACATCTCGTCAGTCATAGCCTGTCGCCACCCTGGATGAGACAATGCTTCACCTGTAGACTTAGGGAGGGCAACAGAGGACAAAGAAGATAGAAAAGCATAATAGGGTGATGACAAACGATGATAACTTAAACCAATATAATGGGGATTAGGATTAAGGGTGGTCCGTATACCTTTCCGAAGTGCAATCGGAAGAGACAAGTCCGCAGTAGGAGCAGGGTCAGGTGCAGGAAGTGAATCAGCCGGGCCGGATGCTGGGCGAGGACGACGATGATATGTCAAAAGTGGAGTGTCTTGTGCATGGAGTCTAGGAGGAGCCACAGTAGGTGGTCCAACGTTCGGAATGGGTAAGACTTCTGTAGCGGAAGGTGAAGGAGGAGATATAGACTCCCTAAAGGCCGGTATAGGTAAAACTTCAGATATAGCCAGATGGTCAGAATGGTCAGAAGAGGTAAAGAAAGGCTTAGACTCAAAAAATGTGACATCGGCTGACATAAGGTACCTACGAATATCAGGTGAATAACAACGATAGCCCTTCTGAACACGAGAATAACCAAGGAAGACACACTTGAGAGCACGAGGAGCTAACTTATCTTTCCCAGGAGCTAAGTTATGAACGAAACAAGTGCTCCCAAACACACGAGGGGGGACAGAGTATAAGGGTGACTGAGGAAACAATACCTCATGCGGAATCTGATTTTGGATGGGAGATGAAGGCATCCGATTAACCAAATAACAAGATGTGAGAACTGCATCGCCCCAAAAACGCAGCGGAACATGAGATGCAATGAGAAGTGTGCGAGCAGTCTCAATAATGTGCCTATTCTTTCTTTCTGCAACCCCATTTTGCTGAGGGGTATAAGGACAAGAGGTCTGATGAATAATTCCATGAGAGTACATAAATTGCTGAAATTGAGAGGACAAATATTCTAAGGCATTATCACTGCGAAGGGTGCGAATAGAAACACCAAATTGATTTTTAATTTCAGCACAAAAATTTTGGAATATAGAAAACAACTCAGAACGATCTTTCATTAAGAAAATCCAAGTACATCTTGAATGATCATCAATGAAACTAACAAAATAACGAAATCCTAAGGTTGAACATACTCTACTAGGACCCCATATATCCGAATGAACTAAAGAAAAAACAGACTCTGCACGACTCTCAATACTACGAGGAAAGGAGGCGCGGGTATGTTTCCCGAGCTGACATGACTCACACTCTAATGTGGATAAACTGGACAAACGAGGCACCATCTTCTGAAGTTTGGACAAGCTAGGATGTCCTAAACGACTGTGAAGTAGGTCTGGAGGATCTGCAGCTAGACAGGCCTTAGAGGATGTTAGGGAGTTAAGGTAGTAGAGTCCGTCTGATTCAAGTCCTGTTCCAATCGTCTGTCCCGTACTGCGGTCCTGCATAATAAAAGAGTCATCAATAAAGTATATTCCACAATGGAGGGCACGAGTCAAACGACTCACAGATGCAAGATTAAAAGGACAGCCAGGGACATAAAGGACGGAATCTAGAGTGACAGAGGGTAGAGGAGTTGCTTGTCCAACTCCTTTTGCTTTAGTTTGAGACCCATTAGCTAAGGTAACGTTGGGAAGAAACTGTGAATACGTAATATCTGACAAAAGGGATTTATTACCAAAGATATGATCAGAAGAAGCTGAGTCCACCACCCATTGTTCAAGAGGACTAGACTGGGAAACACAAGCAAAAGAATTACCAGCAACAGAAGTATCAGGCTGAGCAACAGTGGCTACTTGTGGAGACGTCTGCTTACTTGCTCGATATTTAAGGAACTCATTATACTCCCTTTCAGATACAGAAAATCCCTGATTACCTGTAGGCTCGGTCTGAGCAACATAAGCATTTTTTGTTGGTCGACCATGTAAAGAATGGCACACATCACGAGTGTGACCAAGTTTATAACAATAAGAACACTTGGGTCTAGATCTTCCAAAACGACCTCCTCCTCGTCTATACTCCATAGTATGAGAAGCCCGATTGTCCACGGATTGGGAGACGAGGATAGATGAATCAAGTGTCTGTGATGAGCTCACTGGGTGACTTGGTGCTGCAGCAAGGCGAAGTAAGCGAGAAAATAATTCATCAACTGTGGGGACAGTCGGACTAGCCAAAATCTGATCGCGTACTGAGTCAAGATCATTAGGAAGCCCAGCAAGAGTAAGAACTAGAAACAGCTTTTGTCGTTGCTCTTGCTGCTTTGCAACGCTAGCAGAAACTGGCATCAACGTCTCAAATTCCTCCATAACTGCCTGCACTTGACCCAAGTAAGTAGACATATCCAATTCCTGTTTCTTCAAATTTGTCATCCGCGATATCACGTCATAGAAACGAGATATGTCATTAGTGTATAAAGTACGAGCCTTTTCCCAAACCAAATAACATTTTTGGAATGGACGAAACAAGGGCATCAACTTGGAATCAATAGATCGCCACAAAATACTGCATAACTGAGCATCAATCTTCTCCCAATGTGCTTTGGCTTTTGCATCTCCGTCACCAGACTCTTTGGTTAGATGATCCTGAACACCTTGGCCTTTACACCACAACTCGACAGACGAAGCCCAAGCTAGGTAGTTTGAACCTCCCATTAAAGGTTCTGAGGTAATCATAATACCGGAACTGCCAGAACCCTGGTTTTTAGGCCCGAAAGCATCTAGTCCCAAAGACATCGTTGGATTATCAACTGAAAACTCGCTGAAACTGAACAGAGGACTGAAAACTGGTGCTACCGGAAAACAGGAACACTGTAGCTGCCGGAAAGGCACTGTAGCTGCCGGAAAAGCACTGTAGCTGCCGGAAAAATTCAAAGTTGTCGGAATTGAAAAGTAAAAATATGGATAGGCTCGGAATTCAAGTAGGAGCAAACTGTCCTGAAGAAATATTGGTCGGAAAGTACTGTAGCTGCCGGAAAAATCACTGTAGGTCGCCGGAAAAAATCAAAGTTGTCGGAATCGAACAAAAAGTGGATGGGTAGGGTCGGAATTATATTCCGACTAAACTGTCCTTCTGGAGCGATCGGAAAAAGTGGCCGGAAAGGCTCTCACGCGCCGGCGCGTGGGCTTCACGCGCCGAGGGTCCTGCCGCGCGTGGGGGCGCGTGAAGCGTCGGTTTCCGGTGATTTTTTCTGGGGTTGGTCGGAATTCTCTCCCAAACCTCGTGGTGGTCTCGGATTTTGCACAACACCAACAGAAAAAGTAGTTTAGGTTACGGACAGCCTGTTAAGTCGCCGGAAAATTGCACGGCGACGAGGTCTTCTTCCCGGAAATAGCTGGAATGACGCACAGCTATACTATTCTCACCAAAGCTCTGATACCATGTGAGAAGGCACGGGAGAAGAATATATAATTGAGATGTAAACATGATACAATGAGCCCTATATATAATACACATAACCTAGCCTACTCCTAATACAGTTTAGACTAGACTTCTAATACAGTTAGACTTCTAACACCTCCAAGAACTTCACACCTTGATCTTGGGGAGACTCGAACTCACAACCTTTCGGTTGGAAGTGAGGGTTGCTTACCATCAGAGCAACCCCTCTTGGTATAAATATATTAGAAATACGTTTTTGAGGGGGCTTTTGACCTTGGGAGTTCTTGGAGAGGATTGGAGGCTTCAAGACACAAGATTTCATCATCTTTTTATCAATTCAATACGGGAGTTTGGATTGTAACGTTGGATTGATGTTTTTTTGTTCTTTAACTCTATTTGTGATGACTCCCTCCATGATTATGGAGTAGTTTCCCTTAGGGTTTGACATGATTTTGTGACTTCATTGTTATCTATGGATTTGATTATTGTTTGACTGCTTGAATTTATTGGAAGAGCTTTAACTCTAGTTGTGATTTTATTCATTATTGTGTTTAATCGGAAGATGAGCATAATACTGAATATTGTTGCAAAGTACGCCTTAATGTATTTTGGTACTTCTTTAAAGTAATTGAAAGAGCTTTGTGATCTACTTTTGAATTAAAATTGAGAGATATTCGAGAGAAGTTTCTCTTAGACCATTCTTACCAATAGATTCTTGCAAGTTTCACCGTACTTCATATTAGCTTATTTGAACGGTTTCCGTACAAAAAAAGAAGTTCTATCTTGTTATATGATAAAACCTAAATTATATTTACAGGGGAGTAGTTATCCACTTCTATATACAATGTTTTTCAATTATATTCTTGAATTTTGGAAAGCTACTAGGGACTCCAACAAGCTCTCTGCCTCTCTCCACCCACTTCTCTCCTCTGTAAAGATTAACAAATGTCCATTTTCATTTATCTTACTAACTAATCATGCCAAGACAAATTGTGGCATTTCATTTCTGGTGGAGGGGCAGAAAAAAACAGTATGAGAATCCAGAACATCATGATTTATGTGAAGATTGAGCAAGAAATTAGCAAGATACGCAATACAAACTGATACTCTACCAGTTGACATCCATGCCTTCCTTATAGCATCTCTCTCGTTCTTGCGCCCAAATCTTGTGAAAATTCCTATTACTATTACTGGACCCTTTTCATTAGTTCTCTTCATATCTGATGATTGTTTGGAGATAAATCCTTCCTGTCTAGCAGCTGCCAGTTCCATCTCTAGGGCAGATAGTTTCTTCCTTTGCTCCCTAATAACCAGACATTCTAAATTAAACTAGTAGACAATTTGTCAAATGCAACATCTATTAACACCAACTGAGAGGAGAAGATTTTGGAACCTGCATTCTATGATCTTTAATGTGTCATCCACAGATATTGCAGAGTGTCCCTGGAAATTAAGTAGAAATATTAATTTACACATAAAGCGCAAAAATCAAAATTGACATTTGCTCAAGAATGGACGTCAGCCAATGCTAGTAGAAGAGCATTTACTGAATTCATTCCAGCCCAGAGAATAGGTTGCATATCTATCGCTTAATATTACTGCCTAAAATGCCCAACCTAATCACACCAAAAATGCGGTTTCTTTGAATTTTACATATGTTGAACACTAATCACGTAGGCAGTAGGACAACAATGATTTTTTCTTCACAAGCCTCCCAGCAATCTGCTAAATGACATATGTGCCACACAAACTATTCTTATGCAACCAAATTGAGATTACAGCTCAAAGTTTACATCAAAATCGAGGGTCTGTTCAAGAATGGATGTAAGCTGTTACTAGTAAAACATTTACTGTCTTCATCATCCAGTCTGCACATCAGTTGCTATATATATAACTGCTTAAAATTTCAAACTTAAAGCAAGGAGGTATTTTCTTTGAACTTTACATGTTGAACACCATCACATTGGACAATAATGATTTTTCACTACAAGCTTCCAAGTGATCTACCAAATGACACTTATTCCAGACAAATTCTTCTTATGTCACCAGCTCGAGGCCGGATGAGACAATTGGGCAGTTGGTGCAATCACAACTACTTATACTCAACTTGAACCATATGAATTTTTTTTCCCTTCAAAAATAGATATTCAAACTAAATATGCACTCAATGCAACAAAGTAATAGGCGTGTTTAGTAATTAAGATCCTGGATCCGCCAAGTGGATCCAAATTAAAGAGCCATTACATTGACAAAGTACAATCGACACAGCTCACATCAGTCCAACATAACACGAAATACCAAAAATAAAAGCACTCCATGTCCAATTAAAAAAACTAAGAAATATAAAAATGAAGTAAAGATTAAATATACCTGACCGGTTATTCTATCGAGCTCTTTTGTTAAGTAAACCCTGTTTTGTGCATCTTGCCATAAACTGTAGTATTAACAACAATGCTAAATCAGTGCACTCCAAAAACATTTTAGCGAGAAAATTTCCGGTGAAGTCAGAAAACTCACCGGCCGGCGACATAGAAGGAAGCCATGGTAGCGAACATGGCAAGCATGAGGGATGAAATTGGGGATCGCGTCCCCATTCCTGAGAACCGAGCATTGGCTCCCCGGCTCTGCATTTTCCTTCTCAAATCTCAAATCCGACAAAAGAGTTTATAAATCCGGACGATCCAACCAAACAGTAATGGAGTCCAACTGGTTCATTTACATTGACTCGGTGAGACGGTGAGTGATATTGTCGCTACGGTTTCACGTGGCGCCTAAGGAAAGTTTTCAGTTCGGTCTATGTGAATTTCAGAGCCAATGGGGCGGTTATGTCCGAATTGGGTAGGCGGCTCCCATTAGGACTACATTTCATCTTATATATATATATATATATATTTAGTTTTAGTTTTTCTGGGTGGAAAGCTCCATTATACTTGCTCACCTGCTTTCTTGAATTTTCTCAAGATCACTAATTGAAAGAAATGTCACTGAAGTATTTTGAGAATATTGCCTCATTTCATTCTTTTAGACAAAAAAAATGACCTTTTTTTCACAACAAATATTAATTAAGTCCAGTTCCAAGTAAATTAAGTAAGTTTTTTCCTAATATTGGAAAAATGTTGCATTGAGCCAAAAAAAAGTACTCATACCATTTCTTTTCGAAAAAACAAAAAATGAGAAAAGTAAATACTTGAATGTGTAAATCAAGAACCTCAGTTCTTCTCAATCTTCGACATGTACACAAAATCGTGCTATAAGATTAAGTAGGCGTTTGGCCATAAGTTTTGGAAAGTTTTTTCAAGAAAAAAAATTCAAATATGTGTTTGTTTATAGGATTAATTTAGCTTTTGAAAACCAAAATTTTAAATCCCAAATATAATTTAAGACCTCTTTTTGGGCCAACTCACGAGTATTTGAGATTTTCTTTGTTAAAAAATAAAAATAAATTAATAAACTTTTTAATATGTTAAAACTTTTTAAAATTTATGTACAAATATATTTTCAACTTCAATCAAATTTCACTCAAATTAATTTTCTCAGAAAAACATTTGGGAATTAATTTTCTCATAAAATATTTGAGAATTTATGTCCAAATGTGTCTTTAACTCTTGTAAAATCAAGGTGCCGCAATTAAGCTTCGATACTTGAAGCCACTAAGCAAGAATTCTTGTCAATCTTCGACATTACCGTTGATATGCGCAATGAAATTGTGGAGTCGAGCTCACTTTTGTCACATCGGATAAATTGAGACATTTAAATGTTATAATTTAATTATTATTTAAACCGCTTACAACTTTATAGCTTGAGTAAGTGAAATGAGATATGTTTACCCGTAAAATGGTATAAATGAATTTATAATGTGATTTATAGACAGGCGAATCAATTTGACCCCAAAATGATCACTAAATTAAATAACATGCAAGACTTAGCGTTGAAATCGAAATAAAATAGCGTATAGATTGTTTCCGGGAGCAAGGCTTCCGAAAGCAGCAATAGAAATTGTTTACCCTAAAAATTGAGTAACAATAAAACTTATAATATGGTTTTGAGATATGTGATTTCACCTAATACAATCGACAAACGTAAAGATAAGTGATGCAAATTGACAATAATATAAAGCAAACCAGCGTTTGGACAGAGCCCTCGAGCTCGGAAACCTCAAGCTAGTTATGCAAAAATAGTTAAAGACACAATAAGTTGAGGAACAAGAAAGCTGAGAAATATTATATTGTTTTGATAATTCATGAATGTGAGGTCTACAAATGAAGGGGACTTATCTTTATATAGTAGATGAATACTAATTACGGTATAACTCTAATTACAAACGTAAATCATATGATTAGCCTAAACAACCGTCCTTGATCTGATTTGTTATGTGATTTTTGCCGTTATCCATGACCGATTACGGATATCTCGTCTTTCCGTTATTACGCTTTGCTCGAAGTCTATCATGTACGATCTCGATCGTTGTTGGCTTCGATCTCGATGAGCACCTCGATTCTCGATCTTGATATTTCATCTTCGTATTCTGCCTTGATCGATCACGAGACTGATCCTTGACGTGATTCGCTAGTCTTTGATTAAATTGCAGAATTGGACAAGTCCTATTTTATCCTTATACAGATAGTCCCCTCGTTTCTTGGAGTATAATGAGAAGAAACGAACCAAGCCTTCAATGTTATATCTCGGCCAGTTATGAAGTCACCGTTGTGATGTAAGCGACTAAAGCATAGTGTCGGTACATTTCCCAAGACCATTAATGAATGTCAGTTGATGGTCGCACATTAGTGCCTTTGAACCGTCATCGTGAATCCTTAAATAGGCCTCCTTCTCACTTCTTTATTTGCATGCACCAATCTTCAAAACCATTTTGAGTTTTTCAAATCTTTCTACAAATCTTCAAAGTTCTTCACATCTCATCAAGCCTCTCCGTCCTTGCACAGTTTCTAGGCCTTGTTACCAAACCTTTTTCAAAACTTCAAACCTCGTCTTTCTCTGAATCCATATAAAGATGGAAAAAATATAAAAAATTATTCCTCAAAAGGAGAAAGCTTCTTCATCGTGGCCGGCCAATGACAAGACCCTGGTGGTGCCACGCATCGAGGAGTGTGTTCCCGGGGTGTGTGATCTCACTTTTGATTTCAAGGTCGAGAAACCCTCATCGGTCCCTGGCCGATGTAAGCCAATGTCGAGATATATATGCTCGATAACTAAGGGCGACCTTAAGAAGGTGAAGAAAGATTGCCCTTAGGAAGGAAAAAAGGTGGTGATTCCGACTCCCCAAGAGGACATCACCACTTATGTGAAAGGATTCTTAAGTGTTTACACTTATCCTTTTGCGCTGGGTCCCGTTGACCCTGTTATCCTCAATTTCTGCCATTAATACTAAATAACTCTAGGCCAGATCCATCATTCCTTATGGCGCATTGTCATTTTGCTCCGATTCTTCGTGAGAAAAGTCGAGGGGATGCCTTTTACCCTCGACCATCTTATTAGACTGTACAACCCTTATCTCTATCAGGGCGGATTAATAAGGCTTCAGCATCATGCCACCTAGGTATTGTTCTCGAGCATAGATGAGGACAAAGACCGATGATGTATGGGCTGGTTTGTCCAAGTGAGGACTTCCGACATAATTCTGGTGGAGAATATGCCATTCCTCGAAGAGTGGAACATGAAGCGTAAGTACAAACCTTGTTATTGGCCCTCATTTACTGTTTTGCTCCTTTTGCTTTTTCTCACCCATGTTCCTTCCTATGATGCATCGATTTCTTAGGTGCCTGGTGCAATTTCGAACCTTGAGGGTTGTGTTCGGATAACTAGAATCGACTTATTCATATGCCGAGCGCTCGTGGCGTGATTTGGCGAAGGGCCGATGGGAGGCAAAAAATCATAGTAAGTCTCTTTTCATGTTTGGTGCTTGTTCTGAAATGTCTCTTCTTTATATCCACTTGATTTCCTATCATACAGGTCTCAGAGTCAACGCTATCAAGAGGCTCCCGTCCAGGAAAGAGGAGGAAGCCCCGAAGCATGCAAAGGACAAAAAGAGAAAAAGGGTCTCGCCCTCCAATATTCCAAAGTCCAAGAAGAGCAAGGCTCGTAAGTTGAAGAAAGATGTTGCCGCTTTCTTGCCTGAAAACATAGTTTAGGAGCTATGAGATGAAGAAGAGGAGAATGAAGATGTCGCATTCAAGCTGGTGACTCAAAAAAAAAGAGTCAAAGTCGCAAAGGTTTTTGAGACGGTGATGATCGAAGAGGCTCGGCCTCGGGCTGAGGGGATCTTCGAAGATTGCCGGAGCAAAGTCCTAGAGTCATCGGAGGCCGAAGATACCTCCTGTTGTGATAACAAGGGAATCATAGTAAGGGAAAGCCAAACTGTTGGTATCTAACTTATCGAAGATGATACTTTCTTCGAGTTCATCATATCGTGAGTGAATGATTGACTATTTGAGCTTGTGGGTTGTGGTGAATTTCATAATGTTGAATGAAGGATCATCGTCGTCGCCAATGATCATGTGGATGGTGCGGGTTGGCGAGGGAGGTTTCGGTGGTCCTTGATGTTGTTCACATCCTATGGTAAAATTGGTCCTTCATCGATCCCTCAGCAACTCTTTGAGGTGTCCCTGTCGTATTATGTTTACGACCTCCTACCTTAGGGTGATACAATCCTCGGTTTTATATCTTCACTCTTGATGGAAATCGTAAAGGGCATATGATTTTTTGGTATTCGCATTTGACCTCATCTTTTGTGGTCACTTCACCTTAGTCCCGAGCTTCTCCAAGGCGTAGACTATTTCTATAGGTGACACACAAAATTGTGAGCGGATAATGGGGGCGTACCTCTTTCTGTTCCGGTGAGTCCCTGCTCTTGATCGGGGTGGGCCCTCTCCGTGGCGAGAAGAGGATGCAATGGCAGTTCTGACATACAGCAGATATCGCTCCCTGTTGGGTGATGGAGCTGCAAAGTCCCTCCTAATATCATTTCTTCGATATTTTTTGGGTTCGGCTTGTACTGAGTTCAGTCGATGAGTGGGCCCATTGGTGTCGTCCTCGTCTGCTCGGACTTCGGCACAATACGTGTTGTGTATTTCATCCAAAGTCGTTGGAAGGTAATTCATAAGCGGACTTAATAACTATCCTTTTGCTCTTGAACCATTTCTTCTCAGCCCATTCTAGAAAGCTATGACGGCCGTCCCTTTCGATATATTCTGTAAGGTCATTCTTACTCGGTTGAATCGAGGAAGTCCCTTAATCTCTCTCCCTGGGACTGTTTGATAGAGATATATTGTTTACTCTTGCCTCTACCTTCATGGCCCCAGCATGAGGTGTTAAGAACTTGTGTGCCATTTCTTCGAATGTTTCAATGGAATGCGCGGGCAGCTGTGAATACCATTTTAATTCTCCTCCATTGAGGGTCTCATCAAATTTTTTTAACAAGATGGAGGATACTTGTTCCTTGGCGGGGTCATTGCCTTTCATGGCGATGACGTTGTGAGTCACATGGTCTTCGGAGTCGGTCGTTCTATCATATATTTTCAGGTAAGGTGGCATTTTAAAGGTTTTTGGTATCGCAATTGGGGTGACATCTTCACTGTACGGCTAGTCTACGAATCTATTGCCATCTCTCTTGGGCAAGAGCTTAGGAGCGCCGGTTAATTTATCGACCCTTTCTTGGTGTTCTGTTATTTGCTCCCGAAGTACCTTGTTCTCATTTTCTATTTCCTCTTTCCTTTTCAGAATAGTCGTGAGAGTGTCGTCACCTGCATTGTTAACAACATTGTGAGTAATACCTGTCGTTGCTAGAGCAGTAGGAAGTTGATCATGTCTCTTGTCTACTGGTGATATCATTGTTGGCATCTCGACCACGAATCTTGTTGCTTCCTGATCGACCTCGACTGACTCTTTCCTTGATGCTATATTACCCTAAATATTCTAGCACAGATTTTAACCTATACAGAAACTGCAACATAAAATGTAAACTAATCATGATATTCCGGAAGCAAAAGACAAGAAATGTCAATAATTAAAGAGAAGAACTCTAAACCTGAATTGAAAATATTAACGTGCAGCTTACCATGATTGATAAGTATTTGATATATATAACCCTCTAAAAGACAGCAAAACTTTTGAATTCTTTAGATAATTGACATGTGATCAATCTCTACCACGTAATATGAATTTAAAATTAGTGTAAGCTTTGGTCAAGTCAACCACTTACAAAAAATACAATCTTGACCCATATTGTCGAGCGACGGAATGCAATAAAATATTTCAACTTTCTTCGGGATGAAAGCTACTGTATGACTTTGCAGGTTAATTTCTCTTTTGATATCACTTGTATCACCATATAGATTCGAAAAAGACTTTATCGATCTTTATATTAAGCGAATAAATGTAAAACAGTGTCATGCATATGAATATTTCACTTATATAAATAATTTTTTCTAATTTGTGTATATTGTTCAGTTCAGTATAAACAAGCGAATATATATTTTCCTTTATTGTATAAATTATGATTTTTATTGTTTAGACTTATTTTTTCGCATATGACATAGTATGAGTCTAGATACGGATTATATTAATTTGATTATAGAAACTAAGAAAATGATAAATACAAATGAAAAGTATCTTTTTGGACAAATAATTTATTAAAAGGTCACAAGTTCCGAGTTTTTTGACAACCTTTGGAAAGTATTTTTTGACGTAATCGGTAAAGTTGCTGTCATGTGACCAGGAGGTCATGAGTTCGAGCCGTGAAAATAAACTCTTGCAAAAATGCAAGGTAAGGCTGCATTAAACTCTTGTAATCTGACCTTTATCCGAATCCCGGCCCATAACAGAAATTTAATGCACCGGGCTGCCAATTTTCTGTAAAGTGCCTTTTGGACAACCCATGGGGAAAAAAGTTTTTTGAAGAGTTAACTTTGTTAATTAATGAAAGTTGACAGTTGCCAAAAAAAACTTTTAATCTTTTCCTAGTGAGGTGAAGTTTTCCATTTAATATGTGATTACTTGTCTTTGTGACTCAACAGAACTATTGGACCTATACCTCAGCTAATATTAATTGAGAATGTCATACTACAAGTTTAGAATGTCTTATTTTAGTATTTACACCCTATATAACTCGGTGTTATTTCTACCTTTCAAGAAAAACCAAGCACGTCCCCCTTTTTCCATGGAAAGAAAAAAGTGAATCTAACTTTTGTGAAAATTTCAGTAGGTTTTAAAGTATATTTTATTTCATTTGCTTTTAAGCATCATGTTATTGTAAAAAACTTTTATGTACAAGTGCATGAGTTAAATCCATTTCAGAATTGGACAACAATTTGAACATTTATATTAAAGTCATTAATATATACCATAGAGTATAAATTACTACAAAATAGGGATGTCATTATGATAACATATCAGTTATATTGTTATTATATTAACAATTACTAATATCTATCATTAAAAGTAATTATGTTATAAGTAATCAAATCACATAAATACTTTGTATGCTAAAAAAGTTTTAAACCCTAAAAGGAGAAAAAAAAGAAGAAGCAAATAACGAGAAAAGTGTCAGCCAAGTGGGCATATATATGGGGGCGGAAATAGTCTGATTTATAACTGTTAATTAAAAATTAGTCATAATTTTAAATTTTATTTCATTTTTATGTATAAATAAAATCTAAATAAAAAATCCCTAAAAATCCGTAAAAAGAGCCTTATCACGAGCCTTTACTTGATGAAAGGTGCCCTGTAAGATGCGCTATAATTTCAGCATATGATTCCAGCATAATATATTGGAACTTTATAATATACTGTAGTTCCAATATTATATTCTGAAAGTTTATATGCATGAGTTTCATAATCCATATGATGCTAGAATTTTCGTATTTCATCTAAGTTAATTTTATCCAGATTTTATCTTCATATAAAAGAATAGTACTCCCTCCGATCCATAATAAGTGTCTTTTTTACTTTTTGATTTTGGTCCAAAATAAGTGTCTAGTTAGGTAATCAAGAAAAAATTCAATTTGATTTTTCTCTTTTACCCTCATGTGCAGAAGAGCAATAAATGTCACTATAATTATGTACCCAATATTTAATAAAAGTAAAAAAAATATTTATTTTGAATCGGAGAGAGTTATTTTTTTAATAATTTCAAAAATACCGAATGTTTTTTAATTATGAACCCAAAAACTAGCTAGTCCAGCCTATTTTGACCATATATATGATGGTGAATGGGATAAGTCTTTATTTAGAGCCTAGAGGCCGGAGTGGAGAAAAAATAGTAATAGGGAAAGACAACAACACTTGTTAGGCAGCAGATACGTACAAATGCAACTCCGCCTCTGATCACCCTATATCACATTAATAGGACTACTATATAACATCATAGCCATCAAATTATACATACTTCCTAAGACATTAATTGTCAACTATACACGGCGAATTTAATAATACTATACTGTGTTTGTCTGCCGCTTCGTCTAACACGAATGAAATTACAAATTTTTTCAGTATGAACTTAATTCTCTGTTTTATTTAAGGTGTTATGAAATAATATAAAAGACAAGAACAATAACTCAAGAACAAGAGCAAATAGAGAGAAGAGTAGAGAGAGTTCTTCTTATTGATACTTAGAGAATGTTAGGAGTGATTTACAATGGTAGAGGGCACCTCTATTTATAGGGAGGAGGATGATTTAGCTACCAAGAATAGAACTCTAGAATCTCTCTAATTAAAGACATTCACCTTAAATAGAAGTGTATTTATAACACTCCCCCTTGAATGTCTATTCAATGATGTGCCTCGTTAAAACCTTAAAACAAAACCCAATGGGAAAAATTAAAGTAAGGAAAAAGAGTACACATGTTTGAATATGCGCCTATTGGTTGCCTCGTTAAAAACCTCGCAAGGAAAACCCGGTGGGACAAAACCTTGTAAGGGAAAAAGAGTGCAACGCGCATTAACTCCCCCTGATAAGAACATCAATTTATGTCCTTAAGTCTTCGCATCCCGATCTTGTGAACTAGCTTCTTGAAGGTTGACTTTGGTAGAGATTTTGTGAACAAATCAGCCATATTGTCGCTTGAACGAATCTGTTGAACATTGATATCACCATTCTTTTGAAGATCATGTGTGAAGAAAAACTTTGGTGAAATATGCTTCGTTCTATCTCCTTTTATGAATCCTCCCTTCAATTGAGCTATACATGCTGCATTGTCTTCATACAAAGTTGTGGGTAGTTTATCACACTTCAAACCACATTTGTCTTGGATATGATGTATTATCGACCTTAACCACACACACTCCCGACTTGCTTCATGAATAGCAATTATCTCGGCATGATTAGATGAAGTAGCCACAATTGATTGCTTAGTCGATCGCCAAGATATGGCGGTTTCTCCACAGGTAAACACATAACCCGTTTGAGATCGAGCCTTGTGTGGGTCGGACAAATATCCAGCATCAGCATAACTAACAAGATCCGGGCTGCAATTCTTGCCATAAAATAAGCCCATATCGGTAGTTCCCTTTAGGTACCGCAATATGTGTTTGATCCCATTCCAATATCTCCTCGTAGGAGCCGAGCTAAATCTTGCTAAGACATTAACTGAAAAGGATATGTCAGGCCTTGTAGTATTTGCAAGATACATTAGTGCGCCAATTGCGCTAAGATATGGTACTTCAGGACCAAGTAGCTCTTCATTCCTTTCTTGAGGTCGAAATGGATCTTTTTTCACATCAAGTGATCGAACAACCATCGGTGTACTTAAAGGATGTGCTTCATCCATATAAAACCGTTTCAGTACCTTTTCTGTATAGGTAGATTGATGAACAAAAATTCTGTTTGCCAAATATTCTATTTGCAAACCAAGACATAGTTTAGTCTTTCCGAGATCTTTCATCTCGAATTCATCCTTTAGATAATCAATCGCCTTTTGGAGTTCTATAGGGGTTCCAATAAGGTTTATGTCATCGACATATACGGCAAGTACAACAAATTCCGATGTTGTTTTCTTTATAAAAACACACGGGCAAATGGCGTCATTTATATAGCCTTCTTTTAACAAGTACTCACTAAGACGATTATACCACATTCGTCCAGACTGCTTTAGACCATACAAGGACCTTTGCAATTTAATTGAGAACATTTCCCGAGATTTTGAATTATGCGCGTTTGGCATCTTGAGTCCATCGGGAATTTTCATGTATATCTCATTATCAAGTGAGCCATAAAGATAGGCAGTAACCACATCCATTAAGTGCATGTCAAGCTTTTCATGGACAGCAAAACTTATGAGATAACGAAAGGTTATCGCATCCATTACAGGCGAATATGTCTCTTCATAATCGACACCAGGCCTTTGAGAAAAACCTTGTGCAACAAGGCATGCCTTATATCTTTGTACCTCGTTTTTCTCATTTCTTTTGCTTACAAAGACCCATTTATAGCCGACAGGCTTAACACCATTAGGTGTTTCAACTATAGGGCCAAAAACTTCACGTTTTGCCAGCGAATTCAATTCTGATTGAATTGCTTCTTGCCACTTTGGCCAATCCTGTCTTTTTCGACATTCTTCAACAGATTGAGGTTCGAGATCCTCACATTCTTGCATAATGCTAGATGCTACATTATAAGCAAAGGCATTATCCACCACAATATCCACTCGATTAATGTTTGCCTCAATATTAATTGGATTTAGGGATAGTTCCGTATTTTCCAGAGTCTCGGGCTCAATGGATTCTTCATGAATCTCAGAATTTGTTAAATCATGGGATTCTTTCGTGGTGTCATTTTGATCGTTCTTTTTCCTCTTTCTAGGATTTCGATCTTTGGAACCTAATGGTCTGCCACGCTTCAGGCGTGCATTCGACTCATTGGATATGACACTAGATGATTGTCCAACAGGGACATCAATACGGATTGGAACATTTTCCGCGGGAATGTGGGATTTCGTTATCCTTTTCAACTCCGTAAATGCGTCAGGCATTTGATTTGCTATTCTTTGCAAATGGATAATCTTTTGTACCTCTCTTTCACAAATAGAGGTATGTGGATCAAGATGAGATAATGATGCATTTTTCCACAAAATTTCCCGTTTGGTTTCACCAACTTCTCCCCCTAATTTTGGGAAAAGTGTCTCATCAAATCGACAGTCTGCAAATCGTGCAGTAAACAAGTCGCCTGTCAATGTTTCGAGGTAGCGAATGATGGAGGGCGATTCAAACCCAACATATATTCCTAACCTTCTTTGCGGACCCATTTTGGTGCGGGATGGCGGTGCTATAGGCACATGTACTGCGCATCCAAAAATTCTTAAATGGGATATATTGGGTTCATGACCCAAAACCAATTGCAACGGGGAATACTGGTGGTAATTCGTCGGTCAGAGACGAATTAGCATTGCTGCATGTAAGATGGCGTGATCCCATACCGAAGTGGGCAGCCTCGTTCTCATAAGTAATGGCCTTGCAATCAACTGCAGGCGTTTAATTAACGATTCTGCAAGACCGTTTTGAGTGTGAACATGAGCTACAGAATGTTCAACTTTTATCCCGATTGATAACCAATAATCATTAAATGCTTGGGATGTAAACTCAGCAACATTATCCAGTCTAATGGACTTGATTGGATTATCTGGAAATTGTGCTCGTAGTCGAATTATTTGTGCCATTAACTTCGCACTCGCAAGGTTGCGTGATGACAACAGGCACACATGAGACCATCTACAGGATGCGTCTATCAAGACCATGAAATACCTAAACGACCCACTAGGTGGGTGAATAGGTCCACAAATGTCCCCTTGTATACGTTCCAGAAACGTGGGTGACTCAGTCCAACCTTTGTTGGTGATGGCCTGATAATCAACTTGCCTTGATAACACGAAGTGCAAGGATATTCATTATTCGAAAGAATTTTGAAATTCTTTAACGGATGCCCATATGAGCTTTCTATAATCCGTCTCATCATGACCAATCCTGGGTGTCCCAATCGATCATGCCAAAGTACAAAAGTATTGGAATCAGTAACCCTTTGGTTAACTGTTGAATGTGCCTCAATTGCACTAATTCTTGTCCAATACAGGCCACAAGATAAAGACGGGAATTTCTCAATAACCCTCTTTTGGCCGGAGACATTCTTTGTGATGACGAGATATTCAAGATTATCTTCATCCATTGTCTCAATATGATAGCCATTCCGGCGTACATCTTTAAAACTCAACAAGTTTCTCTTAGACTTGGAGGAGAACATTGCATTCTCTATGATTAACGTCGTGCCTTTGGCAGAGTTACAATTGCTCTTCCGGAGCCTTCAATCAATTTACTACTTCCAGTGATTGTAGTAACGTTTGCCTTACATATATTTAGTTGAGAGAAATATTTCCTTTCTTTGAGTATTGTATGTGTAGAACATGAATCAACTAGGCAAATACTTTTACAGTTGGACGTTGATCCAAGTTCGCTTTGTGAGATATCCATATTTGCTATCCCATAGTTTGACATACAAAAGAAATATACGAATATAAGAATAAACAAGTTCAATTCTTTTGTGTCACATAATATTTTCAAAATCTGCTGCTAACAGCTTGACTAACAAAAACAGATATGTTATCCATTACTTTGCAGTTTGAAAATTTCAGTTTAAACATTTACTTCAAACAATCGATTGTTAAACACAAACAATCGATTGTTGAACATTGACAATCGATTGTTAAACACACACAATCGATTATTTGCTATTTTGAAAAACTTCAGATCATACTGTCTTAAGACAATCGATTGTTATGCATAGACAATCGATTGTTGGCTATTTTGAAAAATTCCAGCACTGTTTTAAGACAATCGATTGTTAAGTATAGACAATCGATTGTTGGCTATTTTGAAAATTTTCAGAGCACTGTTTTAAGACAATCGATTGTTATGCATAGATAATCGATTGTGGATGATTTTTGAAAAATTCCAGATTACACTGTCTTAACGACAATCGATTGTTAGACAAAGACAATCGATTGTGGATGATTTTTGAAAAATTCCAGATTACACTGTCTTAACGACAATCGATTGTTAGACAAAGACAATCGATTGTGGATGATTTTTGAAAAATTCCAGATTACACTGTCTTAACGACAATCGATTGTTAGACAAAGACAATTGATTGTTGATCAATTATTTTTCAGCTTTAATGCGAAAATAGTAGATAATCAACTAGTTTTTCAGGCTAGTTGATTACCCCTACTGGAAAATAAAAATTTTATTGATATTTGAGCATATTGAAAATATTCTAAAGAACTACTGCTAACATTGCATCATGAACTAACTAATACGAGCTAATACTAATGACTATTAGTTTATTCACTAACTAATACAAATAAGTAGAATAAAATCAAATAACTCCATCTTCTTTCATCACGGACCCATCGCCGATTAGGTGGTCTATTTTCCCCTCGGGTTGCTCAAAGAAGTCTGCCACATCCAGGTGGGTGATGTCCTCATTGTCGTCATAGACAAAATTTGTTTCAGGGCTTTTTCTCTTTCGAGATGCTTGATAAAGGTCAACCAAGTGTCTTGGTATACGGCAAGTCTTTGACCAGTGCCCTTTCCCACCGCAACGATAACATATGGTTTCTGAACCATTTGCCTTAGGATCTTCATGACCCCGTTTCTGCTTTCGGCGGTTATCTCTCCTTGGGGGTTGACGGACTTCATTGGAATTTCGTCCTTGTCTACGTCCCTGGCTATGACCCCGTTTACGACCATGACCATGGCCCTTTTCATGTTTGGCATAATGAGAGTGCACCTTATCTGCTTCAGGCAGTGGTGTAGACCCAGTGGGTCGATTTTCGTGATTTCTCATGAGCAGGTCATTATTTCGCTCAGCCACTAGTAGAAGAGAAATCAGTTCAGAGTACTTTGTAAAGCCTTTCTCTCTGTACTGTTGTTGCAGTACTATATTGGAGGCATGAAACGTTGTAAACGTTTTCTCAAGCATATCATAGTCGGAGATATTATCCCCGCATAGCTTCAATTTAGAAGTAATTCTGAACATTGCAGAATTATATTCAGAAACGGACTTAAAGTCCTGGAGCCTCAGATGAGCCCAATCATATCGTGCTTGTGGCAGAGTGACCAACTTCAGGTTGTCATATCTCTCCTTTAAGCCGTTCCACAAGATGAGTGGATCCTTGACGGTGAGATATTCAGTCTTCAAACCTTCATCAAGGTGATGGCGCAAGAAAATCAAGGCCTTCGCACATTCTTGGGTGGATTCTTTTTCTCTATCTTTGATGGTGTCTCCGAGACCCATAGCATCTAAGTGGATTTCAGCATCCAACACCCATGTCATATAGTTCTTGCCCGAAATTTCAAGGGCAACGAACTTTCTTTTCGTAATGTCAGACATAATTGAAAATTAAATTAGGAAGAGGGGAATACCTTAGATTTTTCGAGAATGGTTCTTGAGACGGTAGAGTCTCGTGCTGATAACGTGTTATGAAATAATATAAAAGACAAGAACAATAACTCAAGAACAAGAGCAAATAGAGAGAAGAGTAGAGAGAGTTCTTCTTATTGATACTTAGAGAATGTTAGGAGTGAGTTACAATGGTAGAGGGCACCTCTATTTATAGGGAGGAGGATGGTTTAGCTACCAAGAATAAAACTCTAAAATCTCTCTAATTAAAGACATCACCTTAAATAGAAGTGTATTTATAACATAAGGATTAAATTGGTGATAATTTCCGAGACTCGCGGGCTTTTTGTCGTCCACATTCTGCTCTTCTGGTTAGTCCTCCTATTTAATGTTTTCAAATTTATAACTCTCTGACATTACTGGGCATCCTATGCGCACGCAGCATATTTATTTTTTCACTTCCTACATTTAAGCTGTTGGCCAGTTTACGCAGACTTACCCTTTGGCACAGAGCCTTTCCAAATAGACCCCCTTCCAATAACTTTCCACTTTGCTTTTGGTGAGCAACTCCTCTTGCCTATATTCTCTAATTTTTTTATTTTTTTTGGGTCTTTGGGTCGGTGTTATTACTGTTGTTTAAATGTTTTGTTGGATCTCGCTTCTGAATTTATTATTATATTATGCTGAGTATATTCTCGCTGCTTGATTATGAAGTGAGAATACATTGTTGTATAATCCCAATAATCACCTATTAACCGCTCCCTGTTCTATTGGAACCGCTCTTGCTTTCAGTTTTATTTTGTGTGCTCTCACTGTCTAGCATGAAAGCAGTTGGGTAGTGTGGACTGTGGATGTATAGTAGTGATTATCTAAATCTTTATCTATGATCACATTTATGTTGTAAATAACATATTAAGGTACATCAAGTTTTTTTGACATCTTTTTTTGGGACCTTTTTGGCTACTGTTTGCATCTTACTTTTTGCAATAATTGATCTTGTGAATTGCAATAATTTTTTATCTTGCACTTTTTTTCCTCACCTTTTTCCTGTTTTTCTCCCACGAGAATGTTCCTTCACTAGTTTGATCAAGTTAATACATTCGTAATACCAGGAGTTGAAATGTTGAATTTGCCCATTGCATGGATTTATTGAGTACTAATTAAAGTTCAAATCTTTGGACTGAAATTTCATTTCAGGGCTTAGAAATTGGAGGAGGAGATGGAGGACATTTGGGCTGTATTTTGTGGAGCATCAGATTGCTCGAATAAGAATGGAAAGCCTTGTACTGCTGATTGGGTGTCCGTGGCACACCCTTCATCTTGTATCAATCATGCGTTGATCATTTGTTTCGATGTTATACTCCTGCTCTTCTTCCTATTGACACTAGTTTCTAAGACATCCTTAAAATACACCAATATTCCTGCTCGCTTTTCTGTGTTCTCGCGTTTGCAGTTGGCTTCTGCTATTTTCAATGGTTTACTGGGGATACTGTGTTTGTCCTTATTCATTTGGGTGTTTGACGACCAGGTGAAGAAAACCCATAGTACACTACCACTGCATTGGTGGTTACTAATCTTGTTCCATGGAATTACTTGGTTATCCATAAGTTTAACCGCAAGCCTTTGGGGAAAACATATTTCAAGAACCCCTCTGAGGCTCTTGTCAATTCTTGCCTTTGTCTTTGCTTCAATTTTTGCTGGTATGTCACTCATTGCGGCTATTCTTAATAAAGAGGTAGCAATCAAGATAGCTCTAGATGTTTTGTCCTTTGTAGGGGCATGTTTGTTGTTGTTATGCACCTACAAGGGGCTGCGGCATGAAGAGAGTGATGAAACTGATCTTTATGCTCCCTTAAATGGTGCTGCCAATGGAATCAGTAAAAGTGATTCGATTAGCTCTGTCACTTCCTTTGCTAAGGCTGGGACTCTTAATAAAATGTCATTATGGTGGTTGAATTCACTGATGAAGAAAGGGAAGCAAAAAACTCTTGAGGATAAAGACACCCAAATTGCATGAGGCCGATCGTGCTGAATCATGTTACTTAATGTTTATGGATATACTGAACAAACAGAAACAAGTTGATCCCTCTTCCCAACCATCCATTTTGAAGACAATTGTGTTATGTCATCGAAAAGAGCTAATTGTTTTAGGGTTCTTCTCGCTACTAAAAATAATTACTCTTTCTGCCAGTCCGCTGCTTCTTAATGCTTTCATTAAGGTTGCTGAAGGAGATGTAGCTTTTAAAAACGAGGGATTTCTATTGGCCATTCTGCTTTTTATATCAAAGACTTGGAATCCTTGTCACAAAGGCAGTGGTACTTCAGGAGCAGACTAATTGGTCTAAAAGTAAGGTCTTTACTTACAGCAGCCATTTATAAGAAGCATATAAGATTATCCAATGCTGCTAAGCTGATGCATTCTAGTGGCGAAATCATGAACTATGTAACTGTGGATGCTTATCGAATTGGAGAGTTTCCTTTTTGGTTGCATCAGACCTGAACAACGAGTGTCCAGCTCTGTTTTGCACTTATCATTCTCTTCCATGCAGTTGGACTTGCAACTTTTGCATCCTTGGTAGTGATTGTACTAACTGTGCTGTGCAATACCCCTCTTGTAACGTTGCAACATAAATTCCAGACCAAGCTAATGGTAGCACAAGATGATATGCATCAGTAAGCTATGAATGTTCTGCAGGTTCAAGTGATTGAGAGACGTAAGCAATTGCAACATAAATTCCAGATTCAAACGTAAGCAATTGCAGTTCTGCAACATAAATTCCAGATTCTCTATGTTCTGCAGGTTCAAGTTTATGGAACAATTGCTTACGTCTCTCAATCGGCATGGATTCAGACAGGGTCAATACGAGACAATATTTTGTTTGGTTCTCCACCGGATAGCCAGAGATACCAGCAAACTTTAGAGAAGTGTTCACTGTTAAAAGACCTTGAGTTGCTACCCTATGGTGATCTCACTGAAATAGGTGAAAGAGGAGTTAATCTTAGTGGTGGTCAAAAGCAGCGCATTCAACTTGCTCGTGCATTATATCAGAATGCTGATATATATCTGTTGGATGATCCATTCAGTGCTGTAGATGCCCATACTGCTAGTAGCCTATTCAATGTGAGAAATTTTGTTGACAGTATTGTGTTTCATATAATTTCTTATGATTTGCAAGCTCAAGTCTGAACTGGTCTTTTGCAGGAATATGTCATGGTAGCTCTCTCAGGGAAAACTGTCTTGCTTGTGACCCGCCAAGTTGATTTTCTTCCTGCATTTGATGTGGTTCTGGTTAGTTTTTCTTGATGAAGTTCTCTTTCTAATACGACTTCCTATCATTTATCTTTTAAAGAAAAAAAAAAGGAAGTAAACTCTCAAACTCCTGATATATTTTCTGTAAAATCACAGTAGTCTTTGAAACTGAATGGTAATATTTACAAGAAGTGTCCTTATATATGTCTACTTTTATACACAGTTAATGTCAGATGGAGAAATTTTACATGCAGCGTCATATCATCAGTTATTGGCCTCGAGCAAAGAGTTTCAGGACTTGGTTGATGCACACAAAGAGACTGCTGGTTCAGAAAGGGTTGCAGAGGTTAATTCTTCATCAAGGCGGGAATTCATACAAGAGAAATTCTTAAAACTGATACCGACAAAAATCTATAGCCTCTGTAGGTGATCAGTTGATTAAGCAAGAAGAGAGAGAAGTGGGAGACACTGTATTTAAGCCTTATGTTCAGTATCTAAATCAGAACAAAAGGTACTTCTTCTTTGCTGTGGCTGTAATCTCACACATAACGTTTGTGGTTGGTCAGATAACACAGAACTCCTGGATGGCAGCAAATGTTGATAATCCTCAAGTTAGCACTTTGAGACTGATTACAGTTTACTTGCTAATTGGAGGTGTATCAACGCTGTTTCTGCTCTCTAGATCTCTATCAACAGTTTTTTTGGGTTTGCAATCATCAAAGTCCTTGTTCTCACAGCTATTAAATTCTCTTTTCCATGCTCCTATGTTATTTTATGACTCTACACCTTTGGGAAGGATTTTAAGCAGGGTAAATACATCAAATGTGATCATTGAAAAATAAGCTATAACGTTGATATTATGGATGTTTATGGACCTAACCATTTTTTCCACCTCTCCTCTACCCCCCATGTATGCAGGTCTCATCAGATTTGAGTATAGTTGATCTTGATACTCCATTCAACTTAGTTTTTGCCTTTGGAGCTACCACAAACTTCTACTCTAATCTTACAGTGCTCGCCGTTGTCACTTGGCAAGTTCTGGTTATCTCCATCCCAATGGTTTGTCTTGCCATTCAGTTGCAGGTAAGAGATGGTTGTTTTATTTATCTCAGCACCCTTTATACACCCCTTGCACATATCCACTCTCAATCATTATGTAGAACATCCAGGCAATAGATCCTTCAATATACTAAATTTTGAATTTCATGTCTTTGCCCATCGGCTTCTTGTATGAAAATAGTACAGGATTTATAGTTAGACGTTTTCCATATACGCTCATAGTTTGAATATATGATAGTGTGGAGTTCAAATAAATTAGAGATTTTCTGACAAGGATTGGAGGATTATGAAAGTTCAATTCTCTGAGCACTATTCTCTTATGTGCCAGTAGTAGCTGATAAATTGGATTCTTGACTTTCTCTTACTCTTGGCAGAAATACTACTATGCTTTTGCCAAAGAGTAGATGCGGATAAATGGTACAACCAAATCATTTGTGGCCAACCATCTTGCTGAATCTATTGCCGGATCTGTGACTATAGCATTCAAAGAGGAAGACAGATTTTTCATGAAGACTTTTGAGCTAATCGATATAAATGCCAGTCCTTTCTTCCACAATTTTGCAGCAAATGAGTGCTTGATACAACGACTTGAAACTTTTAGTGCAATTGTTCTAGCATCCTCGGCACTTTGCATGGTTTTGCTTCCTCCGGGAACCTTCAGCTCAGGTATGCCATTAACTAATATTACTCTTGGGATTTGATAAAGAACTCCACATTATTGTTTCTTTAACCTTTCGCTTAAACAGAAGAGCTTTTCTGATAACAGCCTCTTATTCTTTTGCAGGATTTATTGGAATGGCTTTGTCCTATGGTCTTTCCTTAAACATGTCTCTTGTTTTTTCCATTCAAAACCAGTGCACGCTAGCAAACTACATTATTTCTGTAGAAAGACAACCAGTATATGCACATTCCAAGTGAAGCGCCTGAAATTGTTAAAGAAAACCGTCCACCAGTCAATTGGCCAACGAGGGTAAAGTTGAGATTCAAGATTTACAGGTAAATTTCTTCTCACTACCTAATTTTCTTGTATTTAGAACTGATCAAGATGCTGATCAGTGTGCTTCAAAACAGATAAGATATAGGGAAGATTCCCCGCTTGTTCTTAGGGGGATCACTTGTACATTTAAAGGAGGTCATAAAATTGGTATTGTTGGCCGGACTGGCAGTGGCAAGACTACTCTCATTGGTGCCCTATTTAGATTAGTGGAGCCAGCAGGTGGAAGGATTTTGGTAGACGGAATGACATTTCTAAAATTGGTCTTCATGATCTAAGGTCCCGATTTGGGATTATACCTCAGGACCCTAACACACTCTTCAATGGAACAGTAAGATACAACTTAGATCCCTTATGTCAGCATACTGATGACGAAATATGGGAGGTAATTTGCGTTTACTTATTATGTATTGGGTCATTTATCTTTTTTGAATTTTATGGTGAATGTATCTAATTTCTTGATTTCATTGTCATCTTCATTGATACAGGTTCTTGGGAAGTGTCAGCTAAAAGAGGCAGTTGAGGAAAAAGAGAAGGGGCTTGACTCATTGGGTAAGCTTTTCTAAGAACATGTCTGATTGTGTTATCCAAGTGGGGTTCTTCTAACTTTGGTAGTCTTTTCAGTTGTGGAAGATGGATCAAACTGGAGCATGGGGCAGAGGCAATTGTTCTGTTTGGGACGTGCTCTTTTGAGGAAAGCCAAGATTTTGGTGCTTGACGAAGCAACTGCATCGATCGACAATGCCACTGATATGATATTTGCGGAAAACTATTAGGACAGAATTTGCTAATAGTACTGATATTACGGTTGCCCATAGGATACCCACAGTAATGGATTGTACAATGGTTCTGGCCATTAACGATGGTAAGACCTGTTTGTTTACTTTGAAACACTACTATGAGTATGTTTTAGTTGTAATGACTTTTAACTTTGGTGGTGAATACAGGGAAGCTAGTTGAGTATGATGAACCGATGAAGCTAATGAAGAACGAAGGTTCACTCTTCGGGCAGCTGGTGAAGGAGTATTGGTCTCATTATCAGTCAGCAGAATCTCATTGAAGCTAACTGCATATTTTGCATTTTCTTCTTTGGCTTAACACATACTGCCCATGTAGTTGAAACTGCTCTGGATGCCCACAAGCCGCCATTGTGATCGATCTGCTCTCCAAGAGCATGTGAAGTTAATCAAGATCAGGAATCTGGAATAACGTAGGGAATGTGGGGCATTAAAAGAAGTAAAGGAGTTAGTGCTCAGAATTCTAATTGCTTAACATGCTAGTGCAGCTTGGAAAGCTTGGGAGGTAGTGAGCCCGTATAACAGTAGTTTATGTCAATCTTCTTGATTTTGTACGCGTTCTTCATCAGATTTATGTTCACAGATGTATATCTTCCACCAGTATAAATGAAGTTCTTTGCTACCTCAGCAAACTTCAGACGTGTTATAGACACAAAATGGTCTTGTTTCTCTTCCTTATTTCCAGATAAAGAATTCTCAAAATGACATGACACAGTTATGCTACTATTGTCAACTAATAAGCCGTAGCATTTCTCCATCACCATTACGGATGAAGGGCTAGCAATGTCATATTCAGTTGGTTGAAAGGAAGGAGATTCGTCGTGAGTGAACTAGTATTACTAGGTGACGAGAAACATTTTATTGGTAAAATCTGTACTACATCCTCTATAGGACCAGTTTTGCTGTCAAACCAGTTTGAACGAGCTTGGCAAAATGAAAATATTCAATAAGATTCTGCATATGATTCCCTAAACTTGGCAGTAAAACTTCAGTGCTGCATCAGAAAACGTCAGTACCGAACAACAATGGTTCAGCGGTAAATTTCTCAGCACTTCCTAAGAGAAAAAAAGTCTTTGGTTCTCTGTAACCATGCTATCCATGCTAAAACCTGCTTTAGTAACTAGAATAGGAATGGTGATCCAAACAAATTCGTAAGCTGCTATAGATGCTACCTGAATGGGAAGTAGTCATCAGCCAGGTCCCAACTTTGATCTTCGAACTTTTAAGTGAAAGAAAAAAAAAAACACTTTCTGCAAAGCTTTCACTGATTCGTTAAAATAAGTGGGAGAACCAACTAATAAAACCATAAGAAAGAGGAAGAAAAGAACCCCTGAGTTCTAACCATGTGAATAGTTGTCTACCAACAATATGTGAACTAGCCTAAAATCCTGTTCTAACCAATTATATTCTGAACGACAAACATCAAAAGAAGCGGATGAGCATCAGCCAGGTAATTTTGTGAAAAGGGAATAATGTTTCCATAAATTACCATGACACAAACTTACCCCAACCCCACAATCTCTCTCTAAACAGTCCCTCCTAAGATCCCACTGTATGTGTATTTATATGAGTTCTTGGGAAAAATTAATCATTAGAGTTGCTTGGAATTGAGACGGAACAGCATGTGGATAACTGACATCTGCACGTGATATCTTTATCCTTATGGACCTCCAAGTATGGCGTTTTCAATATCTTCCCTACTCAGTGCATAGCTGAATCTTCTCTCTACATCTTTCTCAAGATTTCCAGGTCCATTCTTTAGATACCTGTATTTCAAGAAACATTCAGTATGTACTAGATAAAAGTTCAAACGGGTGATGCAATATTCTTTGAACTATGCAATCAAAATTATGACAATAGAGCAATTAGTCAATTACTAATTGTTTATCAAAGTCATTGTTTATCAAAGAGTTCGGTATGATCTAGTAATTATTGATAACAGTACGACAATGTCAATAGGACTAATAGTAATTTAATTCTTCAAAGTTCCTCACAACTATGGTTTGCATTTCAAAGAGAAAGACAGTTTTTCTTTTATGACGAGAGAAAGACAGCTTTTTCTTTTTTTTTGATTTGCACCGGGTGTATGAGTCTCTTCGAGCCCCGACTAATCCCGGGGTGCGCAACCCCTCGGCAAGGAGTTTACTGCAAGTGCACCACGGTTAATTCAGGTTTTACTCAGTCCGATGGCTCTCAAAATTGTTTGCACCCAGTGGGTTTCAAACTTGAGACCTTGAAAGGGAGCAAACCCCAAGGCTCAAGTCAATTGCTACCAGACCAACCCCTGAGGGTTGAGAGAAAGACAACTTCTTATTCTTCTAAAAAGGATGAAACAATCTGAAAGTCTGGCTCCTCTATTTGTAAAGGCATATATCCAATAGTATCTACACTCTCCATTACATAGCATTTTCAACCGCGTTCAATGCAAGTTATTATGTTGTTAACTGATGCACTTTTATTCATGATAAACAATACACATCTGGGCCTTCTGGTAGCTTCTTTTGCATCATACACCACAATGCAAATATAATACTTTTAAGAAATGCAAATAAGTGTTCAATAGATTAGCAAAGCGTACAAGCATACCAGAAGGAAAAAAGCAAGCAACAATAATGAAAAATATATGTCTGCACAGTTTACTCAAGATTCATGGCTGATATTGTTTTAGCAGGTTTTTCAGCATTGAGCATTATTGAGTTTTCAAATGAACCTAACACTGGGCTTGCTTATCAAAAGGGGGTTCATTATTTAGTATATGTACAATTTTCTTTTTCTGGATATAACTTGAACGTATAAACTTTATGTTTAGCAAATTGCAATTCAAACAGTATAGCCTATGTATGATAGTTTCTTATATTTAATCAACCAAACAACTCTTCTTGGTAAAACCAAAACGAAGCCAGCCTACCCTCTTCTAACTCCAACATTTAGTCATAAACAGTACATGCAGGTGGTTACGAAAGCAACTGCCCACATTAATAAGAACCAAATCATATTAATAAAATGGCCTTTTTCAAGTTAACCTCTTGATCATGAATTTCACACCATAAACTGTAATCTTGTTCCAGTACCCTAAAATCAGAAAAACATCCTATCAACACTCAATCAATTAAGCCATAGTTGGGTTTTGGCCATAGGAATCCTCCATTCCAATTCTTCTTCCATTAGGCCCATTTCATTCCACAACACATGCGTAAATCTGCTAACTCTAACCAAGCAAGACATATTTTAGGAAATGTTCTTTATCATAACTGTTCATATTAATAAATGCGCCTTTTTCAAGCTAGCCTCTTGATCATGAATACCACACCAAAAAGTATTATCTTGTTCCAAACCTAAAATCAGAAACACAAACGATCAAATATCAATCACCCAATCAATTAAGCCATAGTTGTGTTCATGCATACACATTCTGCTCCATTTAGGCCCATTTCATTCCAAAACAAAAGATATACATAAAGCAGCCCCATTTAACCAATGTAAACATATTAGAAATATAATCTTTAATCATAAACTGTTCAACAAAATGATACTCTCTCCGTTTCAATTTCTTTGGTGACTCAGCACAAAGTTTAAGAAATAAATAAAAACTTTTCAAATTAGTGATATAACATATGTCATAATATCTGTGTGACTACAAAGCTTTTGAAATTTATAGTCATAACATCTGTGTGTTATATAAGCTTCTCATTAATAAAATTTAGAAATGTCTCATTCTTTTTGGAACATACCAAACAAGAAGGAAATAGTGTCAAACAAGGTGGAACGGAGCTGAGTACTAAGCACTAACCTTATATAGAGTTCAGTGATATCAAGTGACAGGTGAGCATGCCAATCTGGCTTTTCAACAAACCAAAGTGCTCTATCATCTCTACTCTGATAAAACCCCAAACTCCTCAACCAGGCTTCTAAGCAGGGCAAACTATGAGAGTACAAAGTCTTCTTCTTATCGGGAAGTTTATGAAGCCATTCGTCCACTGTCTGAGACACTTCTGCTTCTTCGGAAGACTTGGAACATGCCACCGTTGTCCTTAACGGTGAACATGAAGTAAGAGGAGAGGGACGTGAACGGATTTTGGAGAAAAGTAAAGGACTTGGAAGAAAGAATCTTGAAATAGTTGAAGGCGGTGGAGAAATAATAGATAATAATAATCTGTCTGTGCTAAGCGATGCAGTCGAAATGGTCGACATTTGTGTTCTATTCCTCTGCTACTCTGCTTCCGCCTATGTGGTTGAATGAAGATGAAGATAGAATTCCAACGACGTCGTATTTTTACATTTCAACCCGTAACTACACCATCGAATTATATATCATTTGGTAAGTTCTATTTCGATGCAATTTCTAAAACTTCAAGAATTGAAATTGCTGCAATTTTTAAATCTACATTATATTCATTTCGTAGTATTATTTAAGTCGATTTCATTTAAATACTAAAAGATAAATAAAATTTAATTCAAATTAGTTTGGTATACAAATTAATTGATTCTTTGTATCTTATGTTTTGTTAAGCTTAAAAATAATTTCTCATTTGTTAAAGTTTTACATTAATTGATAGAATAAACAATTGTCTTCTTTTATGATTTTGAGCAACCGTCATCTAGTGACCTAATTTTTACGTTTAGTTTGGCATAAATTTCATTTATTAAATTTTTTATGCAGTATTACGCTTCATGTTATATTATTTATGCTTCAAATTCTTGTCAATGGGAGGTGTTAATTAGACTCCTACATTTACTGAATTATAGAACTATCGCCTCATTCTATGATTTTGAACAATATTCATCTCATTAACTAAATTTATAAGTTAAATTAAGAGTAAAATTCATTTCTTAACAATATTTGATTTTAAATCAATAATATATTTGTTTGGCTCAAAAGTTATTAATATACTTTGCAAGCGAGAAAACAATCAAGATAAACAACTAAGGGTAAATCGTAATCAAATATAATATGACCTAAAGACAAAAATAATATTGATCTTAGTAGATATGAAGATATTTGAAGAACACTTGCTTAGAGATAGAGAAATAGAGAGAGATATATAGAGAGAGAAATAAAGAGTTGTATTATCAAATAATAATGATGCCATTTTACAACGTTAGGGTCTCCTTTATATAGTAGGAGACCCTCCTCGAAATAATAAAAATAGTACAAAAGTAGGTAGCATTCCCTCGGTGGGGACGTCGTATTCAAACGGCATCGTTCCTATCCTCACTCCTAACCCGGCGTACGTCCGCTGGTCGTACCCATCAATGCATAAACGTCGAGGGTCGGATTCGACCCCATACAGATAGTCCCTCCGTCCGTTGGGTGACGCATTGGGAGGCGTCTCTAGGGAACGGAACTGCAAACCTCGTTTTGTGCGAATTTGGCCTTGTGTGATGGCGGTAATTGTGAATGAGGCAAAACATATGAGATTGTTGGGATGTTGATGCATGACTTCCTCTTCAAATGACGTCATCACCCGCATACGGTATTATTACACCTATTCACGAGACTGTTCAGAGGATGATGTGATGCTCGATTTCCTACGCCTTTTTCGAATTGTGCCCCTTCGATTTCTGCGCCCGCCCAACCCTACAGATAAGGGAAGGGTTTAACCAGACTCATCTTTTTGATCTCTTTACAAACGTGTTCTAGCTTCTTTCTTCGTTTTCCTTCCTAAGTAACCTTCTTTTCATCTGAGACTTCTCTGTTTCTTGAACGTGAATCATGGTGAAGCGTCACCAAGTTAAAAAGGCTAAAGACAACGCCCCATCTAGGGTACTGCCTTCCTCTGGCGGTGAAGAGGAGGAAATGGAAAAGGCTTTCGTTCCCATTACTGCAGATAATGTTTTACCAAAAGAGCTTCTTGTACGGGGTGACTTAAAAAAGACCTGCCCCGTTCTTCCCTAGGAACATAGTGAACTGATGCAAAGTCACTTAAATGGCTTTCGTGTGGCACACAACATACCGGCTCATGTAGACATGGTTCTGGAGGGAACGAACTGCGCAGATGTCCACAGGCCGGGATAATGCACGTTTTATGAGTACCCCTTCTTGATCGGTCACCGTCTACCCATATATCCCTTGGTGGAGGAGTTTGCCGGTTCTACAATATGTGCCCAGCCCAGCTCACTCCATATACCTTGAAGGTATGCAGGATTTTGACTACATACGCGGAACGGCCCGGGTGTGAAGTCATCGTTCATCATCTTTTACATTTATTTAACGTTGGCTACGTGAGGGGTACCATGGTGCACTTGAAGAGCCGTGGCTCGAAAAAGTTGGTAGTTAGGACCGACGACAAGGCCAGTCGTGGCTTTTGGTGCAAATACTTTTTCTTCAGAATGGAGCATCTAGTATCCAACCCTAATGGATTCCCCGAGAGGTGGAATTCAGAATGTACGTACCTCCATTTTTCGAATTTCTCGTTTGCGTGTGGACTTGACGGCCCTGACCATTTGACCACTGTGATTTTTCTTTCTTTGTAGTGAGGGCCTCTCTGCCCCGATTTATCAACACCATTAGACAATGGGTGACCGGGTTGTTGCCTTATGCGGAGGAGTGTCATACCTGGTCCACATTTCTTCAACAATACGGACTTACTGGACCATCAGGTGATTTTTGGCTTTGGTTTAAAAGTCCCTTTAGGCTTTGCCGACTGACTTAATGACTGACCTGCTTGTGTTGATAGGTCAAAGCATCCCCAATAAGAGAGCGGTTGTTTCAGCCCCGGCTAGGTCGGATACAGATTTTGACGGCGGAGACCTTGTCTACGACTTGGTCCGTGAAGGCATTTTTGTCGCTTCTCCGCAGGAGGCTGCGCTTGTGGCAGCGACTGCAAGTGAAGAGACCTCTCCAGTACTGTCTCCGCAGCCCATAGATGAGGCTTATGAAGGCGAGGAGCCGCCAGAGAGAAAAAGGCAGAGCTTGACAACGGACAAGGCGGTGCTGACTGATGACGAAGGAGTTAGCACGCCCCGCCTAGCATCAAGGCCCGTGTTCATGGCCGACGCTATTCGTACGAGGAGGTCTGCCCCTCAGATGATTACAGCTATCGAGGTCGGCCCAGAACGAGTCACGGGGGGTGGTTCGACGTCTGCTGCTGGAGAAGTGGGTAGTGATGTTGAGGGAGCGGCCCTGAGACTGCCTATGAAGATATGGACGAGGTAGCGACGGGTCCGACCCGTGTGGAGATGACGACGGGTAGATCTAATCGCTAAATTATGATCCAGGGGGCTATAATTTATTACAACACATAGAGCAGGCGGCGACAGACATGACCCTATTGTGTGTGCTGCCCCCGAGCTTGAGGTGTTGAGAGGCGTCAGTGACGGGGAGCTATCTCATAAGGTAGCCGGTGCGGCTTTGCAGGTAATTTTGCATTTTCTCTGTGTGTCGTGAGTCTAGTTTTGATGTGTACTGACTCGTCTCTTTCTCTTATCTTCGTTTTTTAGACTCTTATCTTGGAGATAGAGCGGAGGAGATGTGCGCAACGGAAAGTGACCATTTTTAACAAAATGGCAAAAAAATACAAGAAGTGTCGTGCAAAGCATCAGGCGGTGGTGGATTTTCTCAAGTAGGACCCCAAATTTCGGGTGTTCCGTGAGGGTCTTGAGCAGTCAGAGAAGCAGTTAAAGTGCAGAGTGGCCGAGCTGGAGATGGCCGACGAGGGGTTGATGACGGTGATGACTAGGAATAGTGAGCCGAAGTCACTACTTAAGTTGAGGGAAGAGGAATTGGAGCTTAGTCGTGGGGTAGTGGCAGAGGTTTGTGACCTGCATCCTAGAGTTGCAGACTTGACCGCGGAACTTGAGGCCAAGACAGCAGAGATTGAAGCTCTTATGTTGGCTGCCTTATCTAGGCCTGGGGATGCATGCCGTGATGCTCATGAGATGTGGGTGTATGTGGAGGCCCGACTGGACGTACTCAAGAAATATCTTGCTGCGGGCCACGCTACTGAGGAGGAAGTTCAAAGGCAGTGGCACGTGGCTCGTGCCGTCCGCGCTGCTTGTGGGTTCAGTTCTGACTCCCCTGATCATGAGGGATATGCCTCCGAGGACGTCAACCGGCTTGAGTCCGACTCTTGGTATACCGCAGCTTATCATCCCGGAGGCGATGATGTCCAGGATGGCATAAAAGTAGAGGATGACGACTAGAATGGCGAACAAACGGGGGGCGACGGCCAGGAAGGCGAAGTTCCTTAGAACTTGTATATACTTTGTTTATTTTTTGGATGTAATAGGTACCCTTTACAAGATAGGATGTAAATATTTTTTTGGTGATAGTGAAAATCATACCTCTGCTGCTATTCCTCTGCTTTTGTCCTTTATAAATATACTTTTCACCTTGTTTCCTCCGAGCGGGTATTCGTTTACTTGTGGAAGTTTTGTTGTGTTTTGAACGTTGTCTAAGTGTTATTCGCCGATGTGGTGCGGCTTCGATTGTCGTCGGAGCATTTATCTACTGCGGTCGACTTAGTTCGACGCTAAATGGCAGTGGCCTTGGTCAATAACGATATTATTTTGACTGTCATTGACGTGTCAATCATCGTAGCCGAGCTAGGTCGATGCTTAATGCGACTTCAGCCGTCGTCGAGTTATCTCTTTATCGTGGTCGAGCTAGGTCAACATTCTAACGGCGATGGCCTTAGCCGATTATAATATCATTTCCACTGTCGTCGAGTTATTTACTGGCTGAGGCCGAGCTAGATCAACGTTCTAACAGAGATAGCCTTAGCCTTTTATAATGTTACTTCGGGTGGCGTCGAGTTATTTATTGGCTGAGGTCGATCTAGGTCTACGTTCCAACGGCGATGGCCTTAGACTTTTATAATATTACTTCGATTGGCGCTGAATTGTTTACTGGCCGTGGTCGAGCTAGGTCGATGTTCCAACGGCGATAGCCTTAGCCTTTTATAATGTTACTTCGATTGGCGTCGAATTGTTTACTGGTCGTGGTCGAGCTAGGTCGATGTTCCAACATCGATGGCCTTAGCCTGAGTCCCAGTTTGATTGAATTTGAATTTGTTTAATTTGATGGCGAAGGCGCTTGGCCTTATAGTCTGAGCGAGGTCGGACTTCGTTGAGTTTACTCTCGAAGGCGCTTAGCCTGAGTCCCAGTTCGACTGAAGTTGAACTTGTTAAATTTGATGGCGAAGACACTTGGCCTTATGGTCCGAGTGAAGTTGAACTTCGTTGAGTTTACTCTCGAAGGCGCTTAGTCTGAGTCCCAGTTCAACTGAAGTTGAACTTGTTAATTTTGATGGCGACGGTGCTTAGACTTATGGTCCAAGCGAGGTCAGACTTTGTTGAGTTTACTCTCGAAGGCGCTTAGCCTGAGTCACAGTTCAACTGAAGTTGAACTTGTTGATTTTGATGGCGATGACGCTTGGCCTTAACCTGTAATAATGTTCGACTGGCATCGAATTATTCATTAGTTGTGGTCGAACTTTGTCGATGTTCTAACGGCGATGGCCTTAGACTTTAATGCAATGGAGGTCGTGTCCTTAGCCATTTATATAATGGAGATCGTGGCCGTAGCCGTTTATAGAATGGAGATCGTGGCCATAGCAGTTTATACCATGTAGATCGTGGTCATAGCCTTTTATACAATGGAGATCATGGTTGTAGTCGTTTATATAATGGAGATCGTGGTCGTAGCCGTTTATACAATGGAGATTGTGGCCGTAGCCATTTATATAATGGAGATCGTGCTAGTCCCGTCCCTTTATCATATCGGCCTTGAGAGCACGTCGAGTTGCCGGTATTATAAACTTGGCCATGGATACTTCCAGGTGTCCCCTCCGCCACCTCGTTAAAAACCTTCCCGAGAAAATCCAATTGGGATAAAACTCGAGTAAGATACCTTTTAGAAATGGAAGTACTTGAGGTTCGCGAGTTCCAGATGTTTTGGAGTGTTTTTCCCTCCATTATTTCTAACTGGAATGCTATTTCATTTGCTGTTGCTGTGATTTTGTATGGTCCGTCCCAATTGGGGCCCAATTTCCTTCGTTCGGATTCTTTGATGCCAATGTTTTGGCTTTGAGGACGTAGTCTTCTACTTTAAGTAGCCCTATTTTGGCTTTTTGTTATAGTACCTTTCGATATGTTGTTTTTGGGTCGCCATTCTTATAGGCCATATCCCTTCTTTCCTCGGCCTCGTCGAGGTCTTGAAGTCTATTCGTGTCATTCTCTGCTCCGCTGGTGTGTGAATACCTCATGCTTGGTTCTCCAACTTCTACGGGTATGACCGCATCGGTTTTCTAGACCAGTGAGTACATTGTTTCTCCCGTGCTGGATTTGGGCGTGGTCCGGTGTGCCCATAACACTTCCGGTAGTAGTTCGGGCCATAGCCCTTTCGCTTCTTCGAGTTTCTTTTTCAGTATGTTCAGTATTATTCTGTTGGAGGATTCTGCTTGGCCGTTGTAGGCGGTGTGAAATGGAGTGGAGAGTATTCTCTTAATGTGCCATTTCTCGAAGAATTCTGTCATCTTTTTGTCAATAAATTGCGGATCGTTGTCGCAGCTGATTTCTTTGGGGATGCTGAAATAGCATGTGATATTTTTCTATATGAAGGCGATGACTTTCTGTTCGTGTATTTGTGCATATGCACATGCTTCCACTCACTTGGAGAAATAGTTAGTTAAAACTAACAAAAATTGTACCTTTCCTCGTCCCGCTGGTAGGGGCCGACTATATCCATCCCCCATTTGATGAAGGGCCATGGCGAGGTGACTGAGTGCAGATGTTCTTCCGGTTGGTGTATCATGGGTGCATACTTTTGGCATTGTTCGCATCGGCAAACGCATTATGTTGCCTCCTTTTTCATAGTGGGCCAGTAATAACCGGCTCGGATGATGCAGCGAACGAGGGCACGATTACCTGTGTGGGTGCCACAGTGACCCATGTGTACCTCTTCGAGCACTTGCCTCGTTTGGTGTGGTCCTAAGTACTTGATTAGGGGTCCGCCTAACGTCTAGAGGTCGTGGTTTATTAGGCAGTACCGAGCGGCCTATACACGAAGCTTCTTTGCTTCTTTTTTATCAAGTGGGAGTGCCCCGTCCTGCAGATAGGATACAAATCAGTTGCGCCAGTCCCAAGTCAGTTTTAAAGAGAGTACCTCAGTATGATCGACGACTGAATGGAGGAGGGTGACTACGCTTTCTTTGTTGATGTTATTAGTGGCCGCGGCCAGCTTTGCTAAGTCGTCTGCTTTGGTGTTCTATTCCCTCGAAATTTTCTCAAAGCAGCACTCGTCGAACTCAGTCATTAATTTGTGGATTTATGATTGGTACTTTTGTAGCCTCTACTCCTTGATCTGGTAAGTCCCAGTGACCTGGTTCACTACGAGTTGGGAGTCGCAATAGAGAATGAGCCGTGGAGCTCCATATTTGATGGCTAATTTCATACTTGCAATCACAACTTCGTATTCGGTCTTGTTGTTAGTCTCTCGGGGCATCGTATGGACTGGCAAATTGTTTTGCCCGTGGGGACTTTAAGAACGAGTTCCACTCCCAATCCCTAGGCATTAGTAGCACTGTCAGTGTAGAGATTCCATCGATCGATATTAGAGGAGGCACGACGTGCCTCTAGTTCCGCCTCTGGTAGTATCTCTTTGCTGAAATTGACTACGAAGTCGGCAAGTACTTGCGACTTGATGGCAGTTCTTGAGTGATAGGAGATATTGTGCTCGCTGAGCTCTATGGCCCATATGGCAAGCCTTCCTGATAATTCAGGCTTGTGTAGGACACTTCTTAAGGGAAGGTCATTACTACTTTTATGGGGTGACACTGAAAATAGGGTCGGAGCTTTCGTGAAGCTACGACTAGTGCCAGAGCTAACTTCTGAAGGTGTGGATACCGTGTTTCGCCGTCCACAAAGGTTTTGCTAATGTAATAAATGGGAGATTGCGTACCTTTGTTTCCGCGAACCAAAACTGCACTGACGGCGACTTCGGATACAACCAGATACACCAACATGGGTTCGCCTGGGTTTGCTTTGACCAGCAGTGGTGGCGCATTTTCTCAAGGCTTCGACGCATTCCTCGTTCCACTGTAACCCATGATCTTTTCTCAATACGTTGAAAAACTTATGGCATCTATTGGAGGACCTTGAGATGAACCTGGATAGGGCGACTATTCACCCCGTCAGCTTTTGCACCTGTTTTTTGCTGTTCAAAATTTCAAGTATGTGTCTATTTCCATGATCTGATCCGGGTTGAACTCGATACTTCGTTGTGATACAAGGAACCCTAAGAACTTCCCCGAGGCTACACTAAAGGCACATTTTTTTAGGTTCATCTTCATCCCGTACCTTATCAGAATCTCGAAGGCTTCCTTCAGATGGTCGATGTGGTCCTCTTTCTTTGTCGACTTTACCAGTATATCGTCGATATAGACTTCTATGGTCTTGCCGAGCTGCTCTTTGAACATTTTGGTAACTAGCCTCTACTACGTAGCCCCTTGCGTTTTTTTAGCCCGAAGGGCATTACCTTGTAGCAATACGTCCCTTGGTGGGTGATGAAAGTCATTTTCTCTTGATCCTCCTCGGCCATCATGATTTGATTGTAAACGGAGTAGGCGTCTAAGAAGCTCAACAATTCATGTCATGTGGTGGCGTCGATCAGCTGGTCGATGTGGGGCAGTGGGAATGAATCCTTTGGGCATGCCTTGTTTAGTTCACTAAAATCCATACACATTCTCCGCTTCCCATTTTTCTTTTTGACCATGACTCTATTGGCGACCCATTGGGGTACTTTGATTCTCTAATGGAGCCATTGGCCAGTAACTTGTCTACCTCTTCACTGACCGCTTCATTGACTGCGGTATTGAATTTCCTTCTCATCTGCCGCACGAGCGGATGTAATGGGTCGATGTTTAGCTTGTGAGTGGCGATGTCCTTTGGGATTCCTGGCATATCTGAGTGGGAAAAAGCAAATAAATCTGCATGGTTAGTTAAGAATTCATGGTACTTACGTAGGTTGTCGAGGCCGTGCCCGACGTAGGCTTGCTTTGTAAGGTCGGCACCGTCCAGTTAGACTGGGTCGAGGTCCTCGACTGTCTCTTTACAGGCTTCTACGACGTCGGGGTCTCTGATGGCGTCCGTTGTCAGGTTGACCTTAGTCCCCGATATAGTTGATTGTTATGCCTCTGCACTAGCTCCTTACAGCAGTTTGGTGTGGGCACAATCTAGGGAAATTTTGTAGCATTCCTGTGCGGTGAATGGTTCTCCTCGGATGCTAAGTACCCCAAATGGGGTTGTGAATTTGATCACTTGGTAGAAACTCGAAGGGGCCGCTCGCATGGCATGTATCCAAGGGCGCCTTATGATGGCGTTGTAAGCTGTCTCCTGGTTCATCATGTGTAAAGTTGTTTCCAGCGTGACTCCTCCTGCTAAAACGGGCAATGATATCTCGCTGGAGGTCCATTCCACTACATTATTAAAACCTATCAGTCTTATGCAACGTGGTATTATCCTATCTTCGAGTCTCATTTGCACGAGGACCCTTGGGTGGATAATACATGCACCACTTCCGTCGTCGCCCATGATTCTTTTAACATCAGTATCGACACGTAAAGTAATAACCAAAGCATCATAATGGGGGAAAGACAAACCGTCGGTATGAGACTTATCGAAGGTGATACTATCTTCGAAGATCGTCATACCGTTCATAGGCGATTGTTCGCTTTATTTGTGCGTGGTGATGAACTTGACATGATTTATTGCTGAGTCATCTCCACCTTCGACGATCATGTTTATGGTATGTGCTGAGGAAGGTGGTTTCGGCGGCCCCTGGGGTTGTTCCCGCCTGCGTGCAAAGTTGGTTTTCCCTTTGTCGTTGAGTAGTTCTCTCAGGTATCCCTGATTCAGCATCCTTACCACCTCATTGCGTAGGCCTATGCAATCCTTGGTTTTGTGTCCTCATTCCTGATGGAACTCACACGGGACGTTTGATTTCCTTGTGGTGGGGTCTGATTTCATCTTCTTCGGCCGCTGCACCTTGGTGCCCAGTTTCTCCAGTGCGTACACTATTTCTGAAGGAGACACACAAAAGCTATGTGCAGATAATAAACGAGGCATACCTCTTTAGTTTTGGAGTGAAGCAACATGTCGCTGTAGTGCATCTGTGTGCCTTAGTGGTGGTGGATGGGAAGATATGACATAGGGTTGGTGTCTTTCTCTGTTGAGACGTAGGATTTGCTCCCGCCGCCCCTCGTTGCATCGATCCCTCCTGGTTTCTAAGTGTATCGTCGTTAACCGTTGGGTCAGCCCATCGAGGCCGTCCTCGTCCGCTCGTACCTCAGCACAGCAGGCATTGTGGATTTCTTCCCATGTGGTAGGGGGATACTTCATCAGACGGCTTAGTAGCTTTTTAGTCGCCCTCGAACCGTCTCTGTTTAGACCATTCTAGAAAGCGGCGACCATCATACCTTCCGACTCATTCGGCAGGCTCATCCTTACGTTAAACCTGGCTAGGAAGTCCCTGAGTCCCTCTCCTACGGTTTGCCTAACGACGAAGATATCATTGACTCTTGCTTCTGCTTTCTTTGCTCCTGCATGGGCGGTGACGAACTTATCTGCCATTTTCTCGAACGTTGATATCATCTTAGCTGGCAGCTGAGAGTAACACGTTAGTGCTCCCCCTGTCAACGTCCTACCAAATTTCTTCAGCACCACTGACGGTACTTGTTCTTTTGATAGATCGTTGCCCTTCACAACAATTACATAGTGGTTTAGATGGTCCTCGGGATCTGTAGTCCCGTCGTATCCTTAAGTAAGGTGGCATTTTGGGATAGGGTGAGGGGAAGCTTCTTCGGTGTACGGTTGTTCATTGAACCTTCCCATGTCTCGTTTTGGTAGCAACTTGGGAGCACGAGAATCTTGTCTACTATTTCCTGATGTTCTTTTATTTGGTCACAGAGCGCCTTGTTTTCATTCTCCATTTCTTCCATCTTCTTAAGGATGGTTGTGAGTGTGCCATCATTAGTATGTCATCGATGGGGATGTTATTCGCTCGTGCAACTTCAGGTTCACCTATGGTGGAAGTGATGCCTACCGTTGGTGTAGGCCCGATGTTACTTTGTGGTGACTTCTCAATTAAGTCACTTAAAGTACTTGTCAGCCACTCCTCTAGTAGCTTCTTGACTACCAGGGATGTTTCCTTAGCCATAGATGTTGAAGCTCTTTTTTCATGCAAGATCGTCAGATCTCCAGATGGAGAGGGTGAGATCTCTCCATCGGGTGTAGTACTAGGTGTTGTGTTCAACATGTTCTCTTCACCGGCCTCGTTGAGAGGACCTATGAGGTTGGCTGCAACGCGTACTATTGCTTTCATTCTTGCGTTATTTTCTGCCATCTTTTGCTTCCGTGTGATGTAGAGAGTGGTGGTTGGTTGTTCTCTAGGTGCAAACTATGATTTTGGTTCTCGAAATGCCACAGACGACGTCAAATTATTTGGCTCAAATTTTTATCAATATACTTTGCAAGTGAGAAAACAATCAAGATAAACAAATATGGGTAAATCGTAATCAAATATAATATGATCTAAAGTCAGAAATAATATTGATCTTAGTAGATCTGAATATATTTGAAGAACACTTGCTTAGAGATAGAGAAATAGAGAGAGTGATAGAGAGAGAAATAGAGAGTTGTATTATCAAAGAATAATGATGCCCTTTTACAACGTCAGAGCCTCCTTTATGTAGTAGGGGACTCTCATCGAAATAATAAAAATAGTACAAAAGTAGGCATCGTTCCTATTCTCACGCCTAACCCGGCGTACGTCCGCTGATAGTAGCTATTAATGTCGAGGATCGGATTTGACCCCATACAATGTTCACATTTCAATCATTGCATTCTAAGAATTTATGAGGATTTTGCGTATTTGTAATTGTAGGTTGATTATCAATATACCGGGATACTAGAGCCTAGAGATGGCGTGGCCGTCACATGGGTATATTTCTCATCACGTGGTTGAGATCGCTGCGCAATTTAGCACTCATTTCTTTTCTTTGAAAACCAAACAATTCCCGCCACTTCCGTTTCCCGCCAGAACATTTTCGAGCATGTTCTAACTCCACTCGAACATTCGAATACCTGCCGCGCATGTTAGACTATTGTCGTCTCTGCAATCAGAAACCCAACGGAGAGAGAGATCGGCGGTAGAGCCAGAAAAATTTCCCGGCACGTGTTAACTCCGCCGGAGAATTAAAACTGTAACACGTGGCGTCTTTGCTAGTGATAGAGATACGCCTCTCCGTTACACACACGGCGCAAGTTAGTACTCTGCATTTGCATCAATGGCGGAACCTGTGGACTACTCGAAAACCCAAAGGATAGTGCTCCTCATAGATCTGCACCCACTTCTCACTCTTCAAAACCGTAGCAACCACTACCTCACCTCCATTCTCGTGACCTCCACGCGCCTCCTCAGTTTCCCATCTCTCTCCAACTCGCTTTTCGCTTTCAAACTTTTCTTCTCCTCACTTTCCCCTCTCCGTTCCTCCTCCGCCGTTAATCGCTTGTTTCCGAACCTCTCCGTCGTTTCCCTTGTTTTCAACCACCCGTCTCAAACCCTAAATTCCATCACCGAAATCCTAAATTCCCTCTCGCTGCCAATCGAATTAGAGGCGAATTATCCTAGGGCTTGTCACACTTCCGGTTCTCTTCTCCAGCTAGTTAATGATTATGCTTGGGAGCCTGAAATTGAGAGTCCTCCAGGTAAGTTAACTGGTGAGTTTCCTAAGATATCTCGAAATTTGGTTATTTTATTTTCGCCTATTTGTAGATCCTTGAGTAATGTAGCTGAGTATATGAATGTGAATGTGAATTCTGAAAATTTTAAGGATTTCGAAGATTTTATGGTCAAATTCATTGAAGTTTTTGGTCTTGTGAGGAGCTCTTTCTATAATAGAAGTATTCATTTCAGTTGGATCGACGTGAAAGATCTAAAAAAGGAGGGAGAGAAGGTTGAATTTGTTGATGAAGGTGAATGGTCGTCCATGTTGGAGAATGGACTTAGAAATTTGGGCTGGGGGATTAGTTCAACTAATTCCATTGTTTTAGGTTCCGCTCTGATTCCATTTGGATTGATATATCCTGAAATTGGGGCCTCATTTGATTTTATGAAAAACATTGGTTCATCTGATAGAAGTTCTGCACAACTGAATCTTGAGATCCTTGATGTCAATGGGAAGCCTTTGGAATGCAAGTTTTGTGATCTCAAATTGCTCAATTTCACGACGTTGCCCAGGCTTAGATCTGAAGATATTCTGAATACACTAGGTTTTGGAGACAAGCGAAATGAAGGGTGTGATCGAGAAGAATTGTTTTGGTCTTGTCTTGGTGAAGGTTCAGTAACGGTGCATCTCAAGGCTGTGAAGAAGTACAATGTAGGGGAAAAAATTGAAGGATGCTCGTCTAGTTATGTTTTAGTGCAGGAGTCAACCAGATGCAAAACTAAATACTGTAGCAATACTTCCGTTGATGGAGTCCTTGATGTACTATTTGGAGTGAAGGGTCAGCATGCCCCAGGAAATTCCACAGTCATGTGGAAAATTCTTCTCAGTTTTTTGTATAAAGAAAGCTGTTGGGCTTTAGTAACTCTATCAAGTAGCAATGGAAATACAATAACGGGTGTCCTCAGGCCTTTGACAGCACAATTCGCTCTTCTTTCAAGCATGGAAGGTCATAACATGAAAAAAGAAGCTAATTGTGGATCAAACTCAAAGGAGATGAATGACAGGATCTGTGGAAGCTCTAATGAAATCAACGACTCTCAGGGGTTGATTGGCTCCCAAACCGAGTCTTCAACATCTGCCAATTGTGAACCACTAGGGGTCAGGAAAAGAGAAAAGAATAAGAAATCTTCAACCCAGGATTTGACTTTGAGTTCATTCCTCAAGGCAGCATTTGAGTGTAATGATTTTGAGTTGGTAGAGCTTTGTTTTGCCAGACAAATTGAGAAATCAAAGAAGCTGAAATTCTTGAAGTGCTGGATGAAACAGATCAAGAAGTCCAGCACCTGCTTGCTAACAGCTGCAGATTCATGTAAAATACAGCCGGAACAGCCACTGTCTATACCATTTCCCTCTGATTCAACCCTCGTGCTGGAGCGAGATGCACCTCTGGCATACTCAGAAACTGCAGAAGCCTTCTTCACTAATCTACCAAAGAAAATCCAGCATGGTCTACAATCTGGAAGAGACTTGCACACTTTAGCAGAGCGACTAGTGAAGTCATCAGTACATGCATTATCTCAGAATTATGAGACAGATGGCACTATACAAGGCCAATCCCGAATTCCAAAAGCAAGTGATTCATGTGCCAAAAGTTCCCTTCCTGAACTTATGAAGTTCTTGCTAAGAAAGCCCAAAGAAATGAAAGAGAAGCTGAAACATGAGGATCCCTCCTCTGAAGTATCTGATTTCAGTTCAACCTCAGAAAGTATTGTTCGAGAGTATCCTTTCATTAGTTTTGTTCAGCACTAGTTTATGAATTATTACACCTTAAATTCTGCTTTATCAAGTAAAGGAATTAATATTGTACTTAAAGTGCATTTTCCTTAATTTGCATAAGATTTGAATTGCAGATGTTGCTTCGGATGGAAATCCTTCGATCAACCTTTTGTGAGAGTATTAAGGAGTCATCGAAGCAGAAGCTTGTTAAAGAGATCTGCTCCTTTTTAGAGATCATTCAATACCTTGTTGAGGGAGGTATTCATGGTCGTGTTAGTCTCTATGATTATGTTGAACGCAATATTAGGACAAGGTAAATGTTTTGCTTTGAAATAAAGAAGTTGTTTTTCTCTATAGTTATGACGATTTGATTCACGTCTCACGGCAAGTTTCATTTCTGTATTCCCTTTTTGGTGTTTGTCCTGACTAGAATTCACCGTGAGAAGGAGGTCACCTTTTGTCCTCTCAATCATTTTATTTCGCCAATCCCAATCATTTTTTCCCCTGGTTTCCTTGCTTTATATTATCAAGATAAGTTGATAAGTCTCGAAGACTAAACCTACCTTTAGCTCTACAGACCATCAAAGTATTTTTTGATAGCATCATCGTGCTCTAGCTGTTATTTGACTACATTAGCATTCTGTTTCATGAACTTAGCTCATTTTTAGAACCTTCATTCTTCTCAAGAAACTTCATTAGTCTTCTACTTTGTAGTCCTGCTTTACCTATTAGGGATTTTTCCTATCCGGTTTTAAGCAAAACCATGTTAAGTGTAAATTTACTACAACATGATCAGCTTTTCATTTACTATAAAACTAAAGTCTGTTACACTGAACTTCCTCAGATAACTCCATTGCTTAACTTCAGTACCTAGTTCATGAATTACAGCGTACAAGTTTCACTATCTGTGCCATCAGAGTTTAAACCAATTGCTCTGTTATTGTTAGAACTGGCTTGTTTGCTTTTCATAGATAAGAAAACTCATGCAGCGCCCTGGTAGTACTGTTAGATGAAATATAACTTAGAAATCCCCACATGATTCAGGTACAAGGACATTCTCGAAGATGTTGTGAATAGAATCTACACACAAATGGATCTACTTCCATTTGGTGATGAAGATGAAAAACAGTCCTTTCTATTCAACAGCGAGGACAGTAATCAGTCTTGGAGGGATAAACAAGATAAGTATGAAACGGCTGAAGCCAACTACACACGATCAGGAGAGGATGAGTCTCGCCAACTACCAGAAGACGTTGGTGAGAGCTCCCAAGGGATTGAAGCGGTGGATCATGCCCGTAAGTTAAGTGAAGCTCGTGATAGGAGAGAGAAGGCTCGACGATTTGGATCTTTCACTAGGATGCCAGATCTGCAAAGAGTTTGGGCCCCGAAGCAGCTTAATGTTGTAAAAACAAAGTGTGAAGAGCAGAAGGAACTGAAGAGGAAAGAGCGGAAAAGAGGTTACAGAATTGTAGTATATGAGACACCAATGAGTGGAAAGAACTGGTCATTCTCTCAAAATGCTGGTGATGAGGATGAAAAGCTAAAACACAGCTCTTCTTCTGTTTCCAAGGCTCTTTTTCAGGATTGATAATGACAAGTTGCACCAGTATTGTAGCTATGACTCTCATTAGAGGAAAACTGTTGTAGCGAGTGAAGCATGTTGTCTCTAATTAGAGAGAAAAAACGAAGCATGTTATTTAACTTTGTTGGATAATTTTGTAGATATAGAAAACATTTCCTGCACTGACAGGAAAATGTTAATAACAAAAACTGGTTTTCCTCAGTTAATAGAAATTGAGCAGGGTAAGTTGTCATAACTGACAGCCAACTAAAACGCAACTGCTAGCAATATCACCGGTTTCCTCTCATACGGTGAGGATAGGGCACATAAACCATATGTACACAGCAAGATGTCGATAGCATGTTTTCACTCAACATATAATAATACTCTGATGTGGTAAACCTACAAAAGAAGTGATAATTTTATCTTGCTTTGTTTGGAAAGTAGAGTAGGGGTGTTCATTGTTCGGTTTAGTTTGGTTCGGTTTTCCCCCAAAGAAAATCAAACTAAGTAAGTCGGTTTTTAAGCTAAGTTGTTTACCTTGTAGACGGAGGAGATATAGAAAGTGTGTCGTGCTTGATTCATAAGATTCTATAATCAATACCATCAGTATGTTATTTTACTTGGCCCGCCTCTCCCATGACTTTCCGGACCAACCAATCCGGATCTGCCAACCAAATCAATTAAGTCTGTTTTTTCTCGACACAATTTATGTCGGTTTTTGTCGGTTTTTTGGTTTTTTCGGTTATTTATCGATTTTTTCTTAAATATAAGATGTACGCTACCATACACATATTCCGGCGACCACATTTTCAATGTAACTCTATCAAATCAATTGTTTTTTGAGAAATCTGTTATTTACTAAAATATATTGATGATAATTGAATCAAATAGTGATGAACAATTTAAGGCTTAATTAAAAATATATTTTTTTAACATGAAATGGATTCTTACACTTAACAAAAGAAAACTACCAATCAAACTAGAATATAAAGGTAAAGAACTGTGTACTAAAAGTGCAAACGATTAACATTCACCATAAAAATTTTGAAGCTTTGTATAAAAATATACATATATATAGGTGTAATAATAAATTTGAAATAGCTACGGTTTGGTTCGGTTTTTGTCGGTTATTTTTTGGTTAAAACCAAAACCAAATCAAATTTGATCGGGTTTTAAAATTCAAAACCAAAACCAAAAAAAACCAAAGAGTATCGGATTTTTTGGTCGGTTTAGTTTAATTTTCGGTTTGGTTCGGTCTTTCGAATTTTTACGAACACCCCTAAAGTAGAGAAGCTAAAGTGGAAATAGGAAAAACAAGGTAAAATGATTTTCTCTCTTATTTGTTTAAGTTACTAGAATAATGGGGTTTTGGAAAACAAAACCATAGTGAGAGAGAGAGATTACTCATAGCATCCAGAAATAGTTTAATTTCAAAAAGCTTAATACATACTTTCCTTTGATTTTCCTTTTACACGGCCACTTTGTAAACACCTTATGTATCTTTTTCTGTAATAGTTGATAATAGGCGAAATCTAGGTGATTTAGCTATTGTAGCTTCCGTTTAATTATATTTCAATGACATAATATAGTTAACTGATGAAAAAATAAGCTCTAATTGTGATTTGTATACATTGTAGGGTGAGGAGCTTATATGATTCCTTCAAGAGGCTATTGGAATGATTTATGAGCAAAAACGACCCCTCGAATTTTAGTGCGTGCAAGAACGAGATGAAAAATTGGAAGAAATCAAGCCCCCAGGTGCACGAAGAACGCGCGAAGTCGCGGGGTAGTTCGTGGCGTAATAAGTCGAGGCGGAAAGGTACGCGAAGGGCGCGCGAGTTCGCGCGGTGCTGGTCCAAAAAAGAGCTAGTTGGGGATAAAATTGGAAATCTGGAGAGAAACCCACTTAACCTATATAAAGTCAAGCTAGCCCAAGGCCAAATCATCAAGGTTTTCATAGTTTAGTGCAAGGAATAGAGAGGCAAGAATCAAGGAGGAGTTTGGACGATCAAGTTCTTTTTTTCTTCTCTTTGTTTTTGCTATTTGTAATGAATTTGAACCTAATTGTGATGCACACTAGCATGAGTGGCTAAAACCCATTGCTCTGGGATTGTGATTTAGCCATGAATATTGTCGTTCGATATTAACTTAACCTTGATTACAATTCATTCAAATATGGTTGTTTATTCAATTCTGTGTTTAATTGCTTAATTGTGTGGCCAACAGTTAGGTTCTATTTACTATCTATGGTATGCTTGGGAAAGCCGTGTTTAGACTAGAGAAGAATGGAAGAGAGCATGATCTTAACCCTTAGGGGGGGGGGGGAGCAGATTTGTGGTTAGGATAGAAATATACCTAATCACCGTGCTTAATTAAATATCGTATTCTTAATGCGTTCTTAATAGATTGGTTCCATAGGAATATAGACGTTAATCTATTGAGAATATGTGAGTAGTACTTGGGGAGAAGGCTATGAGAGCATTTATCGATTAATTAGCAACCATGAGTGAATTATATTAAAGGGAGAGTTAATTAGAACACAATATGATTGGTGAATCGATCACAACCCTGGAATACTTGTCTCTACTGAATACACAATAATCAATTAGTTACTTGTTAATTTAGTTTTTCCTTAGACTTGTAGTTAGCATAATTAAACTCGTGAACTCGAATTTAGCTTGACGGAATAACAATAGTGGTGTGTTAGTGAGTAGTTGATATAAGTCTCTGTGGGTTCGTCACTCGACTTATCATTTTATTACTTGTACGACCACGTGTACTTGCGTGTGCGTTTGGGAGCAACAAGTTTTTGGCGCCGTTGACGGGGACTTAATATTAGCTACTTGCTAGTTTTTGCTTTAATTGCTATTTTCGTTGAGTCTAACGTTACTTGATTGTTGCTCGGATCTCAGGAACTTTGATTGAATGCGTAGGGTCAAAAGCCAGGACCGACTTCAAGGCTTTGATCCAGAACTTGAGATAACATTTCACAGGAGGTTGAGGGAAGCAAGAGACACGAATAATATTCAGGCACTTGTTCAATTTCCTGTGGACATGGTAGAGGTGAAACCTATGGCTTTTCAGGAGGTGGCGATGCCCAGCATTGCTAATGTCACCTCCAATATAGTGAAGCCCAGGATCACTGGGCACTTTGAGCTGAAACAGAGCATGATCCAGCTACTTTATGAAAAGGGACAATTTATGGCTCTTCCACACGAGGATCCACAACAGGATATTCTGAACTTCTTGGAGATTAATGATAGTTATATTACTAACGGGGTCACTCCAGATTATGCGAGGCTCACACTTTTTCCATTCTCTCTATTGGGCGAGGCTAAGCGATGGCTAAAGGCATAAGCATCAAATTCCATTACATCATGGAACGATTTGGCAAGAAAATTTCTGGAAAGGTTCTTTCCTTCAGGAAAAGCTGCAAAGATCATAAGTGAGATAGTTGCTTTCAAACAGAAAGCGGGAGAATCGTTGTACTCAGCTTGGGAAAGGTTCAAAGGTCTACTCAGAGACTGTCCTCATCACAATAAGACGAATAAAGTATTAGCTCACACTTTCATAGAATGATTACATTCTGAAACAAAGATCGTGGTAGATGCTGCAGTTGGGGGTCAAGTGTTGGAGAAAAGCTTTGACGAGATATATGCATTATTGAACAAATTCTACAAGATAAATCCAGATTGGCAAGGAGAGATGGGCAGACACACAGAGCAAAATTTTTCAGGGGCTCTCGAGTTAGATATTGTCTCATCATTATCAGCGCAGATTGCTACACTAACCAATCAAGTCAACCGTATGAACTTGCATATCAACAAGCAACAGGTACAACAGGTTCAAGCTTTTTGTGAAATATGTGGAGAGGGGCACACGAGCAACGTATGTCCCGCAAACCTATAGTCTGTATGCTTCGTGGGTAATCCAAATAGACAAGCAAATCAATATGGGAACACTTACAATCCCAATTGGAGGAACCATCCAAACTTCTCTTGGGGTGGAAACCAGGGCACTCTGAATCAATAAAGGCCTCAAGCACCACAATAGTAATTTAGACCACCTCAGGGTGAACAACAAGTGAGTCTTACAAGCCACTTGAAGACATGTTTAAAAAAATGATGGCTGAACAACAAGCTCTTGCCACAACAGTGAGAAATTTGGAGCGTCAAATGGGACAACTTTCTAGTGCTCAAAACACCAGACCAGCTGGAGCTCTTCCAAGTGACACTGAAAAAAATCCTAGGGCGACCCTGAATGCCGTGTCGTTGAGAAAATGGGAGACAACTCGAGGAAGTTATATTTAAAAAGGGGAAACAAATGACTTTTAATGAAGGCCAGCCACTATAGAATGAACATCAGAGAAAGACAAGGAGCCAGAGAAGCCAGTGGCTGAGCAGCCCCCACAATTGGTTGCAAGGCCACCACCTTCATTCTCTCAAAGGTTGCAAAAATTGAGAGACAATGCCGCAATAAAAAATTTCTTGATATCTTGAAGCAGGTACAGATTAATATTCCATTTGTTGACATGCTATAGGAGGTGCCCAAATATGCAAAGTACATCAAGGACATTGTGGCAAATAAAAGGAGGCTGACCGAGTTCGAAACTATGGCACTCACTGAGGAGTGCAGTTCCAGAATTCAAGGCAAGTTACCTTAGAAATTGAAGGATCCAAGTAGCTTCACTATCCACATCTCCATTGGTAAACATGCTGTTGGGCGAGCTTTATGTGATCTTAGAGCGAGCATCAGTTTGATGCCTCTATCTTGTTCAGACAGTTGGGGTTGGGTGAACTGCGCCCAACGACAATTATCTTATAGTTAGCTGATCGATCCCTTGCTCATCCTGAGGGAGTGATTGAAAATGTGCTAGTTCAAGTGGGGTCTTTCATATTCCCCGCTGATTTCATTATCCTGGATTACGATCCTGATCAGGAAGTCCCATTTATTTTGGGGCATCCACTCTTAGCCACGGGTTGAGCTATTATTGATGTATGTGAAGGAAAGATGACCATGAGAGTAGGTGACCGGGTGGAAGTATTCAATGTTTATAGAGCGCTGAAGCTACCAGCCCATTATAAAGAGTTATCCATGATCTTTGTGGTGGAGAGTGATGCTATGTCATTAGTACCCTATATGAGCCTTGCAGTTCCTGTTGAACAAGTATTGAATGGGGATGTAGCAAATAGTGAAGATGAAAGAATAGAAAAAATCGAGCAAGTGCTAGATATGTCCTGCAGTTATGTACATGGGTTCAGAAAATTTGAAGAGTTGGACATGCCTTACTCTGACCCCCCAGGCCATCTATTGAAGATGCTCTGAAGCTAGAACTCAAGCCACTTCCAACACATCTATGCTATGCTTACTTGGGATACTCTGAGACACTGCCGTGATTATTTCATCCAGCTTAACCAGTACTCAAGAAGAAAAATTGCTCAGAGTCCTCATCGAGCATAAAAGGGCCATTGGGTGGACTATTGCTGATAGCAAAGGTATTAGTCCCTCCTTTTGCATGCATACAATCTTTTTAGAAGCCGGACACCGCCCCGGTGTAGAGCCGCAAAGGAGATTGAATCCTACCATAAAAGAGGTGGTGAAAAAGGAAGTAATAAAGTTGCTCGATGCAGGTATCATTTTTCTTTTTTCTGATAGCAACTGGGTAAACCAGGTTCAATGTGTGCCCAAAAAGGGAGGAAATACTGTAGTTGAGAATGAGAAAAATGAGCTAATCCTCGCTCGCACTGTTACGGGAGGGAGAGTCTGCATTGATTATAGAAGGCTCAATAAGGCAACTCACAAGGATCACTTTCCACTCCCATTCATCGATCAAATGTTAGACAGGTTGGCCGGGCATGAATAGTACTGTTTCCTTGATGGTTATTCAAGATACAATCAGATTGTAATATGCCCATAGGATCAGGAGAAGACTACTTTTACTTGTCCTTACGACACTTTGCCTACAAGGGAATGCCTTTTTGTCTTTGTAATGCACCAACCACTCTCCAGAGGTGTATGATGGCTATTTTGACCGACATGGTGGAAAAATTTGTGGAAATATTTTTGGATGACTTTTCAGTTTTTGGGGTCTTCTTATGATAATTGCTTTAGGAATCTAAGCAAGGTGCTTATCCGTTGTGAAGAAACAAATCTAGTACTTAATTGGGAAAAGTGCCACTTTATGGTATAAGAAGGCATCATGTTGGGTCACAGAGTATCTAGGAGCGGCATTGAAGTTGATAAAGCAAAGGTGGAGGTGGTAGAAAAATTACCTCGACCTATTTCAGCGAAGGGTGTCCGGATTTTCTTGGGACACGCAGGTTTCTATCGGTGCTTTATTAAAGATTTTTCAAAAATTGCTACTCATTTGTGCCGGGTGCTTGAAAAAGATGTAACCTTCAACTTTGATGATGCTTGTCTCAACGCATTTGAAGAACTTAAAAAGAAGTTGGTGACTGCTCCCATTATTGTGGCACCGGATTGGTCTTTACCTTTTGAACTTCTGTGTGATGCGAGTGATCTTGCTATTGGGGCAGTGCCAGAACAGAGGAAATACAAGGTGTTTTATTCCATCTACTATGCGAGTAAGACTCTTGATGATGCCCAGCTGAATTACACCACCACTGAGAAGGAATTGTTAGATGTTGTGTGGGTCTTTGAGAAATTTCGGGCATACTTGGTGGGAACAAAAATCATAGTCCATACCGATCATGCATCTATCATGTATTTGTTTACCAAAAAATAGTCTAAGGCTAGATTTATGCACTGGGTTTTATTGCTGCAGGAATTTGATGTAGAAATATGAGATCGAAAGGGGACAGAGAACCAGGTAGCTGACCACCTTTCAAGGTTGGAAAATCACGATCACGTGGAGGAGGGTGGTCAAATTAAAGAAGTATTTCCTGATAAGCAACTTCTTGTTATAACCCAAGACCCTCCCCCATGGTACGCAGACTATGTAAATTATCTTGTGAGTGGGGTATCTCATCCCAAAATCCAATATGAAGCTAGAAAGAGGTTTTTACATGATGTGAACTTCTACTACTGGGATGACCACTATTTGTTCTAGCAATGTGCTGTCAGTTGATGAGGAGATGCGTTCCTGAAAAGAGGTAGAATTAGTGTTGTATGATTGTCACGCATCACCTTATGGGCGCCATCATGGAGGAGATAGAACAGCTGCAAAGGTGCTATAATCCGGTCTCTTATGGCCGACTCTATTCAAGGATGCCCATGCATTCGCTAAGAAGTGTGACCAATGTTAGAGAAGGGGAACAATCACACGAAGGCACGAGATGTCTTTAAATAACATTCTAGAAGTTGAGATTTTTGATGTGTGGGGGATAGATTTTATGGGGCCATTTCCACCGTCCAGAGGAAACAAATACATTTTGCTTGCCGTTGACTATGTGTCAAAATGGGTGGAGGCAATTTCTTTGCCAATGAATGATGCCATGGTGGTAGCTGCTTTTGTGAAAAAGAACATATTCTCGAGATTTAGGACTCCACGTGCCTTAATGAGTGATGAAGGGACTCATTTTTTTAGTCGATTGTTGAATAACCTTCTATCTAAATATGGAGTTCACCTTAGATATTCCACAACATACCATCCACAAACAAGTGGGAAAGCCGAGGTGTCAAACAGAGAAATCAAGAAGATATTGGAGAAAACGGTGAGTGTGAATAGGAAAGATTGGGCTGCAAATTTGGATGATGCCCTATGGGCATATAGGACTGCATATAAAATGCCAAACTGGAGTGTCCCCTTACAACCTGGTTTATGGGAAGGCATGTCACTTGCCCGTTAAGATGGAAAACAAGGCATACTGGGCCATTAAGAAGCTAAACATGGATCTTGAAGCCGCAGGTGAGAAAAGACTTATGCAGTTGAATGAATTAGACGAGTTCAAGTTGCACTCTTATGAAAATGCTAAGCTATATAAAGAAAGACAAAAAGATAGCATGAAAAAGATATCAAGCTGCGTCACTTTGAGCCAGTCCATCAAGTATTGCTATTCAATTCTAGACTATGGCTATTCCCTGGGAAGCTAAAGTCGAGATGGTTAGGTACGTTTGAGTTGGTGAGAGTTACTCCTTATGGTGCAATCGAGCTGCGAGCTTTAAATGGCGAAAGGAAATTTTTGGTGAATGGTTATAGAGTCAAGCATTATTGGGGAGGAATGATCAGTTGTGAGAAGATCAAGGTTGTACTCACTGATGAGTAAGTGAGACTCTGCGTCGTGCCACAACGTTAAATCAGGCGCTGGATGGGAGGCAATCCCTTGAACTGTTGTAACCGTCGTGCCCCGACGTTAAATAAGGTGCTGGTTGGGAGGAAGCCCAACGGTAGTAGTAGTGTTTGATTTTGAGTTTTAACATACTAACAAATGCAGGCGATGAAGGGCGGGTGAAAAGACCATCAACCAGGAGTAAAACAAGTGAAAGAATGCAAAAATAAACGCCCAGGAGCACGACTTCGCACCCACTTCGCGCACCAGGGAAAAACATTCTGCCTGGAACAAAACAAAAACGCACAAAGGGAGCTCGATACTTCGCGCGAAGCTCGCGCATCTGGGATCAAAGTGTTCTGCCTGGACTGCGCGAAGGACGCGCGACTTCGCGCACCACTCGGAAATTTCCGGCGTTTTTTTTTAGTTTGCTTTAGTTTTCGTTTTTATTAGTTAATTAAATCCCCCCCCCCCCCCCCCCAATGCAACCCCCTGTTCCCCAAGCCCCAAAACCCTCCCTTCCCCATTCTAACCCAAAGGCCTAAACTAAGATAAACAAACCCTCCCCCAAATCCTCCACCCTCCTTCACCATAATCCAGCACCCCTGTCCCCATCCCCCTCTCACGACTTCTCCCCCGATTTCACTAGCACCTCCCCCATTCCCCTTCACCACAACTATGAGCCTTAGTTTTTTAGTTTTTCTTTCTTTTCTTCTTCTATTTTTCTCCTTTTATTTTTAGAATTGTTGTGTGTTGTATTTTATACCATTAGTGTAGTTGTTTTAGTGATTTGGTGTTCCAACTTAGTGAAATATGTTGTGGGGTTAGTTTGGTGTAAGTGTGGGGTGGGTGGTACTTGATTTGGGTTATGTATGAGAATTTTTAGGAGGCCATTGTTTCTAGACACTAAGCAAAGAGTTATGAGATCCTAATGCCCACTGGGTGTTTGTGGAAATGTCTCAATGAGCATGATTATGTAATTGTGACTAATTTTGCACGTGAAGTCTGAGTAACCGCATTAAGTCACAATACTTTTGTTGGGCTGAGCTAATGTGTTCATATTTTGCAGGTATTATGGCACCATCGAGAAAGCGCCAGGCAACATGTCCATCCTTAAGTCGCCAAAGGGCAGCCCCAGACTATGACAACAACAAATTCGTATCCCTTGCGGCTTAGAACCGTTTTACAGAGAAGGCTGCCAAAATGCCAATTCCGGAGAGGAGCATTGACCTTAGTTTGGTCCAAGCACGCTGCCCACACATGTGTTCGGAGTTGATGGAGCGGGGTCTACAGTCTTTCATTGATGAGCCAGGGGAGGCTAATGTAACGTCGTGCGAGAATTTTATGCCAATCTGCTAGAGCATGTAGACAATGTGGTCACAGCGTGATGCCTCCATTGAGGCAATACACATAGTCTATCAATTACCCGACCCTCTTCTTGACAATACAGACTTTTATGAGTGGGGGCGCTATCCAACAGATGCCAAGTGGGAGCGCTTCTTTGATGAAATCTGCGCACCCGGCAAAATAGTGGAGTGGCTGGAACATGGAGAGAAGTTCCATTCCTCCATCCTAACTACTGAGGTGAAGAGCTGGTTGTATGTTATTAACAGTCGCCTCATTCCTTCCAAAAATACTATGGAGGTGTATGAACCCCTGGATGCATTGATTTGGTGTTTCGTCAAGGGTCTTCCCTTTGACATGGCCAAAGTGATCCATGACAAGATGTTTACCTAGTTCCCCCAATGCCAGTATGGGTTCTTTTCCCCCTCTTTGGTGTCTAAGCTTTGCAGGCAAGTGCAGGTGCCCGAAACTACTCGTGTGGACGGGCTGGTAAAAAAAGACCATAAGATCCGACCTGGCATGAACACTACGGGGCCAGCCCCAGTGACAGCGGTAGGAGGAGAGGGTGATTCTGGTTCTGATGCATCAGAGGAGGGAAAGGATGAATAAATGGACGTGGAGCCCGCCCCAACAGCGCCATCAAGAGCAACGTCCTCTTCAGGAACTGCCAGAATGTCCCGATACACCGCATTGGAGCAGGAGGTGGCTGGTCTACTCACCTCTATAACTGAGTTTGGCACTCGTGTGGATGCGATAGCTGACCGACAAGTCAAGTCGGAAAAAAGGTTCATGGGTTGGCTGTAAGCTTTGGGGCGTGCGTGCAACGTGAATCCCGAAAACATTTCCGACCAAGAGTGAAGCTCCAGGGAAGTCCCCTTACCTCACCGCTCTTTTAAAATTTCAACCATGGGACATGTCTTTATTTTTAATTGTGGTGTGGCGGTACTTCGTTGTATGTATGTATGTGTATTAATTGATTGTTAGGTTTTATCTTGTTTTGTGATTTTTGACGTTGATAGTGCTGGTATAAAGTAGGAAACATTAGTTTACAATAGATAGGTGGCTTGGCCTGACGAAGGATCCCTTTCGACGGGGTTCTTGAGGGACTAAGTCGGGAAAAAAAAATAAAAAAATTGTAGGCTCTTCCCGATGACGTATATTTTAGACAATTTTTTTGAGGGAAGTGAGTCTATTTTTTTTTCTTAGGTAGTGTAGTAACTCCCCCTTGATTTTTCTTTAGGCTGCAGTTATTTTTCAAGGGTTTAACTTGAACCGGGCATAGGTAGTTTTTATTTTTGTTTTCTTTTTGATTTGTAGATTAGGGTAATGGGCAACAAGCTATAAATTGAAAGACCCCTTGGTTTTTCTTTAGGCCGTTGTTCTTTTCCAAGGGTTTAACTTGAACCGGGCATATGTAGTTTTTATTTTTGTTTTTTTTATATTTGTAGATTAGGGTAATGTGCCACAAACTATAAATTGAAAGAGAATCCATAGCGTTGAGACACCTGGACACAATAGATCCTAGAGTGTAATGCTTAGTCCTAATTATTGAATCTCACTGAAAGTGCCTTAATATGTATGTTTGTTACTGAATTAATGCTCATAACAGAGTGTCTTGACGAGCTGATCTGAATGGGTCATATTCCATGTGTGATGAGTGTTTGTGTAGTCCATGTATGATACTTGTGTCTAGAACTTGCCCGGTATGTGAGTTGAAGCAAAATCCAAGGTGATGCTCGGTTTGAAAAATAATTTTAGGCTTTCTTTGACCTTTTTGAGCTTAATTGCTTATCATAAATATAATTTGTCCCTAGCTAACCTTTTTGAGCTTTTAGACTTTTGTTTGGCATCCGCATTACAAGCCTATAACTTTTTTTAATTGACATTATTTTGATCCTTTTACCTCTTAAAGTACTTTAATTGTGAGAGGAGTGCTAAAAGAAGCAAGAAGGAAATAGGTGTTGGGTGGTTTTGAGTGGTGCCAATAAAAGGATGAATGGTGCACTTGTGTTGTAAACGAATACACCATTAGCGGAAATTGAGTGACAAAAAGAATAAGCTGAAAAGAAGAAAAAAAATAGAGATAAAATATTGTGTCTTATTCCAGCTAGTATGCATGAATTAATAGAGTGCTTAAAGAAGAAGGGAGTATTTATGTGATGATTTTGTTTGTGACTGAGGAGTGGGTTGAAGAATTTGCGCTAAAAAATTTCTCATGTGATGTGTTAAAGTGCTTAGGAGGTTGAGTCACTATTCCAGAATACATCCTACCCGTCCTTTAGCCCCACGCTCAACCATGAAAAAATCCTAATTGATTTTGGGTCGATATAGCCTACATTAGTAGAGAATTACATTAAGGGCAAGCCTATGGTACCAATTGCATGCATGTGACTTCTTTTGTGAGAGTGAGTGCTTTCATTGATATATGTGAGTGTATGACTCAATTGTGTGGATTGAACTCAGTTTTTGTTGATGTGATTTTGAGGGCATATGCTTCGTGACGGAAAAGCAAGTCTTGACTTCTGTGTATAGTACTTTGAAGAAGTGTGAATATTGCATGGCACTTGAGATTCGGTTTTGAGATTAGGATTGTTCACTACTAGGCGTAATGTATGTAAATTGTTCTAGGTGTAATGCGTTATGGAAAATGGTTGAGTGAAGGAATCTATAGAGGGTATAGTTACATTTCTCAAGGTCTAGCAATGAATTAAGTGTGGGGTCTAAATTTAGTGCGTGCAAGAACGAGACGAAAAATTGGAAGAAATCAAGCCCCCAGGTATGCGAAGAACGCGCGAAGTCGCGAGGCAGTTCTTGCGCGTAATAAGCCGAGGCGGAAAGGTACGCGAAGGGCGCGCGAGTTCGCGCGGTGCTGGTCCGAAAAAGAGCTAATTTGGGGTAAAATTGGAAATCTGGAGAGAAACCCACTTAACCTATATAAAGTCAAGCTAGCCCAAGGACAAATCATCAAGGTTTTCATAGTTTAGTGCAAGGAATAGAGAGGCAAGAATCAAGGAGGAGTTTGGACGTTCAAGGTCTTTTTTCTTCTCTTTGTTTTTGATATTTGTAATGAATTTGAACCTAATTGTGATGCACACTAGCATGAGTGGCTAAAACCCATTGCTCTGGGATTGTGATTTAGCCATGAATATTGTTGTTCGATATTAACTTAACCTTGATTATAATTCATTCAAATATGGTTGTTTATTCAATTCCGTGTTTAATTGCTTAATTGTGTGGCCAACATTTAGGTTCTTTTTACTATCTATGCTATGCTTGGGAAAGCCGTATTTAGATTAGAGAAGAATTGAAGAGAGCATGATCTTAAACCTTAGTGGAGCGGATTAATGGCTAGGATAGGAATATACCTAATAACCTTGCTTAATTAAATATAATTTTCTTAATGCGCTCTTAATATATTGATTCCATAGGAATATAGGCGTTAATCTATTGAGAATAGGTGAGTATTACTTTGGGAGAAGGCTATTAGAGTATTTATCGATTAATTAGCAACCATGTGTGAATTATATGGAAGGGAGAGTTAATTAGAACACAATACGATTGGTGAATCGATTACAACCCTGGAATACTTGTCTCTACTGAATACATAACAATCAATTAGTTACTTGTTTATTTAGTTTTTCCTTAGACTTGTAGTTAGCATTATTAAACTCGTAAACTCGAATTTAGCTTGACGGAATAACAATATTGATGTGTTAGTGAGTAGTTGATATATGTCTCTGTGGGTTCGGCACTCGACTTATCATTTTATTACTTGTACGACCACGTATACTTGCGTGTCCATTTAGGAGCAACACTAATACCCCACTATTTTGACAAAGTGGCAAGCGCTTATTTCGTCAAAGTCTTGCTTCCTATTGTATTTTTATTTTATTTAGATCCTATTTAGTCTTAGACATAAGAAAATATTTCATTTTTTCAGAAATTTATTCACTTTTTTTCGAAATCAGTGTTTGGCCATAAAATTTTTAACACTTGAAGATAATTTTGAATTTTTTTTGAAAATTTGAAAAATTCTAAAAAATTACTAATTTTAGCTCAGATCACTCACAAAACTTCAAAAATAATCTAAATTATATTCATGTCCAAACACCACTCTAATTTTCAAAGACTACCATTTTCGCCTTCGATTTTTTTTGTTGTTGAAAATTTTCAATTCTTTTGTCCAAACGCCCTTTGAAAAATTTTAAAATTAATTTTAGAAAAAGAATTTACATTTTTCCCTTCTAAATACTAAACACTGATAACAGATAACCGCCATTCTACCCAAGACATGGAGTGCATACAGGTGGCATATAAAGTACTTAGTTTCTTCTTTCAAAATTTCCCTCAATATTTCTTCCCGTGGAGGGAGAAAAGTTTATAGGGCCCATATGGAACTGTTTCCCCTCTCTTCCTTTTTCGTCCACTTTAAACTAGAAGGCAATTCTATGCAGGATTCATGGATTCTCCAAGACTGAGCTATGTGAGTGTGAACAATCTTCAAGATAGTTGTACTCTGATATTTCATGTCACCGATTGCAAGCCCCCTTCGCCTTTTCCTCAATTATTAAACTGCCAATCCATATATACACACACTAAAAACCCTCCAGCAGTGCTACACTTTCCATTTAGACAAAATTTCCTCCAGTCATATATTGGACCGATCCCAGATATCAAAACACTGAAAAACTACATTCCAAGATCATTCTCAATCCGTGTCTATGTTGCAACACGTCACTTGCCATCAAACTGATGCGTGCCTTTGCCAGTTGTGGGCAACCTGATGTGATTCGCCAACTGTTCGACAAAATACCTGATAGGGACGTGACGGTTTATAATGTCATGATCAGTAGCTATATGAATAACAAGTTTTATCAAGATGCTATTTTTATTTATAATGATATGTCTAAACGAGATGTTAGCCCTGATTACTATACATTTCCCTGTGTTCTTAAAGCTTGTCTTGGCTCCAATAATTTGAGGCTCGGGTTGCAGATTCACGATACTATTAGCAAAAGGGGTCTCGATTCTAACCTATTTTTTTTGGGAATTGTCTTGTGGTTATATATAGGAAATGTGGATATCTAGTGGAGGTTCGCCAGGTTCTTAATGAAAAGCCCAAACAAGACGTTGTTTCTTGGAACTCAATGGTTGCTGGATATGCTCAAAATGGAAGGTCTGATGATGATTTAGAGGTTTGTAAGGAAATGAACTTTCTAGGTATGTAACCAAACGTGGGAACCATTTCTAGCCTTTTACCTGCTGTTAGCAATACCATCATTGAGAATGTTTCGTTCGACAAAGATATTTTCATGAATGATGAATATGGATCAAAAGGATTTAGTTCCATGGAATGTGATGATAACTATATATGTCAAGAATTCTATGCCTAATGAGGTGGTTGAGCTCTATCTCCAAATGAAAACTTATGGAATAGTCCTGGCGTTATAACTTTTGCTAGCATTCTTCCTGCTTGTGGGGACCTTTCAGCTGCATCGTTGGGAAGGAGGATTCATGAATCTGTTGAGAGAAAAGTTCTTAGGCCAAATTTATCTCTTGAGAACTCCTTAGTTGATGTATATGTCAGATGCGGATGTTTGACTGAGGCAAGGAAAATGTTTGAGGGGGGATAAAGTTTCGGGATGTTGTGTCATGGACTTCCTTGATATCTACTTATGGTAAGAGTGTCCAAGGCCGGGATGGAGTTGCTTTATTTTCAAAAATGTTGGAATATGGACTTTAAGCTAATTTTATTGCTTTTGTTTCCGTTCTTTCCACTTGCAGCCATGCAGGATTGCTACAAGAAAGAGAGTACTATTACATACTAATGACAAACAAGTATAAGATTGTGCCGAGGTTAGAACATTATGCCTGTATGGTTGATTTTAAAGGACCTGGACACATAAATGAGGCATATGAGAGAATCTGGGGGGTGCCTGTCGGTTGCACAATGATATGGACATTGGTCTTTTAGCTGCAGACAATCTTTTTGGATTGTCCCCAAAGTAGCCTCGTTATTATGTGTTGCTATCAAATATTTATGTGAAGGCTGGAAGATGTCAAGTTATGGCGACTATTAGGTCAATCATGAACGCCATAGGGATTAAGAAAATGCCCGGTGTCAGCAATGTTGAGCTCAATCACTTGGTGCACACCTTTTTTGCGAGGAAATTACTTCATGATAGCAGGGTCTCGACTGGTTAGATTTGTTGTAAGGGCCAAAAGGTCAAAAGAACCGTGCCCATATAGGTTGCTCGAGCCCTAGCACAAAATATGTATGCATGTGTAACCATTTTTCACAAGAATAAAGAGAAGTATTTTTCCTTGCAATTATCTTATGTCTTAGGTTTTTTTTCTACTTTACAATTCTGTACTATCGATGTATTATGGAAACAAGCTCAAAGGCCGATTATAACAGAAATTTGGATGGTCACTCCCAT